>JAEHOC010000020.1:0-1225000 GCA_016834605.1 Chlamydomonas incerta | reverse complement strand
AGCGGCGCACCCCGCAAGCCATTGCGGGAGGACTGGCCCCGGGGCGGCAGCCGCCCCCCGCCACCCAGCCCGCTGCCGGCGCCCAGCCCGCCAAGCAGCAGCGCCGGGTCCGCCAGCGGCAGCGGCAGCGGCAGCGCCAGCCCATCCCCAGCCACAACGGGCTCGGGCGAGCGCCGCCGCTTGCCGCCCCCACTCCCGCGCTTGCCGCCGCCGCCACCGCCGCCACCCAGGCCGCCGCCGTCCAACCCCAGGCCTCCCAGCCCGCCCAGCCCGCCCAGGCCGTCTAGGCCGTCCAGCCCGCCCAGGCCTCCCAGCCCCAGGCCACCGGGCCCCTGCAGCCCGCCGTCACCCTGCAGCGGCAGGCCCAGGTCACTGAAGCCGCCGCCCAGCCCATAGCCGCCACCGCCGCCGCCGCCGCCGCCGCCCGGCCCAAGCGGCCCCAGCAGGTCAGCATCCGCCGCCAGCCTCGCCGCCTTGGGCGTCCGCCCCCGGCGCTGCGAAGCGCCGCCACCGCGGCCGCCACCACCGCCGTTGCCGCTGCCAAGCAGCCCATCCTCACCGCCGCCGCCGTCCATGCCGCCGCTGCCGCCCAGCAGGGCCCCACCCAGGTCCCCAAGCATCGTGCCGCCGCCGCCGCCGCCGCCTCGCGCCTGGCGCAGCAGCAGCGACGCCGGCATCTGCACGCCCACCACACCACCACCGCCGCCGCCGCCACCCAGTCCGCCCAAGCCCAGGCCGCCGCCGCCGCCGCCACCGCCTAGGACCGCCTCCAGGCCGCCAAAGCCGCCGCCGAGGTCACTGGCGCCCAGCCCGCCGGCCTGCAGCTGTCCCAGCCCGCTCCGGCCGAACCTGCCAAACCCGACGCCGACGTCGCCGACGTCGAGGCCGCCCCCCGTCGCGTCAGCGTACGCGCGCGCCAGCGCCAGCCTGCCCACCAGCTGCTGCTGCAGCTCCTGCGCCAGCGGCAGCTGCGGCTGTAGCTGTTGCTGCAGCTGCAGCTGCTCTAGCTGCTGCAGCTGCTGCAGCTGCTGCTGCCGCCGGCGCTGCAGCAGCGCCTCCTCCATCTCAGCCTCGGCGTACGTCCGCGGCATGGGCCCCCGCCGCCCAGCCGCCGCCGCAGCCGCAGCCGCCAACAAGTCCTCGTCCGACGGGCCGAGCTCGCCGTCGCCGCCCCGCCGCCCCAGATCCCATGCCGGCGCGACGCTGCGCCGCAGGGCCGCTTCCAGCGCCGCCGCCTTTAGCGCCGCACCGTGGTTTGCCTCCGCCTCCGCCTCCCGATCAGCGAAGCTGCCGCGAGCCCTGCCGCCGCCATTGCCACCGCCATCCAGCGCCGCCGCGGCGTCAAGACGCGGGTCGCGCCGGCTCTGCTTCCCCTGCTGCCGCATCGCCTGCTCCGACACCTGCTGCTGGCGCCGCCGCAGTTCCTGCTCCAGTTGCAGGTCCTGCAGCGCCGCCGCCTGAGCCTGCGCCATCGCCTGCTGCTGTTGCTGCCGCGCCGCCGCCTGGGCGCGGCGTTGGCGCTGCTCGTCCTCCTTCTGCAGCAGCAGCAGCCGCGCCACCTGCGCCGCCGACAGCGTGCGCACCTCCACGGGCTGGTCGGGGTCCTGCGCCCGGGCGGAGGGCAGGAGGCACATGCGGTCAGCCGTCGTACAACTAGACGCACACAAACATTCGCGCACACACACATCCAAACGTAGTGTCACAAAGCCACCCTGCCCGCTTCGCCTGACCCTACCGACGTGGCCTCTGCGGCCACGAGCATATCTAGATAGACTCGGTGACGCCGTGGAGTGGGGAGCGGGGGATCAGCTCCCGCCAACCCACGGCGCACGCACACACACGCGCGCGGGATTAACGTTATCAGCGGGCTCGCGGGTAGAGGGGAACACGTCCTTTCGCCTTGCCCCGTCAGCCCCCATCCGGGTCCCTGCAACCGCCGCCCGCCACGCGCCCCCATGCAGCCTCGCGCTATTTGCTCCCTCGCCGCGCCGACCTCGTTCCCTTCCGTGGGCATTAGAATAGTTCGTGGGCGGGCTTTGGGCTGCGTGTTAGGTAGCCGTGTAGCTTGCTTGCTGCACGCCGCCCCCGTTTCGCCATTGCCATTTCGCCCGCCTGTGACACCGCTGTGCTGCCGCCTTGTGCTTTCCTTTTGCCCACGCCTGTAGGTGAGACTGGCTACGGACAGCGGGCGGGAATCAGGGATTAGGCGTGCCGGGCAAACGTTTCTAGCGCGTCGATGGCGCGGCGCATGGACGCATACAGGTGCACCTCGGGGACGAGGCTGGATGCCAAACGCCCGGGTAGGGGGTTCCAGGCGATATATGCGGGTGAGTATACAAAGGTAGACAACGAGGGCAACATCGCCGACGCGGAGCTCGGTAACCGGCGTAGGTATTGGTACGTAACTGCGCGCGTTTGGCGGCTGCTTTGTCCGTCCTGCTATTGCTGTCGTTAACACATCCAAACGTAGTGTCACATAGCGGCTTAATGACCCTGTTTCATCAATTGCAACCTCCCCTTTCACCCCGCCTTACAGCCCTGCGCTCCCCCGCGCTCCCTCTCTGCGCGTCCCTGTGCTCCCCTGCGCTCCCTGCGCTCCCCGTACCTGCAGCATGAGGATCTGCTCGTACAGCAGCGGCGAGCAGTACAGCGCCGTACGCGGCCGCCGCGGCACACCGGCGAACAGCGGCGCCTCCTCCTCCGCGTAGCCGCCCGCGGCGCCGCCCGCCCGCGCTGCCGCCGTCCACTCCATCACATCCCCCAGCTCCTGCCGCTGCAGCAGCACGCGCGGCCCGCTGCCGCCCAGGCGGGTGCCGCGGCCGCCCGCGCGGCCGCCGGCGCCGTGCCGGCCGCCGGGGCCGCCAGCCCCGCGCCCGGAGGAGGACGCCGGGCCGCCGCGCGCAGAGCCGGGGTACCCTGCACAAGCCGTACAGCACCAGGCGTCAAGCTCCGGCGCAATGCGCGCCCCGCCTACAGGTGCAGACGACCTACAAGCCTGGCTGTCGTGTCCACGGCCGCAGTCACGTTCAACCCGCCCCGCTCCCGCTCCCCCCGCTGCACCAGCCTCCGCCACACCCCGCTGCCCCACCCAGCCCACCTCCAAACGCCGCCGCCGCCGCGGGCGCGGGCTGCGCCGCCAGCAGTGCCAGCGCGCCCGCCACGTCCAGGTCGTCATCCAGGGACGTGCGCGGCCGCATCCGCTGATCGGGCTCAAGCCCTGCCGCCCCCGCCGCCCCCGCCTCCTGCTCCTCGCCCACCGGCCACCCCTGCTGCGCCTGGTCTGCGCCCCCCTCTTGCTTCTCCGCCCCAGCGCTGCCGGCGGCTACTGCGCCGCTGGCGGAAGCCTGCTGCGCCGCTGCGGCGCCCCCCGCGCGCTGCTCCCCGCCTGGCGCTGCTCCGGAGCCGCAGCCGGACACCGCCTCCTTGGCTGGCCGCGGCTCTGGGTGCGAGGGCGCGCTTCGTGCCTCCCGCTGCGCTGCCACCGCCCCATCGCTACACGTCACCGCCGCCTGCACCGCTGCAGAGTCCGCCGCGGCGCCGACCGCGCCCATGGCAGTGCCGCTGGCCTCGTCACTCGCCTTGCCGCCCTTGCCCCCTGACTTGGCGCCTGTCTTACCACTACCGGCTTTGCCGTTGACCCCCGCTGCTTCTCGCTTACGTGACTGCTGCTGCTGCTGCGCTTGGTCCTTGTCATTGTTGGTCACCACCACCATCACGTCACCGTCGGCCGCCTCCTCTGACGTGGCCGCCGTGTCGTCCCCGTCTGCGCCCTGCTTGCATTCGTTGCGGAGACCGGCATAGCGCAGCAGCCAGCCCAGTGAGGGGCCGCCGCCACCAGGCGGCGCCACGGCGAGGTGTGCGGAGGCGCCTGCGCCTGCGCCTGCGCTGGCGGTGCCAGACTGCTCCTGGGCCGCGGCCGCGGCGCGTGTGCCGCTGCTGCTCTTGGCCTCCGCATCTGCGCCGACCTTGGAGCGGGCATTGGAGCCCCGGCCGCGGCCGCTGGGGGGCGGCCGCGGCGGAGCTTCAGACGCGTCTAAGCGCCTCAGGAGGAAGTCCATCCGCAAGACCGGCAGACACGTTGCGCGCTAAACCTCCTGTTTTAGTTGGCACGGCAGCGGCAATGCCAGCGCAGCAGCTTCAGTTTTGGTGCTATCAAGCCCTTTCTCGTGGATAACCCGGGTACAACCAGAGCCTTCGCGACCCGGGCGCGCTCGAATCTTGCATCGCGGGCCCGGCCACCAGGCGCGGTATGGCGAGGCGCAGTGCACTATGACTTGAAGCCAATTTATTCGGTGTGCAGCCCGCGTCGCCTCGCCACTGCCACTGGTGGTGGCTTCCAACTGCGAGAGGATCGCGCGGATTCCTCTCTGCTGCAGCGCTTTCCTACCTGCCTCCCGGTATGTGACGCAACGCTGCGTTAATATGGTGCGATGGCCTTCTAGGGCCCGCCAAGCGCAAGCGCGTTCAGGGGGCCCACGAAGGCTCGGTCAGTGCAGAGCTGCGGCAACCCCGCGCTCACTCGGGGCCGAGCTGGACTCGCCAGATGCTACGTTTATAGAGCAACTGCAAAGCTCTGGACGAGTGGCGACTTTGCTCAATGCCAGAGGAAGAGGCACAGGTTTTCGCGCTGACCGCGGTACTCTCTAGGCAGATGCAGAAGGAATGAAGAGATGTGTTGGCCAAAAAATGTGCCGCATGTCACAACTATTAGTCCGAGCTCGCGTTCGTTCATGCGCTCGACCGCTGAATCGGGCACCTCGAACTCCCACAAGCCGGCGCAATAGACAATCTGTAAAAATCATAATATTTCTGTAATTATCCGATCGCCCCAAGCTGGCTCGGGCAAGCGCAACTGGTCCTTTTGACCCTGTCTCCTCGACGCCCGCGCGTTTGACGCGCGGCCGCATATTTTCACCATCAGTATAAATGTATCGAAAATTTAACGCTTTCATGTGGGCAAGCGCGCGACGCCGGCCTTCACGAGCGACCTGAGCACCGCACGCCGGCTGGGCACAGCTAATGCGTAGTTAAGAACAACATAACAAATAAATTACTTGACCCATTCTGGGATGCCGGGCGCGGACCTTCCGGAGGGTCAGCGGTTTGTCGAGCCAAGTGCAACTGCACAGGTCGCCTGGTTTTCTAGTCCCACCTCCCCTTGCCTCACGCAGGCACATGCGTGCCCCTGATGCCATCTCCAAAGCCCCATGTCACCACCAGCTATCACCATCTCAGGCATTTCAACCGTCCGCAGAGCGGCACGCGCTCCAGCGGCTGCCACACCGGTCACACGTAAGGTGACACTGGACCTTCGGCAACGCCCGAGGCTGCATGCCGCCATGCCGCCATCACGCCACTTCCCAGTTCCCGCGCCTCTAGAAGTTCGCCAATGTCATCAGCTGTTAGGTACGTACATGAAGCGTCGTTTATGCCGTCCTCACTGCTGAGGGGCGCACCGTGGGGGCGCACTGTGCTGAGAGGACCTTGATGCACAGGCCACATGGTGGCCAGCGCCAGCCTACACGTTCAAATCAGGTCGACTGGCCGGTAACGGGCAATTCCTGTACTGCCAGCAAGCAGCCGAGGTCTCGACACTTGCGCCCTTGATCCACGGTCACAGCCATCCAAAGCGCCCATAGATTTGAGGTGGGCCCTCCATTGATACAAGGGCGAGGCATCATAGCGTAGCCGGATGAGTCACATCTAGCTAGCGTGACTCATATGTTACCATACGGTATGCATCCATGCTATACAGCCGTCACGAGGCCGCGGATCTTCATCGCCCTCAGTTGCCAGCAATTGCGTGTTCTGGGTATGTGTGCGAAGTGCTTTCTGTGCATGACCCTGGCAAGGCGCCCTGCCAAGTCTCAAGTCTTCAATAGCAGGTATGTGTGGTGTATGATTGCGAGGTTACAAGAAGGGGACAGTGTAAACACCATCACGGCTACGAGGGAAGCCACCATTCCGAAGAACGCAGCAAACCGCAACCCCCGCTTGGCTGCCAACCCAACTCACAGCTGCGTAGGTGCGTCGAAGCTAAGCCGCAGCCCGCCAAAGCCACACCAAACAGCAGCATCACAAAGCACGCGGCTCATAAGGCACCGCAAATCTGAGCAACAGCCAAGCAGACAGACTACACGAAAACGCGGAATCTAGCGCCAGCAGACGCAAGCTAGGGCGGCGAAACAGGGGGGCACGCCCAAACACTCCCACAGACGCACAACACCAACCTCATGGAGACGGCGGCGGAGACGCATCATCCCACGGCGGAACCAACGCCACGCCACCACCCGACCCGCGCGCCAGGAAGGGGTGGCCAGAGGGGACCGCATCCCACCCACCAGGCCTGACACCCAAACTAGAGAAGGCCTGCAGGCGCCCCCAGAAATCCGTAATGACAGCAACACCAATAGCTAACACACGCGCGGACGGGAGGGTTGCGGACACAGGCAAACCGTGGCCAGCCATAACCACCCGTTGCCGCCCCAAGTCCATGGCCGACAACGCAGCAAGACACACAACATCCCACACCGGCTGACACAGCCCAACCGGCGGCTGGACCAGCCACAACTCCGACCGGGCAAGGGCATCCAAAGAGTCACAGGGTAACGCGCCCATAGCCATACCGATAGCTTCACGCAGCGCCCGTGCGCCCGCTCGGCTCTGCTCGCCCTGGCCCCAATTCAGCCCCATACACCACACATACCTGCTATTGAAGACTTCAGACTAGAGCTGGAGAGCGAGACTTGGCCGGGCGGAGTTAAGGGCGGAGTGCGGAGCGGGGCTTTGGAGGCAATCCCACTGAGGCTGGCCATGGACGTGAGCCGCCTCCACGGCCCGCCCACAATCGCTTGGCGTTCGCCCAGCGTCCAGTACGGTGCTTAGCCCGGCGCACCCAACCTGTCCTCCATCACAGCCTCGTTCCTCGTCCCCGGCTTGTGACCCATGTGCAGCTGCACCTACGCCCTCTCCACCCCAACCGCTGTACGCCAGCTGTGACCCACGACTTTCGTGACATCCGACCCTCGTGTCTGACCTGATCCAGACCTCTAGACGACGACACGGAGCGTAAAGCTGTAGCCGGTCCCCAAGGCTGGCACGGTTTGGGGTCAGTTGGCGCCCGGACGCTCCGACCCAGCTGCGCACCCACCCACTTTCCCCGCCCACGCCCAACACCAGCGCTCAGCCACCGACTTTCAACAGTCGTGGCCTCTGGCTCGGCACTCTGCGGCACTCCTCTGAGGCCACACGCAGTACATGCGGGACCTGGCTCCTTCCAACGGGAGCATTTCCTGCCCACCCGAATGACTCAGTTGTCTGATATGGCAAGCATGTTTACGTATAGCAGCTCGTTGCGTCCAAATATACCGACAATAGAGCGAGCGACTGATTCCAAGCCCACTTTTGGCTGTGTCAAGGCCCTGGCCTAATTCTCGGGGTTGCAATGGCATGTTAGTATGAAATTGAATGAATTGCGCAGTCCGCGGAGGTGCAGAAAGCGAGCGCTTGGGATCGCCGATGCACCCATCGTGGACTGCACTTGTTGGCGGCCGCTTGCGCAGGTCTCCCTCTTTTCCTTGAGCCCGACACTAAAATGCAGCTCCTGAACAGCAAGTCTCGCGTTCTGGCCTCTCGCCAGCAGGCGGCCGCTAAGGCCGTCCGCGTGGCCCCGACTGGCCGTCGCTCGGCTGTGCGCGTGAGCGCCGCGGTGCACCTGGACTTCAACACCAAGGTGTTCCAGAAGGAGCATGCCAAGTTCGGCCCCTCCGAGGAGTACATTGTGCGCGGTGGCCGCGACAAGTACCCTCTGCTGAAGGAGGCGTTCAAGGGCATCAAGAAGATTTCGGTCATCGGCTGGGGCTCCCAGGCGCCCGCGCAGGCCCAGAACCTGCGCGACTCGATCGCTGAGGCTGGCATGGACATCAAGGTCGCTATTGGTCTGCGCCCCGACTCTCCCTCGTGGGCCGAGGCCGAGGCTTGCGGGTTCAGCAAGAAGGACGGCACTCTGGGCGAGGTCTTCGAGCAGATTTCCTCTTCGGACTTCGTTATCCTGCTGATCTCTGATGCCGCTCAGGTAATTGGTTTTGAGGGGGGCCCTGGATCGGGCGTGGGAGTAAATTTAGCCGCCGCGAGCATGTCCTCCTCGTGCAGTGCCCGGATTTTCCTGCTGACCAACCAATTTTGCGTTTTGTTTGCAGGCCAAGCTGTACCCCCGCATCCTGGCTGCCATGAAGCCCGGCGCCACTCTGGGTCTGAGCCATGGCTTCCTGCTGGGCGTCATGCGCAACGACGGTGTGGACTTCCGCAAGGACATCAACGTTGTACTGGTGGCTCCCAAGGTGGGAGGGTGAAAATTTGTCTAGGGGGGAACGTCGGTAGGCGCTGGGGTGCACCGCGGGCACGGGGCGCACCCGCACCCCGCACCCCCGATGGACGCACGCAGACTCGCACGTAGCATCCGTTGTCAAGTCGCATGCGTCGATCTGTATTGACCCTCTCAACCCTATTATATCCGCGCAGGGTATGGGCCCGTCGGTGCGCCGCCTCTATGAGCAGGGCAAGTCCGTCAACGGCGCGGGCATCAACTGCTCGTTCGCCATCCAGCAGGACGCCACCGGCCAGGCCGCGGACATTGCCATCGGCTGGGCCATCGGTGTGGGCGCTCCCTTCGCCTTCCGTGAGTCTCACTGCTATTTGAGGGGGTTGGGCTCCCATTTGGGTCGGGCCGGGGGCAGGGCGGGCGGGCACGGGGCTGCGCGGGGCGACCGACGCCTGCACCGAAGCCCCCAAACCCACATCGTGCTCCCCGGTTCTCCGCCGCAGCCACCACCCTGGAGTCCGAGTACAAGTCGGACATCTACGGCGAGCGCTGCGTGCTGCTGGGCGCCGTGCACGGCATCGTGGAGGCGCTGTTCCGCCGCTACACCCGCCAGGGCATGAGGTGAGCGCCGCAGCCGCAGCGGCCGGGGGCTGGGGCGGGGGCGGGGGCGGGGGCGGGGGCGGGGGCGGGGGCGGGTGTGGGGCCTAGGCATGGGCAGGGAAAGAAAGAAGCAATGGGAACGGCAACGGCGGTTGCCAAGGATTGAGTGAAGGCCAGGGCCAGGGGCTGGTCGACCAAGTCAGCTGCAGAGAGTGGCTGTGGCTGTATGCCATACCGAAGTGCGGCCCGTGTGAGGGATAATGTATGGCGCCAGCCGTGCTGGAAGGCACCGCAGCGGCCGTGTCGTGCGCGTCGCGGGAAGGTGCGGTCATCATGGGAAGCCAGCGCACCGTTGACAGCCAGGAACCGGGAGCAGTGCATTGCCGGCGGAGCTGCCAGGTGCCGACCGCCGCGCCAGCTGCTGCTCTTGCAGTCAGAGCAGCAGCTTCCAGCGTGCGGGCCGCTCTGGAGCATGCAACGAAGCAGCAAGCGCGGCGGCGGGCAGAGCGGCACCTGCAGCGCCGGGGCCTGTGGAGCGGCAGGGCGTTGCTGCGGCGTTGGACTGGCGGGGGAGCCGGCGACAGGTGCTGGCAGCCACCACGCATGAACCAGTTCAGAAGCACTCTTTTCAGCCACCAGACTGCGAGGACCGGAGCCATGCCGCATTTCTGTTGCCTCAGCCAAGGGGAAAGCCGCTGCTGGAGCACGGCGGCGCACTGTAGCAGACGGCAAGCCACACCCGCAGTGGATGGGAGCCTAGGCCTGAAGTGCAGTCGGGGCCATGCAAGGGCCCGTGTGGTGGAGCCGCAGTCACAGCAGGCGGCCGGTTGCACACAGCCGGGCGCCGCGGCGCGGATGGGCTGTGCCCCAGGTGTCCCGGGCGCCCGGAGCTTGTGGGGGAGCTGGACAGGCGGGGGAGAGGTGGTCCCACGCCGCAGGGCGGCCTCAGCACAGTCCACCACGCAGCACCCAGGCACCGGTCGAGTTGCCCGGCCCGTTTACCGCAACCGCATCGAGCAGCGGCAGCAGAGCAGTGTGGCGGGGGGTCAAACCATGAGACGCTCAGTGCCGTACTGCGGCGCCAGCCCCCATGTGGCCCTGCCCGCCTCCGGTCTGGTTTCGATGCGCCCAGCCTGGCCATGACTCGTGAGTTGACGGGCCCTACCGCCGTGCCCCCTTGCCTGCCTGCCTCCCTGCCCGCAGCGACGAGGAGGCCTTCAAGCAGTCGGTGGAGTCGATCACCGGCCCCATCTCGCGCACCATCTCGACCAAGGGCATGCCCGCCGTCTACAACTCGTTCAGCGACGCCGACAAGAAGATCTTCGAGCAGGTGCGCCTTGCAGGGAGGTTTCGGCACATATATAACGAGGTGTCTGGCATCGCGCCCGGGACACGAACGCGCAGCGCGCGTCTCAAGCCGCGCAAGTAAGGGGTAGTACCGTGCTGTGGAGCTTGTCATGACATGATGCCAAAACCACCCCAACCCCTCGTGTAGGCCTACTCTGCCTCGTACAAGCCCGCCCTGGACATCTGCTTCGAGATCTACGAGGACGTGGCCAGCGGCAACGAGATCAAGTCGGTGGTGCAGGCCGTGCAGCGCTTCGACCGCTTCCCCATGGGCAAGATCGACCAGACCTACATGTGGAAGGTGCGCGCGGGCGGGCGGGGGCGGTGGGGAAGGCGCAGACTATGGGTCGTGGTAAAATATGCGGGAGCGGCGATGGGTGCGGTGTGGTGGCCGTGGCACAGCGGGGAGCAAACAAGGCGCGGCGATGTTGCGCTGTGGGCAGCACGAGCACGGGTTCTCACCGCACTGCTTCGTTCTCGCATTGTGCTCTGGTGCGCAGGTCGGCCAGAAGGTGCGCGCCGAGCGCGACGAGTCCAAGATCCCCGTCAACCCCTTCACCGCCGGTGTGTACGTCGCCGTCATGATGGCCACCGTCGAGGTGAGGCGGCGGCCCGGGGGCTGGGGGGCGGTTGCGGCACAGGGTGGGCATGGGGAGGTGGGGTTGCAAGCGCTGAGGTCTGAGGCGGCTACGTACAAATGCAGGCCCTGGCTAAACCGGCGTTGATTGCGTGCGGCCGTGCGTAACCGGCTCCTCGCTTCGCGTCTCGCTCCCCCTAACCTCGTTCCCTCCTGCCCTCGCTCTCCAGGTGCTGCGCGAGAAGGGCCACCCCTTCAGCGAGATCTGCAACGAGTCCATCATCGAGGCCGTGGACTCGCTGAACCCCTACATGCACGCCCGCGGCGTGGCCTTCATGGTGGACAACTGCTCCTACACCGCCCGCCTGGGCTCGCGCAAGTGGGCCCCCCGCTTCGACTACATCATCGAGCAGCAGGCGTTCGCGGACATTGACGCCGGCAAGCAGGCCGACAAGGAGGTGATGGCCGAGTTCCTGGCCCACCCCGTGCACAGCGCCCTGGCCACCTGCTCCAGCATGCGCCCCTCGGTCGACATCTCGGTCGGCGGCGAGAACAGCAGCGTGGGCGTCGGCGCCGGCGCTGCCCGCACGGAGTTCCGCTCCACCGCCGCCAAGGTGTAAGCGGCCCGACCGCACCGGCGCTACTGCTGCAGCGGATGATGCTGTGGCGGCCGGTGTCGGGCAGCTGGCCGGGTGCTGGCGCGCAGCTGGCGGCGGCCGCGCTGATGCCGGGGGAGGCATGAGAGAGTGGAGGCGCACGCGCGAGAGCTGTGAAAGCGCCAGCGTGTGGCATGTGCTTGGGTGTGAGGGGGGCGCGGCGCGCCGCTGGCCCGAAGTGCTTGGGGGCGGGCGCGGCGCCAGGAGGTTTGCGTGTAGTGACCGGGACAAGGGAAAAGAGGACGCAGGAGGGAGCGCGCATGACAAGAGTGCAGCAGTGTTGCGAGACACCCGTGACGTAGCGTAGCGAGTGGCGTGACTGGGCACGGCGTGCGCAAGGCTGCTGCGCAGTCGGCGTGCGTTTTACACGCGCGGTGGTGGTGCTTGGTACCGCACCGCCACGACTACCATAAATTGACTATGGCATGGGGCATGCTCTCGTTGCAAACTCGTTGAGTAGTGCACTCGCCGGACCCGGGTCTGTCCGTTTTGCAGCCCGGCGTTACTTAGACACTCTTGCAACCAATCTTCCGGGACCACCACAACCTCCGATTTGCACATTGACCAATGGCTCTGCTTGGCCTAGCTCAGCACAGCTCAGCGCGAGAGAAACATGATTCGTGCCCGGGCCCCGATGGACGCCCAGCGGCCCCGCCCGTCCGCATTCCGCAGCCCCGCAGGGGTCAGAGCTGCTCTTCATACACCACGTCCACACCACGGTTGTTGGCGTGTTTGCACCGCATTCGCTTCGCCCATCACTGTCGTATTGAATTGATAGTGGAGCGTAAGAATCTGTGGCTAGTAATACCGCCACACGAGGCTATCCAGCAACCCATCTGGGACGTTGTATGCCTGGCTGCGATCTCTGCCATGGAGTACGGTAGGAGGCTATTGTTTGCCTCCAGAGGGGAACAAGGCAAGGTAGAAGAAACAGCGATTAGCAGGATTAAAACGCAAGTTATAGCAGACTTTTGGGAGCGTTTGCAGACGTATGTGAGCCTGGGCATCAAGCCAAGGGGGTGGGACGAAATCCCACCAGGCCACCCTTGGATTGAAAGAAGGGAAGACGGGAGTATGTGGATGAATAAGCCGACTTTCATTACAGTTGAAGAGGAAGGAGATTGAGTTTAGAAGATGGTGGCGCTCCCATGGGAGCAAGGCCTACTAGCCCAAGGCGCAGAGTAGGCTGTCGGCGCTGCAGGTGGCGCGCCCCTGAGGTCTAGAGCAGGGCGTCCGTACTAGTACGTGCTCGCTGGCTCGTGAGCTGCGTCAGCAGGTCCCTCCTGTAACCAATGCAATCTGTCGTACTCTCGGGCTCCCTTATCTGCCTTGACGCGTCCTGTTGTTGCCCCTGCTTGTCACTCTGCGCCCGGCCATTGTTTTGTTGCACACTGTTCGCATTACGACCGGTCTCCGTCTACGGCGCTCATCCGTGGACGCTGGTCGCCTGCTCGCAGGTGGGAAGCATCACGCGTTTTTGGCGTCGCGCTGTGTCTGTGTGGTGCTATCGCCTGGCCGGGCGCCCGGAGCGTGAGGACTGCGCTTCAGCAAACTGAGACAGCCTTCCAGCGAGCTTCATTCGGTACAGTAAACGCGTCGCACAGTCGCAACTACTGTCTTTGCAGCCGCGCCAGCGCTCGCCCAGGGGCTCGCTGGGTCCGGGAATTTGTTTGTCACCACTGGGGCATGCCACTATCATCCCATGCCCTGGTCCTACCACCACCCACCACGTCCACACCATGCCCACGAGTTCGTTGTGCAAGCCCCCATGCACTCGCTGAGCTCCAGTTGTTGCTAGTTGCTGTCCTCACATATACCGCCAAATATCATACTGATGCAATTGCGCTGAACGAAGGACGTTTTCTCAAAGGCCGTTTTCTCGCATGTCCACTACCTCGGCTTCCCGCCCGCGGTTAGGCTACCCGGCCTCCTCGCGCCATTTCCATTTTGTGTACGTGAGAGGCAGTTCCGTGAAGCGCTTGATGCAGTCGTAGATGTCGCGTACCCGCCGCCTCTGTGGCACGAGAGTGAGGGTTTGGGCTTGGGCGCTCGTGGGGCTGCAAGGTGGTGCCATACCAGGTCGCGCCCATGCAGCCCCAGCAATCGACTCAAAGCGGCAGCTTGGTTCCTCCCTTTTACAAGGACCATTTTTTCATACATCCTACATCCTGTCCTAAACGGAGAAGAACGGAGAGGAGATGCCAGGGAAGTGGGCGGCGGTGGCGGCTGCTCTTCCCCAGCTGAAGGACGTCAACGTGGACTCCCTCAGAAATGGCCACAGCCGGTGGAAGCGGGAGCAGGAGAAGAAGGAGAAGGAGAAGAAGAAGAAGAAGAAGAAGAAGAAGAAGGAGGAGGAGGAGGAGGAGGAGGAGGAGGAGGAGGAGGAGGACTAGGCTTTGGGTGCGGGGTGCAGGGGTGCGCCTCTTGAAATGCCATTGAGTATTCGGTATGTGGCAAGCGCGCAAATATCGGTTGCGAAAGAATGCTTAGGTGGCCGTGAGGTGGGAGGGTGGAAGCGGTGGGCCTGAAACCCGAGGCTGTTGCGGGATTGACCCGGTCACCCGGACCGCATCATTGCGAGCCTGAAGCGTGAAAGAGGCGTATGCAGGGGCGGGTGGGCAACTGCCGCCTGCGCACTGTCTCGGACCGAATTACCGGTAGTAACAGATCCGACAGATTGCCCGACAGTTTCCGACCCCTTCTATCCCCCACCTGGCAAGGAAACATAACAGGCCGCAATATGCGGCGCTACGCCTCTCTTGCGGCGCGTCCCCGCGTTCGCACGTTTTCACAACCCGAGAACCACCCGCTCGTCCGTCGCGTACGCTTGGCATTGTCGCCGCGCTGCCGCGCAGCCTCCCTTCACCTCCCATCGCCAAGCATCCCGCTCGCCCGAGCCTCAGCCCTCGCCGGCGTCTAAACGCTCCTCCTGCCTCAGCAACCCTTGCTCCTACTACCGCTGCCTCAGTCGACGCTGCCCGCCACAACCCAAACACACAACCCCAACACCGCCTCTCCACACCTACTGCTTCCCCCCCGCCCCGCCCGCGCCCGGCTCCTGGCCATCCGTGGCCACGTGCCGCCGCAGGTCCGCCACGAACCGCCGGATGTTGGACATGCCCGGGTGGATCACAAGCGCCGCCTCGAACGCCGCCAGAGCCTCCTCGAAGCGCGACAGCTGCAGAAGGCACAGCCCCAGCCCCGACGCCGCGCCAAAGTGGTACGGCTGCAAGCCGAGTGGGGGGTGCGAAGGAGGAGGGCGGGCGCGGGGTGGCGTGTCAAAAGTGATTGGGCGGAAGGCAAGGCTGAGGGGCTGCGGTGCTGCCCCCGGGCTGCAAGGCTGCATACCATAATCCTGCAGTGATTGCGCAGCCAATGGCGGCTGACGTCCAGAGCGGGTGCCATGCCCCCCGCCGCTGCGTGACACGCCGCACCGCCCCGCCTCACAGTCCACACCAGTGCCCCCGCCCACCTGCATGCCCAGCACGGTGTTGCAGTCGTCGATGCTGGCCTGGTGGCGGCCCATTAGGTAGTTGACCGTGGCGCGCTTGTTGTAGCCCTGTGCGGGTTGGGCGCGGCGCAGGAAGAGGCGTGGGGCAAGGCGGCGGCGGGCTGGGGGCAGCTGCGCAAGCTGCGAGCAGCACTTTCTCCGTAGTCGCTCTACGGCGGCGGGGCCAGCGGCCCCTCCTCCCTAACAGGCCCGCCCCAGCCCCCTGGCCCCTTACGCCCCCAGCCCCGACCTCCCGCCCTCCTCCAGCGCCCCACCTCCACGTAGGACGGGGCCAGCTGGATCATATGGCTGAAGACGCCCAGCGCCTTGTCGTACGTGGCGGGCGAGCGCATGTACATGCAGCCCTCCTGCATCAGCTCGTTCACGCGGGGGTCCCTGCGCAGGCGCCGGCCGGGCATGGCCAGCAGCGTCAGCGGCATACGCGTGGCGAGGCCGGCACCCTTGAGGCTGCTGCTATCACATTCCAAGTGTGTTCGGGCCGCCTTGAGGCTGCTGCTGGCATACTCGACTGCGTGATCGGCACGGTACGGTACTTGACCGATACTCAGCGCCCGTCCTCCATCATCTTCCCCTGCTGCATCCTCGTCCCTCCCCCGCTGCTGCCGCTCACTTGTTCTTCATGAAGATCGCCCACATGGCCTTCTCCGCCGTGTCCGCCAGCTCGGGGTTGGTCAGGCAGGCGGCCAGGTCGGGCACCACCGCGGCCTCGCCCGCCTCGCCTGCAGGAGCAGCGTGTGAGACAGTGGCGTGCGCGGGAGCCAGGGTCACGCAGTGATTACCGTGTCACAGGTGGCTCGCAGTCATGTCATGCCAGCTGCAATTACATTGCTGGTTCAACAGGCAGAAGAGGCGAGCAGCGCGGAGCGGGGCTCACCCAGGTTGATGATGGTCTGCAGCTGCTCCTGCGTGTTGCCCGTGCGGAGCTTCGACACCTGGCCCAGCGCGTACTGCAGGAGGGGCGGTAGGCTCTCCGATAGCGTCTGCGTCAAGCGCGGGGGAGGATGGAGCAGGAATGTTGAATCAAACACGAGCTTCAACGAGCGCTTGGCGGCGGCGGCAGCGGCAGGGGCCAGCAGCTCAGCGGTGCCGGCGCACTGCGCAAAGTGTGGCACGCAGGAGCACGGTGGCGGCGACCGCAGCTGCTGGAAGCCCAGCAGAGGCGACGGCGCGCGGCTGTGCAAGAAGTGCTACTCCGCCATGTACTCCAACGGGCCCGAGGAGGTCCGCCAGCAGCGCATCGCCCTCGGCTACCGCGCGCCGTGCGGTGGCTGCGCGGGCTGCAAGCGGTGACTGCGGCAATATGTGGGCGCGGGCTGCAACTGCGGATGGATTCGGCGCTGCCACACCCCCGGCTGCCACTCGCTACGCCAGCCTCGTCCCGCCGGCTCGTGACGTCCCCGAGAGCTGCCCCTACCTTCTGCTCGTCTCGGAGCTTTGCAGCAAGCGCATAGTCCTCATCTGCCACCGCAACTTTCAGCTGTCTGCGCGGAGGGATGCGACCAACACACGGTCAACTTTCCGAGCCCCTTAATTCCTGCGAGTTTGTAGCAGCTCTTAGACCTACCGCGTCACAAGGCTCAGGCGCTCCCAGGTCTGCGCAGGGTCCAGCGTGGAAGAAGTCGCGGTCTGCACATCGTCTGCACCTAGCGACGCTGCGGTGCGCAACCGCTCACGCCGAGCGCTGGGACATGATGGTGCTTGTCGCACACGCACAAAACTCAGACGTGGACTATCGGCTGTGCGGATGTTGCAATTTGCTTTATGTCGCGAGAAGGCTCTCATTTTGGATCCCTTGTGCTCTATCAAAATAACTGCAAGGCGTGGGAGGATGTTGAAAACCGGTCACAGTTGCAGTTCCCTCGGAAATGGAACCAGGGTTCTTCTGTTCTTCTGATCACACGCTCCAGACGAGTCCAGACTTGGGCACGTCACACCGGACACGTCGCCCATCGCCGCGTCGCTCTCGCCGCCTCTCCCACCGTGCTTTCAAACTCCGAAGCACTCCGTCACCTTGTTCGCAAGCCGCCCGGCTTGATAGTCAACATGCCCGCCCAAAGCGCTGGGCCCCTGTCTGGTGCCGTGGCCCGTGCGCCCTGTCTACGTCCACCCTACTCTCACCCTTACTTAACTTTGCTCACCTAGCCAAGTCCAAAGTCGCCGGCCTGCACACCAGCCGAGGTGCGCTCCCCACGCTACTACGTTAGGTCAGTTATTCCAAGCATACGCCCGCTTGAGTTCTATTCACCCGAACAATCCCACGCTTCCAGTAGTACGCACCTGAGCACACACTTGCTCCCGCTCCGCGCCGCCGCACGCCCACCGCATTTCCCATGCCCGTATGAATTGTCCGCCTCTCCATAATATGACACGCGCAATGCGACCGAGCTAGGTCATTCAGGCATTCATCTAAACACCGCCCGAGGTCTTCAGAAACATGTCGAGGCCTGTGAGGCAAGTTTTGCCGGAAGGACTTGCATACCTCCACAGCTGGCGCTGACCTCAATTGCGTAAACAGCATGGAGCATGTGCACCGTATATGCGTCGGGGCTTGGGCCGCTCCGATGCTAAGGACCCCACACAAGGGAGGCCACGCAACCGGCCACGAATCCGGACTTTTTGTCATTCCATGGCACACGGTGAAGAGGCACTAGCCCCTACTCGGCGCGCTGTGCGCCCCGCTAGGTCGCTGTGTTGCCGCCGGGGCCGCCGGGGCCGCCGTGCGTACGGGCCCAGGCGCTCCCGGCGCTCAGGCTATGGGTGGCGGGCTGCCTGGCAGGCGGCAGCCAGCCAGCCGCAGCTCCAGCTGCGCGTCGGCGTTGTCGCCGGCACCGCCTGCCGGGGCGGCGGCGGCACGCATGTCAGTCGCACAGTCCTTTGGCGCGTTAGCAGGCGCCTGGGTGCGCTAACAATAGCACCACCCACCCCACTAGCGCCTTTATTGTCCCCACTCCCTCCCGCGAGCCCCAGCACGCACGCAACTCACCTGCGGCTCCCCCGCTGCCCTCCCCATCGCGCGCCAGGCTGCCCACGGCCGCCGCCTCCAGCGCCGCCACCAGCTCCGCCTCCTCCACCGTCAGCGACGATACGCCGTCCTCGCCGCCCACCACCGGCAGGTACGTCACGCCGCCCACGCCGTCGGTGTTGCCGCCCACATTGATCGCACCGGCCGCGGCGGTGCCGTTGGCGCCGCCGCAGCCCACCACCAGCGCGCCCGGGTCGGCCGCCCACACCTCGTCTATGGCGCCTGCTGCCTCCGCGCCGCCGGCCGCCGGGTCCGGCGCGGAGGATGGCGGGGCGGGGCTGGCGGCGGGCGCCAGCGGCACGCGGCGGTCGGTCGGCAGCAGCGCGTTGCTGAGCAGCAGCAGCGAGCTGCAGCCGCCGGCGGCGCTATTGCTGTTGCTGCTGCTACTGCCGAGGCTGCCGCCGCCGGTCAGGTGCGAGCGCAGCGCCGCCCACGTGCCGCCCAGGCTGGCGGCCACGGGGCTGAGCCAGCCCTCCAGCTGCGCCGCACCCGTGGCGTCGTCATTGCCGCCGTCGTCGCTGCAGCCCAGCGCCGCCGCCAGGGCGGCGCCCTGAACCGCGGCGCCGTTCCGTCTCGACAGGTCGCCGCTGAGGACAGCCGCCGCCAGCCTGTCGCCGTGCAGCAGCACGCCGCCGCCGTAGCCGCTGTACGGCGCTGCGCCGCCACTGCTACTGCCACTGCCGCCGCTGCTGCTGCTGTCACTGGCTTCAGTGGCGTTGCCGTAGCCGGTGGCTGTGTTATCGCCGATCCAGTTGCCGAACAGGACTGCCGCCGTGCTGGATCGCGCGCCGCCCGCCGCCGCCGTCGCCGCCGCCGCCGCCGCCACCGCCGCGGCGCCTGTGCCGTCGGCCGAGCTCGACAGGTACACGCCACCGCCACCGCCCGCTGTGTTATCGGCGATGTCACACTGCACAATCGCCAGCTCGCGCACCGCTGCAAGGTGCAGCCCGCCGCCCAGGCAGCCGCCGCTGCATTGCCCCGACTTGATCGAAGAGGCCAGCACCTCCACGTGGCCCACGCCCCACGCCAGCACGCCGCCGCCGCCTCCTGCCGCTGCAGCTGCGCCCGCCACCGCACCGGTGGCTGCCGCCAGGTCCACCGCATTGCCCGCCAGGTTGCTTGCCGCCACGGTGAGCGACACGGCGCCGCCGGCGTACAGGCCTCCGCCGCCATTCACCCAGGGCGACTGCTGCTGCTGCTGCTGCCCCCCAGTGCTGGTAGTGCCAGTGCCGTTGGCAGCGGTGACGGCGTTTCCAGTGACGCTGCAGGACCACGCTGCGACCCGTAGCCGGCCGTGCGCCGCCACGCCGCCGCCTGCGGCGCCCACGCCAGGCAGGCGGGCGCGCGCTGCCGCCGCCGCAGCCGCCACCGCCGCAGCCGCGCTGTCCCCTAGCGCCGCGGGCGAAACGGTGTTGTAGCTGATATCTGAGGCCTCCAGCCGCACCGAGGGCGCCGCCGCCGCGGAGAGCGTGGCGGCGGCGGCGGCGGCGCCCGCCGTGGCTCCGTACAGAATGGCGGCGCCGGACCCTGACACGGCAGCCGCGTTGTTGCCCTGAGGGGAGGGGAGGGGGCCGTCCAAGCGAAGAGTTTGTTTTGGCGGGGAGAGGGGGAGCACGAGCGAGCAGGCCAAGGCGTTGTGGTCGTTTGTCGACATCCGCCGGCGGGCACGGGCATGCATGTAGGCAAGGCAGGAGGCGCCGCAGAGGCAACGGCGCCCGCACGGCAACCCACCAGGTTGCACCCCTTGATGTGCACCCGCGCCACCGCGGCCGCGTCCCGCCACAGCCGCAGCGCCTCCGCGTCATCCTCCGCCCCTTCCACAACCGCCGCCGCCCGGTCACCCGCCGCCGCCGCCACACCCGACATCGCGACATGCAGGCCGCCGCCGGAGCCGGCCGCGGCATTCATGAACATCACACAGTCCCGCAGCAGCAGGTCCAGGCTGCGGCTGCGACTGGCGGACGGGGGTGACGGAGGCGGCGGCGACGGCAGGTCGGCGCCTGGCGGCGGCGCCGCCGCCGCCGCCCCGTCGTCGAGTGATGGGGCTGCAGCGCTGCTGGAGTCAGGGTCAGTGCAGTTGGTTAGTGCAACGAAGACGTTGACTGACATGCCGCCGCCGGAGCCCAACGGCGCGTTGTTGTTGTTGATGATGGACTCGAGCACCGCAGCCGACAGACGCGGCGCCGCCGGCAGCGGCCGCCGGAGGGTGGCGGCGGCGGCGGCGCCAGCCGCCGCCACCAGCACGCCGGCACCATCTCCGCTGAGGGCGCGGTTGCTCACAATCGTGGTGCTGTTGATCAAGAGGGTGTACGGCTGAGTGTCGTACGGATCAATGGAACCTGCCGTGGAGGAGCGGCTGGAGTTCGCGGCGGCGCCGTACAGCCAGCACGCCAAGCCGCCGCCGCCGCCGGCACCGCCACCGCTCGGTGTGCCGCCGCCGCCGCCGCCGCTGCCGCTGTCGCTGCTGGTGCTGCCGGCCGTGTTGCTGTCGAAGATAGACGCGACAACGCTGAGTGAGCCGCGAGCGGCCGCAACCATGACGCCGCCGCCCGAGCCTGGCGGGCACGAGCCAGTTCAAGCCGATTCGTCAGGGCACAAAACAGGCCAAGCCCACTCGCTTCGCCTAGATAAGTCGGGCCCTGTCGCCGCCAACAGGTGCCACGTCATCACATACACCTAACACGTGCATGCACACGCACAACTCTGACCCAACCTACCCGCGGCGCTGTTGCCGCGGAGGCTCACGCGACTGAGCACCACCTCGGACGCGGCGGCCGGCGGCGCCACGCCCGCGCCGCTGAGCAGGAAGCCGCCGATAGCGGCGGCCGGCGCGGCGGCGGGCGGCGGCGGCAGCACCGCCAGCGCGCCGCCATGGCCCGCGCCGGCGGCATTGTTGCTGACAAGGCTGCCGGAGAGGAGGACGCGGCTGGCGGCGGCGGAGACCAGCAGGGCGCCGCCGTCGCCTGCGTGGCGGCGGGAGGGGATGGGGAGGGGAGGGAAAGGGGAGGGGAAGGGTTGGAGTGTGAAGAAGTGGTAGAGCGGGCACGACGGGCAGCAGATAAATTCGTCAGGGCAGGGGAGCGCGTAGGGGCGCAAGCCAGTGATTCGAGGACGGGGAGCATGGCGTGGAAAGGGTGGTGGGTGGCGGCTGGGCTCGACCACACGTCTGACTGACGGCAGCGGATGACGGCTAGCGCGGCCACTTGTTCACACCAGCGCTACTGCCGCCGCTCACCCGCCACGGCGCGGTTGCCAGCCACCGTGCTGTCGAGCAGCTCCAGCACGGACACCACACCGCCGCCGCCGCCGCCACCGCCGCCGCCACTGATAGCGATGAAGCCGCCGCCAGCGCCCAGCCCCACAGCCGCGGCCGCCGCCGGCGCCGCGCCGCCGCTGGCCCGAGCAAAGTACGCCTGATTGCTGGTGGCGGTGAGCTTGCGCAGCGTGACGCGGGCGGCGGCGGCGGCGTCGACGAACACGGCCCCGCCGCTGCCTGTGTGTGCAGAGAGGGTGTGTGCAAGGTTAAGAGGGGGGTTAGCGGTCCATGTGACTGTATTTTGGGGGCGAGCCCACTGCGGGGAGCCGACATGTGAACAATAACAGGGGCGGTAGTGCGGGCAGCAGGGTCGCTGTAGTGCGGGCACGCTTGGGCCCAGGTGCTGGCAACAGAGCACGGCGTGACCCGCCCAGCACGGTCGCCCGACTGCTGCCCTGCACCGTGCGCATCAGGCGTCCCGCCGTCCCCCGTCTCAAGCGAGAGGGCGGCCGCCGCCCACCTTGCTGCGCCTTGTTCCGGCTCAGTGTGGTGTCCTGGACCTGCACGCGCAGCAGCGGGGCTCCCTGGGCACCGCCAGCGCCTCCTGCCGCCGCCGCCGGCGCCCCTGCCGCTGCCGGCAGCGGCCGCTGCCGCACCGCCACGCCGGCACCGTTCCTGTGGGGAGTACAGGACAGAGGGTGTACGGGGTAGCGCAGGGAGTTGGGAGGCGGTGCGTGCCTCGAGTGGGCAGTGGGTTGGTGCCCGCCACCCCGCCACCCCGCCGCCCCGCCACCCCGCCGCCCCGCCACCCCGCCACCCCGCCACCCCGCCACCCCGCCGCCCCGCCACCCCGCCACCCCGCCGCCCCGCCACCCCGCCACCCCGCCACCCCGCCACCCCGCCACCCCGCCACCCCGCCGTACCCGTCAGCCGTGTTGTCATTGATCTGGGATGAAGCCACCAGCAGCAGACCCGCGCCGCCGCCGCCTTGAGCATCGACACCCGCGGTCTCGTTGCCTGCAGCCCGGGGGCCGTAGCGCACCCAGAGCAGCAGACCGCCGCCGTCAGTCGTGGCTGCTGCCGAGGCACCGCCGCCGCCGCCGCCGTCCTGCTCATCTGCCGAGTCGGTGGCCGCCTGGGCGCTGTTGAACGTCAGCATGCAACCGCTGAGGCGCAGCCACGCCGCCGGCACCTTTGACGGGGGCGGCGGCGGCGGCGCCGCCGCCACGACCGCAAGGGGCGGCGGCGGCGGCGGAGCCGCCGCCGCCGCGTCGAGGCCGCCGTCACCATCGCGGTACAGCGCCAGCGTCGACGGCGCCGCCACGGCCTCGGTCGCGACTGCACCGCCGCCGCCGGGTGCGGTGTTATAGCTGAAGGCGCAGGCGCTCAGCTGCACGCCGCCAATGCCGCGCACCCACAGCGCGCCCCCCGCGCCACCGTCAGCGGCGTTGTTGAAGAAGATGCAGTTGCGCAGGCTGGCGCCGTCGGGCGGCGGCGGCCGGACCGGCGCCGCTGGCGGCGGCGGCGGCGGCGGGTCGGGGAAGTACGGCGGGTACGGCGAGGAGGGTGCGGCGGGGGGTGAGGGCGGCCGGGCGGGCGGAGAGGGCGGCCTGGGCGGCGCGTCGGGCTCGGAGGGCGGCGGAGCGGCGCCGTCGGACGTGTCATTGCGCTGCTGCGTCAGCCGGCGCCGGGCACCACGCCACCTCTGGTGATGCTGCAGGCTGCCTCCGAGAGCAGTGCTCTCACCAGCCGCGTCAGCCACCTCCGAGCCGGCGGCCGGCCCAGATGCCGAGACACCGGCGGCAGCGGCGTCGCCCGCCAGCACCCGCCGCACCTCGGCCATGACTTCGGTAAAGCCCTGCATGGCGCCAGCCGCTGCCGCCCCCGCCCCCGCCCCCGCCCCTGGTCTCGCCCCTGTAGCGCTGTGCGGCCACGACGCGGGCGCCGCCGCGGTCTGCACCAGCAGGCGGTGCAGCCGCTGCAGCTCCGCGGGCAGCGAGCCGACCTCCTCCCCATCGCCGTCACTGCTACTGCTGCTACTGCCACTGTCCAAGTACGGCTGTAGTGCCAGGCGGGCGTGGAGGGCAGCAGCCTGGTCAGCGCGCAGTGCGCTGGACGCCCGCCGGGCAGCCGCCAGGCTGCGCCGCAGGCGCACCCGCTGCAGCAGCTCCTCCACACCCACCACTCTAGCCTGAGCCGCATCCGCACCCGCACCCGTTCCCTCGCCCGCCCCTGGCTGCAGCGCTGCCGCCTGGCCCCGGGCCCCCGGCCCCGCCAGCCCCTCCTCCACCAAGCCGCGCTGGCCGCTGCGCGCCGCCACCTCCGCCGCGCCCGCGCCACCGGCCGCCGCCGCGGCGCTCGTGCCGCCGCCGCCGTTGAGCACCGCCAACGCGCCGCCGCCGCCGCCGCCGCGGTTGCCCACGTACGCGCAGCCGTTTGCGGTTAACTGGCAGTTGGCGATCAGGGCGGCGCCGCCGGCGCAGCCGCCGCCGGGCGCCGCGTTGAAGTCTCCTCGCATGTCGGTCAGGGCGGCGCGGCAGCCGTTGAACTCCGCTGCGCCGCCGCCGGTGCCACTGCGGCTGCTGCTGCTGGCGGCAATGGTGGTGTTAGGGTTGTCGTAACGGACGGTGCCAACAAAGATGCCGCCGCCGCCGCAGGCAGCGCCGCCGAAGCCGGCATAGCTGAAGCCGGGGCCGCCGGCGCCGCCCGCGGTGTTCTGTGACACGGCCGAGCCGCGGCCCCACACCCGCAGCCGGACCGCGCGCCCGTCCGCGGCCACAAAGACGCCACCCCTGCGCGCAGCCAATAAGCAGTCATTTTTAAGGCGCCATGGGTGCATGTCGAGACGGCTGCCGCAGGCACGAGGTGGCCGGCGCAGCAACACGCAGCCTTGCCGCACCAACCGCGCCAACCAACAGCGGGCATGTACGACATGTACTCCAGCCTCGGCACACTGCTGGACTGTTGAGTACAGCACCACTCACCCGTCACCCGCCGCGCTGTTCTGCAGCACCAGCGAGGCATCCAGGACCAGGTCGTACGACAGCCGCGGGCGTGTCGACATGGCCGCACGGCGCGGCACCGGCACCACGCCGTCAGGGCCTCCCGCCGCCGCCCACAGCTCCCGCCGCCGCCCGCTGCCACCGCCGCCGCTGCCGCCATCCTCAGCCGGTGGTGGCGAGCCGCCGTCGCCGTCGCCCTCTGGCGTAGCTGGAGGCGGCGACTGCAGCCCGTTACCCGTTTCCTGGTCCGCTTCGGAAGCCGGTCCGTTGCCGCCTGGCTCCGGCAGCTGCGGATCGGGTGTGGCCCAGGCGAAGCGCAGGCGGCCTACCGCGGCAGGGAACACCACCGCCGCCAGGCCGCCGCCCGAGCCGCCCGATGCCTGATTGCTCTGCAGCGAGCAGGCGCTGAGGCTGAGGCTGGTGGGCAGCAGCGCCCCGCCCACCACCTGCACAGAGATGGATGATGGGCAGCGCGCCGTGTGCGGGCCGCCCGTGCGGACAGAGTAAGACATCGGGTGTGGTTGGGGATCACGGCGCCACATGCTATGTCACATGCGACATGCCAGGTGCGCGCCAGGAGCATGAAGCGCGGCTTTGCTTGTACAAAACACGCGCATGCGGCCATGCGTTCTTGCCAGACGCGCGCAAGCCGCCAGGACGTCACAGTTCGCTGCCCACCGCCCGCCCGCAGCTGCCGTGCCGCTGTGGCCCTGCCCGCCCGCTCGCCCGCAGCACCTGGTGGAAGATGGCTCCGCCCGAGCCGGCCGCCTTGTTGGAGGTGAGGGTGGTGTTGGTGATGTTAGCGGCGGGCAGGGGCCCCACCACCGCCAGTCCACCCCCATCAGTGTTGGCCTCATTGTTCTCAAACACCGCCCCCGACACCTGCATGTGCGTGTGCGTGCAATGAAAACGCACGCACACGCGTGCGTTTTCAATGATCAGCAGAGTTGCAATGTAAGCAGACGGCGTGTGTGCGGGGTGTGTGTTTGTTTGAAGGCCCTGGGGTCAGGGCTGGGCTCCATCATCAACACCCAAGTTGCTGAGCCCAGGCCGCGCGCACCCACGCACCCAACACACAGGCCCACACCCGCACACCCACCAGCAGCCAGTTGACGCCGCCGAAGAAGCACGCGCCTCCACCGCGGCGGCCGGCGCTGTTGCCGCGGAGCACCGCGCCCGGCCCAAGCACCACCCGCCCCGACGGCCAGCCAGCCTCCGCGCCGCCCGCCCCCGCCCCCGACCCCGACCCCGCCCCCGACCCCGCCCCCGACCCCGCCCCCGACCCCGACCCCGACCCCGCGGCGGCGCCGGCGGCACTGGCATCGCTGGCGGCTCCGAACAGCAGCGCGCCGCCGTCCCCGATGAGCGCATAGTTGTTCTCGAGCGTGCCGTTGATGGCGCCCTCGCCCAGCCCCCTGCCGCCGTACACAGCGCCTGCGGGGGCGGCAGTACGGCATGCAAGCACGCAACACGTGGGTCTCCCTGGTGCAGGCAGGAGGAGAAGGCTGCGCATGCAGCATGCACCACGTGTCCGATGGTGTGCAGAGGCGTGTGTCCACACCACGTGTGGGACGACTGCGGCACCCACCGCCCATGTCGGTGGCTGTGTTCCCGGACATGGCGCTGGAGGCGTCCAGTTCCAACAGCCCCTGCGGCGCGAGGGGCGAGGGGGGAGGGTTACAAGGATGTTTGGACCAAAACGCGGTACAGGATGCACTGAAGACTGCAAATGGGGGTTCCATGTGCGACTATTGATGACGAGATGATGTTGACAGGTCGTTGCAACAGGGGGGGGCACACGGCAGCACGTGGCGGCGAGGGCACACGACACACGACACATGGCAAGTCAGTGCCATGGGCCCGCTTGCGGCGGTGCGGGCGGGGGCTGCGCGCGGGGGCAGCGCTTAACAGGCGGGCATGCGGAGGCGCCGCGTGCGGAGCAGCAACCCTGCGTGTCACCCGCAAGTAGCACAACGCGCGCCAGCACGCACGCACGCATAACACACACGCACACGCACGGCGCTCACCATGGCGCCCTCCACGCACATCGCGCCGCCGCTCCCGCCCGACGCCAGGTTGTCAGACACAACGCCGCCGCCCGCCAGCCGCAGCCCGGCGGGGCAGCGGCCGTCCAGCGGCCCCACGCCCTCGCAGGCCGCCGCCACCCACAGCGCGCCGCCCTCGCCGCTCGCAGTGTTGCTCTGCACCGAGCTGTTGCCGAGCACCTGAACCAGCACCGGCCGCCGCACGTCAAACGCCACGGCGCCGCCCGACCCCTGCGCCTGGTTGCCGCTGAGCTCGCCGCCGGCCGCCACCACCACACGCAGCGTGCCCGGCCACGCCACCCAAACACGGCTGCCGCCGTACCCACCGCCGCGGCTACTGCTGATGCTGCTGTTGGTACTGCTGCTACTGTTACTGCTGCCGCTGCTGCCGCCACCGCGCGTCCCGTTGTTGCTGCTGCTGCCGCCGGAGGCGGCGCCCGACGCGGCGCCGTTGGCGCGCAGCAGCGCCGCCCAGGCGCCGCCACCGGCGGCGCTGGCACCAACCGTCATGCTGACGGCGCCGCCTGTTGCGGGTGGGAGTGGGTGCGCGGGTTGGAGGGAATGAGTGAGAGCAGAGCGTCTGAGTTTTAAGCCTCTAAGAAACCCGGCGGCGCTGGTGCCAGCCGTCCGGCGTCTTGCTGACGGCGCCCCCTGGCTCCTCCCTACCTTGCGCGCCGGCCGCGTTGCCGTCCAGGCTGCTGCCCGCCTCCGCGACCAGCAAGTCCAGAGGCACGTCGGTCCACAGGCCGCCGCCGGAGCCCTGCTCGGCGGCATTGCCGCGGAGGGCGGAGCCGCCCAGCACCGCGAAGCTGGGCCTGCAGGGCCAGAGGCGATGAGGTGTGGGGTAGGGGCAACGCTAGGCACCACACACTCGGACGGTCACCCCGAGGCCCGAAGAGCAATGACAACAGCAGCACAACGCCCGCATCAGCCCGTCCTGCTTCCCCACCTGAGCCCAGGCGGCACGGGGCCGCTGGGCGCGCGGCGGCGGGCGCTGGCGGCGGGCGGCGGCGCGGCGGACAGCCACAGCCCGGCGCCGTCGCCCACGTACACCTTATTGGAGGAAACCGCGGAGCCGCCCAGCAACCGCACCACCGGCCACTGCGGGGGGTAACGATAATTTGGATGTCAGACACGGTTTGTATGTGTGTATGTGTACCGTATACATGTGTGTATGCCCTATTGCCGGTGAAGGAGGCGGCACGGAGCCGCCATAGCCCCCCAACAGCTGTTCAACAACACGAACCCGCTCCCGCGCATCCCCGTGTGCCGTACCTCGGCCCCCAGCGCCGCCAGCGCCGCGCCGCGGTGCCCCACGTTCGAATCCAGCTGCGAGCCGCTGTCGCACACCACCACCAGCGGCGCAACCGCCGCCGTCGTCGCCGCCGCCGCTTGCGCAGTCGGAGGTGTCGGAGGCGGCAGCGACAACACGGGCGTGCCGCCCGACCCACCAGCACTGCTGCTGTTGCTGCTGCTGTTGCTTGCGCCGGTGGCACTGACGTCGGTAAGATTGCTGCTGCTGCTCCGGCCGCTGCCCACACGCAGCACGATGGCGCCGTACCCGTACGACATGGTCTCCGCATCCGGATCCACGACGCCACCCCACGCCGTGCCGTACTGCCCGCCCACGATGACCGCATTGCCGCCCACCCGGCTGCCCGCCTCCAGCACCAGCGACCAGCCCGCCACCGCCGCCGCCGCCGCCACCGCATCCGTCGAGCCATTGCCGCTGCCGCTGCCACTGCCACTGCTCCGGCCCCTGCCGCTGCCGCTGCGGGTGCTGACCCCGCCGCCGCCAGCCACCCAGCCGGGGCCGCCCCAGCCCACCGCCGCACCCGCCGCCGCGCCCGGCGCGTCATAGCTCACGGCGTCCGCCGCCGCCGCCGCCGCGCCGGCGGGCCCCAGCGGCGCCGGCGCGGCGGCGTCATAATCCACCAGCAGGCAGGCCCAGCCGTGCGCGTCGCGCACGCCGCTGCAGCTGCTGTTGGCGAGGCGCACCGCCGCCGCGCCCTCCACGTGCACCGCGCCGAACACGCCGAAGGGCAGCACGCCCGCCTGCGTGGCGCTGGTGCCCACGCCGCCCAGGTTGGACAGCACCGTGTCGCGCAGCTGTCAGGGGAGGGCCGGGCGCAGCAGCCGCAGGAGGGGGTGCAACAGGAGGAGGAGGAGCGGGGCAGGGGCAGGGGCAGGGGCGGATGAGGGGTCCGGCAGGAAAGGGGCGGTGGCTGGTGGCCGCATGCCTACGACACGCTGCCTGCTATCCCCACCAAAGCCTCGGCCCTCGCCGGCTGTGATTTGCTGCACGCCTAGCTCCAGCCCATCGCGACCGCCCCGCCTGGGCTCCGTTTAGTTAGGCCCCAGCCCCAGCCCCAGCCCCAGCCCCAGCCCCAGCCCCAGCCCCAGCCCCAGCCCCAGCCCCAGCCCCAGCCCAGCCCCAGCCCCAGCCCCAGCCCAGCCCAGCCGCCCCCGCGCGCCCCTCACCTCCAGGCTCCTGCAGCTTTTGCAGTGCAGCAGCGGCCCCCGCCTGCTGAGCGGCAGGTCCGCCACCCGGCTGCGCGCCAGCACCAGGCCCTCCAGCTGCCCCATGAAGGACAGCCCCCACTCGTCGTCGCCGGGCCGCTGCGACAGCGCCACGCCCGAGGCCGCCGGCGCCGCCGCCGGGCCGCCGCCGCCAGCCGTAAGCAGCGCCTGACGTTGTGAGGGCGGAGGTGGGGTCGGGGCACAATGGAAAGGGGGCGTGCTGGTGCAATGGCGTAAATGTGTGTGCTGCACACATGCTCAGCGCACGTCTTGCTACCATGAGGTGCACACGCGGTCCCACTCCAGCTGCTGCCAAGCTGCGCGGCACCACCCACCAGCAGCTGCGCGCCGGCCGCCACCGGCACCAGCCGGCCGTCGTCCGAGGTGCAGTGCAGCGACGCGGTCAGCAGCGTCTTTGGGCCGCCGCCACTGCCGGCTGCGCCGCCGGCGGCAGCGCTGACACCAAGCCGAGTCGCCTGCGCGCCCACCAGCGTCAGCGAGCACAGGGCTGACTGCCGCCGCACCGGCGGCGGGGGCGCGGGCGGCGGCGGTGAGGGCGGCCGGGCCGCGGTCCCGGTGCCGCCACCATCCCTGCTCCGCGGCGGAGGCGCCTTGCCTGCATTGCAGCACCACATACACACGGTGTGCTATCCCGGCGCCCGTAGAGTGTGCCCCAGAGGCAAACGGAAACGGCAGGGGCTGGAATGTGGAATCGCTAGACTGTTATGTTTAGTGGGTGCCAGAACACGAGGGGGCAGAAGCAGGGAATACGTTAGCAACGTAGTATGATGCGCTGACCCACCTAGGGGACGGCTGCTAGCAGCGCGGCCGTGTGGCGGCGGCGGGTGGCGCCGCAGCACCAGGACAGAGGGTGCGTGCCGCCAGTGCCACTGCTGGGCGGGCGGTCGGCGCGCGTGCCCGCCACTGCTGCCCCCGCCAGAGCCGCTGCTAGGAGACCTCGAGGCCCGTGGAGAGGGGACATGCCGGCTGCGAGGAGGTGGGCTAGCTGCTTCCAGGTCCTCGGTGGGGGGCGGGGGCTGCCCGTACTCGGTGTCGCTGGAGTCAGGCGGCGGAGCCCACTCCGTCAGGCCCAGCGGTGGTGGAGCCGAGTCGCCGCCCGTCGCATCGACACCCGTCGCACTTCCACGCTTCACCAATGGAGATTGAGCTGTCGATAACGAGATGTGGCATGCCGCAAGGAGCAGGCATACCGCCGAAAGATATTGCGCATTGGCGCGCATTCGCGCGCTGACAATTCCCGGAGCACTGTCAAAGCCAGTTCGAGCAGGGTCGGCGTGACCTAAGCGGTTTGCCACAGAGCGCCATCATTTCCCTTGGTCCGGTGTCCAAGTTCTGCCAGCTGGAGCTGTGCGCAAACAACTCCGCAGTCAAATTGACTCGAGTTACGCAGGTGCTATAGTCTCCATGCTGTCTATAATATTGATAATGAGTCCAAAGACATCCAAGTTTTGCGAACTGCTCGCGTTTGGTCGCTGCGACCCTGCGCTCACTCTCTGGAAGACGGACGTGAATGAAGGCTTCGTGCAGGTAGCAATGAATTTGACGCTGTGGGACGTTTGATTGCTTCAATGGCCTTGATACAACGCGCGCGACAAATTTTTTAGTGTGGAAGTAACCCCCGCCCGCCCAAACTGCTCGAGCGTGTCGCGTGCCGCCCCTGTGCCGAGCGCTGATTTGAGACGGACTCTTAGAATATTTCATGGGAATTTGTGTTTTAGTGCACTCGGTGCACCGTGTGACGTCGCCCCGCTACTGCTGCTGCCCCACGCCCGTGCCCACGCCGTCCCACGCGTACCCCCACTTGGCCGTGTGTCAGTCCCCCCTGGTCTCCTAGCCACCAAATCGCAGGCCCCCATGAAGGCCGAGCGAGCAAGTCAGGAACGTTGCTGGGGTGCCTACCCAGCCGACCCGGTTTGGTCGTGTACGAATGGATCCATTGTGCCGTCGCAAAGCCCCGCTGTTCCTCCTGTTTGAATTGCCCAGGGCGCTACATGGCGCTCGATATTGCAGTGCTGTTATAAGCAGCAAGTCAGCCCGACAAACAGACCAAACCTGATAATAGCGCGCAGCGGTTGAGGACCGCTCTACACGGTCTTTAATTTTTCGTCATGCAACCATCATCCATATTGCAAATATTAGCGCGTGGATCGTTGGCATGTTGCGCGCGGTCCGCAGGTTTGGGCGCCCATTTGCTGCACAGCACTGCGTCCTGCTTAAACAGCGACAAGGAGGCCGCCGATGAGTGCACAAACAGTTGGCGAGTAGCAACTGCGACAGGCGCTCCGGCGACGAGCGGTGCCCTGGCACACCCGCAGCTCGCACACAGCTCGTCACCGCCTAGGCGACCGGCCGCTACACCAACCTGGCCAGCGACCTCGGCCCGCGGCCTCAGCAGCGCAGCTTCCCCGCAGCTCCAGTCCACGGGCTCGCAGCAAGCCCCCAAGCCGCACCGCTCGCCTACGGAGGCCGCGCCGCGGCGGACCGCCAGCCCCGCCCTGCGCGCCCAGCTGGTGTCGCTGCTGGGCGCTAGCCGGGTGACGGAGGCGCGGGATGCGCTGACGCAGCACGGCACGGACGAGTCCTACCACACGCCCCTGCCGCCCGACGGTGAGGAGGAGGTCTGGAGCTGGCTGCACACGCGCAGGGGTGGCTAGATTCTGTAGGGCGGGGCCGGCGGGGGCAGGGCATGGTGGTAGCATTGCGCGCCTTCTGCTCGCCTGCGTCGGCTCGCCTGCCCTGCCCTGTCCTAGCATACCGTGCTCGGGTGTACCCGCTCCCCCCCCCCCCGTGCCGCTGCGCTCTGGCCGGCAGTGGTGGTGTTTCCAGAGAGCACGGAGGAGGTGGCGGCGGTGGTGGCGGCGTGCGCGGCGGAGCGCACCCCCGTCATCCCGTACGGCGCCGGCACGTCCATCGAGGGGCACGTGGGCGCACTGCAGGGGTGAGCGGCGGCGGCCGTGCATGAGTGTGGAGCTGGGAGTGGGGCTGGGTTTGGGGGGTGGCGCGCTGTGCGGCTGGCGCTGGCGGCGGCGGGGCAGTCCCTGTACGGCACCTCACGTGCATGCCTCTCGCGCGCGTATGCACCCTGTGCGCCCACCCGCCCATCCCCCATCTCGTCATGAATGGAACCCCGCCCCGCCCCACCTGCCGTACCGCAGGGGCGTGTGCATCGATCTGCGCCGCATGAACCGGGTGCTGGAGGTGGCGGCGGAGGACATGGACTGCCGGGTGCAGGTGTGTGCGTGTGGGTGTGAGGGCGTGGCCGCGTGTGGGCGTGTGGGTGCGTGTGCGCGTGTGCGCGTGTGGGCGTGTGCGTGTGTGCATGGGCGTTCCGCTGCGCGCCGTTACAATAGGTAGGCCCCTCCACACTTCGCACTCGGGCATCGGGTCGGAATGATTTATCTCCGACCTAATCATGCATGGAACCCCTCCCCCACACCTCCCCAACTCCTCCACAAATCCTCCTCCACAAATCCTCCCCAACTCCTCCACGCCTTCTCCACAACTCCCCCACACCTTCCTCACCTAAACCCCCGGCTGCCCCGCAAGGCCGGCGTGACGCGCAGCCAGCTGAACGAGCACCTGCGCGACAGCGGCCTGTTCTTCCCGGTGGACCCTGGCGCAGACGCTACACTGGGGGGCATGGCCGCCACACGCGCCAGCGGCACCAACGCGGTGTGGGGGGGGGGGGGCGGAGGGGCGGAGAGGGCGGAGGGGTCGGGGGCGGAGGGGGCTGGGGGGGGGGCTGGGTGCAGGGGCGGGGCGGGGGGCGCTTGGCGGCGCCGCCGCGGTGCGGTACAGTACAGGGACTGGGGGCGATGCTGTGTGGCGGTGTGCTGCGTGTGTTCAGGGGTGAGCAATTGGTCCATGTGCAGCCGACCCTGTGCGGCACGTGCGTGTGTGTATGTGTCATGTTTCCGTACGGCACTACCCCGCAGGTGCGGTACGGCACCATGCGGGATGCGGTCATCGGGCTGACGGCGGTGCTGGCGGACGGGTAGGCGGCCTCCCGGCTGCGAGGGGGATCGGGGATGGTGGGGTGGGGTGGCTGGCGGCGCGAGCTAAACCTACCTGTAACTAGACAGGGGGCAGGCAGATGCAATAGCAGCAATACAATGAGAGACTCTTGAACACTCTTCAGGTTGGGGCCGGGGGCTTGCGGCCCCGGACTCCTGGTGAGGGAGGCAGCATTCCTTGTGGGCACTGGGCGGGGGACCCGGGCATGTGCGTCCCACGGCCCTGGGACCTGCAGCCACCCAGCCTCCTTCCTGCCGCCGCCACCCCCACCGCCACCCCGCCCACCCCGCCGCAGCCGCATCGTGCGCACGGGCCGGCGCTGCCGCAAGTCGTCTGCCGGCTACGACCTCACGGCGCTGCTGGTGGGCAGCGAGGGCACACTGGGCGTCATCACCGAGGTGGGGGGGAGGGGAGGGCCGGCCGGGTGGGGAGGGTTGGGTTGGCGTGGCGTGGCGTGGCGTGGCGTGGCGTGGCGTGGGGTTATGTATTGCCCGTACACAAAAGGGGGGTGCCGAGGGGTGAGAGTACAGGCAAGGAGGAGAGTGGCATTTGCGGGGCCGCGTTGGGCGAGCAACGGTGGACAACGCGCTGTCCATGGGGCGTTTGTTGCCTTGCGCTCATGCTTGGCGCTGTCGTCAGCCCCCTCGCCATCCCGTCGCTCCATCACGCCCGCCCCGCCGCGTGCCAGGTGGCGCTGCGGCTGCACCCAGTGCCCGAGGCCGTGGCGGCCGCCGTCGTGACCTTCCCGCCGCCACCCGCGGACGCCGGCGCCGGCGGCGGCGCGGGCGGCGGCGCGGCGGGCGGGCTGCGGGGCGCGGTGGAGTGTGTGGTGGCGCTGATGGCGTGCGGCGTGCCGGTGGCCCGGGTGGAGCTGCTGGACGAGCTGAGCATCCAGGTGGGAGGCAGCGGCGGCAGCATTGGGGATGGGAAGGGGTGGTGGGTGGGGGTGGTGGGGTAGCAAGATAAGAGGGCGGGGGAGGCCTGGGACGGGAAACGCGTTGGCCAATGGCACACTCACCACCACGGCCGGGGTTGAGACCCAAACGCTGTGGGCTGCGAGCACATGCGTATGAAATCGCTCATCATGAGTCAAAGCTTCCCCACGCACACACCGGTTGTTTCCTCGACCAAGACTGTCTCTTTAACGCTACCATACTGTCCGCAACCATCCCGCGCTCATCACCTGTCGCCTCTGGCGCCTGCTGCGGCACGCCGCACCGCACCGCACCGCCACGCCCGCAGGCCGTGAACCGCTACAGCGGCACCTCCTTCGCGGCGGCGCCCACCCTGTTCTTCGAGTTCCACGGCTCGGCGGCGGCGGTGGCGGAGCAGGCGGAGCTTGTGGGCGGCCTGGCGCGGGAGCACGGCGGCACGGGCTGGGAGTGGGCCACCTCGCCGGAGGAGCGGGCCAGGGTGAGGCGGGGCGGCAGGGCGGCGGGGGGGGGGGGCAGGGCGCGGCGGTTGCGGGCGCTTGTGCCGGCGGTGGGCGACAGGCGTGGCGTGGCGTGGCGTGTGTTTGGGCGGGCTGGGGTTTCAGAAGCCGGCTCTGTCAGCAAAGCGCAGCACCTCGCATCGTGCTCGTTGGTTGGTTGGCGCGCACGCAAACACGTAACACGCAAACACGTCAACCGCCTGCCCTGCGCCGCGTTCCGCCGCTTGCGCCGCGCACTCGCAGCTGTGGAAGGCGCGTCACACGGCCTACTGGGCGGCCATCAGCATGCGGCCCGGCTGCAAGGTGTGTGTTGCGAGGGGGCTACATGGGAAAGGGTTGCAAGGTGTGCATGCGTGGGTGTGTGGGTGTATCAGGGGGGGCGGGCAGCCCCCACGCACCGCTCTCCAATACGGGGAGCTCTCCAGTGCTCCAGGGCGGCCCCGGCGGGCCGCATGGATACCGACAGAAAGTTGACTGAACGGAGCGGGGCAGAGCCTCGAGGGTTTGGGATCCCACGTGCCGCATACTGACACGTGCCGCTGCTGCTGCTGCTGCTGCTGCTGCTGCTGCTGCTGCTGCTGCTGCTGCTGCTGCTGCTGCTGCTGCTGCTGCTGCTGCTGCTGCTGCTGCTGCTGCTGCTGCTGCTGCTGCTGCTGCTGCTGCTGCTGCTGCTGCTGCTGCTGCTGCTGCTGCTGCTGCTGCTGCTGCTGCTGCTGCTGCTGCTGCTGCTGCTGCTGCTGTGCTGCTGCTGCTGCTGCTGCTGCTGCTGCTGCTGCTGCTGCTGCTGCTGCTGCTGCTGCTGCTGCTGCTGCTGCTGCTGCTGCTGCTGCGCCTGCAGGGCTTCCCCACGGACGTGTGTGTGCCCATCTCGCGCCTGACCGAGTGCGTGCTGCAGTCGCAGGCCGACTGCGTCAAGCAGGGTGCGCGCCGGGGGCCGGGTGGGGTGGGGTGGGGGGCCGCGGGGGCAGGGGGAGCGCCGGGGCGGGGGCGGGAGGCAGAGGCCGGGGAAAGGCGCGGGCTGGAGTGTGGCGCGCACAGAGGGGTTGCTGGGGCCACTGCCCGCTCTGTGGACACATTGCGCCTACGCCGCCCCGCCGTCATTGCTACATCGCGTTGCACCGTTCGTTCTGCGTGTAACTTGTGTACCCTCGTGCTCTCCACCCCACCCATCATTCCCACCCACCCATCCACCCCCCCCCCGGGTTCTCTTGGTCGATTCGCTTCGGTTTCTGGAATGAACTACACCCACCCACCCACACACGCACACGCACGGACACGTCCCCGCAGGCCTGCTGGGCCCCATCGTGGGCCACGTGGGCGACGGCAACTTTCACATTATGCTGGTGGTGGACCCCGCCGACGGCGCCGAGGTGGCGGCGGCGGCGGGGCTGGTGGGACGCATGGTGCACGCCGCGCTGGGCATGGGCGGCACGTGCACGGGAGAGCACGGCGTGGGGTACGGCAAGCTGCCGTACCTGCTGGCGGAGCACGGCCCCGTGCCGCTGCAGGTGAGTGCGGTGAGGGCGGCGGGGTGGGGTGTATTTAGGGGGGCGGCGCGAAGCGGCGCGAGGCCCTGCGAGCTGTACCTGTGACGCCCTGCCGGCTGTATCACGTCGAATCCGCCCGCTACACTTCGCTGACCATCCTTGAGCCGCCCCCCCCCCCGCCTGTGCGGGCTGGCTCCAGGTGATGGCCTCCCTCAAGGCCGCACTGGACCCGCACAACATCCTCAACCCCGGCAAGCTGGGCAGCCCCGCGGAGCAGCTGGCGGCGGCGGCGGCGGCAGCGGCGGAGCAGCAGGCGGGGGCAGGCGGACACAAGTAGGGCGGCGGCGCCGTGGCTGGTCTGCGGCGCGGCGGCAGGGGCAGTGTTGGGCGGCAGGGGCGGGAGCTGTAGGAGTGGCCGCAGAGGGAGCTGCGGGCGCAGGTGGACGGAGCAGCCGCTAGCACGAGAGCACGAGGATTTAGTGACGCCAGGCTGCCGCGGAGTGTGTATAGTGTGTAACATGTGATTACAAGCCCGATCCAGTTCCAAGCTTAACTAGGCGGATGGGGCAGCCTGTTGTGCCTTTGCTGCAGGCGGTTGCGGGGCCAGACCATTGCCGGTTGTATGTGCGTTGGGCTCCATCTCGTCCCCGTGTGTTAGTGACGTTCGAGCGCCGCTGTTGGCTATCGCAGCGGCGGCGGCAGAGAATTTCCGCGGGTGGCACGTGACGAACCCCTGTTGCACCTTCTCCTTTGTAACCAATCTCGCGGCAACAAAACACCGCAGTCCAAGCACTCGAGCAGCCGAAATTACACACGCCCGCCCGAGCCGGCGGCCAAACCCAAAGCACACAGATCGGCCCACGCCAGCAGCTCCCAGCACCCCGCAGCAGTGGTCCGCATTCCAGGGGCCCCGCCAAGGCTGGGCTGAGCCCACAGTCCCGCACGCCTGCCCCGCCTCTCCTCCCCCGTACACGCACCTGCCATGCAATGCGCGAGCACATGCGTGAGCACACGACATCTTGATCACCGGCCACGTTTAATAGCCCACCGCATCCACATCATTCAGAAAACGCTACATGCAATCTCGCGCGCGCACCACACATCGTTTCTCGTGAGCATCGTGTTTCCCAACAGCAACCCGCGCTCGCCACCTCACCGCCACAAGATGCGGCGCCGGTGCCCCCGACCGCGCGTACCCCGGCACCCCTCACTGCAGCGCCGCTGCCGCCTCTGGCGCCGTTGCGGACGGCTCTGGCGCCGCCGCCGCCGCCGCCGCCGCCGCGGCCTCGTCGCGCGCCGCCAGCTCGTCAATCTTGCGGAACTGCCAGGGCCACCTGGGGGCGCGGGAGCGTGGGTGGGTGCATTGTGAACGCCAGCCCAAGCTGCAACAAGCCCAACAAACGTGAGCCCGGGCAGATGCGGCAGACAACGTCCAAGGATTGTCCCAGGGCCTCTCCAGTCTCGACTGCTTGCGTCGCCCTTACGCGTTGTCTAAGAACTGGCCTGGTGTTCACGCTCCCACGCCTCCATCCCTGGCAGCCCCGCCGTGAGCTTCTTGATCTGATCCAGCTCGGGCGCACAACCCGCCCCACAAGATTGACTACCTTTTTTACTAATGATAAATGTATCCCCCCCCCCCGGTCTGCTGCACCACGCGCACGCGGTGTCACACACACGCGCCTGATGTTGTACAGGAACTGGCGGTGGTCGAAGCGGTTGTCGTCGGGCGAGTAGGACTCCATGTGGTAGGCCGGCGTCAGCACCGTGGCCTTGTGCCGGTTCATGGAGTAGAACCGGAAAAAGTCCTTGACCTGTGGGCGCGGCGGCGGGGGGGGGGGCGGCGGCAGGGGCGGGGGCGGGGCCGTGGCGGGGTGTCGGGTGCAGGATGTAAGGCGGTGTGCGCGCTGGGGAGGGAAACGCCAGCCCAAGCCGAACCAAGCCAGTGGAGGCCGGCGCAGGTCTCCCCAACCCGAAGTCTCCCCTGTTTAGTCCGTCCCGACACCACAGCACTGCCCACGCAATCAGCCCCCCACTCCTGCACGGCCCACCCCTGCACGGCGCGGCGCGGCGCGGGTCGCACCTTGGTGGCGATGGCCGCCGGCGCCAGCCGCCCGCGCCACAGCGCCGCACAGCCGTTGTACATTGCCACGGGGCCGGCGCGGGCCACCTGCGCACAGCCGCAAGCCGCAGCAGCAATACTATCCGTTAAACATATATGTACATGCACATTCAATTTGTTCCGCTTTTTTACAGACGTGAAAGTTTTGTGCCGCCGCCGCCGCTGCCGCCGCCGCACCTTGCGCATCCGGCCGTACAGGGTGAGCTCGGCGTACGTCATGCCCATGTCCACCTCGTCCAGCTGGGGTTGGGGGTTGGGGTGTGGGGTGTGTGGGGAGGTGTGGGGAGTGGGGTGTGCGTGTGTTGCGCGGGGGCGTGGTATGTGTGCGGGTTGCAAAGGTGGCACAAACAAGTGTCGCAAGATAGGAAGGGGGCGTGGGGGTGGGGGTGGGGATGCTGAGGGTTTCTGTCATGGGGGTAGCTATGCGAAAGGTGTAGGCGGTCAAGGGGCCCCGTGCCGAGGGGGTTGCAAGGACGGCAAGAGAAATGTGGCAGGGTAGACAGCAGGCAACCGACGGGGGTAGGGTTGCGGCGGGGTGTTGCGGGACTGGGGTGATCAGGCGAACACGGCGAGATCAAGGGCGGTGGGTGGCATCTGCTGGACAAGCACCTACACGCCACACACGGCCACACACACGGTCACACGCGCGCGCACACCTGCGGCTGCTGGCCCTCGATCAGCGGCTCCAGCTCGGCGGTGGGCGGCGCGGCCTCCACCTGCGTGCGTGGGTGGTTGGGGGGTTCCATTCATGATTGGAGAAGCGAACTGCGGTGTGAAAAGGCATCTGCTTGGTTGAGGAGTGTGTTACGAGAGCGCGGCGAGGACAGGAAAAGGGCACAGAGAAAGGCGTTGATGCATGCAGGCATGCGTGCGCGAGTCAATTTCTACGCAACGGCGGCGATGCCCCCCCCCCCGAGCTGGCGCGCCCCCCCCCCCCCGCACCTCGGCCAGCACTGGGTAGCCCAGGTGGGTGGCGGCCCACTGCAGGAAGGCCCGCAGGTCCTGTGTGTGGAGTGTGTGGGGGGTGGGGTCCATGCTCGGTATATAAGACGGTATATAAGACGGTATATAAGACGGTATATAAGACGGTATATAAGACGGTATATAAGACGGTATATAAGACGGTATATAAGACGAGAAGATGATGGGGTGGGTGGGGGGGTGAGAGGGGTGAGAGGGGGTGAGAGGGGGTGTTCCATGCACGGTAAGTATGAAGTAAGACGGGGGTGGGGGGTGGGGGGGGCCACCCGGAAGCGGGCGTGTCCCCCGCGTGATGGGAAGGTGGCGCGGGGAGGCGAGCGGGGTTGGGTGGGGGGTGGGGGAGTGGCGGGCGGCGATGGGTATGCTTTGCGGGTTGCAAGGATGGTTGGAAGAGCGGTACCGGTACACGGTGTAAAGCGTTGGGTGGCAGCGGAATGGGGACCGCGTGCTTTACCCCCGCCCCTGTCCACATGCCCCCGCTCCCCTCCCCCCCCCCCCTCTTGCACACGCGCACACCCGGCGGCAGGTTGCAGTGCCGCCAATCGCTCCCCGCCCCGCACCCCCGGGCTTGGATGCACGCAGTCCCCTCACGGCCTCGCATCAGCATCCCCTGCTGCTGCGCAGTAATTGATGCCAGTACCGTAAAAGCTTCGACACCAGATAGCTTTTCAAATCCCTACAGACCTGACCCGAAAAGCACTCACTCCGACTCCTGAAGTAGCCCCATAGTGAGCGCACTTCAGGTCCGGTCAGCAGCGAATTGAAAAGCGATGTCTTGTCAAAGCTTGTACAAACACCGACTGCTGCGCGGTGCGCACATTCCAAGCGTTCCTTGAGGGTCCCCAGCTCCCGCAATCCCGGACCACCAGCACGCCCCCGCCCCCGCCCGCCCCCCGCGCCGCCGCCGCCTCACCGCCTTGCTGATGGAGCCGATGGGGTTTATGTCGGCGGACGAGCAGTCGTATTTGGTCAGGTAGCCTGTGGGGGGCGGGCGGGCAGGCGGGCGTGTGTATGTGTGTGCGTGTGTTTGTGTGTGTTTGCCCGGGTAACGGCGGGTGTGCCCTGAGGGCGGCAAAATGCCACACGCGGGCCATGCACCCACACTCGCGCTTGCGCCCCGCCCCGGCCCCGGCCCCGGCCCCGCCCCTTGCAACCCCTTGGGCTGGTAGCCATGACCCCACCTCCCCCCCTTCCGGCGCCAACGGGCCATGTCACGCATCCACCCACCCACCATCAGTTGATTTGGGAATGGGAAACACTACCACCAACCGCCACCCCCACCGCCACCCTCACCCTACCCCGCAGGCACTCGTCCACGTTGGCGCTGCCCAACACCAGCAGCCAGCCGCCGCCGCTGCGGTGCGGCACGCGGCGCGCCCAGGGCAGCAGCTGCGCCAGGAGGAAGGCCAGCACCATGCGCAGCCGCGCCTGGATGTTCTGTGGGGGGCGGCGGCGGCGGGAGGGGCGGCGGCGGGAGGGCGGGGCGGGAGGCAGGGCGGGAGGCAGGGCGGGAAGGGAGGGAGGGGAGGATGGCGGCGATTGCGGAGGCGGTTGCACGAGTGGGCGGTAGGAGGAGGAGGGCGGCGGCGGCATAGTTGATGTGTGTGAGACCTGTTAAGCAGTTGTGGGCTGATACGAGGGGTCGGGACAATCTACGGCCCGACGGCGACTAAGGCCTCGACTACACAGGCGGCACAGCAACGCCCGTAGAAGCCGCAGGCGTCGCCCTTTCGCGCCGCCTCCCATGCTTTGCCAGCGGGTCATACAACAGCAAGCTCGCTGACGAGGAGGAGTGACGCCAGCGGGACGGCGCTGACCAGCTCGCGCCGGCGCCGCGCGTCCGGGTCAGCTCCGTCGCGCGGGCGCCACTCCTCCTCGTCCGCCAGCTTGCGGTTGTATGGCGACCCGCCGCATCAACTGCAACACAGGAGCGTCTCCCTCCCGCCCACCTCCCGCCGCGGCACTCCCAGGGCACCTCTCTCCCTCCCTGCCGCGCCCGCACCTGCAGCGCCAGGTTCTCAGCGGTGGTGCCGCCGTGCGCCCGGAACGCCGGCCGGCGGCCGCCCGTGACGGCGGCCGCGAACAGGCCCACCACCGCCTCCACCACACTGTCGATGGACAACGACAGATGGTAGCCGCCCACCTGCTCGCAAGGAAACAAACAAATAAACAAAATAACAGTGGATACATACTGGAATAATGGACTGATCACGCCTTTCCGTAAGTCAGACAGAAGGGCGTGGATTAAGGGAGCCGACGAGGTGAGAGTGCAAGCCGCGCAACTCGTCTGCTACCAGCCCCACCTGCTCGCAGAGGACGCGGGCGCTGGCAGGGCGGGAAGGCACGGAGGACACGGGGTGGGGAGGGTAAGGTGCGAAAGGGGAGTGAGGTGCGAGCGGGAGGTGAGCAGTCTAAGCGGGGCACAGGCCAAGCGGGGCACAGGCCACGCGGGGCACACTGCACGCGCCAGAGGCGGGGAATCGGCGCACCACCCATCCACGCCTCCCCGCCACCCCGCCATGGGCCACCCACCGCTCGCGCGTCTCCCGGCTGCTGTTGGTGGTGCCCATGTACACGCAGCTCAGCAGCCGCCCCGCCAGCTCCCGCGCGTCGCCGGGCAGCGCGCCGCCGCCGCCGCCGCCGTCCTTGGCGCCGCCGTCGCCGTACCCAGCCACACGGCGCACGTCGGCGATGACTTGGGCGTCGCCGTCCCGCACCGCCGCCACCACCAGCTGCGAGGGGCGGGCCGATGCACACGTGTCGTCTTTAGAGAGCACCAGGAAAAAGCACAACCAGAGGCTGCCAGCTTGCCTCACGGGCGAGCGTTCGGAGAGCTTGGGGGCGACCTAGAGCGCCGCCGGCACTTGCAGGTGAGCCCTTGGCAGGCCCACCGCCAAGCAATTGAGGGGGGCTTGTGACTCGAGTGAGCCCGCGCAGACGGCCGAGTGCAGCACGAATTGTATTTTGCGGCGTGGTCTCCTGCTGGTGTTGATTCCCACCTCCCTGCCAACCCCTTGGCAGGGAGGTGGGAATCAGCACCAGCAGGAGACTACGCCGCAATTCACAATTCCCCTTGGCAGGGAGGTAGGAAAGGGTCCGGCTGCGCTTCCCCGCTCCCCCCCTGAACGTGATGCTTGCGCAGACCCACTGCTGAGCAAGCGGTACCACCCTTCCTCCACTCGTGAAACCACCCACCATGAAACGAATACAATAACGCTGTCGCCGCACCCGCAACCATCGCAACCACCGCAACTGCGGCCTGCTAGATCCAGGTAGATCCTGGCTCCTGCCGCAACCACCGCCCGCCCACCTGGCACATGGCGCCCACGATGGCGCAAACGCTGCTGGAGTCGGCGCCGCCACTGAGCGGGATGAGGAAGCCGGAGGCGCCGCAGCGGCGCAGGTAGTCCCACAGCCAACAGGCGGGGCCGAACGCGATCTCCTCCTCCGGCTGCAGCACCTGGTGGTGTGTTGGTGTGGGGAGGTTATGCGGTGGGGACATGGGGAGGTGTTGTGGCGTGCGTTGGTGTGATGTGGTGGTGGCGTGGAGGGTGTGGTGGTGTCGGCGTCGCGGGGCTGTTGCAAGGATGGTTGGAGAAGCGGTGCAGGGGGCAGGTGGGGCCGAACATCAAAGCAGGGGTTGGCCGGGACCGGGGCCGCACACATGAGGGGGGTGTCAGCACTTCACTTCGGCTACGCACGCCACCTGCCTTGGGTGAGATGGGCGGCGAGGGGTGCGCGGGCGGCGCCGCCCCCGGCCGCGGGCGGCACAGGCTGAAGTCAACATCAACCATGGCGGGCGGGGTGGTGGCGCTGGCCTGCTCGCGCAGGGAGGAGATGGAGCACCTGCGTGTGCGCGTGCGTGTGTGCATGTGTGGGATTGTTTTTTACTGGGGGTGTTGTGGACACTGCTGGGAGGGCGGCGGGGCGGGGTGTGGCGCAGGCGCAGCTCCCGTGTGTCACCTCGCACCTTCCCCTTCCAACCCGGTCCTTGTCACCGGTCCCCTCGGCTCCTAAATCCCTGCAGCGCCCCTAACCACACAACTCCACTTGCATCCCATCCCGGCAGCGGTCTCACACGCACACACACCCTCCCCCTCCCCCTTCCCCCCCCCTCCCCCCTCGCACCTGTACGACACCACCTCGTCCAGGTCCACGCACGCCGTGACCACCTCCACCTCCGCCAGCCCGAACTGCCCGCCCTGCGCCACCAGCTGCCCGTTCACCGCCACGCAGGCGCAGCCGTCGAAGTACAGCCGCCCGCCGTCGCAGCCGCGCTGGTTGGCGTACAGATACACGCCGCCGGCCTGGCGGGGGGCAGGAGGAGCGGAGTGGAGTGGAGTGGAGTGGAGCGGAGTCGCAGAGGAGGGCAGAGGAGGGAGGCGGAGGGAGGCGGAGGGATGTGGAGGGAGGCGGCAGCGGGCAGAGAGCGGCAGAGGCGGGCAGAGGAGGGCGGAGGGAATCAGAGGGCAGGGCGGGCAGCGGGCAGAGTTTTGCAACGCACGCAGTAGCACACGCAGTCGCGCACACACACACGCATTGGCTGCACCGCACGCAAGGTCGCTTGTTGTCGTTTACCCTTGTGCTCTCTTAACACACACGCATACACACGCGCACACACCTTGGCCGTGGCCCCCCGGATCAGGTCCAGTCGCTGGTTGAGTTTGCGCAGCTGGTGGTGGCTGCCGCTGCCGTTGCTGATGATCTCCACACCCGCCAGAGCCAGGTCGATGTGCGGCGCCTGCGTGCGTGGGTGCGCGCGTGTGCGTGATTGCGGGAGTTTGAGCAATGGGTCGCGCGCGTGCACACGCGCTGGCGCGGCGTTCTGGGCCTGTGCAGCAACCCCCTGTGAAGCCCACTCGGACGCAGAGGGTCCCACACCGCACCACAACACCCACAACCCAGAACCCACACTCCCCACACCCCACCTGCGGTGTGAACAGCTCCTCACACGTCTCAGCTGCGAGGCGCAACAGCGGCGCGGCGCGGAAGGGGGCCGTCACGAGCTGTTAGTGTGGTGCGGCGGATGGGCACAGGCACCCGGCAGACGCAAGAACCTCCCACCCACCACCACTCACCATCACCCACCCACAACCCAACCAACGCACCACCAACCCACCCGCCAGCAGCGCATCCCGCAGCTTCAGCACCGCGTCACCGAACGGCACATCCACCGGCGCCGGCGGGCCGCCAGCCGCCTCGCTGCCGCCGCCGCCGCCCCCATCGGCACCGGCGGCGGCGACGGCCCGGGCCACGCAGTCGGGCAGGCGGTGGGACTCAACGCGGCCGCGGTGCTTCCACGTCGCGAAGTAGCGCGTCTCCCTGTGGACAGGCGTGTTAGCGTGTTAGATCACACAACGAAAAAAGACAAAGCTAAACTATGCGTGATTGTTTCAGTCCAAACCCCATCATCCCATCGCCAACCCGCGAGGCTGGCGACCACGCACTGCACCGCACGCATCTCCCCTTCCCGGAACATGCAACCCCCGTCTATTTAGGTTGGATGAGCTTGGGCTGCTATTGTCCTCTTATACTCCCCTTTAGATGGGCTGGTATTCATCCCCCCCGAGAACCCCCGGGCGCCGCGCCTGTAGTTGCCGTCATTGGCGAGGTGCAGCTTGGGCCGGATGAGCAGCACCCGGCGGTCGAGCAGGAACACGCGGCAGTTGTACATGACGCCTGTTAAGGCGGTTGCGGGCGGTTGGGGGCGGTTGTTGGGGCGGTTGTTCCGTGCGCCTGTGCGCCTGTGCGCCTGCTGGCGCCAAGGTGCCCGTGTTGGAGAAGCACATGGAAGAAAGCCCGTGCCTGTGTGCCTGTCTGGCGCGACTGGCGCCTGCCTGCCTGCCCACCCACTGCTCACCCCGGTGAATGACGGGCATGCCGATGTCCACAAGCAGGCCGGCGGTGAGGTCCTCAGGGTCGGACAGCAGCGCCTGCGTGCGGGGGCGTGTGGGGGTGTGTGGGGGCGTGTGCGTGCGTGCGTGCGTGCGTGCGTGCGCCATGGAGCGTGTGTGCAGCTCCCCCTCTCCCTCCCTCCCGTGCCGCCCCGTGCCCCCCTCCCTCCCTGCCCCCCCCTCTCCCTCTCCCTCTCCCTCTCCCTCTCCCTCTCCCTCTCCCTCTCCCTCTCCCTCTCCCTCTCCCTCTCCCTCTCCCTCTCCCTCTCCCTCTCCCTCTCCCTCTCCCTCTCCCTCTCCCTCTCCCTCCACCCCCCCCTCCCCAGATCCTCACCGCCAGCACCTCCCAGGAGTGGCTGACTGTGTCCAGCTCCAGGAAGTGGTCCTCGCAGCCGTAGCCCGGCACCTCCAGCTCCGGGCCCACCTGGGGGCGTTGTGTGGGGGTGGGGGTGGGGCTGAGGAGCAGGGCGGCGGATGCAAGCGGGGATGGGTGTGGTGGGGTTGGGGGCCTCACCGCAGCCCCGCGCAGGCCGCCCCAGGCATAACAATCGCCCTAGTCCAGCCCGTGCAACCGCCTGCTGCCAGCCCCCCGCCCTCTCCCTCTCACACTCTCCCTGCCCCTCTCCCTCTCCTCCCCCGCAGCCCCTCTCGCTCACCCGGTAGGTGGCGCCCTGCGCGCGGGCGGCGCGGATGGACTGCTTGATGCGGCCCAGGTTGCCCTCAAAGTCCATGGCCCACTGGTTCAGGTTGCAGGTGGCCAACACGGCCAGGCGCCGCGTCATGATTGCTCGAGCTTTGCGAGAACGACCGGGAGAGTTTGGAATGGCGGGTCCGCGGGTCGTGGGCGCGCTGGCGGTAACGCGTGTCCGCGCCGAGGCACGCCGGCAGCCCGGCGGTCGCTCGCAGCGAGCGCTGCCGGCTGTTCTGAGTGCTGGCCGATCGAAGGCGAAACTGGGACCTCAATGCGCGTGGCTGCTCGCCGCGCCGAGTCACGCGAAGAGAATTGCGCTGCGTCGACAGTGATGGAACCAGAGTTAGTCCGGTGCGTGCGCTAGAAGTAAGTTACACAGATCTTGTGCAATTGCAGCCAACACTGCATGCAGACGGCAAGCGAGCGAGGGCCTTGCATGCAAAACCGGAGCCCGAATTGCGCTGTTATTCAATGTGGGCTGTCCATGCACGCAATACGCGGCCGGTGACCCTTGTTGTACTTTGTGACCAAGTAGCAGTAGTTTAGAGTTAGCGCGACATAGGTTCGATTCAGAGTCCAAATGCGCCTTTGCACTGGCCGGACTTTCGGTGCCACTCACCCCCTGCGTCGTCTAGCTGCGCCGCATCTGATCATGTCGACGAAGCGCCAGAAGACCTCGACGCCCACGGCGGACAACTTGGCGACCGAAGCGGTGCCATCTAACGCGGATGCCCTGGCGCTGCACGCCCGCGGCAAGGAGCACGCCCAGAAGCTGCTCGATTTCATCAACTACTCGTGGACCCCGTTCCACGCAGGTGCGAATTTGCGCGGTCGCGCGCGGAAGCACAGGCGGGCCGACCGCGGCGGAACCCTGGGGCACTTCGTTGCTTGGCTGGCAGGCAGGGGCTGAGGCCGGGCTGTGGCAACCGGGGCGCCGCCCAGCGGGGCTGCGCTAACTGCGCCCTCGGCGCCGCTGCCGCCGACCAGGCGACTGGCCAGCCCCGCCCGCAGCTTTGCGCGCCCGCCAGCGGCACTGGCCGGCGTGTACGTGTGTGTGTTTTTGCGCACGTGCTGCAGCGTGGCTCACCCCCCGCGCCTGCCACGCACCCTCACACGCCCTCACAGTGGAGGAGGCCTCCCGGCGCCTGGTGGCGGCAGGCTTCACGCCCATCTCGGAGCGGGAGCCATGGTGGGCCCCGGGGGGGGGGGGCGGGGAGGAACGCGGGGGCCGCGTGGCGGGTGGCGGGTGGCAGGCGTGTTCTGATGTGGTCATATGGGGAGCCAGCGTCAGTAGGCAGAGGGAGCCGGGCCGGAGGAGGCCCGGCACGTGGAGGGGAGGTCTGCGCCGCGAGGCCCGGCTGCGGGACACATGCGTGTGCTCGGACACGTGCTCCACCTGTGGGACCACGGCACAGGCGCACAGCAAAGTGCCGTGCCGTGCCCGTCTATCTGTGCCGTGCTGTGCCATGTCCGTCTGTCTGCGCACACGCACACGCACACGCACACGCACACGCACACGCACATACGCACATACGCACATACGCACATACGCACATACGCACATACGCACATACGCACACCTGTGTCCCCTGTGTGTTAGAGAGCACAAGGAGAAACGACAACAAGAGTCCCCTGTGTTTGTGTATGTGGCGGGCGGCCGAGCAGGTCGGTGCGCCCCGGCGGTCGCTACTTCTTCACGCGCAACATGTCCACCATCGTGGCCTTCGCCGTGGGCCAGCAGTTCAAGCCGGGTGAGCGGCCCGGGGGGTGGGGTGGGGTGGGGAGCCGGGGCAGAGCGGAGCAGAGTGGAGGGGCGGGGGGCAGGGGGGCAGCGGCTAGGGGGTTGGGAGGGGTTGTAAACACCAGCCCAATCTAAACCCAAGCGAAACTAGACAAGGGACAGGCAGGTGCAGTTTGCGGCAATACAGGTTGACGGTATACTCTTGCGTTTCGGGGTGTAGAGTGTAGACGGGGCGAGGGGGCTAGCAGGGGGCAGGAAAGGAGAGGAGAGGTCAAGGGGACAGGGCATGGAGGGGAGCGGTGGCCTGGGTGTGGTGCAGGGCCAGGCCGTGCACTCCTCCCCTCGGCCGCACACCCGCACACCCGCCCCCCCCCCCCAGGCAACGGCTTCTACATGGTGGGCGCGCACACCGACTCGCCCTGCCTCAAGCTCAAGCCCGTGTCCCTGTCCAACAAGAGCGGCTACAACATGGTGAGCGTGTGTGCGTGCGCGTGTGTGCGTGCGTGTGTGTTTGTGCGTGTGTGTGAGCATTTTTGAGATCCGTGGGAGCCACGGTCGGCAATCTGCTGGCGGCGGGTGGCAGGAGGGCACCCGGCAGGCGGCCGCGCCAGGACGACACGACTGCGCCCCCACCCCGCACACTAGCGCATCCTTGCGCCTTACCGCCAACCTCCCACCCGCCCGCCACACAACGCTGCCGTACAGATCAACGTGGAGACGTACGGCGGCGGGCTGTGGTACACCTGGTACGACCGGGACCTGGGCCTGGCGGGCCGCGTGCTCCTGCGCGAGCAGGACGGCGCGGCGGCGGCGGCGGCGACCACCGGCGGCAACGGCCTGCGCCACAAGCTCGTGAAGCTGGACCGGCCGCTGCTGCGCATCCCCATGCTGGTGAGGCGTTGCGTGTTTGGGGCGGGGGTGGGCGATATAGATCCAAACCACAAATGCACAGTTGTAAACTCCAACTCAGTGGACTGCAGAGTAGGGGCAGCAATGGTCGGAAGGGGGGCCAATGCAATGGTCGCAAGCTCAGCGGATCACGGGGCGGACAATGCCTTCGCGCCCGGAGCTGCAGGCGCGCGCGACCCAGCACAGGAGCAAACACGGGCTGAGCTGGTTCATACCACCCCCACGTAGCCACCTGCCGCCTTGCCACCTGCCGCCCACCTGCCGCCCACCTTCTGCCCACCTGCCGCCCACCTGCACGCCCGCCCGCCGCCACTCCCCCCGCCCCCCCAGGCCATCCACCTGCAGCGCGACATCCACACCGCCGGCTTCAAGCCCAACCTGCAGACCAACTTCGCGCCCATGATGGCAACGGCCGTCAAGACCGCGCTGCTGGCGCCCGCGGCCGCGCCGGGCGCCGCGCCGCCCGCGCCCGGCTCCACCGCGTGAGTGGCTGCGGCGGCGGCTGCGGCGGCGTGTGTGGTGCTGCGACTGCGACTGCGCTGTGTGGCGGACCTGCGGTTTGTTCAATATGTCCGGGCTTGCTGTGTGCGGACCCGCGAGGTCCACCGCACTCACCGCCGCATGCCCCCCAACCCTCCTCCATCCCCTCCAGCGCCAAGCACAGCCCACTGCTGCTGTCGCTGCTGGCGGCGGAGCTGGGCGTGGCAGCCGACGCCATCGTGGACTTCGAGCTGCACGTGTGCGACGTGCAGCCGGGCGTGCTGGGCGGGCCGCACCAGGTGCGTGTGCGTATGTGCCACGGACATGTTTTGTGTAATCTGTTCATGTGTGATGTGTGGGTGTGTGGGTGTGTCCGCTTGTCGACTGCTCGAGTGGAACCTGTGCTTGCGGCTGCGCTCATCCAACTTGCTGGCTACCCAGCCATCCTCCTCCTACCGTCCGCCTAGTCGGACCAATGGTGGCCTGCCTCCCTGACACCGCCACGCCCGCCGCCCCGCCGCCCCGCCGCCCCGCCAGGAGTTCATCTTCTCCGGGCGGCTGGACAACCTGGCCATGAGCTACGTGGCGCTGCAGGTGTGCGAGTGTGCGTGTGCGCCTGGGGTCGGGGCGGGGGCGGGTGAGGGCAGCCGTGATGAATTGAAACGTTGGGGCTGCCGCTGCGGTGATGGGCGGCCATTGCTGGATGAGAATCATGTCAGCGACAAGGAAGCCGGGGGCGGTGTGCCGCGGGGTGTGTGCGCGGTGGCGTGCCGCGGTGCCTATGCCGGTGCCCTCCCCCTCCTGGCGGCAGAGGGTCCACGCTGTGATGAATTGACAAGAAGAGGTGTCTTTCCCCGCCAGGGAAAAGTGGGCTGAGTCCACGTCGCGTCTGGTGTGTGTGCGCGGTGGCGTGCCGCGGTGCCTATGATGCGGGGTGGCGGCGGTGTGGGCGGGCGGGCGTGCATAGTCATGAATGCAGCCCCCCCTGCCCTGCCATCCCACTCTCCATCGCATGCACAGCTACCCCCAGCTTACACCACCCCTTGCCCGCCCCCACCACCACCCGCCCCGCCCCCGGCCGCAGTCGCTCATCGACGCCTGCCCCGACGCCTCCTCGCTGGCGGCGGAGAGCGGCGTGCGCGCCATCGCGCTGTTCGACCACGAGGAGGTGGGCAGCGAGAGCGCGCAGGGCGCGGGCGGGCCCGTCATGCGCGACACCATCACCCGCGTGGCCAGCGCGCTGGCGGGCGGCGAGGAGGTGAGGCGGAGGTGTGGACGGTGGGGTGGGGCTGTAGGGGAAGTGGGCTGTGGGGGGAATGGGCTGTGGGGGGAGCGGGCACACGTGGGGGAAGCGGGCTGTGGGCGCAGCGGGGCCGCTGTGGGTGGGAGAGGGTGGGGTGGATGGGCGAGTTGGCTTGCTTGTGGCTTAGCTTGGGCTGGTGTTCACAACCCCTCCCCCCACGCCCTCACCCTCCCCTGCTGCTGTCTACTTGCTACATTTCTTTGCACCCTCTTTGCAATCCCCTCCCCTCACCCACGACCACACATACCACACCCACACCCACCCTCCCTCACAGGGCGCGGTGGAGCGCACGCTGCGCAACTCGTTCCTAGTGTCCGCCGACATGGCGCACGCGCTGCACCCCAACTACAGCGACAAGCACGACCCCGACCACCAGCCGCGCATGCACGGCGGCCTGGTGCTCAAACACAACAACAACCAGCGCTACGCCACCAACGCCGTCAGCGCGGCGCTGTTCAGGTGCGTGTGAAAGTGCCTGCGGGCGCGTTTGTGTTAGAGAGCACAAGGAACGGGCGCGTTTGTGTGTATGCGTATGTATGTGTGTTGTAGTGCGTCGTGTTTTCGTCCGACCGCCACTGGCCCCGCCCTGAATCCCCCCGTCCCCCCCGCCTGGCAGGGAGGTGGCGCGGCGCCACGGGCTGCCGGTGCAGGAGTTCTCCGTCCGCAACGACATGCCCTGCGGCTCCACCATCGGTGAGACGCCGGCGGCGGGTGGGCCCCGGCGGCGGGTGGGCCCAGGCGGCGGTGGCCGGGGTGCCGACGACCCGCGTGTCACCGCCGGGCCTACTCTGGACAGCACTGTGTGTGTGCTGCCGGCGCGGCGCACCGTCTGTCACGCCAGCCGCTCGCCACCGCACTCGCCCCCCTCATCGCCGCCATCTCTGCAGCCCCAACGCCCACTCCGCCCACTCCACCCCGCTCCCCACTCCACCCCACTCCTCCCGCCGCCCCTTCCCCTCCCGCCCCACCTGTCCGCCCCCCTCCCCCCCACTCCTCCTCCCGCCCCCCCAGGCCCCATCCTGTCCTCCAACCTGGGCTGCCGCACCGTGGACGTGGGCATTGCGCAGCTGTCCATGCACTCCATCCGCGAGCAGTGCGGCGCCGACGACGTCGCCATCGCCTACGACCACTTCCTGGCCTTCTTCCGGGAGGTGGGGGAGAGGGGAGGGGAGGGAGGGGGGAGAGGGAAGAGGGGAGAGGGGAGAGGGGAGAGGGGAGAGGGGAGAGGGGAGAGGGGAGAGGGGAGAGGGGAGAGGGGAGAGGGGAGAGGGGAGAGGGGAGGGGACGAGAGGCAGGGCGGAGTGGAGGAGAGGAGGAGGGAGGGAGGGGCAGCTTGGGAGGGGAGGCGCTCGCGGCTGCGCCGGGCATTAATTAATCATGCATGGAACCCCCTCCCCACTACACTTCTATGTACCATCTTTGCACCCACCCACCCACCCACCCCCCAACCCCGCCACCCCCCCGCCCCGCCAGTTCTCGGCGCTGGACGCCAGCCTGGACGTGGACTCGCTGCCGCCGCCCAACATCGCCGGCACCATCGCCGACACGCCCTGCAACCACCAGCACTGAGCGGGGCAGGCGGGCCGGCCGGCGGCTGGCGGCGGCTGGCGGGCAGCGGCTGGCGGGCTGCGTAAGGCTGCGCGGTGCGGCGGTGCGGCGGTGCGGCGGTGCGGCGGTGCGGCGGTGCGGCGGTGCGGCGGAGCTGCAGGCGGCGGAGCTGCAGGCGGCGGAGCTGCAGGCGGCAGCTGCGCGCAGCTCCTCCTCGGGGATGCCTGCATCGCGCGCCGAGACCATTCGGCGGCCGGCTGGCTGGTGGGCTGGTGTGGGCTGGCTGGTGTGGGCTGGCTGGTGTGGGTTGGTGGGAAACTGTCAAGGTGTCCTGAAGCGAGCGGGGGGGGGGGGGGGTGCAGGGGCGCGAACCACGAGCGGGCGCCGCGCCGCCGCGCTCGTGGTCCCCTCAGTGCAGTGTGCTCGGACAGACTGGGGCTGTGTGCGGGTGGCAGGTGGCCCACGGCAGCAAGCGAGGGTAAGGGGCATGCGGGTCCTGTCGAGACTTTCCTATCGTTGGTGTCGGGGCTGCTCGTGCGTCCGGCGCCAGGGCATCGATACCGTATGCAGGGCATCGATACCGTATGAATGCGACATTACAAAGAAGGGACAGTCCGACCAAGCAAGAGTGCCCCGCACCCAGGTCAGGAGGGACCATCTCCGGCCCGAAGGGAAACCACCCTCCCCCCAGCTGGCTGCCGACCTTCCACCAACACGTGCATTAGGTCCATGTCTCAGCTGCTAACCTCGCAAGTCGAAGCCAAGCGTAAGCCCGCCAAAGCCCCACAAAGTGTAGCAAACCGTGTCTGCGCACAAAGCGCTGTCTACAGCACCAGACGCAAAAACAGGTACACCAGGCATATAGTCCGGCGACGCCCAATCTAACGCAGCACTGCTTTCTCTCGATATCTGGTGCCGAAGCACTGTCTTCCACCAAGCCCGAAGGCGCAACACAGGGCAGCGCCCCAAACAGCAAGCAAACTGGTGTGCCGGTGGCACGATACCGTATGCAGGGCCGCCAGGACCCCGAAGAGGGGGTTGTTTGGACACGTGAATTGTCGAGCGCGATAGGCATGGCCGTCATTTTGACGTGAAGGGCGGTACAGAGCAGCGTGTAACAGGGCTTGCGCCTCGCCACTGGGGCTAGCTGGGACCGCGACCGCTGCAGGGCGCGCCGGCGACCTAACAGTCCTAAGACGCGCGCTGCCGCGCAACGCAAGTAACATGATTTAAAACACCTCACCCAACTTCAGAAATGCGTATTTGTGCCTCTACGCGGGTCTGGGTGCGTCGCTGTGACAGTTGGGCGCAACCGTTGGGCAGCCTTCAAGTTCTTCCATCTTCCCTGGAAAACCTGGCCCCAGGCAAAGAACAATGCAACATACAAAATCGAACAAAAATACGCAGCTGCAGCTGCGTCGGAGCTGCAAGTCGCAAGCGCGCTTGCGCCCTCGGAACTAGAAATGGCCTGCTCGCCGGCCCCGCGGGAGGTGTCCAAGGCAACAAAATGAAATTGCCTCGTGGTAAGCTTCCGCAGGAGAGCGCGGGGAGCACACGACTGAGGCGGATGACCGCGGCCCCCCGCTGTGTATTCCGCGGCCCAGGCAGCCCCGTCAACACCAGCACAATACACGCAAAGAAACAAACCCTCTCAAGCTGCAATTGAACGCATCCCTTAACTGAGTTTTCCTCAAACTTCCAAAGCTTCTTCTATTCGGAGTCGCCGAGGGAGGAATGCAGCGTCCGCCGGCTGATGATTCGTGCTCCTCATCGTTTTCATCAACGTGAGTAGCCTATCGACGAGGATAGCTCGAGGGACGTCGCGTAGGTCCCAACGGGACTTCCTCGGAATCGCGTGCTGGCCCCTGTCCAAGGGCCGGGGGAAGACTGCCTCGTTTGGCTGCCTGTGATGATAAGGATGCCAGCTGGCCGCGGCCTTGGTGCGGGGACAGCCGCGGAGTTCGCGGGAGCTCGGGCGAAGGTCACCGGGTTCCCTACCTGCCGTCGTCACTTGCCACTGCAGGGACCTGGACGCCCAGATGGCCGCGACAGAAGCACTGCTAGTGCAACGCTATGGAGCTATGGGCATGAAGCAACGAGCACTGTTCGGCAAGGTGCGGAGCTGACCTCAACGTTGGCGCGCAGTGACAGCACTCCAACCTTGCCGGCTACTGACAATTTATTATTGTCACATGCACTGCAGAAGCACTCGCAGCGCCGCTACTTTGACAGCGCGGATTATAACATGCAGAAGGAAGGCCGCCCGCTGCAGGAGCTCTACCTTCTAGACGTAAGACCATGCCTAGCAACCCACGCAAGGGGCTTGGGCGGGCTCCGAAGCTCTAAATTCCTCTCGCTGCCCACGATGGGAGCGGAACGGAGCGAGGCCAAAGATGTTGCAGGGGTGGGCAGGGAACAGCAGGTTGGGTCGATAGTGATGCAACACGCTATCCTGCGAGAGTTGACCAGGCGGCGCCGCGAAAGTAACTGTCGGCGGTGTGAAACCGGGGTCATGACGTTTGCCGGCAACGCTTGCTGGCGACCTTCTGCTCAACGTGTTGCTTGCGTAATCGTTACAGCTCGAGGGTGCTGCTCCAGATATGGGCCTGTACTGCGAGAAACGACGCGGTCGGAGGGAAACTTCACGTGTAACGCTGCTGGCACGCTTAGTGCCGCCACGCCCACGGCCCTCTCACTCTCCCTCCCTCCCACCTACCACGCGCAGTGCCCCATCGACCAGCTGCCGGTGAAGTCGGAGCCCACCGTGGCGGTGCCGCGTGGCCGCTCGCACCTCGAGCATGTGGCATGGGCGACGCCAGAGATGCTGCCCGTGGCGCAGACGCGGACAGTCATCGACATCTAAGCCCGCTGGCTGCAGAGCTGGGGCCAGCAGGGAGCGCTCCAGCGGCGCGTGGGTTGGCGGCGGCTAGGGCGGCGATTTGCCGCTTGGCGCAGCCGGCTTGCAGCAGCCGAGGCTGGGAGGATGATGGAGAGCGGATGCCCTGGCCGGCGGGGGCACGCGTGGGGCACCTGCATGTGACTCTGCAACCTTGTGTTGCATTCCAGACTACCGTGTGCATATTCCTTGACTGTTTCTGACCGCGGCTGCGAAATGCAAGCCGCACCCGCAACAAACGAGTCGACAAAGTGTGCAGCAGGCTCGGATTGAGGGGCATTAGCCCTCCGTGAGCCCCGGCGCATTGGTATGATTGGTTGACTATTGTGCGTTTGTGTGGGGGTCTCTGTGTGGGTGTGAGGCTGGGCGCAATCGCGCACCTATCTGTACATTGTATGTGCTCAGCTGCGTTGGGATAGCGCATAGCCGCCGGGGCGGGGCGTCGGCGCCCCCTAAGGCGGAGGTCCTGCGTTGTGGAGTCCACTGCAGGTATCTAAGGTGCGCCCTCGAAGCTCGGGTTTTCATGTTTTTGCGGCCCGAGGCCGCGGTCTATGATTCGTGGGCAGCAGCGGTAGCGTGGACTAAGTGCGAGCACAGTTGGTCGCGTCGTCCATTTGTCTTTTGGTGTGTTCCTGACCTGCCGTGTGCAAGCCGGAAGAAAGAACTGCGTGTGGCTACTAATGCAAAGCAAGGGGTTGGTGCGTTGTCGTAATCGCACGGGCTTGGATGGTTGGGCATGGGCTGGCAATGACGGCGGCCGCAACTGGCCCCCTGGTCCAAATACGGCGCGGACGCTTCTGTATTCCGTGTGTTCCACGAGCAGGCAGATGCATGCGGCTAGGTGTCCTGCGCACACCGCGGCGGTGCGATGTGTCGGCCCTGGGTAGGCGAGGTAGGATTGCAAGCGCACATGGGGCCGGCTGGGGATGCGAGCGCATCATTATCCCGCGCTTGGAGGTCATGGGCAGGCCGTTGTGCCGTTCCTTTGCGAGTTGCGACAGGCAGGGCGGCAAAGCGTGGGGGTATTCTTCTACTGTGACGCCGGGATTGATTTTCCTAGGATGGGGGCGGCAGGCTGGCGGTTGTGGAGACTCGGTTCTCGGTGTGGATATGTGCTGGTTCTCTCTTCCTTCTAGATTAGGCAGGGGTCTACAATAACCCGCTGTTATGCAGGATGGTGAGCTGCAAAGCTGCAAGCTGCAAAGCATTGCTTACATGCAAAGTTGCATGCAGTACGGTACGGCAGCGCCGACGTGATGGGCGTGAGATTACTGTAAAGCTTTTACATACGGAGAGATTTAGAGCTCCCGGTCAAATCCAAGACTGGAAGGGGCGTCTGACTGGCATTGGGTAACCTGGTTCGGTCTGCAGAGGTGCACTACGCTAATAGGTGGGGTCGTGGGGACCAACACAAGTAAGCGAAGTCAACAAGACCTGGCAAGACCGCTGGACGGAGCGCACACGGCCGCGGACAGACTGTGCGGGGCCCTTAACGGGATACCAGCACGCCAAAATTCATGAGCTGAGGGATGCATTTGGGGATGCACAAAGACGCTGCAGCGCGGCGCGGGCAGAACATCAGAAAGAGACTTTGGGGGCGGGGAGCGGGGGGCGGGGGCCGGGGACCGGGGCAGGGCAGCTACTCGCACGCCCTGCATTGGGGGTCTCAGCTGCTGCCAACTGCTGGCGCTCGCTCAACTTGCCGCCCTAAGTGTGCCTAGGTTGCTGCATACCTGCGACTGAACACACACACGCGTAGAGAAGATAAGCACACGCTGCAAAGGCCACTTCGCAGACCTTCTTTATCGTAGTTTGCGCCTTCGCCTTGCACCCGTCACCCTTGCGCCCGGCCTTCCTGTCAAACCGAATGTTTGGAAGTAAATTCAATGCTGCGAAAGTGTAAGTCGACAAGCGCGCGACGGGATGGTCCAAATGTGCGACTTGAGGTTTCGCGCAAGGGCCGCTGGCGCTGTCAACCACGCAACTCATGTGCATGATAAGGACACCAGATAGAATCATGTCGATATGGGCCGGCGTCTTTGTCCGGGAGCCGGAACATTGATCGTGAAGCCCTACCCCGTCCCGCGTTCCGGGTGCCTATTGCTGCTTTTGTGATGTGCACGAGCGGTCATGAGAGCGGAGGGGGGCTGCAGCGCGGCGGCCTGCGGGCTTGCGGGGCGGGCGGTTAGTGGAAGGGGCCGCACATGGAGGCTGTCGGAGCGCGGGGTTTGGGCACGCGGCACGCACCTGCCGCGGCGGCCCAGAGGACGACACCGACGCGGCTGCCCTACTGTTGCCCTTCCACGCAAGCACGTGGCCTGGGGGGCGCGACACGCTCCAAACATGGCACTGCTGAGGAGTGGGTGTGGGGCGCCTGTCAGCCGCAAGGCGCCTCACGGCCTTCCAGCTACTGCCTCTAAACCCCCGTGCGCCTGTTCGTGCCCGCCATGCCCTTGCGCCCGCAGCGAGACGACGAGTCGGCTGTGCGTGGGCCGCATCAAGCTGCTGCGCAACAAGAAGCAGGTCCAGGTGAGCCCAGTGCCGTAGCGCACGGCATCCCACACCTGGACCTGGAGTCAGGTCGCAGCCGCGCGCCACACTGCCGGCCCGTGCCGGACTCCTTGCCTCTCTCACACGACATGAATGTACCCGTCCCTGCCCTTCTGCCTGCCGCGCCCTGCTGCCTGCCGCGCCCTGCTGCCTGACTGCCGCAGCTGAAGCAGTCGCAGCGCGATATCGCCGAGCTGCTGCGTGCCGGCAAGCAGGAGTTCGCGCGCATCCGGGTGGAGGGCGTCATCCGCGAGAAGCTGCTGCTGCAGGTGCGGGGTCCGGGTCGAGGCCGTGGCGGCGAGCTGGCGGTGGGGTGGGGAGGTTGTGGAGCGGCCGGGGCGTGTATGGCCGGGACTGGGGCCGGGGCCGGGGCGCAAGTCTTGCTACCCGCCTGAATTCCCAGGCTACACCCGGTGGCGTGCGCAACGGATGCGGTCCCGACTCCACCCACCCACAACCTGCATGTTTGCCTGCTCGTTCTCTCGCTCGCCCGGTGGCCAGGCCTATGAGATTCTGGAGCTCTACCTGGAGCTGCTCACGGTGCGGGCGCAGCTGCTGGCCAAGACCAAGGTGCGGGAGGGGGGGGGCAGGAGTGCACTGGGCGGCAGGCCAGGGCGGGGAGGGGGGCGCGGGGCAGGGCAGGGCGGGGCAGGGCAGGGCGGGGAAGTGGTCAGGGTGAATACGGCACGGGTGGGTGCTTGGGGAGCAGGCGGGCCGCTGGGCCGCAGCGCGCCGCTGCAAGCACGGTGCAGGGCCACACACGGCGCCGGGGGCGGCACGGCGCCGCCCTGCCTCGACGGCTCCACCTGCCCACCGCCTCCGCTCCTTCCCTCCCCTCCTCGCGCCCGACCACCCGCCACTCCAGGAGCTGCCTCGTGACATGATGGAGGCGGTCAGCAGCATCATCTACGCCGCGCAGGTAGGGCGCGCGTGCGTGCGTGTGTAAATGCGCGTGCGTGTGTGTGCGCGAGGGCGTGCCTGAGCACAACCTGAAATGGGTCTGGCGGCGGGGACTCCTGCCCGCCCACCTAACCACCCAACCACCCAACTGCTTATTTAATCCATTCACCACCCCAACCGCCTAATTAATCACTCCACCGCCCCTGCCCGCCAGCGCATCAACGACCTGCCGGAGCTGTCCACGCTGCGGCAGCTGTTCGGCGCCAAGTACGGCAAGGAGTACGCCACGGAGGCGTCCGCGGACGCCACCACCGCCAAGTGGCAGGTGGGGCAGGGGTGCACGTGTGCACAGGGGCGGGGCATGCGCCCCTCGCTTCTTCTGCCGCCGGGCCCCTTTGCCCGGCGCCGTACGGCCACCGTGGAGGCCGGGCCTGAGCTGCTGCCCCCACTGGCTGCTCGGCCCTTCCCCCTGCCCCTCCCGCCAGGTGAACGCCAACCTGATCCGCTGCCTGCTGGTGGAGGCGCCGCAGCCGGAGGAGAAGCTGGTGCGTGCCGCGGCGTGCCCGCGTCGAGGCTGCCGGGTTTGGGGGTAGGGCGGGAACGAGATGGTCGCGGTGCTGTTGCCCCGTTCGGAGGTTGGGTGCACGCGGCTTGGCCCGTGCAGCGCACGCCCATCCCCGGCCTCCGTGCCCCTCCTGGCGCAACCGCACTCACTGCACCCCTTCCTGCATTATTCAAAAGTGCAGCCGCCACACAAACGCGCGCTCTTGTGCTCTCTAAACCAAACAAACGCATCGGTGTCGCCCGCAGGCGATGCTGTCGGAGATCGCGCAGGAGAACGGCGTGGAGTGGGACTTGGCGGCGGCGGCGCGGGAGATGGGCGTGATGGCCCCCGGCGGCTCCGTGCAGGCCGGGGCCATGCCGCTGCCGCCGCTCACTGCCTCGGGCCACTCCATCTCGGGCGGCGGCGGCGCGGGGCCTGCGGCCATTGCAGGACCCGGCGGCGGCCACCCCGGGCTGCCGCACCACGGCGGCATGGCGCCGGTGGCGGTGGCGCCACCACCGCAGCAGCAGCAGCAGCACCCGGCTGTAGCGCAGGTGAGCGGGCAGGTGGCTGCGAAGTGGGAAACGGCTCGGTGGGTAGGGGGGGGGCAATGCGGGAATGGCAAGTGAGGCTGGTGTGGGAGCGGCAGGGGGCTTTGGGAACGCGAAGCGTGTCAACCCCTCACCCGCATCGCCGCATTCCCGTTCGTCCCTGCGCGCAGTATGCCAACGCGCAGCAAGCGGCCGCGGCGGCTGCTGCGTCGGCGGCACAGGCGAACGCGGCTGCAGCGTATGCGGCCCAGATGGCGCACGGCAGCGGTGCGCCGCCGCCCGGCCACCCAGCCGGGGGACCGCCGCCGCCGAGCCCTGGCGCTCCCCCGCCGCCGGTGAGCCGCCAGCGCTCTAAACCTCACCCTCCACCCTCCACCCGCGCTCGCTTACTCCAATATGCGACGCGTGAAGTCAGGCCCTTTGGCCCCGGCCACCAGTGTCCTCTCATGGTGCATCACCCGCTCCCTGCGTGCTGTGCCTGCCCCTGCCTGCAGGGCTGGCTGGTCGCGCCGGGGGCCGAGCACGCCCCGCCGCCTCCGCCAGTTGGGCCGTCCGGCGGCGCCGGCTTCCCGCACCCGCCCGGCCCCGGCGGCCCTGGCGCCGCCGCGCCGCCGCCGCCGCCGCCTGTGGCCCACGACGACGGCGACCCGCGGCCGGGCGGCAGTGGGTACATCGTGCGCAGCAATGAGGACATCCAGCGGGTGGGTGGGGGTGGGCGAGGTGTGCAGGGTGTGGGGTGGGGCGGGCAGGGAGTGCGATGGGCCGGGCGACCGGCGAGCGGGCGGACGGTGGCCAGCGGGCAGGCGACCAGAGCATGGGCGGACAGCCCCACCTGCATCCATGCAGTGGTGCAGGAGCACCGGGGCGCGGTTCACACGCGGCGCCGGGTCACGACTGGCTGACTGCTATGGCTCCTGGTCGGTGTTACGTTGCGCCAACCCCCTTAACAAAAACTTGACCCTCACTCTCACTCTCACACGCACACGCCGGCACCCGCATGTCCGCGTCGCCCCACAGGCCTACGACGCCGCACTGGGGCCGCCCAGCAAGGGCGCACCCGCGGCGCCGCAGCTGCCGCCAGACAACTCGGCGCACCTGCCCTCGCCGCCCAACACGCTCCCCGGCTCGGCGCCGCCGCCGCAGGTGAGCCGTGGTACCGCTCGGGGTGCGGCCCCTCGTCGGCCCCTTCCCCGGTTTGGGTTCGCAACGGTCGATTTCGTGTGTGCTGCACAGCTGCACACACGTACCCCGCCCCTGCCTATCCTGCTACACTTCGCTTACCATCCTCGCTACCCCGCCGCCCCCATCCGCACCATGCACCGTTCGCATGGACAGCTGCGCCCCCCCATCACCTCGTCTTACCGTAATTAAACATGCATGGAACGCCCACCCCCTCTGCCGCCGCCGCCGCCACCCCCAGGTGGAGGACGAGTACGAGGAGCTCACACGCCGGCTGGAGGCGCTCAAGAAGAGCTGAGCGGCAGCAGCAGCGGCGGTGGGAGCGGGAGCTGGAGCGACGCGGCGGAGCAGGAGGAGACTTCGTTGCAGAGAAGGAGCAGCAGCAGGAGGAGCGGGGGGGGGGGGGCGGGCACAGTTGAGGGAGCCGAGGAGGAAGGGCACATGCCACATAGCCTAGGGGCGCAACTATAGACACTGCGTCAGGCCTTGAGGCCGCGGCGCATTAGCTAGCTGACGGGGCTATGCGGGCTGGCCTGCGGAGTGGCGCTGGGAGGAATGGTGGGGGCTTTTGGGTTGCGAGCTGGCCGGGTGGACACCTGCAGCATAGGAGGGGTTGAGCGATGCACGCCGGCGGGCGCACCCACTGGCCGGTCTTCCGGCTGCCGTCAGGAGCAGCGCCAGGCTGCACGGCAGAAGGCTGTGTTGACTGCTGGTGGCGTTTTGGACAGCTACTGCTGTCTGGACTGTAAAGGCAACAGACCGTGCGTTCGGCCTGTGCTGAGCTGTGTATTGCCGACATACGAAACGGTACTGTAACTGCTGCAACCTGCCTGAACCTTTGGCTGATGATAGCAAGTACGGGCCGTGCGTTCTTCGGCCTGTGCTGAGCTGTATATTGCCGACGTGCGATACAATAATAGCTGCTGGCCTGCTGGCTGTACCGAACACTCAGTGGATGGGACCAAATTGCGGGCCGTCAACCGATAAACTTCGTCATACGGTATTACAGATTTGCAGCGCCACCTCGTCAACACTCGTCGCAACCCGTTCACGCCTCGTCTCGTCTCGTGCCGCCCTCCGTGCTGTCATCCCGCCGCTGGTACACGTCTCACGACTCACGACGTCTGTCTCAGCTCCACCCCATCCGTCCGCCCCAACTCTCTGCAGTCCGATCGCATCGCATGGCGCTCGTTCATTTGCGTCGCAACCTGCTGTGTCGTCGGCCTGAGGGAGCCCCCAATCGCCGGCGCATCCCTGGCCTCACCCGCAAGTCTGTGTGTTCATCCGCGCCCTCAAGCTGCACTGCACATGTGATGTGCATGGGTGCAGACGTGGTGCGAGTGGCTACCCTAAGATCGAACCTGCCCCACGTGTTCAAAATCAAACTCTGCCGACACAACGTGGCAGCCTCTGTGCCAACAAAACGAGAAAGGAAGAAGACACTCGAGCCGCGGCGCACCTATTGGGGTCCGCCGCGTTTCACGCACCACCAAACAACATGGGGCAGGGAGCAAGGCCTACGCCGCCCACCTCTGGCCCCGGCACATTTTTTGCGTTTTGGGTAAATCAATAAGGCGACTCAACAATCAAAACTCGAACACACACACGTGGACACACTCGCACACACACACACACACACACAACGCGGGAGGACCTCCGTGTACGGCTGGTCTCGGTGCCTCCCGCGCTTTCACTCGATATTTTGGCGTTCAGCCCACCCGGTGCCTCCACCGCGGCGGGTCTCGCTGATTCACGCGGGCACACATTAATCCGTACACGCACACGCGCGCCTGGCGTGGCTACACCTGACCCAGCGCTACCCACGTACCATCACGCATTCACGCACAGTTGGAGGGACCGGACGAAACCGGGACACGGCCGTGGCAAAAAATGGGTGTGTGAATGTGCCCCCTCACCGCCGACTCCAGTCGTCAGCCGCACATGTTGCGACTGTGTGCCATACCAACCCAAGCCCTCAGCTCAACCTCTTTCTGACCCCCAGGCCCCTCCACTCATTTCCTCCGCGGACGCACTAAATCCGCCGCCGCACATTCGGCTCAACCAGTCCCACTCCATACACTGCCACACCGTGGCACACAGGCTCACGTCATGCCTCCGATTCCGCGCCAACATCCGCGTTCGCCAAGCTGATCCTTTTTTGTTTGGTATATGTGCGCACTCCGCGCGAAAATCCCGTGCACGTGCAAATTCGCACCAACGCCACATCGTGTTATTCACTCGCCACGCCACACCTCTGCAGTTCAATTGCAGTCCGCAATAGTGGTAGTCTTGGACGAAAATGCCGGCCAAAGATGTGACCCCAGCGGGACCCCAAACTATGTGCTTCAACACATGCTCCCGACGCGTCGCATTCGGCGCATCGAGACCGCCACAAACAACACAGACGACGGCCGCTGGTCCCACAGGACCAGAACGATCCTGCGCGCCGGAGTCGGCCATCGTCGCCGCCGGTGGCGCCCGAGCCCGCACGCGGCTGCCTCCTCCCCCCCACCCGCTGCAATATGCTGCTGTGCATCACGTATCGGTACCGTACATTTGCCTACATCCTGCCGAGCTCTCAAACCAACCGGGCAGACGGCTGCGTCCGCCGCACAAGACGGCTATCGCGGGGGCGCGCGAGCGCCCCCGCTCCGACTCTGCACACGGTCTCCTCCGCATTTGCGTGACGCCGTGCCATGAGTTGCTGCTGCGCCATCGCCTCACTGCACTGCCAGATGCGCCGCCACTGCGCAGCATGCCCAGCATGTGCGCCCGCACCCCCCCTCTCCGCAGGAGCTGTCGCCCGTGCTGCTGGCAGTTTAGGCGTCGCCGCCGGTGCGGCCGCGGGCGGCTGCGGCCGCGGCCTTCTTGGCCATGTACTCCAGCGTCTGGCCCTTCTTGTAGCGCACCCCGCAGGCGTTGCACAGCGTGCGGGGGCCCTCGGGACCGCAACGCCACTGCGGCGTCTCCGTGGCGCGGCAGTTGCGGCAGGTGACGCCGGTCTTGGGCTTGTTGGTGGTGGCGCGGGGGGCACCCACTGCAAGCAAGACGGAACCGAGCCAAAGGTCAGATAAAATTAAACAGGGGATACGTACGCCAATGGAGCCATGGCGCTGTGCGGCACACAAAAGCCCCGCATTCGCCCGTGCTGCGCTCCCCGGCTGTTCGTCGTCGCACCTCCGAATGCTCCCTGCACGCCGACCCACATGGTATGGTATGCACCCAGCTGCTCACCTCGCTTCACGCGCTTGGCGTTGGCACGGCCCGCCGCGCCGCCCGCCTCTTCCCGCTCATCATAGTCCTCGTCGTCGTCCTCGTCCTCCCGGGCCGCCTCCAGCACCACCGCCGCCGCTGTGGCGGCGGCGCGGCGCTTCTGACCCGCCCGCGCGGGAAGGGCAGACGCCGCCGCAGCCGCCAGCGCCACGCGGCTGGACGCCCGCATAGCGGCCAGCGCGGCCGTCCCCGGCAGCCCCACCTGCTCCACCGCCGCCGGCCGCAGCACCTCCTCCTGCTCCTCCTCCTGCTCCTCCTGCTCCTCCTCCTCTGCTGCCGCCGCTGCCGAAGAAGCCGCAAACGCGTGCGAGCTCTGCTGCAGCGCCGCCGCCGCCGCCTCCGGCGCCCGCTGCTGCACCTCCGCCGCCGCGTCCTCGGGCATGTCACTGCCGCCGCAGCTGCTGGTGGCACCCGACGAGGTCGGCGCGCTGGTGGCGCCATGGTGCTGCTGGTGGTCCGTGGAGGCCGCAGGAGACGCAAGGGACTCGGAGCAGGCGGGCGTGGCCGCGGCGGCCGGCACGGCCGCCGCCGCCGCCGCTGCTGCGGGCTTCAGCTGCGGCAGGATCACCGCCGCCGCGTCGAGCGGCGCGGCGGTGGCGATGACGGTGGTGTTGATGAGGCTGTAGCCGCCGGAGGGCGCCCGCAGCAGCGTGCAGGGGTGCTCCGACACGGACAGGCCCGGCCGGTTGATGAGCTGGTCCTGCGGCTGCTGCGACTGGATGAAGGCGAAGGACAGCGCGTCCAGGCCCTCGGCCGTCGGCCGGGCCGGCGCCACCGGCTCGCAATCCCACATCGAGCCCGAGCCGCACTCGCTCCCGCCCAGCCCGTGAATGCCGAAGCTGCTCTCGCCCCACGTCGGGACGAGGCCCGCCTGGGCCTGGTGCGGGGTCTGGTGCGCCATCGCCGGAAGGTGCGGACACGACGGCCCGTCCGCGCCGAACGGCGATGTCGACCGCCCGAACGTGCTCGTAGCAGGCTCACGAAGCTCCGCCGCACTCGCAGGCAGGCAAGAGTCGCTGGGCCTGGGCGCGCAGCTCATCGTCGGGACCCAGGTCTCTGGCGCCGTGCTTACAAGCGCTGAAACACTGTTTCCGGATGTTGCCATTAGTGCTTGGCCCCCACAAGTGAACCTGGACGCCCCGGGACGAAGAGCGCGCGCAGAAAGTCCTGGGAGCGCATACGTGAGGTCGCCAAGTCCAACGCCGCCGTGCGACCGCTGGGAAGCCGCGTCCTTGGGTTCTACAGCTACTCCAGAAGTGCTCGCGGCCTGCAGAGCAACAAAGCATGGTTGGAGCTGGAGGGCCGGGCCTGCTGACACAAGCTCTCGGCTCACCTGCGCGTCGCTCTCCGCGGGCAGCTCGCAGTCCAAGAACTCAATTCCAATGACCTGCACAAAGAAAGAAAGGCCAGCGAGTCAGCGCCTGGGGCCTGGAACGACTCTCGGCAGAGGCTCCCGCGCTGCCACCTCTCGGCGAGGCCCCTCCAACACACTCACCCCGGGAAAGCTACCGGCCCGCGGGAGCTCAGAAGCCATGGTTGTTGCTAGCTGTCTCGAACGTCCGCTGAGCGGAAACGACTCGCGGCAGACTTTGGCGCGCGCCTCAATGCACAGTGTCTATTAGTGGTCTTGTGGTCCTTGGTACGTGTGTATATACGCACAAATATATGTGCTAAACGCTGGAGACTGCGGACTGAAGAACGGGAAGCGCCACTATGAGAAAAAACTTCCCTGAGGGGCTCGCGTCATGACAGGGCGCAACCAGAGGAGTGGCCATCCGAGTGCCGGCGCACTCACACCTGACGTATGCTCAGTACTCAAATACTTGTCATATTGATCAAGTCTGTGCGCCGCAACCGAGCTTTGCGAAGGCTCTCGAGGCCCGCCGGGGGCTTTGTGCGTTCTGCCGCTGTTTCGCGCTGATCATCGGTGCTAATTATACAGCTTTATCTTAGCTGTAGATCAAGCAGCTGAAACGGGCCAAGGAAGCGCCTTCCGCGCGCGGTGTTATAACGACGCTTAGACTTCCTGGACCAAAAGACGGCCATGCTGCATTCACCGACAATACACTAGCTGCATTGGTTGCTGAGGGCGTCACCGAGGGCTGGTCCCGAAAGGCCGACGGCGGTTCTGGCATGCATGCGCCGTGGAGGCGGGAAAAGCCATTCGTTCGGTGCGAGGATTTTCGAGGGCCAAGTAGGCCTAAACCCATATCGCGTCCGGACTAGACGTTACAGTTCGGAGAGCTCTTCGGGTCGCGCCGACGCGGCAAAACCCTCGTGTAGGGTTTTTGACCCCGACGCCCTCGCTGAGAGTGCGGCTTCCCGATCGGCGGTCGGTCTCCCCCCCTCCTTTCGCGACCTTGGCACGCTGCTCTCGCGCCACGAAGATCATGCCTCGCTCACGATGCGCGCCACCTCCGCCGCAAAGTCGCCGCCGCCCGCCTTGGCGCCTAGCCCCTCGCCGCACTGCACCCGCAGGAAGCTGGCCACCCGCACCGGCTGGCCCACCTCCTTCCTCAGCCTGCAGGTGCACCCAGCGGCAGGCCTTCAGCGGGAAGTGTGCGAAAGGGAGCAAATGTGCCAGCACTGGCAACAGGTCAAGCCGCCGGGAGGGGGGAGGGGGCGGGGCTGACAGCGCACCGGGATGGACGTTCGGTCTCCCCGACCTGGAGCTGCGGGCGTTCCCTCTCCCCGTCCCCCACATCCACCCTTCTCCCTGTCCCCACACGCCCCTCAACCCCCACCTGGCCACCAGCTTGTCGACTGTGAGGTCGTCCTCGAGCACGTAGCGCTGCGCCTCCAGGCACCAGTCCGCCAGCAGCTTGCCCAGCCGGCCCTCCACCACCTTGTCCAGCACCTGGCGCGCGCGCGCGTGCGTGCGTGCGTGCGTGGGCGGGCGGGTGGGCGGGTGCGTGCGTGGGCGGGCGGGTGCGTGCTTGCGTGGGTGGGTGCGTGCTTGAGTGGGGGAAAGCAGGGCCGCGGTGCCACGCGGGAGGTATAGCCCCAGCAGCAACAGGCGCACGCCAGGAGCACGTCCACCCGGTCCGACCCATAGCTTCCCTCGCATGCACGTTCCGGCGTTCCCGTTCATTGCACACGAGCCCTGCGCAACAGCTCCGGGCCGCTGAACTCCTCAACATGCCCGCCACACGGCGCGCCATACCGCACCATAGCGCCGGACGTAGCCAGGGGCTCACCTTGGTCGGCTTGCCCGCGAAGTCCGCGTCCGCCGCCAGCTGCTGCCGCAGCAGCTCCCGCTCCCGCTCCATCGCCGCTGGCGGCACGGCCGCCTTGTTGAGGTACAGCGGCCGCATGCCCGCCACGTGCATGGCCAGACCGCCGCCCGCCGCCAGCAGCTGGGGCCCGCCGCGGCCGGCCGTGTCCTGCGGGGCGGCGGGGGAAGCGTCGGCGGGATGTGGGTCGGGAGTTCGGGACTTGGGAGGAAACGGTGGTGGGGCGGCGCTGGGCAGGCAGCGGCACTAGATGGCTGGGGTTGTGAACACCAGCCCAATATTAACCAACCCAACCCAAACCCATATGCACATGCATATGCGTCGTGTGGGATGGGGTGGGGAAGACGGATGCGTGCGTCCGGGTTCGGGGCCTGTCCCACAAACCATCTATATCAGGGCGTTGGCTGGTCACCGGGAACGCGACAGCAGGCACCGCCGCCGACCCCATTGTCAGTGTCAAACGCACCAGCGGCTGCGCCTTGTCGGCCTGCTCCGGCGCCAGCACCACCACCGACGCCAGCTTGCCCAGCCCCGGCGCCGCCGCCTGGTGCACGTACGGGAACACCAACCCGCCGGCTGCAGGGGCGGGGCAGGCGAGGGGCGACGGTAAGCACACACGTATCAATACTGGACCAAGCGGGACAAGGTGGGGACATGTCTTTGATCCCTGTAGCCCATTTGAAGGACTGGCCCAGCGCCTGCGACCGCAAACCCTCCACCCGGCACCGTGCGCTGCGCCATCGCTGCCGACCCAACCGTGTGTGCCCTGTGCCCCTTTGAAGCGCGGGCTTCACTGCAGACCGGGCAGCTGCACCGGGCAGCGATAGGACCTTCCGCGACCGGTCGCGGCAGCCCACTGCCCCTGCAGGCCTGCACCCCAAGTCGGCGCATGTGAGCGGTACCGGTATCCCCGGCAGCCCGGCCGCTGCCACACACCCAAACGCATCGCAGCACGCCCGTGACAGGCTGCCATCTCCACCTCCTTCTCCATCTTCTCGCCCCCCAGCGCACGCTCTCAATTGCCGCCCAACCGCCCGCCCGACACCCCACCCGGCCCCCCAGCGCACGTGCAATGCTCACCTCCGCTGTCCACCCGGAAGGCCCGCCGCAGCCGCACGTTCTCCCGGACCTGCGCCGCCAGCGCCGTCACCGCCTCCGACACGGAGGTCCCCGAGGGCGTCCGCGCCGACATGAGCTGCAGGTGGGGTGCATGGAGCGTTAGCAGGAATGGAGGGGGGCATGAAATGATGGAAAGGGGGGGGTGAACGGCGTCACACGCAGGAGTGCCACAGGAAGCGGCAACGGCGACATGCAAACATCAGGTCCGCAGTCCTGGGCGCCTTCCCTGAGCCTCGGCCCCTCATCTTGAAGGTCCCACACGACCCACCACAAGCCACCTCCCCGTCTTCCTCGGCACATGTCAATGTCATTGCATCATCACTGTCGCCGCCCCTCACTCACGCGTCACGCGCTCCACCCACCTGGTCCATGTCCATGGCGTGGTCCGGCCCCACCGCCGCCGCCGGCCCCAACCCGTGCGCCGCGCCCATCACCTCCCGCAGCAGCTTCTGGAAAAGCTCGTTGCGTGCGACGAAGTCCGTCTCGCTGTTCAGCTCCACGACCACCACCGAGCCGCGACCGCCGCCACTGGTGCTAGCATCGCCGCTGCCGTTGCTGGCAGCGCTGGCGGCGAAGGACGCGCCCACGAGGCCCTCCGCCGCGTGGCGCGAGGCCTTTTTGGCTGCTGCCGCCAGCCCCTTCTTGCGCAGCGCATCATAGGCCTTGTCCATGTCCCAGCCATGCTCCACCAGCATGGACTGATAGCAGAGGGAGAGAAATGTCAGGGGCCCAGACTCTTGAGGGAGGGTGTCGCCAGTGTCGGCAGCGCAGGCTCGCCACATCAAGTCGCGGGACACCGGCAAGTCCTGCGGCAACGTAAATAACGCGTAGATACACACACCTTCACATCTGCGATGGGCGCGCCGCTGCGCTCTCGGAGCTGCTTGATGAGTGCCGCTGATTGAGCGGGTGCCGCTGCCGAGGAGAATGCAGCAGAAGCATGTTGAAAGATAAGATTGGATCTAGAGTTTGTGCCCAGCAAGGCCCCGCCAAATTGCCCAAGCAGCGAGCGCGACATCCCGTGTAGTCTTCCTAGTTCTTATGTATGGCAGCAGTATGTCTTGACAATCCAAATGCTGTGCCAGACAACCAGAGTGATGTGCTGGCCTAAAGCTGAATGCAGCATATTTGCACAGATGGCCGACTGTTCATCTTCGCGTTTTGCCCATAGGTGCCCAGCGACGCACAGGTACAATTATTCGTGTGATTATTTGTGCACTCTAACTAAGCAAAATGACGGGCCCACCGCTAGTCGAGGTCGCAGACGAGGTGGTTGCGGACCTCAAGAAGAAGCTTGTGGACCCCAACTCTAGCCTCCCTGAGAAGTACCGTGTTCTATTTTCATTGCGGAACGTCAAAGGCGCAGCCGCCCACGACGCGCTTGAGCTCGGTGCGTAATTCGATCGCTGTTGGCGAACCGAGCAAAGAAATAGTGACAGCATGTGTTGTTTGTTGATTTGCAGCTCTCAAGGACGACAGCGCGCTCTTCCGCCACGACGTCGCATTCTGCTTGGGCCAGCGGCAGGATTCGCGAGCGATACAGGTGCTTACGAGCATCCTTCACGACTCAAATGAGCACCCAATGTGAGTGTCAGGGCGACGCCGCGTTTGCGCGACGAAGCGGGGGCCGGGTGCGTGGTCACCGGTACAGCAGGGAACGGCGGCCGGGTGGCGCGGCGTGGCACCCGCGCCCGCCCCGAATCCGACAGACTCGGACCTGCGACCGCGCCACCCGCACATACCCCACACACCTATAAGTTGGTGGAACGGCAGAAAATCAAGGGCTATGCCTGGTGGTTGCTCGTGTGAAAGCAGTGGGGACGTATGGGGCGTACTGGCACCGCCGGCCGTGCAACACCGCCGGCCGTGCAACACCGCATCCCTGGAGGCGGCGGTCCGCTGCGCCCCCTTGCTGCGCCTGCTCCCTCCCTCGCTCCCTCGCATCCCCTTCCATCCTCCACCTCCCCACCACCCCGCGCATTCCTCTCGCGCACGCCAGAATCCAGGTCCAGCCGCTGGCATTCTGCGCCCCGCGCCCTGACCCCCCTCCCCCCTCCATGCACTGCCCTGCTGCCGCCCAGGGTTCGGCACGAGGCGGGCGAGGCGCTGGGCGCCATCGGCACCGAGGAGTGCCTCACGCCGCTGCGGGAGCACCAGCAGGACGGCGTGCTGGAGGTGAGCCGCGGTTGCAGGCGGTGCAGGGGATTGAGTGCGGGCGGGCTGACCGGGGGCTGGGGGCCGCGCTGCGGAAGGCGCCTGCGGCGGTGCGGAGGAAGCTGGGACCGGGAGGGGCAGGTGGCGGACAGGGTAACGGACTGACGGCGGCAAGCGTGGGCGGACGCAAAAGGCGCAGCGGTGCAGCGCAAGGAACGCGCCTCCCCCTGCAACGGGCGGCTGGATTCAGGGGGCTGTCCGGCCCGGCGTGCCCCTTGGAACCACGTGACGTCGTGCTGGACTGATGGTTCAGCTGCGTGCCTGCGTCGGTGGAGGCTGGATGGCTCATGCCCGACCTCCCCGCTGACCGCTCTCCGCCTCGTTGTGCCCACCCTTACCCAGGTGGCGGAGACCTGCCAGCTGGCGCTGCAGCGGATAGAGTGGCTGAGGGCGCACCCCGAGGCGGGCGACGAGGAGTCGCCCTACTACAGCGTGGACCCCACCCCCGCGCTGCCCACCTCCACGCCCACCGAGGAGCTGCGGCAGGTGCTGCTGGACGAGAACAAGCGCATGTTTGACGTGAGAGAGAGAGACAGAGAGCGGGGCGGGGCGGGGTGCTACGGGGCCGGGGGGTTAGGGCGCCGGGGATGCCAGACGCACGGGAAGGGGGCAGGTGCTGCACAATCGGCTCGTGGGCGCGGGTGTTGAGGAACGGCGTAGGTGGAGGCAGAGGCATGCGGTTGCGGTTGCTTGCTCCGTTCTGACGGTCACAATCCCACCCTATGCTGCTACATCGCTCTTACCGTCCATGCAATCCCACCACCCCCATCCCCATCGCAGCGCTACTCTGCCCTGTTCGCGCTGCGCAACAAGGGCGGCGACGAGGCGGTGGCGGCGCTGGGCGCGGTGTTCGGCGCGCGCAGCGCGCTGCTGAAGCACGAGGTGGCGTACGTGATGGGGCAGATGCTGGACAAGAAGGCGGTGGAGTTCCTGTCGGGCGTGCTCAAGGTGCGTGGCGTGGCGTGCCGGCGGTGTAGGCGGCGGAGGCGCACAGCGGCGCACGGGGCTGGGTCCCCGGGGGCGACGCTGGGCTCTGGAGGCCGGGCGCGCCGGGGTGGGGGCCGAGGCGAGCTAGCTAGCTTTCAAGAAGAGCCAGGCCCAGTTGAGGAGAACGCAACTTTGGGGGCTTTGGGGGTTGTTACAACGCCAGCCCCGCATCATGGCTCACCATGTTGAGCCGTGCTCACGTCTTCCTCATCATAGCAAAGCTCCAATCCTGTATAGCCACCACACACCCCGGACAACCTCATCGGCCGTAACAAGTCCTTGCAGCATGCCACCATGCTCACACAGCACACCGCCAAGCCCACGCCCCGGCCTGGTGCTCGCACCTCCGCCACACGCTCTCCTGCCACCACTGCGCAAACCACCCTCCCCCCAGTGCATCCTGTACCGCTTCCCCGACCCTCCTTGCAATCCCCCAACCGCTCCTCTCCCCGCCCCACTCCCCCGCCCGCCAGGACGGCGCGGAGCACGCCATGGTGCGGCACGAGGCGGCGGAGGCGCTTGGCGCCATCGCGGACCGCGTCACGCTGGAGCTGCTGCGGCAGTACGCCGCCGACCCCGAGCCCATCGTGGCGCACAGCTGCGTGGTGGCGCTGGACGTGCTGGAGTTCGAGCAGGCCGGCGGCTTCGAGTACGCCGACAAGGGCGACGGCGGCGAGGCGGCGCCGGCCAAGCGGCCCATCTGCCCCTGCCGCGGCTGAGCTGGCGCGGGCTGCTGGGGGATGGGCTGCAGGCTGGGGGCTGGAACAGGCTGGTGCAGGCTGGAGGCTGCAGGCCAACATGGGATGGCGGTGGAGGGTAGAAGAGGCAGTGGAAGGAGGTGGAGCTGGGTGTTGATGGAGGACCGCTGGGCTGCGGTGTGGCCCGCTGGCGGGCTGGGCCGCGTGCGAGCCGGTGTGCACTCGCCTCGCCGTTAGTTGTGCGGCGGGGCAGGGCGCCTGTCTGGCAGGGTCGCCTCCCTTGCGCGGTGGCATTCGTTGGCGCCCGCTTTCTGTCTGCTCAATTTTCATGTCGTTGGGAATCCTCGTTCGTTGACGGGACGGAGGCCGGAGCCAGGCGGCTGCGGATCCCGGCAGTGGCCCCGCAGGTGCCTCTGTCAGTGCTGCACCAGCGGCCGGGTGCCGCATGCTGCTGCGGCGGGACGTCGCCACTGCCACTGCCGCAGCAGCAGCCTCTGCCACTACCGCTGCCATTGCGGCGGCGGCGCGGCGGCGATCACCGCTGCGAGCCGATGCCGGCCGCCATGCGGCGCTCGCGGGCCCGCTGGTTGAGCACGTACTCGAACAGGTAGTACTGCCGCTTCTGCTTGCGGTACATGGAGAACACCTGCGTGTGCGTGTGTGCGGGGGGTTGCGGGGTAGTAGGGGTGGTTGGGTTATAAGGGTGGCGCGGGAGGTGTCGAAGGGGGTCAAAGCCAAAGCCGCGAGGGTAGGCATCCGACGAGCAGGTGGCGGGAAGCGGCGCGGGGCCAGCGGTGTGAGCGTGCTTGGCGGCAGGAGCAGAGTGCGATGTTGCGTGAGGCGTGGGGCCGCGCGTGCACGTGCACGGGAGCGGCCACACTAGCTACCGGGAGTGGGTTGATTGTGTGGGCAAGGCGTCGTGAATTATGTGAATGCGTGCGCTGAAGACGCGCGAGTGAGCAGCGTGTATGTATGTATGGTGTGTTCGTCTCGGGAACAAGGAGCTGCCGGTGGCTGCTGGAAGGGTGCGAGTGCAATGAGTCCAATATGTTGCACGTGCCTACGCGTGGCACATACGGTGTAAGAAAACGGAACGAAGCCCGCCCACAAAAGTGCACATGTGTGTGGTGTTCGCCGCCCAGGCACGGCATGACCGACGTGCTGGTGCTGGTGCTGCTCACAGCCGTGGGCGCTGGGTCCAGCCCACTCCTTGCGGCCCCCCAACCCGACCCAACCCCATCCTTGCCAACCCACCGTGTATATCCCGGCACCGAGGTCCAGGAACTGCAGCGCCAGCGCCACAATCTGCACCGCCTTGGTGCGCGCGTTGCGCCTCTGCAAGCAGCCAACCGCAGGGTTGGGCGGGCAGTAGCGCTCTTCCACAGCCGCCACCTCCCATCCACAGCGCGGTGGTATGAACCCAACAAAGCAGCCGCTGGCACAAGGCTGGTTGCGGCATATGCCGGCTTGCGGGCCGGATGCCCGGCGGTCCGGCTCCGCGACCCCACCGAGCTTCCCACCTCCCCCCCCCCACACACATACACAAAGTGCGCAAACCCCTTCACACGCACCCTCCACGCCACGCCGCGCCAGTGCGCGAAGCTCTGCAGCCCGCCCTCTGGGCCAACGCAGGCGGCCGCGACCCCTCCACCCCTGCCGCTCCCTCGCTATCGCCCGCTGCCGGTACCCCCCACTCACAAAGGTGCCGACCAGCAGGTACAGGTGCGTGCCCATTTGCGGGAAGATGCACAGCAGCACGAACATGATGAGCCACGGCACCTGCGCACGTGCACGCATGCGGGCGGCGGCCAAGAAGGCCGGGAGCGCGTTGTCAGAGGGGCAGGCCCAGCGGTGATGGGGCGTCGCGAGGTCAAAGCCCAGGCGGGTGGGGGTGCACCTGCCCATCACGCAGCGCCTATCAATACACACACACACACACACACACACACACACACACACACACACACACACACACACACACACACACACACGCGCTGTGCCCACATTGCCGTGACGGCGCTGTAAACCCTACTGCGCGTGGCACGCGCCGTGCAGAGGCTGGCTCGTGAGGGCGGCTCGTGGGGAAGGCGACCCTATTGACGGACGGAGCCGGACTCGGCATTGCCCCACTTGGCTGGCATCCCCACCCCCCCACCCGCCGCGCCAGCTGCCAACCCCGCACTCACGTTCTCCTGCAGGTTGCCGTACATGCCCGCGTAGTACCGGATGGGTTCCGTGATGAACCAGAACAGGAAGAAGATGGTGCGCACGATGTCGTTGTCGTTGAGCGTCAGGCCCTCCCAATACTGCGGGGCCGCGCGTGTGCACCAGTGTCGGGTGAAGGCCAGGCGGAAGCCGGCTTTGTCTGCGGCACCCCCAAGCGCCCTATACACTCCCCCCTGCACTGCTTCGCCCCTTTCCAGACCCGTCACACGCAAAGCCTCTGCCCACGCTAGCATCAATGGGTGCCGAACCGAGGCACGCACATTTGAGAAGATGAAGACTGCCCAGAACAGCAGCCAGCCGACGTCGAAGTAAGGTCGATAGAATAATAGTTGTTGTAGAAACACGTTTGAAACGATTTTTCGGTCTGCGTGAAGCCAGCGCGCAGCAGAAAGTTGAAGGCAACCGAAGTCAAAGCCCGCAGCTGGCAGACAGCCTCACCGGCCAGGTTTCTTAGCCGCGGGTCGAACCCGGGCTGCACTGGGTGCAGTGGGAGCGTCATTCTCGCTCTGAAACGGACAGCTCTGGCAGGAAAATCCGGTGCAGGCGCAGCTCAAGGTTATTAGGCCTAATTACTTTTATATCGTGAGGAATGCACACAGACTAAACGCAGAGGCTTGCGAAAGGAACCTGCACGAGGGCAATTGGGAATTACTTGGATCCAGGACCGGCCTGACATTCTTGGGAGACCAACCCATTATCGTTTTCAACAATGCAACCAAGCTCAACAAAGTTTGCAGAGCATACAAGCCCACCCAAACAAGCACAAGCCCTTTAAGAAGTGCGGACTCCGAGAATACAGTCGAATTCGATTGAGCGTTTTCGATAGGGAGACGGAGCGCCAGGCGGCGTCATGCAAACAAGTCGGGCGCAAGGATGGCGCCACTGGCGCAGCAGCGCGGGCGAGGGGTAAGTGCAGCGGGCCGGCGCGCACGCCATCGTGACGTGGCGCGAAATGTCCCATGTGGCGCGAAGTTCATGCGCCCTTGACGCAGCTGCTGCTCGCAGGCCAGCGCGAGCGGCCAGCTGCGCCATTGCACCACTTATAGCACCACCACCCTGTTGGCGAGCAGCGGTTCGGGGGCAAACCTGCAGCCGGCGCCTGCCGCGCGCCCGCTTTTTCCGTGACGACCGCGGGGAGGCGCCCGGCGCGGCGACGCCTGCCCAGCTCAAGGCGCGGGCTCAGGAGGTGAGCGATGCAGCCATGTTGTCCATGTGTGGGCATCACGAATCCTGGGCTTGACGGCTCAACGCATGGCGTCCAGCTGAGTGCACGCATGGCAGCCGGAAGGCCAAGCGCCGGGGGCGCTGTGCATCATTGCTGTGCCGCTCATCACCCTACACGTCGACCGCCCCCACAGCCCCACCCGTTTCCGCCCCCCCCCCAGACACATCCTCTACCCACCCTGTTACCCGCCCACCCGCACGCCGTAGGCCGCCTCCACGGCAGTCAGTGACCTCGCGGCGACCACCGCCGCCGCCGACCCCTCCCCGGACGCCGCCGCCACCGGTAACGCCACGCTCTCGCCCGCCGCGCCCGCTGCGCCCGGCCGCGCGCTGTCCGCCGCCGCCTCGCCCGCCGCGCCGCAGCCGCAGCCGCCGGGCTTCCAGGCCCGGCGGCTGCTGGTGTTCAGCTGTCTAGTGCTAGGCTACGCGGGCTACTACCTGACGCGCAACAGCCTGACCTACACGGCGCCGGTCATGGTGGCGGACCCCAGCCTGGGATTCAGCCTGGCGCAGGTGTGAGGGCGAGCAGAGGGGCGAGGAGGGAAGATGGGGGGAACATTGATGTGGGTTTTGTGGACACCAGTGATGCCAGCGACACGGATGCCAGCCCAAATGAGAGCGGCGAGGACAGCTGGCCGGAACAACGCGACCCCTGACGACACGCAGAGGAGGTCCCGGCTGAAGGGGCGCAGTGTATTGGGCGGGGCCCGGGTTTGGGCCGGGGCTGTTGGTGTGCCAGCGGGGCGGGACGCTGGGTCCTGCCCCCGCTACGCACCTACGTGCCGAGGGGGGCGGCGGTGGGAGGCGAACGGGCACATGTGCCCGGTGCGCAATCACCACTCGCCCTACGCTCCTACCTACCTACCTCACACGCGCACGCAGGTGGGGACCATGACCTCCATCTTCCCCATCGCCTACGGTGAGAGCGCTGGGGGCGGGGTGGGGGCGCCGGCCTCTGCACTGAGCAGTGCGCACTTGAGCACACTCGGAGCAGCAGCTGGTGCGCTACCCGGCGCCCTTGCCATCGTCACCATCCGCCGCGCACCACTCGCCGTGCCTGTCATCCCCTGCCCACCCCAACCAACATCAAATCCTACGCACCCCACCCCACGCCCTGTCGACATCATCTCATCTAAATCAATCATGCATTGAACCGCCCCACCCTCCGCAGGCCTGAGCAAGTTCGTGAGCGGCATCCTGGGCGACCGCTACAGCCCCAGCCTGCTGCTGGGCGGCGGCCTGGTGGCTACTGCCGCCTGCAACCTGGCGTTCGGCGCGGCGGGCTCGCTGCACGTGTTCGCGGCCATGTGGGCGCTCAACGGGCTCATGCAGGTGCGCGCGCGGGCAGGAAATGGGTGGCCACCCGTGTGAAAGTTTTGGGGGGCGGGGGCAGGGGGGTTGCCGTTACCAGACGAAGCGAAAGACACTAAACCCACATGCAGCTGAGGGCGAGTGAAGGCGAGAGAGGGAGAGGAGACCCTGGGGCACCCCGGGCAGTTCACTCCGAACCCAGCAGGTGTTTGGCTGCAGGGCAGCAGATTCAGGCAGGCCCCGTGTGGCCGAGTGTCCGTGTTGAGGAGGATGAGGCGAGCAAGGACACGGGCAAGACACCAATCCTTCCACACGCCCATGCCCCCGCCCTCCCCTGCCTGGCGCCTCCGCAGGGCGTGGGCGCGCCCTCCTGCGCGCGCATGCTGACGTCATGGTTCGCGGCGCGGGAGCGCGGCACGTACTGGGGGCTGTGGAACGTGGCGCACAACACGGGCGGCTTCGCGGCGCCGCTGGTGGCGGCCACGGCCGCCAACGCGCTGGGCTGGCGCTGGGGCATGTGAGAGCGGGCGGGGGGCAGGGGCTGGGTGGGAGGGGGTTTGATGGAAGTCGGGATGTGGGGCGTGAGTGTGCAGCAGGTGCGGCAGCAGGGAGTGAGGGCCAGCCACGACACGGCATGCGCACCAACATCGATTGGGAGCTGTGTACGGCTATGTGACCTGTACAGTCCCCTCCGGGCGGGTTCTCTCGATTCTGTGGGGTGCTGTGATGCTGACCGCTGTTCGCCGCTGACACTCACATGGCAGGTGGGCCCCCGGCTTGGCGGGTCTGGCGCTGGGCGCATACGTGCTGCTAGTATGCAGGTGAGAGGAAGGGGAAGGGGCCGACGGTCCGGGGGCGTTGGTCGTTTTTCTGTCCGTGTGCTATGAACACACTCTCTGGGTGGGGTTCGTTTCCTTGTTCAGCGCACACTCACACTCACACGCGCATGATCCGGTATGCGGCATTGCGGACTCTCCCTCGTAGGGACACGCCCCAGGATGCCGGCTTCCGCCCGGTCGAGGCGGCGCCGCCCCAGAAGCAGCAGCCCGCCTCCGCCGCCTCCGCCGCCTCCACCGCTACAGACGGTACCAGCAGCAGTACCAGCAGCAGTAGCAGTAGCAGCAGCAGCGACGGCGGCAGTAGCAAGGATGTGCTGCGCACCGCCATCGACAACGTGCTTTCCAACCCGGCGGTGTGGGCGCTGGCGTTTGTGTACTTCTTCGTGTACGTGGTGCGCCAGGTGCGTGCGTTGGGGTGTGTGTGTGTGCGGGTGATGGTGTTGGTGTGCGGATGCATGTGTGCGGATGCATGTGCGGGGCTTGTGTTGGAGCTCCAGCAGTGCAGGGGCAGTGCAGAGGCCCCTGCACCGCTGGAGCTCGCCGCGCACCTGTCTCTCTGTGGAATTCACGTGTCATGCCATGCCTCTTGTCACGTGTCAATGTGCCTCCTGCGTGTCGATGCCGTGTCCATGCCGCCGCACCGCCAGGGCGTCACGTCCTGGTCCATCTTCTACCTCATGCGCGAAAAGGGCGTGGCGGACGCGGCGCAGGTGCGTGGGTGGGTGCATGCGACTGATCATGCTTCAAATGAAGGCCCCCAAATGAAAGCCGGCGGGACAGCAAGTTACGCCTCACCGCATTGCGCCGCCCGCACGGCCGGCGCCCGCATGGCCGCACACACACCTCCAGACCCCGCGCCGCCCTCTTGCTCGCCCACGCCTGCCCCCCGCAGGCCGCCGCCCGCGTGTCTGGCCTGGAGCTGGGCGGCCTGATGGGCGGCCTGGCGGCGGGGCGGCTCAGTGACATCCTCATACGCCGCAGCGCCGCCAGCGGGCAGGGCAGCGTGGGCGTGCGCGTCAAGGTGGGCACTGCGGTAGTGCGGTGGGGCGCGTGCGATCATGTGCGTTGTGGCGGTGTGGTGCCGGGCGCCGGCGGAGGGCGGAGGGTGCGTGCGGCCCCGCCGCCGTGGCTTGAAGGGGCTGCACGCACGTTCTGTGGTGCCCTGCCCCATGCCCGTAACAGCCCCTCTTCCCCCGGCGACCCGCCTGTCCCCCTCGCCCTCCTCTCTCCACGACGCCTCTCCCCATCCTGTCCCACTTTCCCAAGCATCCTTGTGCCCTTCCCCCCGACCACCCCACCCCACCCCCACCCCCACCCCCCCACACACACCCTCATCAGGTGGTCATGGCCTACACCGCCGGCCTGGCCGCGGCGCTGCTGCTCTTCCAGTCGCTGCCGCCCGGCGCGCCGCCGCTGGCGCAGTGGCTGGCCGTGGCGGCCATCGGCTTCTGCATCTACGGGCCGCAGATGCTGGTGGGGCTGTGCGGCGCGGAGCTGGTGCACCCCGCCAGCGTGGGCGCCAGCCAGGGCGTGCTGGGCTGGATCGCCTACCTGGGCGCCGCCAATGCGGGTGCGTGCGTGCGGGGCGGGTGGGGGGTTACTGTGAACCCATCCCATATATGGGGGGGGGGGTTGTGAATACCATCCCAAGCGAAACCAAGCTGAACTAGACAAGGGACAGGCAGGTGCAGTTTGCGGCAATACAGGGTAACGGTATACTCTTGCGTTTCGGGGTGAAGGGCGTAGACGGGGCGAGGTCGGCGCGCCGTCGACGAACGGCCACCCAGGCTCGGCTCGCACACAGCAGAGACGGACACGCAAACACGCAAATGCAAAACACACGACTTACCTGGCGACCAGGAAGATGACCCCGGCGCCAGGCAGCAAGCGCCGGGCCAGACGAGCGACATGCGGTTAAGGGGAAAGGCGAGGTTCGCAAGGGCGGGGCACAGGGAAAGGGCCGAGGCGCATCGGCGGAATGTAAAGGGTATGGACAGCACAAAGGACATCACGCACGAGCCCGGGTGGCAAAAGAGAAAGGTGGGGGCGTCAGAACGGGTTAAGACGTAGGCGTCGACGGCATGGGGGTGGTGAGTGGCGATGAGATGCGGTAGGCAGCGTGCGGGCCGCGTACGGCTCCCCACATCGCTGCCAGCCCGGACGCCCCTCACGCATAAGGGGGCATCCGGGAGCGGGGGCGGTGAGCGGCGACGGCGGGGGGGGGGTGGTAGGGGGGGTGTTAGTGGGGGCGTCAGCGGGGGCGTGAGGGGGCGGGAGCAGGGGTGTTAACGGGGGTGGGAGTGGGGGCAAAGTAGAAGACATGTGGGTTGCGTCGCAGGAGGGACACGAACTGCTGGAACATGCAGGGCCGGGAATAGCCTTGCGCGCTGAGGGCGGCCACCAGTTGAGCGGTTTCGTAGGCAAAGTTCTCCGCGCACGTGATGACCCGGCGAAGGCGGTGGAATTGGCTAACGAAGATGTTGCGCTTGCACATTTCGTTAACCGAGGAGTGGCGGGCGACGAAGCGGGAGAGGCGTACGCTGCCGAACGCTGGCTGCTCGCGCTTGTCGTAGAGATGAGTGACGATCCAGCATCGGCCATGGTGGAAGGTGGAGCAGAGCAGCACGTCGAGGAAGGGGACGCAGGAGGGCGGAAGGTGGGGGTGGGTTTGCTCGGGGACGGCCAGGGAGGGAGGGTAGAGGCCGCGGAGTCCCTCGTACGTCTGGGAGGTGTAGAGCAGGTGTTTGAGCCAGGGGTTATTGAGGCAGAGCAGGTCGTCCAGAAACCGCCGGCTGAGGCAGAAGCGCCGCAGGATGGCGCGCTGGACGGGGCTGTGAGTGCCGACGCGGGATTGGCACAAAAACTCAAAGTCGTACCAGCCAAGGAAGAGGTTAGCAATGAAAGGGGCGGCGGAGATGCCCATGGGGATGCCGCAGATCTGCCGAACCAGCGCGGGCCCAAAACGGATGAAGGTGGAGGAGAGGAGCACGTCGAGGAATACGTCGCAGAATTGAGAGACCGTAAACTCGCGGGTGACGGATTGGGCGCCGGCGTGGAAGCGGGCGGGGGCGCCCACGCGGGGTTTGAAGGTGACAACATGCTTCGGTTTGGACTCGGGTTTGGTCGGGTCAGGAGGGAAGGACAGGACGTGGATGAGGGGGAAGGCGGCCAGGCTACGGTGGAGGAGGCGGGAGAGGGTTGCACGGAGGTCGGCGTGCGGCAGATTGGTGTAGAGGCGGCTGAAGTCGCGGGCGGCGTGGGGGAAGGCGCGGCCGGGCGGAAACTGGGCGGCATTGTGCTGCTGGACCAAGGACATGACGGCGCCGGAGGAGAGGCACAGCCATGGGTCCGTGCCAGGGAGGGCACAGCGCCACATGTCATTGAATTGGACGGCAGCGTCGCGGAGGACGGCGGTGGCCATGTCGCTAAGCTCGGTGACGGGGCAGCGTTGGGAACAGGCGAGGTACCGCATGGAGGGCGGCTGCTTATGCATCTTGAGGGTGCCGGCATAGTAAGCAGGGGATAAGGTGGTGTTGAGGGCGAGGTGCCACGGGGCGAGGCGGGCGTTTTGGGCAGCGTAGAAGGCGTCACGGGCGGCGGCAGTGGTCGGCTCGTAGTAGGCGGGGGCGGCGGGGGGTGCGGGCGGAACGAACTCGGGGGCAAAGGCGGCGATGGTGGCAGCGTCGTGGCAGGCGGCAGGGTCACGGCTGGTGAAGGTGGTGTCGGCATTGGCGAGGGCTGCCAGCTCCAGGGCGGTCGCTTGGTCATGGACGGCGGCGAGGGAACGGGTGCGGCGGGCAAGTGGGGAGATGAGGATGGAGGGGAGGTAGGGGGCGTCGGGCGGGGCAGGCCCGGCGGGGGCGCCAGCAGCAGGCGGCGCCACAAGGGGCAGAACAGGGGCGAGCGGGGGGGCGGCGGCGGCGCTGGCAAAGGTGTCGTGGCATCCGAGGTCGCGCATGCACTGCTCCGCGTAGAACTTCTTGCAGACCAGCTGAAAGGTGGAGCTGCTTTTGTCAGTGACGGTGATGATGAAGTCCGAACACCGGCGGCGGAGCTGTGCGAGGGCGTCATGCGAGAGGACGGGCCAGAAGAAGCGATGGGGAGGGGACGTTGCAATATGCTGTTGGAGCGCGTCAGTAAGCTCGTGGGCCCATCCGGAAGTTTGCGCGCTGTTGGTGCCTTGTGGCCGGGCGAGCTGCTGCGTGTAGCGGAGGGCGCTGCCGCGGACCGCCGCCAAGAGAGAAGGCACGTCATCGACGGGTCGGTGGGGCCGGTACCGACCGCCATGATTCCAGAAATCATGGACGCCGGCGGGGAGGGCAGTGTACGGGCTGGTGGACATGACGTGCGGGATGCCGGGCGGGCATAAACCAGGGAAGTTAGAACAGGCGCAGGGGGTGGCGGGATCCACCAGTCGGGCGTACTGGGCAGCGGTGAGGCGGCGCGCGAAGTGGGCGTAGTTGCAGAAAAGCTGGTGGAGCGGCGGATCGGGCGACCAGTGGATGGGTGGGCGCTGGCAGCCGGCTGGGAGGGCGATGGAATCGAGGAGGGGGGGGTGAATACCATCCCAAGCTAAACCAAGCTAAACTAGAGAGGGGACAGGCAAGTGCAATTGCGGCAATACAGGGGGAGGCGGGCGGGCGGCCAGTGCGGGTGGGATTGGAGTGCGGGCGGCGGGCAGTGCGAGCGGCGGGCACGAGAGTTTGGTGTGATTATGGTAGGGTCGGGTGGGCATTTTGCGCGGTCGTTTTGGGTCGCGGGCCCAGGCTAAGATAGGCAAGACCGGGGGGGGGGGTTGCCGGAGGCCAGGGGACGCTGCGAGCTGGCCCGGCCGCCCGCCACTACTGGCCTCCCACCCCATCCCCTTGACGTCTGCTGGGTCCCGCTCCCACTCACTCACACACTCACACACTCACACTCCCAACTCATCTTTGCACACCCCCACTTCCACACCCCCATTTCCACACCCCCACCGCCCAGGCGTGCCGCTGTCGTTCATCATCGAGCGCTACGGCTGGTCCGGCTACTTCGCCGCGCTGCTGGGCGCCTGCGGCGTGGCGCTGGCGCTGCTGGCGCCGCTGGCGGGGCTCAGCAGCTTCGCGCAGCGCGAGCACCACCAGCAGATGCAGGCGGCGGCGGCAGCAGCAGCAGCGGCAGCGGCGGCAGGAGGAGACGGGGACGGAGGTGGAGGTGGAGGCAAGGGCGTGGCGCACGCAGCGCCGGCGTGAGCGGTGCTGGGGAGCAGCCATTATTGTGCTGAGTGGGGGAGAGGAGGGCGAGGGGATGTGTGCTGGAGAAGCGACCCGAGATGCCATTGACGCGAGGACGAATTGCAGTGATGATGAGCTAATGAGTGCTCGCTCGCCTGCGTGCTGACTGATGAGGGCTCTGCGGCACAGGCAGCAGAGGGTACGGAACTGTTGTGTTGAGTTGCAGCTGGGGGGGAGTGGGGCGGGACAGGCGTCGGGAGGGGTGCATGCGTGCAGCAGGAGTGGTGCACAGCTGTTTGTCCCGGGGTAGGTAAGGGTAGGTGGTAACATGCACGCAAGCAGGGGCGCCCGCGTCGGGTCGGGCGCAGCAGCAGGGCAGCTAAGGATTGATTGGGGCCTTGCGCGTGCGTGGCGCTGGCAGCCGCGGCCGCCGGTACGTGCGTGGCGGCTCCGTGTGTGTGTGGTCGTGTGAGTGAGGGTGTGTGTGTGTGCGCACCAGTGCATGGGCGGGCTCGGGTGGCGCATCACTCGCGACAAATTGTTGAGTGAGCGGACCCTTTGCTAGCCCGTACACTGGTGAGGAGCTGCAGGCGGAGTTGCAGAGCCGCCAATGCGGCATCGTGTGATCGTGGCATTACAGCAGCATGCTGCTGCAAGCCTAGTTAGCGGCTGGGCGGCGTTGCGGTCCGCTTGGCGCCCCAAAGGCACAATCAACGCAGGCGAAGTGCTGGATGGATTGGTGGCGGCGGCACCATTGTCCGTGCGCGATAAGCGCGAGTGCGTGCGTTTATATATTTGACGCAGGTGTGAGAAGATAGCGGCGGTGTAGCAAGCTTTACGGTCAACAGTTACACCTTGCTTGCACCGGTGGGGCGCTGTGTGCGGGGATGCGCGACAAATGATGTGGTGCTTCATCACACCTGCCGCCTGCGGTGGCATGACGCATCAGCACTCACACATACATGCCTGTAAGCCCCCTCCTCAACACAGCTATCGTACACCGTCTCTCCAAGCAAGCCGCCCGAGCGCGGGGTTGACGTCGTAGTCTCGGCATTCATCCATTCGTAGGGGGTGATGGGCAGCCCCGGTGCCGGTAATGCCCAGCAGGCGCCACTTTCTGTTCCAGCCACCACTTCAACCGACTACTACTGAGCCGCAGGCCTGCATTGAATCCCCGCCATTGACTCAGGCGTCCCTGCTGCTGCTGCAGCTCCACCAACTGGCGGCTCGACGCGCATTCACGACCGATGCGCCCCACCTATCCGTTGATACGACAAGCAATGAACACGCATCCAGCTTGCACTCATCCATTGGATTCCTGTAGATAGTAGTAAGATCCCAACCGGCCGACAACGCACACACGATCGATACGTAAGCGAACGCCACGACATATCAACAATCAAGGGCGGCCATCCGTACATGTACACGTCCCGCACACGCACACGCACACCCAACTCACTGCAGCACCCCCAGCTGCTGCCACGCACGAGTCCACGGGCCACGCACACACTGTGCATGCACGCAGGAAGACGGCGGCGGCGGGGATGGAGCCACCGCTGTCCTACTGCCCGCACAACATCAACACGCAGCATGCAGCTGGAAGGCACTGTCGTCGAGACCGGTATTTCACGCACATCCACCCAGCAGTATTAGTACGGCTGGCTAGTAACAGCATAACCAACACGACAACGCCCGCGCACATGCCCCGCCCCGCATTAACCAAATCCTGCTCTCACGGAGCGCGCCAACAGCGAAGTGTCAAGGTCAAACCACGCACGCACACTACGGCACCATGCCTGCCTCTCGAAGAGCGAGGCGGCAGCAGCAGGGCTGGTGGCGGCCCGGCGCGCTTGCACCGGCTTCATAGCCACACCCGTGCTTGATGCGGCACTGCGATCAATTGAAGACTGGTAAGCGCGACCGGCTGTCCGCCAGCGGCATGGAAATAAATGAGTATGTATAACCCACATCTACCGCTGTTGTTCCCATGTATGAACGCAACTGACCCCGCCGCGCGCCGATCCGGCCCGCAATACAATCAACACGCACACCGCGCGCTCCACGTGCGTGCCGCACTTTAGGGCGACAGCACTGCTGCATCGATCGATCGTACAGAGCGCGGGCGGCCGTCGAACCAGCCTCCCGATCCACCGGTTGCGACAGGCTATGCTACGGACTGCTGCTGGCGCCACAAACGGCCACGCGCATGAACTACGTGCATAAGCATCAGCAGCCAATCAACACGCCTCACTAGCAGCGCCTGCTGTTGCTGGCTGCCTCCTTACACGCCCATCATCGCATGCCCTTTCAGTGGTCACCATGATTACTTGGATCCGTGCTTACTTGGATGGCCCCGTGTACGTACGTACATCAGCTCGTGTATGCGAGTGTACATGTCCTTGGCGCGCGCACACACACACACACAGCCATCCCGCCCCCACACCCGCCCCCACACACACGCTGAACGGTCGCCCCGCCGGTCGCTTGCCGACACATGCGCCATCACCTCCATCCAACGTGGCTGGCTGGCGGCGTCACGTGGGCTCATGGCGCACCATCAAGTTGTCCATCCCAGCACATCAACACATAACACACAGCCCCTCCGAAGTTCGCCGCGCGCCACTCGCCACGGATCAATGCCAGCTTCCTCGCCCCAACCCGTGCTGATTGCATGCGTCCAGTCTACACCAACAGCGGCGACAGGCACACGTCTTTATCAAGTGCTCCCTCCGGGCACGTATCCAAACCATATCAACTGTGTTTTACTCCTACACACCAAGCTGCCGACATTTAAGACCGAGCTGCAACGGTTGTTGCAGCAGAGTCACATAATCATTGCAGTGTTACTAGTCCAGGGACGCCTGCGCACCTGCCCACCATGATGATGCGGGCTTCGAGCACCACGCCACAGCGACAGATGGCAGTGCCCCGAAAACAATTCAGTCATTTGGATGCATGCTACGGTATCATTGATTGTACCCCCCCCCATTTACTTGTGATTCCAAGTGCCCACCGACGCTGCTGCCTGTCGTTGATTGCAGCAGATCTAGAATAATCGTACGGACCGACAATGCTTTTCCACCAGCCAGCATTCTATATATGCACCCTTTCCTGCGCACACAAGCAAGAAGTGCCTTGGACAGTAACAGCAGCCGCCCGAAGCACCTTCATAGACATTAACCAAAACTAAAGTCAGTCACTGCGCTGCTGGGTGTCGTACTCTCTCGCTCCAGTAACGTGCAGCTAGCTCCGTTCAGGAAAGGCACCCCAAATGCTTTTGCAAGTGCGCGCAAAATATCCAGAGGTTGTATCAGTACTGCTCAACCCTTGACCGGTTGACAAAGCAATTCTTTGGTGTGGGAGAACTAACCACGCCGCCGTCCCCGCCCCCGCCTCCTATAACCCTTCCTTGAAAGAATGCAAGAGAGCGCCCCAAAGCCCCAACCCCCGGTAGGTGTGAGCTGTCATGTTGCACAAGCCAGCCGCGGTACCCAAGTACGAACGAAATCACTTCAAGCCCATGCATGGCAGCCACAGCATGCAGTAGTCTGTACCCAGCAGCGTCCCCCAGTAGTCCCCTCTGGAAACCAAGCAGTATCAAGTTAGACGCACCAGCGGTAACACGCCGGTACGCACAATCGGGCACCGTGAAGGGTGCATGCACAATCAAACCAGCCAGCCGCAGTTTTCCCCTCCGCGATGCTGAATGTGTAAGGCAGGTGGGGTCCTCAATAACCGCAGCACCGCCTTACGCACAGTCTCCTGATTGACAGTCCTAGTGCGTGCGTGCGATGGTAGGTAGGTGTTGTGGCCGCGCGGTGGTATGGACGGCAACCACGTGCACCCAGGTTCACCAGCAGCAGTCCCGCACAAGCCATAAATGCCGTATTTAATTGGCAGTGCAAGGTGCATATACATTGCTTCTGGGTGCGCTCATGCACCAGTCCCACGCACGCACCGCCGCTCCCACAGCATTGGCACAGCCTCGCTGAATAGCCAGCAGCTCCTCCCGCCCCGATCCCACCCCGCTCCCGCTCTCCGCAACCGCACGCCCTCAGGCGCGGCGGGCCGCCGGCGGCGGGGCGGTGGCGTCCGACACTCAGGCGCGGCGAAGCAGCGGCGGCGGCGGCGCGGTGACGGGGTCCGGCAGCGGGATACCCACCCGCGCCAGCGCCTCCGCCACCCGCTGGCCGCGCTCCTGCGGCGTCATCGCGGCCAGCGCTGCGTGCTCCATCTGCGCCGCCACCCTCGCCATCACGACCGGCGCCAGCGCCTCCGCGCGAATGATGCGCTCGGTGTTGACCAGCTCCTGATGGATGGATGCATGGTGATAGGGTTTAATTTACAAGTCGGCATGCAGTGGCGTGGGTTGATCAGGGCGCGCGCGCGTTGCACCCGCCGAGCAAGCAAGCCAGTAGCAAGTGAGCAGCAGCAGCAGCAGCAGCAGCAGCAGCAGCAGCAGCAGCAGCAGCAGCAGCAGCAGCAGCAGCAGCAGCAGCAGCAGCAGCAGCAGCAGCAGCAGCAGCAGCAGCAGCAGCAGCAGCAGCAGCAGCAGCAGCAGCAGCAGCAGCAGCAGCAGCAGCAGCAGCAGCAGCAGCAGCAGCAGCAGCAGCAGCAGCAGCAGCAGCAGCAGCAGCAGCAGCAGCAGCAGCAGCAGCAGCAGCAGCAGCAGCAGCAGCAGCAGCAGCAGCAGCAGCAGAGCAACGGACGATAAAGCAAGTCAAGCACGTGCACGCATGCATTCATGAGCACCTCGATAATCTCACGGAACCCTGGCCGGTCCTCTGGCTCCGCGCTCATGCAGCGCTTGCCGATGGCAATGATGCCCTCCGCCATCTCCAGCCGCTCATCCGGCCACACCAGGCGCACGCGGCCCGCACGGATGGCCGCCACCAGGACCTCGGCTGCGCAGCAGCAGCAGCAGTAGCAGGAAGTAAGGCACGTGCGCAGGTGCTTAGATAACGCCGGCGGGGCAATGAATGACGGGCGGGTCAGCAGGATGGACGGGCTATCTAGCATGTGTTGTATAGCGAGCTTCTACTGAATCGCTACACATCAATCACTCTGTCGCGTGATCTGTCAACTATCTGATTCTGACTTTTATACCGCGCCTGGCGATATAATATGTTGGTATCGAGCTTCGTTGCGGTCCTGCGAACACCCTGGTTCGATCCTCGCAACTCACGGTCGCAGCCGGCGGTCTGAGGGCTGGTGGGAGGTGGCAGCACCCACACTCAGATAGCGCGTGCACGTGAGACGGTATCGGTGACGGTTCTGGTAGGCTTGGGCACCCTACGGCCGGCACTTTGAGCAAATGCGTGGAAGGCCTCGGCTGACTTGCACCTGACTGGTCGTTCTGGCGGACTGTCTATGGCTTGACCACCCATATAACTGCGGCGATTGGTCTGGGCGCGAGGACGCTGCCCATCTAAGTGGGGGGCACTTGTTGTATAGCGAGCTTCTCTGTCGCGTGATCTGTCAACTATCTGATTCTGACTTTTATACCGCGCCTGGCGATATAACAGCATGCATGCACGCGCGTTGCTTGCAGGTGGGCAGCAGGCCACGTGGATAGCCTCGTGCGCGCCCTCGAGCAGGACCGTACGTAACACAACACGTTGATTGTGATGTGCGTGTGAACAAATAAACACATGCACGCATCGCTCTGTATGTTACTAGTAATGTTAGTTTGAATAAACACATGCACGCGTCGATCTCTCTGTTTGTTACCAGTTGCCAGGAGCAGAAAAGCCCCCCCCCCCGCCACATGCGCACATGCGCACGCACTCACCGTTCGCGGCCGGCACATCGCTGAAGGGCCGGGCGCCGGTGAGCATCTCGTGCAGGCACACGCCGAACGACCACACATCGGAGGCGCGGCTGACGCTGCCCTGGAAGGCTTCGGGCGCCTGTGGGAATGCAGAGGTGCAGTAATAGCAGTTTTGTTTACCGTGGGCGCGTGAAAAACGCCACAGCAAGCCTGCCTGCCGACATGTGCATCGACCTGGATGGACAACGCGGCGCGTGCGTGCGCGCGTGTGTTGCAAAACCGAACGGTGCAAATCCGTGCGTGCTTGCTTTTGCTTTGTCACCAAACGCGCATGCGTATTTAAGCACACGCATATAATAAGCAACCCAAAGCTAAAAGGAGGCAGCAGAGCTGGCAGCGCGGCAGCAGGTAGGCACGCGCGCATGCTCATATGTATGTACAGGCCGGGCGGGAGACACGCGCAAACGCACACGCACACAGCCCATAATGATGCAGCACATGTGGTACTTGCTTCCTTGTGCTCGCGAACATATATTGCTGGGCGGGTTTGGTTTCCGTGTGTTGTCCAATGCACCAAATTGTTCACACGAATAGTCGAATACGTCCGTTTGTTTTTGTTTTCAACACAGCCACACACGCCGCACGGCCGCGCGCACCATGTAGGCGGGCGAGCCGTTGGATCCGGCGTTCATCACGCTGCTGGCCGCCAGGGGGAGCACGTGCGCCTGCGTGCGTGATTGATTGCGCGGCGGTTCGAGCAGAAGAAGGTGCGTAATGAACCTGGTTATGAGTATCTGGTATTACAGGCGGGTTACAGTAATGTGCGTGTCCTGCAGTGTTCTATTGTTGCATGCGGTATGTGCGCGCGCGTGGACAGCTTTTGATTGCACACGCATATACGCGTCATCGGCTCATCATCGCGCACACGCACACGCACACGCACACGCACCCACAACACGCAACATGGCCGGTCGAAGGATGTGCATGCAGCCACGCACACGCGCACGACCTCAGAGCCGCACTAGCAGCACGCACCAGGCCAAAGTCCGCCACCTTGGCCTTGAAGCCGCGGCGGTCGTCGCGGCTGCTCGCCAGCAGCACGTTCTGCGGCTTGACGTCGCCGTGCACCACCCCCTGTAGCATGCCGCACGTGTGCACGTGGCGTGTGCGTATGGTTTCAATGATAGGTGTCGCGAGAGATCTGCCGGCGGGATTCGCTAACGTATGCATGTTAGCAATTGCGATTCCCATCATCACAGTATGATAACACAATGTCAGCCGGCAGCCGTACACCGCAATCCAAACAACCACCCATATGCATGCACCCATCCAGTCAGCTTTGCACGCAGGCACGCACTGCACGCACCATCTATAACCCAGGCAGACATCCAACCAAGCAACCATCGTGCGCCGCATGTGCATGCACCCATCCAGTCAAGTCTGCACGACAGGCACGACTGCGCGCACCATCTCGTGCAGGTGCAGCAGCCCCCGCGCCATCTCCACCGCAGTGCGCAGCAGCGCGCGCCGGGCCTGTGCGTGCGTACGGACACACACACGCGTTATTATTGGCTGCAGCCGGCAGGGGGAGCGTCAACTCACGGCGGCACGTACGGGATTCGAAAACGGGGCAAATAAACTGCTAACAGCAGGCGGCGGGGACTCATCCGCAGCGTGGAGGGCGGGGGCATTCGACACACCGTTATACACATGCGGCTACCCAGAGCGTTGGTGCCGGCTAAACAGATAGCTCGAGCCGGCCAAACAAACATGCACGCATGTACACATACTGCACTCCCTGGCGCGCCTTTGTGGGCGGGTGCATGTGCTGTCTTATCACACTTTCAAGCCATTTACAAAATACAAATGATTCCTCACCAGGCGCAGGTTCCACTGCGGGGTGCACTTGAAGGTGTTGCGGCGGATGGCGTTGTGCAGCGTGGACTTGGTGCACAGCTCCTGTGAATTTGCGTACGTACATGTGGGTGCGACGACACAAGTAAGTAGATAGCGGTGGCCCGCGCGCGCGGCGTTCGTGGCTGCTGGCTGGCCTCCCAATTCACCTCATCTATCGGCGGCGCCATGCATGCAGTTGCGTGTGTATCAAAGCCCGCGCGCTACGCAAGACCATGGATCTAGCTGCCGTGCCGGCTAATCACCAGCAACAATGCCGCGCACCCACCTGCACAATCACCAGCACGCGCTGCCCCACGTTGGCTTTGTACTCGTACAGCAGCCCGTGCAGCACGACGTACGGGTTCCGCACGCCCACGATGCCGCCGCCGGGGTCGCCAAAGCCGTCCCCTTCGATCGTGCATCACATGCGGGCGGGCCGGGTGGGAGGAGCGGCAGACGGTTTTAGAATAAGAAAGTCAAAGGCAGAACACCACGGTACTCAGGGACAATGAAATTGCGTACGCCTGATGTAGTCCGAACCTGGTCCGGAATTCCCCTGCTGTCCGACTGGTATTCTTGCCGCCGCCGCCGCCAACTTGGATGTACGCCCCCCGTTACTTCCCTGCCGATCGAGCGGAAACGGCTTTGCGTCCCCCCGAGTCCAGACCCGAGTCGGTAAGCAACGCTCCACCCGCGAGCAAGTGTATTTTTTTTCTAATTTTCAGGCAGAAGCGGCTAGCGCTCACCTGATTGCACGCTCGTGATGGGCTGCAGCAGGCGCGGCAGGCGCGGGTCGCGTGCGTGCCGATCACCCACAATAGCCACCCTGCGCGCATAGACGGATGGGCAATGGACAGACGCGGGGCCGGCGGCGCACGTACGTACGGCACATGCATCACCAGGACCGCCCACGGCTACGAACCAGCTAAACCAGCAGCCGGCAGACGGCGGCGGCGGTGGCTTACTGGCTCGCCCTCCCGCCGCCCGCGGTAAGTCAAAGCCGGCTCCTATCATTTAACAAGGAACTAAACAAAAACACACGCACGTGCACTCACGGTGGGAGGCTGCTGCCGCCCTCCAGGAGGTCAAAGAAGTCGTGGGTGAGCACCGCGCAGCGGGTGGTGTAGGTCTGGACTAGGTGCGCGTGGTTCATGGACGGCGCCAGCAGCAGCTGCAAATTGGACACGGTACGTATAAAAAATATAGCATAAGTGTCACGCACCGCGGCGGCGGGAGTATCGCGGCGCGGTTTTGTTATGGTGGGGGTGCATGCGTAACGGCCGCTGCTGGTTAGTCAGTATGATATGGCTTGTGGCACACGCACGCGCGCGCAACGCACACTCACACGCACACGCACACACGCACCTCGCTGACGGCTGAGCTGTCCAGGCTGTCAGCCACCACCACCTTGCCCGCGCACGGCAGGCCGTGGTAAGCGCCTGTGGATGTATGGAGGGCAGACGTCAAACGAATTTCCGCGCCTTTGCCATAAATTTCATAAATTGCATGTACGGTATGCGTATGCACGGCCACGGGTTTGGCAGATGGCGCGGTCGGTATCTTACCCGAAACCACAGTGCCGAAGCTGCCGCGCCTGCAGGGCGCCGCCAAACACGCACGCAGGCGAACAAATAATGTTACTGACTTGTCACAGCGCTGTTACTACTGCCCTGAACCAGCTAGCGGCGGAACCCCGGGCAAGACCCCGGGCGGCGGAACCCCGTATGTACGTATTAGTAATAATGCGTGCACGCCGGGGCCGCCGCCGCTGCTGCAGGACAACCCCAGCAGGAAGTCACACGCCGCGCAGCGCAGAGCAGCAGCACGCAGCGAACTTACTACTACGGTGCTACCGTACTCACCCCAGCTGCTGAGAGGACATGCTGAGCCCGTCCAGGATAAAGGCGGGGTCGCATTCCACCACCTGCTCCGCCTCCAGGTCCCGCTGCCGGGAAGCCAGCAGCAGCTGGTGGCGCCGCCGGGCGCTGCTGGTGCCCGCGGAGCCGGCGGCTGTCGGTTGCGGCGTGCCGTCTGCAGCCGGCAGCATAGCGTCGAGGGCGGCAGCGGCGGCGGCGGTGGCCGGTGGCAGGTCCGGCGCGGTGATGGGGGCGGGCGGAGCGTCGGCGATCGCGTCCGCTGCCGGCGTCACGATGGCAGCTGTAGCAGCGCAGCTGGCGGCGTGGTTATGCGTGGTCGCCGCCGTGAGCAGTGGCAGCGGCGGGGAGGTTGCAGCAGCCAGCAGGACAGCGGCGCCGAGTGGTGCGTCAGCGAGCGGCGAGTGGGCGAGTTGCACGCGCGCCGGGGAATCGGGTGGCGCCGCACAGGTCGAATGCTGCTCCGCGGCCGTGGCTGATGCCGCAGCCTGCTGCTTGCTACTGATTGGCGCCGGGCAGTCGACGCTGCAGAGCGCGCATGCGTTTGCTTGGCCCGCCATGACTGAGGTCAGGCACACTTGCTCAACCGAGCGGTTGTTCAGGCCGTGCGCGCTCTCGTCGCTGCTGGAATTGGACCCTCGCTCACAAACAGGCGCGCTGCAGCAGGAGCAAGGAGGGACGAGGGACGGCGGTGAAGCGACGGTAATGGGTTAGTGAGCCGTTTCGGGGGGCGTACGCTACTATGGGACAGCATGGGCCTCAGCTCAGCTCACCTGCTAGCCGTTAGCGCTGCCCTTTCAACTTGTCGACGCTGACTGCGCCCGAACAACGCCCGTAGACACATCCTGGCTTATGTAAGGTGGTCGCGCCCGGCGGGCAAATATCAAGCTTTTGGCCCCTTTGGCTGTCTTTAAGAGTAAGACTAAAGGGACTGACACAGATTACCGCTTATGTCGCGGTTCAAATGAGGCAGGCGAGACCTGGCTCCGGCGGTCCCAAGAGAAACGGGCTCGCTTCGCTATAGATTGGCAGTTGCAGCTTGTGCTCAGCAGTCGGACCAATGTGAATGAATTGTAAGGTAATTCGCCTGACGACCGGCGCCTGAGTGCGGAAACAGATTCTGCTGGCGCGATCGGGCGCGATGGTCCACCCTTAAAACGCAGTGTTTCCGGCGTTTCCAGAACCAATGCATACAGCAATTAGCTTCGTCCATGTCTCCGCCAGCCCGGCGCGCCCCACTCCTGATGCGGGCCACGCGCCACACATGCGTGTACGTCACAAAACACACGAGCGCATGACTAATAATTTGTCCGGCCGCAATTTTGTTGCCCTGACACGCGTGGGGATGCGAGGTATGGATGGAGGCTAGCACGGGGTTGAGACAGATGCTGGGGGGCGGGGGGCTGTATGTGGCGCCACGCACGCGGACGCGGGCTCGCTGCCGTGTGCGTGTGAGACGTCACGGCGGGCCAGTACAACAGTGGGCCAGGACCAGGATGACACACTCACTGTAGGCACAGGATGTAACAGTCACGCGGTTTTGTTGGAACGCTTTCGAAGGTTGCTACTGAAAATTCACCGCCATTTGGTAGCTGTAGAAGGTTGACCGCCCACGCACATTGTGGAGGCAGGCACCCGGTAGTTTCGTGTGTGCGTGTGCGTGTGCGTGTGCGTGTGCGTGTGCGTGTGCGTGTGCGTGTGCGTGTGCGTGTGCGTGTGCGTGTGCGTGTGCGTGTGCGTGTGCGTGTGCGTGTGCGTGTGCGTGTGCGTGTGCGTGTGCGTGTGCGTGTGCGTGTGCGTGTGCGTGTGCGTGTGCGTGTGCGTGTGCGTGTGCGTGTGCGTGTGCGTGTGCGTGTGCGTGTGCGTGTGCGTGTGCGTGTGCGTGTGCGTGTGCGTGTGCGTGTGCGTGTGCGTGTGCGTGTGCGTGTGCGTGTGCGTGTGCGTGTGCGTGTGCGTGTGCGTGTGCGTGTGCGTGTGACGGGCCCCAACCCTGTTTTGCTCATCCAGCGGCACCGGGGTGGGCCCGCGGAACGTCATCCTCGCGCGAGTGGCGCCCGGCTGCGCACGCTGGCGAATGCGCGGCCGGTGGGAGCTCGCCACTCCGCTCCAGCTACCTCACATCTCTGCAGCGCCGCGCAAGAGCTGTGTGCTGGCTAGCTCAGCTGACCAGGCCAAACTAGGGTGCATGACGACTGGAGTGCAGCTACTGGACCGTCGGGGAAAGAGAGACCGGCTCGCGTTGCTGTTCCGATGTGTGTTACATGGACCCCGACTGCGGCCCTTCCACTCGCCCTAGGCCTAGAAAGAGAGCATGATGGTGGTCGATCTCACTAGCCTAAGTGAATGTATGAAGGTACGTTCCGCGGGCCGACGCCTCAGGCGTCGCCCGCGTTTAAGTATGCATCACCTCGCAACAGCCAGACAGCAATGCAAGTGTGAGCTCCATTGGCCCGAGTGAGAAGTAACGCAACGGCACGTCCGCTAACCGCACCCTCACACGTCCACAGCACACGTCACGGTGCGCGCTGCAGGCACCGCATCAATGCCTGCCCGTGAAATGCACATGCCCACAATGGGGTCCGACAGCTGACGGGCCCCAACCCTGTTTTGCTCATCCAGCGGCACCGGGGTGGGAAGTCCCCCCCACAACCATGTCCGGGTCGCAGGAGACGGCATGGTTGGAATGTTGACCCGGTGACGCATCACCACACCCAAACGCCCAGCAAACACATGCGAACCAACCGTGCACTGATGCCAGAGGGCAAACCGCCCGAAACCCTCAGTGAAGACAACGTAACAGCCAGGGGACACGGAGGCCACTCTCCCCGCACCCAGACGGTGACTGCCACGGAAGACGCGACACCAGCACGCAGATGGTGAAACACGCAGACCACCACACACGACACAGCAACAGACCAAGCAAGTCCCTGGGCACGACAGAGCCCCCCCAGCACGAATCCAGCAGTCTGCTCCCCACTCCAGTGTCCAACCATCGACATGCGCATGCGAAAGTCACGACCACCTCACTGTTCGCCATGCTCCCACTCGCATTAGTGCGTGATCGTCCGTGAAAGCAAGTACACATACTCGGCGCTGACCTGAATGCGCGAAAACTGACAGCCGAATAACACAGCGGAATGCATGAAGTGATATTCAAGAAGAAGTTGACTGCCAGCAGTGTGGACTAGGCCAGTGAGTACGCCAGAATGAAGACAGCGTATGCTCACGACACTAAGAAGCGACCGCACAGATAAACAGCGACAATGAATGCGACCCCGCAACAGACTGGTCAGAATGCTAGGCCTCTACTCATGGATACGCCTAAGACCGTATCAGTGCGACGTTCGAACCATCTAGAGCCGCGGCGAGGCGATGGCAAAGAAGATGTCGCTGGCGATGGAGCTCCACGTGAGCAGTAACCGCAGCAATCTTGGGCCCGCGGAACGTCATCCTCGCGCGAGTGACGCCCGGCTGCGCACGCTGGTGAATGCGCGGCCGGTGGGAGCTCGCCACTCCGCTCCAGCTACCTCACATCTCTGCAGCGCCGCGCAAGAGCTGTGTGCTGGCTAGCTCGGCTGACCAGGCCAAACTAGGGTGCATGACGACTGGAATGCAGCTACTGGACCGTCGGGGAAAGAGAGACCGGCTCGCGTTGCTGTTCCGATGTGTGTTACATGGACCCCGGCTGCGGCCCTTCCACTCGCCCTAGGCCTAGAAAGAGAGCATGATGGTGGTCGATCTCACTAGCCTAAGTGAATGTATGAAGGTACGTTCCGCGGGCCGACGCCTCAGGCGTCGCCCGCGTTTAAGTATGCATCACCTCGCAACAGCCAGACAGCAATGCAAGTGTGAGCTCCATTGGCCCGAGTGAGAAGTAACGCAACGGCACGTCCGCTAACCGCACCCTCACACGTCCACAGCACACGTCACGGTGCGCGCTGCAGGCACCGCATCAATGCCTGCCCGTGAAATGCACATGCCCACAATGGGGTCCGACAGCTGTGCGTGTGCGTGTGCGTGTGCGTGTGCGTGTGCGTGTGCGCGTGGCCACCGGGTTGCACCCGCCCTCCATCAGCGGCGCCGCGTTGTGACAGGGATGCTGGTAATAGGACTTGATGCCTAGCCAGGGACCACTTGCGGGGTTATCGTGTAGTTGTGAAGGGTTTACCTGCCAGGCCGCCACACACGTACGCACCAGGCCCAGGCGGGCAAGCCGCCCATCCATCATGCGAACGGTACTTGTTCAAGATGCCATCCTGGGATGAAGAGCCGGGGATGGAGTGGACTCAAAGGGGCTGCCGGCAAAAGCCAGCTGCAACCGCTCCAGGTCTCACGATGCAAACCATGCAGCATTAATCCAGCACTGCAGCCCGCCCACGCGAGCAGGGCGTCTGCCAGGGGAGGCGTCCCCTGGCGTCTGTTGCGTCCTCTCCCCTCCTCCTCTCCCGTCCTCCTGTCCTCTCGGGTGGGCCCGGACCCTGATGCGCGAGTGTGACTACGGGACCGTCCGCGGCGGACGTCACGGCCTTGCTGGCTGACTGCGATGAGGGCCCCAGCCGCCCCGGTGTTGCCTTCGAGGCGGTCCTGCAGCAGGCACGGTGGAATGCAACTATGCGAGTGATCAGTACGCGGTGCGCTGTCGTGGCACTACCGGGGGGCGATCTGATCCTGAGGTCCCGCCGTGGTGACGTCTGCGCCTGGGAGCGGGACTGGGTGACGGATGGTGGACGTCCCGTGTGCCCACTGGGCCTGGTGCCGCAGCTGCCGAATGTCACGGCGCGCGTGGACGCGGAGTTGTTGCAGGTGCTCTGGGAGCGGCCCTTCTCGTGTGCTGACCCGGTTTGGCGGCGTGTTTGTGCGTGTGTGCTTGCTTGGTCGTGCGCCTGCGGTGCGCGGTTCCCGTGTCTCGCTGGTCTGCTTTGTAGCTGGGTCGATTGGGTAGCAGCTGCCTGTGTTCCCTGGCCTGCTTGGGGCCCGGTGCCCGGTCTGGTGTGGAGTGAGGGCGACAAGTGGCAAGGACGCTGAATGTCGCATGCATATGGGTGTTGACACTTGGCATGTCGAGAATCAGACACTTACAGATGGGCACTCGGCACGCAAAGAAGGCACGCGTGGGAACGCCAGCAACCAAAAATGGCGACACACAACGCACGGCCAGCTTTGCACTTGGTGGCCCCTGCCCTCCACCGTCCATAACGGTATCCGCCATCTGCACCCTTTGTTTGTTTATGGCCCTGCCATTCATCCGATGCAAGACCGCGCCACACGTACCCGATCTCTTGTGTGTGCACAGTCCCCGTCAACGCATGCACCTTCACGCCCACATTCGAGTCGAGCCCTCCGAGCGAGACCGTGGAGCGAGACCGTGGGCACACACCATGCCTCACTCACCACATTCCCCACCGTTGACAGCACCTCTCCGCTGCACCCTAAAAACAACTACGGTATCGCGACGCTCCGGCCGCTACGCACCCAGCGCCCAAAATGCCTACACTTCATAGCCCACTGCGCGCCCTGCGAAGGCGCAGCCGACCTTCCGTCAGAGCCCCCCCTGCTCGTCAGCCTCCTGCTCCCCAACCTCTACTCCATCCCGCGCGACAACGGTGCGCCATCACCCCACCACACGGGCCACGTAATCTCGCAACACGCACGCACGCACGCCTGAAAGCCAGCGGCTGCTGCTGCTGCTGCTGCTGCTGCCAGCCGCTTAGCGCCAGCTGGAGCGGCTGATGGGGGCGGAGGCGGCGGCGGCCTTGGGCTCGGAGAAGGAGCTGCCCTTCTTGGCCTCTGTGCGATGGCACAGGCGGGGGGCGAGGGCGAGGCAGGGGAGGGGGGTTGGGCATGCGAATGGTGGACGGCTCTGCTCCGGGTCACGCCCACGCCCGCGCATCAACTCCACACGCTCAGCTTTTCACACGAACCCAGCCAGCCCGGTTTTGCTCCCCGCTGCAGCGGGGCTAGTAGCTCAGCGCGCAGCCCGCAGTCGCATCACACAACATTCACGCTGCTCGCGCGGGTCCGGTCCTCCGCCGGCCTCTCACCGATGATCATGTCGTCGCACTTGAAGTTGGGCTCCTTGCGGAAGGTGCCGCGGCCGAAGTCCTTCTTGTAGCTGTCCTTCAGGCCGTCGACAAGCCCGAACTCCGGCGTCCAGTCCAGGTCGGCCATGGCCTGAGTGGGGGGAGTTGCAGGGGGGATGTTGTGTGTGTGTGGGGGGGGTAGTTTATTCCAGAAACCGAAGCGAAGGGGGGGGGGAGGCAGGGGGGAGGCAGGCGGGCGAACGGGGAGGAATCACGTGATGCCGGGAGGGGTTCACGAGGGGTATCGGCTCTGGAAAGACAAGGGTTTGCGCGACGAGCACTTGCGGTCACGGCGCAAGCAGGTGGGGAGGTGCACCGAACCGCCCTGTGGCGCGGGTGGGGGTGAGCCTCGTCCGCCTGGTCCGGACAGCCCCCGCCGCGCCATGTGCCGCGCCCACCCACCCACGCCTTCCACCGCTGTGCAGCGCCTTACCCCACACGCCACGGAAAGTCACGCGGCCTCACCCCGCCCTAAACCCCCACCCCCACCCCATCGCCCACCCGCACCCGTCGCCCACCCTCGCCCCCGCCCCTCCCCCCCGCCCCCCGCCCCCCGCGCCGCACACCCCGCACGCACCTTGTCAACGCTGGCGAAGAAGTGCTGGTCGCGCATGGGGAAGGCCTTGTCCTTGCCGAAGTCAAACTCCTTGGCGTTGTAGTGGATGAGCTCGGGCTCCGGCACACCCATGGCCTTGGCGCACGCCTGCGTGGGGAGTGTGGAGGGAGAGTGGGTGCGTGCGTGTGATTTTAATAGAGATCACAAGGAAAGAAAGATTGGGGCCGCGTGGGCGCAGATGTGTGTGTGTAGGTGTGGGTGTGGGTGGAGAGGGGGTGACAATGGTGCGGGGCGGGGCGGAAGGGGCGTTCACATTGGGGTGCCCTAACCCGGGTCGTATCCAGGCACTGGCACATATTCCGGACGAGGGCTGGGGGCGCCTGCGTCCTGTTCAATTCCCATAGCGCCGCCACGACAACGACAACGACACCTCTCCAACCTCCCACCCCGCTGTAACACCACCAGCCGGGCCCCACACCCCACCTACACCCACACACTCCCCACCGCCAGCCCCCCACCCAACCGCGCCCCCCCACCTTGGCGATGCCGTCGAAGGTGACGAAGCGCTCGCCGCTGATGTTGTACACCTGGCGGGCCGCCTTCTTGTTGCCCAGCACCTTGATGAAGGCGGTGGACAGGTCCTTCACGTGGCCCAGCTGGGTCACCTGCGCGCGGGCGTGTGGGCGTGTGGGCGTGTTCGTGTGTACGGTGTGTGAAAACCAGCGTGTGCAGGGTGTGGGGGTGTGGGGTGGGGTTGCCGCTCCGGACCTCTTTCCAACACCCACACACCCTCTGCCCCTTTCCCAAGACCCCCCTCGGCCCCCCCCTCTCCCGCCGCGCCTGCCCGCCGCACCTGCTGGCCGCTGCCGGGCACGGGGATGGGGCGGCCGGCCTTGAGGCGGTGGAAGAACCACTCCTCCACGGGGTTGTAGTTGAGCGGGCCGTAGATGTAGACGGGCCGGATGGAGGTGAAGTTGACGCCGCTCTTGCGCAGCAGCTCCTCCGTGTCCAGCTTGCCCTGAGAGGACGTGGGGGTGGGGTGAGGGGTGGCAATTGGGATGGGGTGGGGGACACGAGTTTGGGTTGGACCTCTCTTACGTAACCAGCCCCTGCCGCGCTGCAACCCCCTTCCAACCCCCTGCCCAAACCTCCACCGACACCGACGCACACTCGCGCACCTTGTGGCGGGACTTGGGGTCCACGGCGTCCTCCTCGCGGTGCGGCATCATGTCGTTCTTCAGGTACACGCCCGCGGAGGAGCAGTAGATGTACTGCTCCAGGGTGGACTTGGTGCCCTGAGAGCGGCGGCGGCGGCGGGACAGCAGGTGGCCAAGGGGCGTGGTGAGCATCAGCCCGAGCCCCACCAAACATAACTAGACCTGGGGCCTGGCCACCCACGCGACATGCGCGCGACTGTCTCCACCGTCGAGCCGCAACCCGGTGCCTCTGTTCTGCCCCTCCTGACCCGATACCGCCGCCCTGCCCCTGCTGTCTGTCCACCACTCCTGCCGCCCTCTTTGCCACATTTCCGCCCGGCGGCGCCCCCTTCCCCTTCTTCTTCCCCCCAAAAGCCGCATGCCGCGCTCCCCGCAGCCCCCCCTTCTCCTCCCCCCTCCCCACCTTGAGCACGGGCTCCACCTCCACAGCCTCGCGGCCATTGATGTCGTACACCACTGCGGGGGGCGAGAGAGAGGTGTGTGGTAGGGGTAAGGAGTGTGTGAGAGGTGTGCGCGAGGTGTGCGGGAGGTGTGGGCAAGAGTGCCGCATCGTGGAGCAGGCTGGTCGGGGCTCGAAACGGGAGGGAGTAACACGGCAGCTTGGCGCCAGAGCCGCGCTTTGCGGCGCCACGCACGCCGCCGGGAATGAGGCACACGGCGGCGCGGGACGAGGGCCGCATTCTGCGGCGCCACACACGCTTCTGGCGCGTGCGGCTTCACGTGCCTGATGCCTGTGTGCCGCCCGCCAGCGGCCGCCTGCTGCATGGGCGGCCCCCCGCCCAGCCCCGCGCCCTCTTGGAAGCACGGCCCGTCACTGCCGCCGCGCTGGCGGCCCCGCGCCGGCTCGCCCCTGTTGCCACCGCCACACAGGCCGCACAGCTGTGGCGGTGGTGCAGCAGCCGCAACCGCAACACGCGTGCCCACAGCGCCGCCGGGCTGCCCAGTCGGTGTTCCAGGCGACCCGGCCGCGGACTGGGCCGGACGCCGCACTCCGGCCTCCAGCTCCCTTCGCTCCCGAGCCGCCTCCGCTACTTTGGTCAGGGCGCTGCTGCACGTGCCCACGGCGGCTCACTGCTGTGGAGCTCCGTTCCGCGCTGGGCCGGCGGCCCCACAGCATGTGCCCCCTCAGCGGATGGTGCGCCGCTTGGATGTCCGGACCACGCCGCCGTGCGTCAGGGCCGTCAGTTCCCTTCGCTTCACTCACCGCGCACGCACACACGCACACGCACGCACACGGGCTCACCCTGGAAGCCCTCACGAGCCAGCTTGCGCTCCACCTCGGGGAAGTCCTGTTGCGGTGGGGGCAGGTGGGCGAGGTGGAGGCGTGCGGTTCCCATGCGTGTTCGGTGGACAGAGCAGAGCAGTCTGCGCCTCGTGCCGTTTCATATGCCGCCTGCTGTATCCCCCAATGGCCGCAGTCCCCTGGCCGCCGGCGCGCCCCGCCCCTTCTCCCCGCTCCCTCCCCTCCGCCTCCCCTCTCCCCCCCCCCTCCGCCTCCCCTCTCCCCCCCCCCTCCGCCTCCCCTCTCCCCCCCACCTCCCTCCCCTGCCCCTCCTTGCTCCCCTGTTGCCATCCTCACCATGCGGTCTCCCTGGATGTGCTTGACCTTGCGGCTGAACTCCGCGAAGGAGGAGGGGGTGTCGTCGGGGATCTCAGACGCCACCTGCGGGGGGGGAGGTAGGGCAGAGCAGTGAGGGGAGGCGCAGCAGGGTTCCAGGGTTCGTGTCAGCCTGCGTGGCTCCGTGCGGCGCCGCCTTGTGCACCACCGTACGGTGCCCCCTGCCAAGACGGGCCCACCGCCCCGCACCCAGATCACCCACCCCCACCCCCACCCCCACGCGCCGACCTCGCCCGTCTACGCTCTTCGACCCGAAACGCAAGAGTATACCGTTACCCTGTATTGTCGCAAACTGCACCTGCCTGTCCCTTGTCTAGTTTCGCTTGGGTTTAGATTGGGCCTGGTGTTTACAACCCCACCCCCAACCCCGACCCCAACCACCGCCCTGACCCTCTATCCCCCGCTGCCTGCCCCCCCCCCCTCATCCCCAACCCCCGCACCTTCTTCTTGCCGCGGGTGAACAGGGTCACGTCGTGGCCCTGCGCGATCAGGTCGCGGGCCAGGTACAGGCCGATGAAGCGCGTGCCGCCTGAGAGGGGCAGGAGGGGGCGAGCCGGGGGCGAGGAGAGGGGCGCGAGGTGACACGGAGGCGACACGGCGGGGAGGGCATGAAGCGTGGGTGCTGGGTGTGCTGCGGACGGATGCGGGCTGGAGCGGGCGCTGTGGTTGCTGTGTGCAGCTGCGGGGCACAGCTCCGCAATGGGAGCAGCGGGTGACGTTCGCTGCTCGCGTGCTTCACATGATTCCTGGAAGCCGCTTTGGCGCCAGCGGCTGCACCCGCAGCCGCTCATCAGGCAGGCCCCAGGTGGCGGTGCGCACCCGGCACGCGGCCCCCCCGAACGGCCTGGCCGAACTTCCCCCCTACCCCCACCTCACCCCCCCTCCGCCCCCCCCCCGTCGGCGCAGCTTCTTCAGGGCCCATCCTGGCAGCCGGCGCGATGAACGCGACCCCGGCGCGCCGCTCACCCATCATGAGAATCTTCTTGGGCTCCACGCCGCTCGAGGACTTGCTGCTGCTGCCATAGCTGCTGGTGCTGGGAGGGCTGCGCTCCACCTGGTCGCGCCAGTTCGCGAAGCGAGCAGACACCTTGACCTGTGCAGCGGATAAATGCATGTGCAAAGCCAAGGTAAGCTACTGACGAGGTAAGCTACTCACCCTTTAAGCACCGATCAAGACAGGTATCTGGGCTGCGCTTGCTCGCCTCCACACCCCACGGGAAGTCGAGACGTGCAAGCTTGCATGGGCCCCCTAACGGCTACACGCTTGCATGCACGCTACCCCTTGTCTGTCCCCCATCAAGCGGCCACCACAGCTGACCTGCACACGGCGCGAGCCGGCCTTGATGGCCGAGGCACGGCGAGTAGTCGACGCGTTGAGCATCTTATCCAAGTTGAAGTCTGAGCCAACGGCAAAGACTAGAATGCAGGCGCGATCTGTTAAGCCCTGCTGAAAAAGTACTTGTCTCAGGCGCGAGAATGCGCCTTCAGCCAGCGCGAGCAGAACGCGCGCGATGGGGACTATGCTTCTCTCACAGCCCACGCGCGTGCCGTTCAATGTAATGCAAAATTTGTAAACTCGCATACATGTTCCATCAACGCGAAATGCGTCGTAGGTTTGGGCCGTGACACGGGCACGCAAACCCGGGCGGAGCCCGATTTGCCCGCGTTCAGACGGAGCGCCCCACGATATGCCCCAAGCCTCGCCGGCAGCGAATCACCCGCTGGCCTTCAAGCCCCCTACCATGCAGACGAGGATCTTACCTCTGCCCGTCACAGTTTGCACAGATTGTCTTTACACCTCTCTACTAGCGCCTCGACCTGCCTGCTCCCTCTACCCGAGTCCACCTCCGGGTGACTGTCACCGACACGGCCGCTCCTCTGCCCCACTGGGTCGTGCTCACGCCCGCACTCAGATGGCGCCCAGCTCCTTCAGCAGCGCGGTGTGCTTGGGGCACGGGTCAGGCTTGCCGGCGGCCAGCGCCTTTTGGGTGAGGCCATAGAACCAGCCGTTGCGCCAGGGGAACTGCGGGAATGCGGGGGAGGGGGAGGGACAGGACTACAGGAGTGAGGGATTGTGAGCACCGCCTGACCATATCGCATATCGTCGTGAATGTGACAGCATCATTCGCCCCGTCTTTTTCCCGGTTCCCATGGCCGCGTCTCTCGACTCTCTCCACTCTCCACTTCGCCTGGCCCCAACCCGCCCTCCACCACACCCCTCCAACCACACCCCTCCACGCACCTCCTTGACGGCTGTGGGGAAGTGCGCCACGGAGCGCGCGTAGGCGTTGAGCCGCTCCACCTCGCCGCCCGCCAGCCCCACACCCAACTCCGCCGCGCCCGCAGCACACAGCTCCTTGATGATCTCGCTGACCTCGGCGGTGTGGGCCGACTCCACCTGAGTGGTATTCGGGGTGGGCGGGGAGTCAGCGACTGCCGCGTTTTAACGCCTTTGCAGCCGTGCGACAGCAGCACAACACCAGCTCCGCCACGAACAAAAGCCCAGCGCGGATGGTGCCCAGTGCCCACGCGCCGCGCGCCGCGCCCCTCACCGGAAAAGCTCCCACACCAACTCCCCGCGCCCCACCCCGCACCCACCATCATCCCGTCTTAATCGACCATGCATGGAACCCCACCCGGGGCCGCGCACCTGGCCCACGTTGGCCTTGTGCTTGGCACCCACGGCCATGAAGGCGCTGATCCACACCAGCTTCTCCAGCATGGCCCGCTTGAAGTCGGCGGCACCCAGCACCTGGAGGCGGCGGCGGCGGCGTTTGGGGAGTCGTGAAAAGGCTTCGGCGATTTCGAGTTCGTGCGGCGTTATCGAGCGGAGCATCAAAGTTACGCCCCTGATCGAGCCCACACACGCATATAAAACACACGCGAACGCGCGCACCTTGCAGCTGAGTCCGCCGGCGTGCAGGCGGTCAGCCACCGCCTGCGCGTGGGGGCCGTAGGCTGCAGCCGGCAGGCCAGGAGCGCATGTGCAGGTGGAGTGAGAGTGGACCCACGGATTCATGGATCCGGACAACTTAGGGAGATCAAGGCAAGGCGTCCGAAGCCATCTAACACTGCGCGCAGGGCCCATCAACGCACCCGCAGTGAGGCCCTCTGGGTTGACGTCGGTCTTGCCGTCCGTGGGCTTGTCGCCCTTCTTAGCCACCGCGAAGTACACCAGGACCTGTTTGTTGTGAGGTTTGAGCAAGATCCAGTCAGGCTTGAAATGTAGCGTGGAGCATGGAGCCGACACAGTGAACGGGTGGAGTGGTAGAATTATACATGTGTTGTGAAGTCCTCACAGAGCCGGGCCGGCATCCCTGCTAGAGCCGCAGCACACACGTCGCACGCCCATGCGCCCCCCTGCCGCCTGCGCCGCGCCCCAGCCCTCCCTCGCGGCCGCCCCCACCTGCGTGTTGTCGCCCAGGCCGCGCGCGTCCAGCCACGGCTGCAGCATGCCGTTCTGGATGAACACCAGGTCTGTGCGGCGGGCAGGGGTGGGCGTTTTAAAGATGGTATAACAAGGTGGGAAAGATGGTGTGATGGCTGCTAGGGCCCGGGTATTTGGGGCCGGTATGATGCAAAGGCACACGCAAACACGCGCGCCAGGCGCCCCTGGCCCCACCACCACCACCACCACCACCACCACCACCACCACCACCACCACCACCACCACCACCACCACCACCACCACCACCACCACCACCACCACCCTGCGCCGAACCCCGTGCCCATCGGCCTCAGCCTGGACGCGAGGAAGGCGCGGGCAGCCAACAGCGCACCGCACTGCACAGCAGCACCTGCCCGGCGCGTATGCCGGGCGCCGACTCACCCTTGCGGCGCTCGGGAGCCGTCAGGTCCACCACCGCCTACGCAGACGACACACCAGCACGCAACGCACAGGTCGTGTACAAGCTGTATGCCCATATCATTGTACGGTGGGCCACAACTGGGCCAACGCTCACGCACAGACGCACATTTGTTTTACTTGTGTCCCCAACCCACGCACACGCACGCACACGACACACGCACACCCGTACCTGCAGGTCGTCGTTGCGGGTGCACACGACGATGGGGCCACCCGCCGGCCCCTCCACCTTCTGACCACGCAATACCATTGCCTGTGCACGCAGCGGAGTGGGTCGACCAAACACCCGCCTCAACACACCCAGTCGATTCGAGGGTTTGTTTCCAACACATGCACCCGCGGCCCAGGTGGCCTGTGCCACCCCAACCGGGCGCCGTCACGGCGCGACGAATGGTGCACGTAGTACCTCCCGACGTGTTTGGGTATCCAGAACTAACCGCCTACAGCCGCCCGACCCTGCGCCTGAATCCACATGCGATGTCCGCCCCCCTGCGTCCACGGCCGGCCGCACGACGCCGCGGCGCGGCAGTCGTGGTGTACCCCCAGCCCCGACGTCCCCCAGGGCTACGCCCAGCCAGTCACACCACATGCCAGGATGCCAGGATGCCACCACTCACGTCGCCGCCAGGCCCCATGTCCACGAGCGCCTGGCCCACACGGCCGCCGCCCACGACGGTCCATGCCTGGCGGCGGAACCGGGCGAGGGGGCAGGTGGGGCAGAGTGAGTTAGCACACCGGCCCGGTTTTGCACGGCATGTGTCCAGAGCATATCCTGAGCACCCCCTGAGAGCCCCCCTTCCCCGTGGTGAACCCGTTGCCGCGTCCACTCGCACACACACTCATATCTGCAACGTTTCCTGTCTCGGGGCCCGGTGCACTGTTTCAGGACTGTCCCAGCAGCTTCCCCGGCTGCAGCGTGTTGTAAGCTTCGAAGCAAGCATAGACGGCCCTGGTGAACAATTCAGCTGGCCCCGGCAGCTACCTGCTGCTTGGAAGCGTTGCAGGTCATCATAGCCGCACGCAGCTGCGCAGGAGAAGCACGCTTGAACGCGAGCGAGGATGCTTTGCAGGTAAGCATCGCGAACAGCAGGAGGGACTGCAGGGAATGTAACGACGTTCTTGTGATATTGGCCTCTGATCAAACAAGTAGGATAGAGTGAAGTACTTCGTTTGCATGCGCACTGTGCATTGTGCGGAGAGTTTCGAGAAGATGAATGCAACTCAGCGGGCGCCGTCAAATTAAATATTACACCCGCATATTCCTCGATATTATTTTACTCCCCTGAAAGCCTTGCGACGTGGGACGTTTGGTATTCCTGTCAAACCTGTTCAAACCTTGGTATTGCTCAAACAACCATGGCATTCTTGTGTTTATAGATAACGATGGCGTTCAGCATAAATGGAAGGCCTGCAGTTGCAGGCGCGGCGTCGGGGGCGGCTCGCGAATCGTCGCGGCGAGGCTGCGTGCGGTTCCTGAACGCGCCTCCACCGGCATTGTGCGTTTACAATGGAGGCAGCTTTCAGTGGCGTCGGCAATATTCGAGGCTGCGGGTCTGCGCTGCGGCGGGCCCGCAACAGTCCTGGCGGACTCAGCCCACCACCACGCTCCCGCCACCACGGTGCGCTGTGCCCCATGGATGATGGCGTGGTTCTTTCCCGGCAAGAGCACGTCTAGGGTCGCCCTGAAAACCTCTGTCAGTGCCCAGGCTCAGACGCTGGAGCCTGGGCTTGATGCGACGATGCGGCACTTGTGGAGTGCTTGCCGTTAGCATGCGGCTCTGACACCTGCCGCAACCACACCCTACCGCTGCTGCCCGCTCACACGCTGACAGGCTGGTGTCACAGCCGTCGCCGTCCGGGCCGCCAGCCCCGATGTGGCTGGTGGGCTGTGTGCTGGCGGCTATGGTCGGTTTCAACTTGCTGCGGAGCCTGGTGCTGGCCTGGGTCAGCCGCCAGCCGCGCAGTAGCAGTAGCACGACTGGCCTCAGCAGCGGCAGTAGCAGGAGCACCGGCAACGGCGGCAGTAGCTACAGCCCACAGCAGCAGCAGCCACAACGATCGCAGCAGAAACCTCAGCAGGGCGTGACAGTGGATGTGGAGCTGGAGACGGCGGGGTCGGGGCTCGCCGCGGCGGAGGAGCGGGCGAACGCCGAGAGGGCCGCGTCTGGTGCAGCTGCTGGGCCGGGGCCCGGCAGTAGCAGCAGCGGCGGCAGCGCCGCGGCGGCAGCTGCCTCGTTCTCTCCAGGTGTCGAGGGAGGGAATGGTGAGGTGCAGCCCTTGGTTCAGATGGCGAGCTACCAGCTGCGGGAGCGGGGCCGGCAGGTGAGGGGGCCGGAAGGGAACATACCGGTACACAACGACATGTGTATGTGAGGGGGGCGTGCTTACCGGGTGATCAGATTTGGGTCTTGTGAGCAAAGCGTGGGGCGAGGGAACTAGAGCCAAGCAGTGTGCAGCATGCCTATAGCCTGGCCGGTTTGTGACATGAGTCGGGTGCGTGCCCTGTCTGGCTGCAGGGGACCAGCAACTTGGGCCGAGTGGTCATCTGCGCCGTGTTGGCGCCGCCGCCAGCCGCGCCCGCGGCTTCCGCGGGCGCCGGTGCTGGTGCGGGTGCGAGCACGGTGGGGCCGGGGACCGGGCGCGACGATGCTGCGGGGACACACGCTGCGAGCACAAACACGCAGCCCGCAGCAGCAGCGGCAGCGGAGGCAGCCGCTGGGGGTGCGGCGGCGGCGGCGGCGGCGGCCCCAGCGGCTGCTGCTGCGGGCTCGGCACCGTGGCGGAATCCCGACTGGCACTCATGTGAGTGCGGGCGGCGCGGGCCGGGGTGCTGCTGGGGTGAGATTACGGTCTGAGGATTGTCATCATCCATGGCTGCGGGCTGCGGCTGTGTACGTCACTGCATGCGCAGACCCGACGCATCGCAAGCTCGCCGCAATGCACGCAAGCTCGCTGTGCCACATGCCATGCCGCAGCCCGCAGCAACGCGTGCTGTGCAGCTGCTGGCTCTTCCTCTCGTGTGAGCTTCATTGCTCAACTGCACCGGCGCACGCACCCCACATGCACCCATCCATCTGCTCACGCCGCAGTGTACTGGAAGCCGCTGTTCGCAAAGTACGGCGGCGGCGGCGCGGGGCCCGACGGCGGCGGCGCCGGGGCCGGCTCGGGCGCCTCGGACGGCGAGCGGGTCACGGGGCTGCTGGTGCACTACGGCGACTGCGTGCTGCACGTGCTGGAGGTGGGTGGGTGGGTGGCTGGGTGGGTGGGGGGAGTGGATGGGAGTGAGTGGGGGAAGTGTGGGCGGAGTGTGGGGTGATGGGTCTGGCCGGGGCGACTGTGCAGCTTTACGCTGTGCACCTGCATCAGCACACACGCGCCGCACGCACAGTCGCTTGCTTGCTGGTCCTTTTCCCTTGTGCTCTCTAACACACACGCATCGCACGCACAGTATTTATTGTCATTTCCGCTCATGACTCTAACACACACGTGTGTCTCCTGTGCCAGGGCGACAATAACCTGCTGTTCGCGCTGCTGCGGGAGCTGCGGCCCTCTGACGCGGCGGTGCACGGCCTGGTGGAAATCCGGGTGGGTGGGTGGGTGGGTGGGTGGGTGGGTGGGTGGGTGGGTGGGTGGGTGGGTGGGTGGGTGGGTGGGTGGGTGGGTGGGTGGCTGGCTGGCTGGCTGGTTGGCTGGGTGGGTGGCTGGCTGGCTGGGGGCTGGCGGTCTAGCGCAGACGCATATGGGCACCCCGAGGAAGGCACACCGCCATCCTCCCGATCCACGTATTGCCTTCCTCCATGCTATCATGCTGCGCTTTGACGACTGCTACTGCAGCTGCTGCTGCCACGGTTGCTGCCAGCTCATAATGACACGTGTGCGCCCGCCCACTGCCCACATTGCCCTGCTACTGCCGCCCGCCAGGTGCCCTGCTACATCCTCGACCTCCAGGAGCGCCTGTTCGACTCCTGGGACGCCGCCGCGGTGCCGCCGCCGCCGCCCAGCAGCGCGCGCCGCCGCCTCACCCGCGCCGACCTCGCTGGCGCCATCCCCACACGGCTGGGGCAGGACGGCACCGGCGGCGGCTTCGGCGGCGCGCGCGGCGTCGTCCTGGGGCTGGGTGCAGGAACGGCCGCGCTCGGGCCGTCGCTGTTGCAGGGCCCCGGTCCTGGCTCTGGCCCTGGGTCATTGTTTGCCGGGGGCGGCGGCGGCTTCCTCGGGGCGGAGGAGGAGGAGGAGGGGCTGGAACTGGATCCGGATGCCGTGGCGGCGGCCGAGCAGGAGTCGGCGGCGAAACGGTGAGTGGCGGCGAGTCGTTGAGTGTCGCAGCCGCCGTGTGGGATGTCGGCCTGTCCTGCCCATCATCTGCCGGTTTCATCCCTGCCTGCGCCTGTGTTCCTTGCTGGGGAGTCTTTGACCGCAAAGCCGCAATAGCTAGTCACGGCGCCGCCCGAGCTGAGGCACACCCGAAGTCCAGCCCGGTGACTCCGGCTGCAATCCGCTCACGCCGCCGTGTGTGTGCTGCTGCGCCGCTCGCGCCGGCGGGGCTGGCGGCGGCCGCAGGCTGGTGGGCCGCATCCAGCAGCTGGAGCTGTTCATAAAGTTCGTGGGACCCAAGGTGGCGGCACTGGCGGACCAGGTGGGTGCGGCGGGCGGGTGCGGCGTGGCAGGGCGCCGGGTAGGAGGCATTGTAGGGGCCAGGGCAGGGGGCAGGGCAGGGGCAGGGTAGAAGGCGGGCTAGGTGCGCAGGCGGCTGCAACCCAGCCATGCATGCAGCCGCACTCCCGCCGCCGCGCCCGTCGCTAACTGCCGCCGCCAACTGCCGCCGCCGGCCGTTCTCGCCCCGCAGGCGGCACGTGCGCAGGCGCTGTCGGGTCTGGCCGAGTTCGAGACCACCACGCCGCCGCGGTCCGTGGTGGCCGCGCTGGCAACAGACGAGGTGACGCCGCGTGTGGTGCTGATGGTGGTGGTGATGATGACTGCATGGGCGCGGTGATGTCTGACCGCTTGCTTAGATCAGCATTGCCGTCGCCATCGTCATCCGTGATGCCAGCCGCCGCCTGTTGCTCCCCCCCCCCCCCCCCCACACACACACACACCCAGTCACCCCCCCCACACACACACACACCCCACACACACACACACACAAAACCCCACACACTCGCACAGATGGCCCCCGCGCTGCCCGACTTCATCGACGCCTACGACGCCGACTACCGCCGCTACCTGTCGCTGCTGGCGGCGGTGGAGCAGCGCCGCGAGCAGGCGGCGGCGGCAGCAGCCGCGGCGGGCGGCGGCGGCGGCGGCAAGGAGGCGGCGGCGGCGGTGCTGGCTGGCCTGGGCGGGCTGCTGTCCGACATACGGCACCTGGGGCGCTACTACGACGACCACGTGAACCGGGACCTGCAGGTGCGTGGGTGTGCGGGCGTGTGTGCTTGTTGGGTGTGCAGGTGTGTGCATGCGCGAGTGTTGCGGCAGTTCGGTTGGGGGGCCAGGGGTTGGGGTGTGTGCACCGCCTCTGCGCACATGGCTCGGGTACCCACGTCCGAGTGCGGAGGCGGGGGCTGGGGCGGGGGCTCACATCGCGGTGCCGTGTTGGGGACCTGACCCACATCAGCACCCGCACCCGCACCGCAGGAGGCGCTGGCGGCGCGGGCCGAGGCGCGGCGGCAGTCGGGGTCGGGCGAGGTGGTGCGGCGGCTGGCCCGGGGCATGCGGCTCAAGGTGCAGTAGCAGCAGTAGCAGCAGCAGTAGCAGTAGCAGTGGCCAGCACTCCCGGCGACAGCAGTAGCAGCAGCAGTTGCACTGGCGGTGGTGGCAGTAGCATGATTAGGGGGCTGGTGGTGGCAGGGTGATGTTGGGTGCGTGCCGTGTGGCTATGATTGAGTACGAAGTGAACTAGGTGCCCAGCCAGCCATTGCTGCGGCGGCTGCTGATTATGGGGCAGCAGGTCTACTTGACGACTTGTGCCTGGTTCGGCGGGCCGCCATGGGCATGGGGCTGGCTGGGGCCAGGCGCTGCACCGGGCGAGGCGGCGGCCCGGGGGGCGATGTGGCTGTGCTTCCGTGTGCGCGCCTAGCATGTAGGGAAGCGGTAGGTGGGCACACGCGGTCACACGCAATCCAGATATGCAAAACGATGACATGATGTCATGCCGTCTGCTGTTGCTCAACGCTGTGTGACAGGCGGCAACCCTGCCCTCACATTTCCCGTCAGTCGTGCACTCCGCCAGCAACTCCTTGACACACCGGGAATTCCTTCCAGCAGCGGCGCCGCGCCAGCTGCGGCCGCGGCCAGCAGGCCCCATACTTTGTCTCCGCACTAAACCCCGCAACTGTGTACGTGTACGTGCGGCCTCGACCCATCGCGCAACGTGCGGCCCGTATCTGCCGTTGACCGCCCTCGTTCAGCCTCCCACTTGCCGACTGCCTCATGCGCGCCACACCCAAGGCGTCGTCGGCTTGCACCTACTACCTGAACGACGCTGCAGCAGGACCCCACGTCCCGCCTGCCGAGTAAGGCCCAAGCCCCGGCCCAAGCCCCGGCCCAAGCCCCACCGGCACGCGCAGCGGCACCCCCAGCGCCTGGAAATCCGCCTCGAGCACCGCCGCCTGCCCCGGCTCAAGCAGCTCCGATGCGGGCAGCAGCACGTGCGCGTGCCGACCCGTCGCTGCCGCCGCCGCCGCGGTTGCTGCCGCCATGAGCAGCTCCTCCGCACGCGCCGCCAGCGCTCTCAGGCTGCTGCTGCTGGCGCCGGCGCCGTTACCGCCGCCGCCGTCATTGTCGCCTGTGCCGAAGTCGCTGGCGGCGAGCAGGCGCACCACCCTGTGCATGGGTGGGGGATGCGTGCATGGGTGCGGGATGCGTGTGTGGACTGGACGGCGGGTGCGGGCGTTTGCCTGGTAGTAGCCCAGCAGGTCATCTCGGCCACCCAACCAGCCAGGGCAGCCACCGCTCCGCTCGTGACTAGCTCCCACCACCGCCATCAGTCAACCGCAACCACCCGCCGCGCGCGCCAGTCGTGCAAAGAGCCCCACCCACCTGCACAGGTCCTCCGGCTCCAGCCGCGCCGCCAGCTCCGCCGCCCGCGCCGCCACCGCGCCGCACAGCTGCCGCCGCTGCCCGCCGCCCAGGTCCCGCAGACCCAGTCCGGCGAGCCCCGCCGCCAGCTTGCCCAGCGCCTCCGGGCCAAACGCCTGGATAGTGTGGGAACACATGCGCACACACACCTTCGTCACACGCATCCGTCACTGCGGACAGTCTTTGTTGTCGTTTTCCTTGTGCTCTCTAACACACACCTTCATGTCAGCACCGGCAGCCACTCACCGTCATGTTGTCCCGCGCGAAGTCGCCCACCAGCCGCTGCAGCCGGCCCGCCTGCCAGTCGCCATCGCCTCCGCCGCCGCACATGACGCCGGCGGCATACACCACCTCGGCCACACTGCCGCCGTCCAGCTCGGCCTGAGTGCGTGCATGCGTGCATGCGGGAGGGGCCCGGGCGGGCGGGCGCATGGGCTGGTGGGCGACGTGGGGCGGGAGCGCAACGTGGATGCACCCGCATACAGTACGTGCGCCCCGCAGCAGCTCGCGCGTGCTGACATGCAGCACCGGCCGGCCCATCGCCACGCGGGCACACATATCTGCACCCAACCTACCTGCAGCTTCTCCACCATGGCCACTACCGCCTCAGCGCCCACAGGCTGCTGCTGCTGCTGCTGCTGCTGCTGCTGCCCGCCGCCGCCGCCGCCACCGCTGCCGGCGCCGGCCCCGGCGCCGCCCAGCACGAAGTTGAAGCGGCCGAACGCCCACAGCACCTGCGCCAGGCTGCGCGCGTCCCACTGCGCGGCGGTGGCGGCCAGCCGGCCTGCGGGCGGCAGCGCGAGGGCGCCAGCATGCTCTCTCTCACCGCCACGTCCATTTACGAAATGTAAATCTCACGAACCGATGCCCCCTCCCGGGCCCTCCTCCGGCCGGCCGGCCGATCTATCGGGACGATCGGCATGCCGCCGCACCTCACCCTGCCTCTCACTTCTTTTATCACCAATCCTCGCCACCCACTGCCGTCTACCCTGCTACACTTCTCTCAACGCCATCCTCGCAAGTCGCAATCCACGCACCCGCCAGTGCCTCCAGGAACGACACGTCGTACTGCCGCGCCGTGGCCAGCGCCCAGGCCACATCAGCCAGCTGCTGCGGGCTGAACTGCGGGCGGCGGGGCAGTGGGCACATACACACGCGTGATCGTAGGTTCAGTGCACACGCAGGCACACGCAGGCTGGCAATCCGGTGCGGCGGATGGTTGTGCTAGAACGTTGTAATCGACCGCCCGCCGTCGCTCATCCACCGCCCCGCCCCGCCCCGCCCCGTCCCGCACCTGGTACAGCCGCCCCACCACGTGCTCCACCAGCCCCGATTTGAAGCCTGCCGCCCCCAGCAGCTGCAGCCGCGCCAGCGCCACCGCCAGCGCCGCCACCCGCCCCGGCGGCAGCCGCGGCAGCACAGCCGCCGCCGCCGCGGCCAGCTCGGGGCCGGCGGGCAGCCGCGTCAGCTGCCGCCGCGTGGCGGCGGTGGCGGCCAGGCAGCTGCGCGTGCGTGCACGGAATGAGCGGCATGAAGCTACCGTAGTGAACGGATGAACACACATAACACACCAGTTATCCCTGTCCTCTCTAACACAACACACCAGTCATGAGGTGGACAGCCGGCCACACACGGGCGTACGAACCCCGCAGGCACACGCGCTGCACGCGCGCGCACACACACTCGATCACGAGACTCGATCAGTCAGTGTGCTCGCGCGGTCGCGGACTTCTGGTCGCGGTTGATGCAGTTCGCACAGCTGGGCGTGCCCCGCAAGGGCTGGGATGACGTGGACGCCACCCACCCCATGCTTGCGGTGGTGGGTGGTGAACTGCTGTGCGCGCTGCCGCAAGCTGTGGAGCTGGAGTTCGAGACGGAGGCTTGAGAGGGAACAGCCCTAACTAGAAGCGCAGGAGCGCTTGGTAGAGCCGCCAATGAGTTGGCGTGTGAGAAGGCCCAGCGGGCAGGGTTCGGGAAAGTAGGCAGGCACGGGTACTGGGGCCAGGGTGAGAGGGGCTGTGGGGTCTGAGGGTGTTAGCGTTTGTGGCTGCCCGTAGGCATAGTCTGCCCTGGCGTCGAGTGCTGGTTAGGTTGAGGTCTTGGTCGTGTTAGGCTGCGAGGGTCGCAGGACTCAGCCCCGCAGCCTATGGGTGTCTTGTTGAGCGTGTGCGTGCGTGTGCGTGTGCGTGTGCGTGCGTGCGGTGGTGGTTGTTAGATGGTGTGCTCTGGTGTGCCTTGCCGTTGCCTAAAGGTGGTTAGCCCGCTGGGCCCTGCGGCGTTTTGGTCAGGAGTAACCCAGCTGAGGTTACTGGTGTGGCCCAGGGTTGGTGCGTTCTCTCCGGTGGACTCCAGAGCAGGATGCGCTCTGGGCAGGAGAGGCGCGTGGTAGCAGCAACGAGAGCCTGGAGCGCCCGTTGTTTGCTGGTTGTCCCGAGTACTCGATCACGAGACTCGATCAGTCAACCGTGGAAACCGTAGTTACACACACACACACACACACACACACACACACACACACACACACACACACACACACACAGCTACCTGTCCACCGCGCGCTCCGTGGCGATGCCGTCCGCCTCCACACCCAGACCTGTTGCTGCTGCCGCTGGGCCGCCGCCGGCGCCGCCGCCATCAGCGGCCGCCGCCGCCAGCAGCGTGCAGTCGAGCAGCGCGTCCTCGTCGGAGCACCACAGCTCCTGACTGACGCCGCCGCCGCCGGGGCTGCAGCAGGCGCCGGCGGCGGCGGAGCGCAGGATTCGCAGCACCACCTCCCGCGGGTCCCCCTGGCAGGTGCATGTGCATGCGAGCACGCATCAGCAACAGAGAATGTTGGCCCATGCGCGCCATGCCGTTCCCGTCACCATCACAGATTCACAGCACACCTACTTTCCTGCCTGCCTACTCCCGCATACACAATCACCACACCGCGCGTACCTCGTAGGCGTCCGCCTCATAGCGCCCGCCCGGCCCCGCCCCCGTCACGGCCGCCGCCGACACGGTCTCCGGCGTGAGGCGGTCCGGCCGCTGCAGCGGCGGCGGCGGCGAGCCGGCGGCGGGCTCCAGCGGCAGCCCGGGGCTGGGGCCGTGGCTGCGCAGCAGGCCGGTGCCGCCGCCGTGCAGTCCGCCGCCGCCGATGCCGCTGACGCCGCCGCCACTGCTACTGCTAGTGCTACTGCCTGGAAAGGCGTAATAGTGGTGGTGGTGCTGCTGCTGGTGATGGTGGTGGTGTTCATTGTGATGTTGGTCATGGCGCCCAGGGCCGGCGGTGTCCGCGGCGCTGCTACTTCGGTGGGTGGCGCCGCCGGCATCATCATTGCCTGTGTCGTCCCCGCGCCGGCTGTAGCTGCTACTGCCGGCGTCACCTCCGGTCGCCGGCGGCGGTGGCGGGTGCTCAGCGGCGGCGTGGCAGTAGCTGCGCGCACTGCTGCTACTGCTGCTGGTCCTGGCGGGCTGCTGTGGCGGCGCCTGAAACCTGCTGCACCTGTGGGGGGCGTGCGGGCCGGGCGGCGGACAGCGGCAGGCGAGTTGCGGCAGTGGGCCTCCCGCCGCGCGGGTACTGGGGTAGGGTTCGGGCCGGCGGCGTCGTGTGCCACGCCAAGACCGTTCCTGTTACCCGCGGTCAGCAGGCGCGGTTCACGTCACCAGCACCAGAGAGATCCTAACGACCGCTTGGGTGCGTCGAGTCCCCCGCAGCGTCACTGGGTCAGCAGTCCGCAGGAGTCAGGAATCCCCCGGCGCGTAACCGCACCCTGTCATCAGCTCCGCCGGTGCTCCAGCGGCCCCCGCGCCGGCAGCAGTGACCACCAGGGCCTCGTGGGCGCCGCCCGCGCTCGCGGCGCGCTGCCGCGGCGCGGCGCGCCAAGTCGAATCACCGCGTGAATCCGACAAAGCCGCGGCGGCATCTGGCGAATGCGCATTGGCCTTGCTGCTGCATGGCTGCTCAATGCTGCCGCTGTAGCGACAGAAGACGCCGGCGCCGGTGCCGCGGCCGCGGCGCGCGGCGGCAAACTCGGCCAGGCGCAGCAGCCACCGTGTCGCGGCCGTGCGCTGCATGCCTGCAACCAGGATGCTAGACGGGCGGCATGGCGCCAACGATAGAAACGGAGCTTGATTCGCGGGGAATTGACGAGGGTTTACAAAAGTCCAAACGCGCGAAAAGAACCCTTCTTGCCGGCCGGCACAGACCGCGCTCGCTCAAAGCTATAAGCATGTACAGAGGCCTACATGCGACTGTTGTGTACGCTGCCCCACCAAAAGGGCCCTTCGTCAGCAGTAGTTCTGGTGAGGATGGTTGGGCCGGGCCACACACACACCGCGGCACCCCCGCCCACCCCCGTCCAAGCGGTCACAAGCGGTGCTCCAACAGCAGTCCTGGTGTGTATGTCCGCGTCTCAGTCAAGTGTGTCCTCTATGGTGATAAAATGTACAAGTCGTCATGAATGGCGCCGTCATGTCACACGGGAACAAACTGGGTCCTGGCTGGGGAAAACGTCACGGTAAAGCGTGCTGATGGGTCAGGCCCACAGGCAGCGCGTGTCCTCAACAGTCCCCTCCCCCTCCATGCATGCATCAATGTCTGTGTCAGAGGCCACCATGTCTGTGTTGTGTCTGTGTCGGTCATACCTTACTGTGCTTGGCGTGCCCAGCTTGCCACACCCCACGGCCCCACCTCACGTGCCATCCTCCGCCCTCCCCCTCCGCCCCACCCCCTCCGCACCCTCCGCCCCCCTCAGTAGCCCACCGCCGACTGGTTGGCGACCAACACGCGCTGCCAGTTGACCTTCTTGTCGATCCAGTTGTGGCAGTTGAACACGAAGCGCGTGTTGCTGGCCAGGTGCACCACCTCCACCTGCCGTAGGTGCCACGTGGCGAACACGCCTGCGCCGCTGGTGCCCACGCGCATCTGCAGCAGCTCGCCCAGGAAGGGCAGGCGCGGGTAGATGAAGGTGTCGGAGGCGCCGCGGCTGAACTGGTTGGGGTTGGCCTGCACCATCACCGTGCCTGCGTGGCGCCGGGGGCGAGCGCAAGGGGGCGCGGAAGCGTTGGATGCCGCATTTGGGTGTGGGCGTGTGGGGACCAGTCGCTTGTGGGGTTGGGATGGACAGGCTGCAGCGAGCGGCGATCGGCCACCTTCCATTCGGCCGTGCCTTCGTCCGGCGCCCTCCCGCCCCATCCCCATGCTCCCAGGACCACCACACCGCTCCAGCCGGCCTGTCAGTCCCGCACGCCCCCCCAACCCGCCCGCCCGCACGCGCACGCACCTGACGAGCCGTACTCGCCGATGAGCTCGAAGAACACGCCCGCGCCCGTGCCCGCCATGCACACGTTGCTGGTGTGCAGCGTGACGCGGTAGCCCGGCGCGCCCACGCCGCCCGCCAGCTTGCGCGCCAGGGCCGAGGAGGCGAAGGCGGCGTCGCGCGGGTCGCGCGGCGACACGCTGACGTGCGCGGTGGCGGTGCCGTCCGCCAGCATGCCCGTGTTGGCCATCTGGGGCCCCGTGGATGTCTGCGGGCGTATGCGTGTGCGTGGTGACACGGGGGGGGGGGCGATTCAGGGCTGGGTTTGGAGAGGCAGCTTCGGGTATGAGAGGAGCCGTCAGCGGCCCTCAGCAGCACTGGTGGTCCGGAGCAATTCGAAACGGGCGCAGGACAGGGCACGGGAGGGGGCGCCCACTACGGTACTGACCATGGCTGTGAGCAGGCGCTTGGTGAAGCCGTCGCCCTTGTTCTTGGCCAGCCAGGAGTCGGACAGGAAGTAGGCTGAGGCGCCGGTGGTCAGGTTGGTCACACGCACCCAGGACAGGAACCAGGCTGCGGGGGAGGGAGGGCCGCCGGGGCGAGGGGCGCCAGGAGTGCGTGTCAGGTGGAATCAGGAATCGCCTCCATGCTTTGGTTTGCCTTCAATCGAAGGCACCCATGTAAGTAGCACGCAAACGCCCGCCCCCGGGCCGGCTAGTGTGGGTCCTGGAATGCACCACCTGGCCCACACAAAAATATAAACGCACGCACCTGACCCCGCGCCCGCGTCGTCGTGCCCGATCTCGATCTGCTTGATGTCGCCTGTGTCCTGCAGCCCGGCCAGCATGAACACATCCAGCTGGTTGCGCTTGAACGGCTGCGTGGCGCACATGTCGCCGCAGATGCCGCCGCGCGCGCCCTCCGCCGCGCCGCTGTCGTAGGTCAGGTGCACGCGGCCGGTGGAGCCCAGCTCGCCGAACACGTTGATCATGATCTTGGCGTTGGTGCCCGCGCCGAAGGTGTCGCCCGTCTGCACCTCCACTCGGTAGTCGCAGGGCGAGGGGATCCACAGCGACAGCAGCAGCGGCATGCCCGGCAGCAGCGGCCTGCGCGCGGGGTGCGAGCGAGCGAGCGAGCGAGCGAGCGAGCGGCGCGCGTGTGCGGAGCAGTGGTGGGTGTGGGCGGTGGGTGGCGGATGGAGGAGGAGGCGCGGGAAAGGAAGAGTAGCGAGGCGGCCAAAAGCGCACAGGAGCGTAGAGAAGCAACACACTCGTCCACGCGCCGCCGTCATCCCGCCTCAGGCCCCGTCCTCGATTGCCTCCGCCAACTCACCCGTCCGGCACGAACACCGCCTTCTCGCCGCTGGTCTCGTTGTGCACCTTGACGAAGCGCACCGCCCAGGGCGCGCTGCCGGCGTGCACCAGCTCCAGCTGCGTCATGCCGCCCACCTCGGGCAGGTCCGCCAGGCCGAACTCCTCCACACGCGCCGGCTGGAAGCCCTGCACAGGGTTCTCCAGCAGCTGCCGGCCTGCGCGTGGACGCAAGCAAAACCCGTGAGCATGTGTGCAGGACGGGCTCCAGCACGGCCCCCACGGCCCCCGCACCTCAGCTCGTACGTGGCTCAGCCAAGAGCCCACAACACTCAGGCACCTGCGCTACTTCCAGCTCCCCGCTGCGCCCCGCCACCGTCCGCGCACCCACCCGTCTCGGCGTTGACGCCGATGATGTTGACCATGACCTGGCCGTCCACCATGGCGCCGTCCGGCCCCAGCCCCGTGGCCAGCTCCAGGCGGTAGTTGGCGCGGCCCTCGCCCGCGGCGGGCATCATGTCCTTGGTGCCGCCGCCCTGGGAGGTGTGTGAATGCGTGTGTGAAGAGAAAGAGAGTGTGTGTTTGGCAGAGTTTATGGGAGGAAAGGGCGAGGGGCGTGCAAGCGCGGCGTAGGGGCAGGCATTCGCATCCCAGGTACGGGCCCCGCAGGGCAGGAGGGGCGGCACGCCTTGCGGCACCTGGAGAGCTGCAGCCCCGCGTGTGCACCCCACATGCGCGCGCGCGTGTGTGTGTGTACACTATGCGTGTGCGCGCACCTGCATGTAGGTGGTGGGCGCCATGGTGCGGCTGGTGCCGTGCTCCGTGTCCAGCCAGGCGTTGTCGAAGTTCCACAGGTAGCGCTCGCCTGGCGGCAGGGGGCAGGGCAGGGGGAGCGCAGGGGCGTGTTGAGGAACGTGCTGCGACGTGGCGCGGTCGCGTGGCTGTGTCCTGGCAGCCCCGAGTCAGCCCCGAGGCCCCATACATGACCGCCCACAACCATTGCATCGCATCGCCCCGCCCCGCCCCCTGGCCCACCCGTGTTCATGTTCTCCAGCTCCACCCGCGACAGGCACCAGGCCGCGCCAAAGCCCTTGTTGTTGTGGCCGATGGTGAGTGTCTGGATGCGGCCCAGGTCGGGCGTGGTGAGGCTGAAGGTGTCGGTGGAGCCGGTCTCGAAGGCCTCCTTGGCGGCGGGCAGCGTGTAGGGCCCGAAGCTGGCCTTGTCGCCGTTGAGCTGCACGTACACGTCGGCGTCCGTGCCCGCGCCGCTGACGTTGGCTGCGCGGGGCCGCGGGTGTGTGCGGCAGGAGCGGGGATGTTGGAGAGATGTTCGTGGTGCAGTTGGTGGGAGCGGAGGGCAGGTGAAGGGGCATAGGCGGGCAGGCAGGGTGCGGCGGCAGGATTGAAGGGTGCATGTGACGCACCTGTGACCACCACCAGGCGCCAGTTGGTGCTGGAGCCGTCGCCGCCGCCCGAGGTGGGGAACAGCTCGCGCTCAATCGCGCCGTCGTCCTCGCCCTTGTCGAACCACCTGCAGGCGGGCGGTTGCGGGTGGGGGCGGAGAGAAGGGATCAAGCGTCATCGCCTCCGGGCCTCGCGCCACCCCCAGCCGTCCCCTGGGCGGCCCTCACATGCACACGTGTACCGCGCCCATAATCTCCTCGCCCTGTCCCCTGCCCAGTTATATTGGTTTAGCTAGGGCCGGTGTTCACAAGCTTCCTTCCCTCCCCCCCAGGCAGCGGCCCACCTGTTGACGTCGAACACCACGACCTGGCCGGTGGTGAGGTTCTCCACGATCACACGCTTCAGGTGCCAGCCCGAGCCCAGCCCCGCGCCGTCGTGCCCGATGCGGATCTTCTTGATGCTGCCCACGTTGCGGTCCTCGAACAGGAACACATCCGTGCAGCCGCGCTCAAAGTCGTTCCTGGAAGGGAGGGAGAGGGTTATGTTGGGGGTGTGAAGGCCATCCCAAGCTGAACTGATGTAGGGCGTCCATGCGAACAGTGTTTGACGAAATTGAAGTGATGGAGGGTGTTTTGTGTCGGCAGCGGCGAGATGAACCGGGTGCACAGTCGCGTAGTAGTGATTAGACGCCATCGCACAGCTCAAAGCCCTTGTACCCACACATGCCTGCCGCCCCCTCCCCCGCGCTGCAGCGACTCACTTCCCGGGGTTGTCCAGGTTGATGCGCGCCGTCTCGCCCGCGTCGCCGTACAGCTGTATGAACACGTTCGCGTCCGTGCCGGCGCCGCGGATGTCGGAGGTGGTGACGCTGACGCGGTACTGCGCCTTGAAGTTGCGCGGGTCCTTGTGCGACACCTGCAGCCGCCGCCGGATGGCGCCGTCGTCCTCGTCCTCGGCCAGCCAGCGGCCGCACGGGAAGTAGTACACCTGCGTGGGACAGCACAGCGCAACACACGCGCGCGCATGTCTCAGCAGCCTGCCCATAGTTTGCACGGCCGTGCGGGCGCGTGGCGCGAGTGGAGAGAGCCCCGTGGCCTGCAGCAGGGAGTCGAGGGCGCCAGCAGAGCGCGGTTTGCAGCCCGCCGCCCGCCCCTCCCACCCTACCTTGCCGGTGGCGCTGCTGTGCACCTCCACAAAGTCCAGGTGCCAGCCGGCGCCGAAGCCCTTGCCGTCGTGCCAGATCTCCAGCTCCGACAGGTCGCCCAGGTCCGCCATCTTGAAGATGAACTTGTCCGACTTGCCCTGAGGTGGGTGGCGCAGCGCAGCGCAGGAGTGTGAGCGGCGCACGGTGCAGGGCCCCGCCGCACGACGCAGCCCCCCTCAGACAGCAGCTCACCCCCCACCCCACTCCATTCGCTTCGGTTTCTGGAATAAACTACCCCCACCCCACTCCACACAGCCCCGCGCCGCGCGGCCCCACATCGCGGCACGCACCTGCTCGAACAGGTTGCCCTTGCCCGTGAGCTCGCGCACGCCGCTGCTGCCCTTGGCGCCGAACATCTCCAGACACACGTTGGCGTCCGTGCCCGCGCCCTTGATGTCAGAGGTGTGCACCGTGACGCTGTAGGTGACCAGGTTGGCGCGCGGGTCGGTGTCGCTGGCGAACAGGATCTTCTCCACCCCCGTGCGCTTGTCCAGCCACTGGCCGCAGTAGAAGTACCACGTGCGCCGCCGCTCCTTGTTGGTGATCTGCGTGCGTGGGGGTGGGGTAGGGATGGGAGGTGGGGCGCGTGTGAGCTGGACGCGGGGCACAGGTGGAGGTTGTGACGGACTTGCGCGCGCGCGGCATTCGCGCGGGCGGGTACCGGTAGGCACGAGGGGACGGGGCAGTGCCAGGGTCACAAAGCACCGCACACGCTGCGCAGCCTGCCGTCCCGTCCCACTCACGATGACGATCTCGCAGTGCCAGGCCGCGCCCAGGCCCTTGTTGTCGTGGTAGAGGCGCAGCTTCTTGAGGTCTCCCACGTCCGGCGCCTTGATGTTGAACACGTCCGTGTCGCCCGCCTCGAAGTTGTTCTTGGGGTTGTCCAGGCGCAGCGGGCCCGCCTCGCCTGCAGACAGCAAGAGACAGCAGGGCGAGGGGGTGGGAGGTAAGAACGGACTGTGCGAACTGGGGAGGCAGTGCCCCGTCACCGGGGGCAGCATCCAAACCCAAACGCACACGCCCGGGCAGGCAAGGCAGGGCAGGCAATGGGCAGGCAAGGCGAGGCAGGCATGACACGCGCCGCGCCGCGCACCTTCGGTGCCGAACATCTGCACGAACACGTTGGCGTCCGTGCCGGCGCCCGGGATGTTGGAGGTGATGACCACCACCTCGTACTCCACGTTGAGGTCAGGCGCGTCGCCAGGGAACAGGTCGCGCTCAATCTGGGCGGAGGGGGTGGGGTGGCAATACGGCGCACGTGTGTTACAAATGGAGAACAGAAATGGGTGGGTGGGTGGTCAGCCCATGCCCCATGCCCGAACCGGCAAGCAGCGACAGCACGGGCCGCCCCCCTCATCCTCCGCCACCTCCACCCCCCTGTTACCTGGTAGTCGTCCTCAGTCTTGGAGAACCACTTGTTGGCGGGGAAGATGCGGTGCTCGCCGGTCTTGAGGTTGGTCACCTCCACCCGGTTCAGGTGCCAGGCGGGGCCCAGCCCGCTGTTGTCGTGGCCGATGCGGATCTTCTTCATCGGCCCCACGTCGCGGCCCGCGATCTGCGGGGGTAATGGGCCCGGGGTTGGCACGGCCATTGTCCCGCTGCTGTTGCGCCTGAAGCCCTCGGCCTGGCAGCGACATCATCACGGACCTGTAGCCCAGCAGCACTAAGCCGCCCCGCCCCAAAACCACCCAGCTCATCACGAAGCACTGGCCCAGCAGCAGTCCATTCCGCCCCGCCCAAGCCACCCACCTGGTACGTGTCCGTCTGGCCGCGCTCGAAGTCGTTGCCCTTGTTGTTGAGCAGCATGCGGCCGGTGTGGGTGCCGTCCACGCCGAAGATGTCGATGAACACGTTGGCGTCCGTGCCCGCGCCCATCTTGTCGCTGGTGACCACCACCACCTGTCGGCAGCGAGGCAGGGAGACAGGGCTCACGCTCCACGCCCATGCACGCCGTATGAAGGGAGCGAAAGAGCCGCCCGGCCTCTCACTGATGACGCCATGAGCAAAATTCTGATCACGCCCCCCCCCACCGCGTCCCACTCATGACACGGACAGCCTCGCACACTCGCTCCGCGCACCTTGTACTGCGTCTTCTTCTTGGCCGGGTCGTCCAGAGAGGCGGGCAGCACCCGCTCCAGTTTGCAGTCCTCCTCCGTGGCGCTCAGCCAGGCGTTGCACTCGAAGTACCACGTCTGTGAAGGGGGCCGCACACACCGCCGGCAGGCCAGATTAGCACACCCGCCGCGGGCTCCACCCCACCCGGCTCAAGCTTTGCCCGTCGCAGCCCACTGCCCGAAGTCACCATCCGGCGCAAGCCCATCACCGCCCATCCGCAGACTGCAACCAAGCGGCGCATCTCACTCCAGCCCCGGGCCCCACAGCACCCACCACGCCCGTGGTGCTGTCGTACACCTCCACGTGCTCCAGGTGCCAGGATGCGCCCATGCCGCTGTTGTCGTGCCCCACCAGCAGCTCCGTCAGCCGCCCCAGCGGCCGGCACGTGATCTCAAAGTCGTCGGTGTTGCCGCGCTCAAAGTTGTTGAGGTTGCGGTTCCGGAGGAACGTCTTGCCTGTTGGTGTGCGTTCGCCGGGCGGCGGGGTTGAGATGCAAATATGGCTTCTTATCATGCGGCACAAATGCACCCAGCATCCGCCAGACCGACGCAATCCCGTACCGCCCTGCATCATACTTGGCTGCGGGTGACCCTTTTTTGGGGGAACGCCCAACCTCGTAGTGAGGCACACTCACCCGTCGTGCCGGAGTCGCCGCGGAGGTCGATGAACACGTTGGCGTCGGTGCCCGCGCCGGAGCGGTCGCTGGTTTTGACCCGCACCTTGTACAGCGTGCGCTGGCTGCGCGGGTTCTGCAGCGACGGGAACAGCACCCGCTCCAGCTTGCAGTCGCCCTCCTTGGCGTCGAACCACTTGTTGCACTCGAAGTACCACGTCTGCGCGAGGCGCGGGGTTGATGCGGGCGTTGGAAGCCAAGGCGAGTAAGAGCATTTTGACACTGGTGTGCGTCTGTCTGAGTGGTGTTCGGGGGTTAGCTGCCCCCCGGCTCAGTTAAGCACACACCAGCACGTGAGCTTGCCCGCTGAGCTTGCCCGCTGAGCTTATTCACACAGACACAATGTGCGCTTCTCTCTCCGGCTGCATGTGCGCCCTCCCACAGGCCTCGCCTCCGTCCTCACCTGGTTGATCTTGGTGTCGGTGATCTCCACCTGCTCCAGGTGCCAGTTGGGGCCGTAGCCGGTGTTGTCGTGGCCGATGGTGATCTCCGTCAGCGCGCCCAGGTCGGGCGCCTTGATCTCGAACTCGTCCGCCTGAGTGCATGGGCATGGACCAGGCGCTTAAGACGCACACATCCTGAACAGCGCCAACTCCAAACCACGCCGGGCTGCCAATCCCCGGGGAAACTGCTTGGCTCCGTGTGCAGCAGTGCGCCGGCGCATCCTCCAGCGCTATGGGACCCTCCCCACCCCAGCCTAGCTACACCTCCTCTCACCTGGCCGCGCTCGAACAGGTTGACGGCCTTGTTGCGCAGGAAGTGGCGCGGCAGGTTTGCGCGTGTGCCGCGCATCTCCAGGTACACGTTGGCGTCGGTGCCGGCGCCCGGCAGGTCCGACGTGCGCACCACCACCTGCAGGCGGTCGCGGGTGCACACGATACTGAGCAGGGGGCAGGAAGAGTTTCGGCTGTGGGCGGGGAGCGTGGCACCGGCGCTCGATGCAGCAGCGCACAGGAGGATCCTGCGCGGGGAACGCCCCGGCGCCAGCGCCAGCAGCACAGCCACCCTCCCCCGTGCTCTGGCACCCTCTCCCTTTCGCCAACCTTGTAGACGCGGCGGTCCGCGGTGGGGTCCTGCAGCGAGGCGGGGATCTCCACCGTGGGCGTCTCCTGGCCCAGCCAGTTGGTGAAGGGGAAGTAGTACTTCTCGCCTGCGGCCATGTGGGGCCGGCGGGAGGTGAGGTGAGGCGGCCGGCGTTGGTTTCACACCTTTTTCACAGGACCCACTAGACTGCACCGCACGGCTACAGACCTTCTCAGAGAAACCCCTTTTGCGCCCTTCCCACCCCCAATCGCTGCCAGCCGTGTGATGCAGCCCCCGTGGCTTCAGACAGCGCCCGCCCCCCCTGCCGCTCGCCACGCACCCGTGGCCAGGGTGATGACGATCATGTCGAGGTGCCAGGGCGTGCCCTTGCCGTCGTGCCACACGCGCACCGCCTTGAGTGGCCCCAGGTTGCGGCACTGCACCTTGAAGTCGTCGCACTGCGCGCGCTCGAAGGTGTCCTTGCTGCTGTCCAACAGCGCCTGGCGCCCGCTGGTCAGCTTGTCGCCGATGATCTCGAGCCAGATGCCCGCGTCCGTGCCCGCATTCCTGGGGGGTCCGGCGGAGAGGGATAGGAGGAGGCACGCGTGCGTGAGTGGTTTATAGTGCGAGTCAAAGGGAAGCCGTGATTGCAGCACGGTGTATGGCTCCCCATCCACTCGGCAACGCGCCGCCCCCCCCCCTCTGTTGCACGTGCACGGGCAAGATCCGGGGAGCTGTCCGCCGCCGCTCACTTGACGTCGGACGTGAACACCTGCACCAGGTACTCGGCCCGGTCCACGCGCGGGTCCATGTAGCTGGCGGGGATGCGGATCTCCAGGCCCGTCTCGGGGCCCACCCACAGGCCTGGTGGGGGGCGGGCGGGGGCCGGCGAGCAGCAGCGGAAGGGCGGGCGTCAGGGCCGGCGTCGCAACGTGCAGCTGTGCGGTCGGCCCGGGGGACGGCAGGCAGGGAGGAGCAGGCGCAGCAGGGGGGTTCCGCGCGCGCGCACCTGCCACGAAGAAGGTGGGCGGGATCATGGCGTTGGTGAGCTCCGCAAAGTCCATGTACCAGGTGGGCTTGCGGCTGAGGCCGTCGCTGCGCACCAGCAGGAACAGCGGCCGGCCCACGTCCAGCAGCAGCAGCTCGAACGTGTCCACCTGCGCACCGCGTGGACGGGCCATAGCATCCGAAAGCCCCGTCGACAACAAAGTCGCGGCATGCAACCTGGCCTAGCCTAGCCCCGGGGCCCGACCTAAAGCCGCGGTGCAGTTTGGCATTGCACTCCACCCAAGAGCCCCCAAAGCCTGAGCCCCACCCACCCACCCAACCGCCAGCTCCACCCACCTGTCCGCGCTCGAAGGTGTCGTAGTTGGCCAGCAGCGGCACGTAGCCGGTCTCGCCGCGCTCGCCGATGAGGTTGACGTGGATGCCGGCGTCCGTGCCCGCGTTCTTCAGGTCGCCCGTGTAGACCTGAGGAGTGAGGGACAGGGTGGGGAGGGAGCCGGGTCAGGCGGGGCTTGGGTCACGTGGGGAGCCCCAGGATCGCGCGGGGCAAAGAGAGCGGCAGCGATGGTGAAGTAGGCAGCCGCAAGCGCCGCACGGAATGCGCGCTCAAGTGCGTATCCTCCCCCACAAGCGCCGCACCTTGAGCGTGTACGGGATCTTGACGACGTCCAACGTCCGGCGGCTGGGCAGCAGCTCCTTGACCCAGCCCGCGTCCTTGTCGAACCACTGCCTGCGCGGTCAGGCACCCGCATTGCGAGGGTCGGCATGCGAACTGGTCCACAGCAGCAAAGGAGTAAGGAGCCTGCACCACGCGTAACGCAGGCCGACGCGCGCCCCAACCCGGCCACAAACCGGCAAACCGGATGGCACGGCGCCCCCCCCCTGCCGAGCGCGCACCTGCAGGGGAAGTACACGCCCGAGTCGGGGTCGGTGAGCGAGGGGTCGCGCCACACGGTGATGCTGTCCAGGTGCCACAGCGGCCGCATGCCGCTGCCGTCGCAGGTGACCACCGCCACCAGCAGCTCGCCCAGGTCGGGGCCGTCCAGGATGAAGGTGTCGGTGGCGCCGCGCTCGAAGGCGCTGGGGTTGTCCAGGTGCACCGGGCCCAGCTTGCCGCCCACGCCGCGCAGCTCCAGGAACACCTTGGACTCGGTGCCGGCGCCCTGGCAGTGAGATGTGGTGGTTGGGTGGTGGGGTTGGGTGGGTGGTTGGGGGCGTAATGAGGTTGGGGTGGGCGGGTCAAGGCGGTGGGATGGTGCGGAGGTGTGGAGAAGAAACAAGCCAGGTGGTGGGAGAGGGTGAGGGTGGGTGAGTACGGCACGTTGGAAAGTCGCTGCGCCTGCCGGCACGCACCTTGATGTCGGACGTGACGACCTCCACCTTGTAGTGCAGCGTGACCGGCAGCTCGCCGCCCGGCAGCAGCTCCACGGCCGGGTGCACGGCGCGGTCGGGGTCCTGGAGCCACTGGTTGCAGATGAACGTGGTCACCTGCGGGGTGGGGTGGTTACATTCATCATGCGTTAGGACGGGGGGGGGCGCACACAGGATTGAGTGCGGCAAGGGCGTTAGCACCAGAGCATGGGACGGAGGGTGGGGAGGAGGCTGATGGGACATGCGGGCGTGACTGTGCGATACGCTGTGCCCAGTACCGCACCTCGGGCTCCTCGGGGTGGGTGCTGGTGACCACCACCTTGAGCAGGTGCCAGGCACTACAGGCACGCACACACACATGCGCAGGGGAGGGGAGATTCAGACCTCGAGACTTGCTATGATACACTTGGCACCACATGCCTATCCCAATACGGTACCCAAACGCCAGCCCGGGATACGGCACACACCCCAACACCTGCAGCAGCGCCACCATCGTCACCACCACTGGGGGACGCGTGCCCCCTGCGCGCACTCACGGGTTCTTGCCGGTGTTGTCGTGAGACAGCAGCATGCGCCGCAGCTTGCCCAGCCGCCGCAGCCGGAAGGTGAAGGCGTCGATGCAGCCGCGCTCAAAGGCCTCCAGCGGCGCGTCCACGCGCACTGGCCCGCTCTCGCCGCGCTCGCCGGTCAGGTTGAAGCTGACGGTGGCGTCGGTGCCGGCGCCGCGCAACGAGCTGGTGTGGAACTCGAGCTGCGAGGAAGGCAGCCATGCAACCAAGCGCCAGCCTCAGCCACCGCTTCCAACGCAGCATGCGTTGGCCCGCCAACCCGCCTCATCCGCTGACCCCACCTTTGCCGAAACGCGCCTACCATCCGCCATGTTCCTACCCGCCGCCACCCGCACTACCCTTTCGCCATCGCCCCGCCTTTGTCCACCCACCCTGTAGTCCGTCATCTCCAGCCGGGGGTCCTCGCCGCCGGGCTTGAGCGTGCGCTGCAGCACGCCCTCCTCCGAGCCGCTGTCGGGGTCGGGGTGGCCCAGCCCGATCCACTTGTTGCAAATGAAGCGCGTGATGGGCCCCAGCTCGCCATCCGTGTCGTCCAGCTCCTCGCGCACCTCCACCATCAGCAGGTGCCAGTCCGGCCCCTCGCCTTTGTTGTTGTGGCCGACCGTCATCGCGCGCAGCTTGCCCACGTGCGGCAGCTCCAGCCTGGGTTGCGGTTGGCAACGGGTGGGCGGACGGACGTGGTAAACGTGGAGGTCAGGGGTGTGTGGGTGTGGGTGTGCACCAAACCAGGTGGGGGAGGAGCTGGCAGCGGACAGTGTCGGCCATGAGCGGTCACGTGAATGGGGTCATTGGGGACACCCGACCGCCAGGCAGGAGCCGCGGCAGGCGGCACGGCCTCTATGCCATGCACCAGTTGACAGCAGCCTCACGACCTCCACTCCTGCACCTGAAGTGGTCGGTCTGGCCGCGCTCGAAGTGCTCCAGCTGTGACGGCAGCACGGTGGAGGGCGTGTCGCCGAACTCGCCGTGCAGCACCACGAACACGTCGGCTGCGAGGGGGCAAAAAGGGCGAGGCCAGCAGGATCGTGAGCATGATGTTGTCCAATGAGCAACGGTGTGGGTGCCCTCAGGTGCAGCATCGGGTGGGCGCCTCACCGTCGGTGCCCGCGCCGCGGATGTCCGAGGTGGTGACGTAGAAGTGGTAGGGCGTGATCTTGAGCAGCGAGCTGCGCGGGCCACGCAATGCAATGGGACACCGTCACCACATGTACTAACCAGTGCACGCAGCAACGCGGGATTGCGGACAGCGCTGGCGCCAGCAAAGCTGACACGGTGGGTTGCAGGCCAACCACACTCACTCGCCAACCTCCAGCGTGCGCTCCAGCGCGCCGTCCCCGATGCGCGAGTCGAACCACATGCGGCAGGGGAACAGGTAGACGGCGCCGGTCTTGAGGTTGGTCACGGTGATATGGTCCAGGTGCCAGCTGGGGCCGTTGCCGGTGTTGTCGTGCCCGACCGTCACCTGCGGGGGTGGGGCCGATCCACCGGCGTACCTTATCTTACTACACATACTCACATAAACAACACAGACTCGCGTCATAGCCCACACACGCACGCACACACATCCTTCCATCTGTTTCCTCCAGCACACGCTCCCACCTCCAGCAGGTCGCCCAGCTCCTCGTCCTCAATGAGGAACTCGTTCACCATGCCGCTGCGGCAGAGACAGCATGAAGCCATGTGCAAGTGATGAGGCAGGTGAGACAAGTAATCGGGTGTCAAGGCAGCGGTGCTGCAGCACCTTGGCGGCATGCGCAGGGCCCTGCAGCTGCAGCGTGGGCCAGACGCCTCCGCAACCTCCGCCCTACCGCTCGAAGTCGTCCTGGCCGCTGGACAGGATGTGCCGCGTGCCGTCTCCCAGCGTGCCGTGCATGACGAAGTGCACGTTGGCGTCCGTGCCCGCGCCGCGGATGTCCGACGTGAAGGTCGTCACCTGCCGCAGTACGCGCACAAAACGGCCGGTCTTATCACGGCCCGTCGCTGCGCCCTCTCCACAAGAGCCCCTGGAGCATCCCGCTTCCCGCACGCCGTCCACGCGCTCCCTCACCCGCACCCTCAAGCAGGGGGCACTCACCTTGTACTGGATGTACGGCGTGGCGTGGCCCGCGAACAGGATGCGGCTGATGCGGCAGTCGTCCAGGTGCGTGGAAAACCAGCGCTGGCAGGGGAAGACGGTCCAGTTGATGGCGCCCTTCTTGCGGATCCGGATCCACTCCAGGAACCAGTCCGGCCGCTTGCCGGTGTTGTCATGCCACACCTTGATGTGGTTGGGCATGCCCACGTTCTTGCACGGGATCTGCGGGGAAAGGCGCGCGGGGGGGGGGGCGTGCGCACACGTGGGTGCGGCGAAGATGACCGTCCTGCCGAGGAAGACTTGGATTTCCGGCAAGGCCACTTCCATGCCGCGCGACTGCCCTGCCGGCGCTGTGGCCGTGCCGTGCCTGCCAGCCGCACTGCCACTGCCCACTCCCACCACGCGCCGGCAGTGCAGCGGCACTCACGATGAACAGGTCCAGGGCGTCGCGGCCAAAGGGCTTGCTCAGCACGTCCTTGTCCAGCAGCCGCAGCTCGCCGGTGGACACGTTCTCCTCGTGCGCGCTGTACATCTCCACGAACACGCGCGCGTCCGAGGAGGCGCCCTGCAAGGAAATGGTGTGCGTGGCGGGGCGGGCGTTGGTTAGCTGGTGTGCGTGGTGATGGGGCCAAGCACTAGGTACCCTGCACCGCACCCGGAGCCCGCTAGCCTGCTTGCAGCTGCTGGCGCATTCCCATCTGTACGCGCACCTTCATGCGGCCGGTCTTGACCTCGATCTCGTAGATCCCCGCCTCCGCGTGGCGCTGCTCCAGGAAGCGGTTTCGCGCCTTCTCCTCCAGCCACTGCCTGCAGTCCCCAAACGCACAAGCAACCCGGCACGACGCACCCTCTCAGAAAGCATTATTTTTCGTTTCGCGATGCATCTTTCCAACGCACGAGGGTGAGCCTGGCATGCGCACACGGCTTTCCTCTCCTGCACCCATCCGCAAGCCGTCAGAAACCCCTGCAGCAGGCCAGGCCAGAACACCCACGACGCACCTCCAATACTCGCTGTCCAGCCCCTGCGCCTTGGCGGTGAGGTCGCGCACGCTCTCGCGCAGCGTGATGTTTTCCGCCATCACTTTGGAGGCCAGGTGCAGCTGCGGAGGGTTGGGCGGTGGTCAAGGAGCGGCCGGACGCAAGCGTGAGGGGCCGGCACTCAGATAGCGTTGAGGTTGAAGGCAAGCGTTTGGGCAGCGTTCCGCGGCACCGGCAGGCACCGGTATCGCTGCAGGGCGATTGATTGCTACTCGCCGCCCACTCACCCCCTGGTTGTCGCGCACGTTGCTCGCGCGCAGCGTGTGCTTGAAGCAGTGGTACCAGGTCTCGCGCAGCATCTTGAGCCAGATCTTGGCCTGCAAGCGCACCAGCACACGTCACACAGTCAAGCACCCACCCCTCCATCGGCACCGCATAATGCACCCTCACACACAGCGCCATAGACCCGTCACACACGGTACAATCCACAGCATCCGTATGCACCGGCGCGCAACGCCTCCTCGGCACCCGCACCTCCTCGTGTGAGCCCGCCGCCAGGAAGTAGGTGTGCGAGCCCGACACCAGCCCGATGACGCTGCTCTTCTCCAGCGTGGCGTTCCCGCGCGGCGACTTGGCAGAGCTGGGGAATCCCGGCTTCTGCTTCATGTTGCTGCAAACAAGGGTTGGCGGGCGCGAGAGGGGTTGCACACGCTGGTCTGTTGACAGCCCACGGCATGCACGTAGCACCGCCCACACCTGTAACCCTGCCAGCCCAACCCGATTCGTAGGATCATTGCCGACTGCACTGACTTACTGCGGGTCCACCAGCGCGATGCCGATGTCCGGCACGGTGGCCACCAAGCCCTTGCGCGGCGTGCGGCTGTGCGGCAACGGGCGCACGGGCACCCGGTCCAGGCAGATGTAGCGCACGCGCGTGGCGTTCTTCTCATTGGCCGTGTAGTACAGCCGGTCCTCCGAGATGTAGAACTGGGGATGTTTGTTGAGGGAAGAGCGTGTTTGCAAGGGACGAAAGTGCACGTCAGGGCGTGCGCGGGGCTGATATGATAGCGGACGGGTAGTCGGGGCCGGCCTCCGCCCCGATGACTCAGGTACGTGCGGCTTTCACAGTGCGGCATGGGCTGAGCCTACGGATTTCCATTGCAACGTATGCATGTGTGCCACCGCGGTGTGCAACGAGGGAGGCCACAACGCCCGAGCTGGAGGCGAGGGGTGAGCGGAAAAGAGTTGCAACGTGGTGCAGCTTGGCGCAGGCCGGTCCTGGCCTCCAGTCCCGAACGAATGCGGCGCCGACGCCGACCCAATTATGCACATGGCGCTGCATTATACACGATGCACCTGGCAGCGGGGGCCGCGAGGGCGCTCAAGCGCATCGGGCATTAACCTCCAATCGAACCTTCTGTAAATTCCCGGCCTGTCGTTTGCAGGCTTCACTTTACTACAGTGCCTACTTGTTCGCGTACCCACACTTGCTCGGTTGCCAAGCTCTGATTTCTAATTCGCTAGACGCAAAATGGCCCTCGCGATGAAGGCTCAGGCTTCCAGCCTGGTGGCTGGCCAGCGCCGCGCTGTGCGCCCTGCTTCTGGCCGTCGCGCTGTGATCACCCGCGCTGCGCTGGAGCTGAAGTCGCCTCCCTACGCTCTGGATGCTCTGGAGCCCCACATGAGCAAGCAGACCCTGGAGTTCCACTGGGGCAAGCACCACCGCGCCTATGTGGATAACATGAACAAGCAGATCGCTGGCTCTCCCCTGGACGGCAAGTCGCTGGAGGAGATCGTCGTGGCCAGCTGGAACAATGGCCAGCCCACCCCGGTGTTCAACAACGCCGCTCAGGTGTGGAACCACACTTTTTTCTGGGAGAGCATGAAGCCCAACGGTGGCGGTGCCCCCACCGGCAAGCTGGCTGAGGCCATCACCCGCGACTTCGGCAGCCTGGACAAGTTCAAGGAGGAGTTCAAGCAGGCTGGCATGACCCAGTTCGGCTCCGGCTGGGCGTGGCTCAACGCCGACAAGGCCGGCAAGCTGTCGATCAGCAAGTCGCCCAACGCCGTGAACCCCGTGGTGGAGGGCAAGACCCCCATCCTGACCGTCGATGTGTGGGAGCACGCCTACTACATTGACGTGCAGAACCGCCGCCCCGACTACATCACCACCTTCATGGAGAAGCTGATCAACTGGGATGCCGTTGCCCAGCGCTACGCCGCTGCCACCAAGTAAATGGCTGCCATTGTCAGGTGGCCGCCATGTGACCGTGCCAGCACGGCTGACGGGGCGCGCAGTCGCAGGATTAGGCTATGTGCATTGTGTTAAATGCGGGGTCGTTGACGGCTGGAGCTGCGAGGGCATTTGCTAGGGGTAGTTGGCAGTTGGCGCACGGTTGACCTTGCACACGGTTTTGTGACCACTCCCCGAGACCACCATGCACTGCTTCCAATTTTGTCGTTTCCTGGGCGTAGTACGCATGGCCTGGTGTCGATACCCTGTTGCTTAGTGTATTCACTAGAAGTCTTTTTGGCGAGGCCTGGTGGTGGTTCAGTCGTGGGGAAGCAGCGTGCACGCACGGCGGAGCACTACTGGTGCCGCAATGCTTGGGGAGGACACTTGCAGCATGACATGCTGTGAACTTGACCGTAGCAAGGTCTGGATGATGCGGTGTAAAGATTACGTTGTTTATTTACCGGATTCGTGCGCATGCGTCCGAGGCGTGTGGGCACATGCAGCAGGGGTATAGTACTACGGCGCGGCCGCACGCGGTGTACCCAATGGCAATCTCATTAGTTCCAAGCCCAGCCCTTGCTCACCCAGTACTTCTTCCAATGCACGTCCAGCGGCGTCTTCCCAACCAGCTTATGCAGCCAGCCAGCGTGCACGATGCCCGACCGAAAGCTCTTGTTCAGTCCCTCCTCCTCGTCCTTCGACATCAGCGGGCCCTGCAGCGGCGTGTCCTCAATGAACGCGTCGCCGGTGGCCAGCAGCCGTGTCGGATACACCGTGCCGCCCTCCCTGCGGCCATGCAGCGTGTGTGTGTTGAGAACAAATAAACGGAACAAAGTCCGCCGGACACATTTGTGTGGCAGCGTGCGTGCGTGCATGCGCGCGTCCCGGCAGCCAATTCTCACGAAGCTCCGTTGACATTTGTTGCGTGCGCCAGGTGCGCGACATACAGCAAAGCTTGCAACACAGCTCCACGCGCTGACAGCATTGGACATTGTGTATCAGCCATAATGGCATCCCACCGCACCTGATGCTGACGCGCCTGCCGCTCGCGCTGCCAGGGCGGCTGTTGGGGCTCGCACCCGGATACAGGGGAGACGCCGTGACATTGGCGGATGCCTCCGGGGTGTATGGCGACCCGAAGGTTGAGGCCGGCTCCATGTATACCCTGCAATGCAAGCACAGGCAGATTCGCATATGCACGAAGAAAGGATGATGCCATAAAGTTTCCGCTTCAGTGCACGCCATCACATTCTTTGTCGCCCTGGTGCCCCTTGCCCACATCAAAGGAGCCCACGGAAGTGATTGCTACCTAGTGCAAATGCAAGACAGCATCGCGTCATTGAAGACGCTGGGCCCGGCCCTCCCCCCACCACCCCACACTTGCTTACACAGTCTGCCCAGGGCTCGGCTCGATCCGCACGTTCCGCCGGCCCCCAAGCTTGCTGCTTGTGCCGCTGTCCTGGCGCAGGATTGATGGCGAGCCTGACGCAGCCGACATGGGCCGTGGCGGCGTCGAAAGCAAGCCGCTGTTGGGGCCCAGGGGCGGACGCCCTGACGGGCTGTGGAGGGCGCAGCAGGACGCGGGATCAGAGCACCCCGATATGCGCAGAGGCTTTGGTGGCGCTCCCGTCGGACAACGTGCAACCCCACGTACTGCGTGCCATCCTGCAAATGGACAGCTCGAGCTCACACCGTCATGCCTATCCCTCTAGCCCTGCGACAAGGGCCCCCGGCTCTCCGCACGCTACATGCGCCCGGCTTACCCTGGCGCAGCCGGGCCTGCGTCCGCTAGCAGGCCAAAGTCGTCCGCCTGGCCCCTGGAGGTAGAGACATAGGAGAACATGAGCACGTCAGTCGACCATTGCACCCTTTGAGCAACATGCCACGGTCCTCACGACACTGCACCTGCTTGGTGGCCGCAACGGGCTCGCTGTGCTCGGGGGTGGCAACGGCAGAGGCGCTGCCGACGGCGTGAGCTCAGGCGGAAGCCCAAACGGGTCGGGATCCAGGGTAGGGGGCGCAAAACTGATGCCAATTGCAGGTGGCAGCGGTTCTGGAGCGGCTGATGGTAGTGAGGGCGGCGGGTGGTCGCTCAACACCGAACCGCCCCCGATGCTGGTAGCGCCGAAACTGGGTGCGCGCAGAACTGCAGGCGCGTCCTCCTCCTCCAGGCCCAGGGCAAGCGGCTCCCTATTGTCAAAGTCATCGAAGTCGTCCATTGAGACGGCGTGGCTTTACTCGAAGCTGGGTCGGCTACATGCAGTTGACCGGGCCTCTCTTCCGTTGGTTCAGAGCTACGGGGCCCCGGCCAGCAGGCCACCCATTTTAGGTGCAGTGTGAGATAAGCAGCTTTGAGTTGACAGAAGCCAGCCTAGAGTGGGGACAAAAGGGTAGCTGTCAAGTCACAGTCGGGGTCGACCTGTCGTGTTGATGCTGCAATTATACAAGTAATCAAGCGGTCATACAAGGCACCAATTCGGAAGTGCTGTAGTCTGCTTTTGCTTGAAAGAATCCACGACCATTGCAGCAAGTTTCGCCGAGCTTCCTCAACCCCAAGTCAAAATAATAACCTGCAGAACTATCTTCCATCACGCTTTCACCGATACGCTTAACCATATTATTGGCACGACGCCGACCAGTGCGAGACGCTCCCTATCTCCAAGCAGCCGAACACGACCCTTGTTTGTTTTCAGAATTAAGCTCCTTTACTGGTAGAAAACCACTTGACAACTTCGCACCGGGACTCCGGCCCTTGTTTTCTTCTGGCAGTGTTCTTCGCCCCGCCTGCGGCAGTGTGGTAGTCTTTAGCATTTATGCACGCCTAGGACGCAGCTCAGGGGCTGCGCGGGCTGCGTACCTGAGGAGAGGAGTGGAGGATGGGCAATAATCAGAGCTCCTGCTGTTTTGCGACTCCTGGGGAGAAGTATGAGGTGCCTATCGTCCCGGAAAAGCAGGGCAGCACGCCCCAGGTGAGCCGGGCGACCTCTTCCGGTCGAGCCCGACATTTTGCGAGCTGGAGACCGGGCGAGCCTGACGAATCTTTCCTGCCCGCAGCCGGCTATGAATGACAGCCTTAAGGCCGGACCGATGCCGGCCGACCCGGCTGGCGCCAAGGGGTCGGACGGGGGCGCCAGCGCGAGTGTGAACATCGCCAGCGCCCCGGCGGGCGTGTTTGCGACCACGGACCCAAGCATAGTAGCTCCAGAGCTTGCACCGGAGATGGGGCTGCCATACCAGGTGCGCTCGTTGGCTGGACCTCAACAATGCCTGCCCGCGACTCTGGAACTCCGGCTCGCGTTTACGGCCAACGTCCGGGGCACCACGATAGCACAGCTCTGTTGATGCTGCATCCATTGCGGGGGGCTTGGAAGGGGTTCATGACAGTGAGTAAGCCGGGTCGACCGACTGCGGCTGGCACGCACGCCTGACTCGGCAGCGGCCAATGCCCAGCCGTTTTGGGGCTCGGAGTTCTTGCGCGGGGTGTGCTGCGCGCTTAGGGAAGAACTCTGGCAGCAACGCACGCTGTTTAAAAGGGGCCGGCGCCACGGCGGTGCGGACAGGCCACAACTGCACAGTACAGTACACGGGTCCGTACCCAGGCCCGAGCTGCGTGTTTTGCCGGCTCTTCAGGAGCGGCGCCTCCGATGAGCCAGGTCGCATCAGGCGACCTGGTAGTATACGTACGCTTAGGAACGCACCGTTGGGCACCCGTTGGCGCCCCGTGCTCGCGACCGCAGGCCTCCTGTCTGACCCTCCGCCGCGGTACCCCACCTGCCCGTTGCCTGCAGTTCCACCACTGCGGCCCGCCGCTGCCGCCGTGCGACGACATGCGCCTGCGCACCATCAACGCGCTGAAGACAGCTGGCAGCGTGAAAATGGACGCGGACGCGATTGATGCGCCACCGGACCCGGAGATCGCCTCCATTCTGAAGCTGGTGCAGTCCATCTTTGAGGCGCCGGCGGCGCTGGTCGCGCTGTTCGACGACCGCCGCATCTTCATCCGGGACGCGGAGGGCGCCTTCAAGCGCGGCGACTTCCCCTGGCGCTGGTCGTTTTGCGGCTGGACCATGGCGAGCCGCAACGACCAGATCATGGTCATCCCGGACGCGCTCAAAGACGCCAGGTACGGCTGACAGGGCGAGGGCCGAGAAGGGGGCAGGCGGGCCAGGCAGCGTCCGGGGTCTATGTGATGCCAGAAGTCGAACCGCTGTCGTGCGCCGAGGGCCCAGCCACCCATGCCCGCTTCCTTGCCGCGCGCTGTCCGCGCCGCTGATGTGGCCGCCTCCCTCGCGCCGCTGCCACCAGGTTCTGCAACAACGAGATGGTGCGCGGCGGCCCCGGCGTGCGCTTCTACTGCGGCACGCCGCTCATTGCCTCCAACGGCCACCGCATCGGCACGCTGTGCTTCGCCGACACCAAGCCGCGCGAGTTCGACGCCTCGCGCTGCGTGGTGCTCAACAACCTCGCGGAGCTGGTGGTGCGGCACCTGGAGAAGGACATTGCGCTGCAGCTGCGTGCGCACGACAACAACAGCCTGGCGGCGGCGTACGGCAACCTGCGCCGCACGCTGGACTGCTTCGACCACTGCGTGGCGCTGGTGGACACGAGCGCGGCGGGCTGGCGCATCCTGTTCGTGAACAACCCCACCTGCAAGATGCTAGGTGGGTACCGTAGTCTCAAGACTGCATACGCCGCCTTTTAGCAGGGGACGTGTATCACTTGAAACCACTGCACTGCCATGCGTGGAGCGCCGCTGACGCTGACGCTCTCGTGTTCGTTGTGCCCGCGGCGCGCAGGCATCGAGCGCGAGTCTCTGCAGGGCAGCTTCCTGTCGCGTCTGCTGGCGGACGTGGACGGCTCCATGCTGCCCACCGACACACACGAAAAGGCGGCGGCGCAGGGGCGCGAGTTCCAGGTCAGCGCGCGGCTGACGCCGGCGGTGACGGAGGAGCTGGACCTGAAGGACAAGAGCGGCGCGCTGGTCACCAAGGACTACCGCTACCTGCTAACCTTCCGGCCCGCCTCGCGCGAGGACCTGGACGAGGGCAGCATCTCCATCGGCGTGCCCTCCTTCATCCCCACCCAGGCCAAGATGCTGGAGGGCGCCGCCAGCGCCGCCGCCAGCGACTCGGGCAACCTGAGCCTGTCCGCCAACTCCAGCGTGGGCGCGGCGCAGCGCCGGCCCGACCGCCTGTACTTCATGCTGATGCAGGACGCGGTGAAGCTGGAGGCGGAGCGCGCGGCCGCCAAGGCCAAGGCCGAGGCCGAGGCCAAGGCGGCCGCGGCGTCCATGCTGACGCCGGGCGGCTCGTCCACCGCCACCTCCACGGCCTTCAGCACGGACCGCGACCTGCAGCAGCCGCCCGAGTCCATCAACGGCCTGTCCATGGGCCACCTGCTGGGCAAGGGCGCGTACGGCAGCGTGTACTACGGCACGTGGTACGGCACGCCCGTGGCTGTCAAGGTGGGTGGGTGGGTGGTTCCGCCCTGGCGGGTCGCAGTGCCCCGGCGGGTTTCGGCGTGGGCTGGGCGTGGCGCGGCCAGATTTCATACCAACTTGAAACTCAAGTCACCTGGTCGCTCCCACTGCCATGCAGATCATTGACGAGGAGCTGCCGCCCGGCGCCGAGTCCATCGCGCCGCCCATCGAGGCCATCCTCAGCAAGGAGCTGCGGCACCCGCACATCGTCGCCACGCTGCGCTGCGCGCGCCGCATCATCAACCCCTCGGGCAGCTCGCACGCGGTGTCCAGCACGGGCGGCATGTCGCGCGCCGCGCTCACAGGCGGCGTCGTCGGCACCACCAGCAGCGGCAACAACAGCCGCGGCGCCTTCAGTGACGACACCGCGCGCGCGATGTCCACGGCGGCGGGCGTTGTGGACGGCGCGGCCGCCGCCGCGGGCTCGTGTGTGCTGCCGCGCACCGCCGCCGCCGGCACGGTGCAGCCCAGCGACGGCTGGCTGCCGGACGAGATGCCTCGCAGCTCGCCCAACGGCAGCTCGCCCAACGGCGGCGCGATGGCCAAGAAGCAGTCGGGCGCGTCGGAGAGCACGGCAGGCAGCAGTGTGGCCGTGCCGGGTTCGGGTTCGGGCAGCGGGACCGGCGCCACCACCGCCGTCGGCTCCACGGCCACCGACTCGCCGCTCGTCAACAACTCGGCAAACGGCGGCTCGGAGCTGTCGGCAAATGCCTCCGCCAACGCCTCTGAAAACCGCTGGGCCATCATCAACCTCGCAGCAGGCGGCTCGCTCGCAGAGGGCAAAAAGGCCCGCCGGCGCTCCACCTCCGCGGCGCCCGCTGATCCCGAGGCTGCTGCTGCTGCTGCTACTACTGTTGCTGCTGACGCCACCGCCGAGCCCGCCGGCCCTCAGGAGCCGACGTCCACGGACGACAGCGAGGCATATGACGACTTCAACTGCGCCGGCCGCGACAGCAACATGAGCCCATTCATGATGCCGCCCGGCTCCGCGCCGCCCCAGGACAGCGGCGGCCGCGGCGGCCCCGGCCGCGGTGGCAGCGAGCACTGGCCGCACGAGGACGTGTTGGTCCGCCACCAGACCTGGCTCATCATGGAGTACTGCGACCGCGGCTGCCTGCAGGTGCGGCCGGCGGTGTCGCCAAGGCATCGTGGGGCGGCGGGGGGAGCGCGTATGTCTGCGAGTGCGGATGGGTGGGGTGGGTTTCTCGGCGGAATACCGTATGCAAGCAAAACGCGACAGCTGCTCACGGTACACACCCAACATCTTCATCTTGCAACCGCTACCCCCCGCCCACGAACACAGGACGCCGTGGACCGGGGCTGGCTGCGCGTGTCGCCGGCGCTGGAGAGCAGCGGCCCGCGGATGGACGCGGTGCTGGCCACGGCGGTGGAGCTGGCCAGCGCGCTGGCGTTCCTGCACTCCAAGGACATCGTGCACGGCGACATGTCGGCCTGGAACGTGATGCTGTGCACCTCGGGCTCCACCGCCGCTGTGGGCGGCCGCGGCTTCGTGGCCAAGATCGCGGACTTCGGCCTGGCGCGGCACCTGGACATCCGCACCAAGATCGAGACGCGCACCTACGGCACGGTGAGGCCGCGGCACCTCGGGGCCCCCGCCTCCGCCGCCCCCTGTCCCCTGCTCCGTCTCCTGCTGCGAATCGCTGTTAGCATCCAGTCCAACCGACCCGCTGACGCCCGGCCCTCCCCGCATCCGCCTCCTTCCCGCCCCCTCGCAGCTGACGCACATGCCGCCGGAGACGCTGCGCGACGGCGTGATCAGCAAGGCCACGGACGTGTACTCGCTGGGCGTGCTGCTGTGGCAGCTCTACACCAGCAGCCGGCCGTGGGCGGGGCTGCGCCACGGCCAGATCATCGTGATGGTTGTGACGCAGGGCGCCAAGCTGCGCTTCCCGCCCGGCGCGCCCTCCGCCTACGAGTCGCTGGCGCTGGCGTGCATGGACTACGACGTCAAGAAGCGGCCCGTCATCGAGGCGGTGCTGGCGGAGCTGGAGGCGATCCGCAGGGAGGCGGCGTTCTGAGCGGCGGCTGCGGCCGCAGCAGCTGGGGGAGCAGCCGGTCAGGAGAGGCTGGCGCACTGGCGCGGCGCGGGCGGAGGGGCGCGCGCGGTGTGGGCGAGGAGGCTGGGTTTGCAGATGGCATCCTGCGGTTGGGACGGTGTGCAACGGGATGGCGGCTGCATCCTGGTGCTGTTTCAGGCCGGGATTGTTGTGATGTTTGACACGTTTTGTTGTTTCGTGGTTGCGTGGTTCTATCGCGCAGGGCTCCGTTGCAAACCCACTTCGGGGCGGGCGTCTGGCCTGGGAAAACTGGGCTACAGGGATCACATTTATCGCTGGTTTCGATATTTTGGTGTTACGGGTGCCTGTTAGCGTTTTGATATCGAAAGTCGATGCGCCGTGAGTGCGCGCGCGTGCCGCATGTTCCGGACCGCCTTCGCGCTGCCTCTGCTGCTACAAGCGCACAGATTCGAACCCGTCTCCCAAGGGCTTGGTGCATTCTGCAGTGTCGCTCGCGTATTGCCCCTGATCAAGTTGGCTGAAGACGTGAGTGTATTATAATTGCAAAAGGCGTAAGCCTGAGTGCAATGCAACTTAGGGCGCATGTTGCGCTGGTTTCGTAACACCGCAGGCTGTCAGTGGGGGCGTTTGTGTGCAGTGTTTGACGAGGGACTATGGAAATTTCCTGATAACCGGGCTTATACAATGGTGACGGCAAAAGAGCGCTGGCAATTGCGCTTCGGCCCATGCGGCAGGTGCTCCGTAACTGCTGTTGTATAGCGGGCTTCTACTGAACCGCTACACATCAATCACTCTGTCGCGTGATCTGTCAACTATCTGATTCTGACTTTTATACCGCGCCTGGCGATATAACATGTTGGTATCGAGTCTCGTTGCGATCCTGCGAACACCCTGGTTCGATCCTCGCAACTCACGGTCGCAGCCGGCGGTCTGAGGGCTGATGGGAGGTGGCAGCACCCACACTCAGATAGCGCGTGCACGTGAGACGGTATCGGTGACGGTTCTGGTAGGCTTGGGCACCCTACGGCCGGCACTCTGAGCCAATGCGTGGAAGGCCTCGGCTGACTTGCACCTGACTGGTCGTTCTGGCGGTCTGTCTATGGCTTGATCACCCATAGAACTGCGGCGATTGGTCTGGGCGCGAGGACGCTGCCCATCTGAGTGGGGGGCACTTGTTGTATAGCGGGCTTCTACTGAACCGCTACACATCAATCACTCTGTCGCGTGATCTGTCAACTATCTGATTCTGACTTTTATACCGCGCCTGGCGATATAACAACTGCCGCACGCTAGTAAATGCAAATTTGGCGGGGGTTGGGGGCAGCAGCAGGCGTTGATTAGCCTTGGTAGTACGGCAGCTGGTGGCAGACCGCGGAGGCAAGAGGTTCTCGGTAATCTGCACCCTCCTCGGGTGTGCATGCGTTGAATGCATGCTGTGCCCAGTGAGATGTGGAACGCTTGTCGGCGTGAACAGCGGATGGGTCCGTGGGATGGGCGTGGCCGGCTTTAAGACTGCGGTTGGTACACATCGTTTCTTCAAGAATCAAAGGTGGACTCCGAATGGTGGACAAGGCGGCGCTGCGATGAGCGCGTGCTGAATAAGGGCTGGCCACAAAGGTGTGTAACATTACATTGCCGCGGCCTTGTCAGGTTCTCCTGGTCTCGGGGTTAGCGGGGCCCTAGGCCCCCCCCCCCCATCAGTCCAGGCGCCGCGCCCCGCCCGCACGGAGCGGCCACCATCCAGTGACGGGGCCGCCGTCGCCCAAGCGTTTCAACCAACTTGGGGGCAGGTAGCGAGGTGTATGGGGGCTATCGGCCGCCGAAGCGACCTCCCCTCGTCGACCGACATACAACTTTTCGGACGGCGTGTGAATGATACCCACCTGTGCAGCGGCCGCCACGGCAGCGCCAGCGGCAGCACGTGCCGCCGCCTCTGATGCCGCCATTCTTGCCGCCGTGCCGGGCGCGCGCCTGCGTCCACCTCCACCACCTCCCGCACCGCCAGCAGCGTCACCACCGCCACCGCCGCTGTCTGCTCCTCCAGCGCAGAAACAGTCCAGACTGCACCGGACAGGGGCTGGTCGCCTGCTCGCAAGCGCGCTGCGTCGATGCGTCTCCCGCGGTGTGGCGTCGCATGTGTCTGTCTGGTGCTCTAGCCTTGCCGGGCGCCCGGAGCGTGAGGACCGCGTATCAGCAAACTGATGCAGCCAGCCAGCGCGCATCGGTACAGTAACCGCGTCGCACAGCCGCAACTCCTGCCTTTGTTGTCGCGCCAGGGCTTGCTGGGTCAGGGAGTTCATATGTCACCACTGCGGCATGCCACTCTCATCCCATACCCTGGTCCTACCACTACAGCACAGGACAGTGGCCGGCAGCAGGGGAGCAGAGGGGAGCAGAGGGGTGCAGAGGGGAGCAGAGGGGAGCAGAGGGCCTTGGCAGTTGACACCCCTAGCTGGGAAGTTGGGGCACCCTTGATGCTGGACGATGCGCCGATGCGGGCCGCAGTGCCGGTTGTGCCCAGGTCGCTCACCAGCTGCCGCATGACTAGCACAGGAAAAGCGACTGCGGAATGCAACCGTGGTGGCGGGCGGCTGGAGCCGCGGGGTAGTGAGGTGGGCAGCGGGTTGGGCCAGCAGCCCTAGGGCCGACATGCGGCACGATTTGCGTGCCCCAAGCCCAAGCCCTGGATTCTTAATCGCTGCCTACAATAATTGCAGCTTCATGGCTCCAGTTTAGCAAATCGCTGTCACAGTCTATGTCCTGCTTTGAAGCCAGCTCCGCCAATTGCTTCTTTGGATTTGCGCCTATCGCCCCCAACCGCAGTTCACGACGTCTCCGTGGGTCTAGTTTAGAGATTTTTAATGCGTGCGGCAAACCTGCTTCAAATAGGGCGCGAGCTTTAAGCAGCGTGCCCCGGCGATACCTGGGCCTGCTGACCGCCTGCCGACCACCTCAGCCAAAAAATCACTCCCCGCGCTCATGAGGGTGGTCGGCCTGACCGGCGGCATTGCCACGGGCAAGTCCACAGTGTCACGGGAGCTCAGCGCGCTGGGCATCACCATTATAGACTGTGACAAGCTGGCACACGCCGCCACCCGCAAGGTAGGGGCCTGCCTTTTCCTGCCTCACGGGCCGGCCGGGCGCAAGGGCTGCCCGGCACCTTTTCGTGGGCGCAGCTGCAGCATGACTGCATGAGACCTGTCATGTGTGCCTCCGCTCGCAGGGGTCATGGGGCTGGAAGCGCGTGGTGAAGGCGTTCGGTCGGGACATGCTCACGGCCGATGGTGAGTGGCGGAGGGCTACGCGCCACGGTGCCTACCTGCCAGCTGTCTTGGCCAGGTGCAGCGTAGCGCACGCAAGCACGTGCGACACATACAGCTATACCGCGTGCGCGATCACTGCTGTCCGCCCCCAGCGTTCTGCGTGGCTGTGCTGAGTACCGTATATGACGTAGCCCACAGCAATACCGTACTTCCTTGCCCACCATGCCGTGTCTGGCTTGGCCAGGCGAGATCGACCGTGAGCGGCTGGCCGGCCTGGTGTTCAGTGACGCCGCCGCGCGCCGTCGCCTCAACGCGGCCACACACCTGTCGGTGGCGCTGTCGCTCACGCGCGCGCTACTGCTCAGCTGGCTGAGCTTCAAATGGGTCGTGGTGCGTCGGGGTGCGTCGTGGGTCGTGCGTCGTGGGTCGTGCGTCGTGGTGCGTGCGTCGGGGTGCGTCGTGGGTCGTGCGTCGGGGTGCGTCGTGGGTCGTGGTGTGTCGTTTGGGCGCGCAGCATGCATGCTTTGTGCGTGTGCGTGCCGTTGGGCATGCACCTGTGAGGACGGGAAGGCCTCTTCGAGGCCAACTCGGCTGTCACGCTTGGTTGCGACCCCAATGACTGACCCCGCATGAACAATCCCCCAACGAACCAGGTTGTGGACATGCCGCTGCTGTTCGAAACCAACTCACACAAAATGGCTCGGCCCAACGTGCTGGTCGCTTGCAGCCCGGAGCAGCAGGTAAGGGCGTGCCCGTGCACGTACGCCAGACTTTGGATGCAGTGTAAGGTTCAGTGCATGGTTCGCCCGAGTGGCTGCGGCGCAGTGTCGCAGCGGCTGCATCCGTGCCGTGGTGGCGCATGACTGGATCCAACTGTTGCTAGGCTGGGGGCTTGGCAATCGGCTTCACTCGTGCGGGTGCGTTACACAAGGACGCAGATGTTAGGCAACCCAAATTCGAACTCGTCCCAGCTGACAGCTGCTTGTTCATATCCTTCACGCCGCAGGTGTCACGCCTGGTGGCTCGCGACGGCGGCAGCGTGGAGCGGGCCCAGGCGCGCATCGCGGCGCAGATGCCGCTTGAGGCCAAGAAGCGACTCGCCGACATTGTTATCGACAACGATGGATCAGTGGAGCAGCTGAAGCCGCAGGTGGGGCTAGCTAGCTGGGTGCTTGCTGGGTGGTGCGCGCAGGGTTGGGGGCTTCTGAGCTTTGCGCAGCGCCAATCCGCACCAACTTGATCCTCATCATGCGAATTCCCAAGCGGGGACCAGCAAGCCGGCCCCGCCCCTTCATTACCCACCAAGAGAAATGCACTGTGGCCTGCCGGTGCCCACAAGCAGGTCCGCCGGCTGTCGGAGCGGCTGCGGCGAGGCAGCCGAATTTGGGGCGTCGTGACCTCGCCCCTGACCGTCGTAGCGCTGGTGGTGGCAAATCTGGCAATGAAACTGCGGTGGCGGTGATGACCCGGGAGTTTGCACGTCACAGGCGGGCGCATTTCCGTTTGCAGCGTGTGTTCGGTTGGCTTTGGTCTGTGCGTGTAAGAGATCACAAGGAAAACGACAACAAGTGCGTGTTGTGCACGTGCCGGTGGCCAGCTAGCATGGTGCATGGTTAAAATAACTCAGGGAACAAGAAGAGGTGTCTTTCTCAGGGACAAATGTAAGGCAAGTGGCGATGTGTGTGGGAATATAGTGTTGGGAGGTCGGGGAGCAGCGCGCCGTGGCCACTCGCCATGGTTGAGAGTTTGAGACGGCGAAGCTGTTGCTGGCTCTGGCGCTATGGAGGGTTGACGCCTTGACGGCGGCCTGATTTGACGGGGTAGCGGTGACTGCATCTTTCGTTGCGGCGGCCGAACTGAGGGGACTCAGGCACGTCGTTCTGTTCCACGAAAGTTGCGGGTGAGGCGCATGCGTTTGGCTGCGGGAGTCCATGGCGGGGCGGTGGGGCCTGGGGCCTGGGGCCTGGGGCCACGTAACACTGTTACCACCATTGCACCCGACACGCTGCGCTGTTGCTTTTGTCAGTGTTGCATGGAACATCGTGTCTGAGCTGAGGGTCAGTGCCGGTGCGTGTAGGTGTTCGTGCCTGAGCACGCATGAGGCCCGCCGGTCAAACATAGCCTCCACCCTGAATGTGACTACGTAACACATTTGGTACCAGTTGAACACAATTAAAAGCGCACATACATTGTTTTCGAGGTTGCACGGAACTCAAAATTGTGGCATAAAGGCTGGCACGTACCCAAACATGACTTGCTTATCAGACATTTCAATCTAGCTGAATATTCATGATGACCGGGGCCGGCTTGGGCAAGCGCCGGGCCCAAGGATTCGGGGCGCTCATTTTGTTTTGCGCTGCCGGTCCGTGAACGGATGCAGCTTGATGTTCTCTCGGTGCTTCAACTACCGGGTGTCTCAGGGCAGTTCGTTCTGCAAGAAAGCAGCGATGTGACCGAGCAGGTGGGGCCGGTTTTCTGTCGCTGCGGCACCAATGCTAGCCACTAGGCGTGCCTCTCAACCAAACTGCCCTGGTGATGCAGGAGTTGCTGCAGCAGAGGCGACGCGGCTTCGGCTGTCTGCCCAAATGTTCTCTCTTCTCGTGCGGTCGGCAGACTCGCTATGCGACGAGTTATGCAGAGGAGGGGTTGCAATTTGCCCTCATCAAGGAGGGAGAAAAGCCGTCATCATGGCTGCTAGAAGCTGGCGAAAATGCGCAGCCGGGGCTGGTCTGCGTGTCACAGCTGCGAGGTGGGGTTGACACACGACACAACTGGCCCCACTCGTTAGGGCATCTGGCCGGGCCCGTACGGGATATGTAGTATAATGCTGCTTGGGTGATTGCGGTGGCTACTGCTTTTGGGGGGACTACCACAGGAGCTATGAGCGGCTGTCAGCAGCAATACCCAGAACCTGCAGCTGCGCACGCCGATACCTGCCTACTCACGCCCACTGGCGCACTTCTTACCGCTACAGGTGCTCCGTCCCGGCCGTCAGTGCCGGAGCCAGACTACTGGCCTGGGGATGAACTGCTTGGGATGGGCCTGCCGCCCACATTCGAACGCAGCGACCAGCAGTCGGACGGCAGGACGGCGCAGCCCATGGGCCAGGCCAGCTGCCACGCAGTCGTGGTGGAGGATGTCAGCGCCGGCGGCGGCACAGACGCCGCTACGGGGCCACGGGTGCTGCTGCTGGCGCATGCTTATTGGCAGAAGCGTTGCCCTGGTGCGCTGTCTAGGCGGGCGGGGGCCCTGGGCTGAAGAGGTTACGGCCGTCGCGTGTACTACTGACAATCGCCGTGCGCAGGGCTTCAGGAATCGTGCAGCCGGGTGCTGTAGCTGCTGGCACGGTACCCACTGCGGATACACACACGGTCTCACCGTTCCTCCCACTCCAACCTTCCTCGTTGCAGGCAAGCTGGTGCTGGCAGTTGCTCGGCTGCAGGAGCCGGAGTGGCACTGGCACGGCGGCGGCGGCAGCGGCGGCGCGGCGGGCGAGTACTCAGCGGCCCCGGGCGTGGAGGTGCAGTGGCACTGGCACGTGCTGCTGGCCTCGCCCGACTATGACTACCTGGGGCCGGCTGTGCGGCGGCGGACGGGGGCGGCGGCAGGGGCTCCGGCGCTGCCCAGCCCCAGCGCCGTGTCACAGCCCGTGTTCGATTCGATTGCGCTGTCCTGGCACCCGCGGGGTGAGCAGGCGGAAAGGGAGGAGGGCCGTAGAAAGGGCGAAGGAAGGCATGGGGAAGGGGAATGGCGCTAGGCCGAAAGAGCACGGAGCTAGGACAGGGCGTGGACATGAGTACTATTGGGGATGGTGTGAATGCCGAGGCGGGCGTGTTCGTGTGCGGGCAGAGGGTCTGGTGGCGGATGATTACCTCTGCGGAACGGGGATGGGGTTTAACGGAGCACTGCTTGTGAAACCCCCGCAGGCAACGCGCTGGCCATGTGTGTTGGTGACACCAGGGGCAACAGCTGCGTCGCGGTGCTGAGCGCAGGGCCCATGGACGTGCTGTGGCACCGGCGCTGGGAGCAGGACGTGGGGCCGACCATACCTGCAGGTGGGCCTGCACCGCGGCCTCGCAAACCCTGCCTGCAGAGCGGAGGCCGTGCGGTCTCTGGGTCACCCTGCCTGACGGTATTAACCCCATCGCGTCCTGCATGTGCGCGTGTGCTTGCGTGCAGTGCCGTCGCCTACGGGTCGGGGCCGCGGGAGCAGCGGCACCGACGGCGGGGCGGTTGGCAGCGGCAGCCGAGTGGCGTCCATGGCGTGGGTGCCCGCGACCTCGCTGCTGGCGGTGTTGGATGACGGCGGAAACCTGGCGCTGCTGGACGCGGCGGGCGGCTGCAGGGGCGCGGCGTTGCTGTGCGGGGTGAGCCGGCGATAAGGCAGTGCCGAGGAGGGCATTCACCGTGTATGGCGCAGGATCAGGATCGTGCTTGCGATAGGCTTGAAGCGGCCGGGCCGACCTGCTACGCACACCGTTATGTGTGCCCGCAGGCGATCAAGTACGGTGAGTCAATGATGGTGCGGCTGGGGCCCATCCTGGGCAAGGCGGCGCCGCTGGCGGGCAGCTTCAAGGCGGCGGTGTCCGACTTCCCGCGCCTCAAGCGCAACGGGCCGCACGCGCCCAGCAGCGGGTCTGGGGCCGGCGCACAGTCTTCGCCGGGCGGCCAGGGCTGCGGCTCCAACTCGGGCACCGCCGCGCCCACGCGCTACTCGCTGGCGTTTGCGCAGCAGCACGCCGACCAGGCCGGCGGCGGCGCGGAGGGCGGCGCTGGGTCGGGGTACGGCGGCATCATGCTGGCGGTGTGCAACGGCGGCGCCGTGGCCCTGGCCCGCCTGGACCTGGAGCCCTTCACGCCCCGGGGCGCCGGCGCGGGCGGCGGCGACGGCCGTGCGCTAGCTGTGGGCCCTGACGCCTTCGGCGCGATGGCCAAGTCGCCGCTGACCGGCCGCATCACGTCAGACACGGCCAGCGGCACGCCCGGCGACACGCCCGACCGCGACGCGGTGGCGGCGCTGCCCGGCGGCGGCGGCGGCGGCCCCGGCGGCGTGGCGCTGCGTCTGGACATGCTGGAGAACTCCTCCTTCGGCAGCAGCGCCGTGTCCACGCCCTACATGCTGGGCCTGCAGCGCGTGAGCGGCTCCTTTGCGGGGCTGGGCCCGGCGGGCGCGGGGGTGGGGGGTGCCGGGGCGGCGGCTGGCGGCGGCGGCGGCGGGCCGGGCAGCGTGGCGGGCGCGCACACGCCGCTGCTCACGTGCCGCAGCAACCTGAGCGACGCCTACCCGCTGCCCGCGTGGCCGGTGGCCTGGCGCACCGTGTTCACGCTGCCGCTGCCGGGCGCGCCGCCGGCCGCCACCGCCTTCGCCATCGCGCCCAGTCACTTCGCCTACCACGGCGCCGGGCACCACCACGGGCAGGGGCACGGGCACGGGCACGGCAACCCGCACGTGCACCACCACGGCCTGAACCACTACAGCAGCATGCCCTCGCTGGGCGGCCCCGGCGTCGGCGTCGGCGGTGGTGGCGTCGGCGGCGGCGCGCCGTCATCCGTGGGCGCGAGCTCAGCGGTGGGCCGGCAGGAGACGTCGCTAGCGGCGGCGTCGGGCGCCTACCCCTCGCCCGTGGCAAGCGCCGCCAACATGCGCTACCCCTCCATGGTGGCGCTGCCGGACCTGCCCGTGGCCAGCGCCACCGGCCCCGCGGGTGGCGGCGGCGGAGGCGCACGGGGGCTGCTGTCGAGCACTGACGGCGGGCCGCCCGGAAGCGTGGCGGGGGACGCGTCGGTGCCGCGGGGCGCGGGGCCGGGCGCCGCCGCGGCGGGCGGTGGTGGTGGCGGTGGTGCGGCGGGCGGGGCAGGGCTGGGCGGTGGCCAGGCCGGCGCCACGTCATCGTCGGGCGCGGGCGCGCCGCCGCTGGTGTGCACCGCGCCGGTGGCGCTGCGGGCGCTGCAGCAGGGCGACGTGCTGGTGCTGCGCGGCTGCATCGGCGAGGCGCTGGGCCACTACCCCAAGGCGCACATCTACGGCTTCCTGCCGGCGTTCCTGGTGCGTGCGCGGCGGCTGGCAGTCGAGCATGTGACAGTGGGAGTTTGGGTTGCGTGAGCGTGAGCGTAGCAAAAGGGCATGCGCATGATGTTCCCTTGAACCTGAGATGATGAGCTCCCGTGCTTGCGCAGGCCCTGGTGCACCTGCACCGGATAGACGCCGCGGCGCGGCTGCTGCGCGCCTACGCCCACTTCACGGGCCAGGTGGCCGTGGCGGCGGCGGCCGCCTCGGGGGCCGGCGGCGGCGGGGGCAAGCCGGCCGCAGGCCCTGGCGGCGGCGCGCCAGCGGCGGCCGCCACTGCGGCGGCGCTGCGGCAGCGGTGGCAGGCCACCATGTCGGCGGTGCTGGAGGGCGCGCTGACGGATGCGCCCATGCCCACGATCAGCGGGGCGGCGGGCATGGACGCCATGATGGGCGGCGGCGGCGGCGGCGCGGTGCCCAACCTGCACGTCAACGTGCCCCGCCGCAGCTTTGACGTGGGCGGCGTGAGCCGCGGCCTCGCCGCTGGCTTCGCCGGCGCCGCGGCAGCGGCGGCGGCGTCCGCGTCCACGCCGAGCGCGGATGCGACCTCGCCGTCTCAAATAAAGCTGCGGCTGCCGCTGGAAAAGTTCAGGGACCACGCCGCGGCGGCAGCAGCGGCCGCGGCTGCGGCGGGTGCGGCCGGCGCAGCCGGCGGGGCCGCCGCAACCGCGGCGGACGGCGCTGCCGGAGCGGCGGGCCTGCAGGACGGGCGTGGCAGCGGCGGGCACATGAGCACCAGCATGCTGTCCGTGCCCGAGGAGGCTGTGCTGGAGGTGGAGGGCGGGGTCGCAAGCGTGGGGCCAGGGCCAGCCGTTGCCGCCAAGCTGGCGGCGCTCGACGCTGGAGGGCTGCCCACGCCCGCGCCGCTGTCTGCGCCGCCGCCTGGGCCTGTCGTGATAGAAAACGTCATGTCGCCGACGCTCCCGGAGACGCCGCCGCCGGCCGACGCGGGGCCAGGCGCCTCCGCCGCGGCGGGGGCAGCCGGCGGTGGCGGTGGGCTGGGCGCGAGCGCGGCGGCGGACGAAGACGACCTCGCCTCCCCCTACTGCGCGGGCTTGGGCCTGGGCGGCCCCGGCTCGCCCGGGCACGGCCCTGCTGCCGCGCTCAACTCCATGCTGCGCGTGTGCCTGCAGCTGCTGCTGCTCGCCTGCCAGGCCATGGCCTTCGTGGCCTTCAGCGCGCACGGCGCCAGCCGCGCGGCGGCGGCCGCCGCCGCCGTGGACATCCTGGCGCTGCCGACGACGCCCGGCAGCCCGCGTAGCCCCGGCGGCGGCGTGCTGTCGCGCCAGGCCATGCGCCGCCTCAGCAGCACCATGCGCATGCGCAGCCTCAAGACGCGCAGCGTGAGCATGTTCGGGCAGCAGGGCGGCGCGTTCAGCGCCTACGGCGCGTCCGGCTTCGGCGGCTCGCCGCCGGGCGCGGCGGCGGGCGGCGGGGCCAACTCGAGCATACCGGGACAGGCAGCGGGCGTGGCCGCTGGCGGCACCGGCTCTGGCTTTGGCGGCTTCGCCGTTGCTGGCGGCGGCGCAGGAGCCGGCAGTGGGGCCGGGGCGGCCAGCGGCGCGGCGGCGCTGGGCGGGCCTGCCCTGCTGCGCATCGGCAGCACCAACTCGTACCGCGCGGGCAGCGTGACGGGCCCGCAGAATGTCTCCCTGCCGCCCGCAGCCGCCGGGCGCCAGGGCGGCTCCATCACCGCTGGCAGCGCTGTGCACGGCACCCCGCCGGCGGGGCAGACGCCCACCGCGGCCATGACGCCGCCGTCGGCCGCCGCCGCCGCGGCGGCGGCGTACGGCCAGGCAGCCGTTGCGGCCGCGTCCCGCCCGCCGCCCGTCACGCCGGTCGTCATCGGCTTCCCCATTCCCGTCGTGTGGCAGCCCATGCCTGCAGCCGCCTCTTCTGGCGCGTCTGCCGGCGCGGCGCCGCACCGCTCGCACTCTGGCGTGGCCTCCGGCGCGCCCTCGGGCCGCTACCCGGCCGCGAGCATCGCGTCTTCGCTCCCGCCGCACATGCTCTCCACCGGTGCTGCTGTCGGCGGCGCCAGCAGCGCCGCGGACGGCAGCTCCGCCGGCCCCGCCTCGGCGGCGGGCTCCAACATGAGCAGCCCCGCGGCGCCGCGGCCCACGCCCATGCGGCTGCAGCTGCACCACTGCGCCTTCGACGCCACGCGGCTGTGGCAGGATGCCAACACGCAGCACGTGTCGCTGGGCCAGAGCGCGGCGGCGGTGTACCTGAAGCCCTCCTACGCGGCGGGACTGCTGCTGATGGCGCACACCTGCAGCGCGCAGCTGCAGGACCTGCAGCAGCGGGCCGCAGCGGCTGCTGCGGCTGCTGCTGCTGAGGCAACAGCCGCTGCGCAAGGCCCCGGGTCACAGCAGCAGCAGCCGGGGCCCGGCGGTGGGGTAGTGGCAGCGGCCGCGGTTTTGTCCCGCTTCACGTCCACCGCTGCATCTGTCGCGACGTCGGGGCCGAGCGAGGCGCCGTCGCCGGCGCAGCACGGGAAGCCGCAGCCAGAGGGCAAGGACACATCAGCTGCCCTCCCGAATGGCTACTCCGCCAGCAACCTGCCCGCCGCGGCGGGCGAGCGCAAGTCGCAGTCACAATCTCAGCTGCAGTTGCAGCAGCCGCGCCGGAACAACGACATGCTTCGCGCGCCCAGTGGCGCCGCGCGCGTCAACTGGCCGCTGCTGCGCTCAGCCGCCGCAGCCACGCAAGCGGCGGCGGTGTGGCAGCTGCTCAACGACTGGCACCGTGCGGCGCTCCTGGCATTCGCATGCGCCAACGCGCTCACGCAGCTTGGCGGCGGCAGCGCAGACTTGGCGGCGGGTGCGCCGCGTAAGCGGCGGAAGAGCATCCTCGCTGACTTGCCGCTCGCGGCCGAGGACGTGCTGTCTGAAGCGCGGAACCCCGGCGATCCTGTGAATGACTTTGGAGCGGGCGTCGGGGGCGTTGGCGGCGCAGCCAGCGGCGTGCTTGCGGCGGCGCGCGCGGCGTGCCTGCGCATGGGGCAGCGCGTGCTGCTGTCGCAGGTGGGCGCGTGCCAGAAGGTGGAGGTGCAGGACGCGTGCGGCGTGCTGCTGGAGCTGGTGGCGCTGCCGCGGCGGCTGCTGGGGATTGCGTCCAGCGTGCACGTGTCGCTGTTGCAGAAGGTGCGTGGTGGGCTGGGCTGGACTGGGCTGGACTGGGCTGGACTGGACTGGGCTGGGCTGGGTTGGGTTGGGTTGGGCTGGCCTGGGCTGGGCTGGGCTGGGCTGGGTTGGGCTGGCCTGGGCTTCGCCTGCTCTGCAGGCTGTGGAACCTGTCGCTGTGGAACAGCGATGGAGGGAGAAAGGAATGGGTCCCCGGTACCGTGTTTGATCACGGTGTTTTCTGGAGCTCAGGGTCTGAGGACGGCATGCCATGCCGGCGACCGCAGGTGTGCACGCGTGTCGTAGACCTGCTGCCCAAGCGCGTGTGCATCACGCCGCTGCTGCCCGCCGGCTCCGTGCCGCCGCTGCTGGAGGTCAGCCACGCGGGCGTGCGGGCGCAGCTGGTGGCGCACTGCGGCGCGGCGGTGGCGCGGGTGCTGGAGGAGCTGCGGCTGGCGGCGGCGTGCGGCGGCACCTTCGTGTCACTGCGGGAAACGGTGCAGCAGGTGGGCAACTGTACCTAGTGGATGCGTGGATACAGTCATACAAATCACACACCGCTTTCTCCAAACGCCTTTCACAGCACACTTAATCCACGTTCAGCAACATCATGTCCAAGCACCTGACCAGTCCTGGGTGCTTGCCTCGCCACAACCCTGGGCCTCGACTTTGCTCCGGCCCCGCAGATCTCGGAGCACAGCACGGTGGACAGCACGGTGCGCATGCTGCTGCGCTGGCAGGGTGCGTACGAGGGCACGCGGGTGGACGCGGCGGCCGCGCGGCTGCCCGAGTGCGTGCAGGACATGATGCTGCTGCCGGACACCAGCGACTGGGCGCCCGAGTCGGTGCTGCCGCCGCTGCAGGTGCGGGTCGGGGAACTAAAGCGGAGGCCGGGGCTGTGCCGGGCCGGGGACGATGCATGTGTGTCTGCCCGGGAGTTCTTGTTCGGTTGTTGTGGTGGATTGGTTCGTCATTTAAGCAACCGCTCCCAATCCCGTCGGGCTTGCAGGACGCATTTGTGGCGAGCGGGCTCCTCACAGCCACGGACGCGGCGGGTGTTGTCCGCGCCGCACTTGCCGCGTCAGCTGCCGCGGAGTCCGGCGCGCCGCTGTCGGTCGCGGCCGCGCTGGGGGCACACATGTCCTCGCTGGCGGAGGAGGGTGGCGGCGCGGGCGGCCAGGCCCCGGGCGGCAGCGGGCAGCAGCAACAACAACAGCAGGTTGAGGACGACCTGCAAGACCTGGACGAGCTGGCGCTGATGGTGGGTGGCGGTGTTGCTGTGTTGCGGTCGGCCGCCCAATGCTGCAGATACCGTACCCGATGTGATGTTACGTGAGTGTTTGACTGCGTCTTCCCCTTGACTCTCCCTCGCGCAGCTGGATCTGGCGCAGCTGCAGCACACGCTGCTGGCGGCGCTGCAGCCCTTCCTGCGGGAGGCCATCGGCCCGCTGCGGCGCCAGCCGCTGCCCGTGCTGCCCATCCCGGCCGCCGGCGGCGGCGGCTTCAGCTTCGCGCCCGGCGGCGCCGCCAGCGGCAACCTGCCGCTGTCGCTGCTCCCGTCGCTCGGCGCCATGTCGGGCGGGACGTCGCCCAGCGGCGCGCCGCCGTCGCTGTCCAACTACCCCACCGGCGTCAGCACCATCATGAGCGGCAGCATGGCCCCCATGATGCCGGCGTTCGACGGCGGCGGCGGCAGCCCCGAGGACGAGCAGGTGCGGCCCGGCCCGGGGGACAATTGCACTTGCTCTTGCACCCCACGGCCGTCGTTTCGCGCTCTGCCGCCGCGCATCCTCGCCATGTGTACCGTATGTGTGCTTCTTATGCGGCGTGCTTTTAGCGCTCATCACACCTTGAACTTGACGCCGCGCTGCATGTGTTACATTTTATCACCACTCGCGCGCAGGAGGACGCGCTGGTGGACAGCATGCTGGAGGACCCCGGCGTCATCTCCGGCCTGCCGCCCGCCGAGCTGGCGGCCGCCTGCCTCAAGCTGCTGCTCAAGCTGCAGTGGGCGCTGCACTGCCGCGCGCAGGTGTGCGACCACATGCTGCGCCTGGCGCGCCTGCAGGCGCCGCCGCCGCCGCCCCCGCCGCCGCCGCCGCCTGCGGCGGCAGCGTCGCCGCCGGCGCTCCGCGCCTCCATGCCCACGCTGCCCAGCCCCGGCGGCGCGCCTTCGTCAAGCACAGGCGTGGTAGCGGTGAGCGGCGGCCAGCTGACGCACTCACCGACCGGGTCGCGGCGGCCGCCGTCTGCCTCCAGCACCCAGCTGCCGCTGCCCACCTCGCCGCGCTCGCTGTCGCTGTCGCACACCGCGGGCGGGCACCGCAGTTTCCGGGAGTACATCACACACATGGCGTCCAGCAGCAACGCTGCGGCCGCGGCTGTCGCGGCTGCGGTGGCGGCCGCGGCGGCCTCGCCAGGGGCGTCTGGGGGCGGCGGCAATGGCACCGTGAACGGGGCCAAGGGGATAAACGACCGGCGGTCGGACAGCGCCCTGCCTGTGGTGTCGCAGGCGCAGGCCGCAGCTTCCTCGCCACGGCCGCAACTGCAGCAGCCGGCAGCGCGGCCGTCGCCCTTCCAGCAACTCCAAAACAACTCGCTGCAGCGCCCCAGCCAGGGCGGCGCCGCCACCGCGGCGGGCGGAGCTGGCGCTGGCGGGGTGGCGGCGGCGCTTGTTGCAGCGCCCCAGTCACCCGAGGGGGAGGCGGCGCAGTGTGCGCTCATGGCGTGGACGGTGGCGCTGGTCCGGGCCGATGTCTTCCACAGTGGCAGCGAGCTGCAGGTGCGCTTACGCAAATGCGTCATCTTGGGGCCTGTTTCATGCAATGCGTGCGCTATCTTGCGGTTGCCTGCCGTCGTCCCTAACCGTATGGCATTTGCGGTGGAAAACTACCTGGTTTGCTGACACCCTCACTGCACACCGCTGCTTCATGCGCGCACAGGCCTGCGTCCTGACGGTGCTGACCATGGTGCGCTCCTGCCCGGCGGACCTGGCGGCCGCCCTGGACCGTGCGCTGCGCCGCCGCAGCCTCTTCAACGCGCGCCTGGCCGAGCACGTCAACCGCCTCAAGCGCAGCGCGCCGCAGCAGCCGCTGCCGCCGCCACCTGTCGCCGGCGGTGCGGCCGCAGCGGCCGCCCCTCACCTGCACGGGGTGGTAGGGCCGGAGGCGCCCGCGCCGACGCCGTCGACGACGGGCGGCTTCGCGGCGAGCGGCCTGGCCACGGGCGGAGTGTATTCGCCCACCACCACCGCGCCCAGCTCGCCCGCGCCCATGCTGCTGCCGCCGCCCATGCTGGCGGCGCGGCAGGGCAGCGCCGTGATGCCGGGTGGCAGCATGGCGCCAGCGTCGTCGCTGGCGGCGGCGTCGGACGGGGGCATGGACGCGGCGGTGCGCGCCGCCACCGCGGCCGGGGCCGGGGGCCCGCCTTCGGGAGCCGCCGCCCGCATCGCCAGCCTGCAGTTTCCGGCGGGGCGCGCCGGCAGCTTCGCCCATCCGGGGCCGTCGCCGCTTGGGCGCATGGTGTCCACGCCGCGAGGCACGGCAGCGGACGCCGCCGCAGGCGCGGGCGCAGGCGCCGAGGCCGGCTCTGGCGCTGCCGCAGGCGCCGGCGCCGGCGCCGAGGACGGGGCCGACGGCGGCAACAGCTCCGCACTGGGCATGACGGCGCAGCCGTCGCTGTCGGCGGAGTCGCTGCCGCGCGTGCAGAGCTTGCAGAACGCCGGCAGCTTCGCGCTGACAGGCTTCGGCTCGGGCGCGTCCGTGTCCATGTGGGCGGCGCCACCGACTGCCGGCGTGCACCCGCCAGCGACCATCATAGAGGAGGTGCCCTCGACGGCGGCTGAGGCGCAGCTGGGCGAGGGCGAGGCCACGGCCAGCGACCCGGCCGCGGCGCGCGCGCTCGCCGCGCAGGAGGCGCAGCTGCAGCCGCACCCGCCCGCGGGCGCCACGGCGCAGCCGCACTCTCAGTCCGCCTTCTACCACCACTACCCGCACGCGCACCCGCACCCTGCCGGCGGCGCGCCGCGGCCGTCCTACCTGATATCGCCCTCCACGCCCAGCACGCCCTACACGCCCGCGCCGCCGTCGCTGGCGTCCGAGGCGCAGCGGCACCCGGTGCAGCTGGCGGTCATTGTGGCGCACGCCGAGATCCGCGCGCTCAGCCTCAAGTACCTAGAGTACTATGCCGACCCCAGCGGCGCCATGCCCAGCGGCCTGTCCAGCAACGACGGCGGCGCCGGGGCGGCTGTGGCGGCGGCGGCTGCCGGCGCAGGAGTGGGGCGAGCGGCAGCGGAGGTGGAGGTCGCCGCGACGGAGCGCAGCAGCGCGGGCAGTGTCGCGTCGTCGACCGCGGGCCCGCCGACCGGGAAGCCGCCGCGCGCCCAGCACGGCCCGGCGCAGGCGCGCGCCGGCGGGGCTGTGGCAGTGTCTGCATTCGCAAGCAGCAGCAGCCCGGCAGGCGCGCCGCCTGTCAGCGCCCCCGCAGCTGCGGCTGCGGCTGCGCGTCGCCACGTCCCAGGAGCCGGCATGGGCGGTGCGTCGCGCGCCGCCGCCGTGTCGCGGCAGACGGAGCACAGCACGCTGCTGCAGTGCCTGGTGTGTGAGCTGGTGCGCAGCAGCCACTCTGTGGCGGCGACCGTGTCCTGGCGAGCGACGTTGGAGGGCGGTCGCGGCCTGGCGGGTTGCTTCGTGCATCCCATCCTGCACGGCGGCAGCAGCGCCGCCGGCGCATCGGTGGCCGCCGCCTTCGCGCTTGGGCCCGGCGGCGGCGGCAGCGGCGGCGGTGGTGTTGCGGCCCTAGGCGGTGGCGGCGCCGGCGTGATTGTGCTGGGGCGGTCGACCGCTGGCTCAGGCAGCGGCGAGGACGCTGCCGATGGCCGCGGCGGCATCAATAGCATGTCGGGCGCCGAGGCGGCGCAGACGCTGCTGCTGTCGCTGATGGACGTGACGCAGTGGGCGACGGCGCCTTCGCACGCGCTGGATTTCGGCATGGGTACAGGCTTCTCGCCCGGCGGCGGCGCGTACGGCCGCCGGACTGCGCCTTCAATGGCGCCGGCGGCGCCGGGCGGGGCAGCGGCGGCGGCCACTGGGCCCGGCGCAGGAGCCGGAGGCGGTGGTGGGGTGGGCGCCTTGCTGGGCCGGAAGGCGCCTACGGACTCGGGTATGGTGGTGGTGCGGGCGAGCATGGAGCCGCCGCGATCGGCGCGCGCCGCCTCCGACACGCCCGCCGGCGTGGCGGCGGTGTCGGACGCGCCCGAGCCGCGGGTGGACGTACGCCGCGCCTCCAGCGCGGAGCGACCCCTGCCGGCGCCACGGCCCGCCAGCGGCACCGGCAGCGGCGCCGGCTCTGGCACCGGCGCCCGGAGCGTCCAGCTCACCGACGGCGGCGCGAGCGCGAGCGCGGGCGCCGCCAGCGCCAGCGTGAGCATGAGCGGCGACCGGCTGGCGCGGCCGTCCGCGACGCCGCCGGGCAGCCCCGGCGTGGGCGGCACCGGCCGCCTGTCCTTCTCGGCGCTCACCGACGCGCCGGACCTGGACCCGGACACGGACGTCAGCGGCTACCCACTGGCCGCCTCGTCCAGCGCCGCGCTGGGGCTGGTGGCGGTGGGGTCGGGCCGCGCGGTGGACCCCGACGCCAAGGCGGCCGCGGACCGGCACGGCAACAGCAGCATGAAGCAGCACAACAACCCCGCGTTCGGGCTGCACTCGCCCACGCCCTCCAACCTGTCCGAGTTCTGGGAGGAGAACAGCGAGGCGCCGTCGCCCGCCTCCGTGCGGCACACCACCGGGGGCGGCGGCGGCGGCACCGGCACCGGCACCAGCCCGGGCGTGGAGGGCGGCGGCCTCAGCGGCGGGGGCGGGGGCGGCGGGCCGCGGATGCTGCTGTGGCGCGGCAACAGCGGCCTTGGGCTGTCCGATGCGCGGGAGGGCACGCGCACGCACTCGCCGGAGCCGGAGGGGGGCAGTGCGGGGACGTTCGCGTCGGGCTCAGGGCCCCACTTGGCCGCGGCGGTCGCCAGCCGCAACACCAGCGCCGGCGGTGCTACGGGCGAACATTCGCCTGCAGGCCGGCTGAGCATGGAGGCCGGCGACGGTAACGGCGCTGCTGTGGCACCCGGTCGCTCGGTTGAGGGCGCTCCGCCCGCTGCCGCTGCCACACACCCGCCGGTGTCGGGCGACGGCGCGGCGGCTGGCGCAGGCGGCACGGGCGAGCAGGAGCCGCAGCTGCCCACGCTGTCGTACCTGGCCCTTCCCGGCAGCCTGGCTGACATCCGCAAGGCGGTGGAGGAGGCGAAGCAGGGCGTAGCCGGCGGCGGCGCCGCCGAGGCCGGAGCCGAGCAGGCGGGCAAGCCGGTGGCGCTGTCAGACATGATGGCGGCGGCCGCGGTCGTCAACGCCCGCAGCGGCGGCGGTGGCGGTGGCCGCAGCGGCGGCATGAATGCCGGCTCGCCGCCGCTTCCATTCGGCGAGGCGGGCGGCTCCCCAGGGCTCGGCGGCGGGCCCAACAGCGCTGCGTCGCTCGCCATGTCGGACCTGAGCATGCTGGGGGTGGTGCGCGGCGGCACCGCCTCCGGGGCCACGCTGGTGCCGCGCCACGGTGACGACGTGCACGGCTCGGAGGGGCTGGCGGGCGCCGGCAGTGTGGGCGTCGGCGCCGGCGGCACCGTTGTCGGCGGCAGCGCGCGGAACCCGCGCGGCAGCGACGGCGGCAACTCGCTGTCGGGCCTGGGCGGGACGGGAAGCATGGACGGCACCCGGGCCTCGGCCTCCGCGTTCCTGTGCAGCGTGCTGACGTCACCTGACGTGGAGATGGGGCGCGGCGGCGGCGGCGGCGGCAGCGGCGGCGGCGCGGCGGGGCCGTCGCTCCTGCTGCGGCGCGAGTCGGGCGTGTCAGGCACGTCCGAGGTGAGCCTGATGCCGGCCCGCGCGGGCAGCAGCGTCAGCAGCGGCCTGGGGACGCCGATGCTTCCCAACGGCGACGCCGCGGCGGCGGCGGGCCGGGCAGGCGTTACGGGGGCGGTGGGGCCGCTGCCACCGCGGCCGCGCGGGGCGCTCGCGCAGTCACAGTCGCTGCCTCGGTCGGGCTCCGCCCCCCGCGACCACGCCAGGCTGGAGCAGCGCCAGTCGCTTCCTCGCCATGGCGCGGTGGCAGCCGTGGTGGCGGAGGAGCCGCCAGCTGCTTCGCCGCAAGCCGCACCCGCGGCCTCGCTGCACGCGGCCACGCCCACTGCCACGCCCGGCCAACCACACGGTCACGGCGACGGCGACGGCACGGCACAGCACCCGCACGCGCACCCGCACCAGCACCACGGCGGCCCCGGCCTTCACCACGCAGTGCTCTCACTAGCCCACGCTCAAGCGCGTGAAGCCGCCACGCCCAGCCCCGGCACAGCCGCCGGCCTCAGCACCGGCGCCGCCGCCGGCATCGGCCTCAGCGACTTCCTGCGTGTGCCCTCCACCGGGAGCCCCGCCGACTCCTTCACCACCACGCCTGGCACCGGCGGCGGCGGCGGCGGCCTTGCCTCCGAGTTCCTGGCCACACCGCGCTCCGGCGCCACCACAGCCAGGTCGGGCGCCGGCAGTGGCGTGGCCTTGGCGGGCCCCACGCGCGCGCTGCTGGATGAGCTCACAACGGCAGCCGCGGCCGGGACCAGCCAACTGACCTCGCCGGTGCAGGGAAGCGCGTCAGCTTCAGCAACGCTGGGCGCGCACGGCTCGCCGATGCCGATGCGCTTCCCGGCAGCGGCTGGGGCGGGCGGCGCGCGCGTGCCTCCCATCTCGCCCGCCAAGGATGCTTGGGCGCCGACGCTTACACCAGAGGCGCCTCTGGCGGAGGGGGAGGGCGCAGCGACTGCGGTCGGCTTGGGTGTGGCGCCCGAGGCAGCAGCAGATGAGGCGGACGCCAGTGAGGCGCGTTGGGCGGAGGCGGTGGGCTTGGCGCCGCAGCCGCAGCACCCTTCTTCAGGCGCCCTGCCTGACGGCGGCGGCGAGGAGGCCGCACCCGCCAGCACGCCCAGCCCGCGGCGTGTGGTGTCCGCGACCTCGCTGCGAGTCAGCCCCGTGCCGCCCGCCGCCACGCCGTCGCGAGCACCGGCCACCGTGGGCATGGGCCACACGCCGCCTTCTGCCTCCCGCATCCCGCACGTGCCCAGCCCGGGCAACCTGACCGCGGTCGGCAGCCCGCCGTTGCCGCCGTCCGGCCGCCGCCGCATCAGCGGGCCGGGTGGCTCACCGGGCGCCAGTGCCTATCAGTCGCCCTCAACCGGCGGCCTCATACGCGCCTCGCGCACAGGCACGCCGCCGTACCCCACGCACCCGCACGCGTCACCGGCGGGGGCGGGCGCGGGGGCGGGTATGGCGGTGGCGGCCGCGGCGGGCGCACTTGGCGCGTTGTCTCATGCGCGTCGCAGTCACGAGGGCGAGAAGGGCAAGGGCAGCCTGCAGGGCAGTCGGGATCTAAGCGGCGGCGGACACAATCCGCTGTTCAACCCTCCGGCTGCGCCGGGTTCGCCGGGCCCCGGCGGTGCTGGCCGCGGTGCTGCGGCAGCCACCAAGGCCTCGTCTTTCACACGGGGCTCAGCGACTGGGAGCAATAAGCCCATGTGGCACTGACGCGCAGGGGTGGGCATTTCCCGCACGCTATAAGCATGGGGATTCATACGCGGGCACCGCGCGCACCCGCATACGCGTGCGAGGGTTGCGAACCGACCCCTGGCGTGCGAAGGGGTCGAGGAGGAATGGGTCTGGACAGAACTCGCACTTGGAATAGGATGTACTACTTCGGCACTTGTTTTTGCGACTGCACGTTGCATGGCTTTGGATTAACTGGTGATCCCAGGAGTTACTATAGGCGCACGTGCTGCGTGATGTGGTCTGGCAAATCTTAGCGTTCCAGCGACACCATGTGCATATTTTGAAGGGCGGGACAGGACAGAGCCTGGGGTGGACAGGACAGAGCCTGGGGTGAGGTATACATATTCCGCACAAGCACGGAAGCATGGTGACGCGTCTATATTTGGATGGAATGCGGCCTGCGCCATGCGGCCGGACTGCTGGGGCAGTCGAGCAGCATTGCGCGGTGTGGGGCGCGCGGATAGGGCTGACCCGAAGTGGCAGCGCGAATCGACGGCGGAATGCACGCGGGCGCACGGAGCCCATGTTGTGTCTGTGAGCGACTGTTGCACACCGGGAACGCGCATTGTAACACAAAGCAGTGCTACGTACATGTCCTGAGACCGAGCCGGGCCCGCTTCGTAGCGTCGTCCAGGAACCTGCGCCGCATCAAGACCCATTGCCATGGCCAATCGAGTGTCCACGAGGTGTCTACTTTCCCCAGTTCCAGCGAACAAGCACATGATCTGGCAATCATGCGCTGATTTTAGCCACCCGTGCCCGAAGGAAGACCGTGCGTTGTGGACATTCCGGTTTCATGCGCACGTATAAGCCTCGCCGACGGGCTGCTACCCGGGTGTACGTTGGCGCCTGACGTTCGAGACTTCATACTTCTGTCAATGTCAATGTAGCTCACAGGCAGCTTGCAACAAAGAGTGGCCGACGCGCTTCGCCAACGGTCGCGACTCGTATACCTCATCTACGTGCGCACATCGACGTTGTGCAGCTGCCGGGATTCACCGTAGACTACTCTGTTGGACAAATAAAAGGCCAGGCCGTTCGGAACTCAATACGGAAAGAACTAAGACTCTCACTCCATAAGGCAACAGCACTTGTCTGCATTGACAGCAAGTCAACTGAGTTTTGCCTGACGCGACATATAGGAGCGTAATAATTTTAGGAAACTCCAGAAGCCGAGCGGCTCATAAACTCCTGCAAGCATGCAGCTCTCTCACAGCCGCGCCCTGGCCGCGATAGCCGCGGTCCTTCTCATTTCTGCCGCCTGTGCTCAGCCTGGTCGGGGCGGTGGCGGTGGTGGTCCGCGCCCTGATGGCCCGGGCGCCGGTGGCCCCTTGCCGGGCGGCGGGCCCGGGGGTTTCATGCCGGGAGGCGGGCCGGGCGGCATGGGCGGGCCAGGCGGAGGCGGTGGCGGTGGCGGCAGCGGCAACACCATGGCCTGCCCCAACACCACCTCAGGCGTGGACACGGTGGAGCTGGCCCGCAGCTCTGAGACCTACAAGATGGTGAGGACTGAGGAGGGAGGGCCGCCCTGGGGCACAGAATGGAGCTCAGACCGTGGCTCAGACACTCGCTGGGATGGCCCTCGGGCTTCCCCTGCCCCAGATGGCTCTGGTAGTCTGGGGCAGAGGGTGGCGCGCGTGACCGTTCCCGGGGGTTGGGGTGGGGGGTAGTTCATTCCAACTGCAGCGGGGATTCCTGTGCACAGGACAGGGTAGATGAATGCGCATGGAAGCCACGAGCACGCTCCGCTGCTGCACCCCTTCTTCGCCGTGGCCCCCCACACCACCGCTCTTCCCCCTCGCCCCCCGCAGTTTTTCACCGGCTGCCCCCAGTACTCCCCCTTCGGGCAGACGACGGGCAACACCCCCAGCTTCCAGAATGCGACCTACAGCTTCCGCGTGGCGCCCGTCATTGCCGCCACCCCCACCTACCACAGCCGCACCAAGGCCGACGGCTCCGCTAACCCCAACATCATGCTGGGGCCCATTGGCATTGCCGTGAACGGGTGAGTGCCATGGTCGGCCATGTGAGCGACTTCTCGCACGGCCACTTTTGTGGACTCGTGGGTAGTGGCAGCAGCGCTGTTGCCCTCTGCACACTCCTGCCTGTTCACACTGGCACTAAACTGCACATTTGCCCTCCCTTGACTTCGACCTGCTGCTTGCATGGCGTGCTTATGGGCGCAGCGTCCCCATTTTCAACGGTGGGTTGCGATTTTACACATCACGCTATGCATCACCGGCATTGAACAGGCGGCAGGTTCTGCGTGAGCCTCAGGCTCTTCAGCGCTCCTCCCCGCTGCTTGCCCTCTTCCAGTCCGTGCCGGGTCAGCCTGAGGCTCACAGCCCTGCGCTCTGCTGCTGCCCCGCTCTCCGTACAGATGCGGATGCGGTGGGCGCTGACGCGATCATCAATGAGGGCGCCACCCTGGACGACTGCCGCGGCCACGCCGCTCCCGGCGGGGTGTACCATTACCACAGCGAGCCCGGCACGGGCTGTGCGTACACCGACACGGCCGGCAAGCACTCGCCGCTGTACGGCATCATGCTGGACTCCATCCCCATCTACGGCGCGTACGGCGACAACGGCGCCGCGCCCACGGACCTGGACGAGTGCGGCGGCCACACGGACGCCACCTACGCCTTCTACCACTACCACGTGACCGCCAACCTCGCGCCGCCGTACACCACCCGCTGCTTTCGCGGCTGTCTGTCCACCAATGTGAGTTTGAAGGCGGTTCCTTCGCAACATCGCACGCGCGGTGTGAATTCTTGGGGTCTGTGCTAAGGCTGCCGCTAGGCCATCGTCTTCGACTGGTATTACTGATACTGACTCACCGCGCCCCTCTGCTGTGTGACAACTCTGCCTGCAGGCTGGCGGCGGCATGTCCGCGTCCGCCTCCAGCAGCAGCAGCTGCACCCCGGCTGCCAAGCAGTACGACTACTCCGCCCTGGACATCACCTGGATGGCGCCTTTCCACGTTGCGCACGAGAGCGAGGACACCTCCAGCTCGTCCGGCAGCAGCAGCAGCGGCGGCAGCGGTGCCGCCGGCACCTCCCCGGCTGCTGGCGGCGCCGGCCCGAGGCCGTCTGGCCCCCGGCCTGAGGACGGGCCTGCTCCTGGCGCCAAGCCTAAGGACGGTGCCCCCGGCCCCCGGCCTGCGGACGGCCCTGCTCCTGGCGCCAAGCCTGAGGACGGTGCGCCTGGCCCCCGGCCTGCGGACGGCCCTGCTCCTGGCGCCAAGCCTGAGGACGGTGCGCCTGGCCCCCGGCCTGCGGACGGCCCTGCTCCTGGCGCCAAGCCCGAGGACGGTACTGGTCCCCGGCCTGCGGACGGCCCTGCTCCTGGCGCCAAGCCGGAGGACGGTGCGCCTGGTCCCCGGCCTGCGGACGGCCCTGCGCCTGGCCCCAAGCCCGAGGACGGTACCCCCGGCCCCCGGCCTGAGGGCGGCCCTGCTCCTGGCCCCAAGCCCGAGGACGGTACTGCTCCCCGGCCTGCGGATGGTCCTGCTCCTGGCGCCAAGCCTGCGACTGACACGTCCGTCCCTAAGCCCGCCTCTGCGCCCAAGACCAAGAGCCGCCCCTCCCCTCGGGCTCGGCCCAGCCCCCGGGGTGGAAAGCGTGGCCTCTCGCGCCGGATGATTGAGGCATGATGAGCACCACGCAACCCTGCGGACTGAAAGATGCTGCTTTTGGCGAAACAATTAGAACATGTTGCTAGATGGTTGCTTGCATCATACACAATGTCACGCACTCACACACACAGTTACGCACACATACGCATCACTGGCACTCTCTGTTCATGGGCTAAGGCCCACACCTAGAAGACGCTCGGCTTCACTCGATACGCATTACTCCGACTAGCATTGACGCCAGCGCGCATGCTGACGCATGCGACTGCAAGGGACATGCGCACGCGCACGTAAATTGCCGGTAGCTGGACGGCTGAGATGGCTGTGGGTAATTAGAGGTATTCTGTGGGGATGCCTCGGGATTTCAGGCTGTAGCAGTGTCGCTTTCACATTGGATGCACCGCCGTACACATGTCAGTTGAGCGGGTGCAGTCGGGTCGGTTTCATTCATTGCTCGGAGAGGCGCATACAGTCCGCTGGTAACATTGATGGTGATGTATTCTGGACGTCATGCCTTGGACGGCACTAATCCCATAGTCGTGGTCAGTTGTCTGAGGGTAGGGCACGCTATCAGGCGCTGCGCCACCCTGTGGCAACGCATCCTGCTTGCACGCAACCGAGTGCCAACGCTCAACATACCGTATTCCAACATTACTGTCACCAGCAACCCCTGGTGGAAGTATCGAACGAGATGAGTGTCAAATGTAACATGCCTTGCGCTTTACCCCCTGACAACCGTGAAGCACCAGTGCACGCGCTGGACTTGCGGGCCCGCAACCGTGCCGCCGGCTGAGGAAGGGTCAAGTCAGACACATCAAGACGGGTTACAGAAATCGCGGCCTTTTCGGCCTGTCCTGGTCTCGGAGTCAGCGGGGCCATCCGAACATTGTCACAAGCCATATCCTTGTTCATAGCCCAGCCAAGGGCGGCAGCATGCTACTACCTTTAAAATCCAGCAGGTTATTATCATTCAAGCACACACCATAGCAGTGTAGGTTCATTCATTCACGCACGCCTTGCCACGCCTTACGGCGCCCTCCGCATGTTCCAACTCAGGTCACATGCCCTCCAAAAGTCTATCTTCCCACGCCGTTGGAGCCTCACGTGCGGCCGGGGCGGCCTACCCAGGCCACGCGCCCCTTGAGCTGCTTCTCGCAAATTGACACCGAGCATGTGCACCTGGTGTGGACGGCGTGGGGGGAAGACACGTGGGTCAGTGGGTCAGTGATTGTAGTTGCTTCAATGGACGGGTTGTGAGGGGGAAGATAGCGTTGGGCGCACAGTCCAAGAGCAAGGCACGGTGGCCGGAGTGGAACGAGTCAACGTGCTCCCCTCCAACCATTGGCTCGCCCGCCCACACAGTCATCATCCAACACTCAAACCGCGGCCCCTGCCAGCGCACCATGACACCACCACCACACCACCTCAACACCGCACCCCTCCTCACTCGGTGCACGCACCAGGAGTAGGAGGCGGCGTCGGAGTTGCGGCGAATGGGACCCGACAGCGGGTTGTGGTGGGCCACACCCGGGTCGTCCTCATTCGTCTCGTTGTCCACAGACTGCGAGGTGGCGGGGGAAGGTATGATGGTGTGGCATTTCCATCACTCAGTAGCACGCATGCGTGGTTGGATGTACTGGGCGTGCGCAGGCTCCGCAAGGGAAAGCAGGACAAAGGGGCATGACCATGCGAATGCTTCACCTGGATATCAACGCAGCAGACCATGTGATCACTGGCCGAGGCGGGGAAGCAGTGGTCTGCGCGGCGGGAAGAAAGGAACACGGCGGGCTTGCGGGTGCACCGGGTGCGCGCCCGAGGCGGCCTGGCAGCGGCACGGCCTCCCAGCCCCGGGCGTAAATCCCCAGCGCGCACCAGGAGCGCGGTGAGTGATGCCAAACGTCGCGTGCAATTGGCATTGGCTGACACGCGCGGAGCTGTCAACTTCCGCAGCAACGCTGCGCGAGGCTTCCTGTCTCCTCACCCGTCTCGTCCTCCCGCCAGCCGTGCGCAGCGCCAGGGTTCTTCAGCGTCCCGCAGCAGCGCTTGCCACCGCGCTCCCAGTTGCACGAGTAGTCTCCCTCCTCAGATTCTGTAGCTGCTATGCCGAACTGTGGAAGATGGTGGTGGCGGCCGTGTGGGTGGTTATCAGGCGAGGGGTCGCGGGGGCGACATGGTCACCAAGGGTCCCCACTCATGGCCCGACCGGATTCGAGCAAACTCAAGCGCTGTTGCATCAATCAGAATTCATTCACTTCACATACCTGTGCAGCGTATGAGCGGGCCGCTAGCGCGCTGAGCGCGAGGAGAAGGAGAGCGACGCGCATAGTGGTGCTGCGTTGTTGGGGAGCTCGCGGGCTGATTAGCGCGGATGAAGGACTTAATATGTATATGCTTCTGTATGTTGCAGAAGAATGAAGTTAGTGGCTGTCCGGGTCGACTACATTGCTTGGCAACCGTGGTCCTCGCGCGTCCACAACTGCCAACGACCCATGCACTTCGCTCCGGGAGTCCGGGGCCTTCCCTACCCAGACCTGACCTGGTGTGTGCAAGCCAGACATGTCAAGCATAGGGCAGATAATGCCAAGGGGTGTCAGCTTCGTGCAGTTTGAACGTGGGCTGAGCCCCGCCGGCACGACACGAGTACGGCGCTGTATGGGGACCGTGGGTAGTGACTGAGGCAACTTGATGGAAGGGCTCGCCCGTCCGGGTCCGGCGCATCCCTACTCCCCTTGCCCTGCCCTCCCCAAACCTCTATCCAAGTCAGCATTTCCCAGATGCCGTGCAGCCTCATGCTGTTCCGCCTGGGCGCAGCCCTTAGCTGCCCTGAGCCCCTGAGCCCCAGAGGCCCAGGCGTCGCCGCCACTCACGAGTCAGGAACACTCACGAGTCAGGATCATCACTTCACGCTCTGCATGGGCGCCCCCCATTCGTCACCATCAATCTTACAGCCGCCTCCAGCCTCAGCCTCAGCCGCATCACGTAAGCGCCAAAGCGAGCGAACCGCTGCCCGTCAAAATCTGGGGCTGTGACCCAGTCGCAGCGCAGGCTCACCGGCTTACACGACCGGCCACGACCCGTCCTGGGCCCCGCATGCCACACCATTACGCTGCCGGGCGGCCCTCCGAGCGCTCTTTCTACAGATGCGGCAAGTTAACCAGGCCTGCTGCCTATCTGCTCCGGCAAGTCAAGGCGCACACATGTACGCTGCTCATTACCGGAGCACTTCTCACTTTAAAAGCACGTCAGGGCAGTCTTGGTGCTCCTACACCTCCCCATCTCCCTAACCAAAAGAAGCACCGGCCCCAAACCGCATCTCCGGCCCCCCCGCCAGCTGCTCGGTCCAGCTCGGCGCCAACCCCCCTCCACACACCTCCACACCCGGCCCGATCTCCACAATCCCTCCACACGCACCCCCGCTGCACACACGCGCACTCCTCGCCCCCTTCCAATTCACCCCGCCAAAGCCCCAACCCCACGCGCTCACGGCGACTGGCTGGCGTCCGCCTGCGGCCCGCCCGCGGGGCTCTCCATGGTGCGCATGGTCCTGAGCTGCTCCGCGCCCTCGATGGTGAAGTTCATGCGCTCCGCCTGCTCGCGCTTCTTGGCCTGCACCTTGTCGTTGATGGCGGTCAGCAGGCGGTACATGACGGCGGCGGTGGGCGCGCCCGCCTCCAGGTCCTGGCCGTAGCCCTCCAGCGTCACCACCACGTCCGCGTTCTCGTAGTACCTGGGCGCGGCGGAACAGGGGTGGGCGCGGGCGGGGTTCCATGCATGATTATTCAAGACGAGGTGATGACGGGGTGGGGTTGCGAAGATGGTTGGGAAAGGGGTGCAGGATGCACTGAAGACTGCAGAGTGCAGACGTTATAGAATGGGGCGGGCAGCGGCACGGGGCCACGCGGGCATGCCGGGCTGTGTTGTAGCAGTACGTAAGCAATTAAACGGTCGGTGCTCAGCCCCCGGCGCGGCGGCCAGCCCCACCCCCCTGCTCTTTCCCTGCTGCCTTACCGCGTGGCAGGCTTCCCTTTGCCTCTGCGGTGCTGGGTGCTGGGATGCAGTACCTGATGCCCACGGCCCGCCCCCAGCTTCCCCCGCCCCGCCTCAACCCCTCACGTGTCCCCCACGTGCCCCCCATGTGCCGGCCCCCATCCGCCTCACTTGCGGCGGTCCTCCAGCAGCGTGTCCAGCTTGGCCTTGGCCACCTGCTCCATGTCCGCCCCCTCCGGCGCGTCGGCCGCCAGCAGCGGCCGCTTCTCAATGCCGTCCTTGGCCACGCTGCACCGGCGAGGGGAGGTGGCGACGCAAGGGGGGGGCAGACGTAAGGTGGAGACGCACCAACGCTTACGCCCACATTGCTGATGGGCTGCTGACGGGCTGCTGTCGTCCACGCCCGGCCGCCCGGCTGCAGCAGCTGCCTGCCTGGGCCCTCACCCTTCCTCCTCCCTCCCGCCCGTTTCAGGTGGTGGTCTTGCCCCCTACCTCCCCTGCTCCTGCTCGTCCCCCTGCTGCTGCCCTCCTGCTCCTTCCATACCGTGACGCCGGCACTGCTCCTCCTGCCCACCTCCCCGCCTCCACATCTTTGCGTCCGCATGCTTCCCCGCTGGTTTTCGGGGGATATTCGGGTTCACAGTGGCAGATCCTGGGGCCCAGAATGAACTGTCCCCATCTTGCCACACCTCTTTGAGGCACCTTTGCAACCCCTTTCCCCTGCCCCCCGCCCCCGCCCCCGCCCCCGCCCCCCGCCGCACCGGCGCGCCAGCAGCTCCGTGTCGCCGTGCAGCCAGGCCACGATGCCCAGCTGCATGTAGCCCCAGTTCTGCGGCTTGAGCACGGCGCCGCCGCCGGTGGAGATGACCAGGTTGCGGTAGGGGGACAGCTCCTTGATGATCTGGGGGCGGCCGGGGGCGGGATGGGGTGTGGAAGGGGGAGGGGCGCTAGTGGAGGGTGTGGAAGGCGGAGGGTGTGGACGAGCATGGAGGACAGGCGGGGTGAGACTCTGTGCGTGTGCGTGTGTTGGGTGCACGCTGGGCATGATCACACATTTGCGCCAACCGTAAGGCCTTCCCTCACAGGGTCGAACGGCTACCCCCACCTTCCACCCCCGCACACACACACCTGCGACTCGCACTGCCGGAAGTAGTCCTGCCCCTCCTCCGCGAAGATCTGGCTGACGGGCCGCTTGTCGTGCGCCAGCTCGATGACCGAGTCGGTGTCGAAGAAGGCGTACTTGAGCGTGTTGGCCAGCATCTTGCCCACCGTGCTCTTGCCGCTGCCCATCATGCCCACCTGGCGGCGGGCGATTAGGCGCGGCGGGAGGGGTGAGCGGGGGGGTGTTGGGGCGCGCCAGGGAGGCTGGGGCGGTGGGGGAAGGGAGGCCACGTGCGCCTGGCGCGGGTGCCGGCAGCGCCTCCACTCGCCCGCCTTTCACATCAGCACGCAGGCCCCTGGTCCCTTGTCCACCAGTGTGTGCGCACCGGCGGCATACCCAGCCGGACAGCTCAAAGGCCCCGCAGGCAGCTGCCGGCCCGGCCGGTTGATGCCGCCGTGTCCCCGGCCCGGCTGCCCGGCCTGCCCCACACCGGCGCACCCATCACTCCTCCTGCGCGACCGCAGGCCCCCTCTGCCCTGATCAGCCCCTGTGTACCCTCAGCGCTCTCCTGCAGCGGGCTGGCCGTGCCACACGCACACGCGCACGCCCCCGCCTGGCACCGGCTTGCTGCACCCCGGCATCCATGCCTGTCGCCTATGCCTTCATCCCCCCCTCCCGGTCGTGACGTCCTGGCGGCCCGCACGCCTGCCTGGCCGCACTGGCGCCGCCCTGCCTCGACCCCGGGTCCACTTCGGCCTTGCCGCCAACCATACGGCTGCCTGGCAAGTGGCAGCACACGGCCCTGCGCCCCCGACTCGCTTGCAAGTGGCCCGCCAGCCCCCAGGTCGCCGCAGCCCGCAGGCCACCGCAGCTTAATCCTCACCAGCCAGATGTTGCAGCCGCGCAGGTCGGGCAGCAGCTGGTCCGTCACCTCCTTCACCTTGTCGCCCAGGAGGTCAAAGTCCTCCTCCCAGGGGTAGGGGTGGCCGGGCGTCCGGGCAACGCCCTCAGGCGCCTTCTGCAGCGGGCGGGGGCACGGGGAATGGCGGTCGAGGAGGAGGCGGGGACGGTGCCTCTCGCGACTAGGCGGGAGCATATATGTGTCCAAGGCAGTACACAAGCTTCAGGCGCCTTGCGGCGATGTGGGTTGGGCGCGAACGGGTGCGAGGGGCGGTGGAAGGGGCTGCGGGGCCACCGCGGACCACTGCACCTGCGACTGGGGTGCAACACTCCCTGCCCGCCCGACTGACCTCGGCGCGCACGACCACGCGCGAGGGAGCCACACGACCGGCCTGATGCAGGACACGCTTGCTGCTGAAGTTGGCGCGGTGAGCCGTGAACGGCACCGGGCTCGCGACCGGGCGCAGGGCGGCCGACGAGCGCTGAGCGCCCTGGCCAGCCGCAGCCACGCCAGCCACAGGACGCTGCAGAGTTGACATCGACATTTTAGTGCTTTGTTGAAGAACTAGGTGTCAGGCTGATGCCAATCAATGAAAATCGCGCCCGAGCCAGGTTCAGCCCCAGACTACCCTAAAATTAGGTCTAACTTCCAGCAAAATCTCCAAGTAATATGCAATCACTGAACAAGTTGCGCAGGCAAGGTTCCATGCAGACTTCGGGCTTCAATTGCGCTCGCATTAGTGTTGCACAGTGCGCCCCTGTGCACAACTTCAATCCACACATAGTCTGCGAATCAAAGCGGGCCCAACATGGCCTCCCGTGTGATGGCGTCTCAAAAGAGATGCATCCAAGATTCTAAAACCTTCCACAGCCCGCTTCCTGCTTCCCGGCCACGCTGGGCGCGACATGTAGCTAGGGTCTCTAGTTTGAGTGCCAACACAGCATCGCAAGCACAGAAACTGAGTCCAGCGCTCAGCCCGGCGACCGATGCGGTGGACAGGTCGCTTCGCGAGTGGATGACAGCGCACGGAGGCTTCGTTCATCCAAGCATTCGGCTTACCGACAATGCACCGTGCGGGTGCCGTGGCGTGGTCGCCGCATCGCAGCTGACGCACGAAGACGTGGAGTCGGAGCCCCTGATTGTGGTCCCCGAGGTGCGCACGCCACACCCGCGTGCCTGGGCTGTATCGGTCCGGAGACGGCAATCGCTCCTTGGTCACTGTACATCCGTTTGTAGCCTATATTGGGGCTTCACCAAGGGGCAACATCAAGCTGACCGCGGACTTCGAGTGCGAAGGCCAAACCCGGGTTGTCCTGCCGGCCTGCGGACCCCCTCCTCATACACATACCGTGCCTCCCCCCCCCCCGCAGCGCCTCTATCTAACCGCGGACGATGCTCGCGCCGTCCTGCGGCAACTGGATGCAAAGCTACAGCGCAGCGGCAGCAACGGTGGCAGCCCCTCTTCGCCTCGCGGCCCAGCCGCCCCGGGCCCGGGCGGTGGCCTTTTCAGCGGTCTCAGACTGCCACTTTGGGGCGTGGGCGGCGGGCGGAGCCGCGCGGACCTCAACAGCAGCCAAGCCCTGCCGGCGGTGGCGCAGCTAGGGCTACTGGTTGCAGTGGAGCGGGCGCGCGGCGAGCAGAGCTTCTGGGCTCCCTACATCCGGTCGCTGCCGGCGGCGCCATCTTGTGCCTGGGCGCTGCCGCCGCAACAGCTGCGCGCGGCGCTGGCGGCGGTGGGGCCGGCGGCGGCGGGCTGGGAGGCGGCGGTGGAGCGGGCTCGGGGTGGCGTGTACGGCAGGGCGGAGGCTGTCGTACGGATGTACGGCCGGCACCTGGACGTGGAGCTGGATGTGGAGGACGTGGTGTGGGGCATGGGGCAGGTGCGAGCGTGTGCACGTGCATGCAGTGCGTGCAAGTGCTTGCAAGCGTTCACCAGCCCAGCCCAGAGCAAGCCGGTTAACAAGAGACACTGGATGTGCGCAGGTGCTGTCCCGGGCCTACGGTCGAGAGTCGGATCTGGGCCTGGCTCCCTACATAGACCTGTGCAACCACACCCTGGGAGCGCCCCGCCCCGGCGGCTTTACCCAGGTCGAGGCCGAGGGCCCCGGCAAGCCGGCCCGCGAGGTGTCGTACGCATTCATTGAGAGCAGCCGGTACGGCAAACCGCTGCCGTTGGCGGTTGGGGATGAGGTTTACGTGACGTACGCGGCGGACGGCGGGGACCCGCTGGCGGCTTTCTTGAACCTAGGGTTCGTGCCGCCGGAGATGGCGCTGGAGGCGAGCATGCAGGCGCCACCGAGCCCCAGCGTCGCGCGCGGTTATTAGGCAGTTCGGTCGCGGTATGGTCGGGATGTATGTATGTAGGGGCCGCATGTGTAATTGCGTGGCATTGACGGAACCTCGTCGCTGGCGGCGTGGTGGCAGATGAGCGGCTTTTGGTGCATGGGGCAAAGCTATGCAGGGCTGCAGCGGAGGTTGTACGAGTATGATTGCTGGCTTACGTGGACAGTGTGAGTATGATATGGGGCCAGGCCATGATGTGGCCCGATGCACGAAATACCGAAGCACGAGCGTGGGAAAGAAGAGAGAAGACTGAGCCAGAGTGTGTGTGTAGTCAATGCGCTAGAGCATGGAGTCCAGATTCATTTGCGTGATGCTTAGTTGGGGCATAGCTGGAGTGGCAAGAATACGGTAGGTAGACTAAAGCGTGGCATGTTCGTACCAGATAGATCCAGGCGTCACAAGCTGTGGGCGTGTACAACTTAGAGACAGGAATGGCCGCTGCGCTGAATGGTGCCGAGATGCGCTGAGACGCGCGGGTGTGCTCTTAGGAGGCGACAATTGAGCGGGAGGGCAAGCCGAGGTCGGTGCGGTCTGCGAGGTACCTAGCGCAGTTGCGAGAGTACCAGAAAGGGACAGGCAGTTACAGCAGTGTACCGTATGTGTTTGAGGGTGTGTTTGAGGCTTTGAGGGCTGAAGGTGAAGCGAGCGCCCGCGTGCGCCCGTGCGTGATGAGGCATGTGCGTGTGTATTCCTCCCACTCCGCACAGCTCTGTCGTGTTACAATCGCGCCACAGCCCCTGCCACTCTCGCTCGTTAAGCAACGGCCCGGCGGCACCTGAGCCTCTTCACCCGTAGCTGCTCACAGCCAGTCAGCCTCACTGCTACGTACCACACCTCCGAACTTGTGCCCTGCGAGGCTGCGACGGCAGGTACCCAAGCGGCGAACACCTCATGTGTAACCACTCGCTCTCTAAGAGCGCATCGCGGGGCAGTCACGCCACACACGGCAGTGTCTTCGCTGTAGCACTAGCAGTCACGCCGGACTCACGCGGCCACGCAACCATCCTGCCATCCTAGCTGCTCTCATGCTGCAGACGTGCCAATGGCGCAGTGGCGCACGATTGCATCGCAGTAGCACAGCGCCTGGAGCTGCTCACACGACGTCGGCCTCTCCGCCGCCGCATCTACCTCCGCTGTGTTGCTTTGAGCACCGCCGTCGCCGCTACCAGCCTCGCCCGGCGCACCGACTCCGGCTGACTGCGGGCCATGCATCGCCACAGCTGCCGCGGGCGTTGGGGCCCTTGCCACCGCACCCTGCGGCGCACCGCCGGCCTGGCGCCCCTTTGGCCGCCGCCGTGAGGTGGCCACGGCCTGCCCCGCACGCTGCTGGGTTGCAGATGCGGCGGTCACCTTGGAGCTGACGGCGAGGGTCCCAGCAGTCCCAGCCGGCGCCGCATCGCCGTCGGGCTCTTGCGTCGCCGCGCTGCTGGCGGCAGCCCGCCCGTACCCCGGCGCAGACTGCTGTCCCGGCTGCGGCTGCGGCCGCGGCTTGATGTAGGGGCAGAGGTCGGCCCCGGCCTCGCGCTGCCACAGCCGCACCAGGCGCACGGCGGCGGTGCGCGCGCCCATGAGGTTGCCGGCACCGGGGCCCAGGCGCAGCGCGGCGTAGGCGCCCGCCACGAACACGTCCAGTCCCTCACACCACCTGCGGGGGCGGCAGGCAGGCAGGCAGCGGCCGTGAATGCAGGGCAGGGCGGTCAGGCAGCAGTGGGACGCGCACGTGGGAGGGCGCCCTGGTCAGGAGGCGAGATGGGCTGATGAGCGAGTGGCCGCAAGTCTGCTGCTGGCCCCTTGCGCACACAGCGACACGCGGCGGCACACACGGCCCGTCCCGTCACCTTCCCCTATCGAAATCCCGTTCTATGTCCCCGTACGCATGCTGTCAATAGTAAGAATGCTCACACAACGCTCACGCACCGCAGCTCGGGCGTCAGTTCCGGCAGCCCGCCGTGCAGCTCCACGGGGCACTGCGCCTGCAGCCCCCGCAGCAGCGGGTCGCGGCCCGCGTCCACCACACTGCCAGTGGCGCACCACACGTGGTCGGCGTGCAGCAGCAGCCCGCCCTCGCTGCCGTCGTCGCCGTCACTGCCACACGCGGCCTCGGCCTCGTTGTCGCTGTCGTGTGTGGGGCGCTGGCGGCGGCGCTCCAGTGGGCGGGAAAGGTAGAGGTGCCAGCAGCCGGCGGCGCGGTGCGGCGACCAGGGCAGTGAGCCGTAGCCACGGGTGCAGCCCGCGGCCGCGCCGCGTGCGATGCTGCCGCAGCTGCTGAGGCCGCTGGCGCTGCTTCTCTGGCTGCACTCATTCTCGCTGTCGCTACTGCAGTCGATGCCGCCATTGCTGAATCCACAGCTGCTCCGCCCAACCCCTGGCGGCACGCCACCGCCCGGCGGCACGCAGCAGCACTCGCTCCAGTCCGCCGCCTCCACCTCCACCTCCTCCTCAATCCGCAACATGCCCTTCGCCTGCAGCGCCCGCAGCGCCGCCACCGCCTCCGGCGTGGCGCTGCCACCGCCCACCGCCGCCCGCAGCGCCGCCAGCCGCGCCTCCGCGCCGCCCGGCAGCCGCCCGAAGTCGTGCAGGTGCGCCTGGCGCATGCGGCCGAGCCACGGCACGTCCACATCGAACTGCTTCACCTGCTGGGCAAGCACGCACAGAGACGTCACAGGTGACGATGTGGGGGACAGGCGGGGTCGCGTGCGGATGTGAGTCAGTGCATGTGGTAGTGGAAAGGCGGTGCTGTGAAGATGGGAGCAGATCCACCGTGATGCTGGCGTTGTCAGCGGTGTGGGCAAGAAGGCGACATGCATTCCCGCAGAGAGACACACGGCACACGGCACACGGCACGCGGCACACGGCACGCGGCACACGGCACGCGGCGCACGGCGCACACCCACCTTCAGCTTGCGGCGCACCAGCAGCACCACGTCCTCGCTGCCGTGCTGCGCCGCCAGCGCCACCAGCTGCGCCGCCGTCAGCCCGCCGCCTACTACCACCACGCGCTGCCCCGCCAGGCTGCGGCAGCTGCTGCCGCCACCGCCGCTGCCGCAGCCCGTCCCTCCCGAAGTAGCCACTGCTGCGGCGCCACAGTCGCTGACAGCAGCGTCTGAGTGCGCCTGCCGCGGCTTGCGGCAGGAAAAGGAGCGGGCCACGTCCCAGGCATGGAGCATGCGGCCGGCCCAGGGCGGCGGGGCTGCAGCTTCGACCGCCTCCGCCGTTGCTACCGCCGCCGACTCTCGTTGAGCCTCGGCTGCCGGGTGTTGTGTCTGCTGCTGCGCCGGCTGGGTGTCGGCGTCGGGCGCAGGCGGCGCAAGGGACTCGTCGAGCACCTTGAAAGGGTGCAGCTGCTGGTGCGGGCGCTTGCACTGGTCATGGCAGGCATTGGGCTGCAGCTGCTGTAGCTCATCAACGGCCGCAGCGGCTGGCGCTGCCCCAGCTACAGCCCCAACTTCAGCTGCAGCGCTCCCCGTGACCGTGGCCGTGGCCGTGGCTGTGCTGGATGGCGCGGGCCCGGCCGCCGCGGCCGCCACCACCCAGCCCTGTGCGAAGGGCGGGAGGCGGGGCACGTTGGTGGAGCCCACCGCCAGCAGCACCCGCCGCGCCGCCACTCGGCTGCCGTCGCTGAGCGTGGCCACGCAGTGCGAGTAGCTCGTGCCGGTGGCAGATGTGCTGTTGCTGCCGGTGGCACCAGCAGTCGAGGCCGCGGCCCCCGTGCAGGGCACCGGGGTGAGCTGCAGCACCTGTATGAGCATTGGGACAGGGAAGGATTGGCACGGAGCCAGCTGAGTCTTCGCCTCAGCGTCCCAGCCACAGTAAATGAACACCTGGGTGCATATTCGCCGCAGCCAAACCCTTCACACGCCACGCAGGCCACACCACACCACCTGGATACCCCCTGCCCTATCCTCTCATCCCCAACCCAGACCCCTTCCCCGTCCACTCGCCTTGGCCTGCCGTACAGCCCCCGGGCTGTCCAGGCAGTAGCGCCGCAGCACACTGCCCACGAAGTCGCGGAACAGGGCGGTGCCGGGCAGGTCGAAGGGGCCGCGGAAGTCGGCGCTCTTCTCCATCACCTGGTGTGTGCGCGAGGCGTGCGGCAGCAGCAGGCAGGTGGGCATGCTAGCTGTCAAGGCCAAGAATGCGGCGGTTTGTGTGTGGTGCCGGCTGTAGCTGAGGTCAGATGCAGCCGCGTGCAGCGGTGTGGAAAGCATGTGAGTGGGCATGTGCGCCCTCAGTCGCCGGGCATGTGAGCACCAGCCTTCTTGACACAGAGTTCCGCATACCCCCAAAAGCTGTGCGCAGCGCTCCCCACAGCCCCGGCTGCACCCGGCCTCATGCGCACCTCCATAGGCCGCAGCTCGCAGCAGCGGCGGCGCTGCTCCGCCCACATCTCAAGGCTGTAGCTGCTGCTGGGGTCGGGGTGCACGCTGCTGGGGGAGCGCAGGTGCGCAATGCCCAGGCCCGCGAACTGCGGGCGGGCAGCAGGCGTGTCCTCAGGGCGCGCGCGTGTGTCGCGGGTGTTGGTTGGTGCGTGTGATGCAATGCACGTGGGCGCAATGGAAGTACAGTGCGCGTTCATTTGGCGATGTGCCAAGATGAAAAGGGCGCTCCCCGCGTACGTGTTTGCGTGCTGTCCGCTAGCTGGATGGGGTCCCCGCCAGCCAGAGGCACGCCCCCGCGCTTGCCCGGGCCGCTGGCCGCATCTACCGGATCTACAAGCCTGCCCCGCCCAGCCGCGCCCGAGGGCTCCAAGCAGCAGCGCCTGCGTCGACCTACCTGCCTACCCACCCGCCCCGAGCACCCGTACGCACCTGCTCGTCCCACCTCGACATCCAGCCGCCGCGCTCGTCCACGATGAGCACCCGATCCCGCAGCCAGCCCGCCAGCCGGTCGCGCCGCGGCCCGCAGCCGGCCTGGTGCTGCTGGGCCCGCTGCAGCGCGGCCTTGGGCTTCACCTCACGCCGGTGGCCGTCCACCGAGTCATCCGGGTCCTGGGTCGTCCGGGTTTGGGGGGCGGGTTTGTGACTACCAGCCCAAGGCATCGACGCAAGCATCAACGAAGGGCGGGTTGGGGCGGTTGGGGCGGGCCGGGGAGAGGTTCGCAAGAATGGAATGGATGCAAGACTGGGCACTCGCGCGAACATGTTGCTACCGGCGATGAAATGAGTTGTCGGCTCTCCAGAGTCTGTCACAAAGTCTTGGGCACGTCATGACCCCATGACGGAGCACACATGGCACAGCTCAAGATGGCGTCTTGCATTCGCATTCACTCGCAAGCACTACGCACACATGTTCGGGCGCGGGAGGCGCACCTCCTCGATTAGGCGGCATAGCACGCTGAGCGCCGCGGGCCCGGAGCCGACTATCAGCAGCTCATACATCGCGAATCCCAGTACAAACTGTCAGGTCAACGGACGAGACCGAAGCGGGAGAGCTGGCAACTGAGCAAGGCAGGCAAGAGAGATGTTCAGATGTCGACTTGGAAACCTGTGTACAAAGTCACCGCAGCAAGCTGCGCTCACAGTATTACAGCATTGAGTTAGCAGTGGCGGGCAGCTACATGATTATACCCCAGAGCTATAGGAGGAAAGCCGAGGTACTAACGGTCGACACAACGAACTCATACCAACCGCGACGACTAATTCAAACGCGGTCAATTGGACACGTTCCGCAAGCGTGATGCATATTCTAAAGCTTGTCACAACTCGAGCAATGCTGCGATGCGAGTGCCATATGCACGGAGCTGTGGTTGTGCCCCCTCGCGGCTGCCGTCACAGTGCGCAACGCTGGTAATGTGCCCCCCTTGGCCCCCACCCCCTGCCCCTGCCTACTGAGATGCGAGCACCTGCCATTCCTTGCGGTGCCCAGGACGGATGGCACCTTTCCTGTGCGAAGCCCATCCGTATTGATTCCATCATAGCGATAAGCAATACAATTTTGTGCCCTGTGATTGCCAATTGCCGCACTTGAATTGACCTTGTATCTCGCTTCAAGTTTTGAGACTCGCGCAAAGATGCCCGGCCGGCCGCGCATTCTTATTTCCAACGATGACGGTATCAACGCCCCTGGTATCAAGGCGCTGGTCTCAGAGCTAGTGAAGGTACATCAGAAGAACGCGGTCAGAGCGGGCCGTTGCCGATCGAGAGTGAACTGAGGCGCCAACTTTACTGGGTCGGCGGATTGATTTAATACAGCGTCTGTGATAATCAGCAAGCATAGATCAGTTTACCAAAGACAATTCATCGACGCAGCGGTGGAGGGGCCCAAGTCGTGCGTTTTGTCGGCGGAGGGCCAGCCTCAACCCCCCGATGGTGCTCCCCCCGTGGCGTACAGCGGTGCCTGGGCGCGCATTGCCGCATTTCTGCCCCTTGGCAGCAGGCCCTTGCCACGGCCTGCGCTATCCTCCCGAGTTCCTCAAATATCCGCCTCTGCATTCCTCTCAGGCCGACTTTGCGGATGTGTACGTGTGCGCGCCGAGCGGCGAGCGCTCCGCGCAGTCGCACGCCATCACCCTGGGCCGCTACCTCAGCTGCGTGCCCACCGAGCCCACCAGTAAGCACGCGGCGGGAGTGGGGTCTCGGGTTCGGCCCCAATGCAGCCGGCTGGAAGCTGGGAATGCGGCAGGCTGGGAATGCCGAGCTCCGCGAGGCTGGGTTTGCCGCATGCTGGGATGCGTGCGCGTTATCCGCGCCGGACCGCGCCCCAGGTCCTCGCTTTCACCTGGAAAATTGCACCTGCACGCGTCGCTATGTGCACACACACGCGCACGTGCACATAACCGCTGACGCCGCACTCACGCGCTCCGCACGCCGCCGCACGCCGCCGCACGCCGCCGCACGCCGCCGCACGCCGCCCCAGCTGCCGGTGTGATTGAATCGTACGCGGTGGACGGCACGCCCGCCGACAGCGTCATGCTGGCCCTGTGCAGCCCCGTGTTCCAGGTGGGGCGAACGGGGCGGGGCGGGGGGTTGCAAAGATGGTATATAGAAATGCAGTGGCGTAGACAGCAGGCGTGGAGGCGTGCGTACCGTGTGTGTGTGGGGGGGGGGGGAAGGAGGATGGGATGCAAGTCAATACGGGGGGCCTGCTATGCAGCTGGGTAGGCAGTGGAGCACTGTGGAGTGGCCGGGGATCGGCAGATGGGCCGGGCGCGCTGGTGCGCGACTGGTGTGAACGGCGCCGTGTGCGGCCAGCCTAACCGCCCTGCCACCCCGCTGCCCGGCAGGACGTGTCGTTCGACCTCATGATCAGCGGCATCAACCGCGGCGACAACGCCGGCCTGCACGTCATCTACAGCGGGACAGTGGGCGCGGCGCGCGAGGCGGCGTGCAAGGTGCGACCGTGCAGAGTGGGACTCGGCGGCCGGCACAACCGGCGAGGGACGGCGTCTAGGCGCCAGGGGCGGCGCGACCGGCCCTCGCCCCCCAACGGCACCTGCCCTCATTCCCTGGACAACGCGCACACACACAACGGGCCGCGGGCGTGCCGCATCGCGTGCACAGTCTTAGTGTTACTTCACTTCGCGGCTCAAAGCGATGCGTGCATCCCTGCATGCCTAGCAGCGCAGCCTAACCAGCCTAACCCGCCGCGCCCCCGCACCCGCCCTGCACGCCACCACCGACCCCGGCACGCGCCTGCCTGCCTGCCTGCCTGCCTGCCTGCCTGCCTGCCTGCCTGCCTGCCTGCCTGTCTGCCTGCCTGCCTGCCTGCCTGCCTGCGCGCAGGGCATCCCCGCCATGGCGCTGTCGCTGGACAACCACCTGGCGCGCAAGGCGGACGACTACGCCCTGTCCGCCAGCCTGGCGGTGGTGCTGGCCAAGGCCGCGCTGGGCGTGCTGCCGGGGCAGGAGGGCGCGGGCCGCGCGCCGGCGGCGTCGCTCAAGGGCGTGGTCGTCAACGTGAACTTCCCCATCGCGCAGGGCCAGATGCTGCAGGGGCTGTACCTGGCGCGCCAGGTGCGGCCGGCGGCGGCGGCGCGCTGGGGACACGCCGCGTGGGGGGGAGGCGGGGCGACAGCGACAGCGGTGGCGGGGTTCGAGGTTGCCGGTGGCGCGGCACAGGGTCTCGGTGTGTGGGCGGGGATGACGGGTGACTTCTTGATGCGGCGCAGGCGCGGCTGTGCGGGGCGGCGGGAGTGGGCTCGCACGTTGCGCTCCTGGCTCAGCGCCCACCGGCTTCCCGTCACTCCCTGCGCAGCCGCCCTGCACCCGCCATCCCCCTAACTCCCGTGCCTGGCCTGGTCCGCCCCGGCCTGCCCCGGCCTGCCGCAGAGTGTGGCGTGCGTGTTCCCCGCCTTCAAGGAGGTGACGGAGGCGCCCGGCCCGCACCTGGCGGAGATTGACGAGCACACGCCCAACAGCCGCGTGTTCCGCAACTACGCCGGCATGGTGCAGGAGTGAGTGGCGTGTGCGACACATGTCGGCGGCTTGGTTTGCTAACCGTAGATGCAAGCTGCGTATGATTGTGTGAATTACCGGTGGTGGGGGGAAAGAAGGGAGGTCTGGGCAGCAGCATGGGCGTGATTGCCGTGCGCGCGTGTTGAGCGGGCAGGGGCGGCGGGCGGCCACTGGCAAGGGCGCGAGCCTGTGCGGACGCGGCAAGTGCGGCGGCGTTGGTTAAGGCTGCATGCGCTGCTGCCGCTGCCTCTGCGCCGCCTGCTGCTGACGCAGCGCTGCTGTTGCGATCAACCGTTGCACCTGCCGTGGATTGTCACGCCCGCACGCCCGCACACAGGGATCAGGAGGAGGGTAACGACGCGTACGCGCTCAAGAACGGCTGGGTCAGCGTCACCCCGCTCAGTCTGCTGTCGCACATCCAGTTGGGGCAGGTGCGCGCGCGGGGCGTTGGGTTGGAGCGGCTTGGGCGGTGGTGGCCGGTGAAAAGGCCGCGCAACCTAGTGGACGAAAAGGCGACCTGGCACCGCGACCAGGCTGTGCCGGTCGATCCCGAGGACAGCCGCTTGAACTTTCTTGGGGATGTGTGTGTGTGTGTGTGTGTTTGTGTGTGTGGTAGTTCATTCCAGAACCCAAAGCAACGGACCGAGTGAACTCAAACCATCCAGTCCTGCCCAGAGGGGGGGGCGGGGCGTGCGGGGCACGCCACGCCACGGGCTTCCACGCCATTATTTACTCATTGCCCCTGCTCACTGCACGCACGCAAAACCCTGCTCTCTGCCCGCTGCCTCCGCCGCCGCCGTCACTGGCTCGCAGGACCCCCGCGCGGAGACCGTGGTGAACGCGGTGTCGCAAATTGTGTCCCGCGCGGCGGCTGAGGCGGGCCTGTCCACCAGCGGAGTGCCGGCCAAGCTCTGAGCGCCTGGCGGCCGGCCCCAGGCGCCAGCGGCCCTGTGAGGCCGCCACGTGTGTTCAGGGTCCCCGATGGCCGCAGGCCTGCGGAATTGGGTGCGGCGGGGGCCATGCGCTGTGCTAAGACACGCCGTGTCGCTGCACTGCATGCGTTCAGGGGTGCCCCTGGCGCACCAGCCCCTGGCAGGCGTGTGCGGCCGTAAAGGAGCTCGCACAGGGCAGCCGCACCTGTGGGTTGCGGCGCCACATCGCGCTGGCATGGGTGGTTACAGTATTAGGACATTCGGACTTCGGGAAATGTGTATTTGTGTGGATACCGTGCGTACGGTACCGTTTTTCTCCATGTGATTCGTGGGGCCACCTTGGACAAGGCGGCGCCAAGCCGTTTAGCTGAGGCTGACGATGCAGCGGCTGCAACTGCGTGCTTTGGCGCGTGTGGGAAGCGCGGTGGACTGGGCCGGTCGACAGGGGCGGCCGACAGGGGCGGTCTTTCGAGCTCCCTTCTCCTCGTCCACGAAGCTTCAGCCAAGTACCAACGCTGTGTAACAACTCTATGTCCTCTCAGATGCCGTGCATTCCACGCGGCACGCACTCTGACACGCGCCTCCTGGGCCCTGGCCAACTCTGGCCAGCGTCACGGCTCCCCGGCCAACGTCACGGCGCCCCCTTATTAGCGGTCGTGTCGGACCTAGTTCCTCCGCGCGTGGCCTGGTGCTCTCCTTCCATCAAACCCCGGTAGCTCGCCAACCGGTCGCGACGCGGCCCGAATTGCCGCGATGAGCCCGCCCCAAACCCATGTTGGCGACTAGGGCTCCGGGCTGCGACATGACATGCGCAGCCCTTGCAAACCGCGTCCGCCGGCGCCCCCTATCCAAAAGACGGTTATGACATTTTTGCCTCCTCCATGACACGCCATGATGCATTTGCGAGGTACGCTGCTGCGTAAAACGCGAAAAGCGCGAGGCGTTGACCGGTCGTTGACCGCGACGACCGCGCTTTCTCAGCGACGCATGCCAGCCGAACCCGAATTTTTCAAGCTGACTTTCGCTTCACCATGTATCCTTGACATGCCTGCAACTCGGTTACGGCTTTGGCCTGGGTCCCAATGAAATTCAGACCCTTGCAGCGAGCATTGAAGGCATGCACCCGTTAAAATATGCTCATGCAGGTGAGCTTTATGCAGCCAAATAAACGCAGTCGAGCGGCAGCTTTGCCCGGGAAATTCAGGAACTCCTACCACAACCTCCTACAATTGTACGGATGGCCCATCGCCCATCGGCTCTGCACTTAAGCTTGCAGGGCGGCAATCATTGCTTCACCTTCAGGCAAGCACTCGCAGCCGCTCCACTCGTAGCGTCGACTTTTCAGGACCACTCATAAACAATGGCCACTATCTCGTCGATGCGCATTGGCGCTGCTTCCCGCGTGGTCGTCTCCGGCCGCGTGAAGGTGAGGCGCTTGATCTTTATGCTCTGCCTCGGGTTTCAAGGGCGCGAGATCCAGAGCGTCGGCTGCTGGCGACTAGAGCGACTCGCAGTGTGGCCTCGCGCCCGATGCCGTTACACGAGCGCGCTCGCTCTTCTTGGCAGTCCGAGTGGAGCAGATGGCTGGCATTGCTTGTTAAGATTTCAAACAAGGCCCTGCCATGCTTCGTAGCCCTGCTGACGCGTCCGCTTATGCAATCCTGCGCGCCCTTGCAGACCGTGAAGGTCGCCGCCCGCGGCAGCTGGCGCGACTCGTCCTCCACTGCCACCGTGCAGGCCAGGTGAGCTCAACTCGTTGTCAATGAGATGCATCTGGGTCTGCTTGAAAACGACAGGGCTGTCCTTTTGTGGCTCGCCGCGATCCCTTATCCGGTCGCCGGCCAGCCGGGCTTGTTCGCACTCAGCAGCGCGCCGAGTTCTAGCCTGCACCGGTTGCTTACGCACTTCATGTAGTGTGGAGGACATGATCGCGCACTTCTTTCGCTGCTCCAAGCTGATGTTTTGACACGCTTGCTTGCCTTCTGCCTGCCCCCTGCAGCCGCGCTTCGTCGGCCACCAACCGCGCGAGCCCCACTCGCTCGGTCCTGCCCGCCAACTGGCGCCAGGAGCTGGAGACCCTGCGCAACGGCAACGGCTCCTCGGCTGCCTCTTCGGCCCCCGCCCCGGCCCGCTCCTCGTCGGCCAGCTGGCGTGACGCCGCCCCGGCCTCGTCGGCCCCTGCCCGCTCCAGCTCTGCCTCCAAGAAGGCCGTGACCCCGTCGCGCAGCGCCCTGCCCTCCAACTGGAAGCAGGAGCTGGAGAGCCTGCGCAGCAGCTCCCCCGCCCCGGCCTCGTCGGGCTCCGCCCCTGCCGCCCGCTCCTCGTCGGCCAGCTGGCGTGATGCCGCCCCGGCCTCGTCGGCCCCTGCCCGCTCCAGCTCTGCCTCCAAGAAGGCCGTGACCCCGTCGCGCAGCGCCCTGCCCTCCAACTGGAAGCAGGAGCTGGAGAGCCTGCGCAGCAGCTCCCCCGCCCCGGCCTCGTCGGGCTCCGCCCCCGCCCGCTCCTCGTCGGCCAGCTGGCGTGACGCCGCCCCGGCCTCGTCGGCCCCTGCCCGCTCCAGCTCTGCCTCCAAGAAGGCCGTGACCCCGTCGCGCAGCGCCCTGCCCTCCAACTGGAAGCAGGAGCTGGAGAGCCTGCGCAGCAACTCGCCTGCCCCCGCTTCGTCGGGCTCCGCCCCCGCCCGCTCCTCTTCGGCCAGCTGGCGCGACGCCCCCGCCTCGTCGGGCTCCGCCCCTGCCCGCTCCTCGTCGGCCAGCTGGCGCGACGCCCCCGCCTCGAGCTCGAGCGCTGCTGACAAGGCCGGCACCAACCCCTGGACCGGCAAGTCCAAGCCGGAGATCAAGCGCACTCCCCTGCCCGCTGACTGGCGCAAGGGCCTGTAAGCAGCTTGCCTACCCAGCAGCTAGCTTCTTCAAAAGCATGGATACCACTGGTGCGCGTGTGTCATGTACAAGACTAGTGTACATCGCTAATGCGTGTTGATTGGTGGCCTGGCTTCATGTGGAGAGAGAGATGAGACTGTGCAGCAGGAGGGTCGGGGGAACCGCGGGTGCCTGTGGCGGCATTGTAGCGCCGGGTCATATTCGTGTTGCGTCTGTGGGTGTTTGCGTGGTGCATGCCACACATTAAGTTCGTGAGTTCTCTGGTGTGTCTGGTTGCAAACCTGAGGTGCGGAGGAACATATGTGTTCCACACTCGCCCTCAAATTTTGGTTGAGATCGTGAGAGGGTGCCTGCAGAGCGTGCGGGTGCCTAATCCGGAGCGGCGCAGCATAGCCCTGCCGCCGCGCACTTCATTCAGTGGAGTGACGAACTTGCACGACTGCTTTTGGGAGCGCGGGCAAGGAGGGCTTTTAGAGAGGAGAGAACAAGTAGCACTGCAGAGGTGATGTACAAAAGCATTATGGACCATTCGAACGATGCAGAAAAGAGGTGCTGCGGCTGTCCAACGGCACAGTGCCCGAAAACCCTCGTGTAAGGTCACGAGCGAGATATCCTACGGCTACGCGCGTCTTGGGGTGGGCCGGGCATGGGCATGGGCACGGCTTCGCAGCACTCGGGCAGCGAGATATCCTACGGCTACGCGTGTCTTGGGGCGGGTCGGGCATGTGCATGGGCACGGCTTCGCAGCACTTTTTTTCGCAAGCAGAAAGCTGTCACCTTCAGTAACTTTCCAGCTTGTGTGGCTTTCGCTGCTTGCATTATCCTTTGCCCTGTGTCATTCATTACCCACGCGTGTCTCTGTTGCAAGCGTCGGCTCTGCGGTCTACGCGCGGTCTAGCTTACTGTTGAACACTTCCAGTGGGGTTTCCATCCTTCCATGCTCCGGGAAGAGACACCAGTTCGTCCAGCGCGGTAGGACTGCCCCTTGTTGTTGTTGTTGTTGTTGTTGTTGTTGTTGTTGTTGTTGTTGTTGTTGTTGTTGTTGTGTCGCATTCGCCGCAATGCACTGTGCCGTCATTGTGTTACACGGCCACGTTGTGTCCAAGCCGGCTAGCCCTCCGCCACCCCCGTGCATCCGCAGAGCTTAGTGCCGAGGCCTCATACACAGGGCAACTTGCATGATGGACGCATGCGTGCATCCGCAGCCACTCCCCAGCCCAACCCGCCGCGGCTCCCAAGCGTTGCCACACGCCGCGCTGCACCGCTTCCAGCGACGACCCCAGTTCAGTCTAGGTCCCCCGCGCGCCGGCCGCTCTGCCGTGAGGTGCGGCGGTGGCGCTTGCTGTCCAGCCGCGCCTCCAGCCGCTCGCCGCCGCCGCGCACGCTCTTGGCCTTGGCATAGCCCTCGCGGTCCGCCCGTGCGCGCTGCAGCCGCGTCACGTCGTTGGCCTCACGCGCCTGCAGCGGGGACGTGGGCGCCAGCGTGGGCGGGGCATTGGGGTCGGGGCATGGTCCTGTGTGTAGGCTGCAGGCGGGGAGGCACTGCACGCCGCACGTCCTGTGCTGGCACCGTGCCTGCCAGCACGGGCGCTGTCACCGGCGCGTGTACTCACACCGTTGCTTAACAGCTACCGGTACCAGCCAACACCCTAAGTGCACGCACGGGAAGCGCTGGGCATTGCGCACGCTTCGCATGCAGTGCGGCGCTGATGCAGGCCTGGCTCGCACCCGCACCACCCACACGCTCCGCACGCTCCGCACGCAGCCAGCGCAGCCGGCTCACCCGTATGTCCTGCAGGAAGCGCAGGTAGAAGGTGTAGCGCTCCAGCCCCGCGCCGCGCACCGCGCAGCCCGGCTCCGCGACGTGCAGGCAGTCGGAGAAGCGGCACGGCGTCGCCTCCACCAGGTGGGCCACCTCGGGGAAGCAGGCCGCCAACTCCGGGGAGGAGATGCTGCGGGCGGAGGGCGATGGCGGGCGATGGCGGGGATGAGGGCGGGGGCGGGGGCGCGGGGGCGGGCGAGGGTGGGCCAGCAGCATCAACACACGCGTTGCCACACCGGTTGGCAGCAAGGTTAACACGGTCACACCTCGAAGGCTTACAGGAGTCCAGGCGCCGCACTGGGGAAACGCATTCACGCAGCCACGCCCGCCTACGCACGCAGCCGAGCCTCGGCTCCCCTCCCCTCCCGGCTGTCCCCCCCCCTACCCAGTACTCACTCATCCAACGTGGGCTGGCCGAAGCCGGGCGTGTCCGCCAGCCAGCCGCCGCCCAGCAGCCGCAGCAGCGAGATGCTGGTGGTGGTATGCATGCCGCGACCCATCTTGGACAGCGCACCCACAGCCAGGAACTCGGGCTCCAGCGCGCCCGCAGCGCCAGCCTCCCCGGCGCCGCCGTCCGCACTCGCAGCAGCGCTCGCATCTGAGCCGACGCCCCGGGCCTCAAGCCCCAGCCCCAGCACGCCGGGCGAAGGGAGCTTCACCAGCTCCTGCAGTCCACCCAGCGGCATCGGCTCGTCGCTTCCCACCGCTCTCCCTCTCCCCCTCGCTGTGCCGGCCCTGCCCGCCTCCGCCTGCGCTGCTTGCGCCGACTCCGCAGCTTGCGCCGCCTCGGCCTCCGCCTCTGCGCGCTCCAGCTCCGCCTGCGCGCGCTCCTCGTCCGCCACATTTGCGGCGGCGGCGCCCGGCGCGGCCTGCAGGTCTGGGCGGTGGCGGCCGCGGCGCAGCAGGTTGATGAGGGAGGACTTGCCGGCGCCCGAGGGGCCCGCCACAACCGACACACGGTCGCTCAGCCGCGCCGCCACCTGCTCCACGCCCTCGCCCGTCTCGCAGCTGAGCACCACAGGCTCATAGCCCCAGGCCCTGCACGCATACGGCAGGGGACGGGGCGCGGTGGTTTGAGGACGCGGTGCACAGGCGCCCTGTCCGCCGCGCCCAGACGCGCCGCATGGGCTGCCCACCACAGCGACTGCAGCGGTGCCTCCCCAACCCCACCAGCACGCACCTGCACTGCGCCAGGCGGCCCGCCAGCACCTCGGGCGACACCAGGTCGGCCTTGTTGAGCACCAGGCTGAAGGGCACGCCCGCGGCCTCGTACGCCACCAGGAAGCGGCTGACCTGCTGCTCCTCGAACTGCGCACGCGCCGGCAGGGGGAGAGCAGGGCGCAGAGCCGCAAGCAGGAGGGTCAGCAGTCAGGCGGGTCGGCAGCTCAGGTGCGACGATCGGCAGCTTCCCCCCTGCTGTCCCGTTGTTTCATTAGCGCGGCGAGCCGGCGAGGGGACAGCAGTCGGCTGCCATGGCGGCCATGCGACCCCACCCCACCCCACCCCCACCCCCACCTATTGGATCCAAGACCGCCAAACCCACCGGCGGCGTGTCCAGCGCAAACACCAGCAGAGCGTGCTCCACGTTGGCCACCGCCGGGTCCGTCAGCCGGCTGCTGCGCGGCAGCACCTCCGACACCGCGCCCCGCCCCGCCACCCAGTCCACCGCCTCCACCCGCACCACGTCGCCCACCACCACGTCCTGCCGCAGCTTGCGCAGCAGCGAGCGGAGGCTGCACAGCAGCACCGGGTAGGCGCCCGTATCTGAAGACGGCTCCGCGACTGCAGGTTGCGTAGCAGCGGCCTGCGCCCCCGTTGCGCCGGCGGCGGGCGGCGCGCCGCCGCCTGCGTCGCCGCCGCGGTCACGCATGTGCGGCGGGCGCCACCCGTCCGGCGTGGGCTCGCTGTCGGGAAGCAGGTTGTACAGCTGCACCCTCACGAAGTTGGAGGAAGCTGCAATGACCTGTCCCAGGCCGCTGGTGAGCTGGGGTTGGTGCGCGGCAAGGTGCGACGGTCCTGGGGCGGGCGGCTGCGGCGTGCCTGTGGCAGCAAGGCCGGCTTCCGCCGCAGCTTGTAACGCCACCACGGACCTGAACCTTGAGAGCGCAGGTGGCGACTGCGGACAAGCAGAGCGCGGTGCCACAGAACTTCGCTGGGCAGAGCTGACGCAATGCCCCTTGCGCCCGACGCTGGTTGGTTGATGCCCGGTGCACTGCTGCCGAATGGCATTGGCAGGCATTGCTGATGTTGAAGCCGAGCCCAGCGCCGCGTGCCGGTGATGCTGCGGACAGCGCCCATGCAGAGCTGGTGCGCATGCGCACGGCCAGGCAGGCGTGGCGATGGAAAGGGCGGGGGCCGTGCGGAGCCGCACGGGGGTCTGAGACGGCGCGGTGGCCGGTAGCCCCAGTCTTGTGCGGTCGACGGCGCCGCTGTGCAGCGCGGCACAACGGCTGGTCGAGAAGACTTTACACGATGCCGTGGACATGCTGCGCTAAAGACGGCAGAAAACGGTCAGCCGCTTGTGGTGCAAACAGAGAAAGTGGTCATCCGCTTCTGTTCCCTTCTCCAGGCTAGGTGCAATACCATATAGCTTATTAAGTGATTTGACTAGGGGCGGGGTAAAAACAAGGACTAGAATTCGGATGGTCAGTGCGATTGGGCTTCAAGAAGGGCAGCTATTTGTGAAGGCGAGCAAAATCCCTGTATTCCGCACAGTCGACATATCTAACAAGCTACGTTAATTAAGGCTCTGTGCGGGTGACAGCTTGTTTGGTGTTCTGCCAGCAAAATGCTGGGCCGGCTTATTTTAAAAGGGTAGGTTTGGGTTTGTAACCCATCCACATACCATTTTGCATGGTTCGCCGGCCAAGCTGACAATATTTGCTTTGTGGCGTCGCAGGCCCGCTCCCGGGGGCCTGCAGAGGCCCTCTGCTGGATGTCTGCATGCTGGTACAGCACGTCCTGGGTAAGCGAGCTCATCTGGGTGCCGACCTGCCGAAACCCAACTCGGGCCGCCACAACATGGCCATTTCGGTTAGACGCGACGCAGACAAAGCATTATCGGGACGCGACATAGCTGGAATTGGTTGGATGGGCAAGGGGGCATCGCTTATGTTGCCGGCAATTGTGGAATAGCGCGGGCTCCGCCACCTGCCCTCCGTTACACCCCAGTCAGCAGTCCCCGCTCGCACACGCGCCCCACTCCCCGTTTTTATGAAGTAACTCTCCTACCTTCACACCTACGCTTCAACCCGCAGCGTGAGGCTCACCACCGCCACGGCGACGTCCGGCCGCCGTGGTGCGACGGCGCCCCAGGATCGCGAGGAGTCTGGCGCTGCGGCGGATTCCGGCCGCGTGCTGCAGCCCCGGCGCAGCCTCTTCCCGAGCCGCCAGTCGGGCGATGACGGCGCCGGCGATGCCGCGGGCGCCAACGACTCCCGACCCAGCACCAGCTATGAGCGGAGTGACCGCAACCGTGATGCCGCTGACCGCTACAGCCGCCGCAGCAGTGGCGGCGGCGACGGCCGGGACGCCAACCGGAGCGACAACGGCAGCAGCCGCCGGGGCCGGGACGATGACGGCAAGGGCGATGAGCGGCCGCCCAGGCGCGACAGTGCAGCTGCGCCAGGGCGGGCGCGCGGCGGCGGCTTCGGCGGCGGCCGCCGCGACGCCACCGAATGGGGCCGCGACCGGTTCGGTGAGCGCGACGCGCGCGGCGAGCCACGCAGCGGCGGCCGGGGCGACAGGGGCGGCCGCGGCGGCGGCGGCCGGGGCCGGGGCCGCGGCGGGCGGGATGATGGTGAGCGCGGTGCCTGGCGGCCACGGCGCGAGGACGCCGAGGCCGACGCAGCGCCGGCGGAGCCCAAGGTGGGCGTGGCCCGCGCCCCCGGCGCCAAGACAGGCAACCGGCCGCTGCCGTACGAGCTGCCCATCGTGCGGCCGTACGACGGAGACAAGGGCACCTTCTTCGCGGGCGCCAGCTGGCGGGGCGTGGGCGCCAGCGAGGAGGTGGTGGCGGCGCTGCGCACGCTGGGCATCCAGCGGCCCAGCCACATCCAGGTGGGGGGTGCGGGCGCAGGAAGGAATGGGGGGCGGGGCGGCGCGGGCGGTGCAGGGCAGGGGGGCGTGGGAGAGGTGCGGCGAGCGTCGGGGAAGGGGTCAGACCCCAACCCCAGACTGAACCCAACGCTAGTAGAGCGCGGAGGAGAAAGGGGTCTTGTTCTTGGTAGTAACCTGGGGGTGGTGGTGGCTGGGCTGGTGGGGAGAGCAGTGAGGAAGTGGCCAGGGGCGGTAGCTGTGTGGGAAAGGCAGGGCTGCCGGAGGCCCTGACTCCCGGCGTGGTGGAGACCCCAGGTCCAGGTGTCCTATAAACATGTCAACCTTGCAGCCCCCACGTCTAAACCGCACCCGCCCGGCCGGCACCTCAGGCCGCCGCCTTCACCTCGTTCAACACGCACTCGGACCGCTCGGCGTTGGTGCTGGCCGACCAGGCCGGCAGCGGCAAGACCATGGCGTACCTGCTGCCGCTGCTGCAGGTGCGGTGGGGCTGGGGCAGTGATGGGGGTGGAGGCCTGGGGTGGTGGGGGTGGCAGCGGTGCGGACCAGCAGCGGCGCGCCGTTTCAACGGTAGGGCCAGCTGCCTAGGGGGAGGGCGCTCGCTCGCATGGGGGAACCGGTGCAATGTGACTGCATCACAGTATCGAATCGCGCGCACACTGACACCCTGTGCGTCCTCATGCATGCCCTCTTGTGCCCCTGCAGGCGCTGCGGGCGGATGAGCTGGCGGCCGGCGGGCGCGTGACGCAGCCCCGGTGCCCGCGCGGCATTGTTGTGGCGCCCACCGTGGGTGAGTGGCACACCCACCTGAGTGACACACCTGCCTGTCGGCAGGCGGGTGCGGCTACACGGCGCAGGCGGACCTCCCGAACCTCCCGCTTGCCCACCGCGTGCCCAACCGTCCTTGCAAACCCGCTGCCCCTGTACTCCGCGCCCCTTGTTCGTTCGCCACAGAGCTGGTGCAGCAGGTGCTGCGGGTGGCGCGGGCGCTCAGCGGCGCGGGGCTGCGGCTGCGCACCGCGGCCTTCACGGGCGGCCAGGCGGACGACAAGGCGCGCGCCGCCAGCTTCCGCACGCAGCGGGTGAGCGAGCCGGCGAGCCAGCCACCCCCAGTCCCACTCTCCCGCCCGCTCCCCCGCCCCCTCCCACTCCGCCCCCCCCGCGCCTGCTGTCGTCTACGCTGCTACACTTATACGTACCATCTTTGCAACCGCCCCCCCAGTCTTCAGTGCATCCTATACCGCTTTCCCATATCTTTGCACCCCGCCCCCCCCCCCCACACACACACCCAGGACCTGCTGGCTGAGGGCGTGGACCTGCTGGTGGCCACGCCCGGCCGCCTGCAGCAGCACCTGGCGGACGGCGGGCTGCGGCTGGACGCCTGCCGCGCGCTGGTGATGGACGAGGTGGACGTGCTGCTGGGTGAGAGGGGGGGCGGGCGGGGGGGGAGGGAGGCGGGCGTGGTGGGAGGGGTTGGTGGCGGAAGCGGGGCATATTGGGAAGGAGGGGGAAGGAGGCGTGGGGGCGGGGTGTGCATGCTGAGGCCGTGGCGCACGAGTAGCAGGAGGGTGGCGGGGTACCGACGGCGTGTGCGTATAGACGCCTCTCGTCGCCTAACTCTCTCGCACACACTCTGTCCTGCCTCTCGCGCAGGCGAGCGCGCCGCCTTCCTGGAGCAGGTGGCGCCGCTGCGCGCCGCCGCGCCCAGCACCATGCGCTTTGTGCTGGCCACCGCCACACTGCCGCAGCACATCTTCGCGCAGCTGCGGGAGGTGTGGCCCGACCTGCTGCCCGTGTTCGGGCCGGGGCTGCACCGCACCGCCGCAGGTGGGGCCGGCGCCGGGCGGGTCTGGGGGGTGGGGTGGGGACGGGGGAAGGCTGCGGGTGAAGTGGAGTGAGCAGAAAGGGACGGTGGAAGCGGCAGGGTGCGTGTGAGGCTGCATTCCAATCACGGACGCGCAATCAATCGCTCACCAGGCTTGGTGTGGGACCCGTAGTTATTGCGATGCGCACACACTCCTGCGCCTGAACGCCCTCAGCAAGGCCATCATGTAAACCCAGTCACCCGGAGTTATGCACACATGCACACCCACGCCCCGCCCCCGCCGCAGGCCTGGTGGAGGAGCTGGTGGACTGCAGCGGCGGCGACGACATCAGCGAGGAGACCGGGCGCAAGCGCAAGCTGGAGGTGGGGGGGGGTGGGCTGGTATGGGGGGGGGGGGGGGTTCCATGCATTGAAGACGATGTTGACCAAGAAAAGACGATGTTGGCAGGATGTTGCAGCTGGAGGGGGGGCGAGGCGCGCGTTGCACAAGGGGGAGCCTGAGGCAGGGCAGGCAGTAGCGGAGTGGTGGTGGTGGTGGTGGTGATGGCAGTGATGGTGATGCTCAGTTGGGTGGACGTGGGGCCAGGCATCCCGCCGAGGGCGGCCGCCACCCTTCAAACGGCGGCGGGGAGCAGTAGTTCATTCCAATTCCCAATCCCCCAAAATTGTCGGTCCCCCCCCCTGTGCCACCCCACCCCCGGGCCACAGGCGCTGCACACAGTGATCGATCGGCACCGCGCCGCGCGCACCATTGTGTTCTGCAACAAGATCGACGCCTGTCGCGACGTGGAGAACCACCTGCGGCGCGAGGACCCGCAGCAGAAGAAGTACAGGTGGGCGGGGCCGGGCGGGGGCTGGTGTGTGTGGGGGGGGGGGGGGCTGGGGGGCCAACTGTCCATGTGAGTGGGGGGACTGGTGGGCGGGGATTGGTGGGTGAGTGGGTGGAGTGCGGGGTTGGATGGGAAGGCGGTGACTGGCAGCACTGGAGGACCCAGTCCCAGAGAGCCTATGCCAGTTCCACCAGTCGCAGGTAGTGCTTCAGCAACCTGCGCCTCCCGACGCTCCACCCGCCGCACTTGCCCGCACCAAATCCCCGCCCAGCCCTCTAACCCTTGCCTTGCACCGCGCCCGCGCCACCCAACCCCCAACGCAATGCCGCCGCCGCAGGGTGCTGCCGTACCACGAGGCTATCCGCGACGAGATCCGCGCCGAGAACATGGGCCTGTTCCTGCAGCCCGTGGGCGCGGCGGCGTCGGCGGCGCCGGGCGCGGTGGCGGCGGCGGCCGCCGCCGCCTCCAAGCAGCAGCGGGTGGACGCGTCGGCCGCGGCGGCGGCGGCGGCGACGCGGGCGCTGGGCCGGGAGGCGGTGGGGTCAGACCGGGACGAGGCGGCGGAGGCGGCGGCCAAGGAGGAGCAGAAGGAGGAGGACGCGGCGGCGGCGGGGCCGGCGGGCGAGCCCGCTCTGGTGCTGGTCGCCACGGACCGCACGTCCAGAGGTGGGCGCACAGCCTCGCACGCACACCCACGCCCCGCACCCTGCCCCGGAGATCGGGCGTTGGAGCCGGCCGCTCCCCCTTCATGTCCCCTTCACTTCTCTTGCCGCACCATCCTTGCAACTTCCCCAATGCTGGCAATCGCTGGTTTGGGAATCGGAATGAACTGCCCCTCCCTCCCCCCCCCCATGCCTTCCTCCCTGCCTCACTGCCTCCCTGCCTCCCACCCCGCAGGCATCGACGTGCTGTACTGCGAGCACGTGGTGCTGTTCGACTTCCCGCGCGACCCCTCCGAGTACGTGCGCCGCGTGGGCCGCACCGCGCGCGGCGCCAACGGCCGCGGCACCGTGAGCAGCCTGGTGCTGGGGCGGCAGGTGCCGCTGGCCAAGCAGATCATCGAGCGGAACCAGAAGGGCATGCCCGTGCACACCGTGCCCGAGTAGGCGGGCGGTGTGGGGAGGGCTAGGGTGTTAAGCGGCAGTGGTGATCGTGGTGGTGGTGGCGGTGGAGCGCGAGGAGGGTGGGGCTGGGTGGTGTGTGGGGTTGCGGGGATGGGTGGTGTATGGGGTTGCGGGGATGGGCTGAAGAATGTGCGCTGGCTGGAGCGGTGACTGGGCGTGCGCACAGTGGGAGGTGACCCCGCCGAGTCAAACGACGCAGCCCCGAGGGCGGGGCGGGGCGCATGCAAGCGGAAGGGATGCAAGGATAGTAGACGGAGTCGCATGTGCAAGGCAACTCGTGTACGCCTGCAAGAGAATGCGATGGCGACAAGAATCGGACGGCAGCCCAGTTCAAAAACTACAGCCGGCAGTCCGCTCGACCCTCCCGCGTGGTCTCATTTGGCTGGCTCCAGGCGCCGATCGGCAGCAAGGAGCGGACCTTTGCAGACGCAGCGCTGAACACTGGGCGGCTGACCGCGACGGGCTGTAGCAGCTGCTTCGCAATGCGCTAGGCCACGCCGCCAGCCGCCGTCGCGGTCATGACGCGTCCCAGGGGCCCGGTTACGGTTACGCCTGTTGCGTGTGCATTACCCGCGCGCGTGCGAGCCGGGGGCGACGTGGCTCCTCCAAGTGCCCTGCGGTCCGCAAGCTCGCCATTGGCGCGGCCGTACTCGCGCAGCCCGCACTATGAAGCCCCTACAACCCTGCCCTTTCCCCAGCAACTCCACACTCCCAGAAACGAAGCCGAACTGCCCGCACATCTACGCAACTACCAAGCACCCGGAATCTTCGTTTCGCTAGCTGCTTCCTGTCCCCGACACCCGCTACCTCGCAGCCGTAAGCAACACACCATGTCGGGCGCTCCCACCTCACCCGCCAAGGGCATGCCGTGGGGCTCCGCCGCCGCCATGGCCGCCGGGCTCGACGCCGACCTGCTGACCAAGACGTCCACGGTGTTCGTGCCCTCGGACGCCGCAATCCAGATGCGTGACCCGTGAGGAGGCACAGGCTGGCTGGGCGCGTGTGGGGGCTGGGTGGGGCCGCGGGCCGCGGCCGCTGGGCAGTAAGGCCGCTCCGTGGGCCTACCTCGGGGGTTCGTGTGTGTGCGTAGGGCTTGGCTCGGGGCTCGGGGCCGGCTTGGGTGCGGGCAGACGTGCTGCTTCTGCTGCAATCTATAATGGTGCGTTGCCGCTCACTGCTTCAGCCACCTGCCTCTCCTGCCTGACCCTGACCCTGATTCGAACTCGGAATCTAACCCTGCGCGCCCCGCCCCTCCACGCCCCGCCATCCGTCCCACTTCCCGCTGCCCCTCCCCCCGTTAGGCCTACGTGGCAAGCTCGGGCGCCACCACCGCTGACCTGGCCACCGGCAGCGGCAAGAGCGCCGTCACCGCACACGGTGAGCTCAACGTGCGTGAGGAGGGCGTGTAGGCGTGCGCAAGTTGGGGCTCGAATAGGTTGCATGGTGGGGCAAAACGAGTTGGGAGATGGACTCTCGGTGGGGACCGCGCTGCAGAGCCATGGCAGCAGCAGTGCCCACACCGCCAAGCATGCCTGTCCCGCCGGCCCGGTCGCCATCTCCGTGCGTGTCGCCTGCGTGTCACGCAACCTACCTGCTTCGTCTCGCACGTAGCTCCTCCCCATATGCGCATGCATCGGCATCTTGCATTTGCATTCACTAGCAAGCGCCTCGCTCGGTATGCAGCCTCGCCAACTCCTACCGGTGCCCGCCCGGCTGGTGACCACCCCCCACCCTGCCGGCCTCCTACCGCCCGCGCCGCCTGCAGTCATCCCCAACAAGACCCTGACCGCCGCCGACTTCCCGGAGGGCTCCTCCTCCTACCAGACCGTGGCGGGCGCGCCCCTCACCGTGTCCAAGACGTGAGTCCGGCGCCATGCCCGCGTGTGCTCGCGTGCGTGGGAGTGGGTGGTGGGTGGGTGGGTGGATGGGGGGCGTGGTGGGTGGGTTGATCGAGCCGTGTGCTCGGATGGGGTGGAGAAAAGCTGGGAAGTTGGGACGTGTCCGCTTCGAAGACCACAAAGGATGGAATGTGCTCAATTGTGTGCCCCACCCGTCTACACCTGTATCGCGCTGAAGTCCACGACTGGCTTCTTCTGCGCCTGACACTCCCCTTCGCTGCCCGTCCCGCCCCCTCCCCCCACCTGTTGCTCCGCCCGCTGCGGCAGCCAGCTGACGGTCTCCGCGGGCGCCGTCACCGCCAATGTGATTCAGTCGGACATCTCCACCGGCAACGTGAGTATGCGGCGTGTGCGTGAGGCATGTCAACACGCGCGGAGAATCGAGCTGGGCTGTTGTGCCGTCGTCTGAGCGCATTCCGCACCCCGTCAATTTGCCAGTGCCGGCTGCCGTCGTGCATTTGCGATTGGAGTGCCGCGGCATATGTACACCTGTAGATCGAGACATGTCAGTCTATCTGGCTAACTGACTCATGCCGCCACTCTGGCACCCGTAACTGCCGCCGCCGTAGGCCACAATCTTCCTCATCGACAACGTGCTGAGCCCGGTGGTGTGAACGCATCTGGGAGTGCAAGGATAAAAGTGGTCCAGCGTCTGCGCATGGATGCGTCTCAGCGACATTTGAGTCCTGTGCCAAAGGCGGCTAGACTAGATGATGACGTACACGTTGCGATCGACTGAAGGGAGGATAGGAAGCGGACAAGGACTAGTTATTTGTAAACTGTTGGCGAGTTGGGTGAAAAGGGTTGGTGATATGTGGACGACCGTTCAGTCTGTGTAACGCTTTCGAAAGGTACAGTCACGGAACACGATGGCGCACGTCACCCTGAAGTACGGTTACACAGATTGCAGTAGCAGAGTAGCGCAAGTAGCCTGCAAATCGTCTGTAAGTTCAGTACCGGCAGGGCAATCCACTTCACTGTGCTATCGAGGGGCGCAACAGAGAATGTCCAAAGTCCGTTCTTCAAACAATCGAACAATGGCACGTATGGCGCGTTTCAGCGCAACACAAAGGCAGAAATGAATGGAAGAGAGACAGATGCACGCCGTCCAGTTCTCAACGGCAACACATCACGCGCCCCGGTAACAGGAGCTGTAAGTGGTTGATGGAGCCAACCGATGAACTATGGAATTATATACCCCTGAAGATGTAGCAGAGCGTGTACAGCTCAGTGACGCCAACCAAGTATGACAGTACGTGCATTGCAGCACACGTCTAAGCTCGGAAGAAGGGGATGAATTGATTGATGATCTCTTTAGGTCAGTGCGCACGAAAAGTGTAATTCAGAGGCGAACTGCGGGGTACACATCCAACTAGACGGACTTGCGGATGCAAGCACACGAAGGCGATAGTCACAAACCCGCGCTGGATGGGATGCAACCTTCCCATACTGTGCCTCAAGCACACACGTGCGCGCGCGCATGTCCTGCGGCTTGCCTTCTCACACACGCACACAATCACTCACTTCCCTCGAAAGTATTCTTCGTGGGCTGCCACAGTCTCGACGCGCTTTGTTGCGTGTCACATGTATGTACAGTAAACAAGCCTGACCATGACGGGCATGGTTGACACCAGAATCCTTATGCCAACAACAAGAGCACGGCGCAGACATGGAATGCGTCAGCCAAGCCATGCATCTGTCGTGCTATGCCGCCGCATAAAGTGCTGCAGTCGTTTTGATGCGCCATCCAATCAAAGCGCTCAGAGTCATTAAGCATTTGGGCTCGGGGGCTTCGGCCAGGGCGGTGGCGTTGCAGGAGCCGGGCTGGGGGGCTGAGGTGACGGAGGAAGCGGCGGCCGAGGGCTGGGCGGCGAGGGGCTGGGAGGCGCCGGTGACGGAGGAGGCGACGGTGGCCGGGGGCTCGGAGGGGCCGGGCTGGGTGGCAGCGGCGAAGGAGGAGGCGACGGCGGCCGGGGGCTCGGAGGGGCCGGGCTGGGCGGCAGTGGCGAAGGAGGAGGCGACGGCGGCCGGGGGCTCGGAGGCGACGGGCTGGGCGGCAGCGGCGAAGGAGGAGGCGACGGCGGCCGAGGGCTCGGAGGGGCCGGGCTGGGCGGCAGCGGCGACGGAGGAGGCGACGGCGGCCGTGGGCTCGGAGGCGCCGGGCTGGGCGGCACTGGCGGCCGTGGGCTCGGAGGCGCCGGGCTGGGCGGCAATGGCGACGGAGGAGGCGACGGCGGCCGAGGGCTCGGAGGGGCCGGGCTGGGCGGCACTGGCGACGGAGGAGGCGACGGCGGCCGGGGGCTTGGAGGCGCCGGGCTAGGCGGCAGCGGCGACGGAGGAGGCGACGGCGGCCGGGGGCTCGGAGGGGCCGGGCTGGGCGGCACTGGCGACGGAGGAGGCGACGGCGGCCGGGGGCTCGGAGGGGCCGGGCTAGGTGGCAGCGGCGAGGGAGCGGGCGACGGCGGCCGGGGGCTGGGAGGAGCCGGGCTGGGCGGCAGCGGCGACGGAGGAGGCGACGGCGGCCGGGGGCTCGGAGGCGACGGGCTGGGAGGCGCCGGTGACGGAGGAGGCGACGGCGGCCGTGGGCTCGGAGGCGACGGGCTGGGCGGCACTGGCGGCCGGGGGCTCGGAGGCGCCGGGCTTGGCGGCACTGGCGCCGGAGGAGGCGACGGCGGCCGTGGGCTGGGAGGAGCCGGGCTAGGTGGCACAGGCGGCCGCGGGCTTGGGGGAGCCGGGCTGGGCGGTAGCGGCGACGGAGGAGGCGACGGCGGCAGCGGGCTGGGCGGCTCTGGCGAGGGGGGTAAAGGAGGAGCTGGCGGAGCCGGGCTGGGCGGCTCTGGCGATGGAGGTGAAGGGGGTGTTGGTGGCGGCGATGGAGGGCCAGGGGGCGCTGGCGGCGGGTTGGGCCCGGGCGGCCGCGGGCTGGGCGGCGTAGGCGACGGAGGCCGCGGCGGCTTAGGGCTGGGTGGCGTAGGCGACGGAGGCCGCGGCGGCGGGCTGGGCGGCCGCGGGCTGGGCGGCGTGGGACTGCGAAGGGATGGGGGATGCAATGATGGTTGGAAAAGCGGTGAAGCACGCACTGAAGACCAGCCGGGCGTTTATAAGCAGCCATAGGTGGTAGGGAATGCAGGTACAGGCAAGGACTAAGCTATAGGCGGGCGGCTCACACGCAAGCAGGGCTCTAGCGCACAGAGCCAGCGGGACGTTGGATCTCACCTCGGCGGCCGGGGAGGCGAAGGCGGCATCGGGGGTGGGCTCGGCGGCAGCGGCGGCGCAGGCGGCGGACTGGGCGGCACCGGCGGCGCTGGCGGTGGGCTGTTACATTAGTGGGGAAAGGGGGGATACCACATCTTAGCCCAAGGTAGGTGAGTTTATGGGGAATGCAATTGCTGGGAGCCAAGACAAACGCGGCGACCTTAGGTCAGCCCTCACCTCGGCGGCCGGGGCGGCTTAGGGGATGGCGGCCCCGGGCTTGGGGGACGCGGCGGCCGAGGGCTGGGTGGCACCGGTGGTGCAGGGCTCGGCGGCTCTGGGCTGGGCGGCACCGGGCTAGGCGGCTCTGGGCTGGGCGGCGATGGGGGTACTGGACTGGGGGGTGCGGGGCTGGGTGGCACCGGACTGGGCGGAGCCGGGCTGGGTGGCGCAGGGCTGGGTGGCGTGGGGCTGGGTGGCGCAGGGCTGGGCGGCCGCGGGCTAGGCGGCGCAGGCGAGGGTGGCGACGGCGGGCGAGGTGGGCGCGGCGACGGTGGCAGGGGCCGCGGCGGGCGGGGTGCCGGTGGCGATGGCAGCGGTGGCCGCGGGCTGGGCGGTGTCGGGCTTGGAGGCCGCGGGCTCGGCGGTGCAGGGCTGGGCGGCTTTGGGCTCGGCGGCTGCGGGCTGGGCGGCCCTGGGCTGGGCGGCGTCGGGGGTGACGGCGGCGGCAGCGGGGGCGGTGAGGGTGGATCTGGCGACGGCGGGGCCGGCGAGGGCGGGGCCCGGCCCAGCGCCTTCAGGATGTCTCCCGCGCCGCTGGTGAAGTCGTCGTTGGTGCCGCTGCCGCCATCTGATCCGCCGCTGCCGCTGTCCGCGGACGACACGCCTGCCAGCACCTGCACGTCCGCCACCTCGGACACAGTCACGCCCAGCACCGCGGAGGCCGTGTCGGTGTCCACGATGAGCGCCTTCAGACTGGACAGCGCGGCCATGAAGCTTACGCCGCTGGGACTAGGCGACGGCGGCTGAGGCGGTTCGGGGGGCGTAGGCGGGGCGGGGGACGGCGGCGGGACGGGCGGCGACGGGCCAGGAGGAGCGGGCGATGGGGGAGCCGGTGGCGGGAAAGCGACGCCCGGGCTCGGTGGGGGCGCGGGGCCAGGCGGCCGTGGTGACGGCGGCACCGGGGGTGCAGGAGAGGGCGGGGCGGGTGAAGGCGGCGCAGGCGGAGCCGGAGACGGGGGCACCGGGCTCGGCGGTGGCGACGGCGCCGGCGAGGGCGGCAGGGGTGGCGAGGGCGGGCTGGGCGGGGCGGGCGGGTCGTACACGACCATGTTCAGCAGCACCGGCATGGGCGGCGGCATGGGCGGCGGCGACAGTTGGTCCAGGATGCCGGCACGTGCGGCCTCACGCTCCGACTGGCTGGCGCCCAGCAGGGGCGCGGCGGACTCGGAATCCACGTTGCCGGACGTGTCAATTTGAGGCTCAGGCAGCGGCTGCGGGGGAGGGCGGATTGCAACCGTTGCGGGAGTTAAACATACAACCACATCACAGTTCAGAACTAGAACAGGAGCCTGCACCAAGAAGCATTTCCTGGACCAGGTCAGCAAACCAAATCACTCACATCGTTGTTGCTGGTGGCGGGGTCGTCATAGATCATGATGTCGACCTGCGACCCGGAAGTGCCGCCGCTGCCGCCCTCCAGCGCCGCGCGCCGGCGCGACGAGCCGGGCACGATCTTCGCGACGTAGATGCGTGAGCGCGGGATGCCCAGGAAGTTGGCCAAGTTCGTGATGAAGAGCTCCTGCGTGTCGTAGAACTGGTTGATGCTCAGAGCCAGGCCCCAGCCCACGACCACCGCGTTCTCGCCGCGGATCTCCAGGCTGCGGCCGCCCATCATCTTGACGGTGAGGGTGGTGGTGTTCTGGTCCCAGTAGTAGTCACCGTGGGTGGTGGTGCCGTCGTAGGGGCGCGGCTTGACGGCGGAGGGGGGCACGCGGCCCGACTCCGGCAGCCACACGAAGCGCCTGTGTTGAATGTGTGTGCGTGAGTTGCGTATTGGCAGCAGCGCGCGTCGAACGACGGCATGCCAAGGATGTCAAGTCCTTGCCAGCCCCGGACCACCGCCCATCTCCCGCACCATGGAGCTCAACCCGTCCACCCGCCCACACGTACACGCACACGCACACGCGCACACGCGCACACGCGCACACGCGCACACGCACACGCACACGCACACGCAACCGCACCTGTTGGGGATCATCATGTAGTAGATCTCCACCACCAGCTCCTCGTCCGGCGCCGCGTACGGCAGCCACGTGCGGAACACGGTGGCGGGCGTGCCGGTGAAGTTGATGCCCACCACGTGGCCGATGGGCAGGTAGGTCCAGAAGGTGGACAGCCGCTTCTGGCAGGTGTAGGCGAAGCACCAGCCCTGGTCCATGGCCACCACGGCCATGTCGATGGAGCCGCTGACGTTGAAGAACACGGGCCCGAAGTTGCGGTCCTCGGTGTCGGCGTCGCGGCTCTCCAGCACGAAGAGCTGCTGGTTGCCGCCGATGCCGCCCACGGGCGTTGGCACCGGCTTCATGGCGGCGTTGGGCAGGCCGTAGGCGGAGGAGTTGGCGGCGCAGGTGTAGCCGTCGATGGCGGGCAGGAAGGTGCAGGGGCCGGGGATCACCGGTATGCCCTGCGGGGGTAGGTGGGGGAGCAAGGCGGGCAGGGGCGGCGGGCGCATGCAAGGTTGAGGGCACGCAGGTGAAGCTGTGAGGCCCAGGGACAAGGTAGCAGAACATGGGCTGCAACAGCTGAAGCAGGCACCTAACGCACACTCACCCACCCGCCCGTACACGCGCCCCCACCCACGCACGCACCTGGTCGTACGGGAAGCTGCGCGGGGCGCCGTAGTAGCCCACCGCCGTGTCGCCGGGCTTGGCGGTCCAGCCCGACCCGGCCAGGCCGGGCAGCAGGGTGCCGTCCATGTCGCGGAAGAAGGCGTGCTTGGGGCCCGCGCAGTTGAGCGCCTGCAGCGCGGGCAGGCAGGCGGGCAGGCAGGTGAAACGATGCCCCCGAGGCTCCCAAAGACACTTACAAAAGCATGACATTCGCGCGTAGTGCTCTATCGCATTGCTTAATTATGCAACGTCTGCCACACATGCAATAGAAAGTAAGTCACCGATTAGCCCTGCGCCCTCACGCACCAGGCTGGAGCCGTCGGGCTGGGTGTAGGTTTGGAAGCCGCAGTCGGCCTCGTTGCGCCAGTCGGGGTTGGGCCCGGTGAACAGGAACAGCCCGTTGTCCGTGCTGCGGCGGGCAAGTGGGTGCAAGTAAGGGCACAATACTCGCGTTAGTGGCGCGCTACACCAGTACTGCAGTAGCTGAGGCTAGGGTGAAACGGCCGCGGAACCCGCGACCCCTGCGGGCGAGTGTGTTGTGCCCAGCGCAGCCCCAGCGCGACCCCACTCACGTGGTGCTGCGCACGTTGACCACATTGCTGCGGTACAGGTAGTGCGGGTGGAATGCGTCAGGCGCCTTGGGATGGTTCCCGATTGCGTATGCGGCCTGTGCCGAGCCGGGGCACGCCGAGGCGCCGGCCCAGTTGGCGAAGGTGGTTCCATACACGCGCATGATGCCGTGGATGGTCTGGTAGCCCTTGAGCCCGTCCCATGGCTTTTGCTGTGGGCGTTGGGAAAACGCGCAAACACAGGGAAGAGTTTGAACAGGTGCGCGAGATCAAAGAATAACGCGTGTGGCGCGTTCTCTCCACAGGGATATGCCAGCCGGGCCGTGTGCATACGCACGCACGCCCCCGGGGCCCGTGCTGACACCAGCATGCAAGCAAGCACGCACGCACCTCGGGCCCGGGCGTGAACTCGGTTGCGAAGGTGGCGGACACCAGGCCCACGGACGGCGTGAAGGGGTTCCAGGAGTTGTACGACTGCACGCTCAGCTTGGGGTGGCAGCCGGGCTGGCCCTGCTGCTCGCACATGGCGCACACCTCCGGGTTCGTGCGGCCGGCTATAATGCTGTCAAACATCTCCACCTCGGCCTTCTGAGTCATTTCGCCCACCTGCGTCGTTACAGCAACACGCAAAGCACGCGAGCGATGTTAACTTCGGGCCACCATGCGCAGCCGCGACCGCAAGAGCAGCCCATGGCACTCGGATCCAAGCGACCGGGCCACCCGTGTCATCATGCCGCCGACACGCCCCACCCCTGGGGCCACGCGCGCGCACGCACGCACCTTGAGCACCAGCACGCCAGCGTGCTTGGGGTTGAGCGAGTTGACGCGGCGCAGCAGCACGTGCGTCTCGATGCCCTTGAGCGTGAGCAGGTCGAAGTCCCAGGCCATGTAGCTGGTGAAGTTGGCGAGCGCCGTGCAGCCCTCCGCCAGCGACTCGTTGGATGCCTCCAGAATCATGCCCACCAGCGTGCTGTGCGCGCTGTTGTTCAAGAAGACGTACGGCGTGCCGGCGCCCCAGCCGGTCGCGTTCACGGCGCTGCAGGGCGGGCCGGCCAGGCGGTAGCCCAGGCGCTCGGAGCCAGCGACCACGTTGCCGGTGACGTTGTTCCGCGCGCTGTGCAGGTTGAACACGGCGGGCAGGCGCGTGTCGAAGCCCGACACGCCGTCCATGATCTGTTTGTGTTTGAAGTGGAGGGAGGGCGTCGGGATGAGTGGATGGCTTTCAGTGCTGAATGGGGCGTGGCACACAGACATCCAGGTGAACAGAGCTCGGGAGTGGGAACCCTGCATAGCAGGCGCGACGTAGCGCGCGTCCGTGCGTAGCAGCCAGCAGATTTTGCCCCCTGACGCACGAAGCCCGCTGCCGCGTTGCGGCAGTGTGCGCGCACCTTGACAAGGCCCAGACCCAGGTTGCCGCGGATGACGTTGCCTGACGTGGCCACCTCCACCATGTCCTTGTCGTACGAACCGTACATGACGTTGCCCGACACGCTGATGGGCGAGGTGGAGTTGTCGCCGTCGATGAAGACGGCGGCTGCAGGACGCGGGGGATACACAAGGCGGAGGAGGAAGGCGCAACACACAGCGGGCATCAGCAAGAGTGGCCCTGGACAGCAGCAGGACGATGAAGCACCGTGGAGGGAGCAAGGTTGCGTGTGTGCACCGGGAGAAGCAAGGCGCCAGCGATGCTGCTGGACACGCGCGCGCGCTGCTCACGACTGCTCACCCTCCTGCGACTTGTACAGCACACTGTCCGCGATGAAGCTCGGGTTGGGCGCGCCGCCCGCCAGCGCCGTCAGGCGGTCGAACAGCACTGTGGCGCGGTCCAGGCCGGCCTGGCCGCAGTAGCGGAGCTGCGGGCGGAAGGGCATCACACACATACACACGCGCACATGGTCACATGGATGCACGTCCGCAAGCACGTTGAACACAGCAGAAGCGCCATGGGCCCCAAGGCGCTTGGCCACGCACAACAAAACGCCTGTGCGTGCAGGAACCCCGGTGCTCACCGCCGCGTTGCTGATGCGCGCGGTGGAGGCGCCGTTCACGATGACACGGCAGCCGTAGCGCTCGCCGCCCACCACCGCGTCCACGCCCGCCCCCTCCAGCGACTCCAGCACCACGTTGGAGCTCAGCAGCGCCACCTCAGCGCGCATGTCCACAGCCTGTGTGTGTGCGTGTGTGCGTGTGGTGTGTGTGTGGGCACACGAGCAGCAGTTAGTCGCAAGGGCAAGCCCAGGAAGGGGGGCAGACAGCAGAGCAGAATGCAGGGCGCGCAGCAGGGCAGGTAGCAGGCTCACGCGCTCCCAGTAGGGGCTGTTGGGGTCTCACCGCGGGAGCGCCAGGGAAGGACGCGGTGAAGGCGTAGTGCGGGTGCAGCAGCGGCGAGTCCAGGAAAATGGTGCCGCCGTTGTTCTGCGTGCTCATGTGCGGGTGGGCGGACGGGGTTGCAAGAGGATGGCACGTGAAGCGCAGCAGGGTAGGCAGCAGGTTCGTGTGGCCCCCACACAACAAGCGTGGCGGGGATTGCCACATGCATCCCCGCCACGGTGCGACCCATGTGTGCAGTACTGTTCCGCCCGTACGTGTCATTGTGTCCAGGTGCCCCCGCCGCCTCGTCACGCGCCCACCTGCACCGCGGTGATGACGCGCTCCTCCGCCTGCCACACGTTGTAGGAGGAGGAGGTGACCAGGATGCTGGAGCCCACCACCCAGCCCGGCTGCGGCGGGTCCAGCACCAGGTAGTTGGCGCCGGCGGCGGCGGTGGCGCCCAGCCGCGTCCAGCGACTGCCCACGCGCGAGCCGTGCAGGTCCAGGGTGCCGCCGCGGAACACGGAAACAAACTGCAAAGTAGGAACAAGTAAAGGGTGGATTACGCACAGTGCTGCTGAGTCATGCACACACGTGGTGATGTCCCTGGTGACCCTGTGCATCGACAGCTACGCAGCCGGCCCGGTGACGTGTGCAGGTGAAGGCGGCAGCATACCTTGGATCCAAACACCAGGTCAGAGGCCATGGCGCGGCTGGCGTCGCCGCGGTAGCCGCTCAGTCGGATGGTGGCGCGGGCGGAGGGCGGCAGAGGCGTGCCTGGCGCGCCGGCGCTGAGGCGGCCGCCCGCCGCCACGAAGATGTTGTTCGCGGTGAGGACGTTGCGGCTCGTCGCCTCGAATGTCAGGTTGCCCTGTGGTGCGTTTGGGAGTGCGTGTGTTACGCGTGCGCATGTGTGTGCTGCGTGTGCATGTGCAGCCGCCGCCATAGAGGTCAACGCGATGTGCATGTGACCTGCAACCTGCATCCTGCCAGGGCGCGCGTGCGCAAGCGGGCCCTCCCTACTCAACAACCAAGCGGCCGTGTTACTCAGGGGTCCCCTGGTGTCACTCACCAGCACCACGATGTCCGCCAGCGGCGGCGTGTCCTCGTCGAGGATCAGGTCCCAGCCGAACGGCACCGTCACGTTCTCGCCGGACTTGGGCTTGCCGCCCGCGCGGTTGAGCCAGGTGTTGTCGTCGCTCCAGAAGAGCGTGCCGCGCAGGTCCACGTTCACATTCAAGTCAAGCGTGCAGCCGCCCACGGGGCAGGCCTGCGGCGTGACGCGCAGGATGCTGCGGGGGCAGGTAGGGACGTACGGGCGCCGATGAAAATGAGATCGCGCACACAGCGAAAGCGTGTCATGATCAGCCACGGCAGCAGCAGCAGCAGCACCCGTCGCACAACCGCGTCACGCGCACGCTCGGAGCTGCGCTTACTCGTCCTGGTTGCCGGCCATGTACATGGTGAACTTGGTGTCGTTGTAGGTGAAGTTGCCCCACCACCAGGAGTTGGGCTGGAACAGCTTGCTGTAGTAGGAGGAGCCGTGCGGGGCGCCCTCGGGCGGCGGGCCGGGGTAGGCGCCCGCCGTGACGGCGCTGTTGACCTCCACACGGTCGTTGCGCGCCAGGAACTTGAAGGTCTGCACGTGCGTGTGATGGCACACAAGACGTACGGCAGCCACGTGAGTGCGGCGGGTGCGTGGAAACCATGCGTGCGCGCGCGTGTGTGGTTTGGATTCGGCGCGGTTTTGGAGGGCTGCTGCCCGAAGAACGAACGGCTGCACAAATGGGCTTCCTGGGTGTCTGCTGACGTCAAGTGAAGTGGACATACATAAAGGCTAGTTCGTAAGGAAAGACAGCTCACCATGTGGATCCAGCCGTCGCTGTTCTTCATGAGGTCCATCTTGTGGAAGCGCGCGGTGGTGGGGTCGACCCGGAAGGGGCTCTCCCAGTGCAGCCAGTAGTCGCGGTGGGTGGCGGCAGTGAACTGGTAGCCCTTCTCGTTGTACTTGGTGAAGTGCACCAGCGAGGTGCGGTTCGTGGCCAGGCTGGTGACGCGCAGGTCGCGGAACTCGATGCTGGTGGGCAGGTGCTCGTTCAGCATGATGCGCCTGCGGGTGGAGGAATGAATGCGTTGGCGGCGGTACCAGGCAGAGGCGGTGGGCGTCATTGATTGGTTGTTAGCCGTCACAGGCATCTGCCGCCGTAGCACCTCCAGCACCGCACACTACTGAAGGCGCACCCTTTCTGGGCCCGGGGGAGTGCTTGGGTGGAACGAGCGGCGACAGCAAGTCGATCGTGCGTGTCGGACCCACCTGAAAATCAGGTCCGGGCTGCAGATGGCGCCGTTATTGGCGGTGGCCGTGCCACGCACGTACACGCACTCGGCCGGGTCGAACAGCTCGCTCTCCACGGCCGAGTGCCACGTGCCGCCCGGCGTGGCCAGGCTCCAGGGCAGCGCGGCCATGAGCTCTGGCGGCAGGTTCTGGCTGTTGATCAGCGAGCCGTCCGTGTCCAGATACACCCCCTGGTGGCCGTAGCTCCAGGATGACAGCGCGGGGTAGCCGCCGTTCGACTGCACGAAGCGCAGCTGCTTCATGAAGGAGGTGGCGCCGCCCTGGAAGGTCTTGCACTTGCCTGTTGTGCGGAAGCGGAAGCAAGCAGACCGGTTTGGCATACCGACAAACAAGGTGTCCCCTTGCGCACGGCGGCACGGGCCCCTCCCGGCGTGTGTGCGTGTATGCGCCCCACAGCCGCATTTAAATATGACGGCATCACGATGCGTTTACACGGGCATGCCTCAACAGCAGCAGGTTGCCTCACCGCAGCCCTCGAGCGCGAAGAACTGGCCGCCAGTGTAGTCCACAAAGGTGACGTTGGTGATGGACAGGAGCGCGCTGTGCTTGGGGTCGCCCAGGGGCGGGCTCTGGGTGATGATGCCCGTAATCTGTTTGGTTGCAGGGTCAGGGCAGTGGCGCCGGTTTGGAGTTTATGGGTAGGGTGCAACACTACGCCAAACCAACAGTCGCAGGCCCAGGGCAGGGGTTTGCGCAAGAGGCATTCCCAAGGCCGTGGGAGCACATGGGTACCGGACAGCACGCAAAATGACGAGCAGCAGTCTACTGTTGCTGCTCCACAGCACCCACCTTGCGGCCGCTGGCAGGCCACTGGCCGGCGGTGCCGACGAAGCCGCCCACAGTGCGGCTCACAATGATCGAGTCGCGCAGGCCTGAAGGCGAGACCGCAAGCATGGTCACATGTCAACGCCCACACACGCAGCCATGCTGATACGCACATGCTAATGCTGCCACCATCGGGAACTTCAACCCAACGCGCCTAAACATCCACTGCCACCCCGAGAAAAAAAGCGCACCCGCCATGTTGTCCAGAGCCACGTCAGCCCGATTGCGGTCGTCCACGATCCAGGAGAACTCAATGCCCGCGCCGTTGTCCTTGCCGTTCACGATGTGCATCTTGGGGCCGGCTCCATTGTCGGCGGCCGTGATGTTGGCAAACACCACCATGCCCACCTGCGCGTGCGGGCGCGTGCGGGCATGGCCTTGGCAAGTGCATTTTTGAGCTCCGGTGAGCAGTTGCACATGCACGGGGTACCGCGAACGAACCCAAGGCATTGCCCCGCCCGCATGTGTGTTGCACGCAACCCGCTGTTCTGGCGCGGCCACTCATGCGCGCGCGCAAACACACACACGCACGCACCTGCGTGGCGATGGCTCCCTTGACGCCGTTCTTGTAGGTGGTCAGGCCGTTGAACACGGCCGGCACCTGTTGGAACTTGTTGTCCGCGCACGGCTCCTGTAATTGTGAGTGAGCAAGGGCATGATCCGCACAAGCCGTTAGGCCACCCGACTGGTCGCGCCGGCACACGCGCGCCCGCACCCTGCCGCTGCGGGCTGACCCGCTCGTGTCTATATCCTGCGCATCAGCTGCTGCTGATGCTGCTAGGCCATTTACCATGGCGGGACTGCGGCTGCAGCTCGCATACAATTGCAGTGGCAGTGGCGGCAGCGGCGCGCGCGCCCACCCACCTTCTTGGGATAGTACTCGGGGTGCACGCGCAGGCCATAGAAGATGTTGCTGTGCGCCACGTTGTTCTCGAAGCGGCCCAGCGGCGTGAACTTGGGGCACACCGAGGTGGTGTAGGAGGGGCCCTCCGGGTGATCCAGCAGCCGCACCCAGTAGCCGTACGCGTCGGAGCCTGGCGGGCGGCGGCCGCAACAGGTAGGCAGGGGGCAGGGATGGACAACGTTGGGGGGCTGATGACGACAGGGCGCAGCCCGGGTTGCGGCAGCAACGCAGCGGCCGCAGGGGGCGTGGAGTGCATGGGCGCAGTGCGGGGCGTGCGGCAGTTCTGGGCGTGCGTGCGCGGGTGGCTCACCCGCCGCGACGTTGTTGCGGTAGGTGTTGTTGGGGTTGGTGATCCAGAACGTGGCGGGCGTGGTGTCGGTGTTGAGCAGCGCGGGCGAGGCCTTGGTGGAGAAGCCCAGGTTGCCCTCGATGATGTTGCCCGTCTCGATGCCGTCCTGCAATGCGGCGTCACCACCAGGGGGGGCGGGGTGTCACTACTGGCTTTCCAAACCGTGGCACAACGGCACGCTGCCCCCCGAGGAGGCCGCTTGCGTGCCTGCCTGCCTCCCTCCGCTCGCACACAGCATCCGGTACACGCCGCACACACGCACCTCCAGGAAGAAGGCGTGGCCCATGTTGCTGTAGGCAACGTTGTCGCGCAGGATCACGCGGTGGCTGCCGTGGATGGTCACGGCGCGGTTGTAGGTGTGGTGGATGGCGCAGCCCTTGACCCAGGACTGGTAGGCGAGGTCGCCGTGCATATGGAAGTGGATGGTGTAGCGGCCCAGCCGAAACGCCTGGCCCGTCTGCCGGAACTCGGCCTGCTCGAACCGGATGTTGGCGCGCGGCCTGCTCGAGGGCGTGTTGACCATGATCTGCGCGCCGAACATGTAGCGCTCGCTGTCCTCGTCGCCCTGGAACACGACGTTGCGGGTCAGCACCGCCACCTCGGCGCGCATGTCGATGCTGGCGCCCGCCGCGCCGCCCGCGATCTGCTCGACCACGCCCAGGTGCGTGAAATTGAGCTTGCGGTCGAGGCGGATGGTGCTGGTGTTGTAGTAGTCGTCCACCTCCACGGACACGATGATGGCCTGCAGTGTGTGTGTGTGTGTGGGGGGGGGGGGGTTGTGAACACCAGCCCAATCTAAACCAAACCAAACCAATGCGAGTGCATATGAGGGGGGCGAGCGCGGGAGGGGCATGCGTACGTGTCAGGCGTGATCAAGGCCGCCCGGCAACTGCCGTAACCCAGGGTGGCCGCTGCGCGCGGCGGCCACCCCAGGCCAGCCGCTTGCGCGCAGCACCAGGCCCAGGTGCCCTCCCGGTCCTGCACAGTAACATGACGCGCCATACGCTGTACGTGTGGTGCTCACCGTCTCTGACTCATCGGTGAAGAAGGAAGACGAGGCGATGGCGATTTCGTCGCCCGCCACCCAGTTGACCACGCCGTCCAGGTTCAGGGCGGTGGCGTTGACATCGGCGGTTTGTGTCAGCCGCGTGAACGTCGGAGTCTGCAACGCACGCAAAAACAGGGCGATACGGCAACCAGCACCCACCTCAGACACACACCTTTATGCCTTGAATGCACACACAGTCCTCAGCACTCAAGCGACAACCCTCCTCCTGTTTCGCCCTTTCCATCCCCGCAAGCAAGCAAGCCCCATCCAGCTTGCTGCTAACGCCGCACCAGCCGCACGCACGCACCTTGTGCTGGCCGTGCAGCACCACGAGGCCGTCGCGCACCGCCATGGCCTTGCCGCCGTACAGCGGCAGCTCCAGCACCTCATGCGGCCGAGCCACCAGCGTGATTGTGGCCTTCTTGCCGCGGTACGGCACCGCCTCCGTGCCGATCGAGATGGAGCCGCCGTTGCGGACGATGATGTAATTGGCCTGCGGCGGCAGCGCGCATCATGCAAGGGTCAAACAAGGCCACCAACTATACTAGAAACGAGCCGGCAGGCAACAGGGTTCGAAGGAAGCTGGCATGCCCTGCTGGCTGTAGCAGCTGTGCAGCGGCCGGGATGCACGCGGCATGCAGGTGCTGGCCGCTCACCCGCAGCTCAATCTCGTCCGTGAGCGACTCGTCGACAGTGAGGCGGCCCTCAACCACAAGCGCGGCCAGCAGCGGCGGGCTGACGTCCAGCATGACGTTGACGCCGGGCGGGATGGACACCAGTGAGCCCTCCACGGGCGGCGCGCCGCCACCCCACGTGGTGCGGCGGGACCACAGGTCCACGTACTCGTACGTGGCGGAGCAGGCCGCCAGGCCGCGGCCGGCGATCTGCGCGGTTGTTGGTGGGCGGAGAGGGAGAGCGTGAGAGTGGGCGTAAAAGGAAGGGATGACTCCCTCGTACGCATGTGCACATTCGCCGGCGCTGCTCTCAGCATGTGCACATCCTGCCAGTGGCGTTTGACGGTATGCAACACCGCAAACCCCTCTGATTCCCGCCCAGGCTCTCACCATGATGCGCACAGGCTTGGGCCCGATCTGGCGCGTCGGCGGCTTGGGCGTGAGGCAGCGCACCACGGCGCCCAGGTCGCCGCTGGGCAGGTAGCCGGGCGTGAGCGTCAGGTTGGCGCAGATGATGTTGTCGCCGAGCATGACCGTCACGTTCTGCGCGAACACGCCGGCCATGTTGACCAGCCCGTACTCGAGCTGCGTGCCGCCCTCAGTGGAGCCGCGCGTCATGGATGCGCTGATCACCACCGGCGTCTGCACCGGATCGAAGGTGAAGGTCACGTTGGCGGTGGTGTAGTTGAGCAGCGGCGCGCCGTCGGCGGGGCTGATGCGCAGGCCGGCCAGGAGCGGCCTGGAGGGCATCACCGCGATCGGGTTGGAGCCGGCGGCCATGGCGGGCAGCGCGGAGCCCAGCATGCAGTTGAGGCCCAGGTTGTTGGCGGAGGTGACGTTGCAGGGCACGTCGCCGAAGAACACCTGGATGAGCGCCGGGTTGCTCGCGAAGCCGCGGCCCTGGATGAACACCGACATGCCGCCTGTGCATAGATCGGGTAGTGCGTGCGGGCGTGGGCGGGAGGGATGAGCGTGTGCGTGGCAGTCGTGTGGACGCACAGGTGAGCTGGGTGCTACGGAAGGTAGGTAGGGGTGAATAATCGGGGCCACAGCACAAGCCCTGATGACCGGACGCGCTAGCTTGCCCGCATAACGCGCACCTGCATAGCTGCCCTTGCGTGGGTTGATGCCCGTCAGCACAAGCGGCACGGTCACAGTGCCGGGCGCGGGACTGCAGCCTGTGCCCAGCGTGCCACCTGCACGTTGCAACAGAGGAGCATGGTAAGAAGCATGGTAAGAAACTTGTAGTTGTAAACTGCACTACAATCAGCGTAACCGGATGGCGCCACACATTCGAAAACACGTTGCTCAAAGTCTGTGGTCGTGGTGATACCACGTTGGCTACGCACCCGGCTGGCAGATCCAGGCGGTGTAGACATTGGCGGGCGTGCCGGCGGGCAGCGTGCAGTTCAGTGACTCGCGGTAGACGGGGCGCACCCAGCTCGAGTTGGTCACGGTGGCGTTCGCGCACACGGGGAACACGCCAGTGTAGTTCAGCGCCGCCGGCACGACCTGTAGAAGCGCACAAGTTGGGTTGCCCTTACTTCAAATGACCTAGCGGCGGGACTAGTGGCTACTAGCCACTAGCGGCGGGAATGCCGGAGCAGCCGGCGCACACACACATACGCGTGCAACATCATCCAGGCTCACCGTGGGCGTGGGCGTCAGGCTCACAGCCATGCGGCTCAAGTTGCCAATCTGCATGAATGCAGGGAAAACAGAAAGCGTCAGACAAACGCTTCGCTTCTTTACTGGCGAAATTCAACGGAAATGACAAGCGGAGGTTCATCTGCACTGGGGCCACAGTGAACGCGCGCGCTACGCGCGCCCTCACGCACCGGCGTGGCGTTGACCGCCATGCTCCAGCCGTAGTAGATGGAGTAGGAGAGGGTGATGGTGGTGGTGTTGATGGCGCCCGCGGACGTCACGGCCGGCACCACGGTCTGGGTGGTGGCGTTGAACACGGGCGTGTTCGTGCGGTCGAACTGGATAGACTCCCACTGGCTCTGTGGACGTACGAAACAGGAGAAAGGGGAGCAGACAGTGGTCAACCGCTGCCGGCAGGCTGCTTGGGCAAATCAAAGCACGGGCAGGCGACTTATCTATACCAGGTGGACACTGCTGCAGCGCGCACAAGTGGGCGGCTACGTAGGCGAAGCACTACAGGTGTAAGATCGCAGGTGGATGGGCATGCGTGCCTACCTGCCAGTTGGAGCTGTCGGTGTTCTGATCCACCAGCACCACCGTGATTGACTTCCAGATGTTGGAGTCGGCGGAGTACCCGGGCGCGGGAAGGATGCGCGGCAGGCGGACGCGGATCTGGGTGGTGGAGGCGGACACGATGGGCAGCGGCACCGTCGTGAGGTTGCCGGGATTGGTGCCGCCGCCGAGCACCAGGCGCATCTGGCGGCCCATGTTGGCCATGGGGCCGGTCAGCGGCACGAAGCCGAACCTGCGCGAGAGTGACCAGGCCGGCAGCAGGAAGGGAGCAGCGGAGTTCAGACAAATAGGAGCTGCGCAGGCGGGGTGAAGCAAAGCCACAGGCAGGACACCATTTTGCTAGCGGTATGCAACGGTAAAGGACAGCAGACTTCCCGTACGCACCCGTTGATGAAGATGTCAAAGCCGCCGAATTGCGAGGCGTAGTCGGGTGTCATGCTGGTGATGCCCAACGGGAAGGACGGCCACAGCGAGTACATGTCCAGGCCCGGGCCCACGCGCGCCACGCCGCGGCCCGCCACCGACACCAGGATGGGCTTGGAGACGCGGCCAGGCAGCGACGGCAGCGTGCAGCTCACGATGCTGGAGCCGGTGGGGAAGCCGGCGCCCGCGGCCCGGACCGTGACGCCGGTGCAATTCTGACCGGACACGGTGATGTTGAAGTCGGCGACGGCCGTGGTGAGGAAGGTGCCGGTGAAGCTGATGACGCCGGGCAGCACCGCCGGCATGCCGCTGGTGGCCAGAATGGTAGGCGTGCGGTAGCTGGTGAGCACGTAGGCGCACGTGTTCACAGGGAGCGACAGGACCGCGGGCTCGCCGGGAATGGGCGCGGGCGTGGTGCCAGGCATCGTGAGGTTGAGGTCCTGGGCGGGGCAGGCGTTGATTGCCGGCACGCCGTTGATGGTCACGGCGATGTCGATGGGCGCGGCGGGAGGCTGCGGGCTGACGTTGCCCCATGGCATCACGCGGTCGACGGCCTGTTGGGTGCATGGGGCCGGGCGGGTTGGGGCGGGCGGCAGCAGCTGTCAGCAGCAGCAAGCAGTCCATGTGCGCCACGCCATGGTTCAAAGGCCGAAGCGGAGCGCGCAGCAAGCTAGCATGTGCACGTGCAGCGATTGGCGCCATGCCGTGTTTCGGGCCCAGGTCAGAGGTTGACCCACATTAGCTGTAACAAGTAAGACGCACCGTGCATGGATGCGTACCGCCGTACTACTTAACCCACGCCCACATGTACGCAGGAGGCCCGCAACACTCACCCCGCCATCGCCAGCGTCCCACACCATGTTGATGGACGTGCCTCCCCAGTTCTCGTAATATGTGACCTCGAACTTGTACGGCTGGCCGACGGTCATGTTAACGCGCAACGGCTGCTGGCCGTGCCAGCCAATGTAGTCGTCATCCTGTTACAGCGGCAACGGTGAGATGTTAAAGAAACATTACCGCATTTCGAATGGACCTCTCTCAATCAAACTCAAATCAAAACGCATACCCACCACGTAGAGGCGGGCCATGTCATCGATGGAGTTGAAGGAGAACGAGTACCGCCCAGTCTTGTTGACGCGCATGTAGAAGGTGAAGCGGCCGGCGAAGTAGTCTGGCGCGATCGTGTCGAGGTCGGGGCTCAGCCCACTCGGCCACATGGCCCACTGCAGCAGGTGGACAGGGGCATCGGGGCGCGTCGCGTTTGATATGCCACCGCATAAACACAGCAGCAGGCCACAACGTTAAATAAATTCGACAGCACGCCCATCGCCTGATCCTGGCTGCACGCACCGATGGGGTGCTCCACCACACGTTGCTGATGGCCTGGTAGTACGTCACAAAGTCTGCGCGGCGCAGGCACACGCACGTGTCAGCAACGCATGACATTGAATGCGCATGTGCGGGTTAGGTGTGACGGTAGGGTGATCTCCTGAACGGCATGGTGATGTACGGTACGGCGGGTAGCTGCGGGCCTTCCTCACACGACCACAATCACAACCCTGATGGGCGTCGATCCCGCCCGCTGCGTGGCTCACCGGGCTTGGTGTAGTTCTTGACGTCAATGCTCCAGGAATCGGCGGGCAGGTTCCAGAACTCGGCCTTGACGTTGCCGATGATGGGCGGCAGCGTGCAGTTGGCGGTTGTGGAGTTGAAGCTGGTGATGGTGCACGGCAGCGTGTCCACCATGATCTGCAAGGGAAATTCAAGCGCGTGGGCAGCAGCCCGCCGGGGGCGGTCTCAAACGAGCATGCTACAGCCCCACCTAAATGCGATCGCCATCCATACATGCATGCGGCGCCCAGCCCGACTGCTGGTGGTGATGGCTCCCCAGACACCAGCAGCACCGCCGCCGTGCATGGCGGTGAATAAACCGACCATGACTCACCACGTTGCGGTCGGGGAAGGAGGTGTTGAAGGTCGCGCCAGCGAGGCTGACCGACAGGCTGCCGCCGCCGCCCAGGGAGCCGACGGTGCCGGTCGCCGACACCACGCGGGCGCTGACCACGATGCGGCCAACCTTGCGCGGGTCAACGGAGCGACCCTCGCGGCTGGTGAGCAGCACTACCTGGTACACGCCCGCGGGGGTGTCGGAGGGGATGAAGCAGGAGACGACGGTGGCGCCGCGCGTCAGGTTGGCGCCGGCGCAGGAGCCGCCGACGGTGCCGTTGGGCGAGCGCAGGTCCAGCTGCACCACGTCCACCAGCTGCAGTTGTGCGTGTGTCGGTGCGTGGGAGGGGACATGCCAGGTTGGTGGTTGGTTGATGGGTGGGTGCGCGGGGACTCGGGCGGTCTGCCAAAGCGATTCACATGAGGTGCAAGTGGAAAGCGCAGGCATCCGACAGGGCTGCGTTGGTTGCGTTCACGCACCTGAATGCCGGTGACGGTGATGTTGTCGCCGGGGAATGCCAGGCCGCCCATGTTGGGGGTGACCACGCCGGTCAGGCTGGGGGTCTCAGCCCAGGTGTAGGCGAAAGCGCAGGCGCCCAGCGCGCCGTTGCACATGGCACGCGCCGACGTGGGCTGCGCCCAGCAGTAGAACCGCAGCGCGTCCACTGTGGCACTGGAGTTGAAGGACTGGCCGCACGCGACCACCTGCACACAAGGCACACACACACACAGCGCACACAGCGTGCACACCTTCAGTGCACACAGTCTACCGCATCCAAGTCAGCCAATGAAGAGCGGGACACGACCATGCATGTTAACCGCCCCCTCCCCCCGGTCGCCCTTGCTTGTTTGGCTCAAATAAAAGGAATAAAAAAATAAATGTATACGCCTTTCCGTAAGTCAGGGCGTGGATTAAGGGAGCCGACGAGGTGAGAGGCAAGCCTCATTACTCGTCTGCTACCGGGGTTGTTTGGCTCACCACTACGCTGTTGGCGCTGGTGGCGCGCGGCTGCACGTTGAGCGCGAAGGGGTCCGTGGCGTCCGCGTCCGCGGCGATGTGCGCGCGCGTGCGGCAGCGGATCTCGGTGGTGGTGGCGTTGATGACGTCGCAAGGCACGATGCCGTTGAGGAAGGTGGTGGACACCGGCACCGTCACGAACACGGCGTTCTCGCGCATGCGGGCGCCGGGCGCGAAGCCGGTCCCGTTGATCACCAGCACCACGCCGCCGCCCACGCTGCCCGCCTGCGGCTGCACGCCCCCAATCGTCATGGTGAAGGCGATCGCCTGCTGCGACAGCACCCAGGTGGTCACGTTCAGGCCGCCGTTGTACGGCGCCGGCTGCAGCACCACGCTGTACGTGCCGCTGGGGACGTATGGCACGGTGCACGTGATCACGCCCGTGGAGTTGTCGTACGTGGCGTTGGCGCAGGGGAACCGCAGGTCCTCGTTGCCCAGCGCCTTGGCCAGCGCGGCCAGCGCGGTCAGCGTCGTGGCGTTGACGGCCGCGACGTTGCCGGGCACCAGCCAGACCAGCGGGAAGGGACCGATGTCGGTGCCGTTGGCAAAAGGCGCCGCCAGGCCGGCGGTTGCCAGCTGGATGACGCCGCCGGACGAGCCCATGGCCAGAGGCGTGGTGACGGCGATGCTGGGGCCGGCCGCGTCCGCCAGGGTCGTGGTGGTGTTGTCCGAGAAATCAATCAGGGTGCCGGCGGCGTTGAAGACACGGACGCCAACAGGCACGGGCGTGGGTGAGGCGGGCGCGCCGCCGGCAACGACCGGCGAGGTGCACAGGACCTGCGTGTAGATTGGAGGCGGGCAGTACACACGTCTGTCGTTGGCCCACCGCATGTATGCGCGCGCAAGGGGGCACCAACTACGCCCAGCCTACACTCCGACCAGCAGCGCCTCCATTACTCCAACACCCTCCCCTTTATGCTGCATGCACTGGCCTCCACCAAGCAACCTGCCTGCAGCAGGTCGTAGGCGCACGTGAGCACGCCGCACGCAGCCGCGCCCACACTGACGCCGTTGCGGGCGCACGCCACGTCGTCAAAGCCGCGGCCCGTCACGTTGAGGACCGTGGCGCCGCCCGTGGCCGACACCACAGCCGGCGACACGCCTGTCACCGCCAGCACGCGAACGCTGACCGTGACCACGCCGACGTTGGCTGAAGCCGCGAAGCCCTTGCCCCCCACGCGCACACGGACCAGCCGCGCGCCGCCGGCTCCCGTGTTGGGCAGCTGGCAGGTGATGGCGGTGGCGCTCGCAGCGGTGATGGCGCAGGGCGTGTCGTCGTCCAGGAACACCTCGTTGCCTGATGAGGGCGTAGGGGTGCAGGCAAGGGAGGTTGTCATGAAGGGCGGTGGTGTGGCGCACGCCGGTCGCCAACCGCAGGCAGGTGCGTGCCAGCAGCAGCGAGCCATGCGTGGTGCGGCTTGGGATGCCATCGCAAGCAAAGCAAGCAGCCCCAGACCGCATCCGCGGCCGCGCCGCACCTGTGAGGTTGGCATTGAAGCCGGCGCCGGTGATGGTCATGGTCAGCGTGGCGAAGCCCGCCGTGGAGGGGAAGACGTAGGTGGCGGGCGAGATGGCGGTGACGCTGGGCGTGAGCGCGGCCGAGTAGGTGAAGGTGCAGCCGGCGGCGCCGCGGGGGCTGCCGCAGCCGGAGGGGATGCCGTTGACACGAACCGCTAGGTCCACGGGCACAGTCGAGGCCAGCGCGGTCATTTCGGTGGGGATGGCTCCGAACAACTGCCGCGTGCTGCCTTGCACAGTCTCCTCCACGTACACGCGCACATCACTGCCGGTCACGTTCTTGGCGTCGATCACGCGCAGCGGGGGCACGTTGCCGGGGTTGCCTTGCGGATCGAACGTCACCTGTGTGCGCACATGCATGCGCAATCACACACCAGGTTATCCAGAGGCTGCGGGAGGCGGAGCTGCTGCGATCCCGGCGCCAAAGCTGGCCTGCGCCAATAAGGCATGCATGCGGCAGCCGCTATGCAGACAGGGCATCACACCCCACCCCTGCATAAAAGGCAGGTCGGTCAGGACGCACCCGCCATTTCATGGATCCGCCGTAGGAGGCACCCGTCTTGACGACCGACAGGGGAGCTGCGGAAGGCGAGGCAGCGGATGGATGGTACGGTTGCGTGTGAGTCATGTGTGCCAGCGCGCGCACGCGGTGTGCTGGTACGGCGAATCCCGCTTGCATGTTTCGCTACATACATCCGTACGTCCCAAGGGCGTGCTGCAAGCCTCATATATCCAACCGCAGCCGCTGCCAGAAAACTGCATTCCATTCCATCAACGAAACGCCCCAGCCGCTCACCCTTGACGCCAGGCAGCGTGGACAACTTGATCCGCACATCGTCCGCGCTGTCCGACAGGTTGATGACCACCGACTCGCAGAAGCTGCCGAACGCCAGCCGGAAGCTGCCATCCAGGCCCGTGCTGGCATTGCGCACGGTCATGACAACACGCGCGCCGGCGGGCACGCCGGTCGCGTTGGCCACGGCGACAGTGGGCACGTTGTTTAGGAGCCAGATGGGATAATAGATCGTCCACACGTTCGTTAGGTAGGCGCCCTCAACCTTTCTGCGCGCGACGGAACCGAAGAGCACAGCAATGGCATGCAGCAGCGGGGCTTCAGAATGCATGACTCGCCCTGCAGACCGGACGTGACGAGTTGGTGCATTGGGATAGACAAGCTCGCCAGGCGCCAGGCTTGAATGTCGGGCCCCACTAGCAATGTCGGTGCACCGCGCATGCCCTGGAAGCGAACCACTCACGAGAACGACGCCCGCAAGTCCACGCCCGTGCCGGCCAAAGCCTCCACGGCAGCCTCCACTGTGGCGGCGTCCGAGTTCCAGTCCAGCACGCGCTCGGAGCCGGCCGAGATAAGGCGCCACTGGCCGCCGGGCGTCACCGCCGCCACGGCCGGCGAGGGTGCGATGGTGACCTGCATGCGATGGCATGTGCAACATACGGTATTCACCCCAGCCATACGCGCACGATTGTAAATGGTCCAATGCCGGTCAGCACGACGCACACGGACACGGACACGGACACGCACACGCACACGCACACGCACACGCACACGATGCGGCGTGAGGTAGGCGCGCTCGCTCGCTCACCGTCCAAGATGTGATGTTGGGGAGGAGGGTGCGGCGGTCCAGCCAGCTGCTGCCGTCCGCCGCCAGCGCGTCAGCCTCCATCTCACGGAGCGAACGCGGGTTGAAGAACGCGCATCCCAGCGCGGGAGGCGGCGGGGAGGGAGGGAACGGCGGCTGGGCCTGCGCGCATGGGGAGCAGCGGTCAGGTAGGTAGGTGTGGGTACGGCATGCGCATGCACTTGTGCATGCGCAGGCGCACGAGCACCACCAGCGCGGAAGGCAAACATTTACTAACACCTACCACCATGAAGAAGCCGATGCTGAAGTTGAAGGTGGTGGTGGCGAAGATGGGGGCAGAGATGCCGACCTGCATTGCAATCAAGCGGCACGAGTGACCCAGATTACTGCTGCACACAATCATGCCGAGGACTGGACTGAGCCGAATGCTTTGTCTGCCGTTGATTGCTTGCCTCCCTGAAAAGGTCCCCAACACTGCTGGTGTGACTTGGCCGCTGAGGCTAGTGCTGCCCGTGCGGCAGTAGCCCCATCTTCACTAACCTGAAGACGCATGGTGGCACCGACGATGGTCCTGGACACGCCCACGCTGTCGCCGCTAATGCCGAGGTAGCCCGCAAAGGCGTTCGCGATGTCGCTAGCTTTGTCGTCAAGCATGAATCGAGGATCCCACCTGTGCACAGGGCGAGTTGACGCAACAGAAACTGCTGTTAGCGGCGCATCAGTGGACAGCCATCAAAAGCACAATGGTTACAGCGCTGGCAGGATGGGGTGCAACCCTCAACAGCCTGCTGGTTGCGCTTGCTCACCTCCTGCCGGCGTTGGTGGAATTGGTGATGTTCACTCGCACGCCCACCTCGGAGTTCTGCAGCCGATTCAGCAACCGCCAACGAATCAGCATGGAGAGACAACTCAGCAGTAACACGCCCCGCAAGATCATTCCATTTCGGAAAACAAGCAACGTAGCAGGACAAAAGGCGACCCAGGTGCAGAGGTCCGCTGCAGGTGCGTGTGCACGTGCGTGTGCCGCATGCCTTCTTACCACGAGCAGCGCCGCCGTGGGCGCGGTCACGGTGATGTTGTACACATGCCTGAAGCCGCCGCCCCACATGTACTTGATTTCCACCATACGGTTCTGGGCCGTTGCGTCAACAGAGATTGTCTGGATCTCCGGCAGCGAGTTGAACCTGTGCGTGCGTGACATGAGCGTTCCCATTGCAATTGCATGAGGTAAATGCTGAGGAGGAGCTGAAAGGCCACGCACAGCCAGCAACAAAGGAAACGAGGCAGGCAGGCAGGCAGCCGACGCACCTGGCGGCGGTGCTGGGAACTGTTGCGCCCACTTGAATGCCGCCGGGGCCGCGGTTGTTGGCGCCCGTCGCCTCCAGCAGCACGGCCTGGCCCGCCCTGCAGGCAAGTGTGGACAGACAGCACGGAACAGCAAACAATGCGTTACCCGACTGTGGCCTCCAGTTGCTGCAGCTAATCTAAGCTGCCTGACTTTACCCGCTTGCGTTCAGGGGCGGTGCTGGCCGCCGGTCCTGCTGCCACCTATAACCTAGTGGGACTCACTTGAGCAGGATGAGGTCCGACGACTGTTCGTTGTACTTGAACCAGTCGTTGAAGCCGCTCCATTGCGGCATGTACGCGAGTGGAACTCCGGTCACCACCGTCCCGTTGGCCTGCGGTCGCGACATACAGCACGGGGATGAGAATTTGAGGGTTGACATGGCCGGCGGCGGCTGCACTCAACAACACTGTGGCTGCATGCTGCAAGGACCTCATCAGGGCAAAGCGGGGCCTAGGGCGGGTCTTCGATCCTGAGCTGACGCGCATGTGACGGGCCCCCTCCCTACCAGCTGGTAAGTGCCGTTCAGGCGACAGTGGTCATCGCAGGACACGTGGAAGGTGTAGTTGCCGTCACGTGGGGCGATGAAGAATGCCTGCATGTGCGTGCGCCGCACACAGGGCAGAGTCCTCATCAGTCCAGTGCTCCGCTGCTGCAGTGCTCAACCTCATTCCGGCCGCCTGCACGCCGGCCTGGCAAGCAATTCGGCACAAATAGATAGCCCGCACGCACCTTGGTGTTGTACGTGGACAGCTCAAGCTGCGTGTCCTCGGGCGGGGCCTCCCAGGTGCCGGTGAGGATGCGGCTGTAGCTGTCCGGGCAGTTAGATAGCTTGATGGTGTTGTTGAAGCGCCACAGCCGATTGATGGCGTCGCCGCCCTCCGTGTACGGTGAGCAGCTCGCGTTGATGGACCTGCAGTAAAAAAAGACACAGGTAGCAGACACGCAGGGCACAGTCAAGAGGTGAGCGCGACGCTCAGCAGGTGGCTGGTTGTATCGTGCGTAACACAGGCCCCGGCAGAAGCCCGGGAGTAGTGCTGCGTGTTATTCTGTTCTACCACATCTCTCAGCAGCGTGGCGGCGGCGGCCCGCCTCCTCCACTCACGCGTTGTACAGCTCGTACTCGATACCGCGCATGGCGGGGTACAGCCCCTTCAGCCCGCCCGCCGGCACCGGCGCCCTGTAGCCAGGCACCAGCACGCCAGCCGGGCCCGTCTCGCACAGCACGGTGGTGAAGTTGGAGCTCAGCACGCGGCACAGCGTGCCCGCCACCGTGACCGTGACCGTCTCAGTCGAGTCGGGCGTCAGCGTGGGGAAGCCGCGGCCGGTGATGGTCAGGATGGTGCCGCCGGCGCGCGAGCCAGTCTGCGGCGACACGGACGCCACCTCGGCGTACTGCTGGTACATGTACGGCAGGTTGTCGGACAGGCCGGTGCGGTAGGCGGACCGGGCGATGTTCGGCTGACTGCCGTACGCGTTGCCGCCGAAGCTGATCTGCAGCGGGCCACATGCACAGGTAACGTGGAGAGGCACGAGGCGTTGCGCTTTACTAACAACATGGAGGCCCCCTGCCCTGACACGCTGCCGAAAGACTCGTGACAAACCGCGGGGGCTGGTCAAGTCAGCGTGCATTCACCCCCGGCGGATGGCAGCAAGTGCCCGCACCGTCCAGCCACCGACCGCACGCACGCACCGTGAGGTTCATATTGTCGGCTGTGCCCAGCCCCGCCAGCCCCATCCCAGTGTTGTCGACCGGCATGGTGAAGTTGATGCGGTACAGCGAGGTGTAGTAGCTCTGCGCGCGCGGGCACGGGAACCGCGAGTGGTGCGTAGTAAGTATGGCAGAGCTTGGCGTTATGTTAAGACACACCACGCAACGCCCAACAGCCCCATGCGAGCACCTCGAGCATGCAGGCGAGCTGCCCATCCTCTGTCCACGCACGGCCATGATCACGCACGCCACCCACACCCAACGCGGACGTCCACACGGCCAGCGGCCACGGCGGCGCCCACAACCAAGCCCTGCACACACGCGCGCCGCCGGCCCCACCAGGTAGCCCAGGTACGTGTAGCCGTCTGCGCCCGAGGGCAGCGTGGCGCTGTAGTCGCCGGCAAGCACCGACTCCACGCAGGCCGGCGTGCTGCTGTACATATAGCCGGTGTCGGCGTTGCTGGAGCACTCGTTGTTGATCTGGCGGTTTGCAACGGTGGGTACGGCGGGCGGGCGTTGCGGCCGGTTGGGCAAGTGCGGTGGTGCCTGACGTGGGCGGGTCTGTGACTGTTCAGGAGCCCCAACTCACCCCCCAGGTCGGCGTGCCGTAGATGAATGGGTTCATCCCGGGCGGCCCCGCGGAGGGGAACACGAAGTTGAGTGTGGGCGTGTAGTCCAGGTCGTACGAGTACTGCTTGCCGTACGTCACACTGTCGATGCCGTCCACAACCACCGTGATGTCGTAGTTGCCCTCCAGCGGCGCAGGCGACGTGAGGCACGTGATCTGCGGACAGCAGCAATGTTGGGCGAGCGCGCACGGGCCATGTACCGTATGTAAGTGAGCCGTGTTAGCCTGGCTGGCAATGCCTGGGCAATGCTGTGCGCTGCTCCGGTGTGCCTGAATCCTATGCACGCGCAATGGCAGCCTCTGCCTCGCATCATGGCTTCAGCTCCCACCATCGCACAGGCAGCCCCCAATACACACAGGACTGTAAGAAGCACGCCGGTGGGTTCGGGTCGGGGCTTGATGAAACGGCCACAGCCCAGGTGGCCTCAAGCTATTATCCAGACGCCACCCCCGGAAGCATGCACAAATCACTTACCACGGAGTCGGAGGTGAGGTGGTTGATCACGGTGCAGGGATAGGTGCCGATGAAGACCACATTGCTTCCATTATATCGGTCCTCACTGAACCCGCTGCCTTGGATCACCATCCTGAGGGGTGGACACGTATATCCAGCATACGAGGTCACGCGTTAACACGATGCACGTTTGCATTTGGCTGCTGTCGCTCGGTCTTCAGGTGGGGTGTTAAGACGCAGGCCTCAACTGGTCACGGGGTCCCCTCGCCTTCCTTGGTGCGGGAGGCATGAGCGTGTGCGCGGTCGAACGAACATAACAAAACCCGTCGCACCCCGCACACTCCCCAGTGCGCAACTCTTCAGCTGGGCTATGGTGCCACGGCCCAGCGCCAATCCGCGCTTCAAGCGAACGACACGTTAGTCGACACATGCGACATTGCCCCATTGCCCTAAATCTTCCTAGTGACGAGCCCCGTGAGCCGTCCAAACAATAACCAGTGATCAATGGTAGTATTTTGGAACAGGTGGCTTCTGATTTGCCAGATGCTTGGGCTCAGTCGGCTCCATCTGGCCTTCCTCCCAAGCGTCACTCGATGGGGCGCACCTCGTGCCTCCGCCAAGACTGCCACTAGTAGGATCCACGTCTGTAATGTAGAGCTGGGCAGACGCGCCGGCCGCTAAGAGTAGCGCTACACACAAACCGACCCCAAACGCCGCCCCGCGTTGGGGGCGTGCGGCGCCTTTCATTCCTTTGGATAGCAGGTTTAGCACGCGATTTGCATGGTAAGTAGGTCAGCAAGGTCGAGGTGGGGGAGGGAACCTTTTTAGTCTCGCTCAATGACCGTGCGTTGTGGTATTTTCGTAGTCCTATCAAGAATTTACCCGCCCTATTTCTATGAACGCGGTCTGAGCGAGCCAAAAATCCCACTGGCCGAGCGCATTAGTCTCACCGCCCATGCACCGCGTTTCCTGGAAGCAATTGACAGCAATATTCTTTGCGCATTAATCTCAAACCCTCAGAATTACAGAAACTCCATTTGAGCCAGTGTGCCCGACCATCTGTCGCATTTTCGGTTTCGCAGGCGCCCACGCCCCAATGGAACAATTTGGCCGGAAATATTGCCTTTGATAGCCATCAACATCAGTTTCTGCGATCCGTGTCCGTCTGACTCGACTTCAGCCGGCCTGCGAGTCGTGTCCACCGAAACCCCGCACGGTTTGAAAGGCGCGGAAAGCGTGAGAAATGAAATACGTGTCGGATGTAATCAGGGGAACGCATCGTGGTCTTGGGGAGACTCGATGTCCACGCGTGCTCGACCAGGCTCGACGCATCGAGTGTGACCATGCCCACTGCGCGCTGTCGGCCCGGTCGCGCTTACCGTCAACCGTTCTTCACCTCGAATGCAAGCTTCTGTTATGGTAGGGCCTGGCACCTGGCATACTTTGCGTGCCCCGGACGGTGTTGCGTGCGAGGTCTTACAAGGGCCCGGGGCAGCACCTTGGGCAGCTTCGGCGGCAGTTTCGCGTGGTCTCGACAAAGGGACAACGTGGATCATTACTTCCACCTGCGCTTGCTTCGCCAGATGGCCTCGTGTAACTGCGCCCTATGGGGGGGACCGGGGCTTGTCAGGCTCCGTGGCTTGGATCCATGGATCCTGCCCCCCGGTCTGTGGTCGCGAAAGGGCCCTGCGATGCAACATTCGCTGTGGCGTCCCCGGTAATTGTGTACATTTGTCTCATAAGAAGTACTATTATATGTGCAAAATGTTGAGTAAATCGACGCAACCGCGCGCAAGCCACAAAGGGCTGCACTCGCTCGCCGCGCGTGCGGCCTCGTTGAAGCCGATATGTGTTAAGATAGCAGCGGCAAATGCGCACGATGCACGTTCAGTTGTGAGTGATGGTCCCGTCCAGCGCCTCGCGAACGCGGCCGCGGTAGCGATGGTATCTCTTTCATTGCTCGCAAGCCCTGTAAGTCCTGTGTCGGTGGCACCAGCGTGGGCGAACAACGTTCGGCTTCAAGATGTCGAGTCCCCGGAGCTGAAGGAGGGCCTCACGGCGGCCACGTCGGGGCAGTTTACAAAGGCCGAGATGGTGGGTACCACAGGTACCAGACCGTGGCGCAGCCCCAGATTCAGGTCCTGAGACCGTGCGAAAACGGGAGGGGAAAGCTCCCGTGCATGGGTTGAAGGCGGGGGAGGGGGAATGCCGTATCGGCACGGCGGCGGGGCCTGATCCGCCCACCGCGCCAACCGCCCACTTACATCCTGACCCGGCTGGTGGATTTGACACACGCCTGTTCCTGCACACGGTGTGTTCGTGCTTGGGCCGGCAGATCTTCAGCCGGATGCTCGCGGCGGACCCATCCGCGGCATCGGTGTGGTCGAACCTGGGCAACGTTCACATGAGCCAGGTGCGCTCCCGCACCGTGCGCGCACGCCCAGTGCCGTTGGCGGGCGGTGGTTTGGTCGCGTGGCAGGGATGCAGCAGTGGACCGCCGCTGTGCGTGGCTGTTTGTCGCGGCATGGCGGTGCAATCTATTGAAGGTGTAGCCACGACGTCAGCACTCAGCAGCTTGCAAACTATGTGGGGCACTCTTTTGACACGGCCTTGCCTGGTTTCCCTGGCCGCGTTCAGGGCCGCGCTAAGCAGGCGTATGATGACTACACGCACGCTGTGGACCTGGCGCCGGTGCGTGTGGCCGCGGGGATGTGCTGGGGCGGATCATTGTACATTGAGCCATGTTGGTTTTGCCACCCGTACAGTCAGCCGGTGCACGGTAACAATGGGAGGGAGAGTGATGGACCTGAGCTTGAGCAGCGGGGAACCAGCCACAGCACGGCGAGAACGAAACGGCAGGAGGCACCGTGTGGCCATACTGGCTCTGGGCGCTAGAAAATGATAAGCATGTGCACGAAGCCCATGCGCGGTGCAATGAAACCGTGTGCGTGTCTGTGTGTGCCTGCAGTACGCGCCTGTGCCGTACCTGAACCGGGCCATTGCGCTGGAGGAGCTGGGGCTGCAGCTGCAGGGGCAGGGCCGGCCAGAGGAGGCCGGCGCCAGGTGCGGCGGCTGTGGTGCCAGAAGGGGTCGTTGGGGCCACGTGGCAGTGAAATGCTTTTAAGGGCTGTGGGCGCGCCGGTCGTCACTAACCTTGCTTGCCATTGTGTCGACCATTGTTGAACAAGGCCGGCCACCCGAGGGCCGCCCCGACACGCCAGTGTTGCATTGGGCGTTAGCGTTAGCGGTTGCGGTTGCGGTTGCGATAACGGTAACGGTAGCCATAGCGGCGTCTGATGGTGTGGCCGCGGCTCCCTGCTCAGTGCGGCCGGCCGGTGACGCCACGCTACGCGCAGGTGGCGCGAGGCCCTGGCCGACTGCGCCAGCGCCATTGAGCGCGACCCCCGGGAGTTCGCGGCGCACTTCAACAAGGTGCGTTATGTGCAAAGGAGCACGAGGAAAGGATGTGTAGATCAATTCTGCGTGTTTGCGTGGTGGTTGCTCTGCAGCGGAGGTCCGACAGGGCCTGTGTGCGCCAAGGATGCATGTACCGCTGCGTGTAGGGGAGGGGAGGGGGAGGGGGAGGGGAGGGGAGGGGAGGGGTGGCACGAGGCGTCACAACTGCTGTCACAGACCTCCAAGCCATGGGCTTTTTCTCCATGCCGCGCAGGGCAATGTGGAGCTGCGGCTGCAGGACTGGACCGCCGCCGCCGCCAGCTTCTCGCAGGCCGCCGACCTGGCTCCCGGCATCCCCGGGTACCGCCTGCGGGCGGCGCAGCTGGCGTTCCAGGTGCGGCGGCGCGCTGCGCCTGAGCGCCGCTACAAACGCCCTCGACTGCGACGATGCGCAAGGCGGATTGCACACGACGCCTTCGCTTTGGCGCCATCCGTGTCTGAAGCCCCCCTCCCTCGTGATTCCCCCACCGCAGGTCGGCGACGTGGACACTGCCGTGCGGACGGTGAAGGGCGTGCTGCGGAAGAACCCCACCTATGCAGGTGGGTGGGTGGGTGGGTGGGTGGTCATTGCAGAACCCACACCAATCGCTGCTTTGCTGTCGGTCGCCATGGCGACGAGGGGTGCCGGTCACCCATCAGGCGTGTGCGGTGCAGGGTGCCTGGTGCTCCACCCCATGCGCGGGCCGTGCTGACCATGAAGCATGCCGGACGCAAATCCTCCGCACCCTCGGGCTGCACGCACTGCCACCTCCACCTCCACTGCCCACAACCTCACCCCATCTCGCGCAAGCATGAATGGGATCCCCGCACCGCTTGCAGAGGCGCACACGACCCTGGCGGCCATGCTGTGGAGCCAGGGCCAGCTGGCGGCGGCGGAGGGCCAGCTGGAGGCGGCGCTCGAGCTGGGTGGGCGGTGGCGCGATTCGGACTGGGTGCTGACCAACACGCGCTGGCCGCCCAGCCTCAACGCCGCGCTCACCAAGCTGGTGGCGCTGGAGCAGTCGCCGCCGCAGCAGCAGTAGCAGCAGCTACAGCCACGGCCATAGCAAGCGCAGCGTGGCAGCGGCTGTTGGAACAGGAGAGCTGAAGGGACCTGGGCAGTAGGTTGCGCAGCGGCAGGACAGGGGCGGAGTACAGGCGAGGTCGCGCGGCTGAAGGGTGCTGGGGCCTGGGGTTGGCCTGATGGAGGTGAGGCGAAGGTGCAGCTATTGTTGGTGGTGTCGTACGAAGTAGCATCTGCGGAGCTCGGGAGCTGGGATTGTGGGCACTTGTGGGGCGGTAGCGTTCCCGCCGCCCCTGGGCCACAGGCCGTCATGGGCTCCGACAAAGCACGGCGTCCATCCGGTAGACCCCGTAGACTTGACCCCTTGAAATACAGATTGCGGGCTTTGCAGCCCTGCGCCTGACCCACTTGGCCAGCGGCGCAGCGGCGCCGGGCACGGCGACGGCTCGGCGTGAAAGCACTACGGCACATGGTGCCTTTTTGGGCAAATGGCCTGGATTGGCACAGGATAGATAGTCGCAGCAGCTGCTGCATTGCAACATGGATGGTGCCGTTGAACCGTTCAACGCCGGTCGGTCACCCATGCAGCACTTCCAGCTTCATTACCCCGAGCTCACAAAGTCACAATACGTCATGGTGCGCACCCAGCGATGCAATATCCTCGAGCACTGCATTCCCACATGTATCCCACACACACACGCCGGTGCCCCAAAGCCCACGCAAGCTGCAACCACATACCGGTCAGTCCATCCTGCGCCCCTCGACACCACGCACGAACACGCCGGCCAAACCCCCACAAACTCAATTCCACAAGTAGCCCCCAACAGAACCCTGCCGCCGCCGCTCGTCATTGCGCGTCTCGCCGGCCGCCCGTCACCACTTCCTTGACCCGCTGCTCCACCCGCTGCTTCACCTGCTGCTGCGCCGCCTGCACCTTTGCCGCCACCTGCTCCACCCGCTCCTGCATGCGGTCCTCCGCCTGCTGCTGCGCCTCCTGCACCTGCGCCTGCACCCGCTCGACCCGCTGCTTCACCTGCTGCTGCGCCGCCACCACCTGCTGCTGCACTTGCTGCGCGCGCTGCTGCGCCTGCTGCACGCCCGCCTGCGCGCGCTGCACCCCCGCAGCCACCTGCGCCTGCGCCTGCGCCGCCTGCTGCGACGCGGCGCTCACCACCGGCCGCAGCGCCTTGCCGACCTTGGCTGCCACGTAGGTGGCCGCCTTGCCGCCGCCCGCCGCGAGCAGCCCCGACGCCGCCTGGTACCTGCGCAGGCACCAGCACCAACACAATCACACACAGTGCCATCTGATCCCAAACTTCGCGTGCGACAAGCGAAGCGCGTGAACCGAACGAAGGCCGACAGAACACACCAGGCCTGCCTGCATGCGCTTCCCCAACTCTCCCGGGCGCAGCCCAGCCCGGTGCCACCACCCACATGCTGGAGCGGCGCACAATGGCCGCCAGGCTGTCGGACGCCAGGCGCTGCGGCTGCCCGGTGCGCATGACCGCGGCCACCACCTCGCGCTGCGTGGCCTCGCCCGCGTGCAGGTGCTCCAGCGGCAGGTGGAAACCCAGCCTGGGGGAGGAGGTGACACGGGGGAGCGGCAGGCGAGGGGCATCCGGGAAATGAGAATGAGACCACGGGCAACGAGGACTCCAGGAGACAGGGCGTCTGCGGAGCCGGCGGCGGAGCTGGCAGCACTGCAAGCGTGACAGATTGATGTGTGGAGGCGCCATCAAAGATGCCGGGTTCTGCCGTGAGGTCCCGCCCCGCTGTGCTTGCTGCGGTTGACCCACTTGCTGGCCATCTCGTGCAGCAGCCCGGCCGGCAGCTGCTGCAGCGCCGCAGCCTGCGCCTCCTGGTCCTTGGCTTGCCGCCACAGCGTGCCGCCGCGCCGCCCGCCCGTCGTCTCGCCCGCCACCTCCAGTCCCAGCAGAGACCGGTACTTATCCGACTGTGGGGCAGCAGGCAACACGGTTGAGTCAAGAACCAGCGGGCTGAGCAACACAACACAACACAACACAACACAACACAACACAACACAACACAACACAACACAACACAACACAACACAACACAACACAACCAGCATGACACCACTAACCAAGCAGACCACAGCCCACCGCCGTGCCTGCCGATGCTCGCAGGCCCGCACGCCCCCTGGGCGCACGAGCGTCCGCAGCCCTCCCCCAAAAGTCCATTACCCACCCACCCACCCACCCACCCACCCACTCGGTCGGTTGCTTTGGGTTCTGGAATGGACTACAGTCCAACCCGCCCCGCCACACCCACCCGCCCACCCCCTGCGCGCTCACCTGCAGCAGCGGCAGGTACAGCGCCGCCAGCGCCTCCCAGCTGCCCGCCACGATGCGGCCCACCTTGTGCGGGTCCTCCGCGCCCACCGCCAGCCGCACGTCGCCGCGGTAGCTCAGGCCCACCAGCGTGCGCAGCAGGTCCTGCGTGCGGCGCGATTGGTGACGAATCGTGTGATGGATTGAGTGGTGTACTGTAAGAGCAGTTACGGGAAGGGTGCTGCTGTTCCTGAGACAGACAACTCGGATGCCCGGCTCACCTCCTCTGTGAAGGTGGGTGGCAGCAGCACCAGCGCGGTGGCCAGGGCGTTGTGTCGGTTGACCACCTCGGCCTCCGCAAGCGACTGCAACCGCAGCACATGCACACATACACACAGCAACCAGGTGGGTGCCGTTACCTGGCATACCTGACAGCAGCCGGCAGAGCCGCCGCTGTGCAGTTGCGCCTGTCGCGCTTGGCACTGACAGCATCACCACAGCGCCCAGCGGCCAGCGGCGCCATCCCGACAACGACCCAACAGCGACCCCGCATCTTGCAGGGAGCCCAACGCTGCCCACCTTTGGCGGCGTCACCAGCGGCGTCACCGGCTTCTGCATGCGGCCGGCGACGTAGAGGTGGGTCCAGTGCCGCAGGTCGCGCTCCAGACAGGCCGACTCCACCACACCATACTTGATGGTGGTCTGGTGGGGGGTGAGGACGTGGGGTGAGGAGGCCGATGCATGCATGCAGGCGGAGCGCGTTCGGGGCCTGAGTTGGTGTTCGGCTGCGATGATGCCGCCGCCCCGGCTGGAGCACCCGATGGCGCCCTGCCACGGACTCCAACGCCAACAAATCATCGATAAACTTGCTAGACTGACCTCTACCAAGTCTTCACCCGCGCCCGGCCCCCACCTGTGCGTCCAGCGGCACCAGCGTGTTGAAGTGCACACCCACGCCCACCGCCTCCGCGATGGAGCAAACCTGGCGGCGGCGGATGCGCGCAAATGCGGCCGCACGTGTCCGTCAAATGTCCGACAATTAAAGACGGGGCAGCACAAACAAGGGACAGTCCTGGGTGGCCACCGCGAGCCCAGGGACAACCAAGCAAGGCTGGCGTGGCCAAGGAGCGCCAACACTGGTATGTTGCTGGCGCTGACCCGGCTTACCGCTTGTGAGCCCAGGCGCCCCACCCAGGAGTAGTGCTCCAGGTTGCGCTTCAGATTCTGTGACACGCGTCGAAGAGGGTCGCAAGGCAGTTTTCGTAGGGGGCTGCGGGCCCAAGCGTGTCCTCAACTCCACCCCCATGTGGCCATGCCTCCATGCGAGTCAGGTGTCTTGAGCACGTCTGCCGCGGCCCACCGGCACGCCTCAAGCGCACTGGTTGGCGCGCCGCACAGCCCTACCTCTTCATGCCACTTGTGCGCGTCCTGCACCGAGAAGATGAAGTCGAGGACGGGGCCCTTGCCCTGCCCTTGCCCGCCCCCGAACGCCGATGGCGTGGGCGTGGGGCGAGCGCCAGCCGACCCGGCCCCCGTGCGTGCAGCGCGCTCGTCGCCGCTCGTCGACGGTGCCCCCGAGGGCGAATGCAATGGTTCTGTCGCGTCATAGAGGCCTGGTTGGTGGTGCGCACCGCTGCCGTAAGCGAATGCATAGCTCACTTCCGGGAAATGTGCCAGCACGCGAGTAAGTGCTGGGCTCGCTTGTCGCGCAGCGGATTGTACCGGTGCGGACATTGTGTTATAATATCAGTAGAAAGCTGTTTCTCAGCAGAAGGCCTTAAAGAGCACAGATAGCCTCGATGTCGATCGCCAAGCATGCACGCGCGAGTGCACAGCAATATCAACGTTCAAATAATGCTTTTGCAGATGAAGCCATGTAATGGCCAAGGCATCATGATGCTAAAATCGCACTTGGTCATGCGGGCGCAAACCCGCTCGGCACGCCGGGGCACGCACTGGGATCCCCTACCATAACCATCTAGCCTTGCGGATACCCGGTACAACTTGAAACATCGCGTGTCCACGCGTTTCTACGCCTCCTGCGGCCCTGCTCTACATCGTAGCTCCAGCACCGTCGCCGCGCAACCGTACACGGGCACACCCCGCCCTCAGTCCTCCTCCAGCGGCTCGTCCCGCACCCCCTCGCTGTGCAGCGTCATGCCCGCCATCTTCATGATGACCCGGTCCTCAGCTGCCTTGTTCAGGATGGAGCCGCTGCCGCCGCCGCCGCGCCGCGGCGCTCCGGCGCCGTGGCTGCTGTGCGAGGGGTCGCTGCTGCTGCCGGCGGGGTCCTCGTCCTCGGGCGGCTGCAGCAGCCAGCACTCCAGCGTGTCGATCTGGCGGGGTTAACGCATGAACAGTTATGATGAGATGATGGGAGTGGGGGCCAGATGCAGGCGAGCGCGTGCGAGTGTGTCGCACGCATTCTCAGCCATTCCGGACATCCACTGCGAGCACCTGCCCTGGCCACTCTTGCCGCTGCTCCTTGCCTAGCGAGGCCGCCCTGTTCCATCTCCCCCCCCCCTTCTGCGACTTCTGTTTCCTCACGGGATTGGTTCACAGGACCCCCCCCCCCACACACACACACAGCCGTGCGCCGCCTTGGCCGCTGGGGCTCGGGCATTGACAGGCCAGCGCCATGCCGTGCCCACCCACCTGGAACACCTGCTCCGAGGCCAGGCTGGCGCTGTTGCCAAAGGTGGCGATGGGCCGGCTCATGCCGGAGTCCAGGCTGGGCTCCACGTACAGCGCGAAGTGGCCGCGGGCGCCCGCCGCGCCGCCAAAGCCCAGGCCGCCGGGCAGCTGGCTGAACCCAACACCGCACCTGCGCACAGAGCGGCCGGGTGGGGGCCGGATTCGCAAGATTTAAGAAGTTGAGGGAGGACGGGAAGCGGGCGCTGAGCGGTACTGCTGTGGTGTGCTGCGTGGTGGTATGCTGGAAGGAGGGCCGTGTGTTAACGACAGCAACAGCAGGACGGACAAAGCAGCCGCCAATCGCGCGCAGTTACGGGCCGTGTGTGTGTTTGTGGCAAGGGCACGCCCCGTGTGCATCCCCTTACACGCTTTCTCTCCTAGCGCCGCGCGCGTAGGCCTCGCGTCTTACCACTGAATGTTGTCGTTGATGCCGGTCGCCGGGAACACCTGAACAGAAAAGCAGTGTCAGGCGTCGCCATGGTATTCGTGTCAGACGAAAAACAGGTTGGCGAAAAGTCCTTAGCTCTCTGTGGCGCGCACGCTCCTGGTTCGGTTTGGCGCTGTTCCGGCTCCGCCCGCCCCCCCTCCAGGCCCCGCCCGCCTCACCTGCACCGCCGGCAGAAGAGAGAAGATGGCGCACGACACGTCGCCATAGAAGTTGCCGCTCTTGGCCCAGGGCTGCAAAGCGTAGCCGCCAAACAGCGCACCGCCCTGCGAGCGTGCGTGACAAACGTGTGCGCAAACGCAAACGGTTTGGTGTGCGGCCATGTAGCGGACGCGATGCCCGACACCATCGCAAGACTTGCATCGCCCAACACATCGCCCAACACATCGCCAACGTCTCACGCCCATCGCCCACCTTGTCTTTTATGAGCATCAGCGTGGGCCCGGGCGCGCCCGACACGCGGCCGAAAAAGGTGTTGAACGACTTGCCGTCGCGCGCCGAGCTGAACAGCAGCCGCCACTCACAGCGCTGGGCTGCGGGCGGCAGGTGCAGGCGGCAGGCGCAGAGCGGTTGTAAGACTATGACGTCCGGGGCAGCGGCCAAACCACAACCACAACAGAAAAAGGCGCACAGCAACACAGCCACACCACCTCACCGGCGGCAGGCGTCCGACTGATTGGTGACCCCAGGCCAAACCCATCATACACACATCCACAACCAACTCCGGCGCGTTCTGGGCGGGCTTCATTTCCTTCCCTGCCTAACGCACACACAAAGCATGCCTGCCTCACCCGGCGGCAGCCGTGCGCTGAGCAGCCACGTCCACACCGGCTGCAGCAGCGTGGCGCTGGCCGGAAGCTTGCCAAGCTGCGTCAGCACCGGCGGCAGCTCGTGCCGGTACTTCTGCGCCACTGCCTCCGACGCCTGGCTGTGTGGGCTGCCCCCGCTGCTGGTCGTCGTGGCCGATGTGGGACCGCCTCCCCCACGCCCCTGCCCACCGCCCCCGGCCGCCGCTTGCCGGGGCGTTGCCATCCCTGACGCTGTCCCTGACGCCGTCGCCGGCGCTGCTCCTGCCCCTGCCGCCGCCGCGGACCCCACGTGCCGGAGCAGCCCCGCGAGCGCATTGTGCAGCGCCGGGCAGCGCTTGGTCCACCTGCGGTAGTCGTCGGGGCTCATCCGAGCGTTCGTCAGCTCCTTCGTCCATGCGGTGGCGCCCGGCGCGACACTGGTGGCGAACGCGGTCGATGAGGATGACGACGACGAGGACGCGGGCTCGTTCGGTAGCAGCGCGCCGCGGCACACCGCAAGCGCCTGCTGCATGAACAATGAGCTGTCCAGCTCCTTGACCGCCTCCGCAATCGCCGCCGCTGCCCGTTCCGACGCCCCTTGTGTTCCTACTGCTCCGCCGTGCCCTGTCCCTGCCCCCGCTCCCATCGCTGCTGGTGCCTCTGCCCGCACGCCTGGCACCCCAACTCCTGCTCCTGCTGCGGCGGCGCCAGCATCGGCTCCAGCTCCTGCTGCCACCGCGTCCACGGCCGCTGCCGCCGCCAGCGACATGCGCACGCCCGACACAATGCCCGCCGCCAGGGCGTCTGCCCGCAGCGCGCCCTCGCGCCGGACGTCCAGCATTCTGAAGGTGGTGTCCAGGCAGGCGTCTTCACCCAGCCGCTCCAACTTAGCCTGCGCGAAGGCGGTTCCATTCATGATTATAATGAGGGGGTGTGTGCGGCAATGCGGCAATGCGGTGGCGGCAGCCGGGCGCGGACGGCGGGAGACACAGACAGACGTTGCACGCGCGAACGAACACGGAAGGGCCATACGGAAATCCCCAGACTCTAGCCGAACCCCTCCCTCCTTGTCAGCAGCTATGCCCGGCCCCTACCATGTCCTCACAGCTCTAGCCCCACCTTGGCAATTATGAGCTGCTCCGGGTGCACGAGGCCGTCATCCGGGCACGCCAGCAGCGCAAACACGTCGGCGGCCAGCAGCGTGTCCAGGCAGCCCCACAGCGGCCCCACCAGCAGGCCAATGTGGGACGCGTCCAGACCCTTGGGCGCAGCGGCGCGGCCACCCGGGTACGTAGCTGCAGAGTCAGGGGTAGGGTGGCGTGGGTAGACTAGACTGAGGGGACCGGGCGGAACGTGAGGGCAGGGGGGCACGGGAAGCTGCGGAGGACCGCGGTGCGTATCGGAGGCAGCAGTCGGGAGCCCGAGCAGCCAGACCTTGCAGCTGCTTGTACACGGCATTGTAGTGCGCCTCAATGTCCTTGCGCTCCTGCTCCGAGAACGCAGATTCCGCTTCTTTTAGCTCGGGGCTTTTAGGAGGCCTCCCAATTCCTAGCCAGGATAATAATGTCATTGTCTGTATGTGTATAACCCAGGGGTAAGGACGTGAGCGCGTTTGGCTGCTCAGAGTTTAGCTGCTCAGAGTTTAGTTCATCGCGAGGTGTTGCAGTTTTTGCTCCCAGTTACACGGGCCGTTTCAGAACGCTTGCAGGTGGCAAGCTCACGGCGTGTGCAGTAATGCGCCTTGCGTAATTTGTGCGAGTGGCGGAGTGGAGTTGTTACGGGTTGTTCACGTCATGGGCCGGCACGCACCATGGCCCCATGGGCTAATGCGGTGGTACAGGCTTGCCCTCGCCCCTGTCCTGGCGAAGGTGCTGCTGTATACTAGCGAAAGGCTACCAAGCGTCACCACCGTGCCATCGGCAGTCCAGGGCAGTCAAGTCAAGCCAACACGCATGACAGAGTTTCGCTGCACTAATCATACCTGCACCGCACCAATGTACGTGCCAGTTGTGATGGGGTGAAGTTCCATACGGTAACCTTGAACATCGAACCGGTCCAAAAGTGGACAATGAAGTGGGTCTGGTTAGTCTGGTGCACTCCACGATTAAAGAACATGTTGTCACCTCCTTCCGTATCCCCCTCCAACTCCCGTGCGGGTGCTGTTGCCAGCGCAGTTACTGAAGCCAAGTGCCCCAGGCGGCACGCCGATTATCTCTGTGAGCATCTGCTTTGACGATGGCATGGCAATCCAACAGACACGCACACTGTGTGCGTGCGCCCTTACCCTGACCAAGGGAGTAGTAAGTTGCCTCGTGGGTCGTAGCATGCATGTGATTGTGCGCGCTTGGCGAGACCGAGAGCCCTCGAATCCGGCAAGGTGTGACTGCACCTCCGACCGCTAAGGGTTTCATCACTGTACAGTTTTCCACCCCTCCTCAATACGTGAATAGTTCATGTCACACTGTCTGGATACCGTCCAGTTTATTCTTTTGCTTCAGCCGCGCCGTTGACTGTCAGGGTCTGGATTGGACAGCTGATGCTGATTGAGCGCACAAACGTGACCGTTTTCATACTGCCGCGCATTTTGTAATTTTAAGGCTCGCTAAGGCACACAGTAGCGCGCCGGCTGCCTGCACATTTTGACGAACTTGGAGAAGCAATTCTGTCGCGTTTCGCTCCACGCACTGACAGCGTTGCATAAAGCATGTCGTGGCCTCTTAAAGTGCAGGCGCTGTGCGCGCTGCTGCTATTAGGTGTATCATGTGCAGCCGGTCGTCGACGGCTCCTGGGCACGAGCTGCCCTGCAGGCAACGGGACTGTTATCATCCAGAAAAGCAACACAGCCACGGTGAGTCGAGAAGCTGCTCTGATGAGTCGCTGCAGAATTGCATGCCTGCATGTTCATGCGCCCCCGGCGGTCTCAGCACGAGCGCGGACACTGGCGACGCGGGCCCTCGGCGTATGACACATGGCATCCGTTTCCCTATTTTAGGTCAATGGGTTTCAGAGCGGCCCTGCAGCACCGCCCTAGCGCAAGGTCACAGCGTGGCCTGCCTGTAACACGCCGCATGCAGGAGTACACGTTCTTTGTGGGCGGGTGCCCCGAGTACAGCCCCTTTGGGCAGAAGACGCCCAACACACCTAGCTGGACGAACAGGACGGTACGATCCGTGTGGCTGAGCTGTGAGGGTTGCGCGGGCGTTGGGTGCGCCAGGGTGCGCCATCGTGTGCTCAGGCAGCAGCAGGAGCACCGCACGCCTCGCCGCCGGGGACACCGACCACTGCAAGCCCGTCGGAGGCCAGCCGCGCACTTTCTCACTACTTGCTCCCCACCCGCAGATCACGCTGCGCAAAACGCCCGTGCTGGCGTCCACGGTGACGTAAGTCTGGGCGTGTCTGGGTTCCTACCCCTCGGTTATTTGCGCTGGAACGCAGCCGTTGAAGAACTTTGCGCAGATTGCGCGTTGGTCCGTGTTAGCAGTTGCATTTGTGACCACCATGGCGCCACATCCACGCACAGGTACATCGGTCGTAACGCCAGCGGCAACACAGCCAACACAAACATGATCATGGTGGGCCTCACGTACGGACACCAGGGCAGGCAGCGGGTGGCAACGGGCAGCACTGTTGCACATGATGGTGATTGACACGGGCTGCTGGGTGCCCGTCGGCGACTGCATGGCTCACGATGCGCCGCCGATGGAGGTTATCGCCTTATCCACATCCTCACCTACCTCCTACTTTGTCCCGGCCACAATTGTGCTTGCGGCGAATCCACTGCAGGGGTATGTGGGCTTCGCAGTCAACAGCGTGGCCATCTATAACGGTGAGATCTTGACATCAAGCAGACCTGAGCAGACCTCTATCTGCTGGACCTCTTGGCCCTCGACATTCATGTCCATGTCTATTTGCATTCAATTGCAAATGTTGCAGATGCCAACGCTGACGGTGCCGACGCGTACGTAATGGAGAAAGCTACCATGGACACCTGTCGGGGCCACGCAGCTCCCAACAACGGCGGTGAGTACACTAAGCGCCATCCGTAGACGTACAGTAATCTCGTGAACACAAACAACGGTTTTCCATCTAGCAGACCTCGTCGTACCGCGGGCACAGAACCCAGACCCGGCCGTGGACGGGCAGGAATGGCGTGTGGCGGTGGGCGGGCACAAAGCGCATCTGGGCGAACGGCCGGCGGGACATAGGTGAGCAGTCATCTCGCCCCTACCCCTGCTCGCAGAGTACCACTACCACAGCGAGCCCGGCACGGGCTGTGCGTACACCGACACGGCCGGCAAGCACTCGCCGCTGTACGGCATCATGCTGGACTCCATCCCCATCTACGGCGCGTATGGCGACAACGGCGCCGCGCCCACGGACCTGGACGAGTGCGGCGGCCACACGGACGCCACCTACGCCTTCTACCACTACCACGTGACCGCCAACCTCGCGCCGCCTTACGTGATCCGCTGCTTCCGAGGCTGCGTGTTCAACTCCAATGGCAACCCTTCGGTGAGCTGGTCACTTTGGTTGTGACGACGACGCGATGTGCCTCACTTGATGCCTCTGCGCCGGGTCTCTTTCGCACTCGCCCACAATCAATTTCACCGATGTCTGACACCCTCCCCATGAATTGGTCCCTGTCACGTCCCAGATGTCTATGACCCCGGGCCTGGTCAAGACCGACACCACGTGCGTCCAGGCTACAAAGCAATACGACTACTCCAGCTTTGCCAACCCCTTCTGGCCCGCGGCCGCCTTCACCGCTACGGCCACCGCAACTACCGCCTCGCCACCACCTGCGGGCACCAGCACCGGCACTGCCACCGGGACCAGCACTACAGCTGCCTCGCCGCCGCCCGCGGGTTCCGGCTCGGCCACCACTACCACCACCACAACAACAACAACTGGTGGCGGCGCCAGCCCAGCCCCCAGCGGGACCACTGGCGGTGCTGCCGCGCCGCCGCCGCCGGCGGGCAAGAACAATGCGGCCACGGCTCGCTTGAGTGTATGGCTGCTGTCCTTGGGCCTGGCCGTTGCTGGATGGGCCGCTACTGGCGCTCTCTGACAGTTCAGCTGGCAAATTCGAGGCGGAACTGAGGCGCTGATGTTGTTATGTTTCTGAGGGCGTTGGGCGTATGAAGAATTGAAGCGTACCTTTGTGGGATTCGTGGCATTGGAGAACATCGCGCACTGATATCTATACCATGCATGTCTTGCAGCATCATATTGCAATTGTGTTGGGACATATGCGTGGATTGACTGGCGCTGCTGCAGCAATGCGGCGGCTCGGCGTTGGTCTTGGTAGTGTTGCAGGGAAGCGGGCTGAGGTTGTAAGAGTCATCACCCCCATCAAGTTTCACACTTGAAGGGCACGGATCGGGGCATTGAGAATGATGGGTACAGCTAATACCGTAAGTGAGCGGCCTGGGAGCAAAGCGTGGACAGGCGTGTGGTTATAGGGCGGGGCCACGCCCATTCCATTCACTCGTGCACGCGCGCCGGCAGCGGGCGGGATGCATGCACCACTGGGGCATCATAAGTCCTGCCGATTGCACGCAGCCGAAAGCGTTGCGCAACCACTGCACCATGGTCCGTAATGTTGCAGATGGTCAGGTGGTGAGGTGGCGCGAGTGAGTGCAGGGGAGGTGTGGGGATGGAGGCGTTGAGAACGTTCTGGATCGCCTGAAGGTGTTTACTTTTTCATGTAGCCAGGAGAGGGCTGAAGCCTGAAGGGCTTGAGCTGTTGAAATGGGTATGAAGGAGGCCATGCCATGGCTAGTTGCACGGGTAGCGCATTGTACAGCCTCGGCTGGCCCGAGGCACCGCCAGGGGGGGCCCGCGCCACCCCGTTTGGCCGTTTCTTCATGCGATACGCGGGCTGGGGGTCGAGCACCATCCTTGATACCATTACACGAAACAGGCGCTCTCGCTCCCTTTCCCTGGCATGAAGTTACCGGGACTGCCAAGCCCGCCTGCGCACATTACGATGGTCCGTCACCAAAAGCCCTCTCCTGGGGTTCGCGCTACCCCGTTTCTTCCGTGAGCCGCGCTGGCACCGCACACACGCACACGGAACCACCACTTGGATCCAGGCACCGCTACTGCTCCAGCTTCAGCTTCCGCAGCACCGCCCTGAAGTCAAAGCTGGCGGGCTTGTGGTTGAAGGTGTGCACCAGCGCATAGTCCTCGTCGCTGCAGTAGAACGCCCGGGTCAGCTCCAGGGCCGTGCGGGCCTGTGTGTGCACGGCCGGGGGGTGGGGTGCGGGGGTAGTTTGTTCCAATTCCCAAATCAACCATTGCAAACCCAAAACCCGGGGGGCACGGGCGGCGAAAGATTGGGCGTGTGAATACTAGCACATTCAAACCAAGCCCAACGCATGCACACGTATCTTCCCTGAGGCAGGCAGGTAGTACCAGTAGTGCTTCCAGTGGCAGTGGACTCGGATACAATTGGCTGTGATCCCGTGACCGCGACGCAGCGGTTTCCGCGCGCACCTCGTCTCTGCTGATGCCCTTGTCGTGGATGATGTCACCGCGCACCAGCGCCAGGCCGTGCGAGTCCAACAGCTCCGAGTAGTGCGTCAGCGTCAGGTAGGGCGGCGCGCCCTCGCCGTGCCTGCGCGACGGAGCCGCCAGCGCAAAAGGCAAGCGAGAGGTAAAGGTGTTAGCAGCTCCTCACTTGCCGCGAGCCTGGCTGGGGAGCGTAGCGCACTGGTATGCCTTGAGGCCCACAGCTTGAGTGTGTGCAGCCACACGGCAACACACAGTGCGAGGCATCAATGAGCACAGCGCCTGGGTAGCGGATCCCGCACGTGCCACTGCGCCCCATTGCATTGGCCTGTCCCCTGTCTTGCTAGGTTGGTTTAACTTGGGATGGTAATTACCACCGCGCCCCCTCCCTGAAAAACCCGTCACATGGACGGCTACCCCACTCCACTCCACCCCACCCCGCCCCGACCCACTTCTTGAACTCCTCCAGTCCGGTTATGAGCACGTACGGCAGCTGGCACTGGATGAGCATCGTTTCGTACGCGCCCGCGCCCTTGTGCGGCTTGGGCATTGCGAACACGAACATGGGGCTACGGCGGCGGCGGCGGCGGCGGCCGAGCCGAGACGAGAAGAGGAGGCGTGCGCGTTGGGGGCAGCGAGGGGTTGGGGGCAGCTAGTCAAGGAAGACGTCAAGGAAGAGGGACGGCGCGGCGGGATGCCACGGACGCCGTGCCGACGCGGCGCGGAATGGTCCAGGGCAAGGAAGGAAAGCGAAGCAGGTCAGGCACGGCGCGGCGAGGCACGCAGCCGTGCGCGTGTCAAGCAAGGCCTTCAACAACACTCGCTGCACCTGGCACCCAACCCGCATAGAAGGCTGCACCTGGCACCCAACCCATTCACCACCCAGCCCCTCCAGGCGCGCACTGCCCGCACCTCTCCTTCGCACGCTTGACAAAGGTCTTGTAGTCGTCTGACGTCAGCACCGAGCCCACGCGCCCGCCCTTCTCGTCGGCGTGGTACTGCGCGGCATGTAACAAGGCCAGCTTCTCGCCACGAGTACGCAGGCTGGAGCTGCCCAAGCGAGGCAAGGAGGAGGAGGCCACGGCCTCTCGCACTGTGCTGCTCATGCGCCGCTCAAGTCCGTGCCCAGCCCCGGCGACCCACGTGGCTTCGCATAGCGCAATGCCATGCCCGCCGCACCCCTAAGACTGTCTTGGCCAATGAATTCGCATGCGTTTGGAATTTCATCAAGCCACGCGGCCAGCCTCGCCGCCACCGCCTCACCAACCCCCGCGCCTCACCCCGAGCCAGATGTCCGCCACCTCGTCCTGGTCCTTCTTGATGAACTCATCCAGCTTTACCACCTGCCCCAGCTGAGTTGGGCTGGGGGCGGAAATGCCAGAGATGCTTGCCTGCAGGCACAGACGTATGGGGCGAAAGCTGGGCGGGAGAGCTGGTTACAGGGACGGTTTGCATCAAGAGGTCACGGCAGCTGCGTTTCTGCTACCCCGCGCGCCGGCCCGGCAATGAGACACCCAAATAGCACGCCGGTGCCATCCTGGAAGCCCCACAGCGCAGCCCTCTGTAACTGAAGTTTCAGTTCCGGATCCGCCTAAGACGCGGGGTGCCGAGCCCTTGTACTCGGTGCTGCACACAGCTCCTGCGTGTGTACCCCGACCCGACTCGTACGCCCCCAGCACCCCTCTTAAGTCAAGGCGACTCGCCTCTTGCTGCAAGCTGGCACCCCACTTCGCGGCCTGCGCGCATTGAAGGCCATACGATTGTCAAGCTGTCAGCGGCGCAGAGTGCTGGGCGCTCGCGCAGCTTGTCAAGCTGCACACACCGTCCATGGGCATCGCCGGAACAGCCCGCACACGAGGCGCGCTTGTCGCTGCATGACCACGGAGGCCCCTAAATTTGGGTTGATGTTGGTCAAGCGTTTGCCTCAGTGGCTCTGCCGATCGGCTGTGTGTCGACCGATTGGCCGATGCTCGATAGTTGGAGCCAGTCGCTCCTAATGAATGCCCGCGTTATCTGCGGTAATCATGTAATGCTGTTTAAGCTAACAAATTTGGTTCAAGAGAGCTGACCGACCAGAGCGAACGGCGCGGTCGATTTTGTTATCAGCGTGCTGCAAGGCTACAGTGGCATAAACCTTGCACACTCTCTGGCAACTGTGTCATTAACACGCGCCGCAGCATCGGTCAGCCGCCCGGATCCAAACCCGGCACGCGCCACGCGAACAGCCATCGTGCAGCCCGCCAACTGTTCAAGCACTACATGACTACACTCCAGTGACTCCAGTCACCCCAGCACTCGACACTCGCTCTGTCAATTCTAGAGGTACCTCTCCTGTCACATCCGTACTACCGTACCGCGCCCGCCTTACACACCCAGCACATGTCGCCTGGCCCAGCTCGTCGGTACCGCTCACCCTCACCGCTCACCCTACTCCGAACCCCTTTAGCTCTCGTGCCCTTCCCCCCAGAAATTGAAGCATTCCTCCTACACCATGAGCCAGCTGCCCCAAGCACTGGACAACGAGCGCCTGAACCCACGGAAGCATGCCAAGTTGCCGACCCACAATGGTCCGAGCCTGCGCCGCCAGCAGCCGCTACTCCTTCACCTCCTCAATCTGCACCGGCGCGGCCTGCCGCGCCGCCGCCTCGTGCTCCTTTAGCGCCGACGACGAGGCGCCCACGACGGGCGCACTCATGCCGCTGTCAATGGTGCTGTGGGACAAGAAGATCTCCGCCGTCCGCTCCATGGCCACGCACACGCCCGGGTGCGCCTCGTCCTCGTACCTGCAGACGTGGCGCGAGTGGTGTTGCCGCCGCCAGCATAGCGGACACAGGTCGAGACTGGGCAAAGGCACCAGCGGCAACAGGCGCTAGAGCGCGAGGCTGCAGGCCACACTGGTTCAGTGCGCGGAGGCGTCAACGCGTGTGGTCACCTGCCGCTGGCGTGCCCAATTCTAAGTTGTGCCCGTGCCTTCGCCCCCATCCTTCTTACCCTTTCCGCAGGGCCTCTGGCGCGCCGGCCTCCCACAGCGCGTCTCGCCCCCGCTCCGTGCCCGCCAGGACCAGCACCGCCTCCGCCATGCACTCGCGCACGCTGCACGCAGCAGGCGTGAGAGGCGACTGGGCTCGGACACGCACGGTGCAGCGCAGCGCCCCCAGTGCACACAACACGCATGCCTCCGTCGGAAAACGCATACCATACTGCAGCTAAACGATTTCCCTCAGGCATGCGTGACTGCGCAGTGCGCACACGCGCGCGAGCGCGTGCACGTGGAGGGCCGATGGAGCCACTCACGTGTCCTCCTTCTCCAGCGGCTGCTGGCCGTTGATGGGCCGCAGCATGTGCGGCAGCAGCGACTTGTCCTCCAGCACCGCGTCCAGGGTGCCGTCGTCCTGTTGGGTGGTGTTGTGTGCGCCATGTTGTGGGTGAGCGAGGACGAGGTCATGGGACAGGGCAAAGGCACGGGGCAAAGGGCAGGCACGCGTATCCCTACGCACGGCAGGGGTGCCGCGACTTCCGCCGGCTGTCCTGGACGCCTCGCAGCCGATCGCCGTGCTGCAGGCAGATGGTCCAATCAGCAACCGCATATGACTTCGCTCGTTCGCTGTGTTCTGCTGACTAGCTTTCTCTGCCTGCTAGCGACAACAACGTCTTCTGGCGTCACATCCGTTCACGTTCGCGTTTTAGAAAGCACTTCGTTTAATATGACTTGGGGCGCCGCACACAGGGCCCAGACACGCGCCCCTGTTCACGCATACAGCCCGACCCCGACCCCGACAGGACACACGCACCTCGGCCGACATGACGCAATTCTTGATCGCCCCCGAGGCCCCCAATCGCCGCAGTGCGTTCCACGACTGCAACTGCGACACCAGCGCCGCCAGCAGCCCCCGCCCGGGCTGCAGCAGGAGCTGGCGGCCCTCCTTCAGGCGCGTGACGTTGGTCAGCACGGACGCCACGTGCTCGTACGGGTCCGACTCGCCCGGGCTCAGCGTGATCCCGCCCACGACGAACTTCTTCAGCAGCACGGCCCTGTTTCACAGCGCATGGCGGGCAGTGTGCAGAGGCGGGCGAAGAGGTGGTGGAGGTTGAAGTGAGTGAGTGAAAGAGAGGGGGCAAGGACGCAGCAAGTCGCGCAGTAGTCCGGACCCGGCATTACCAACCCCAACGCATGCATGCCGTGCGCAGCCTCTTCGCCAGACTCACATGTGGAGGCCCTCCATGTTTCCCTGGCCGATCTGTAGCATGTGGCGGGAGCCGCCCTCGCTGATGGTCACGTTGGCCAGGATGCTGGTCTGCAGGGATGAGGCCATGGCGGGCAGGGGCCGAGCACGTCGCATGCGGCCTTTCATCTACGCCATAGGAGAGCAGTAACGTCCGTCACTGCTTGCGGTGCCCCTAGGTGCCAGGGCATGCGACCATCGCGTGGCTATCGTACTTGCCCTGCGGCACGCCCACTCGGCACGCCCGCATTGCGCAGGTGGCACACGGTGGTTGGTGCGCGCGTGGCACTCACCAGCAGGTCGACGTGCGGCGAGGACCCCTCCCGAATGAGCTCCATCACGCGATTGACGACGTTCAGCTCTAGCATCAGGTCCGCCAGGGATGGGTCTTGGCTCAGGTTCACAAGCGCGAGTAGGCACTTTCTGGATGCATCTCCGCCGAGTCCCACAGACCGGAACAGTTTGATTACTAGTGGCCGCTGCAATACTTTTAGGTTTTCTATGCCATCGGGCGAACCAGTGAGCCCAGAAACAATCTCTGCCGCCGTGGAGCGAACCTGCGGCGCCGACCGCGAAAGGCATTGCAATTCAAGCTATGCAGCGACTATACATATGCTGTGTGACATACCTCTGGTCTAGAATTATCAATAAAGCCAACCAGCTCTTCCAACTCGGTCATTTCCGCTGACTGCCGCAATTTTGTGGGTTCTGACACAATTGAATTATTCTTTGGCGTTTTGTAACTTTATATTGATGGCCAGCAGTTGTTGAGTGTGGGGGCACATCGCGACCGGGCCTGCATCCCTGAGGGTGTCGGGGCAGGCGGGTGCACACATGGACACGCACCCCCACCTGCCCCCACGCACCTGCACCTGATCACCATCAGCGAACCCGAGGTCGCGTTGATTTGGACCGTACTCAGTTTCCATTAATTACAGCGCATGTATGAAGCAGTGCGGTTTCAGTGGTGGACATCATGCATCGTCAATCTCACCTAGAGGGCCTCCACACGGTCGGCTGATGTGCATGTGTCCCGCACCCACCGCGTATGATATTTCTTTCATCCGGCATCCAGCAACATAACGGCTTAAACGTCCCCTCTTGTTCGCCAGCAGATCATATGTGACAACAAACCGCTGTGTCAATGCGGAATCACGTATCACTCGAACCAAGCTCCGTCCTCAGACTGAATGGACCTGGCATTCACTGCTGAAATCGTTCGTTATGGCCTCGAGGGGGAAGGTCCCCACTGCTTGACATCCATCCCGGCCCCCTCTTAAGCCAAATCATTCATGCAGGTTTCTTAAATCTTGTGAAACTACCGACGCAACTGCTGACCACGACAGGGCGGTGTGCCCAACACGCACTGCGCCGCCTCGCAACTCGGACCTCCAAAACACACACCCATGCCAGGCCCCTCGAAGCCGCATCCACGTATTCCGAAAGCTTTGAATTATAATGCCTCCGCAGCGAATACGGATGTGCTATCAGCCCCATCCTTACCGTGAGGACCTTTCCTGACCCAAGAGGGCCGCCGCATGGATGATGTGGTTCCAGATGGTTCAACACACCTTCAGTTACGTGCTTCATGAACAGGTTTGGCTCCTTTAGTAACATCAGGCAGTAAATCCAACCAAAGGCCGTCAAATATCCTTATCCTGCCCCTGTACCCTTTATTTCCCCAATTGCTGGGTGCCGTCCTTTGCATCCCCACACTGCACTGCCGAACCCCGCGCACACTCGTACGCACACACAAACATTCACACGCACACGTCCAGAAATTCTAAACAAACGCCGTCGTCCAGGCTGTGCCCCTGTGACTCGGCCAGACGGCGCACCATACGATAGTACACATATTGGTCCATTGTCGTAACAGTAACGCACGGTGCACCGTACCGCACCCAAGCGTTCCGCCAGTGCTGCGACCACACACAGCGAATCTTTTGTGTGTACTCACTCGCGATCAATAGTGCAGAAGCAGGCATAATTAGAGCGTGCGGACGTTGACATGCGTTCCTCCGCAGCGCGGCGTGAAAAGCATTTCCACCAAACCCAAATAGGCATCCCCCTCATCGATGCAACCCGCACATGTGTACCTTGCTCCCGTCACATGGCAGTTTCACAGGCACCGCGTACGCGGCAGCGCTGTTACGGGCCGCCGACAGCGCGCCGCGCCGCTGCCTGCCGCCACTATCCCTGGCGCCTCATCCACACCGGCTTCTCTTTGACTCACAACCCCATCCCTGCGTTTGTTCCGGTCACCCGGCCGCTGCTGTGCTGACACTGCTGGCGCCAGGTCCAGTTATTCTTGATCATAGAGCATTCCCGTTCATGTCTTTCATCCTTGTCCCGAGGCATCCTTCGTCTGTTCCGCCTTCCGGCGGCCTGACCAAGCACCCGCGTCAACCGCTGCTGCCAGCGCATCTATTCCCTGTCCTCAGTCGCGCAGCCGCTCGCCTCCTCCACCCGTCGCGGACCTTCCAAGTCGCGCGCGCTGCGCATGGAGTGGGTGAGCGCGGCGCGGCTGAACTCCATTGCGCTGGCATCCGCGCGCTGTGCGGGCACCTTCTCCGGCTGCTGTCCCCCGCCTCGCCGCCCTCCCCCATCGCGTGCGCGACATGCGCACCTGAGCCGCCCCACCCGCGCCGCTCACGCGCCGCGCCGCCGGGCCTACTGCTGCATGAGCGCCTCCATGTGCATCACGCACGCCGCCAGCTCGCCGTCGTTGGGCGCGTAGTCCGTCATGGTCTGCAGCACGCTGGGCCAGGCCGGCACCATGCCGCGCGCGCGGCGCACCACCACCAGCGCCGCCGCGCCCACCAGGCTGGGCCGCAGGCCCACCACGGGGCTGCACGCCACCTTGAGCACCAGCGTCTGCAGGTCCTTGGTGATGCGGTCGATGGCCTTGAAGTCGGGCAGGTAGTGGCCCAGGCGCTCCAGGTACAGCTGGATGACGCGCATGGGGCTGATGGTGGAGATGTCGTGGCCCAGCCACATCAGCACGTTGCGCTCCATGGCCACCATCACGTCCGCGCCAAAGCCCGTCAGCAGCGTCACCTGCTCCAGCGGCGGCCACATGGCCGGCGCCTCCACCTGCCGCGCCGCCAGCAGCAGGCAGCTGCACAGCATAAGCGGCCACGCGGCCACGTTGATGGGCGCGCCGGAGCAGGACACGCGGTCGAACAGCTGCAGCGCGTCGTAGATGGTGTCGTCCTTCAGGCCAAAGGCGGCGCCGTACTTGAGCGCCAGCGCCACGATCTGCGGGCGCTGCGCCAGCAGCGCCTGGTTGCAGAGCGCGGGGTTGATGCTGAACAGCTGCTCGTAGCGCTTGACGGCATTGAAGGCCTCGATGCAGCGCGCCGCGATGGCGACGTCCTCGGACAGCAGCAGGTCCAGGCTGATGCGCTTGAGCTGCTGGCTCTGCTGGATGTGCACAAAGTCGTTGAAGGCGGCGGAGCGCAGCCAGCCGGTCAGCTGCGGCGAGGCGGCCTCCAGCGTGATGGTCTGGTCGAACAGGTGCATCGCGAAGGGCGAGGCGTTGCCGGCCAGCAGCATCGACACGGCCTCGAAGATGCGCGCGGACGGCTGCTCGCTGCGGTTCTGCTTGGACTTGTGCAGCGTGAACACCACCTTGTCGCGGAAGAAGGCGGCGCCGTCCTTTAGCAGCTTGTTCCTGTTGGTGGCGGTGCGTGGGTGCGCGTGGTGGGGAGTGAGAGACGTGCGGGAAGTCTGCACGCGCGGGAGCGGTCTTTGGGGCGAAAGCCATGGTTGGGTTTTGAGAACTACAGGACGCGAGATGCACTACCAAGCCCCGCTTCGGCATGGCAGCCGGGCGCAACTCACTTCAGCTCGGACACCCAGCGCACCACCGTGACCACCGCCGCGCCGCTGGTGAAAGCCACGGTGCTATACTGCAGCACGTTGCTGTCCTGCTTGCTGTTGGTGTAGATCCTGTGCGTACACGCACGCGAATGGGCGAATACACATCAGTACGGGGCACGCATCGTGTGAACCGGATGAGCCACCCCCACCCGTGCGCCACGCGACCCAGCCCAGCACCCATCCCAGGCCCGCTCCGCCGGCCCCACCTGAAGTGCCCGCTGCGGTTGGCCAGCGTCCACAGCTGCAGCGCCTTGGCCTGCGCCAGCAGCACGCCGCTCTGCCACAGCACCTCCATCAGGCTGTTGAACACCGCGGCGTCGGGGTGGCAGCCCTGCGCCTGCATCTGCTCAAACGCCTTGAGCGCGCGGCGCCACTGGCCGCCGCGCTCGTAGGCGGTGATCAGGCCGCAGTAGGTGATGGAGTCGGGCTTGCAGCCCTGCGTCTGCATCTGCTCGAACAGCTCCGACGCCTTCTCCCAGTGGCCGCCTGCGGGGTCAGGGTTCCATGCGTGGTTAGATAATGACGAGACGATGGGGGAAGGACGCGGAGGAGCCTGAGCACGTGTGGAGCGGAGTCTGAAGGTTTGGCGGGGCGTTCATAAGGCAAAGGCGCCGTGCGCTATCGGGACACGGGACGGCTGGCGAGGTGGGCGCAAAGGTGGTGGCTGCGTGAGCGGGTAGCGGCGGTGCGGGCCCCCGCTTGGACACGAGCGCTGGACCATGTCGGGAGGAAACCTGGGCCGTCCGTAATCGCGTCATGGTGGCCAAGCCGACCCACCGTGCGAGCAGGCCGCGATGAGCGAGTTGAAGGTCACCACGTTGGGCTTGCAGTTCTCCTTGTGCATCTTGCTGAACAGCTCCAGCGCCATCTCCCAGCGGCCCGCCTTCTCGCAGGCGCTGATGAGCGAGCTGTAGGTGATGACGTTCCGCTCGCAGCCGCGCCGGATCATGTCGCGGAAGATCTCCAGCGCCTTCTCCACCTGCCCCTTCTTGCCGTAGGCGCTGATGAGCGCGGTGTAGGTGGTGGCGGACGGCTTGACGCCCGCCGCCAGCATCTTCTCGTACACCTTCAGCGCCTGCTCCGGCTGCCCAGACTTGTTGCAGGCGGAGATGACGGTGTTGTAGGTGCGCACCTCCGCCTGGATGCCCTGCGGAAGGAGAGGAGACATTGGCGCGGGCGGGCGGGCGAGTGTCAGCGGCAAGTGTGGATTCGGTTGAGCATATTGGTAAGCGGATGGCCCTGCAGAAGGGCGCCCAGCCGGCAGGATTGACTTACGCGTCGGTAGTCGCTACCTGCCATCTAATTCTAGCGAAAAGCTGTCCATCATTCGTCTCGCTCACCTGCTTCTCGAGCGTGTCCAGCACCTTGACCGCCTCCTCCCACTGGCAGCGCTTGACGTAAACGTCAATGAGGATGTTGTACGTGACCTGTGCGCAGCCGCCAGCGGGACGCAGCAGTGTGAGGCACCGCAGCCCGAACAGGCCTGAAGCCTCCCATACCAACACCGCTGGGCTTCTGAAGCGGAGATCTCACACAGCAGTTCGCTACACAAGCCCGGCTCCAGAACGAGCCAGCCTCGGATCGGCGCCAACCTTTCAACTGACACCACCTGCCCAATTTCTCTTGCCATTGCGAGCTACACCGCGGGCACGACGCCCAGTCTGCTTGCCCGTCAACCTCGCACCCGACCCTCCATCAGTCCTATCCGGCATGGTCCGTAACCTCCTTCCACCACTGCCACCACAATCCACCATTCACCCCGCCCCCACCCCGCCGCACCAGGTTGGGGCTGCAGCCCTCCTCCAGCATCTGCTTGTACACGTCCTGCGCCAGGTCCAGCTCGTTGGCCTTGATGCACACGTTCATCAGCGCGCTGTAGGTGTGCACGTTGCAGTCGATGCCGCGGCTGCGCATCTCCGCCACCAGCTCCAGCGCGCGCCGCAGCTGCTGGTGCGAGCCGCACTGGCTGATCATGGTGGTGTACGTGTACCTGCGCGCGCGCGCACACACACACACACACATCCGGAATGCCCGAGCCCATAGTGAGCGGCACCGTGGCGCAGGGAGCAGGCAGGGAAAGCGCTTGCGCAAGAGCTGCACCCATGACAGCCCACGTGCACTCGCACAACTGCCCATGTTGCACACATTCTGGGTCACGCCTTCCCCATGTCCCGCTCGTGCGGCCCGGTGCTAAATGCGTAATGTATCTCCCGTTGGAGCGGAATGGTGAGGGCGCTTTCCGCTGCGCTTCCGTGGACTGTTCCGGCGCCCGTCCCACGCCACCTTCCATGCGCCCCCTGCGGCCTCGCCTGCCGCCCACGCGCCCGCCACCGCCACCCCCACGCCACGCCCTGCAGCCCCGCTCCCCGCGCCCCACTCCACGGCCGCGCCGCCACTCACAGGTCGCACAGGCTGGACAGCTCGTGGCCGGGCTCCAGGCTGCGCAGCCAGTCGAAGATCTCCACCGCGCGCTTTAGGTAGCCCTGCTTGGCCAGCTCCTTGAGCAGCGCCGCCATGGCGCTGCTGTCCAGGTAGAACAGCCCCTGCTTGATCGCCTCCACAGCCGACTCCTGCAATGGTGGGGGTTCCATGCATGATTAATTAAGTGTACAGTGTTGGGGGGAGGCGGAAGTGGCGAAGAGCGGACGTGCCATGTTGTGTGGGGCGTCGAGAGGCGGGCTCGGGAGCAGGCGTGTGCTCCCGCGGTGGGTGCTGCTGACAGATTCTGGGACAGGGCAAGGTGGGCCGATGCTGGAGTGGGGACACGGAGCGTTCAGCGCGGTCCCGGGAAGCGGTGGTTGTCGTTTACCTGTGGCGCCAGCTTCAGCACGATCTTCAGCAGGTCCTCCACCTGAAGCGCACACGGTCGGTGGTTTCAAACTGCCGTCAGCGTACCGGGACCCAGGCATGTGCGGCCCCCGAAGTTCCCATAGCGCAACAGTATGAGCCCAGGACCCGTGGCTGAACATACGTGAGGTGAATTTGCGTGGCCGTTCCGAGAGTGAGGCGGCGGAGGGATGCGCCAAGAAGCACCGCTCCTGAAAAGCGCAGCGGGGTGGTCCCGACACCGGGACCCGACCCGACCACGCGCCCAACCCTCCCGTCCCTCACCGTCATGTCGGAGAATGCCAGGCCAAGGTTGTCCTGAAGCTTCTGGCCTTTTGACACCTTTGTGACCTGCTGCCACAGTCGCCTGTAGCCCTGACCGCGCTGAGGCGCTTTGCGCGGAGATGCCTGCGCGCCGTCCCGCAAGTTCGGCGCGCCAGACCGATAGGACGCACCCGTTGATGTCCCCGCTTCCCCGACAGCGTCATGGGCTAGGCTGGCCGACAGCGAGCGCGGCGTCGGGTCGCATTGGCCGTCCCCATTTCCTCCCGCCGCGTTTATGCTGTTCGGGTCCGTGCTGAGGAACAAGTTCGGGTCCTGGCTGTGCATAGATGACATGATATCCTGCGCGGACGACATGTGCGAGCTGTACACGCTCTCCAGGTCCTGTGCCGAGTCCAGGAACGGGTCCGCCTCGCGCTGCTGCTGGCTGCTGCCGACCTTGCCCTGACGGCCACCTCCACCATTGAAGACGCCCTCAAAGTCGAGGTTGTCCGTGGTGAGGATGTCGGTCTGCGTGAGCCAGGCTCCATTTGTTCCTCCCTCGCTGCCAAGGTTGGCACTAGACAAGAGAAGAGCTAGCTGCTCGGCTGCAGCAGCAGAGTCCGCGCCAGTTTGTTCCGCCATTGCGGAGCACCGCTGCGCTTCTGTTGAGGAGGTCCGACGCAGCGGCTCGCCCTACAAGACTGTCAACAAAATTACTCCATTCAAGCGGAGCAAGCGCACGGTTGCTGGGAGGCCGAGTTCGAGGACGTGCGTCTGAACCTTCAAAGCGTTTGTTAACGTGGAGTTTCCAATCTATGCGCGTATAAATTGCAAGTATAATTGTATGGTGTGATAGGTTGGTTGAGGCGACGGCGCGTTCGCGGGCGTTTGGGACATCTTGGGGAGTTTCTCAATGCGGCTTAGCCCACGCGCATGGGCTCGTTTAAAACCACAAGCAGAAATTCCGGTCGAACTCAACTGCTTGCTGGTCCGCGCACAGGCCACGCGCGTCTGCTGCTGCCGTGCCTCGCCACGCGCGACTGCGGCTGCCCTTGGCACCTGACCGCCGGCTGCCGATAGCCCCCAACCCCCGCCACTCGACCCCAGAAAACCAAAGTGGTCATAAGCGTACTTGCCGCAGGCGGCCTGTCACTAGACTGCGGCCGCTCTGTGCGGGCACGTGTGCGGGGCGCGGCGCCTGGATGAGGGGGGGAGGGCCTGAGGAGTGAGGACCCCAGTAACTCCGAGAAGGAGAAGATGAAAGGGCCGCGGTGTCTGTACCAGCTGCCAGATGTCCCATACTGCACTCCCGGAATCGACGGAGAACATTCCCACCAGCAAGCATTTCTTTTGGCGATTTTGTAAGTTCATCTATGGCATACCCACCACAACCTCGCACAAACTGTGAATCATAACCTACCGGTGACATAGGAAGGCCCTCCGCCTTCAGCCAGGGAGTTCCTCTCTGCCACACATCGGCGCGGCCACATGCCCATGTCTAACGTTGAAACTCATGGGGCGCGAAGTTCTTTCGAAACGCGAACGCGAATGCATGTGTCGCCAGAAGATGTTGTCATTGCTAGCAGGCATATGACGCCGGTTAGGACATCGTGTACTTCGCTTCAGAACACCTGACGAGTTTACCCCACCGTGGCAGTGGCATTGCTGGACTGCTGTGCAGAATTGTAATGCTGCGCTGTCAAGTGGTGTCTTTTTTTGCGAAAGCAGCTGGAGCGCGGCCGGGGTACCAGCAGCCGGCCTGACGCTGGCGTCAGCAGCACGCCCGACGGTTGGCGCAGACACGGCGTAGGAGCACGCGAAAACAGGCCAAATCTATTCAAATCAGCTGTAAGTAATCAACCGTATTGCCGCGCTCACGAAAACGCGGCGACTGCAGAATCGCATGGGCGTGCGCACGAGCCTAAAGATTACTCGCGCGGAAATCGTATTGCCCTCGCCCCGCAGCCTGTGTCAGCGTTTTGACATGCGTGACCTGCATACCCACACTACATACTTAATATATGCAGCCAGCGCGCCGTTTCTGGCAATGTGCAGGAAATTAGGTCGCCAAAACGGTCCCTCTGATTTTCTGTCGTTTCTGGCTCTGCAGCTACAGCAGTGACGGGTTTAGGATGTCTTCAGCTCCAAAATAACGCCACCGTGGGCCTCGGAGGCCATTAATGGGAATGGAGCTCATGCTGAGGTATTGCCTTCCCTGCATTCGCCTGTCTGAAGCGTCAGGCGATAACCCTGCAGCGTCAAGGCCAGCAACACGTGCCAGCGTCCTTCGTCAATCGACAGAAGGAACCGAACGAATTGTCCACTGGCGAGCACCCTCGTCGGGCGAAGGCTCGGGTTTTTGCGCTGGAGGTGCTTCATGTGAGGACATTGCAGTTCAATATGTCGCTGATGATATCGTCGACAACGTGGCGCCGACTGCAGCAGCGCGACCCTCGGAAACGCCGTTGTCGGCAGCGGCAGGGCCCACGACCGTGGCTGGGGCCGCCGAGCCGGCTTTGAGCGCGGCGTTGGGGCACCTGGACGGCCAAGATGGCGCGGCCAACCGCACCACGCCCTACAGCATGCCCGTGTGTCCCGTCAGACCCGCCTCAAGCATCCACCCGGCGGCACACCATCTGCGCAGCATCTCCATCGAGGGAGCATGGTGTGAATCGTGAGTCCTGCGCATGGCTGCCAGCTTTGGCCGGGCCGAATCCTGGCGCACTGAGCCACTCACCCCTGACACTTGTACCTATCTCTCGTCCCTTCCTGGCTCCGCAGGGCGGACATTGGCGCGGACACGGGTGGCTCCGCTGCCGGGACCGGCGCGCACGTAGGGAGCCCGAGCAGCAGCGGCTCGCTTACCGTGGGGATGCTCCGCCCGATCAGCCAGGCGCCCGCCAATGGCAATCACCAACAGCAAGAGCATTCTGCTGGCCCGAACGGCAGCAGCCCGCGGCCGGACGGCGTCCCAGCAGCTGATGCTGTGGAACCGCAGCCGACCGACGCGCGTCGCTCAGGCAGTCGCTGCGAAGCCGCTGCCGCTGGCACGACCGGCACTACTGCCGCTGCAGCTGATGCAGCTCCACTAGTATCTGCAGCTATAGCGGCTGTGCGGGACATGGGCACCAGCAGCCGCCGACCGCAGCGGCCCATGCCCGCCTTCGGCGAGGACGACACAAGCGCTGCTGATGACTTCGGCATGTGCACTGACCTGGGTCGGGTACTGACCACGGATGACCTGACAGTGGATGTGGAGCGCAGCGCGGCCCTGCTGCTGCAGCCCCCGCGCGATGGCACCAGCGCCGTCGGCGGCACCGGCAGCGGAGAATGCGAGGCCAGCGCTGCTCCTGCTGCTGTGCAAGGACAGCCGGCAGCCGGTCCGCCATCGCCTCCTGCACAGCCACCGCCAGCACCACAGCCTCAGCAGCAGCAGCAGCAGCAGCAGCAGCAGCAGCAGCAACAGCCACTCCGGTGCCAGCGCTTTCCCTCCAGGCTAGCGGTGGCAACGGCGGCCGCGCGGGCGGAGAGCATAACGTTGGCTGCGGCGGCTGCCGCGCTGCAAAAGCAGCACGGCGCTACTGGCGGTGGGCTGGCTGGCGGCACGCCAACCGTCGGTCCTTCCACGTCAGCCGCGGTGGCCCTGGCAGGCGTGGCTGTCGGGACACAGGTGACAGCCGGCAGTGCACACGGTGACGCCCCGGACACGGCGCCCAGCCACAGCTCGCCACACGCCCATGCCGGTTTGCCGCAGTACTACCTCGGCAGCGGCACGGGGGGCGGTGGCGGAGGTGGCACCGAGGCTACGGCGGTGGGCTGCCTCATGAACCTGGCGCAGGTCCGCGGCATCGTGACCGACCTGCGCGTGCTGCACATCCGGCCGGGGGCCGCGCTGCTTCTAGGTGCGTGCGGGGGCAGCAGCAGGTGCATGGGCGGGCGCGGGCGGGGGCGCGGCGTGCAAGCGGCAGCATAGGGAAGCGCATGCATGGGAGCGGTCATAGGATAGGAGCGCAGCGCTTCCGATGCCGACTGCTGCATTGTGCTTGCCAAGGTAGTCGAGGTGCTTGGGGCGGATGTGCGCCTGCAGTCAACCCGCTCGGCCCGCCCGCTCCTCAGGTCACTCTGCATCAACGGGTGTGACTGCTGTGGCCCGCTTTGAGCGCAATCTGCCCGAGCAGCTGCTGTCCCAGCAGCTGCTGCGCGCGGCAGCGGCGGCGCACGCCGAGGGACGCGCGCTGCCGCGCCACCCAAACGTGGCCACGCTAGAGCAGGTGAGCGCTCACTGCTGTCCATTTTCACCGTTTGGGAGGGGCCTAAATGCAGCTACAGCCACGCACGCAAGCTGCTGCTCTCACGGCCACCACTGCCGCGTGCATCCAGCCTTCATCACATATGATCAGCTCACTCATCCCGCATGACTACATACCGGCTTGCTTGCTTTGCCGCCGCGCCCGCAGGTCCACGTGATCGCGCTGCCGGCGCACGTGCTGGACGCACCTCCCGCCGCCGCCGCATCCCAGCAGCAGCGGCAGCCCTCCAGCTCGCAGCTGCCCGCGCCCGCACCTTGGTCCGGCGCCAACCTCCCCGGGGCCTCCCTGCGCGCCGGCGGTGTTACGGCGTTCGCCTCCGCCACACCGACCGAGAGCTCGGCCGGCCCGGTACCCGCGACCACTGCCATCTCGGCTGCGCACTTTCACGCCCTGGCGTGCGCTGCACACACCGGCAACAGCGGTGGGGGCGCCATCGCCGCCGGCAGCAGCCACAACGCGGGCCTGCTGGCGTCCTGCTCCCTGTCCCACCCCCGGTCCAGCGTCATTCAGCGGCTGGGCAGCAGCACCGGGTACGTGGCGGTCACCTCAGCCGCCGCGGCCGTGCCCGACGCACTGCTAGCCACAGCTGTGAGCATCGCGCTCGGCGCTGATGACGCTGCCGCGCTGGATCCAGACGCCCTGGTGGCGACGCGGGCGCTGCAGCAGGCGGAGGTGGTGCGCGGCGCCCCCGCTGGGGTCTCCACCACGCGCAGCCAGGCACGCTCCCGGGTGGGGTCACTGCTCAACCTGGCCGCCGCGGGCGCCTCCATAGCCAGCAGCGCAGCGGTCGGCGGCGCCGCTTCATCACTCGCGCCGCTTGGCGCGACTGCAGTTGCCATCGGCGGTATGCTAGGCGACGGCACCGCCGGCGGCGCCTCCTTCAGTCAGCCCCACAGCGGTGCGCCTGCCAGCGGCGACGGCGCGGCGGCCGCGCCTGCGGCGGCAGGCCTGCACGGCGGTGCGCACGGCACGGACACGGACACCAGCGGTCGGCTGCAGGACGTGCTGCGGGGCCCCACGGTGCGCCTTCCCGACGTCGTCGGTGCGCTGTGTGCCAGCGGCGGCACCAGCGGCGACCGAGCCGCACCTGCACTCCTCGTGGCCGCCGCTTCCGCGCTCCTGGCCCCGCCCCCGCCGGCGCCGTCTGCCACTGCTGCAGCAGCTAGCGGGGGGCATGCAGAGTCCTATCCGCCCCAGCCGCACTCGAAGCTCCGTGCCACGACAGGCCTGGGCAGTGCCGCACCTGCTGCAGCGACCTTGCTGCGGCCAGCAGGCGCGCACACTCACCTGCCGCCCACTGCGCCGCCGCCACCACAGCAGCTGCAGCACCAGCTCGAGATTGGCTTTGTGACGCTGACACTCACGGAGCTGTGTGACGGCGGCACGCTGCTGGAAGAGGCGAAGCGCGGTGCCTATAAGTGCTCGGTCGGGGACATGCTGGATGCATGGCCGCCGGCGGGCGTGGGAATGGGACCGGGCAGGCTAGCTGCAAGTGTGGGCTTGTGCGGCAGCGGCCGCCTCCGGCACGCTGGCACCGGCGGCGAGCGAGGCAGCGGCGGCGGCTACAAGTCGCTTTTGGATCCAGAGAAGGTGTTCAGCAACGCGCAGCTCGCGGCGCGGCTGGATAAGTTCCTGCTGACGGCCACAGAGATCGCGCGGGGGCTGCAGCACCTGCATGAGTCGCTGGGCGTGCCACACGGCGACCTGGCGGCGCGCAACGTGCTGCTGCACCGCTGCGTGCCGGCGGCGCCTGGGTCAGCGCGCGGGCCCAGCAAGCCCGGCAGGGACGCCGCAGGAGCGGCAGCAGGGGCGGCCGAGGCCGCTCTGGCCGACACACGCGGCTATGTCGCGAAGTTGGTGGGGTACGGCAGGCTCACGTCGGCGGCGGCATCGACGGGCGTGGAGCCCACACCCGCGCCTGGCACCGCATATCTTCCTATGATGTCCAGGGGCAGGGACAGCGCGTTGCTCCCGTGCTACCTTGGTGGCCTGCAGAGTTCGCCGTCAGAAGCTGCTGCTGCGGGGATCGCCGGCAGCAACGTCCCCACGGCGCCCGTCGACAGCAGCAGCGCCATCTGGGTTCCGGTGCCGACTGCGTCTCCGCCCTTGGGTCGTGGTGGTGGCAGTGCCCGCTCCCGGAACAACTCGCTTGCTGCAGCCGTGGCTGCCGGCACGGCGGGGGGCGCCGCCGTGTCCGACACTGGCATGATGCTGAGCGGCAACTTAATGGGCAGCCCTTATGCTGGCGGCGGCGGCGGCGGCGCTGTTTCGAACTACGTGGGGAGTAGCGCCGGCGGCTTCACGGGCTGGAGCGGCCCGCAGCTGCCCGGCGGCGGTAGCGTCATCGTCACCGGGGTCGCCGGCTACGCAGGCGGCGCTGGGGTGGGCGCCCACCCCAGTGACCGGCTGGTGCATTCGGCCACCTCCATCACACGGCTGCAGCAGGTGCAGGTGGGGCTGTGGCGCGACGTGCACTGCCTGGCGCCGGAGCGCCTGACGGACCCCACCAGCCCGCCGTCCACCGAGGCCGACGGTGAGAGCTGTGACGGGGTGTAAGAGGGCGGCGCGCTGGTTTCGTCTCTTCAACTCTTGGCTCGCACGCATGGCCCTCCTCGCGTGCGCACGTGCGGCTTCGCATCTGGGCTGCCGGCTATCGGGGCTAGCTACCGGTGGCAGGCACCGGCCGCACTAGGCTGCAGCGGGCGTGGCAAGCTTCGACACACTGATCACTTGATAATTGCCCACCATACTTACCCACGTTTCCCTGTGTGTGTTCGTCATAAAACACGTGCACAGTGTATGCGCTGGGCGCCGTCATGTACGAGATGGCGTACGGCGAGGCGCCGTGGGCGGGCATGACGGCTGGTGAGTCGAATGCTGGGTGGTGGTGTGGCGTGGCGTGGCGTGCGTGGGGGCCGTCGATCGTGCGTGAGGGTTACACGCACGGCAACCGCGCGGGGTAGACCGACACGGGTCTAGCAAGTAGCACCCTCCAAGGTCCCGGCATGCAGGCAGCCTGCTGGGGACGCGCGCGTACCCTGTGATATGCTCGCGCTCAAGCCCACGGCCGCCTCTCTGCCCTTCTGCCGCCTCCGTACGTGCCGCCTCTATCTGCGCGCAGTCTGTGTGGCGGTGGGCGCCGCCACGGGAGACATGCGCATCACGTGCACGCAGCCGCTGGCGCTGGCCGGCATCACCGCCCTCATCGAGCGCTGCACCGCGCCGGCGCCCGAGGAGCGGCCGCGCCTGCCCGAGGTGCTGGCGGCGCTGGCGGCGGCTGCGGAGCAGGCGGCGGCGGGCCGCGACCTGGTGGCGGCGCGGCGGCAGGAGCGCGAGGCGCGGCGGCTGCAGGCGATGCTGATGGACTCGTCCTCCTCGGTAGGCAGCGCCGATAATGACGACGGCTGCGAAAGCGACGGCATGTAAGGATTGCCTGGGGAGCAGTGCATCGGGAAAGCAACGTACGCCGACAGCGGCCAGGCTCAGGTGTACTTGCTGGCGAACGCCAATCTACAGCGCATGCCCCATTCGTTTGTTATCTTGCATGATGTTTCTATTATGAGGTGTTGTGGGAATGAGCTTCCATGCGATCATGGATGGATTCAGTTCTTATAGTCTGTCCCGTGTCGGGCGAGCATGGCCCTAGAGGCCGCACGACGCCCCTAACATCATCATGAACGAACAGAAATTGATCCTTCCGTGCTGGTAGTGCACATCACCGCAACGGCACTAGAAAGCCGTGCGTTCGCGTGCCACCATGCTGCCGGATGTGCAGTGGTCATGCACGTAATGCGCTACGCGTCTATACTCGGGCCGTTCGCCGTCATTGGAGGCAACGAAGGCACTGCTGGTGCGCACAGGGAAAGGGAAGGGGCAAAAGGGAGAGCGCCAAAAGGGGGGACTGCCTTCCTTTGCATGGCTTCTGGCTTGGGAGTATTCATATGGCATTGAACCCTGGCGGCACATCAAACGTTTGTATTTTCGGGTGGCATCACATGGGTATGCATGTTTGAGAACTGAAGGGGAGGTAGGGCCGCACTCTGCCGATCAACTGATCAAGTACGCATGTCCAAGTGCTTTCGCAACTGAAATGAATGAACCAAGTATCCACTGCGTATGATCGGCGCATGCTGGGAGACCAACAAACCAATGCTTCGGTGACTGTGAAACCAATGAATGCACTTGAGAACAATACCCAAACCTGGGTGGAGGTGGAGCGCTGGCTGCGCTTGCGCACATTGCCAGTGGAGTTGGTGTTGTTACGATACGGTTGGGCCCACGGATAGATGTGTTGTCTTGATCTCTTGAAGCAAGGGCCAGCATGAGCGGTTAACCAGCTGGTTTGCTGCTGTGGGTGAAAGTTGGGACTCGAAGTTGATTGGGTTTTGGCTTGCGACGACGCATGCACGGGGCTGTGGCGGATCTGTCCTATCGGTGTGTGCTCTTTGACTCCTTGATTACCACCCCATGGCTTACGGATGACGAATCATGACGTACGGCAATGCTGCCTTGGCTTCTGGTTTCGTGCACCTGGCTTAATGCGGTGGGGGCCCCGGTCAGTAACTGGCTACCTGGGAAGACAAGACAAAACGGACCAAACAATAAAGCAAACGAATGTCAGTCCCGCGTGACCAACCGCATGCCCTTGTTTGGTGTGTCGGTCAATGTCGCTGCCGAAGTTCCTTACTTATCGCATTGACGTATTGCGATTGTCTTTTGTCGTCCAGCTGGCAACGCGTACCGTCCCAATTGTCTAGCGTGTGGGAGGACCTGAGCCATGAACGAGGGGTGCAAAGGCTGGATAAATACCGTAACTGCGTGTGCGCTTGCGCGTGCGCGTGCGCTGTGCGCTCTGCGCGTGTGTTTGCACGGTAGAGGATGTGCGCAGGGTTGAGTCTACTTTGCGCTGTTTTGCTGGTCCTATCTGGCCGTTGGGCGCATGCATTGTTGGGGATTTCGAACGTCAAGGGGGGGTGTCGTGCGCGTTCGGGGTGACAGAGGAGACAATTCAGACAGTGGGACATGGGTGACTGAAGGAACAGGTGGGTGCTGTCGTGACAGGGGAGGGTGGTCGCGACATGGTGAGCAGCTAAGACATTGCATTCGTGGCACTACAATCCACGACGGCACATAATTATTGCCATTTGTTCGCATGGGCACCATTATCTTTCCTGCCCACCGCTATCAATGGTAGCTCGGAATCGTGATGCACGAGCAGACCTTACGTGTGCGCTGGGGGGCGGTACGCGGTCTGGTGCCTGGGCAGAGCCTGTGTTCGTTGCTCCCCGACGTGGCAGATTTGGAGCCGCGGCCAGACAAGATGGCATGAATTTGGATGTTGATAGGATCGCTGCTGGGGGCGCACTGCACCCGTGGCACAAACGGGGCGCGCACTCTGCACCTGCCTCCAACCGGCACTTGCACCTGCACCAGCCTCTGTGTGTCAGGATTAGGTATGTTTGCACCGCTCCCTTTGGCCATCTTATTCATCCAGGGGCCCACCAGGATTGCACGGCACACCCCGTATGGTTAATGCTGCTGAAATACCGTCTGGATGATGGTGCTGCCAATTCGAATGCCAAGGACTCTTTTGCATGGCCACTAACCGCGGCCGCCGCCGTTATTGTTTTTTATTACATGGCGCGGGGGGAATGCGTGGCTGTGCGTCACCGCAGCTCTGGAGGCAGGACTGTGAACTGACACGCGGGAATCAGAGAGGAAGGCTCGCCCGGTAATAGGAAGGTACGACGCAGTCCTTGGCGTTCCCATTTACGGGTGGCCTTCATTAGTTTTGATGGTGGGAGTACGCTAGGACGCGTCACGTCTGCGCGAATCTGTCCTATCCATTTATGTCAGGGAATCAAATCCGTTGCTTGGGCGTGTGTGGCGCCCCGATTTGTGGGGTAACTGTGTCAACCCACCTGCGTTGTGTCCTTGCCTTGGGCCATCTGCTGTGGCGTCGTGGATAATCTGAGTTAAAAGTGCTCCATACGTTTTTCGGTGGACGACAACCATTGTGTGGGATCCCTCGCCATGTGCCGGGGCAAGGACTTGTGCATGCACACCGGCAGGTTGTGTTGAGCTAGCGATGCATCTTTATGATTTTTAGGTCTTGTTGATTTTACACTGCTTGCGAGGATGAAATTGTGCTGGCGTAGTTGGACCTACGACGGAGGGTGTCACATTACCGTGCCTCGTGCCATGCGCGTCCGCAGCCCACTTCGGGGCCGATTTAACAACTGATGAGGTAGTTGTTAGTTTACACTGGTACAGGGACTCGGTATAGCCCGCGGGCGCCTGGTGTGCAAGACTCATACACCGGTACGGCGGCAAGTCTGCGGTCTTGATTGAGGTTGCGCGCGTTTGAAGGTGGCAGTGTGCGCTCCTCCCCACGCGCGGCGCTCAACACACGGAAGTTAGCTGACAGTTGAGTAGGCGTTGGCTTTATAATTGAACGCTCGTCACACGTCACCAGCTTCTGGGCGGGCTGTAATACTTTTGAATCATCACTTGTTTCCTGGCTACCGCGCATGCTACGCCCCTCTCAACAATCGTCAGTCCCGAGGCCACACAGTATGCACTGTAGCAATAATCACACGGATCTGAGGACACCGTCACGCCCGGCCGGCCAGGTTCCTGGAGCCATCTGTGTTGCTGCCCGACCCCAGCCGGCAGCTACGGTGCGCTGCTGTGTAGCGCGCTCTTTGCCGCGGCCTCCTGCGCCTTGGCCTCTGCACGCTTGGCCGTCACAAAGTCCGCGTATGGTGGCGGATGGTGTGCCCAGCATGGCTTGGAGTAGAAGTCCTGTGCACACACATGCGAGCTTTTTGTCCATCTGATTGTTGTTCTTAACACATGCGAGCCGCGAGCGAGGGCCTCGTTCTGTTTGGTTCTCCAACCCATGCGCGCTGTGCAATGAGCAGCGGAAATCACGTCGCAGGCATGTAGGGCAACAACCAACCGCGCCGCCCCCACCCACCTTGACCTTGGGCACATGCTCCTGTACCAGCACCTTGCCCCGCTCCTTCACGGCGCCGTGCTGCAGGTTGAGGATGGGAGAGGACACATGGGGGCAGGCGTGTGTGCGTGCGAGAGGGGGGTCGCTGGGGTGTGGAGCGTAGTTCATCATTCCGAAAAGGAAAGCAACTTCGACCCCCAGAACCGATGGAGCGCGGAGAATCAGAAGATATGCAACGCAAGGCGAGGGCCGGCGACCGCATGTGAGGCTGAGTGGTGCCCAGCTGCCCACCAAGGCCAACTCAACCTACGGGTCACAATTCCTAGCACCCGGACAGTGCAGCGCTTCAGTTGCCAGCCTGTGCGACACGGTCCCATGCCATCTGCCACGCACCGCACGCCGCACCTGCTCCAGGACTGCCATGACGCCGTTGTGGCCCATGTTGCGGGCCCAGTGCCAGGGCCGGTCGCCGGCATTGTTGCTGGCGTTCACCTTGGCTCCGAGTCGTAGCAGCTGCTGCACGCCCTCCTTCCAGCCGGACCAGGCTGCACACGTCGCGGCGGCCGAGTGAGTGCAAGGGACGTCCACACTCTGACTTGCCACACCTCACACCACGCGCCACTCGACGCGCTCCAACACAGGAAACGCCAGCTGCGCACCTGGCTGCCCCCACCCTGGCCACGCACCCCGGCCCTGCCGCACCCCCACCCACGCACACGCCTACCCGCGTTGTGCAGCGGCGTATTGCCGGCCGCCTCCACCTCGTTCACGTCAAGGCCCTCGCCCACCACCAGCCGCTCCACCAGCCCCGCGTCCCTCAGGTTGACGGCGCGGTGCAGCCGCATGGAGCCCACCAGGCCGCAGCCGCGCGTGTTGCCGCCGCCGTCCTGCTTGGCGCCCGTGGGGCCCGTCCAAGCGGGAAGGGCCTGGTCGCCCAGGCTGCTCCACCAGTCCATGGTTGAAATGAAACCAGCGTTGGTGCAGCTCGCCGCGAAGTTTTGCAGGAATTGGCAAGGCAATCGGTGACTCTGGGCGGCGAAGGGTTGAGCGCCCGGGCCCAATGGCGGCGGTCAGTTCCAAGAAATCCATCGGTGGAAACAACAATTAGCACCAGTTGGCTTGCCTCAAGCTCTAGCGCACGCGCGTTCCATGGCCGCGAGCGCTATCGATATCAGGAAGCCGAGGCAGTTGAAACGACTTCAAGACGCAGATGCGAGCAGACCGCAAGCCAGGCTGCGGGTATTCCTGATACGATATCATATTATGCTACCAAATACTTTGGCTGTCTCTCAGCAGCAATGCCGTGTGGCAAAAACCTGACTTGACACGACTTTCACGGACCCAACACGCACAGACATTACCAATATAGACACTCTACAATTTCACGCGACAACAATTCTTATAGCTTTGCGAAGGAGACTATGCGACGCGGCGTGTGGCAGCTGCTCGCGGTGCAATTGGCGGGAGTCAGCCGCTGAGTCGCACCTCGCGTGGGATGAAGGTGAAGACAATGTAATCTACCAAAGTTAGATGCGCTGAAGTAGAATTGCCCAGCGGGCCTCGTCGGCCGACCTGGCAAGCGTCCTGGCCGGCGGGGTCGGCGTCGTGCGCTTGCGACGGTACTTTGCCAGCTGCCATACTCGGGCTCGCCGCCACAGCCCCCGTCCTTACCCGGCACGCCCCTTGCAAGCAGACGGCTGAGCGGCTGAGCGTGGCCAAGCCGGCGCTGACGCGGCAGGTGCACGCGGGGCCGCAGGGCATGGGGCCGCTGCGGGACCTGGCCGCCATGGCGCCAGCGGCCGGTGCCGCCAAGCTCTACGCTACGAGGAGGCCACCGCGCGCATCGGCGGCCACAGCTACGTTCCAGAAGCTACGTCCCTGCATGGAGCATCGTCTGCTTCTTCGGCTCGCGGTTCTCGGGCTGCTCTCTGTTTCTGTCCTTGGGAACAGCGCGCGCGGCGTTCACGGCCATGCACGACAGCTGGCAGCAGCCGGGAGCACACCTGGTGGCGGCGGGGTGTCAGCCTCCGTATCCCGGACCCCGCACGTCCTTCAAAGCCAGCTAGGGCCCCTGTACGGCGACCGCAAGTCCGGGTGGCTAGCCCTTGGTTTGCTCCCCCAGCCCGTCAACCTCGCGGACACGGCCAGCGGCAGTAGCAGCAGCAGTAGCAGCAGTAGCTCCCTGGACGCCGCAGACCGGCCGGTGACATGCGATGAGGGCACCCTGTCAGGCGCCGCATTCAGCAGTCTGTCACTGCCGCAGCGCCCTCGCGACCTGACGGTAGTGGTCGACCTGGAGCTGCCGGCGGCGGCGGCGGCTGCTGGGTCGGCGGCGGCGCCGCAGCAGACGCCACCGCAGCAGCTATCAGGAGCGGGGGCGTCGGCGCCCGCGGACACCGCAGCCCCTGGTGCTCCGCCGGGAGCTCTGCGTGAGCTGATGCGAGTGGGCAGCCTTCGCGTGCAGTGGGACGTTGGCGCAGGTGAGATTTGAGCCTCGAGAAGGTGGAATGGGGGGTCGACTGATTAACGCACGGCAGCCCCAATGCGTCCAGCAGTCCGTAAAGCCTCCATGTGCCCCCGCATGTGGTCTGGACCTACCCGTACCCACCACGACTGCCTGGTGTGTGTGTATCCGCAGGCCGGATCTACCTGCGCGTCGCCAGGAACCCAAACGCCACAATTGTCGTGGCCGCCCCTGCGGCAGCTGCGGGGGCCGCACGGCGCGTGCGGGTATCCATAAGCCGCCGACGCTCGGATGCTGCCCTGGCTGTGTGTGTGGATGGCGGCCCTGCGCGGCTAACGCAGGTGCGTGCGTGCGTGCAGTGCGTGTAGGGGGGGCCTGCCGCCGTACTTGTGGCTGAACACTTTCCCAGCTGCCTCCTTTGCCCTCTGCTGTCGTCCGAGCATGCTTCCCTGCTCTGGGAGCTGAATTTGCCGGTTGCTTGCCATCCGTCCGCCCTCCATCCTCGCTCGCTGCGCAGAGCCCAGCTACGGTGTTCCCAACAACGCCGGGGTCGCCAGGCGGCTGGTTGATGGGCACAGCGCTGGGCGCCGCCTGGACGCTGGAGCCGGTACTGCCTCTGGCCGCGCAGGCGGGGCAGCAGCAGCAGGAGCTGCTGCCGCCGGCAGCAGCAGGCGATGAGGCGGTGGTGGTACTGGGCGTGATTGAAAGCGACACGCCCGGTGGCGGCAGCAGTGGTGACGGCTCCAACGTCACGATGGCGCAGCCGCTGAACGCCCGGTTGGGGCAGGTCTGGCTAGTCACGGCGGCGTGGGGCTGTGCAGATGCGGCGGCAGCCTCGCTCCCCACCGGCTGGGCAGGGTCGGCCGGCCCATCCAGCGGCGGCGTGACGGTCAGCACTGGCGTCAGCGCCAACCTGGTCAGCAGCGACAGCAGCGCCGGCCCTGCGCGCCCCTCGCCCCAGCCGCCAGCGCCACCGAGCCCTCCGGCGCCATCCTATGCCAACAGCGCGGCGGAGCTGGCGTCCTGGCAGGTTGTGCCGGAGAGCGGCGGCACGGGCGCGGCGGGGGAGGCGTTTGTGGGGCAGCGCGTGCAAGTGTCGGCGGTGGTGACTGACGCGGACGGAGACCCCTTGCGGCTGCGGCTGACGTTCTTTGGTGCGCCGCCCAGGTGCGTGCATGGGGGAGGTGCGCCTTGGGGTGGCGTTGTGGTAGCCCAGGTAGAGCTCCGCACACGTTTGTCTTGCACGCTTCGCTGCCGCATGCAATACCGTAGGCAGCGGCTGACTCGACAGCTGCTGCTGTTTGTGATTGCCCGCCTACCTCCTGCTCTCCGCAACCGCAGCAATTGCGCAACGGCAGAGTGCGGCAACGAGTTTGTCACGGCGGAGGGCACGGGGCGTGTGGAGATCAACCACTCGGTCGTTTATCAGGTGCGTGCCCAGGACGACAGGGTGTCGTGCACTGTGCACCACTTGCCGCCCGTCTTGGCTGCCGATGCATGGACAGGCCACACAAAGACAGCCGGCTATGCACACCCAACAGCAATGCGTTTTGTTCTTAATTCTCGTGCTCAAGCCATGGCCGTGTACCGCCGCCGCCCGCATGCCTGCCCCCGCAACCGCACATCCACCGTCAGCTGCCGGGCCGCTACGTGGTACGGCTGGAGGCTTCCGACGGCAGCGGCCAGGTGGCGGCGTGGGACACGGCCGTGCTGGTGCGCAAGGCGGGCGACACGCAGCGCCTGGCGCCGTGCTGCAGGCAAGTGCGGTGCGGTGCGGTGCGGTGCGGTGCGGTGCGGTGCGGTGCGGTGCGGTGCGGTGCGGTGCGGTGCGGTGCGGTGCGGTGCGGTGCGGTGCGGTGCGGTGCGGTGCAGCGGTGCGGTGCGGTGCGGGGAGCCGGCACTGCTGGTTGTGGGCGGGATTGGATAAACAGGGTAAATGGGGGCTAGTGAGCACGTGCAAGTGCAGCAGCATGCCCTAGGCTCAGGCGCTTTACGACTCCCACACTAACACCGTTCATGGCCCGTTGCCGGACGCAGGTCTACGGGAATGGTCATTGCGGGGCAGGACGGCCGGCCCGTGCACAGCACCCGCTTCCGGGACCCCGCCGTGCTGCGGCTGGCGGCGGGGCTGGGCTGGCCCGCCGCGTACCTGCAGGGGCCGGAGGAGCTGGAGGCGGAGCGGCTGTTCGACTTCGGACTGCTCGCGCCCGCGCACAACCCAGGTGTGGCGGCGGAGGCGGCGGAGGCGGCGGCAATGGCGCTAGGAGTTTCGTGTGCGGTGTGGCGAAGACCGTGCGCACGACCAGGCATGACCCGTAGGTGTTTCAGAGCTTGGGTCCGTACATGTGCAAGCCGAATCCCGGCGGTGTTGTGCAGGAGGCGTGCGGCTGCGGCGCTGCGTGGACGTGTTCCTGGCGGGGCCCGGCTCGCCGCGCGTGCTGGGCGGCTCGGAGCGGCAGCGGTGCATCACCACCGGCGCCAACAAGCGCCTGCTGATTGTGCCGCAGGTGGCTGGCTGCATGCGGGGCGGACTGCTGGGGAGGGTTACGCGCCGGATGGCTTGTTCGGGAGTGCCTGCCTGCTGCCAGTTTAGGCCACCACGTCGCACGCTCGCACGCTGGTTTGAGGCCATGTAATACCATCCGCCCATTTCTTGCTTGCCAGGGCTTCAGCTGGGGTGAGGCGGCGGCGGCGGCGGACCCCACCAACGCGCCGGCGTGCGAGTCGCACTGGTCGCAATGGGCCGGCTCCTCACCCTACCGCCGCAGCACCGGCACGCAGCCTGATGGGTACGTTGGCATCGCTTGCTTGCGGCCGCACAAGCACGCATCCACGCATACGGGTATGAAGCCCCCACCTTCCCCATCCTTCCCGATGCATAGATCTCACGCCCGCCCGCGAGTTCCCCGCCCCTCAATCGGTGGCCCTGAACTTAAAGCCAACACCGACTCTTTGAATGCTTTCTCCGCCGCCGCACTCCACGCACGCCCACGCCCAGGTCGCCTGCCTACTGCTCCTTCGCCTGCACGCGGGACGGCACGCAGTGGCTGCGGGCCGTGGCGGGGCTCACGGACCGCCTGGCCGAGGCGCTGGCGGAGCTCAGCTACGGCCGGCTCAGCCTCAACGCCTGGAGCCCCGCGGTGACCGACACCATGCTCATGCCGCAGGTGGGCGGGCTGCGCGGCGGCGCGCGCGAGCGCAGGGTCCTACTCGCCTGCCTACCGGTACCGTACTCATCTGCTGCACACGTTTATCTGTCTGAAAATCTGTCTCGTAGTGACAGTCTTACGCGCGGTGCATCAACGCGCGGCTGCCGACTCGTGTGCGTACTTATCTGCCTAACGCCCGCCATGCATGCGGCGCATCGATGCGCGATCCGTCCCCTGAAACATTTGCGTTTGCGTGCTGATGGCTGTTCGTGCAAACCACACCAACACACCGCCACACGCACACACATGCACACATGCACACACAGAACACCAGCGCGTACGACGCCTTCTCCTACAGCGGCGCCGGCCTGGGCGAGCACCTGCAGCGCCAGCTGCAGCAGCTGGCGGGCGCGGCCCCTGCTGCCGGCGCCTCCTCCCCCACCCCCTCCTCCTCCGCCTCCCCCTCCAGCCTGGCAGCGTCCCTCTCAGCGGACGCCTCCTCAAGCGCCACCAGCTCCGCCGCCGCGGCCACCGCCGCCGCGGCAGCCTCCGCGGAAGGCGCCGCAGCCGCAGTGGCAGCTGCAGCGGCCACCTCTGCGGCCCTGGGCGCCAACTTCCACACCACGCTGGTGCTGTCGCCGGCGCCGCCGCGCGGCGTCAACCCCGGCTACACGGCCTGGTCGGCGGTGGGCTCGGGCACCGCGTTCGTGATGCGCTGCGCGCCGCAGCTGTACTACATGCTGCACGAGGTGCGGCGGGTGTGGTGGATGGGTGGAGTGAGAGGCGGGCGGTGGTTCGTCAGGGGGGCCGGGGGTTTGGGTGCGTGGGAAAGGAGGAGGAGAGAGGAGGGCAGGGAGCGAGAGGGGCGGCGTGTGTGGTGGACGTGCAGCCTTGGGGCAGCTGAACTATGAAAGGTGGCGACACCGCGCCGTGCCGTGTGCCTGGCACTTCCAGTCTTGTTGCCTGCGCCTGCCTGCGCCACCGCCGCGTGTTATGGCGCTCCCACCCCGCATCGCTTCCGGCACTTGGTCTGGTTTCTTGGCTTGGGTGGGCACTACTGATGGGCTCCCTCTCCCCCGTGGCGGATGTGTCCGCGTGCGCAGATTGGCCACCTGCTGGGTCTGCCGCACGCCGGCATGTGGAGGTGAGTAGCTGGGGGCTGCGGGCTGCTACTGCTGGAACACCCACACCCCCACAGCCTTGCTTGCGATGGACTGGCCGCGCTGGTGAACGTGGCCCTGGTGGCACGCTCTGTTGGTTCTGCCCGACTCAGCACGGTAATGACCTGACGCGGGCGGCCGCGCTGCTGCAGGCTGGACAACGCCACGCGGGCGCCGGTGGACCCCGCGGGCCCGGGCGGCCCCGTGGACGAGTACAGCGACAAGGTGGGCGGCGGGCGGGCGAATTGGGCGAATACGGCCGTACGGGGAACTGAGGTTGGTGCTTGGTGAGGTATATACCGTTGTGTGCCTGCACCGCCTTCTGACGCCTGCAGCTGGACATGATGGCTTGCTGCCGCGGCGACTTCGGCGCGCTATCCAGGTGCGTGCGTGGGGGGTGGGGGGTTGTGAATACCATCCCAAGCTAAACCAAGCTGAACTAGACAAGGGACAGGCAGGTGCAGTTTGCGGCAATACAGGGTAACGGTATACTCTTGCGTTTCGGGGTGAGGGCGCGGGGGTGGGCGGCGGGCGAGCCAACCAGCTACTGCTTCCCCAAACATTGGCATGGGCCCTGACACTCGCGCCCTCGCTCCCTCCCGCCTCTTCCAGGCTGTGGCTGGGCTGGCTGCCCTTCCCCGAGCGGCAGCACATACACATACCCTTGCCCGCCCTCCGCGCGCCCGGCTCTACCCCGGCAGCTACTGTCGCATCCCCACCGCCCGCTGATGGTGGTGATGACGCCAAGTCCGGCACTGGGGCCACAGCCAGCGCTGCTGCTGCTGCTGCTGCTGCTGCTGCTGCTGCTGCTGCTGCTGCTGCTGCTGCTGCTGCTGCTGCAGCCGCTACCGCAGGTGCTACAGCCGCTGCCTGCTCGCCCGCCACCTCGCCGCGGGGCTGCAGCTACAGCCTGTGGCCGTTGGACCGGGCCGAGTCGCGCGGGCGGCTCAAGGCGCTGACGCTGCGGCTGGGAGCGGGGCAGGTGGTGGTGCTGTCTTACAAGAGCCTGGCGTGGTATCAGGTGGGTGGGGCGAGGACAGCGGGAGGGAAACCATCGGGATTGGAGTAATCTTGGTTAATGTCGCATTAATGTCGGGCTGTCATTGGGGTGGCCTGGGACATGGAGGCTCGGGGCCTCTGCCGGGCCAAGGCCGCGCTGAGCACAATCCCTCGCATGTGCACCCTCGGCGCGCTCCATGCCCTCTCGTGCACTTGGCGCGTGTGCGCGCAGGACGCCCGGCTGGGCCGCGACGGCGGCGATGTGCCCCGCAGCGGTGCCGCGCCTCCGCCCGACCGCGGCTCGCTCACCGCGGACGAGTCGCGGCTGTCGCTGGGCCCCGGGCTGAGTGTGGAGTACATGAGGCTTGTGGCGGACCCCACCACAGGTGCGAGTGCCTGCCTGACGGCCCGCATGGCTGACTGGCGCGTGTGCGGGCGCGTCCTCGGGCACACAGGATGCAGCCACGCGCCCGTCCCGAACGGGTTGCATGGATCGCTGCCTTTCCCCACTGCATGCCGGAGCGAGCTGCCAACCCGCCTGTACTCGGTGGAGTCCCTGTACCGGGTAACTGATCGACCCCGTGCGCCACACCGCGTCCCTGCCTCGCTCCCCACAGGCCGGCCCTCGTGGACGCCGCGGGGTCTGCTGGACATGAACGTCGCGTTCGGCGAGTGGCCCTCGGCGCTGCCGCGCACGCCCGGGGCGCTGTCGCCCGAGCCAGCCAAGAGCGCCTTCGCGCTGCTGCGGGAGGGCCAGGCCTGGCTCCACCCGGCGGGTGGCGCGGACGGAGGTGGCAGTAGCGGCGGCAGTAGTAACAGCAGCGGCTCGGCTGCGACAGCAGGGCTGCTGGTCGTCGTGCAGGGGGAGACCGACTGCGACGGGCCGGTGCGTTGCTCGTTCCAGGGAGCAGATACGCCGGACGCGTACGTGATGACCCGCGTGGGCACGGCACTTGCCGCTTCGGACAGCTACCCGCCTAGCCACCCTTTCTCAACATCCCCACACCCTCGCGCCGCCCACACCCGCCGCAGCCCGAGCTCCCCGTGCACACCTATGCCGTCCCCAACTTCTACGGCTTCCGAGGCGAGCCCCCGGGCGCCGAGGCCCCCCGCCGCGCCGACTTCAGCGGCTACGCCGCGGGGCTGCGCTGCCTGAGGGTGGCGGTGCGCGCCGGGCTGCCGCTGGCAGCGCCGTCGACTGCCGCTGCTGCGACTGCTGCTGCTGGCGGCGGCTCCGGCGGAGGCCCTGGTGAGTGGTTTGTTGTCGCTGGTGGGCGTTTAGGGCTGCTTGTCGGGAGCTGGTGAAGGGGTCGTCCTTGTCTTACAAGCCTCCTTGGCTTACAAGTCCAGTGCCGACGACCGCCCTCACGAACGTGGCATGTGGTGGCCGTAGGCAAGCTGCGCGTGCGTGTCACAGCTGTGGCGCCGGAGTGCCCGCCTGACGCGCAACAGCAGCAGCCGCAACAGCAGCAGCCGGTGGATCTGCGTGGCACGTGCGGCTTCCCGCTGCAGCCTCGCCTGCGGCTGCTTGTATCCACGGCAGCCGGCGCAGCCGCTGGCGCGGATGGGAGCCGCGACAGCGCCAGCGACGGCAGTAGCGGCAGTAGCAGCGACGGCAGTGGCAGTAGCAATGACGAGGACCCGCTGCCCGCCGGGCTGGCGGCGGTGGTTTGGAAGGATCCGCTAAACATCACCTTCGCCTCCAACACCCTCACCGCCATGCTGCCTCCCTTCTCTGACGGCTGGGTGCGGGAGGCGGCAGCGGCCGACAGCCCCGCCTGCGCCTTCGGCTGCGACGCAGCCTATCGGGTCCGGCTGGCGGCGTGGGACGGCGCGCAGGCGCTGGTGACGGTCCGGGTGGTGGAGGTGGCGCTGCGCCACTACCTGCTGCACATCAGCTACCGCCACTACCTGCCGCAGCGCATCGAAACCGAATCGGAGGTGGTGTTCATCCCGTTGTGGCCCCCGTTCGCACCACTGCCGCCGGCGGCGGCGAAGGCGGCGCCGATGCCTGGCGGCAGCGAAGGCAGCGGTCAGGGGGCCCGGCCCGCGGCGTGGGGTCTGCAGCTGCTGGGCGATGCGCAGGGCCCGCAGCCGCTGGGCGGCCCGGCGGCGGCGTGGCAGGCGGCGCAGCTGCCGCCCACCGCGTGCAGCCGCCAGTGGAGCCTCACGCTGCTGCTGCAGGTGAGGACGGCTGGGGAGGGCTTGCAACGGCTGATTGGGGGGGGGGGGGTGAGTACCAGCCCAAGCTAAACAAACCTGGGAGAGAGGGCGGGGGGCTGAGAAGGAGCTGGAGGCTTTGGAGTAAGGGTACGGCCCGCAACACTGCTGGCACTTGATCCATCCAGTTTGCACGTCCGCGCGGCTCCATTAACAGGTGCAGCTGCCGGTCGCTGGCCCAGCAGCCACGGGAGGCCGCATACACCTCGCGTCCGCCTTCGCTCCGGGCTCCCCCGCCTCTGCCTCGGCGTCTGCTGCACCTGCACCTGCGGGCAGCGGCACCGCTGCCGCCGGCGCGGAGCAAGGCTGGCCCTCGCTGTGGCTGGTGCTGAATGGCACGGGCGATGCTGATGCCGGCGACAGCGCTGCGGCCTCCGGGCCGGCGCTGTGGCTGGTTGCAACGCTGGACCCAGGCCGCGAGGCAGCATTCCCCCTGCAGCTGCCCACGCTGCACACACCGGTACGTGAGGCACGGCCCGCGTGGTGGTGCCAGCCACCGGCTGTGGCGGGTAGCAGATTGCTGTATGTGCACGCGCGAACCTGCACCTCACACAAGCCACATCCCACACGAGCCACACCCCACACCCCACGCCTAGCAGCCCCGTGTTCATCGGTCCATTTGTTATCAGTCCATTTGTCCATCGGTCCATTTGTCCATTTGTCGTTTGTCCATGCTGCCATGCTGCCATGCTGCCATGCTGCCATGCTGCCATGCTGCCATGCTGCCATGCTGCCATGCTGCCATGCTGCCATCGCGCAACCCGTTCATGCTGTCCTGTCTGACACACCATCTCACGGGCCCCCACCCCCTGCCGACCAGGCCGCCGCCGCCGCCGCCCCCGGCCGCAGCTACCACGTGGCCCTGGTGTACGACGCCGGCCGCCTGGGGCTGTGGGCGGACGGCGTGGGCGCCTGGCTGTGGCGCGACGTGGCGTGCGGCCTGCCGCCGCGCCCCGGCGTCACCCACTGCGCCGGCCGCCCCGGCCTGGCCGCACCCGCCACTGCCCCCTCGCCTTCGCCCCCAGCAGCCAGTGCTGGCGGTGCTGGCGGGGTGCTCCTTGGCGTGAGGCTGCTTGGCCCGGCGGGCGGCGCATCGTCGTCATCGTCGCCCGACGCGGCCGCTGGCGCAGCCGACGCAGCCGTTGGCACGCTGGGCGAGGGCTCGCTGCTGCTGTCTGCGCGCCTGTACAACTACGCCCTGCCCCGCGCCGAGTTCGGAGCGGAGGCGGCGTGCCTCGCCGCCAGCCTGCAGCAGCCGGCGCAGCAGCCGGCGCAGCCGCCAGGCGGCAGCAGCAGCAGCAGCAGCAGCAGTAGCAGCAGCGGTCCCGGCAATGTCGGCACCTACGGTGCCTGCGCACGGCTGTTTGGGTTGCGCGCGACCGCCGACCCAGACGCGGCAGCCCCGCTGCTGGCTGCGCCCGCTGTCGCGTTGCCGCCGACAGCTGTAGCTGCCGGCCCGGTGGCGCTGACACTCACGGGCACGAGCAGCCAGCCGGAGTGGGACCCCTTCCTCGCCGCCGCCGCAGTCGCGGCGCAGCAGCAGGCGGCCCCTTCGCAGGCCGCTGCCGGCAACAGCTCCGCGGCCGCAACCGCCCAAGCGCAGAGCGCGGCAGCCACGCCAGGTGCCGCCAGCGGCAGCAGTAGCAGCAGTAGCAGCAGTAGCAGCAGCCGCGTGCCTAACACGCTCGCCTGGAGCTATGTGCTGCGCGTGGGCGCGTGGTCGGCCTGCAGTGTGCCGTGCGGCGGCGGCATGGCCGTGCGGAGCGTGCTGTGCTTCCGCGCCACTCCACTGGGGCCCTGGCCCGTGGCCCCAGACGACTGCGCCGCACGCAGCAGCAGCAGTACCACCACCACTGGCGGCGCCGACGGCGGCAGCGCGGCGGCAAGCGCGGCGCTGCCGGCGGCCGTTGCGGCGTGCAACACGCACGCGTGTCCCGGCGCGCGGCTGGAGCTCCGCCGCGGCCCCGGGCCCGACCCCTGCGCGGCGGGGGCGGCGGCGATGGCTGCACTCCAGGCGAGGTGTCTGCAGCCGCCGCCGGCGGCAGGCGATTCCGCAGCCCCGGTTCTGCTGCAGCCGAGCTGCGTGGCCGGCGGCATCCTGCCGCTACCGGTGCCGCTGGCGGCCTGCGCGGACCCAGGCGGCCTGCAGCCGGCGGCGGGTGCGCGACGCATGGTGCCGCCCAGCGCCGGTGCAGTATCAGGAAACGGCACGACCAGACCTCAAACCACCATATCGGCCACGCCGCGGCTTGGAGCGGGTCTTTCGGGTGGTCAGGCGGCTGCGGGGCCGCTGTTAGTGGCCGAAGCGGCCTGGAGCGCTGTGGAGATGAAGCTGGGTGACGGCAGCGGCGGCAGTGGTGGCGACGGTGATGTGCAGGCGCCATCACCGCCGGGGGACGGCGCCGCTGGCGACGGGCCGGCTGCGTCGCTCAGCCTGCAGCAGGCCCTGGTTGCGGGGCAGCTGCAGCAGGCATGCGGGGGCGCGGCGACGGGGCTTGCGGCCGCGGCCCTGTGGCCGTGCGGTGCTCCTGCTCCTGCTCCTGCTGCGGGTGCAGGCGCGGGTGCGGAAGCCGGCGGGCACGGGCAGGCGCAGGCGCAGGGGCAGCCAGCAGCAGCCGGCTGGCCGCTGCCGCCGCCGCCGCCGCAGCAGCAGCAGCAGCAGCCGGCGCAGCGCCTGGAGTGGGCGTACGGCGCCTGGGGCACCTGTTCGGGCGGCTGCGAGGGCACACGTTCGCGCAGGCTGACCTGCGCCAACACCACCATGGCGGTGAACAGCACAATCGGTAGCAGCAGCAGCAGTAGCAGCGGCAGTAGCAGCGGCAGTAGCAGCGGCAGGAGCAGCTCGCTGGCGCCCATGTCTGCCTGCGAGGCCGCGCTGGGCCTGCCGCCCCCGCAGATGCTCACGCAGCCGTGCGCACGCGGCGGGCCATGCGCCGCCTCGTCGTCAGCAAAAAGCCAAGCACCCGGCGGCAGTGGCGGCGGCGGCGGCTCCGGGTCGGGTGACTGGGTTGCTGCCGAGGTGCGTGTGCCGCTGCTGGGTGCATGGTCGGCCTGCAAGGCGGCTAGCAGCTCCGTGCTGGGCTTGGGCATGGCCACCCGCAACCTGGTCAGCTGCGCTGCCATCGGCGGCGGTGGCGCTGCCGCCGGCGGCGCAGCAGCGGGCGCGTGCGGGCCATGGCAGCCGCGTGCTGCTGATGTGGCACAGATGCCCGGTGCAGTTGCCGATGATGCCAACAGCAGCAGCAGTATTAGCAGTAGCAGCGGCGGCGGCGGCGGTGGCGGCAGTAGCCCGGCGTGGCTGGCGCTGGCGACGTCGGCGGCATGTGCGGTGCCGGCCCCGTTCCGAGGTCTGTGCCAGGTGCCGGCGCTGGCGCAGCGGGGTGAGGCCCCCTGCTTCGGCGGCGGCACATGCACGTACGCAGGTAGGTGTGGCTCGTCGAATGCTGCCGCTCCCTACCTGCTGATGCTGCGGTATGTGGCTGGCCGCCTGGCTTTGGGGCTCTTTGCTTTGCTGAATGGCCCCGTCCTTGGCCCCGTCCCCAAACAGGCTGTGTGTGCGCGCCCGGCTTTGGCGGACAGCTGTGTGAGGTGCGGCTGACGCCCACAGCCGCCGTGTCCACTCCAGCATCGGCCTCCGTATCCGATGGCCACTGCCCCAGCGGCGTCGTAGACGCGGAGGGGCGGTGCTGCACCTCCGGGGTGATGGCTGCGGATGGGACCTGCTGCGTCAGCGAAACGGCTGGCGGCGGCGGCGGCGGCGGCGGCGGCGGCGGCGGCGGCGGCGGGAACGTGACGCTGGACGGCGCGGGGCGCTGCTGTGTGGGCGCGGCGGTGGACGCGTGCGGCGTGTGCGGCGGCTCGGGTGTGGCCGTGGACGTGCGGGTGAGTGGAGGTTTCTTCCCGCACCACGAAGGCATGCAGACGAGCCGCGTGCTCACACGTGCCGCTCCTTGCACACCCCAGGCCACGGCTCCCCTCTTCTACGCGACATTGTGACAAAGTGACAATGCGCTCCCTACCGCCCTACCGCATGTGCCCTGCGCCGGTCACCTCCTCTGCAGGGCGCCTGCTGCTCGGGGCGCCTGGACCGATACGGCGTCTGCTGCGCCGCCGGCCGCCTGCTGGACGAGTGCGGCGTGTGCGGCGGTGACGGCACCACGTGCGCGCTGCGGCTGCAGCTGCGGCTGCAGCTCGACCTGAGCGCAGCAGACCTCGTCGTGCGTCTGAGCCCCGGCGCGAACGGCTCCAGTGCGGGGGCCGCGGCTGGTGCGACCATGTCGCAAGCGTCCGCTACCGAGGCAGCGGCTGTTGGCGGGCCCTGGTGGCGACCGCTGGCGCCGCAGGCTCTGGTCGCCTCGGGCGGCGCGCAGGGAGGCACCGCCGCTTCCACGGCGGGGTCCGCGCCTGCCCTAGGCGAGCCGGCGCAGCTGCCTGTGGCGCTGCTGCCGACGGCAGCAGCGGCCCTGGCGCGGCTGCTGCGTCTTGCGCTGGGCCCTTCGCAGGAGCCCCTGCAGCTGCAGCTACGATCCGCTGTCGTGGCGGCTGCCGCCGTTTCCTCACCTGCCTCGGCGGCTGCCGCCGCCGCCGGCGCGCTGCAAGCCACGCGCCGGCGGCTGCTGGCGCCTGGCTCGGAATCCACCCAGCAGCTGAATCAGTCGCAGGCAGATCAGCCTGCGTTGTTACATGTCGAGGTCCTGGTAACGTACGATGCTCTTTACGGCGCGGGAGCGACCATAAATGCGCAGCAGCAAGACAACAATCGCAGTAGCACGGACACTGTAGGCGGATTCATATCAGCGGGCGGGGGCGGCGACAAGCTGGGCCCGCTCGCGCCGTACAACTTCACCACCACGGCGGTCGCGCTCCGGCTGCAGACTCTCAGCGCCGCGCTTGCTGCCGCGTCTCCCGCCGAGAGGGCTGCAGCTGCGGCGGCTGCGGCCTCTTTGCCGCCCCTACCGCCGGGCATCGCAACCGCATGGCCTGCTCCCGCAGTCGCGAATATCCAGGCGGGCGGTGGGCCCATCGGTGTCGCCTCGGGGTCCGCTGCCGCTGCACCCATCGCGCCTGGAAGCGGCAGTGATGGCAGTAGCAGCATCAGCAGCGGCAGCGGCAGTGGTGGCGGCAGTAGCGCCAGCGCCTGGGGCAGTGGTGGGTCGGAGGAATTCGTGGGTGGCGGGTACTTCGTCGTCCGGGAGGCGCCCTTTGGGCAGCTGCAGCGGGCAGGTGGCCAGCAGCAGCCGCAGGCGCACACAGAAGCGCTGCAGCTGCAAGACGAGCCCCAATCACAGCCGCTCACCGCGGCACCCACGGCGCCGCACGCACAGCGACATCAGCAGCAGGCGAGGCGGTACCACCGCCGCCGCCGCCTGGCACAGGCGGTGGGCGGAGGCGCCACCGCCCCGCCAACAGCTACGGCAGCAGCAGCCGCGCCGCTGCCGTCCACTCCCGTGAACGCAAGCGGCAGTAGCACCGCCGGCGCCTCAGCTGCAGCTCCTGCTACTCCTGCAGCCGCTGCTGCGACTGAGCTATCGGCCCAGCTATCTGCTGCTGACGAGGCTGCGGCCATCGCCTTTGGGCTGCTGCGGCTGAGCGGCCTGCCGCTGGCGGGGCTGCAGCGGCGGGGTGTGTGCGGCAACGGCGTGTGCGAAGTCGGCGAGAAGGCCGCCGCCGCCGGCGCGGCGGCTCCTGCCGGCGCGGCACCGTACGCCGCAGCGATGGCGGCTGCCGCGTCGGCCTGGGGGCCACGCAGCTCAGCAGCGGGTGCGGCTGCGGCTGCGGCGTGGGAGGCGGTGACGGGCGCCGGGGCGGGGAGCAGTGGCGCCGCAAGCCGGCTAGTTGAGGAGGACGAGTGCGCCGCCGACTGCCCGCTGCCGTTCCGGGCTTGCCCCGCCGGCAGCCGCTCCGGGACGAGTCAAATCGACGGGCTGCTGCTGCTGCAGTGCAGCGGGCGCGGCGTGTGCCTGATTGCATCCGGCGCCTGCCAGTGCCACAACGGGTGGGTCGTGGTTCCCGCCTTGACTGGTGGCTGGCTAAGGCGGCCTGTTAGCGATGCGTGTGTCCAGCTGTGCACGGCCGCGGCCGATTATCCGCTTAGCAAAGTTACTAGACCAATTGTTCTTCTTGCACGTTCGTTTCCTTTTGCAGGTATGCTGGCGACGCGTGTGATGCCTGCGCCCCTGGCTTCTGGCGCTCCGCCGGCGCCGGTGCCGGCGGCGACGGCGCCTGTGTGCGTCAGTTCATCCGGGGCCGCACGCTGCCGCAGTGGGACCTGCTGGGGGCTGGCGACACCGCGCCGCCGGCGAAGGCGGGCCTGCTGGCTCACCCGGTCGCGTTGCCGCTCCTCGTGGTGAGCCTGGGCGCGCGTATTTTGCACGGGGGGGGGGGGGGACGGAAGGTGGCAGTGGGACAGCTGGCAGCCGGCAGGCCGCCAGAGCTCGGCCCTTTTTTATTGATTCGCTGTGATGCCTGTGTGCATGGCAGGCCGGTAGCGTGGCGGTGGCGCTGGTGCTGCTGGCGCCCGGCGTGTGGCTGTGGCGCAGTGGTGCGCTGGCGGCGATGCGGCGCAGTGCGCGTGTGGCCGCCGCAGACGCCTCCCCCGCCCGCGTCAAGCCGCCGGCTGGCGGCCAGCCGCGACACACGCCGCCCTCCGGCGCGCGAGACAAGCTGCCGCGCCATGGAGTGGCACGCGCCGTCCAGGTCCTGCCGTACACTCCAGAGCGTGCCGCCGCCGCCGCCGCGGCGGCGGAGGCGCTGGCGGCTGCGGGCGCCGCGGCTGCTGTTGGGATCACACCGGGCGGCCGGACGCCGTCATCCGGCGGGCAGCCGGGCAGTCGGGCCAAGTCGCGGAATGGGTGGCTCCGCCCCGATGCCGCAGACTGGCCCGTGCCGCGGCGGCTGTTTGCTGGAGACGGCTTCGAGAGCAGTCCCGAGGGCGAGGCACGCGGCGGCGGCACGCCCGGCGATGGCCGGCGAGCCGGCGGAGGCTATGGAAGTGGCGGCGAGGGCGGCGGCGGCGGCGGCGGCGACGTCAGAGGGCGGCGCGGGGTGAGGCGGGCGCTGCTCCATGTTGACGCGACAGGTGGCGACTGGCCGCCACTGCAGCAGCAGCCGCAGCCGCAGCAGCTGCCACCTGGGGCGGCGTACGGTGAGGGACGTGGCGACGAGGCGGCGCCCGCGCTGGTGATGGCAAAGGCTGCAGGGCTCCGGGTGAGTCGTGGTTTCTGCGCTGTAGTCTCAAGTGTCCCGAGTGTCCAAATGCGACACAGTCAGGGACGGAGGGGGGTTGTGAACACCAGCCCAATCTAAACCCAAGCGAAACTAGACAAGGGACAGGCAGGTGCAGTTTGCGGGGGGTTGTGAACACCAGCCCAAGCTACACCGGCGGGTTGACGTGGGACACAGTCAGGTCAAGGAGCGTGCAAAGCCCCAACGACCCATGCTGGGCGCACGCAATTCCCCTACCTGACAGCCAGCTTGGCACCCCGTGTCCGCGGGACCTCCGCGCAGGTGGATACCTCGCCACCGCCTTCCCCACCACATCCGAGCAGCCGGCTGGACCGGGAGGCTCAGCTGCGGCGTCAAGCGGCCGCCGCCGGCGCTGCCGCCCTGCCGCCGCGAGCGGCCTGGTCCCTGGCTGGCCTCCGGCCGGTGCAGCCGGCGGCGGCGCCACCGGTGGCGAACGGTGCTGTCTGGGCCGCGCCGCCGCCGCCGCCGGCACACGTCGCGCCTGGACGCAGTTATCCACTCCAGCCGGGTCAGCCCAGCAGCTATGCCCCGAACGGCGCACTGCCGCAGTCGCACCACGCCCAGCCGAGCTCAGCGCAGCCCTACCCGCAGCCGCCGCCCGCTGCCGCCCCGGCGGGCCCCGCGCTTTCGTACCGCGCCCTACTCAGCGCCATGCCCTGGTTGCAGCAGGCCTCGCGGGGCGGCGGCGGTGCAGGTCTGGGCGCCCCCGGCGGTGCCGGCGCTCCCGGCGGCGGCCCTGGGGGCGCTGGCGCGCGCGCCATTGGCGAAGGCCTGGAGGCGAGGGATGGGGCGCACGTGGCGCGTGCCGCCGCCGCAGCCAGTGGTGCCGGCAGCATGAGGGCGTGTGATTTGCGCCGCCACGACAGGCCTCCGGTCGCGGGTGCGGCGGCGCAAGGCGATGGCCACCCTCCGGCGCAGCCGCTCTTCGGCCCTCCAATGCCGCCGCTGCAGCCAACGCGGCGCGCCCGCCGGATGCGCGGCAGCGACGGCTCCCACCCGCCACCGCCGCCATCTCAGTTGCAGCCGACGCAGCCGACGCAGCCGACGCAGCCGACGCAGCCGACGCAGCCGACGCAGACGCAGACGCAGACGCAGCAGACGCGGATGCAGACGCAGGATTCAGCACTGCGCGCATCCACGGAGAGCATGTGGTCGTTGCCCGGCGAGCCGCTGCCCCCGGAGCAAGACAGCCCCAGCGGCGCCGCCCGCGGCAAGCCGCGGCCGCAGCGGGCGCAGCCCCGCCACCCCGCGGCGGCCACCGCAGCGCTGCAGCGCTCCCCTGCGGCCGCAGCGGGTGCCCCGCACCCCGGCCAGCAGTCGCAGGCCGCCGCGTGCTCGCCACCGCCGCCGCGAGCCCCCGCCACATCTACCCCGCAGCCCTCGCCCGCTACTGCCGCGGCTACGGCTGCTGCTGCCGCTGCTGCTGCCGCCACGGCCTTTGCTTCGCCCGCCGCCGCGGCGCAGGTGGCGGGCGCTGTTGCCGTCACGGTGGCGCCGTCGCCGCGTGTGGCGGTGCTCCGGGGCCAGCACAGCAGCGGCAGCGGCGGCAGCCGGGGTGGCAGCCGGGGTGGCAGCCGGGGTGGCAGTCTGGGCGGTGGGGCGGTCGCCGACGACAGCTTGGTGGTCAAGAGCCCGCGCAGCACGCCGGTGGTGACGCGGCCAGCGCACAGCACCGCCAGGTGGCCGCACAGGGGCTGAGCAGTGAGCATGGCCACGCAAGGCACGCACACGCTAATGCACATGTCGTCTACACTGCATGCAACCGATCCGTTCGTACCGTAATACAAATCTGCCGGTACCACACGGGCAGCTCACTTTGGGGGTGGGGGGCGAATACCAGCCCAAGCTAATGCAGGGGGGCTTGAAGGTCAGGGCGTGCCGTGTCCATGTGTCAAAGTGCGGCGGGTCAATGATGACCGGTGTTCAGGTCAGACGTGTGCCACGGAGAGTGGCTTGGGGCTACATGTTCAAGAGAGGGCCCTGGGGTTGTGATCCCCAACGTGACAGCAGGAGTTTTGACAATTTGCTGATTCATCATTCATGGCATATGGGCATAGGGAGTTGTTCCCAATGCACTACGTACGCGGCAGCGTGGACGGATGGCGAGACGAGCGGGGGGGGGGGGGGCGCCGAGCGGCCGCGGCCGGCGCACGGCCTGCTGTCGGCGGATTCCATTGACTTTGAACTGCCGATCGCATCGATCAACAAAAACAACGGGTAAATCCACTCGCGTGTTTGCCTCGCGCAAGCGCAGTGGCTGCCGAGAGGCTGCTCGGCGGGAAAGCCCAACTCGTCCCCAAGGCCGCCCAGGCCTCCTGCTATGCATACATCAACACAGTGACAAAGCCGCTATCCAATCCAATACTGTAAGCTGCAGTAACCTGCTGGCCGAAACTGCCTCATCCGGGCGCTCGTGGGCAGCTCTCGCGGCAAACCAGTCCAGCACGTCTCACAACAGACGCGCGGTGCTCTAACATACTTGCTACAACTTCTTACGGCCATAATGCGCTGACCGCTTGGACGAACTGTACTTGTCCCGCGCTGCAGCCGTCTATGCACGAATTCACGACCGCTGGCGGTCCGCTGACCGCAGCATTACTTCAAAGCTGCTCAACTAGTTCAAATGCATATAGCGAAGCCGAGCGGCCGTCGCTCGATTTTAGGCAGCATGCGAGGCCTTCGCGCAGGGGCGCGCGCCAGCACGCGCTCCTAGCATCGTTATCTCTGTCAAATGCTTCGTCGCTGGCGCGTGGATCAACTCGGGGCGGGGCCTTCAGTGCAGTGGGCGCGGTGCTAGGCAGCGTCACCGGCTTCAACCTGCTGTTCCACAGGTCAGTTTTGCTGTGGGATCGCTGCGGGCGCGTGGGCGGTATGAGCGGCGGTCTGGTTGAGGCGGCCAGGGTTCTGGTAATTGACAACGTGAGACCGAAGGGGCCCACACCGTGGCTGGCGCGCATTCAACAGGGATGCTGGTCTGCGGAAGACATTTAACTCCATCGACCTTGATGGCAAGGTAACCGGCGGTCTGCAGCGTGTGCAGGGAAATGAGCTTGCACCAAATGACATGCGAACTCTTGAAACCGGGTGACGTGCTGCACTTGCTCCCGTGCGGTCGTGTGCTACGGGTGCGAACGTTGCGTTTACCGACGTCCGATCTGGGGTAGCTAGCGTCGAACTGCTCGCGCCTCCGACACGCCTGCCGCGACACCGCTGCAGCAGCCCCGCAGCCCGGTCACCGACCGCCAGGCCCGCAGCAGCCCTGACCCCGGCACTCTCCGTCTCTGCAGGGCCACATTACGGAGAAAGACCTGGAGGCCTTTGCGAACCGCAACGGGCTTCCGGGCAGCTACGCGCAGCACTTCGTGAGCGCGGTGCTCTCCAGCCACAACAGCGCACACGCGGGCGCGCAACCCACCGCGGCCGGCAAGGTGCGAGTGGGCGGCGCCGCGGACGATGTGGACCAATCGGAGGATGTGGAGGTCACGTTTGCGCTGTTCAAGAACTTTGTGCGCAGCCGGGAGGAGGCGCTGCGGCGAGCCTTCAACATGTTCGACCAGGGTGAGAGCAGCAGCGCGCAGTGGCGCCCAGCAGCGGGGCCGCGTGCGGTGATGGGGAGTCGGTGGTCGGCGCGGTGTGGCATGCGGCGGGGGGTGGGGGGAGGGGGTTCGTAGGCATTTGGATTGCAGTTTGAATGGCCAGCAGCAGGGAAGTCCGGGAAAGGGTGCGCGATCTGGGCGTGTGCCGACGCGCCGTGTTACCGTGCTGTTCCTCAACCACACACTCGTGGCTCCGCGCCAACTTGCGGCACCCTCCATGGCGCGCACCGCCCACAGACGGCGACGGGCGCATCTCGCTGGGCGACCTGGACGCCACTCTGTCCCGCGTGGCGGTGTGCTGCCCCAAAACCCGCTGCATCTACCGCTGCCGCTCGCACATGGCGGAGCGCCTGCACTCCAAAGTGGCGCCCGATAACGGGTGCGTGCGTGTGGCCGCGAGTGTGTGCGGCTGTGTGCGTGGCCGTGTGGGCTGCATTGCTGCTCAACGGTGTGTGACTAGGTGGCGAGCTGGAGGAGGAGGAGGCGCCGCAGCAGGCGTGGGGCGTTGGATGCAGTGGAGTGCCGTTGCCGGCGCAGGCGGATGGGGCGTGGGTTCTCACCGCTAGGTTTCCCACATGCCAGGTTTCCCAGGCCCCCGGGTGACCCACTCACGCCGCCGGCGCTGCGTCCACCACCTGCCTGCCTGCCTCCACCACCTGCCAATGCCAATGCCCTCTGTGGTCCCTGCTTGCTCCTGCCCCTGCCCCTGTCCCGCAGGTCGCTGGGCTTCTCCGAGTTCCGCGACTTCTTCCTGTTGCTGCCGCAGCAGGACATGCTGGTGGAGTACTGGGTGGCGGCGGGCGCGGCGCCCGAGCTGAGCGACAAGCTCAGCGTGGCGGGGCGCACCGGCGACGAGGGTGAGCAGCAGCAGCAGCAGCAGGGGTGGGCGCGTGCGCTCGGCAGGGGCCATAATAGCAGGGGAGAGGTTGGGGCCAGGGCGTCGGGGCATGTTGGTGCAGTGTCCACCTGTAGAGTTGTGGGTTGTAAGAGGCCTTCGACCCGTCCTGGAGTTGATGTTTGGGTGCCTGCCCTTGTCTGGATGTCGCAGGCGGCGCCAAGGGCTCGCCATGGGGTGAGGCAGGGTCACTGGAGGGGGGGAGCCGTCGATGTGAACGGGGCCAGCCGGGGCAGGGGACGGCCGGTGGGCGGCATTGACCCGTTGCTGCTGCGACGGCCAGCCTAACTGGTATTAGTAACAGGCCGAGCGCACGGGAAGCTTGTTCGATGAAAAAGACGTGACGCACGCCTATTGAAGCTGCTACACCCTTGCCTTCATCGTGTAGGCCACTTGCTTGCCGGCGCCGTCGCGGGCGCCACCTCTCGAACCGCCACAGCGCCGCTGGAGACGCTGCGGCTCGCGGCCATGGCGGGGCAGCTGCAGAGTCGGAGCCTTGCACAGGTACGGGGGTCGCCGCACCGGGCCCGGCAAGGGCGGGGGACCAGTGACGGCACATTCTGGCACAGGGCACCGGGAGGGCGACAACGATCGGGTATGCTCAGTCACCTGCACTCCTGGGCCACTCCTTGCATTCCTTTCGCTCCAACTCCACGCCTCTCCCCGTCAACATCATCTCGTCATAAACGGCTCTCCCCCTGCCACCCGTGCAACCCTCCCCTCCCTCCCCAGGCCGCCAGCGACATCGTGTCCAGCCAGGGCTGGCGCGGGCTGTACCGCGGCAACCTGCTGAACGTGATGCGGTCCGCGCCGCAGAAGGCGCTGGACTTCTTCGCCTTTGACGCCTTCAAGCGCCTGCTGGGCGACGACACGCACGCCAAGACCTTCCTGGCAGCAGGTGGGGCTGGGCAGGAAGTTTGAAGGGTGGAGCGGTCATGCGCAATCGCGGGAGGGAGGCGGGACTGCCGGAATGCGGTGTTGCTCCCTGTGCTTCGGCCTTCCCGCTGCTTCCTGCCGCAGCCCACGGCAGCCGGAATCTTGTGAACGAGAAGAACGTCTCAGTTGATGATGCGAATCCTCACACAGCTCGTGACTCTGCCTCGTCTGCCTTGGGTGTGCGTGTGCCGCAGGCCTGGCCGGCTGCACCAGCTGGATCGCGCTGTACCCGTTGGAGGTGGTGCGCAGCCGCATAACCGTGGCCGCGACGGCGGCGGCGGCGGCCGCCAGCGCCGGCGCCACCGCCAGCGCCACCAGCGTGGCGGCGGTGCGGGCGGGCGGGCTGGCGGGCGCGGGCGGGCTGGGGCTGGTGGACTCGCTGCAGACCATCGTGCGGCGGGAGGGCGCGGGCGCGCTGTACAAGGGGCTGGGGCCGTCGGTGGCGGCCATCTTCCCCGAGGCGGCCATCACCTACGGCCTGTGAGTGATGGAGAGGGGCAAAGGGGGGCGGGGTGGAGGGAGCTGTGGCCAGGGACCGGGCGGAGGGAGCTGTGGGCGGTGTTTGGAGGGAGCTGTGGGCCGGGGCCGGGCGGAGGGAGCTGTGTGTGGTGTCCGTCTGGAGGAGGGCTGCGGCAGCAGGGGCGAACGGCGACGGGCAGCTGCCGTGACCGTATGCGGGCAGGGCAGGGACGGCGGGTTCGGAGGAGCAGGCTGACCTCCGAAAGCACGAAGGCTGGGGCATGCATGAAGCCTGTTAGGCTCGTCGGGAACCAGGAGCGTGTCATCGTGCGCAGTGGCGGCCTGATGCCTCACCGCCCCGGCGTCTCGTAATATGAACCCACCTTGAATGGAGACCCCCGCCCGACCCCGGCTCACGCGCGGCGGCGGCGCAGGCACGACGCGCTGAAGAAGGCCTACACGCGGCTGGCGCACGAGGAGCCGGGCGTGGCGCCCAGCCTGGCGTTCGGCGTGCTGAGCGCCTTCATGGGGCAGCTGGTGTCCTTCCCGCTGGAGACCGTGTCGCGCCGGCTGCAGGTGGCGCACGGCGTGGGCGGCGCGTCGGGCATGGTGACGGTGGTGCGCGGGCTGCTGGCGGAGGGCGGCCCGGCGGCGCTGTACCGCGGCATCGGCGCCGCCACGCTGCGGCTGGTGCCCATGGCGTGCGTGTCGTTCGGCACGTACGAGGCTGTGCGCGCGGCGGTCATGGCGTGGGAGCAGCAGCAGGAGGACCGCCAGACGCGGCAGCTGCTGACGTCGCGGTGCGTGCCGCTGGTGCTGCACGGCCCCAACGGGGACCAGGAGGTGGTGGGGCGCCTGTGCACGCCCGCCGGCTCCACCACGCCCACGCTCTGCTCCACGCCCGCCTCGCGCGCCGCGGCCGGCAGCAGCGGCTGCGGCGGCGCCGCCGCCGGGGGCGGGCTGGGCGGCGGCGGTGGCGGCGGCGGCGGCTGCGGCGCGGCGGGCTCCGTGGCGGCTGCGATGGGGGAGCTGGTGGAGGCGGTGCCCGTGTCCGACCCTGCTGCTGCGGCGGCGGCGGCCGGCGTGGTGGTGGCGTCATCCCTGCCGCTCAGGGGCAGTGCGTGTACTGCAGTCGCACCGGCGGGCGCGCCGGCGACGCCCCCCAGCGTCTGTCCAGTGGCGATGCCGGCGGCGGCGCCGCCTCAGGCGCCATCGGGAGGCGTTGTGGGCGTGGGTCAGCCCGCGGGCGGTTGCTCGGGCAGTTGCTCAACCGCCGCGGAGATAGCCAGCTGCGGGACAACCTGCTGCAAGGCGGCTGCTGAGGCCGCCGCCAGTTGACGAGGGCGGATGGGTCTCAGCGCGGCCTGTGCGGTATTTTTGGGGGGCGGCGTCAGGTCAGGTCAGGTTATCAAGGGGTGTAGAGTAGAGGTCAAGCACTGGGCGCAGTCCGGGGTTGTCAAGGCGTTTTATTTAGCGCCTCGCGCACGCTGCTGCACGAGTCGTGCCAGTCACAACGGCGATCACACTCGGCAGCTACGACAAGAGGCTGCGCCAGGGCAGCAGCATCTTGCATAGGTCTTGAGCATGCAGCTTGCATGCACATTGCTCCCAGGTTATATTGGGGCCGGGGCTGCATTGGTAGGAGCTTGGTGCGACACGGAAGAATTGGGCGCATGGAAGAGTCTGCAAGAGTTTGTGAGGGGCTGCCAGAGACGTGCCCGGCCCCTGTGCCGCGCATCATGGCGAACATTAACGTTGGAGAAGAGAACAATATGTGCAGTTGCCATGCCGATTTGCTTCTGGCTCTGCCAGTGGCCAGGATGACTGCTTGCTCTTGGCTAGAGCACTGCGAGGTCCGCGCGCGGTGGTTTTGTTGTGCCCCCGGGTTTTTGCGGCGTCGGGTGCTTTTTCTGCTGGCAGCGTCAATATGACTGTTATCACGACGATAGAGGAGATGAACGTCCGCGTCCGCTTGTTAAGCGGGTGGGTGGGTGCGTGCAGTCGCCATGTGGCTACGAATGTTGCTGCACGCACCCCGTCCATGAGCGCGGCCAGCTGCAGAGTGACTGTTGGGTGTGCGCGGCCTGCATGTACGTGCGAAGAGGGCATCAAGTTAGGATTTGTATGCGAGTGCAGCGTCAGTGTTTGCGTCCTTGGGTTGAGTTATTATTTCATCCTCATAAAAAAAGCGTTGCGGCTGTGGATAGGGCGTTGGGCTTGGGCGCTACAGCATCATTTGGGGGCCAGGCCAAACTCCCGGCCACCAGTGTGTGGGCACGCCGCTGAGGCGTGCGTGGGGTGCATGCGCTTAAAAGTGCTGTGCCCACGCAGTCTCCACAGGAGCCGCATTGGGTTCCTAGATTAGACCGTCAGGCCTTGTGCTGTCAATTGAATACGTGCGTTGAGTTGAAGGGGAGGGCGGATAGGCGGGGTGTGCAGCTTGCGGCACTGGGCTTCATTACCTGATGCGCTGGCTTCCCCGAGTGGCTGAACCTCCTCCGAGGCCTTCAGTGGGGCAGCGCATGCAATAAGAGCAGCTAGTGGACCTGGCTGGTGGTGTGGTGGTGGTTCGCGTGTGGGACGCCGTGTTGGCGAGAGCCACGTATGGCGTACCGTGGGGGCATGTCGCACCCGTGGACGGCACTGTAAGCTCTCCGCTGCCAGACACATCCGCTGCATGAATAATGACCGGGGAGCAGGGTCAAGTGACTAAGTGGACAGGGATGCGGCCATTGAGGTAGGCCCCTGAAGGCCCCGATCCTGGCTCCTTAATCCTGTTTCCCACTCGTCATTCTGACCCTCGTCCTGACGCTGCATTATGATTGCGAGGTTACAAGAAGGGGACAGTGTAAACACCATCACGGCTACGAGGGAAGCCACCATTCCGAGGAACGCAGCAAACCGCAACCCCCGCTTGGCTGCCAACCCAACTCACAGCTGCGTAGGCGCGTCGAAGCTAAGCCGCAGCCCGCCAAAGCCACACCAAACAGCAGCATCACAAAGCACGCGGCTCATAAGGCACCGCAAAGTCTTCCACCAAGCCCGAAGGCTCAACACAGGGCAGCGCCCCAAACAGCAAGCAAACTGGTGTGCCTGTGGCACGATGCATTATGATGATGATGTGAATCCCGCTTCCGGACTGCTGAATCCGGGCGCCTTGTGCCTCGTACTCTCGTATGCAGGTTGAGGCGGACAGGTATGGGCACTTGGGAAGGTTGGGGCAGGCAGGCAGGTTGAGGCAGGCAGGGCCCCCCTGCCTAGTGGCCATCCGCTCGCACGCCCTGTGAGAACTCAGCCCGTCAGCCGCGGTTCCTCCCACGCCCAGGGGTCACTGAAACCGTACAGGGGCTTTGTAAGTGGTGTCGACTCTTTACGCCTCTACGAGGCTCTACGCTACGAGCGCCTCGTCTACGAAGCCAGCACCAACAGGATAAAAGCCGTGCTTGTGGCGGGTCTACAAGCACCGCTTCAACAAGTGAAGCAAGCAAGCGCAATGCTTGATACCAGGCCCACACCGTGACCGGCACTTGAACTGCAGCAGCATCCGAGTTAGCTACCGCAAGTCTGAGAAGGCTGTAGGTTGCGCCATGCACTCACACCCAGATTCTCTTGGTTGGGCTGCCATGGTTCCCAAGGGTCTGAGCGTGAACCCGTCTGAATCAGGGGAGGGTCTAAGCTGAGAGTGACAGCTTGCTTCAGGCTGGCTCACCAAAGTACACGCCCTGAGGGTCGGACTGCTGCAGGTTCCCTGGGACACAGAAACTGCCATCCAATCACAACTGGACGTTTGGAGTCCCAACGTGTCCAGCAGCTCCAGCACAAAGAATTCATTTAGCATGCAAGTATTTGCAGAACGAGGCCGCGGCTTCCCTGATCGCCCCCCCCCCTTCGTATAGCGGTGACAACTCGCGCTATCTTGTGTCTGGCTCGCCCCTTCACCAGATTAAATCATTAGCATATGCATTTTGGCCATAGCGTCTGATTACGCCGGGGCGGAAACTGAGCGGAAGGCGAAGTACGACATGCGCGTGTATACTAGAGTGAGACGTTTTGTCATATAGCCCGCCGAATAGTCCGCTCGCCTTGAAGAGTCCTACCCTTTGTGATTAGGCCGCTTCTACATATCATACATAAACTCACTCAGCGACAGCAGACCTTTAAAGCAAAATGGCGCTGTCGCGCACCGTAGCATTGGCGCTCGCCCTCGCGGTTATCGCAGCCACAGGTAGGACCTGTTCAGAATTTGCATCCTCGGATGGGCTTAGGGGCGGAAAACTGGTGGCTCTGAGAAATGGTTGCTTCTGAGAAACTGGGCCCGGCGGGCGCTGCCGCATTCACAACAGCAAACCTTGCGGGTTGATTCCAGCCTTTCCTCGTGCGCCTTACTTGCACGTTGCTGAACCAACCTGCGTTTCTTGCCCGGCATCGTCTGCGGAGCAGGTGCGTCGGCTGGCGGCCCTGGGCGCGGAGGTCCAGGTCGTGGTGGCCCCGGCGACGGTGGGCGCGGCCCACACGACGACGGCCCCCACGGCCCCGTCAACTGCACGAATGACAGTGGCGAGCCGTGCCACCCGGAGTGGGTCAACGGCACGCACCCCGTCTTCAATGCTACCAACAACCCTTTCAACCATACCGGCGGCTTCAACCACTCTGAGGACGGCCCCCACGGCGGTCCTCGCATGAACTTCACTGGTGAGCTTACTGCGAGCGCGGCAGGTGGTTGCAGGCGAGACTAGACTTTCACTGAGGGCTGCTGCCAGCGCTGGGCAGAGATGGGCTGGCGGGGTGGGTCGGGGAGACCATTGACCAGGTGTGTGTATGCGCGAGGCACACAGCAGGACAGGCGTCCGGCGGTATTAAGAAGCAGTCCGGCCCAAGCCGACGCGTCTTTCATCCAGTTTTGAGGATGTCTCGCGCTGACCTGTTTCGCTGGTCCCGCCTGCTATCCTGCAGAGTTCAACCACACCGGGCCTTGCGACCACTCGGCCAATGGCTTCCCCTGCAACTCCACCGGCCCGCGCGGCAACTCCTCTCACCCTGAGGGCGGCCCGCGTGGTGAGGGTGGCCGTGGCCGTGGCCGTGGCGGGCACGGTCTCCGCCGTCTGCTCCGCCGCGGCAGTGACGATACTGCTGGCGAGTCAAGCCCTAGCAAGGGCCCCAAGCCCAGCAAGAGCCCCGAGCCTGCTGAGAGCCCCAAGCCTGCTGAGAGCCCCGAGTCGAGTGAGAGCCCCGAGCCGTCGCCTAGCGCGGGCGAGGGCAAGGGTGATGGCAGGAGTCCTGAGCCGTCTGAGAGCCCCAAGCCTGCTGAGAGCCCCGAGTCAAGCGAGAGCCCCGAGCCATCGCCTAGCTCTGGCAAGGGCAAGGGCAAGGGTAAGGGCATGAGTCCCAAGCCTTCTGAGAGCCCCGAGCCTGCGGAGAGCCCCGAGCCGAGTGAGAGCCCGAAGCCTAGCAAGAGCCCCAAGCCGTCGCCTAGCTCGGGCAAGGGCAAGGGCAAGAGCCCCAAGCCGTCGCCTAGCTCGGGCAAGGGCAAGGGGAAGGGCAAGGGCGAGGGCGGCATCTAGACGTAATTGCGAGTTTTGGCACCGGCCGGTATGCTGTGAATGGTTGGAGTTTGCATGCGTAATGCACTCTTTAGTGACGCGCTTCATAGAATGCAACATGCAAGTTTACACCGCCACGGATAGATACAGACACGCACTTGGTGGCGGATGTGTGGATGCAAATGAAGGCCCGTGTTGGCTAGGGGTGAATCCGTCGACACAGTATCATATGCCCCCGATTTTATCAGGGGTGCAACCTAACTGACATTCATCCATTAAGTTTGACCTCCAAATTCATCTAGGCGCATTCTTATGGACGATCGTTTCGGGCGCTGAGAAAGAAGGGCCCTTGCAACTTGTGCAAGGGCGTGCGCGTACAAGCGTGTTGCGTCCTGTAGATGTTCGGCAAGAGGGTAGGTCGTGAGGGTAGGTGCTGGATGGCAGCGCTGGATGTTAATGCTTAGAGAGAACACAGAGAGCAGGGGAGTTCCTGACAGAGAGGTTTGCTAGTGACCTGGTGTGGGGCTGGCGGGCGGTACAGGTACTCATGGTTCGAGCGGCGGACAAGCGCGGGCGCAGCTAGAGCGGCAAAGCTGTAACATGCCATCATAGACTATAGAGGATGCGCCTGCTGGCGGAGTGGCGGTCACATGTACGGGCCCATGGGCTAGGGTGACATGGCAGATTGGCAGGTGGGCGGGCGAGACGCAACTTAGGAATGAAACACGGTAGGCCATTACACGAGTGGCCGGATCGCATCCGTGGCACAACTAAGGCAACGTCCCTGACAGGACTAGCAGGTGGTCCCATTTCCATCGGGATCTGAAGCCACCAGAGCGCACCAGCAGGCACACTGACCAGACGCGGCCACACCAGCAGCCTGTCTCCGAGGTGTATTCCATGAATCCTGCTCATCCCCTGCCGCCAGTCCCCTGTACTGCACCTCCGCCGCTGCACCGCCGGCGCTGCATCAGCCCACGGCCGCCCTCCGCTTCATATGCATGCGTGAGCCCTCCCCTCCCACCTGTACTCGCCCGCTGCGTTCGCGCAGGTAGCCACGCGCTTATCTCGCTGTCGCCTGTGCTCCGCGCTAGGAAGCGCCGACGTGAGTTCACATCCGACATGCCTTGTATGCATTCCCGTCCGTACTCAAACTCCAAGACACAGCGCCCCTCCACGCCCGGTCCCGACACCACACCGCGCCACCGCTGCAAGCACATCGTCAATACTGATATGCGAAAGCCGCCGCGCACCAACGCAACGCAGCTTCCTGCCCGTTCAGCCAACGTGAAAAGTGCTTCCGCGCCGCAGCCTGCACGGCTGCTCCCGCTCCCCACAATGCCCCCGGCCGCGCCGCTTTCTTTCCGCCACAGCGCGGCGCCAGCCTCCCAGCTTCCCCATGCACATCACACAGCAACCGCTTGACTCCGACACTCGCTGAGCCCCACGCAGCCCGCTCCGCCCATCCAACCCAAGCATCTAACCCCTCGCCGGCCGCGCGCTCAGTAGCCGGGCCGCGCGCCGCCGCGCTTGTAGCGGTTGATGATGCCCATGATATATGCGGGCACGTTCTTGACGCCCACCAGCTCGTGCCGCCCGATCTCCGCCAGCACCTCCAGCGCCTCGTGCTCCGGCAGCCGCTGCAGCTGGCTGACCACCACCTCGTCGAAGTGGGTGTCGCGCAGCACGCCCTCGTGCTGAGTCAGCAGGTCCTGGCGGGACGGTTGGGATTGGGGAGTGGGGGGTGGGGGCAGGGGGGCAGGGAGGCATGGGGTTGGCAGGGTGGGGTCGGGGGGCGTCTCGGGTGACCGGGCGGTGGGCTGGGGTGCAGAGGCTTCATAGTGCAGGTATAGGGTGCGCGCGCTGTCTCGCGCTGCTGGTGTGCGGCGGGCCAACAGTTTGCGTGCCCTAATCGTGAGGCTTGAGCCAGCGGCAGCTCGATGGGGATGTGTTCTGCCTCCGTCCGCCAGACAGCGCCACACACACACACACACACACACACATACACACACACAGACACACCTGTGCGCGCTGCGCCAGCACGCCGTGCAGCTTGTTCAGGGCGGGCACGCCCTTCTGGTGGCCGCCCGGTCCGCCGGCCCCGGCGGGGCCGCCGCCGTAGCCACCAGCGCCTCCGTAGCCGCCAGCGCCTCCGTAGCCGCCGGCGCCGCCGTAACCACCAGCGCCGCCGGGGGCGGAGGGCGACACAGCGCCGGTCAGGAACTTCTTCGCCACCGACTGCGGACACACCAGAACCCAGGCGAGCAAGGATTATCAGGCCTACCGCATATAGCCGACTAGAGCAGCACACAGACAGGCCACAGTTGATCCAGGCCGCGCCCATCCACCCAATCCTCTGTGCTCGTGTGCGTCACGCGGCGGCGCCGCATCACGGGCCCATAGCCCTCCGCGCTGCCCCACTCACGATGAGGAAGGCGTTGCAGTTGCGGATCTGCTGGTTGTTCATCGCCTCCACCACCTCCGTCACCACCTGCGTCACATGACCACACACGTGCATGCAGCCGCACACGGGTCAGCATCAGCCGTCATTCCGTGACGGCCTGCGGCCACCTGCCCTCAAGCTCTTTTCCCATCCCGCCTCCCAACCACCCGCCCACCCTGTGCACCCCCACACGTATGGCTGCTCCCCCACCAGCACCACGGCCACCAGCCGCAGCACCAGCCCCATCCGCAGCACCCGCACCCGCATCACTCCCCCATCTCTCCTTCCTCCACCGGCATCCAGTTGGCTGCACCCCCCCGGTCGGTTGCTTTGGGCTCTGGAATGAACCACCCGCTCCCCACCTGAAGCCCGTGGTGCGGCTCCAGCTCCGCCAGCGCCTTCCACGACCCGTCGTCCAACAGCGACACCAGCCGGTTGCCGCTGTCCCAGGCGCGCTGCAGCGACAGCGCCACCTGCGCCACCACGCAAGGCCGGCAGATTAGCGGCGGCACGCCTCAGTCTGTAGCCACACAGACACAAAAGCGGCCTGGCCTGGCCGCTCCAGCCGCTCCAAGCGAGTGCAGCTGCGCCATTGACCCCAACACCCCAGACCATTCCCGCTCCGGCCTGCAGCACCCACGCAGGCAGGTACCCACGATGCAGGCACGCACGCACCTGGGGCGGCACGTACGGCGCGTGCACGCTCAGGTTGTGCAGCTCATCGATGCGCACGCCCGCCGCCGACTGCTCCGGGCCGTAGTGGCGGCGCGGCGCCGGCGCTGCAGGTCGACAGGAGAGGGCGGTGGCGCGGCGGCGGTCCGGCGCGGGGGACGCAGATACCAATCCAGAAGTGTCAGTTACTACAGCACGCTACGTAGCAAGACATTTGCAACCTGGCTACCCCCGCTCGCTGTGCCCGGCCCTTCGCAGCGCTCGCTCGCTCGCGCGCCGTTTCGCGCGCTGCCGCGGCTGCCGCTGGTGCTGAGGCGGGCGGGGCCCTGCGGACGCGTCGCACGCAAGCGGCGGAACGCGCGGCAACCACACCAGACACAGACACTACACCAGACACCTAGGCACGACACAACCACAGGTCCGGTCTAACCTGCGTGCAGCGGCGGTGGCGGCGCGTGCATTGGCGGCGCGTACGGCGGGGGTGCGCCATACGGCGGCGGGGGAGCGGAATACGGCGGTGGTGGCGCGCCGTAAGGGGGCGGGGGCGATCCGTAGTGCGGCGGCGGGGGCATTCCGTACGGAGGCGGGGGCATGTGGTGGTGGTGCGGCGGCGGCAGCGGTTCGCGGTAGCCGTGCGGCGGCGGCGGCATTCCGTACGAGCGTTCGCGCGATATCTGCATCGACAGCCGCGGATCAGGCGAGCGAGACGGGGGCGGGGCCGTGGCGCGCGCGCCGCACACGGCAACGGCGGAGGCGGTTGGCACGGCGTGCGGCAGGAGGATCGAGGGCAGTTGGCGTCGGTCACTATGTAGCCTATGTTTCTTGTCTTGCCGCAAGTGCTGTCTATGGCGTGCGCGTGTTTTGCAGCGTCCAACCCGCCAGTGAGACCCTACTCCCGGCATCGCTGCATGCCCTATATATCCACGTCGGCGCCCAAGCACGACCCGCACAGGCAACAGCAGGCAACAGCACTCCCCGCCCCCGTCATACCACACGACCTGCCACCTAACACCCCTGCGCTGCCGCCTGCCCTCCTGCCTGCCCGCCCACAGCCCTGCACCCGCTGCTGCCGCCTGCCCCCCTCCGCTCCACCCACCCCACACCCCACCCTCCACAACCCACACCCACCCACGCCCACCTGCTCCTTGGTGATTTTGATGGTGGCCATGAACAGCGCGTTGAGGTTGCGCGCGTCCTCCAGGTCCTTGGCCTCGAACGTGTCCACGATGCGCAGCGCCAGCCCCACCTCCAGGTCGTTGATGGCCTCGAGCACCTTGCCGTCAAACACCTGCTCGAGCGCGGGGTCGGGGTCGGGGTTCGGGGTTGGATTTCAGGGTTCGGGGCTGCCATGTTGGGGGGATCATGGCTTGGTGTGGGGAGTAGGCCCTTCCACGCGCGTGCGCACAGACCCTGGCTGCCGCACGCCCCTGCTGCGCACGCCGCAGCCGCCTGCGGCCAGGCCCCCAACCCTCCACCCCCACCCCATCCCTCCTCCGCAAGCACCCCGCCCCTCACCGTGTCGCGCATCTTGCCCGAGCGGTACAGCGACTCCAGGCGGTGCTGCACCTCCTTGGCCAGCTTGGGGCCGTGGCCAAAGTGCTTGTGGCGCGTGGCCACGCCCGCCAGGTAGGCGCTCTTGTTCTTCACGCCGCCGTTCTGCACCGCGCGCTCAAACTGGTCGATCACGCTGATGCCGTCGTCCACGGTCAGCGACCGCAGCAGGTCGAGGCACTTGTCGTCGACGTCATCGGCGCGGACCTTCGGTGGCGTGGTGTGGGAGGGTGGAAAGGGCGTAAGGGGAGGAGCGCGGATGCAGGCAATGAACGCGGTGTGGAAGGGGGGGGGAGGCAGCGGTGTCGGGGCCGTGGCCTTTCGTGGCGTGACTAGGCGCACTAGTGCGACACCAATGGAGCGCGATACAGCACTACTGGCAGGTGGGTAGGATACCAGGGCACTCGGATACCAGGCGCGAGCAGTCCAGGCGCCACGACGCGCTCAGCCACCTGAATGCATCGACCCCGTCTCAGAACAGGTTAACCCAGCCACCCGTGCCACCCACCAGTCCACCGGACACCAGCCGGTCGATACGGTCGCGTAGCCGTGGATCGCACGCCTCGAACCGGTCTGCACAGCGACGGGTGTCCATGGATCATAGCAAGCACGGCAACACACCAACAACGAGCCCTATATTGACGAGCATCGTTGCGACAAATAAAGCATAGAAATGCCTCACCCGGGATACGCGCTTGCTTGTAGTCGCGGTCTTCATACTCTTCTTGCACGCCCGCCTCGTCGGCGTTGCGTTTGAGAGACTCGCTCATGGTGTCGTGTGGTAAATGAGTAGTTTAAGGACTCCAGCGTTTCAAGTGCAAATAAACTGAAGAGGCTGGACGAATGGGCAACATGGGCTTTTCCACGCCCAAGCACAAACTTTGGCGCGCACACATGGGGTGTGGGGTTGCCTTAATTACTGAATTTATGTGCTACTGTGTTTCAATCACCAGCTTTTGTGAGCTTGTGAGCGAAAATGAACGCCATCACAGGCCCCAGCGGCAGTAACGATCTAGCAAAGAAGTTGGAACAGGCTGTGGATGTCCTCGTGACGTATGGCAAGGTGAGGGGGTGAGGGGGTTCGCGAGCCGGCCGATGGCAGCCGAATCTGCTGCGCCGAGGCTGTCGCTGCGGCAGTTTGCATTGGATCTGTGATAGTGGGTGTGCTTAGTATGCGTGTTTGCATCGTCGTGTGCAAGGGCGGCGACACGCCGCGGCCGCGGGTGCCATCCCTGTCCGGGGCCCTGGCGCCGCGCGGCTCTGATGCGGGCGGGGCTGGAGCGCCCGCGTTGGGGATAGGCCATATGGTTCTTGTAACCTCGCAATCATATGGTTGCAATACACATCAGCTGACAAGTCTTCGATTGGATGGGAGGCACTTGGCTGGCACCCGGGCTAGACGGGCGTGCACGGAGGTTGCGTGTGGCGCCCAGGCACGCAACGCCGTGGGTGCGCCGAGGCGCCATCGATGCGGAAAGGAACCAGCGTGGTGTACCTTGGCTGATGCCGCACGAGCCGCTAATAGGATGCCACACATATACAGACTGCCCGGTCGATCGTACGGCGGCAGAGAGGCTTGAGAGTTGAGACTGACGCCGTGCCCTCCCCACGTCAACCCGCCGCTCCTTGCCGCCGCCTGCAGCCCATCGTGCACTGGGGCTTCATCCCAGCGGTCATCCTTGTGGGCATGCTGACCACGAAGCCGCGCCCGACCCTGGGCCAGCTGCTGTGGCTCGGGTAAAGCCGACGGGCGCTTGCGGCGGTGGTGGACACGCTAGGGCAACACAGCCAGGAGCAAGGAAGCTGTGGGGGTGTCGAGGCTGTAGGGGCGATGGCGTCGGACGGGGTTGCGCAGGGCTGTGCGGCTGCGCAGGCGCTGACAGGATCGGCGCGCTGATACCAACAGGCACACCGAAGCGTAGTGAAGGTGGTTCGTTAGCGTGGCCCCTTCGGCTGACGTATGGAATGGATGCACGTCAGGGGCACACCGTGCCCTTGATGGTGTAGGTGTCCCGCCCAGTTGCTTTCCTAGTCACACGAGTGGGAGTTGGAAGGGGTTGCAGAATGCAGCAATGTGGTCGGGGTAGGTTTGACGGAGGTGCCAGGTACAAGGGGGCGCATGTGGATGCCGCGGAAGGCACAAATTACACTTCGTGGCGCTTGGGCCACATGTCTGAGCACATGCGAAGTGCAGTCTTATGTGTGCTGTAATCGTCTATGTCGGGCCCGGGCAGGAAGTCGGGCGGGCTCATGCAGGCGCCTCGCCAATTCTTAAGCCTGGCTCGTCACTGAATCTGCAGCGTGTGTGTGCTGCAGAGTCTGGAGGACAGGTTGACCCCTGTCCTCCCCCAGCCGTCCAGCCTAGGTCTGTGGTAGGACCAGGGTAAGGGGATAAGAAGTGACATACCCAGCTGTGGCAGATGATATCCCATACCCAGCAGGCCCGTGCGCAATAGTGGAGGCAAGTTGTGGCTGTGCGACGCGCGGTTACTGTACCGATGATGCGCGCTGGCTGGCTGCCACAGGCCTCCGAAAAGCAGGTTGCGGAGCTGCAGGGATACGCGGTCCTCACACTCCGGGCGCCCGGCCAGGCTATAGCACCAGACAGACACATGCGACGCCACACCGCGTGAGACGCATCGACGTAGCGCACCTGCGAGCAGGCGACCAGCTTAGGTCTGTGATGTGAGGAAGCAAGATGGGTTGATCCTGTCGGGCGGTGGAACGTGGTAAAACACGTCCCTGTCCATGCGCTAGCCCTCTTACACCGTCCCGAGTGGTCGCCTGTTCTTGGCGTAAACTCAACACATTGTTCGCGTGTGGGGACGCCGCGTTGGCGAGAGCCACGGATGGCCCTAATACCGTGGGGGCATGACACACCCGTGGAGGGCACTGTAATCGTCTGTGGACAGCTATCTCATTGTTCCCGGGCACACGAGCAGCCAGCTGTGCTTACGTGACCTGGATAGTCTAGACTCTGGATGCAGCGTCCTACGCAGCAGTGCAGAGCAGTGCAGCGCGGCGCCATACGATTTGAAGCCGCACACGGCCACGCCACGCCACGCCACGCCACGCCACGCCACGCCACGCAGTGCGGTACTACTGACTGTCCAGCGGGCAACTGAAACCGTGTCGACCCAACTCGCACGAATAAACAGCGTTTTAGCACGACATCGGACATCGGACTCGCCCTGACAAGACAAGGCGTGTGTGGCAGACACCGGGCTCGCCCCGCTTTCTCAGGCGCTCTTGACTTTCTCCGTGTGCTCGAGCGCATGTGGCGCCTGGTGCTGCGCCGCCGCCCGCAGCGCCACGAAATGTGACCGCGCCCGCCACTCCCACGCCGCCGAGGTCGCAGTTGCCGCCAGCCGCCAGCCCACCACCAGCGCCGCCACCCATCCCCAGTGCATGTCAGGCTGCAGCGCCGCCACCTGCAGCGCCTCACCGGGTGCCAGCAGCACCGCCGCGGCGGCCGCCTGCCGCCATCCCAGCTGCTGAACATTGGGCAGCACCAGGCCCCGACTGAGGGCGGAGCCAATCAGCACGCGGGGGTTACCCACGAAGGCGCGGTTAGAGGGCAGCGGCCGCAGCCGGGAGGCGATTGAGGCTGCCAGGAAGAGTGCCGGCGCAACGTAGATGCAGGCAACGTGGTATAGCTGGCTGTAGTGGCGCAGGAGGCTGCTGCGCAGCCGCAGCAGCAGTACCAGCGAACCGAGGATGTCGGTGACCCACAGCGCGAGGCTGAGCAGCAGCGTCTGCACCACCACCGCCCGAGGCTGCTCCACCACCGTCCGAATCAGGCCCAGTAGGTAGGGCTGGGCGGTCATGGCAAGCAGGAAGGGCGCGGCGCGGGCCAGCCGCAGCCTCAAACTGCGTCTCCAGCCGCGGCGGCGAGAAGCCGTGCGGCAGGGCGAGCGCGGCCAGGCACCAGGCGCAGGGGCCGCTCGGAGAAGGAGAAGAAGCATGGACTGCAGCAGCGCACGAGGGCGGCCCGTCCATGGCACTTGCTGAAACATTCTGCGGCTGCGGCTGCGACTTGCGGCTGTGATTACTCGCGCCGGGACTGCTCAGGTCAGCGACCAGATCAGGCGCTGCTGCTAAGCCAGCATGCCGCAGGTAGCTCTGCAGAGCTGCCGCCACGCAGCAGACAGCCGATGACACCGTACCGCCGCCAGCCGCCGCTGCCCCCTGCCCCTCAGCCTCCGCCGCCTCCAGCACGTACGACAGGTCTGACAGTAGCGGCTGCAAAGCAGCGTGAGCGGCTGCAGCGTCACCGTCCGCCTCCGCCACGACCTGCCCCCACAGCCCGCACAGCTCTGCAGCCGCGGCCGCCGGCAGCACCAGCAATGGCGCCGTGAAGTGCAAGAGGGGCGGCGACTGCGATGTGCCTCCTTTGCTGCTGCCCTCCGCCGGCTTGTCATCGTCATGCAAAGGCGGCACAAGCAGCAGCTGCAGCGCTCGCGCGCGCCTGTTTGGGACCTCCGCCTCGCCTGCTGCCGCGCCCGCACACGCCACCAGTATCAGCTGCTGCAGCACCTCCCCTCCCAGCTCCAGCTCCTGCTCGCCGCCGCACAGCTGCACCTGCAGCTCCGCAAACATAGCAGCGGCCGCGCCGCTACTGCCGACCACCAGCAGCCGGGCCCGCTGCGGCTGCGGGCTGACCAGCCGCAGGCGCAGCGGCTCAGGTGCCGGCGGCGACAGGGCGCCTGTCGCCGTGCTGGACAGCTGCAGCACCGGCGGCGCCAAGTGCAGCAGCTGGATTCCGACAGCCGTGCCGGAAACTGAACCACAGCTGCTTCCAGCCGCCAGCCCGGCCACAGCAGCCTGGTGCCACGCCACGCCACGGACAGCGTCGCGCCACGGCAGGTGGTCGAGCAGCCACGACGCTGATTCATCACAAGCCGCCTGGGCGCCAGATCTGTCAAGGCCTCCGGCGGTGTTGCTGGTGTGGTCATCCGCCAGGCCACGCCTCCATGCAAGCAGCAGCGCGCAGCCACGCACCACGACCGCGCCTGACTGCGCCATGCCCTGGCAGCAGGCTGCAGCAGCTACTGCGCTTGCTGCCGGCTCGCTGCCAGCGCAGCTACGTGCAGCCAGAATGTTGGGCGCTGCTGCCAGCAGGCGCTGGCTGTAGTCCTCGAAGCTGCCGGGGTGGTGTTGCACCTGCATGTGTTTGACATGGGACAGTCACAGGGCGTGAGCAGCAACAGCGCAGGTTGGAGGAGTGTGGCACCAGCGCGTCAGGGGCATGGGGCACCACATCGTGCCGATGAAGTCAGGCCTTGGCTACATGAGCACACGAAGGTTGAAGCATGAACGCCAAACATGCACGCGCCAAGAGGCAGCGAGTGCGTGCGTGTCACCGCCCGCGCACCGCACCTTGACGCTGATGTGGCGCACGCTGGTCAGGCCCTGGTACAGTGGCAGCAGGGGCGCCTTTCGCGCCTGGCCGCATGCCGCAGAAGACGCCAATGCGCCCGATGCCGCATGTGCTCGCCGCGCCACGAGGGTTGTCGTCAGAACGCGCTGTTCTGTCGGCGGTGCGTCGGGGCGGGCGGCCGCGCTTGCAGGCTGCTGCGGCTGCTGCTGGCATCCGCGCCCCGGCACGTCAGTGTCGGTGATTGCCTTCGAGTACGGCTCCGGACCCGATGGCGCTAGGCGGCACACAACGGCTGCTGGCGACAGGGTTTTGGCCCGTCCCTCGCTGTCTGCGCCTCCGCTTCCACTGCTTCCGCTGCTGGTGCCCCCGCCGCTACCTTCTGCATCACCCGCGGCGGCGGCAGCACCGTCGGCCGCACCAGCATGCGGTTCACTACAGCGGCTCAATGTGGCTGCTAGTGGCTGCCTCCGGGCGCTTTGCAGCTCTTGATTGCGGTCGCTGACATCATTAGGTCCAGCAGCGCCTGCGCCGGCTGCACCAGCAGCCCCTGCGCTGAGCTCCCCAGGCTGCTGCGCACGCGGCGCCGCCGGTCGCTCCTGCCCCAGTAGCTCCAGGCCCGCGGCCGCCCACGCCTGCTGCTGCATGTGAGCTGTGAAGCTCCGGCGCACGTGGAGCTCTGACACGAAGCACACCGCCGCCGGCAGCAATGTATACAGCAGCGCAACCAGCAGCTGCATGCGTGCCGGCATCTGGTTGAGCAGGACGGGCTGCAACAACAGGCCTTGCTGTGAACCTGAGACGTCGACGGCTGCGGTGCTGCTGCTGGTGCTGCTGTTCGCTCGGCAGCTAGCCTGCCACAGCGCCGGCACCACAACAGGGCCGACGGTTGCGGACAGGACAAAAGCCAGCGCACCGCGGCAGGCGGCCAGCGGCAGCGCAACGGAGAGGCGTGTCTGTGTGGCATGGGGTGATCAGGCACTGCTGGTAAGTCAACAGGTTGCGCATACAAACGCTCACAAGCAATGGTCCGGGGCAGCTGCTAGCACATCGTCTCTGACTCTGACTCCTGACCCTGACACTCCCGACCAGCCACAGGGCCGCCAGGCCCAAACAGGTTTTGTGGTCATGAGCAATCACCGCCAACACAGGAGCATGCGTATGTGTGTTAGAACGGCGAAAGTGGCCTAGCTTTCACCGGGAAGAAGACCCAGACGCACGATATGGACAGCGCGTCCGCTATGGGGCGCGTCACGATGGCGTTGCTGCACGCGGCACGCACGTGCACAGGGGTAAGCAGCAGACGTGTCAGCAAGATATGCGAAAGGCCGCACATACGTAAGCCATGCGTGGAACAGGCGGTCGCGCACGGTGAAGCTGCGGCATATTGAGCATGGACAGAGGCTCGAGGCGCGGTTGCCGCCGCTTGCCCCCGGAGAGGTTGCAAACCGCACGCACCTGTACGCCGCGAACCCCGACCGCAGCCACTGGTCCCGGGGCAGCAGCAGGTAGGAGGCGGCGTGCAGGAGGGTGGTGAGCAGGAACATGCGCAGGCCCAGCAGCAGGTCGCGATACCTGCGGCCAGAGGCAAACAGGTAGATAGGGCGCAGCGAGCAGTGTTGTCTTGGTTGACATTGTTGCGGTCCTGACTCTGCTGGGCCCCACTATCCCATGCCCCATCAGCGGTGCAGTCCCAGCCAGCCGCACCCAAGGGTCTCAACCCGCAGCAGCAGCACCAGCACACGCTTGCTTACCTGGCTCACCAGAGCCACACACGGGATGATGCGCGCGCGGACGTCGCGGCGACCAGCGTGAGCAGCGGCGCCGGGGAGGCGTAGCCGCAGGCGGCGGCCAGGCACGCCCAGTCGCCCAGCCGCAGCGGCCGCACGATGGCGTAGAAGGGCGCGTTGCGCACGACGTGCAACACCTGCGACAGCCAGGGCCAGTAGATAGAGGGCGGGGCAGTGGAAGTAAGTAAGGGGCGGCGGGATGGGCCATGTAACCAAGACTGGACGCACGCACGCGCGTACCGGCCAACCCCCGGCCGTGCCGGCGGGTGCTCAGTCCCCACCTGCAGCAGGGGCGCTGCGCCGCATGGAAAGTCAGGGAGCTGCGCGGCGGGGAATGATTGATACATGGCGTAAGGTAAGCGCAGGTCGGTCATTTAACGCAACACGCAGCGGCGTGGGCAAGGGCCAAGGAGCCAAATCGCATACGCCCACGCGCACCGTATTCTCTCTCAACAGGTCTGGGGCTCGCACACAGCCCGCGGCACGGCATATGTGGTATCCACAGGCAGTCAGCCCCCTGCCTGTGCGGCTTCGTCCTCGACCAGCCTGGTAGCTGCCCCAGCTGGCAGCAGCCAACCCCACCCCTCCCGGGCCACAGCACGCGCCACGCCACGCACCGCCATGCCCGCCGCCACCTCGAGCCCGCAGCCGCTCTCCACCACGCTGGTGCGCATGTACACAAGAAGCATCGCCGCCATGACCCAGCAGCCCGCCACATCGGTGCCCAGCCGGGCGCGGGCGGCGTACGCGACCAGCGCGGCAGGACCGCGCGCAACGCCTGCGCTCGGGCGGCTGGCGCCGCCGCCGCCGCCCCTTGCCGCCGCCTTGTCGCCCATTGCGGTGCTGGCTGCAGCCCTAGGCCAGCGCGCGGGCCGCCGCGGCAGCGGGCTGCCCGGACGCGCGCGCGGCACCGTCCGATACTTCTAGCTGCGACTGGTCTGGCTGCCTATCTGCGCGCGGATCGCCCGCGTCCCCCCACTGCACCGATTTTGGTTTTGTGACTCCAGTGTTACTTGTCCTGGGTGAGCTCGCGGGGCGCCGAGTTGCACGATCAGTCGCGGCCCACCTCGGCATGCACGCGAACGCCGTCATCGCGGCGTTGCATCTACGTGCCCGCAAATAGCCCTAGCGGTACAGTTACTCACACCCAAGCAAGGCCCGCACGCGAGGCGCTCCACATGGAGCAGCAGAGGCAGCAGCAGCTGCGCGACAGCGCCCGCGCGGCTCGGCTGCTGGCCACTGACCTCGCAGGCGCGTCCTTCCTGCTGGCTGTGCACATTGCCATCAGCCTGCGCCTCGACACCACCGGCGAGGGCGGCAGCAGCGCCGCGGCGGGTTGGCTTGCGGCGGACGCTACTGGACCCGCGGCACCGACGACGCCAGCGTTGGCGCTCCTGTTCAGGGCGGCACAGGTAGGTAGAGGGCCATTTAAAAAGTACTGGCTTCGGAAGAGCACAGTTAGGGCGCGCGCGCGAGGCAGGCCGAAGGCGCGCTCGAGCGAGGCTTCGCCCAAACCTCCTGGGCCCCCCTCGTGGTGTTCCCTCGCTCTGGCTGCAGGTTGCCCGATATGCTGTGTGGTGCCTGTTCGCCCGGCCGATCCTACTCGGTGACTGGGCATGGCTGCTGACGACGCTGGATTACCTGGCGGTGACAGCTCTGCTGCTGGCGCTGGTGGTGGCGCGCCGCCGCCAACGCCACCAACGCCGAGGCGCCGCTGCCGGTGCTGCTGCTGCTGCCGCTGACGAGGCTGCCGCGGCGGGCAGCGGCGCGCTGTGGCGGTGGTGGAGCAGGTGAGCAGCCTTGCGGGCGTTGCTGTCTCGGGGTAGCACCTCGGCGCTGTGCTACTGCCGTGTGAAGCCGCCGCGCGCACACAGCATTTGGCAAGGCGACATCCACGCTGGTGGCTTTCGTTCACATGCCTCTCCACACCTCCCGCGCTTGCAGGCATCGTGACCTGGTGATCCTGCTCCACACGCCCCTGCCCCGCACGCTGCTGCAATGCGCCGGCTACGCCACCCTGCCGCGGCCCAAGTGGGCGCTCGCCGGCTTCGCCGCCTACACCCGCGCGCTGGCCACGCGGCCGGTGGTGGACGCCGTGTTCGTCTTCGCCTACCACCTCTTCGTGCCGGTGCGTGTGAGAGGGTGTGTGTATGTGCTAGTGCGTGCCAGAGGGGGTGTGTGTATGTGCCGGTGCGTGCCAGAGGGTGTGTGTGCGTGCCGGTGCGGCCGTGTGCCAGTGCGTGTGTGCGTGTGTGTGTGCCGGTGCGTGTGTGGTTCCGCCGACTGTGCCAGCCAGCGCCATGGCGAGCGGGTGCCTTGGAATCGCTGGCCGCGGGCCTCGCCCCGCGCACTGGCGCACAGCGCCACAGTGCCCGCCAACATGCCCAACCGGTCCAGCTGATGAGGTGCCCCGGCCAAGCATCCAAAGTGTCCTCCCTCGCATCGCTCGGCGCCATCCACGCCTCATTCACACAGTCCGGGTGCCCACCTGCTGCTGCTGGCCGCAGGTCCGCCTCGCCGGCTGCGACCTGCTGCTGCCGGCGCTGAACACGGCGACCGCGTTCGCGCTGTCCGCGGTCGTGGGGCCGCAACTGCTGGCGGCGCAGCGCTCCGCGGGCGCAGCTAGCGCCTCGCTCCGCGCGCCGCAGCAGCGGCTCCTGACCGAGCTCCCGCTGCGCCAGCAGGTCCTGGTCGCCGCGCTGTACGGCGTGCTGCCAGCCGCCGTCGCCTACGTACAGGGCAGGGCGGCGCAGCTGGGCCGGTCGGTGCGGAGCCGCGGCGGTGCGGATGGGGGCGCGCGCCGCGCCCTCAGCGCGCAGCACCAGCAGCAGCCGGCGGCGGCGGTGGCGGAGCTGCAGGAGCCGATGGCGGAGAAGCCCCGCCGGGTGCTGCATGTGCCGTCTCCCACCGCCACGCCGGAGCGGCCGCGGTCGCGGCAGAGCGCGCAGCGGCGCCATGATGCCGCAACTGACGGTGCAGTGTGCAGCGGACGCGCCAGCTGGCTGTCCTCGGAGGTCACCGGTGCAGACCCGACGCACGATAGCCCTGCCGCCAGCCCGCCGGCGCCGCGCCGGCAGACGCCGTGCCTGCCTCCGCAAAAGCAAGTGCTGGTCGGCAGACCGCTTGCCACGGCAGGCTCTGCGCCGCACAAGCTGCGGCGGAGCAACGCCGCAGCAGGGCTGGTGTGTGGCTACCGCAGCCTCACCAGCTGCGCCGTGCTGTCCGTCAAGGTGCGATTCGAGCGGGGGAATGCGTCATCCGGCGGGCGCGTGGGGGCAATCGTCGGGAAGGGCGTGCTGTGCCGCGGGCGCCGCGCTGCATTTGCTAGGTTAGGCTAACTTTTAGTGCGCTGCCCGCGCAACTGCCCACAGGTTCAAAACCACCCCGGCAGCTTCGAGAACTACAGCCGCCAAGTCCTGGAGGCCGCGCCAGCCATCGCTGCTGCAGCGTGGCGGCCGGCGGCGGACAGCTCGCTGGCGACGTGCGGCAAGCACGCCGACGACAGCGCTGCTCCGTACCTGGGGCCCGCCGTGGTGGTGCGCGGCTGCGTGCAGCTGGTCATGTGGATGCGCACGCTGACGGTGGCTGCTACTGCCGATGACGAGGTGGCAGCACCTGCGCACGCGCACGAGGCGAAACATGGGCAGGCCCTGGACGCCCGCCTGCTGTCGCAGCTGCTGCCCAACGGTGACCAGGTCAGTGGGCTGGCCGTGCAGCAGCAGACGGTGGCGGCTGCAGCAGCGCCAGTCGGCAGCGCCGGAGTCCAGCTGCTGCACCTGGCGCCGCCGGTGCTGCAGCTGTCCGGCACGGCGACAGGCACCCTGTCGCCGCCGCCACCTGAGCCGCTGCGCCTGAGGCTCTTCAGCCAACAGCCGCAGCGGGCCCGGCTGCTGGTGGTCGGCAGTGGCGGCGCGGCCGCTGCTACGGCCGGCGCGGGCCTTCGCGCACAGCAGGTGTTTGCGAAGCTGCAGGTGCAGCTGTGCGGCGGCGAGCAGGAGCTGGAGCTGGACGGGGAGGTGCTGCAGCAGCTGCTGCTGGTGGCGTGTGCGGGCGCGGCAGCAGGCGAGGCGGAGGTCCCAAGCAGGCGAGCCCGAGCGCTGCAGCTCCTGCTACTGCCGCCCGTGCATGACGATGACGAGCCGGCGGAGGGCAGCAGCAAAGGAGGCACACCGCAGACGCTGCCCCTCCTGCACTTCACAGCGCCATTGCTGGTGCTGCCGGCGGCCGCGGCTGCAGAGCTGCGCGGGCTGTGGGAGCAGGTGGCGGCGGAGGCGGACGGTGACGCTGCAGCCGCTCATGCTGCTTTGCAGCCGCTGCTGTCAGACCTGTCGTACGTGCTGGAGGCGGCGGAGACGGCTAGCGAAGGCGAACCCGCGCTGTGTGCAAAGGTCGGTGCCGCAGTGGTGTCTGCAGACCTTCTGACATACTTCCGCAGCACTGGCCTGGTTGCCGCTGCCGAGCTGCTGCACCCTCCTGGCGCTGCTCCCACCAATAGTAGCAAGCCTGCATCAGGCCCGCCGCTGCTGCCGCTCTCGGCCTCCTCAGCCTGCGCGACAGATGCCAGCGGGGACACTAGTGAGGGCAGCAGCCACACCAGCACCCCGTCCCCACATCGCAACACGCCAGCACAGCAGCAGCCTGCCGCTGCCGGCACCGACCGCAGCCCTGTGCTGGTGACCCCGCCGTTGCCCAGCGCTCCCAGCGGCGCCGCCCCGCTTGTCCCGCTGCAGCCGCCGCCCCAGCGGACGGTCAGCCTCCGCGACCTGGTGCTCGGCTTCTCACCGCCACAGCTGGAGGCGCGGTTCGCGGAGTGGCGCGCGCAGCGGCTGGCCGGCACCGCACCGTACCTGCTGCTGGTGACGGCGCTGCCGTACGTCGTGGCCTGCACCCGCAGCGCGCTGCAGGGCTACGCCGGCATGACGTCCATGAGCACCCTGAACGGCCTGGAGTGGGCCTCCGACGTCCTGGCGCTGGTGGGCCTGACGGCGCTGGTGCGGCGCCGGCAGCGGCTGCACCGGCAGCAGCAGCAGCGGCAGCAGCAGCAGCGGCGGCCGGACGCAACTGCGGCGGCGATGGCAGGGCAGCAACAGCAGCAGCCCACAGGCGGGCAAGCGGCCGGCGGTAGCGGCAGCGGCGCCGGCAGCAGCACCGCGGCCGATCCGGCCGAGGGCGTCGCGCGCCAGCAGCGCGCCCGCAGCAAGCAGCAGCAGGAGGACGGCGCTGCCTGCTGCGGCCCTTCCAGCCACGGGGGCGCGGCGCTGGCAGCCGCAGGCGCCGCGGCAGCGGGGCCGCCAGCCGCCGCGGCACCGGACGCCGCCGCCACTGGGCTCTGCGGCGCCTACGCGGCCTACGAGGCGCTGCAGACCTTCCTCTCGCCGCTCATCCTCTTCGTGACGCTGATGCTCACGCGGCTGGGCGTGCTGGCCTTTAACCCTGCCTATCTCGGTAGCTCCAAGCTGGCCGCCGCGCTGGTCATCTACCGCGGCCTGTTCAGGCCGCTGGCGTCCCCCCTGCGTGCGCGATGCGCCACAAGCGCGGCCGTGGTGCTGCTGTACGGCAGCTGTGACGCGATGGCGCTGGCGCTGGCCAAGCCGAACTGGAGCGGGGTGCGCCTCCTGGGGCTGGCGGGGGGCGTGCGCGCCGCGGCGGCGGCCACGTCGGCGGCTTGCGAGTGGCGGGCACGGGGCAGGTTCCTACAGCAGCGGCGGCAGCTGCAGTTGCAGCAGCAGGAGGAGGGGCGGATGGTCAGGTCAAACGGGGGTGTGGCGGAAATGAAGGTCAAGGACGCGTGAGGTTTAGACGCCAACTAAACTGAGAGTGCGAGAGCTTGTAAAGACCGCAACAGCTGGAGGGTAATGGTGGCTGGGAGAACACTCGCTATGATTGACGTACGACAGCTAAGAATGAATTCTCTGAAGGTCCTGACCGCACGAAAACACTCGAGCCCAACCTGTGGGATACAATCCCCAAACTTCTCACTATGTGCGCTTATCTGCGCTGCGCACTGCCGCAAGGAAGGATTGATACGGTCATATGCAGCCCAAGTTGATAAACTTATATGCGGTGTTGGACCCAATGGGTTGAAAGGGTCGTGCCTACCTACCTAGCTAGGAAGAGCAGGAATGTGGTGGGCGGTACGGGTGGTATTGAGCTGATGTGGTGCGATGCAATCAGGCCGGCGTGGCGACCGTGTGACAGGGTCTAAGTATTAGGAGGCTTCGCGCGCTCAAAGCCCCAGCGCTCCGGCTCCCCTGTGTGGTGTGGGCGCGAGTATGGCGCTTGCTGATTGCAGCAGACTAGCAGAGCGGCAACAGGTGGCGGCGGTGGCGGCGGTGGCGGCACGTGGGGATGCAGCCGCCGCACACATCCACGCACGTGCAGCCGCTGCTGTCAATCCTATCCTGTACGTGCTGGAGGAGGCAGAGGCATGGGGGCATGCTGCGACGCTGTCCTTCCGCGCTCTTCTGTCCCGGCGAGCAGCCACAACCGCGCTCCAGGTCCCACCTGGGGCCCATCCCTCATCAGCATCAGATCCAGCCCCGGCTTCAGCCTCTCCCATCGCCACCCGCTGCATTGCGCCAGCTTCCTGGCCGCGCAACCCAGGGCGCAACCCGCATGCCGCCCAACCGGCCCCCTCCCGTTGCCGCCTGGCCGCCGGGCTGCCCCTGCTGCACGGCGTCTCGTCGCCGCAGCCAGTCGCCCAATTCGCGACCTGGCGGACGCGGTGGCTTGCACGCGCAGCGTGCTGCCCTGTAGCCATGACCGCCCCGCCGTACCTGCTGATGTGGGTCGGCTGGAAAGGGACGGAGCACCCGCGCCGCGGCCATGTAGTCGGCGCTGGAGCTAGCTGGAGTCTGCCACAGACCATGTAAGCAAGTTGCCGCTCATGGCGCTCGTCTGCGGTGCACGAGCGGACGCGAGTTGCAGTGGCGCCTCTGCTTTACGTCATGCAGGTCCCGGCTGCTCACGCGGGACCGCTCGCCGCAAGCGACAGATATCAGCGAGGCCGGGGCTGCGTGCCGGGGCACGCACCGTCGGCACACACCCTGGGCGCCGTGCTGGTCCGCCAGGGCCCGCTGCACCCGCAGCGCTCTGCAGGCCGTCTGCGCAGCAAGGCTAGATTCCCGCTGAAATTCTGCTGCTGTGCATAGGTCCCGCAATTGCTGCATCCACGCTGAAGCTGCTGAGCGCGTGTGGGGGGACGGTGTGTTCGCTGGTTCATTGTGGCCAATTTTTTGTTGTGCATAGGTCCCGCGAATGCTGCATCCATCGTGGTACAATATTGCCGAGCACGGAGTTGCGCAAGATGTTCTTGGGACAGGCGATGCGGCGTCCCCCTGAGGCAATTTTATTACAGATGGTCCCAAAGAAGTCAATTTATTTGTTTGGTATAGCAGCGTTCAACGACGTTCAAGAATCAAGGACTGGATCCAATAATCCGACAGCCGACCGCAGAGCTCCAATTGGGCTAGCGACCCTAGCGACCCGCTACGGAGTAAATATACTGCATTACATAAGTTACCGGGCTTCATCCTCGCACTCTGCAACCTCATTCTCCGCGCGCTCTCGGGCCGAAAACAAGTGCATACTGACTGCAAAATGTGCTGCAGGCCCGGTAGACGCTCATCGCAATTGCCCACTGCTGCTCCCTGCCACAGCTGGCCCGCCCGCTCACACCATTTTCGGCCGCTGGGCTGGTGCGAGCGACGCGCCGGTGGCTGACACCCGCGCGGCACGCTGCTGCAGGAAGCGGCGCCGCGCAGCCCAATCTCGCACGCCCGCCACCACTGTTGACAGCAGCTGCGTGAGGCCGCCCGTTGCGGCGAGCCCCAGCACGCTCCATCCCGGCTGCGCCAGTCACAGCACCAGCGCAGTTCCAGCTGCATGCAGCAAAGCCCCGGCCACAGCCGCCTGCCGCCGCCCAGCCACTGGCAGCAGGCGGCGCAGAGGCAGCGCCAGCGCCAGCGCCAGCACCACCGCCCGATAAAACACGATCAGCCAGACCGTCCGGGCCTCGCCGACAAAGCTGTCGTTTGACGCGAGGATGCCTGTGTGAGCCAGCAGCACCGCGGCGCAAAAGCAGGCCGGCGCCACGCAGGCTGCTGTCAATTCGTACGCGACAGCGGCGGCACTGATGGCAGCCTCGGGTGCAGCGCCGGGGCTGATGCTGGCGGCGGGGGCGCTGAGCTTGAGCGCTGCGGCTTGCTGCGGCCTGGCGCCGCCGGCCGAGGGGCTGGGGGAGCCGGTGCAGCTGGAGATGCTGGACGCGGCCGCGGCCGCGGCCGCGGCCGCGGCCGCGGCGGCGCTGCTGCTGCTGCTAGCGCTGCCACAGTCCGCGTGCCGCTGGTGTGAGCGCTTCGGCGCGCCCGTGCGGGGCGCACAGCGCAGCAGCGTCAGCAGCACGGCGTACGGCACGCTGTCGGAGAGCCACTGCAGCGCCAGCCCCGTCACCTGCGCCCCCGCGCGCGCGTAGCCGTCGCGCAGGGTGCGCAGCGAGGCCAGCAGGTAGGGTTGCGCCGTGATCAGCAGCACGAACGGAGCGGCGCGGGCCAGCCGCACCGCCTGCCAGGCCGCGAACTGCGCCTCCAGCTGCGGCGGTGAGAAACCGTGCACCAGGTCGCGGAGGCTGACCGCTCGCTGGGCGCGGGGAGATTCGGCAGCGGCCGCGGCCACCGGCGGCGCAGCTGCCTGCCCGGTCGTACTGGCGCTGGCACTCGCGGCAGCTGCCTCGAGCGCCTGCTCGGGTGTGGACCTGCCTGGGGCGCTAGTGGCGTTGGTGTCCTCGTCGCGTTCACGAGTCGTGGCTGTAGCAACCCTGGTGGTGCCGCTGCTGCAGCGGCTCGAGGTGCTGCTGCGGCTGCTGAGGCTGGCGGTGAAGGCGGCCAGGGTCCGGTCGCGCGCCCCGAAGCTCCCATCCGCTTCCAGCAACGGTAGCGAACTGTGCGACATCAGCTGCCGGGCAGAGGTGCGGCTTCCAGCCCGCCCCGGCTCTCCTGCTGCTGGAGGGCCCGCCGGCTGGGAGCGTGATGCGAGCATCAGGTGTAGGGTGCGCTCCATCACCCCAGCGGCCGCCAGCAAACCCGCGCCGCGGAAGTACGTTTGCAGCGCTGAGGCCACTATCGGTATTGAAACGTCTTCAGCCTCCGCCGCCTCAAGCACGTATGACAGGTCTGACAGCAGCGGCTGTAGGTGGCTATAAGCGACTGCAGCGTCACCGTCCGCCTCCGCCGCCACCTGCTCCCACAGCCCGCGCAGCTCTGCCGCCGCGGCCGCCGGCAGCAGCAGCAATGGCGCTGTGAAGTGCAGGAGGGGCGGCGGCAGAGGTGTGCCTCCTTTGCTGCTGCCCTCCGCCGGCTCGTCATCGTCGTGCACAGGCGGCAGTAGCAGGAGCTGCAGCGCTCGGGCGCGCCTGCTTGGGACCTCCGCCTCGCCTGCTGCCGCGCCCGCACACGCCACTAGCAGCAGCTGCCGTAGCACCTCCCCTCCCAGCTCCAGCTCCTGCTCGCCGTCGCACAGTTGCACCTTCAGCTCCGCAAACACCTGCTGTGCGCGAAGGCCCGCGCCGGCCGTAGCAGCGGCCGCGCCGCCACTGCCGACCACCAGCAGCCGGGCCCGCTGCGGCTGTTGGCTGAAGAGCCTCAGGCGCAGCGGCTCAGGTGGCGGCGGCGACAGGGTGCCTGTCGCCGTGCCGGACAGCTGCAGCACCGGCGGCGCCAGGTGCAGCAGCTGGACTCCGGCGCTGCCGACTGGCGCCGCCGCAGCCGCCACCGTCTGCTGCTGCACTGCCAGACCGCTGACCTGGTCGCCGTTGGGCAGCAGCTGCGACAGCAGGCGGGCGTCTAGGGGCTGCTGCGGCGGCGGCGCTGTGGCAACGGTACCAGCTGCCACCAGCGGAGTGCGCGTCCACATGATCAGCTGCACACAGCCGCGCACCGCCAGAGCCTGCGTGAGGCGCTGCGGCGCGCGGCCGCCGTCGGGCTGTGACGCCATAGCCATAATGGCCGGCGCTGCCGGTGTCAGGCGTCGACTGTAGCTCTCGAAGCTGCCTGGGTGCTGCTGCACCTGGATGGGCAGCCATGGCGTGGTGTGTGTCAGTGTGTGCTCAGCAGCTCCCAGGTAGCAGCCAGATAACGGTCCAGCAGCATGCAGCATGTGCTCCCGGACGGAATGCCGGGTCCCTGGCCGCTGGTTCTCACGACTTTGTTTGCCAGTGCACCCACCTTGACCGAGAGGATGGCGCACTCCGTGAGGCCGCGGTACGCAGGCGGCACCGCCCGGCTGCATGAGGCCGCTGAGGGCATCGCCGATGCGGCTGTCACCTCCCGTGGACGGCTGAACAGCACGCCGCGCAACACCGGCGGCTGCGGCTCAGGCTGCGGCTGCAGCAGCGGCCTGGCTAGCCTGGCAGTCAGGAACACCTCCGCAGTGGCACGCCGCGGTGATGAGGGCGAGCCCGGAGCAGGCGCTTGCGCGACCTGCTGTGCCGCGCCGCCCATCAGCATCTGCGGCTGTTGCGGCTGCTGTGCACTCTGCTGCCCTCTGGTGGTTGTGGCCGCAGCTGCAACAAGCGGCGGCTCGTGAGCGCCACTCGCAGCAGAGCCGGTGCTGCTGCTGGTGGAGCTCCGCAGGAAGGGTAGCCCGGCGGCGGCCGCCGCCTCCGCGTCTGCGGCGTCCAAGCGGCCGCCGTCGGCGTGCGCTCCCGTATCCTTGCCGGCCGTCATGCTCCTGCTGCTGCTGCTGTTGCTGCTGCTGCCGGCGCTGAGGCCGGCGCTGCTGGTGCTGCGGCCGGCGGCGGTGCTCCCGCCGGCGCCGCGGTAGAGCCGCTGCTGGTGGCTGTCCGCCATGCGCCGCTCCGCCAGCAGCGACAGCACCAGCGGCGCCACCACGTAGGCAGCGGCGATAAGCAGCTGGTGCGGCAGCGGCAGCTCGTGCAGCAGCGGCGGCGGCAGCTGCGGGGCTGCTGCGCCGCTGCCGCCGCCGCGCATGTGCAGGGGCAGGTGGGCGACCACGTGGCGGGACAGCAGCAGCATGGTGGCCACGTGCCCCGCGGCGGCCGCCACCGTCAGGGAGCTCCGCACCTGGATGGGGACGGGGCGAGGGGCAGTCGATGGCATGCAGCGTGCGGCGCGCGGGGAACCTGTGTGCGGCAGGTGCGCGGATGCAGGTGCACGTCGAGTGTGCAAGGGCGCGCTTCCCTCGGAGAGTGCATGCGTGGGCTCCATATATGCGCCGCAGTTGTCGTTCGTTGCTCCCCCCTTGTCACTTCTAACACACACAAACGCAAGCACACACGCACCGGCAGGAATGCGCTCATCAGGGTCACGTACACGACGTCCGCCAGCGGCCGGCTCGCCACCGCCGCCACGTAGGCGCAGATGCCGGCCTGGCGCCACAGCGGCGGCGGCAGCGCCACCCCGAACGCCGCCAGCGGCAGCAGGGTGACGCCCGCGGGCACGTGCAGCGAAATGAGCCAGTCGCGGTGCCTGCAGGTAGGGACACATGCAGCAGGTAGCGACATGCGCAGGTGCGTGCGCATGTGTGTCAAGGTGCCGCATGTGCGAGCGCGGTGGGATAGATGCCGGTAGGTGCGTAGGCAACACCGTGCGTTGGTTTGCAGGGCAGGCCTGTGCGTGCGTTGGCGCTGGCATTGGCCAGACGGCAGCGCAGTGTGTGCGCGTCGCCTCGGGGCGCCGCCTCGCTCACCCTGCGGGCTGTCAGGACGCTTTATACATAAACTCACGCTTGCACACACATCCACCCACGCACACGCGCCCACGCACCTGCACCACCACGCCCACAGGCGGGAGTTGGGCCTGCGGTAGGCGGCGGTGGCCCACAGCGCCGTCAGGAGGCCGGCCAGGGCGATGTAGTCGATGAAGGTGAACAGCCACGGCCAGTCGCCCAGCGCCAGGGGCCGCGCCACCAGGCCACACCAGGCCAGGCGCGGGAGGGGCGGCGGGGCCTGCGGGACCGTGAGAGGGTGTGGGGCGATGCATGGGAGCGAGGCAGCGTGGAGGTGTGGGGCGGGGTTGGCATGCGCGCTGGTGCATGGCAAATTGGGATGGATGCAAGGCAAGGAAGTGCCCCGCGCTCGATCGTTTCGGTCAGTGGTGAAGGAGGAAGCGGCGGGAAGCGTGCGGTGCGTGTGGTCAAGGGAGTGCCGGCAGTGATTGACCGCGTCGGCAGGTAGGTAGGTGGGTAGGCGCACGGGTTGCCGGGGGGGGGTCTCAACAAGCGTGTAAAAATGTTGACTTCTTTGGAGCGAAGTATGAGATTTAAAGAAGGCAGGTTCTTACGACGACCCTGTGTTTTCGGCACGAAGTGCCGTACGAGGCGTCCAGCCTCTTATGGTGCAGACGCCGCTAGTAGCGGCATCTGCCTAAAGTAGTTATGTTCTCCTACTGTCTCTACTGTCCTATGAACATCCTTTCTTTCTTTGGCTGCACATTCGTGCGCCAGCGGCAAGATGGCCTCTTGCCGCCCACACTTGCATTTTTCTTCTCTTGGTTACCTTCACTGGTAATACCCGCCCACCCGCCCGGTGCACCTGTTGGCTCCTGGCATGCCGCGGGCGCCATGCCTCTTCCTGGCCGTTGTGTGCGCTTCAGCGGGCCCGGGGGCGCATGCGCTGTTGTTGGGGCCGGCTCGGGCCTGTGCCCCCGCTGTCCTCTGTGCACGCGCGTTTCGTCGCTGCCGGCCTGTGCCCTGCCCAGTTCTCGCCGTTTGCACAGGTCCATGGTGGCAGCTTGCAGCGGCGCGTGCGCTGGTCACCCCTGCTGTGTCGCCCGGCCTGCGGGCTGGTCCACTGCCTGCGGTGTGTGGCTGGATCTGGCAGCGGTGTGCCCAGCGCTTGCGTGCTTGTTTGTGCTTGGTTGCCTATGGCCGGTGGCCTTCGTTTGTGCTGCCGTGGTTTGCTCGTGGCTCCTGCCTTTCCGGCCACTAGATCTGCCTTGGTTTGCTGTAGACAACTATCTTTCAGGCCACTAGGTCAAAGTGAAAATGGGTGGTTTGGGGTACGGATGGATGGTGGCCCAGGGTTTTCGCTTTGGTTGGACACTTGGTTTATGACTTTATGGACGATGAATTATGGACAATCTATGTAACGGGGAGGAGTAAGAAGCGCATGAACTGGCCGCCTGCGCCCCGGCGCCATCACCGGCCCCGCTCAGCCTGCAGGCTGCAGTCCTCCGCGTGTGTAGCTAGTATGCAGCCCCGGGCATGTCGCTTGTGGATGTCAGCCCAGGCCCCCCCGCCCCCGCCCTGTGTGGGCCCGGCCTCCCCGCAGAACGCCCGCCCGCCGCCGGCCAGCAGCCGCAGCAGCAGCCCTGCCTGCCCCCTTGCCCCCACGCACCGCGTCCAACGGCGGGTCGAAGAAGAGCAAGGCCGCGTCCTCGCCCGCGCCTGCTGCCGCCTCCGCAGCGCCGGCCGCCTTGCGCTGCCGCTGCTCGATGCCCACCGAGTAGGTCAGGATGAGTCCCAGCACCGCCATGGCGCCCAGCAGGTCCGCCGAGAAGCGCTGCCGCGCCGCGAAGTCGCGAAAGTCGGCTTCGCGGCAAAATTGCGGGCGCCGCAGCAGCAGCGAGGCGGGCGCCAGGCGCTGCAGCCCCGCGGATGACCCGCCGCGGCGGCGGCTGCATTGTCATCATGAGCTGGGGAGGCTCCGCAGCCGTCGGCTGCTGCTGGCTCCGCGGTGCCGACCTCGACCCCGGCCGCGCGGGAGCGCAAACCCATGTCTCGCAGCCAGCCTCCCACTCCTGTCGTGCGCATCAGCCAGCAGGCGGCGGCTCCGACGACCGCAGCTGTGTGCCGGGCGTAGGCGGCTGCAGAACGAGGCGAAGTCCGCGGGCGGTGAATCTGGGTGAATCGGGCCTTAGACTTGTTGCCTGCAAGGCCGCGGATCGTGATCTTGTGACTTGCGCACGTTTCATACGCTGCCAGCCAGTCGGCGGTGCTTGCGTTTGCGTGCGGAGACGCAGTGCGCAAAGTTCGCAATGACGTTGTCACCCCCCCGTCTCGATCTAACCGCTGCACCTGGTGAGCCATGCACCCCCACGCACCCGCCATTCCACACGTTCTCATTCGGTCATTCCTGCTGGCCCCACTCGTACGCGGCAGCAAAACACAACCACCCCCAGCCCCCAAACACATACTATTATATTGACTGCTGCTGGTCTGCACGCATTCATCAAACCAGCCTTTCACTCACTAGATGGGTGGGGGTATAGCACTCCAGACACGATGTGAGGCACATAGTACCGCACCACTCGCAACCCCTATTCTTACTATGGCTCTAATCGTGTCTGGACTCTCTCAATCTCCCTTGCACAGCACACAGTCCCGCTCCATGCATAGGATGCTGATGCAACCATTACGGCGCCTTTGGCGGACAGCGTAACTCCGTGTGTGACTCCCACACTCAGGCGCGATGGCCAGTTCGCCATGCGCTATTCAACGCATGCCCCTTGCATCAAACGTCACGGGGCCACACGAGAATGAACGCCACAAGGGTCTCCCTAAAGTGCAGTCCTGCGTACGCAAAACCAAGTGAGCTTCTCTCTCCGAAATGCCGCTCACGAGTACAAATAGTTGTGTATAATAGTAGACCCGCTGCTGTGTGCCCATAACCAGGCACGCCATGCTCATGAAAATGTACGCGCGTGCATCAGAATAAACCCCACGCCTGACGCCTGACCCATCCACGCCATCCATGATTGATCCGTGTGCTTCTCCCACGCCATACTTTTGCTTACTTTTCACAGCACCTGTGCATGCCGGCTTGCCGCGTAAATTCTTCAGATGGCACATGCAGTATGTGCTGCCACGCACCCATCCGCCCCCACCGTGTTCTCTAGTTTTTCGCACCTGTGAATAACTTGGGTTTGTGTCGCTTGCAATACGGTACTAGCCCACTCACCACGGCTGCAGCCTCCGCCCCAAGCATGCTGAGCACCTGACTGTTGCTGCACAAAAGATGTCATGACCAACGCACGTGACCAACTGGAAAGTCGTGAATCTACCCGCCTCTACCGATGTACCCCGGGGCGCACACGCAATTCACCTGCAATGCATGCCCAGTAAACAACTGGCACCTGCGTGCATGCTGGCTAGCATGGTTTGCGACCATGCGATTCTACGTCGCGGCGGCCGTCGCGGCCCGCTTCAGCAGCTCCACGCCCAAACGCTTCACACACAGCTGCGAGGACAGCTCCCGGGGCAGCAGCGCGGCCGTCTCAGGATTAGTCGCCACCTGCGATCATTCAAAACAGGAACCAGGCGTGAGCACCTAGGCACCGCTCTAGCAGACGGCGATGCAAAGGAGAGGCGCGGCGTAAACGGGTGCACGTGGCCCACGCATACATACACGGCACTGGCCGTACCTGGACTCCCCAACCTCACTCACCTGCCCCGCCTTGGCCGCCGCTGCCACCTTCTTCAGCGTCGCCATGCCGCGGCCCGAGTACTGCAGCTGCCCGCCCAGCTGCCCGCCCGCCAGCGCGCCTCCCAGGTCGCCGACCACCACCGCGGAGCTGGCGCGCAGGCCGCGGAAGCGCAGGCCTCCCAAGCTCATGCCGCTGCCGGCGCCGCCAGCTGAGCCTGCTGCAGCTGCTGCTGCTGCTACTGCCGCGGGCGTCTCGAACACGACCTCCTCCGCCAGCGGGTGGTCAAGCAGCTCCTCGGGCCTGTGGCAGCAAGCGGGCGGGCGGGCGGGCGGAAGGATGTAAGGATGCCGGCGGGCAGGTGGGTGGATGCCGGTGTAAGGATGTCAGTGGATGGATGCAGGCGCGCGTAGGGCGATGAGGCACGAGGAGTGGGAGATGAATGCAGAGCGCGAGGGACGGGCGGCGGGGTGCGGCAACGGCCGCGGCACGTTGGGCGGAGCAACTATGTACCCACAACGACTGGCAGCAGGTGCAGGTGGCGTGTCAACGCGCAGCGCACGCAGGCGCTGCCAACAACAGGGATCTTGCTAGCCCATGCATGCTTGCTTCAGCACATACGCGCGCACCACACGTACGCACCAGTCTAGGTCGGGCAAGCGCAGCGCCATCGTCTTGACCAGCCACTCTGCCGCCAGGGGTAGAGCCCGGGCGTCCATCACGACTGTCATGACGCCCGGTGCTCCGCCCTCAACAGCAGCGCCGCCTGATGACGCCGCAGAGAAGGCCCCGCCGCCGCTGCCTGCAGCGCCGCCCCGCGCCCTGTGGCGCAGGCTGCTCAACCGCCCGCGCAAGCCGTCCGACATGTGCAAGGGCTGCTTGTTGGATGCTGAGGAGAATGAGGCGGTGGTTGCTCGGCTGTTGGCATGTGTGTTGCGCGGGGAGGGCTGCGGAGGCTGCCGTACAAATGCGTGCTCGGCAGAGGGCGGAACCGAGATGTTGCCCGTCTCCGGAGGCGCCTGCAATCCCTGTAGGCTCTGTTGGCGCGAGCCCAGCTGCTGCTGCTGCTGCTGCTGCTGCTGCTGGAGGGGGTCATCCTCGAGCCCCACGTCATCTGCCGGCAGCGCGCGGCGGGATTGTGAGCGCGAGGGCAGGTACTCGCTGACCGCACGCGACACGCGGCTGAGGTCACGAGTGCTCACGGCGGCCCGCCCACCACTGCTGCTGGGTGGCAGGGCGGAGTGCCCGCCGCCGGCAGAGTGACCGCCGCCGGCAAAGCCAGTCGCGCCCCCCATCACGTACAGAGCGCCCAACAGCCGGGATCGTGCCGCCCGCCGGCCAACACCATCATCGGCCTCCGCGATGCCGGCCGCCGTAGCCGCCGCCGCCCCACCCCGCAGAGCCGGCAGCAGCAGCGCCGCCGCAGCGGCCTCGGCCTCGGCTTCTGCCTCCGCGTCCGCAGCTGTCTCCAGCTCCGCCGTGAGCCATCGCAGACCCGTCAGCAGCTCCTGCTGCAGCAACTCCAGCGCCGCTGTGGTCACGTCGTGGTTCCAAGCTAGCAACGTGGAAACGCCCACCACACTCAGCCGCGCTAAGCAGCCCCAGCCCGACACCGGTGCCGCCAGCAAGCCCCCCAGCGGCCAACAAATCGAGGCTTTGCGCAGCACGACCGACGTTGGCAGCATCATTGACTGCTGCGCAATAGCGTCATGGAGTTGCTGGTGTTGCTGTTGCTGCTGCTCCGTAGACGCCTGCAGCTGCAGAACCAGGCGTCCCGCCAAAGCCCGTGATATGACCTGGAACAGATGCTGCTCTGCCGACTCCTGCGGACGTACCGGAGTCCCCACCGCTGACGCCGGGTATAGCTGGGACTTGTCCGTCGTCAGCAGCGCCTGCTGCTGCGAGTGCAGCGGCGCGTCTGGGCACCCAAAGTCATGAAGGCGGTAGCGGCCCATCCACATCAGCAGCAGCGGCCCGCCGGCGGCGCTGCAGGCGCGGGCCAGGGCGGCGCCGCGCTCGCTCGCCTTGCGGTCTTCCGCCAGGGCGGCGTGTGCGGCCTGGCTCAGAAGCACCATGCCGCCAGCCGCCACGTCGCCCACGGCCCGAGCAAGCCGCAGGGCTGCGCTGCCGTACTGGAATCGACCACTTGCGGCATTGCGTGTCACGTCTGAGGCCATCAGGACGCCGCCGGTGTGCACCCCCATGCGGACACGCAGGCCGCGGAAGATGACACGGGGGGCAGCTGCTGCTGCTACAGCTGCTGCTGTGGCAGTGGCGGCTGGGGCTGCGACGATGTTTTTGCGCATGGATCCTGGAGCTGCTGCCGCGGGCCCGGCCGGTACGCCGAGAAGCGCTGGCAGGGGTTGCGACAAGAACTTGGATCCAGTGCCGTGTGACCCATCCTCCCCACCCGCCGCCGCAGCAGCTGCTGCGGCGGCAGCCATCGGTGCGCCAAAGGCTGACTGCAGACGGTAGCTTTTTCCGTGCGACATGTCTGGGCTCGGCGGCGCGGCGGGCTTGGCGCCGCCACTGACGACTATGGCCGCGACGCTGCGCCAGGCGCCGGAGGCGGGCATGGTGCCGGTGGGCACGGCGATGGGGGCGGTGCTGGCAGTGCAGGCCGTGCCGCTGTCGCTGTAGCGCGCGTTGTGGGTACTGCCCGCGTCGCTCACGGTCCCAGCGACGGGGCCAGTGCCGGGGCCGCTGCTGACGCAGCCCGCGGCGCCGGTGTCACTCGGCCGGTGGCTGCCCAGGAAAAAGAGCATCTGGGACGCGGCGGCGGCGGCGGCCGCAGCTCCGCCGCCGCCACTGCCTGCTGGAGCATCCAGCGCATCGGTGGCATTCGGCTCTACGGCTCCCGCCGGTACTGCACTGTCGCTTTCAACATCCTCTCTAACTGCTAAAGCCACAACCTGCCACTGCCTGCTCAGCACCTCTCCCAGCGTGAGGCACGACCGCGCATTTGGCCGGGGCCCCGCACCTGCTGTCACTGTTGCCGTCACCGCCGCCGCAGCTGCCGCAGCCGTTGCGTTGGCTGCCGACACACCAGCCGACATTGAGAACGGTGACAAGGCCCCGACGACGTTGTTCGACACCTCTGGCCGCGGCAGCAGCGTGATTGACTGAGATGATAGCGAGCACGCCCGCTCACCCTCGCCCTCGCCCTCGCTCGGGCCTTCCGCGCCGCTGCCCACGCGGACCTCGGCCGCGGCCTGCATCGAGCCCAGCACTGCGCCGCGTAGGGCACCAGAGTATCGCCTGCTGATGCTGTCCAGCACGCGGCTCCGCGAGCCGCTGCCATGGCCGCTGCCAGGCGCCGCCGCCGCCGCCACCGCAACCGCAACCGCGGACCCGGGCGGCATGCGCACCTTGCAGCCGCTGTCGCCACTGGCATCCACGGCCGCCGCCTCCGGCGCTGGCACCGAGCTGCTTTCCATCAGGGCTTGCTCGTCAAGGCCAGTCACTGGTGCGCTCCTGGGGTCGCGCTGCCGACTATCCACCAGCGATGCGCCCGCCATGGACACCAACGCCCGGCTGACAGACACCGGAGCGTCACACCCGCTGGCGCTGCCACTCGAAATTGCCTCCTGCTGTGGTGCAACAGCAAATTTGGATCTGAATGCGCCACCGCGGCCGTGAGTTGCGTCCGGAGAGGCGGCAGTGGCACGGGAATCGACATCAGTAGGGCCGCTAGTGGACGGCCGGTCTGAGTGCCTGCTGAAGCGCGAGCGAGGGCTGGCGGGGCCGCCGCAAAACTGCGCTGAGGAGCGCGGCGACGGCGACGGCGACTGCTGATGATGAGTCTGTGGCGACGACCTCTCCAGAGCCGTCGCAGCGGCCGTCGCAGGGCGAAGCAGCACGGGCGTAGGAGGTCCGCTGCTGCTGGAGAAGTGCTGACGCCGAAAAAGGGAAGCTTCTGCCGACGCTCCGCCGCCGCCACCAGCGCCCCCGCCGGTGGACACACTGGCAGACGCGTACTTGCAGGCCTCTTCGAGGTCCTCCATCAGCGGCTGCAGCAGCGGCACACTGCTCCGCTGCCCGCCACCGCCGCCGCCGCTGGCGCTGGCGGCCCCCTGTTGGCTCTCCAGCGACCCCCACCGCGACGTAGATAGCTGCTCAGAGCCCGACGGCGGGCACGGCAGCAACACAGAGGCACTGCTGTCGGTGCTGGCCCGGCTGAGGGCGGCGTGGCCGCTGGCTCCACTTCCAGCGGCACCCGCGTCTGGTGCGGAACCGGTTGCACCCGCCACGGTCGCGCGGCGGGTGGGCTGGTGCTGCTGCGGGAGCCGCTGCTGGTCGGCCGCAAGGACGCCGGCGGCGCTGGCCCGGGAGCCAAGCAGCCTGCTTCGCGCAGCAGCGCTGGACGCAGTGCTGCGGGCGCTGCCGCCGGCGGCGGCGGCGCCACTGACCGTGGTGTGCTGGCCGATGGTGATAGAGACCCCCGATGCCGTCGAGCGGGTGCTGGACGGTGCAGTGGACACGGACAGACGGTGTGTGAACGCCGCCGCGCCGGCTGCTGCACCGGCAGCGCTGCCGTCCGACGCCGGCGGCGGCTGCAGGCGGGAACCCCGCTCGCCTGCCGGTGGTGGCGTCGCACGGTCCTGGCTGAGTCCTGGCCAACAGGCGTTGGGGCCGCTTACCAGTTCTGGTGCGGAGTCACGATCGGCGGGCACCTGCTGTTGCTGCTGCTGTTGCTGCGGCTGCGGCGGGATGCTTGTGTTCATACTGGAAAGTAAGCCATCGTTGTTGAGGTCACGGATAGGCAGCAACAACTCCCCGTCTACACTTCCCATCACCCCGGCAAGACGCGCGCGATCCGGCAGCACTGAAGAGTCATGCGGTTCCGTGTCCGCCCGGGTTCCTGCTCCCCCAGCTGCTGCTGACAGAACGGGAGGCCAGGGGGACGAAGCGCCGCTGCCCCCAGGCCGCCCGCCACTCCCTCCGCTTTGTACGGCGGAAGTGGCCAAGTGCCCTGCTATCGCACGCTGCAGGTCGGCGCCGGACCTCATAGCAGCAGGCGTGGGCTGCGGGCCTGCGCTCGACGCCGTGCGCAGCAGCAGCAGCCCGTCCGGCGCTGCACGATCCTGCAGCTGCAGCAACTGCTGATGAGCTAGCCCGTCCAGCGGCGACTGTTGGTGCTGTTGCCGCTCCTGTTGAGGTGGCTGCTGCTGCTGCTGCTGCTGCTGCTGCTGCTGCCGCCGTAACGGCGACAGCGGAGCCGGCGGCTGCAGCGACCTGCGAGAGCTGAGTGCCAGCGGCAGTGACCCGCTCAGCGAGGGCACATTGAAGCGGCGCTGCTGCACGGGCGGAAGCGCGGCGTTGCCCCCGGCATGCTTCTGCTTCTGCTGCGCCGGCTGCTTCCTGCTGGGCAGCGACGCAAGCGCGCGCCCGAGGGGCCCGCCACCGCCGCCGGTGCCCGCCGCGCCGCCTGACGCCGCGGGCCTGTGCACCATCAGGACCGTGCGGGCGGGGTTGGACCAGCCGGGATTGCTGGGATCCTGGGCCACCCCAAAGCCGGCCGCGGCATCAGGCGCCGCCGGCACAATCTTGTCCCGCAGAAGCTCCGTGGGCCACGGCGCGTCCAGGAGCGCCTGCTGCGCGTCGAGGCAGAACGCCACCGCCTCGGCGCACGAGTAGAAGCTGAGGATGAATGCGTCGCCCTGCACGCACGCACGCAGCGCCAGCGGGCCGGCATTGATTGTTGAGTTGCTGCTGAGTTCCCCAGGCAAAGGATGGCGCACCCCATCCAGCAGGCCCGTAAGTTACGCGCCCTATGCACCGATCGGCCGCACGCTGGCAGGTTCAGCCGCAGCAGCGCCCACGCACACACGCACGCACGCGCCACTCGCCTCGGTGCAGCTCTCGTAGCCATCGTACGGCACCAGCTTGCTGCGCAGCGTCGCGTGGTGGACGCGCAGCGCCGTGTCGACCAGCTCCGCGGGGAAGTGCTCCCACAGCTCCGTCGAGCGCTGCGTAAGTAGGCATTTAGTTGTTGACATTTTTCAGTGCGTGAGGACCGCGGGCGCAGGCGGGTGGATGAAAGGGTAGCGAAAGCGAAATAGGGGCATCAGGGTTCGCAACGGGCACGTTGATAGATTCACACGGCGGTACACACGCGTAGCAGGCCAGCTGCCGGCGCCCATGAAACAAGCGGCAATCAACCGTGCGCAGCCAGTGTGGAATTCCCCGTGTGAGTTTGCGGCTTACCTCACTGCACACGATCGACCGTCGGCAGGATTCGGATGCATTTAAGTAGAGGGCGGGTTGCACCCCAGCACGTGCGCGGGGATAGCGGGGAACGGACACAAATGAGGTTAATTGCGGGGTTGCTGCATGCAAACAGTAAAAGCAGCCGCCCTGCCCGCCCGCTAGCTTGCGGTACTCACATGTCCGTGACGACGAGCGTTGTCGCGGGGTCGGCGCCAGGCGCCGCGCCCTTGGCGCCGCGCCGCCCTGGGCCGCGCGTCTTCCGCCGCCACAGCAGCAGCGGCACAGCTACCACCAGCAGCAGCACCGCGCACCCAACCGGAATGGCCACTGCCAAGGCCACCGTCGTGGACGTCGTCGATCCGCCGCCTCCACCGGAAGCGCCGCTGCCGCTGCCACCCGCAGCGGTAGACGCGCCGCCGCTGCGGCTGCCGCTGTCGGTGGGCGGCACCCAGTTGATGGACCTGCGGCGCAGCGCGCCGCACACGCAACGCCGCACACACGCACATGTGTGATCATGATGGCCGCATGCCTGCCCTTGGCCAGGCAGGTCCGTGCGTGCAGCAGCACGACTCAGCACGACTCAGCTTGCATGTAGTAAGCACCTATCTGCCTTCCCCACACCTACACGCACGCATGCACGCACCTGCGGTACATCGGGCCGAAGGCCTCGGGCCCGCCCGCCGCCGCCACCACGCCCGCCAGGACCGCATCCAGGTCGCGCAGGATGCCGGGCAGCGCCACGGCACCAGCAGCACCGGCGGCGGCTGACGACACGTTGGGGCCTGTCGCGGGGGCACGGTAGGACAGGGCCGCCGCCAGCAGCGCCGTCCTGCGCGCGGCAGCACGATACACGGAGAGTACGGCGGCGATCAAGGGTACCGTAGATAGCAAGGTCAGCAGCGCCTGCTCCGTCCTGCCCAGCAGTACCGGTGCCGTGCGTGCGCATGCATGCGGGTGCGCGCCACAGCCGGCGGTAAGTCGGCACGCCGCTGTCACGCTGGCTGCTGCCGTGAGGCGGCGTCCTCTCGCTCCGCCCCGCCTGATTCGGCCTGCCTCATCACACAGTACACACGCCACACGCCACACGACTCACGTGATGTTACTGACGCCGCGCACGCGCAGGTCGATGCCGGCGTTGGCGGTGCTGACGCTGCGGCTGATGACGTCCAGGAAGCGCGCCGTGTCGCCAGGGTCGTAGCCACGAGCCACCCAATCCCCCGCACGGTCAGGGCTCATATCTCCAGGCGCTAGCGGCAGCAGCTCTGCGGGGCAAGGCATGGAATGCGGACACACACACGCGCAGTCTCTTGTTGTCGTTTTCCCTTGTGATCTCTAATACACGCGCAGGCGGTAGGTGGGGCCGTGGGCACATCGATGCATGCGGCTCAGTACGCAGCCACATGCTCTGGCACACACACGCACACTAGCTATCTAGCTGCACAGCAGGTGCGTACGTAGGCTTACGACTGCATCTGTTGGACAAGCATTTGCCCCAACAACCCATCTTAGCATACCGCCCAAGCGCGCAGCCCCGCAGCACTCGCACGCTCGCTCGCCACCACGCTCCACCTATCTAATGATGAAGCCCTATCTGGTCCACACATCAAATAGCCAGCAGCAGGCATAGCGTACGTGCATGTGTGCCCGCACATGTATGTACACTCGCGCGCACATGCATGCACACCCGCTCGCTCACCGTTGGCCTGGTACCTCAGCTCGCCGAATACGTCGGAGGTAGCCAGCATGGAGAAGAGCTGGTAGCCGTAGAACTGCGTGTGTGCGTGTACGCGCCGTACGCACAAGCAATGGAAGTTGGGGGCCGGCACGCTTGGGGCGGGCCTCCTTTTGCTTGTTTATGAACACACGCAACACATGCACGAACACCCTGCACGCACCTGGTACTGCGGCGGCGACAGGCCGTTCACCAGTGCCACGGTGCTGGTCATGTAGATGACGCGGTTTAAAGGCCGCACCACACCGTCCTGTTGATGCCGGCGGGGCGGGAGAGGACGCGGAGGACGGGGGTTGGAAGGGCTAGCAGGGCGGGGTGCATGCGACACATGCGACGCCGCGCGGGCTGCTAGTGCTTGTTGGGCTGTTTGGGTTGTGCACCACGTGCACCACGCGCACCACGCTGCTCGCAGATAGGCAGATATATGGGCCGCCAACTGCTGCAGCAAGGCTTGCAAAGGCGCGGTCGCCGCCGCCAGCAGCTGCAGCAGTTGTGATCCCAACTACGGTAACACCAACTTACCGTGGGGTCGCGGGCCTGGTCCGTGGCCGATGGGCAGAGCGTGGCGTCACATGGCACCAGGCGGCGGGTGGGCCGGTCCAACACCCGAGTGGAGCCGGGCAGCAGCGCCATGCCCACATTCCCCCGCACCACCCGGTTTGCGGCGTCGCCCACGTTTGATAACTGCGCACGCGTCAAGCGAGGCGGCGGTGAACGAAGAACCAATCAAGTCAGTTGCAAATGTAGAATTTCGAAAACAACTGGGGCCAAGCAGCGCGCGCGTATGTAAAGCAGATACCTGCAGCACGCACGCACGCACGCACGCACGCACGCATGCACGCACGCACGCACGAACGAACGCACGCATGCACGAACGCACACACGTTTCCCTTGTGCTTTCTAACTCACACCTGTACCAATTTTCCAGCCATCCTTGCCCCCCGCTAGTTGGTTTATCTTGGGCTGATACACACACACTCCAGCCCCCCAAACACACACACACACACACACACACACACACACACACACACACACACCTTGAAGCGAGTGGCATCCGCGATCGCTAGCAGGCACTGGCCGCGAGTGAATTCGGAGATGCAAGCCGGAGCCGCCGACTCCGTGGGACCCACCGCGGACAGGCGCCGCAGAATCTGTCAAAGGGAGTAGCACGTCAGCAGCCTTGTCCAACCGGCAGGAGCGTCACCAGCAGGATCCCGTCAGCAGCCTCGCCACAGCCTCGCCACGTACGTATCACTTCACCACCGTAGTTCGGGCACCGCGGACCCATCCAATGTCTGCTTCACACACACAGCGCACCCCGCCGGCGGCGGCCCCATCCCTGCTCGCTGTTTGTGAGCCCCGGCCGGCCGCAGCACCGCCTGGTTGCAAACCAGGTAGACGGGATTGGTCCGCGGTGGTCCACGCACGCACGCACGCACCTTGAACGCCTGCTCGCCCGCCTCAGAGTTCAGCAGCGGCGCCAGCGTCTCCGGGTCGTACAGCAGACCCGAGCTGGGGCCGCGCGTCTGCACGTACCCGCCCAGGATGATGCGCAGGATGACGGACTCGGTACGGCAGCCTGCGAACGCGCGCGGACACCACACATGTATGCCTTTCAGCAGCTGCACACAGTATTGTGTGACGCACACAACGAAGAGTGCATGTGCGATCCCTGAGCACACACACACGGAGCGCATACAGAGCAACGTGCGATGGCGTCGGCAAACCCTCAGGCACACGCGGCGGGGCTTGCACCTGCGAACCCATCTAGAGAGCCAGCCAGCCGGCGCTCACCGACGGGCATGACGCATGCGCCGTTGAGGCCGTCTGGGCCTCGGTGATAGCGCTCCGCGAGATCAGCAAACTGCTCCCACGTCTGCGGGGCGCGCAGCAGCAGCAGCAGCAGCACGGTAGCGCCGAATCAAGAGCGGTGCCGCCATACATGCGTGCATGCGCGCATATGAACACGCACGTGACGCAAAAGAGGCGAGGTAGGGCTACGCTCAAACATGCAGTCAACACGCATATCTATGTCCTCCAGCTACCAGCAAGTTTGATGCGCTACCCCTCCTATCCGTCCACGCACGCACGTGCCCTGTGGGCTGTGGGCGCCGCCCCTATCTAGGGCCTGGCCTAGCTAGCGCCTAGTTCGCGCGCTCGCTCTGCTCTTGCTCACCGCCGGCACGGTCAGGTTGTCGCGCTGGAAGATGTCCATGCGGTAATACATGATGAAGGGGGAGGCCAACAGCGGCACCGCGCGTACGGCGTTGTCGTACAGCGTGGAACTCCTGTACGATTCGGGCAGCTTGGCCCAGCCGTCGTCCCCCAGGCTGAGATAGGTCAGGTCAGCCAACTTGCCGGGCACCTGCGCCGCGTCACCCAGCCCCGTGACAGAGACTGCACGCACGGAACGCACAGCAGCAGGCGCAGCCGGGACGAGGGAGGGTTACAAAGATGGTACAAAGAAGTGTAGCAGCATACGAGGGAGGGGGGAAGGCAGGGGGCGACAGGTGAGTAGTCGGCTGCTGGCTTGGCTGGCCGGGGGGGCGGGCGCCAACTGCTGGTGGTGATGGGACACGGCCGCGCATAACGCAAGTTACGGTGGCCTTACTTCTTGCTTGTGTTCCTAGCCAGCTGCGGACCGGTGTCCAAGTGATAGGCCTCCGGCAGACCGGGCAGATTAGGCAGATAGACCCCATGAAACGATTCAATCTAGCCAGCCAACCAATTGCGCGCTTGCTCGCTGCTATCCATGCATGTGCTCGGCACGCACCCGTGCTGAGCAGCAGCACTCACCAATAAAGACGTCATAGCTGCTATTGGCGGTGGGCGGCCGGGGCTCCAGAAGCATTGCCTGACGCTGTTGACTGTATGTGACCTGCATTTCGTGTTGGCAACAATGCATCCGTGGCATTCGTTCATTGGTGCGGCAAGGTGCCAGGCATGCTTCACGCGTTCGGCATGCTGTGTGTGAGATAGATCGTGAGCTTGCCCCTCCCATATGTACGTAATAACCACACGGTATGCCCACCGCCCGCGCCAACTGTCCTCTCCTTTCGAGCCCCCTGTGCCGTTTCACACACACACACACACACCTGATTCATGATATCCAGTGAAACGGGGATGCCCGTCGAGTCCGAAAAGGTGTCATTGAGGATTTTCCCCAACGTTTGCAGCGCCACCAAGCTCGGAGCGACGATGCGCAGGGGCTGCACACGCACGGTGTGGGAGCAGCAGCTTGTGTCCGTTGTGGCCGCATCAGCAAACGGCAGTAGCTGGCCAATCACGTCCAGGAGCGCACCCCAGCATTCGGCAGAAAGCCCGAAACACATGCTGTCGAACCCCGTGTTTTGCAATCTGACACAGCACGCACACGCACCCGTGGCTCGCTCCCGGGCACGTCCCCGCTGCCCACGCAGGCATGCAGCGTCGCGGCCACCGCCAGGCCCATTTTGCTTAACAAGCTGCTGCTCGCACCGCTGCTGGAGTTCTGGGAGGCGCTCGCGCAACTGCGGGCATACATAACGAAGCAGACACCGTCGAACCCCGGCGCTTAGTTGAGCAAGTGCGGCCACAGTGCCGCTGGCAGCTGCAGTCTACTGCACGAAACCAGGGTTCTGGATAGCCGACTACGTGTGCGTGGCTGGCGTTTTATGTGAAACGACCGCCCCGGCCATTGCACTTGCCAATGCGGTCTTGTGGCACCCAGGCTGGGGGTGGTCCACGTGTCTGCCATCAACAGTCAAGCTCTCACCTTGCCCTAAGCTGCCATTGTGAGCGCAAGCCGCAGCGAAAATCTCCAGCCGCGCTGACGTCGCTGGCGCTCGCGGTGCTTGAAATGAGCAGCGAAGCAAATATGAGCGCAACTAACGAGCTCCCCATTTGCTGCTCCTCTGCAGCGGTGGTGAGACCTTTTGACGAGGCCCAGTGGCGCTCGCTGGCGCCGCTCGCGCTTCTAGTTCATTCCTCTACACTGCGTCCCAAGCTGCAGCATGCTCCTGCTTGAACGCCAGCGCGCGCCTTGTGTTGGTGCGGCTCTCTGGCCCGCTGCAGTTTAACGTCCGCGCAGCTCACCAGAAACCGGGATGCAATCTAGGATAATATGAAGAGGTTAGCAAAATATATTGTGATAACTTGGCAACGGTTCAGCCGAAGGGGGTTCGTGAGGCTCATTGCGCGGGAAGTACTGTTTCGGCGGTTCCCTATTTTGTTTCCTTCAATTGGCGCTGCATATAGAATTTGGGACGCTATACAGCGCACAGCAAAACGTGGCCGCAGCACGCCGAAACGACGCGGCCGGTGAACGGGTCAGACACAGGGTCAGACACACTGGCGAAAGAGTGCAGACCGATGAGAAGTTTTTGGCTCGCACACGTCGCGAGTGTGCTGTGCCTCACCGGCGCGCGTTGCATGCTGCCCAGAGAATTTAACGACTCGGGCGGCTGGGACCGGCTGGGATCGCCCCGTATGGTCCTTCGACGACGCCCCCTCCTACCCTCGCCCCTGACGTTGCATTTGCAGCAGCGCTGCTAGGCTTCGCCCAGCGCCCGCGCCCCCGGCAGCAGGCGCACCCAGCAGCGCATCTACTCGCAACACAGCCGCATGCAGCGCCCGTTTGTAGCACACGCGCCATTGCAGCGCCAGCCCCCCGCACGTCAACCCATCGCTCAACGCCGCCGCTGCTTTCCGCATCCCTGCGCCTTGGGCCGACCCACTGCTACCGGCGGCGCCCTGCCGCGCTTGCGCTAGCGATGCCGGCGCAGCCGCCACCTCTGGGCCCGGCTGGGCCGTCCTGCGCGACGCCGCGTCCTCCTCCGTGCCCTGGCCCTCATGGCCCTGGCCCTGGCCCTGGCCCTGGCCCTGGCCCTGGCCCTGGCCCTGGCCCTGGCCCTGGCCCTGGCCCTGGCCCTGGCCCTGGCCCTGGCCCTGGCCCTGGCCCTGGCCCTGGCCCTGGCCCTGGCCCTGGCCCTGGCCCTGCAGCTCTGCCAGGTCCTGGGCCAGGCTGGTGGGCAGGTCCGACAGCTGGCGCACACAGGCCGCCCGCAGCCAGCCCAGCGCTATGCGGTCACCCTGTGCGCAGTGGCGGAACGTTCAATTGCTAGACTAGTCGACTCTTGTCCACATAGCCAACAGTCGCAAGAGTCGCAGCTGTTACAAAAGAGAGGCAGGAGGTCCGGACCTGCCGCACCTGCTCACTGATCCGCTCGCCGGCAGCCAGGCGATGACCCTGCATTCGCCGCTCCGCAGGTGTCGCGGCGCAGTAGCGCAGGAAGCGCAGCAGCGCCCAGCTGGGCGCGCCGCAGCCGCCGCCGCCGCCGCAGCCGCCACCGGTACCGCAGCCGCTGCTGCTGCCGGTGCACAGCGCCTGCTGCGGGCTGCCGCCGCCGTGCACAAAGCACTCGTCGGGCGGCAGCGGCGGCGCGCCGGCGCTGTAGCGGGCGCTGTCGGGCACGGGCAGCATGGCTGCATCCAGCGGCGCCGTGTCGTGCGGGTTGTCCTGTTGTAGACATGACAAGGGAGCAGAGCCGGAATGCACGTGCTCAGTCATGTTGCTGCTTCCAGCACCTGCCACTGGGAGCGCCAAGGCCCGAGCACTTGCTGCACTCAGCCCCGCCGCGCACCTGCATCACGAAGCCGTAGTGCTCCAGCAGCTCCAGGTTGCTGTGGCGGCCGTAGCACAGCAACACTTGCTGCCCCGCCGCCACCCGCCGCCGCACGACGATGGCGTACTGCTGCCGGCCCTCGTCCCAGCTGCCGTCGCCCGCTATGGCGCCCCCGTCCTCCGCCTCGTGCGCCGCCCCTGCTTCCTGCCCTGGCTCGAATATGGCCTCCGTGCCGGCTGCCGTTGCAGGTGGCCGCAGCTCAGACGGCTCCGGACCGCACACCCCACCACCCCGCGCCAGCGCTTGTGCCGGTGAGATCGCCACGTCCTCCGACCCCGGCGCTGCCCCCGCTTCCATTGCGGTGTCCTGAGGACCAGCATGCGGATCACGCCCGACGCCCGGAGCACCCGCCCCAAGCTGCAACGCATCAAGAGCTTGGCAGCAGCGCTGGGCTCCCGCTGCAGCTGCTGCTGAGCCTCCTTGTTGGGCTTCGTGGCCGCCGCCACCGTCAACTTGCGGTGCGTCAGCAGATGTGCACGGCGTGCTGGTTGCGCCTGTGGCACCATCTGCTTCACCCAGTGCCACGCTTGCAGCCTCCGCCCCGCCGCCTGCGGCGGCCGCTGCTACCACCGGCCCCTCCTCCGCCACGCCTAGCTGCGGGACGTAGGGCGGCGGCGGCGGCGCGTAGTTGTGCAGGTCGCCGAAGGGCGTGAGGGCGCCCGCCGGGCACCAGGGCAAATACATGGTGCGGCTGTGCAGCGTGGAGGCCGCCCACAGCCAGGAGCGCAGCAGCATGAAGCGCTTGGGCAGGCCTGGGCGGCATGGGCACGTCCAGCCAGCGTTGGTCAGCGGGCGCGGGAAGGGGGGGGGGGGGTAGTCAGCAGAGGTACGCCGGGCGGACACATCCCCGTATGGCTGAGGCTGGTTACGTATGCGTGGCGGAACCAGCGACGCGTGGCGGTGGAGGGTGGGCGCGGTACAGGGCGGCCTCCCGCCATTCGTCTCACCCAAAGCCCGCAGCAGGGGCAGCGTCGCCCGCCACTCGTCGCGCGCCCGTTCCGCCGCCGCCGCCGCCACGTCCCGCGCCAGCTGCAGCTGCAGCGCCGCCGCGTCATCAGCGGAGAAGTGCGCCAGGGACGTGTAGGAGCGCGGCAGCTGTTGCAGGTAGGGGTGCCAGAACGAGTCAGGTCCCTTGGAGACCTCATGCAGCAGGTGGGTGGCGAGCAGCTGGTGCGGCGTGAGCGCGGCGGCGGCCGCGACGTCGTCGGGGTCAGCCGAGGCGGCCAGGCGTGCCAGCGCGCCAGACAGCGCGGGGTCGGCACGTGCGCTGCGTGTGGTCATGAGCAGCCGGCCGGGCACACGCAGCACGACGTCGCCTGGCGCAGGTGGGTGGTCGGTGAGCAGGGCGCGTGCAGACGGGTGCGGTCACGGTGGGAGCGAAGGGAGGCGGTGCTCAGTCTTGGGCTTAGCGGGGCTCAGCAGGGCTCAGCGGGGCTCCACATGTCATGCTAGTAGCAGAGCTGCACACGTCACCGCGAGGCCGGAGGGGTGCTTACCGGGGGCCAGGTCGCGTGTCGCCACCACCCCGCGCCATCCTTCGGCGACGTACGCCGCCTCGATGTTCCCGAACTGTACGCCGTGCTTCACACACCAAGCCAGAAGCTCGGGGTCAGCCATCTCCCGTTGATTGCGCTAGTGCCGGCTCTAGTGTTTTCGTAGAGCTGGTTGCGACTGTAGGCGGCGTGGAGGTTGGGCCATCGGCAGCCAGGTTTGAGGGTGTCGAGTCTTCGTGTCCTGTGACCTGTTGTCATAAGCTGTTTGAAATACAAGGGCCAATTACCAACTTGCAAAGCGCCACGTCCTGTTTGCATACCGATTGCAGTCAATGCAGTTTGGAAATGCACTTCACTTCTACGCACTCGCCGACTTGCAGCTGATAATTAGTGTAGAAATAATACATCATCACATGCTACTGGCAACATCAGCACAGCACAGCTGAGCTGCGAAGCTGGACCGGACCTGGACTCATCGTTCTCGCTCATGTTGTAACCGGATATTGAGTATAAACAAGCAACCATGTCAAAACTACTTCGGGCAAGTTCTGGCGAAGCGCGGGCCCATTTTCGCGCGCGACCGGCGGCCTACGAGCACCGCTAACGCCTCTCGCACTTTGCTTTACAGGTCTTGAACCCGGCAATAACGCAGTATAGGGATCGGCGCTTCGAGGGCACGGAGGTGTGTGGGCGCCACCTCGGTCTGGCACACGCAGGGGTTGCAGCACACACACAGCCCTTGCAGCACTTGGGCATGCATTTGGGAGAGGGGGCCTCGCAGCAGGGTCTGTGGGCATGAGAACGGGGAAGAATTGAGCTTCAAGCCCAGGAAAATGGGCGGGGTGCTGGCCTATGTGCTGCTAACTCGGTCCTGTGCTTCCCCACGTCGAACCCTGCCCACCCCCACCCCAAACACGCACACACGCAGGCCGACTGGGAGACCGCGCTGACCACCAGCACCACCGTGTACGTGGGCAACCTGGCCTTCACCACGCGCGAGGAGCAGCTGTACGACGTATTTGGGCGGGTGGGGCACATCAAGCGCATCGTCATGGGGCTGGACAAGATGCAGAAGACGCCCTGCGGCTTCGCATTCGCCATCTACTACACGCGGCGGGTGCGTGCGGCCGCTGCGGTGGCCATAACCGCTTGGGGGTGACTGGGGGGACAAGCAAGGAAGGAAGGAGGCGCAGGAGGCGGGGGCCCAGACAGAAGCGCCCACACAGGCGTCATGCCTGGGTGCAGGCGGGCGTGCGCGAGCAGCGGTCAGACCGACCCCGCACCGCGCGGGCTCTCCTGCGTGCTATGCCCGTGTGCCGTGCCGTGCCGTGCCGTCCTCACCCGATTGTCCTGGCGCTGCTCGCTCGCCCGCTCGCAGGACGCGGAGGAGGCGGTGGCGTTCCTGAACGGCACGCTGGTGGACGAGCGTGCCATCCGCGTGGACCTGGACTGGGGCTTCGTGGAGGGCCGCCAGTACGGGCGGGGCCGCTCGGGGGGCCAGGTGGGTGCGCGCATGCCGGCGGCGGGAGGAGGGAAGGTTAGAGGTGCGACTGCAGATGGCGGGATGGAAGGGCGGGCGCGCGGGCGCCGATGGCGATGGCGATGCGGGGGGCGGGGGCATCGTGTGTTGGGCAGGGAAGGTGCGGGGCATTCCTGCACCGGCCTTGAAATGGGTGCGATCTGAGCGGGAGCCGTGGGAGGACGTGGACGGCGTGACGGCGAGGGATGCGCGCTGGCGTGGGCCGACCGCCTGGGAGCGTGGGGCTTGGCAGCCTGCGGAATGCGTTCTTGAGAGGCCCGTGAGCACGTCACAGCGGCTTCCCTTGTGTCACTTCCGCCCATTTGCGCACGTGCCTGACTACGCCCTTGGCACACCGCCTTTTCCCTCGCCGTCTCCGCCCCTCCCATCGCAGGTGCGTGATGAGTTCCGTCAGGACTACGACCCCGGCCGGGGCGGCTATGGCAAGCTGGTGCAGGCGGAGCTGATGGAGCAGATGGGCATGGGCATGGACGGCGGCGCGCCGGGCGGCGGCGGCGGGGGCGGCCGGGAAAGCAAGCGGCAGCGCGTGCAGGGAGAGGGCGGCGGCGGCCGCGGCGGCGGCGGCCGCGGAGGGCAGGGGCGCGGCGGCGCAGGCGGCGGCCGCGGCGAGGAGGGCCAGCAAGGCGGCTGTGAGGAGGAGGCGGAGGCCGAGGGCGGCGGCGGAGGCGGCGGTGCCGAGCAGCAGGCGGAGGAGCAGGTTGAGGAGCGGGCGGAGGCCGGCGGCGGCGTGGATGAGGGCGGCGTAGACGAAATGGAGGCTGAAGGGGCGGGAAGAAGGGAGGTGGAGGTGGAGGCTGAGGCGGAGATAGACGAGGACTTTGCTGGGGGCGACCCAGAGGCGTTTGAGGGTGACGGGTGAAGGGGAGGGCATGGGCGGCGCAAGCCGCAAGGGTGACGCTATGGCATCGAGTGTTGCGTGCCTGCGCCAAGTGCGGAGTCGGGTCCTGGGGCATGGGTGGCGCAAGGCATGAGTGGCACGAGGCGGCAGACACAACAGAACTGTAGGTGGTGAATGCACAGGCCGGTCAGGACAGCACGAGACTGTTGGGCATACCGTATAGGCGGCGTAGAGAGATGCGGATTGACGGATATGTAAACATGATCTTTGTTTGTCACGCCCTACTCCGTGATGACGCACCCCTGGACAACTTTGCAACCTGGTTGTCTGTTCTAGGCGCAAACTCAACAGACAAATACTGCTCACAAACTGCTTCGGCGTGTGGGGACGCCACGGATGCACCATGTACTGGCACTGATCAAGTCTTTCGCCCCTTACAGTCAACGTCTCAACACGATGCCGGGTCTGCATTGGGCTGCTGTCCCGCGCATCGGCGCATAGACAGTCTCACAGTGTCGTGTCTTGACGTCTCAACCCTGGTCAGCACGTATCCGCAGCGCGCGCCCAGGGCAAACACCGCCACCCGCCATGTTGCGCTGCGCGACCTCATTTCACCAACTCCCAGCCACCGTAGTAGCCCGCTGCACCTCGTACGCCGTCCCCCGTACCCCGTCCCGGGGCTCTCCCGGGGGGGCTCTTATTCCCGCCCGCTGCCCGCTGTCTCGACCCATTCGCCGGCGCCAGGTCCCGCGCTTCCCGTCCCAGCTTCAATCAGCGCCTGCGTCAGCATTTCAGCAGTCTTCAGCGAATCCTTGCAGCATCGCCGGCAACCCCGCATGCGGTACGCGGCGCGGCGCCTGCTCTCTTAGCGAAGTGTTTGCTAGGAAATTCTCTGTCAGGCACGCCAGCGCGGGTGCCTCCGTCCTCCGCAGCCGCACAAGGAACTCTCCTCCGAACCGCAAGGTCAATGACAATGGGATAAGCGGACGCCGTCGGCCATGCCGCGCTGACTGAACGGGAACCGGCGGCAGGAACGCGATCTACTGCCGACTGGGCTGTCCCGTGGCTGTACCGCCGGCGTGCTCGAGACTTGTCGGCACCGGAATGCAGAGGTCGGTCGGGGGTGAGTGGGGATGCGGTTCCCTCCGCTGCATGAAGGAATAGCTGTTCCGCAATCAGCCGCGGCCGTGATGCGCCGCCTTGGTCGGGCCGCCGCGCCTGCGGCCACATTGGCGAGGCGCGGGTGCGTTAGCAAAGCGACGCATGGAGCAAAGCGACGCATGGAGTGACTGATAGACCGTGCATGCGCGGCAGAAGTACAGGACCACAGTACAGTGCAGTCCCCAGCGACAAAGCAGCTTCCCGTGCGCTTGCCGCCCCTGCCGCACCCGTGTTGGCGGCCCGTACGCATGCCGTGCATGGGGCCCTGGGCAGTCGCAGCATCGTAGCCCAGAGCCCATAGCAGGGGGAGGCCCCATGTCCCGCCGCGGCTGCCCGGGAGATCCACCCGCTAGGCGGGGCCGGGCCGGGCTGGGGGCCCGGACAGCAGTACGCCGCCGGCGATGTCATCGCATGGCGCCGAGCACAATGCTTGGGACCGGGACTGAGATGTCCAGGATGCTGGGCGGGGATAGGGCAGTTGCTGTACATAAGGTCGCGCGGGTAACGGGCGTTGAGACCGTAACGGCCCGATGGGGCTCCCACCGCTCTCATGCGGATGACACACGCTTGCCCAGCCACTGCCCCGTCGCCCGGCTCAGTGCCGCTGCACCGGCGGCGGCAGGCTGTCAACGCCGGGCGCGCACGGCAGGAACAGGCGCCGCAGCAGGCCGCGGCTCACGGGCGGCTCGGCGCCCAGGAACCAGCCCTGCAGGGAAGCCCGGACAGGCGGCGTGATATGATGGTTTGCCAGGGTGCAGGACCAGCGAGCAGCGGCCCATGCCCCCACGGCATGGTCTAGCGGCGGCTCACGGCGGCCAGGCTATGCACAACCTTGCGCACGGGGATGCTGGGGTGGCGATTTCCCCCACCAGCCCCGCTTGCTGCAACTCGCCAGCCAGTAGCCACCCTCACGCGCGCCCCCCACCTGGTGCATGGCGCCTATCACGGTGCCCCAGCGACCTGTATATTGTCAAGCGCGGCAGGTACGGCATGCGGCGATGTGTTCATTGTGCAGAGCAGGTTTTGAAGGCGACCAACTCATTATCGATAGACAGCCACCGCTTGGTTGCAAGCTACGCACACCGTACGCCGCGCACCTTGGAACTGCTGCCAGGGAGAGCTGTCATGCACGACTTGAGGAACCATGTACGCACCCCCTGCGCCGGAGCCCTGCTGCGGCAGAAGAGCGTCACCGCTGTTCCACCCCACTGTCAGGTCCTGGTGCTGCTGCCCCTTTGCGTCCTGCTGGCGTTGGGCCCCGGCGCTGCTGCCGTTGCCCTGCTGCTGCTGCTGCTGGTCGTGGTGGCGCAGATGCTCCTTCGGCGGCTGTGAAGGCGCCTGCTGCTGGAGCTGCAGTTGCACCGCATCCGCATCCGCGGCAGCGGTGGAAGGGGAGTTGTCTGTGTCGGGGTCAGCTGCAGCGGTGGCGTGCAGCGCGGTCGGCGGGCGGGGGGCGGCCAGGGCCAGGGGCAGGGCGCAGCCCCGCGACCTAACGGTGGGGCACAGGTGCGGTGCGCCCTGCTGCAAGCAGGATGCCACATGGGCAAGATTCACGTGAGGATCTCAGTATCTGGTAAAGAGCTATCGATGAACTGTGCTACTGAGGACATGCGCACCACCGGCACTTGTGCCACATACGGCACACCATGGTTGAGGTGGCCTGACCGTCCCACTAGCACTGCAGCCAGGCCCCGGCTCACCGACTGAGGCACGCCGCACATGCGCACAATGCGGGTCGGGCTCCAAACGGGACCCGTTCGTGAGGTACGGTCGTTCGCGGCGAAGAACAGGCGCGGGATGATGCCACACTGCAGGGCCGGGCAGGGCGGCCGGGGTCAGCGGGCAGCGGCTACGGGAGCACGTGCAGGACGCTGGAGCCGACAGCTGCGGGTCTGTTGGGGGCAAGGCGGGTCGAGAGAGCGTCCCAGGCGTACACTCACGTGGGGATAGATGCCGTGTCCGTTTATCGCGACATGGCCGATGATGCGGCCGCAGCGGGTGCGGGGCACATCCGCGGCGGGGCACCACTCGCCCTCAATGTTGCGGTGCGCGTTGTACCACACGCCCTGCAGTAAGGGGACCGAGTGCGGGCGTTGCGGGGTGGGGTGCCCGGTTATGCCTCCCCTTGCCCCTCCCCTTCCCTCCCAATTGCTCCCACGCCTGTGAGCGCTCATCGGCCGGCCTCACCTGCAGCTCAAGGCTGCGCGCATCCAGCCGCACCGTCAGATGCTCCCAATCTGCGCGCAGGCCCAGTGGCAGGATGCAGGACTTGACGCCACCGAGCGGCACAGCTTTGGCTGCGCAACCCCCTCAACCACTCCCCCCCGCCCAGCCCATCCTGCCCGCCCCGCCTCCCACTCCACCCCGCGCGCCCCTCACCTCCCACGTGGTGCCCAACCATGAACAGGGGCAGGCCGAAGGGCACCGCGTAGTGGCCGTTGAAGGCGTAGAGGGTGATGTAGTTTATCTCGTACGCCTCCGGCCGCCCATGGACCTGGTCCAGCAGCAACTGCAAGCGCACAAATATCCTCATGTCCCGTTTGTTTTTTGGGTAAACGAATGCCCGCATCCGCACAGTGATGTCCACCGTGTGGCAGCGCCGCCCGCGCAGTTAGCCGGGCTCCGCGCACACGGTAGAATGCTGGGCACGGAACGCAGGCAGACTTCGTGCTTGCATGCAGGGTGAGAATCCGGACTAGGTTCTTTCTCTACGCCCGCCCGGACTAACCTTTGCGTGCACATAGATGGGCACCTCGCTCAGCCGCCGCCGGTCGTGGCCACCGTAGTGCCTCCGCTCCAGCGTCAGGCTGAGGTTTTCGGGATTTGACACACGCTCCTGCGCCGCCAGCAGCTTCTCCTGCGTTAACTGCACCGCCGGGGTGCCAGGAGGCGGCCGGCGGCAAGGCACCACGCGGCGTGGGAGTCGGCGGTGCGCGGTGACTCTGACGTCGGGGGCTCGCAGATGGTCTGGTGACAACTGGCACGGAGCCCCGGAGGCACGTCGCTGCCCCCAAACGCTGGCAGCTTATAGACTCTAGCAGCACTCACCTGGCCCGCCGGGAGCATCTCCTGGACGCCGCCCGGCACCGAGCGAAACTCATGTGACTCGCCACAGCCGGACACGCCCTCGTTGTAGTAATGCAGCCCGGCTCTGTCCATAAACCATTCTACGCTACATGGCATGTATTTGTCCAAGTGGTGTAGAAAAAGGACCGGGCAAAACCGCGCGAGGACGTCGTCCGTCAGAGCTGCAGCCATCGCGTTAAGGCTGTTTGCTCGTGCGGACACGTTAATACGTAGTTAGTATTGCGATAGTACCGCTGAGCGCGGTCTGAGGAAGCTGGCGCGTCGCTTTGGAGGTGACAGATGGCGACGGATGCGCCTTGCTGCCGACGCCCTCGATATGGCCAGGTGTCGTCTCGTTGCGGTCCCATGGCAGCCACCAGGCCCTGTCGCCTCCAGGTCCCCCCATCCATGTACCCGTTCGCGCCGGCGGTTAGTACCCTGTTGATAAACACCACACGGTTGTGTGGCGCACTGGCGCTGAACCTCGCGTGGCACAGTCTCGCATGGCACGGCGTGGCTTCCTTCAACTTCCACTCCATCCTCCTGCCCTGACTTGGAAGGGCGATGACCACGCGCTTGCACCTCTCCTGACTATTCGCCACTTTGCCCCCGCTCAATCCAGATGCAGGCATCTTCAGGCGGTTGCGGAGGTCCGCTCCTGGCCTGTGAGTGGTGAGTGGTATTACAGGTGGTCCCTTCTCGGGTTCTCGGGTCACTCCCCTGACCATCACACCTGGCAAAGTTTGCTAGCCGTACGCATGTCACTGAGCGCAGAGATGTCCTTCATAGGCAGGTTCGATGTCAATTCAGTAGTAGGACTAGCAGGCGCATCACCTAATTAGAGCGGTGGCACCCAATGCTGTTCAACAGGCAGAAAAGTAGGCACATACAGTGGAACCCGTTGAAACCAGAGCCCCACCTAGCCTGAATTGCGATCGGCCCCTCAATCCTGCCCACGGTCGCATGCAACCCCACCGCATCTCAAACGCACAAACGTGGCTATAACACTACTCGCATTTCCGTGTTTGGTCAATCAAGTCAGATAGTCGTAAGCGCAGCATCACAGACTGTTAGTGTTTGGTCTCAGACAGTTCAGGAATCACATGTCGTCAAGGTCACACACATCCGGAATGGCCACTTCCATCCGGTCACCACATACACGCAGGAAGCGGTGTGTGTGTCGGACACTTTCAGCCAGGCGTTATCCCGCCGGCGCCGTGGCAATCCAAGCGAAGCGAAGTCAGCTAGCAAGCCTCTGATGCTAGCTAGTGCTACCGCCTTGGCGCGGGCCAGAGCCCCCTCAGTGAACGGCTTCCGTGCGCGCATGTACCGCCGTGCACTCTCCATCGCGTTAAGTGCGGCCAGGGCCACCACCTCCCATACGCATTGCTGTATCTGCGTTGGGTCCGGGCTCTCCAGCAGCCAGACGTGATGCCGCCGGACAGGGCAGCCCGCGTCGGTGCGGCCAGCATTGATGGTGTCCTGTAGCAGCTCCACCACACTCTGCGCGACGGGGCACTCCCAAAAGTGATGCAGTCGAGGCGAGGGCGGCATCACCGCCGGTGACGGGGGAGAGGCGTATGCGCCACATACGCACGGCTCCGGCGAGCTGCCATGGATGTGCGTATTTCCCAGCATGCCCACACCGTCAACCGCCAACCGCCACAGCACCTCCTTGTGCTTCAGTTCCCATCGTACTTGCCACACCGAGGCCATGTGTCGCCGGAACTGGACCAGGCGCTGGCGCCCAGGGGCGGGAGGCAGGGTGGCGCCCAGGGCTTCAGCCACATAAGCATGGTGAAGACGCGTGCGGTCCTCATTGACGCCAGTTAGCTGCATTGCTGTGCCGTCGCGGACAGCCAAGGCGGTCAGGGGAACGGGGCGTTGGTGCCCCTGGATGAACCATCCCATGCGGCTGACAATCATCTCCACGACCTGGTCCTCGGTGGGCAATGCTGCGGCAGGGGTGGCTGCGTGGGTAGGCGGGTGAACGGGGGCAGGGGCTGGCTGGGCGGCAGCGGGACCTAGGGGGTCGGTCGCTGGGGCGGGGGGACGCGCTGACGGCGTTGGTGCGAGACACGGCGGCGCTGGGGGCGCAGGGGGCGCAGGAAGGTGCAGGCGCGCAGCAGCAGCCCAGGAGGGGTTGATGTCCAATAGCAGGGCATTAATGGCAGCGATGGCCTGCACGCGATCCGCAAAAGCGCCCGCCACGGCGCTAGATGGCTGTAGCTGTTCCCGCACCAGCTGCGCCCATTCGGTTGCCAGCAAGGTGAAGATGTGGATGCCCGGAGTCGATGCCAGGCGGTGACGCCACCATGTTTCATACGCGCAAAGCCGTCGTAGACACGCACGGCGTCACCCAGCGTGCGCAGGCGACGGCATTCCGTGAGCTGTAGGTGATAGGCTTCGAGGCCGGGGCGGCGGCCCGAGGGTGGCGCGTTGGGTAGCAGCGGGTTTCCCCATAGTGGCGTGTTGACGCACCACGCGCCGGGCGTGAGAGAGGAGGTACCAATGTCGACTGCTGGGGGCAGGTGGGAGAGGGCTGTGACGATGCGGTGGACGTCGGGAGGCAAGGACGGGGTGCCAAGCCTGCATTACCGTACCGCGCACATACAGCCCGGCGCTCAACACCCCATGACTCCATGAGCTCACGTCGTGGGGCTCGCGTATCGCTTTCAGAGTGTCCCTGTCGTCTAGCAGCAATGCAGTATGCTGCACGCAGGTTCAAAACCTGCTCCTTCCAGAACACACCCCACAGCAACCTGCCCCAAAGCCCATCCTGCATCCCGATGCCTCGCGTGCATTGCTTCATGCTCCATGCATATTGCAGGTGTCTTCAGCAGCGGCAACCAATGCACCACACGCATCAGCTGCCTATCCGTCGCACTTTCTCCGATGCTCCGGCAGCTCCGCAACTCCCGTGCGCGTGCCACGTCACTGCATGTCCAAATCCTTCGAGCGAAGGCGCTGCTCTATGGCGAGGGCTCTCCCAGGCAGGTCCCAGCAACCCCATCAATCCTGCAGGAACAGCTTGATGGAGATGAGCTGGAACGGCTTGTACGGCAGCTCCACGTACCCGCCCGCCCCGCCCGCCCGCAGCCCCCCGTGCCCCGCCCCCGCCCCCGCCCCCAGCACCACCCTCAACTTCTCCTCCCGCTCCCCCTCCTGCAGCCCCTGCCCCTGCGCCTGCGCCTGCTCCGGCCCCAGCTCCTGCTCCAGCAGGTCACACAGCGCGCCGCCCGCCACCGGCAGCCAGTCGGGCCACTCGATGCGCGCCACGCCGCGGGCGCCGTGCGGCTCGTACAGTCGCAGCACCACCTCCGTGCCGCCTGCCGTCACCCCAGACACGGACAGTTGCTGCTGCTGCACCCCCGCGCCGGCGGCGCCTGGCGTCAGGCCGCCCGGGCAGAGCGCCGAGCCCGCGGTAGCAGTCGGAGCAGCGGGAGCGGCGGGCGCGGCGCCGGCGGGCTGCAGGGGCGGCTCCGCGAGCTTGACGGTGTCCAGGATGAGCGGCGGCTGCCACACGCCCGTGGACGTGGCGTCGGGGTCGTGCGGCGCAGCGGGCTGCAGCGGGTTGAGCTGCGCGTTGAGCACCTGCATGTGCATGTGTTAGAGAGCACAAGTGAGTTGAGCACCTGTGTGCGCGTGTGTGTGCATGGCATCGTTTGCGTGTTGGTGGTCAGGCGGGGCTGAGGGGGGAAATCTAAGGTATTGGAGTGCCGGACAGGGCTAAGGGAGCGCAGGTGGGTGCCCCACGCCCCACGCCGCCATGACAAGCTCCGTGCAGTGCAGCGCACGCACCCACCGCGAACATGGGCTGCTCGGGGCTGAACGTCAGCCGCGGCTTGGCGCGACACGACCCGGCGGTACCAGCGGCCGTGCCCTCTGCCAGGCTGAGAGCGGATACAGCAGCAGCAGCGGCGGCGGTCGGTGCATCAGCTGCGTGCTGCGGTGGCGCCTGCATCAGCCGCAGCGGCGCGTTGAAGGCCCAGCCGTGCGCCGCCACGCCCGCCTGCTGCCAGGAGCCGGCGTGCGGCAGCAGGCCGTAGCGCAGGGCGTGTGTGCCCATGTCTGTGTTGGCGTCCGGCGCCTTGGGAGACCTGCGGGCGCGGCGCCAGGGTGTCCGCTCACGCATGCAAGCTCACGCAGGGGCGAGGTTTCAGCTGCGACTGTTTAGGCAGTCCTGCAGCCCTGCAGCCCTGAGCGCGGAACGGTGGGTGCACGCGGCAGGTATGTGGCGCCCGCCCCCTCCCCCTGCTCACCGCAGCAGTGTGAGCCGCATGACGTGGCCGTGCACCGCGTGGCCGTACTTGCAGTCGTTCAGCAGCGTCAGGCCGTAGCCCGGCTCGGACAGGTCCGCCCACCTGGCGGCAGCCGCCGGCACAACAACACGAGGCAACGCAACGCAACGCAGCGCAAGCAGGCGCGGTCATGCTCAGTCGTACTGGTGCGGTGGCTACAGCCGGCATGGGTTGGCGTTTGTGGTGCTCGCCGGGGAGTGCGCAGGTCGCCAGTCGCACGCAAGCCGCATGTCCAGCAGGCAGTGCCCCCCGCAACCCGGAGAGCCGCAGCCGCCGCCGCGGCCCGACCCCCTCTCACTTGTGCGCGCACACCTCGAACCGCGCCCAGTCCCAGGAGGTGTTGGTGTGCGTGGGCCGCTCCACCGCGCCGAACTGCACCTCGTAGGCGGCGGCGGGCGCGTCCAGGGTGGTGGGGAACTCCACCTTGAGCGCGGTGCGGTTCTCCGCCCACACCACCTCCGTGTGGAACTCCAGCCTGTGTGCGGCGCGAGGGCGCGAGGGGCCGTGGGCGGAAGGTGAGGCCTGGGGAGAGGTGCAGGCCTCTACCATAGCGTGTTGCCACCTCGCGCAAAGAGGGGCCCCGCAAGTCCTTGGTCCACGCATCTGCGCTGTCGTCCCCACCGCCACCCCCGACGCGCCACCCGCAACCCCCTCGCCCCATCCCTCATGACGCCACGACGCCCAAGGCGCGCAGTGACGCGCACCTCACGCGCGCACCTGGCCGAGCAGCAGTTCAGGCTGACCACCTGCTGCAGCGAGGAGGCCGCCGTGAGCTGCATGCTGAGCCCCAGCCGCACGCGGGAGGGCGTGGACTCGATGATGTGCACCGAGGGCGGCGGCATGCCCTCGCCCGCCAGCCACCCCTTCTCCAGGTGGTACACCTGCAACCGCGGGGCCACCACAGCACGGGACCAGCATGGGACCCACACAGTACGGCACACAGTACGGTAAATACGGTGCACACGGCATAGGGGCAGGCGCGGCTGCCATGGCGGCATGTGTGTGATGCGCACATGCCAGCAGGCCCAGTCGCGGAGTCAATGTTGCATGCGATGCGGTGTGGTGGTGGCGGCGGCGCTCGCGGGGGCGCCGCACCTCGATGTCCCAGGCGTCCCAAAACAGCGGGATGTCCTCGTACAGCCTGGCGGGTTGGGGTTCCATTCATGATAAGATGAGACAGCACAGTTGTTGTAGCACAGGTGGGGGCCAAGGAAACGGGTGCAACGGTTTCAGGACGTGGCACACCTTGGTTTCCGGCTATCCTCAGGCACCATAAGCTACCGTCGCCCCCACCTGAACACGTTGCCCGGCTGCCCCTCCGGCACCAGCTCGCGGCGCCAGGCCGGGTCGTACAGGCTCAGCAGCCGGCCCGCGTCATCGAAGTAGGCCCGGACCTGGGCAACAGAGGCGAACGGGACTTAATTCATCACTACTTGTGAAGAAACGATGTTGACAGGTGCTGCGGCGCACAAAACTTAGCGCGAGGTGAGCGGGGCCTGGAGATGAAGAAGCACGTGCGCACGAGCGTGTGGTCCGTCCTCCGACCAGCACAGGATTGCGCAAACTGGCTCCAATTTTTGCATTTCACCCCTGCCGGCTCCTCCATGTACGCGCGCTCTGGCCGCCCACCCACAAGCCTGTTCATGAGCAGGTACACCGCCGCGTCCGCCGCCGCCACCGCCACCCCCAGGCGTCGGCTGGTCGCCTCCGCCGCCGCCGCGGCCCGCCGCCCGCGCAGCCCCGCCTGCGACGCCGTCATCCGCACCAGCCGGCAGCCGCCGTCGTAGCCCGCGCCCTCTGCGCTGCTGCTTCCGGCGGCGGCGCTGCTACTGGTGCTACAGCTCCTGCGCTTGATGCCCGCCGCCAGGTTCGCCGCGGTCAGGGGCGTCAGGCTAAGCGGCGGCACATCCACCACCGCCAGCACTGCCTCCGCGCCCAGCGCCTCCGAGGCGCCACCGGCGCCGCCGGGCGACGCCACGGCCTCAGCCTGGCCCAGGACCGCGGGCCGCCAACTACCCTCCGCCAACCGCCGCCGCAGGTCGGGCGGCAGGCTGGCAACCGGCAGGCTGACCAGCTCGGTGCGCGGCAGGGCCAGGCTGTTGAACACCCACGCAACCGGTTCGCCGGCGCCGTCGGCCTGCGCCGCAGCCGCGGGGGCGGCGGCGGGGTGCGGCAGCAGCGGGCGCGCGCCCGCCACGTCACCCAGCGAGATGACGCCGCCGGCGCAGACCGGCGCAACAGTCGCGATGTCAGCTGCGCTGGCTTGCGGCGCGGAAGCCGCGACAATGAGCGCACCCAGGGCAGCATCCCGGATCTTGTGCAGCTGCATCTTCATCTGCGGGTACCTGTGACAGGCCACCCCAGCCGCGGCCCAGACTTTTCAGCGCTGCCGTCACCGGCCGGCGCCGCACGAAGACAGCCCCTCACGCGGCACAGCTCGCCCGCTGCCCGCCCCCCTGCCCCCGCCCCTGTCCCCGCCCCTGCCCCTGCCCCCGCCCCTGTCCCCGCCCCTGCCCCTGCCCCCGCCCCTGCCCCCGCCCCCGCCCCCCCTCCCAATCCCGGCGTGACCCCCCTCACCGGGTCTTGGTGACGTCGTACACGCGGCCGATGGAGCTGCCGGGAAGCACGTCATGGAACTGGTACAGCAGCACGTCCTTCCAGATCGACTCCAGCTCGGCGCTGCGGTGGCGCGCAGGTTCCATGCATGTTAAGTTCAGGCGACATGATGTCGAAAGCTTGTTACACAGGTTGGTGCGAGGGCGGCAGGTTAGCAAGGCGGTGCTTTGACGCCTTTGATATTGTTGCATGCGTGTCATGGTAAGGCAGGGCCGCAGGGGCAGCAGAAGTAGGCGAGCATTGGGAGGCAAAATGATGGCCGGTCAGCGCGGCGTCAACGCTCGGCCCCGGGCGGCACCCACCGCGGGTAGCAGTAGCCGCCGACGCCGCCCAGCATCGCCTCCGCCAGCGCGCCCGCCGCCTCCGCCTCCCGCAGCAGCAGCTCGCAGGCGCGGTTGTCGTTCTTGTTGGCGGCGTGGCTGGTGTAGGTGCCGCGGTGCAGCTCGAAGTACAGCTCGCCGCGCCTGGAGGGGGGCGGGTTCCAGGCATGATTAATTGTCATGAGGGGTTCGGGGGTAGCCGTCTATGTAAACGGAGTTTTGAGGGTGGCAGGACCAGGCGCGCAAGGCTACTCATAGCAGCTCGAGCACCATAGCTCGCTGCACCCCGTGCATCCCTAGCCCCGCACCGCCTGCCGGGCGCCCACGGACCCAAACATCACCTCAACCCAGGCTCACCACGTCAGCAGGTCCTGGCTGACACCCTCCAGCCGCCGGAAGAAGTCGCCTGGCGCCGTGACGCCGAAGGAGCCCGCCACGCCGCGGCAGCCGCCCAGGCGCGCCAGGCTCTCGCACATGTCCACGGTGGGGCCGCCGCCGCCGTCGCCGTTGCCGAACAGCATGTAGGCCGCCGGCGCTCGGTCCTTGTCCTTGGAGCCGGTGGCGGTGGCCAGCAGGTCCTTGGCGTCGGCCTGGGCGGCGGGCAGGAGGCGGCAATGACACCTTGAGCAATGACCATACCGCGAGCGTCGAACGATCAAGTAAAAACCTGGCCAGCGGCGCGGGCGCATGTAATATGGTACCTGGGCGTTGTAGGTGTTGGCGGGCGGGAAGTGCGTCAGCAGGCGGCTGGCGCCGTCCAGCCCCGCCCAGTAGAAGGTGGTGTGCGGGAAGGTGTTGATGTTGTTCCAGCTGAGCTTCTGGGTGAGGAAGTAACGTATGCCTGTGCGCGGTGCGTGGAGGTGGGGGCCCAAGAGCGCCAGAGCCGCATGTTTAAACAGACACACACTGTCTTCGCGTGGTATATCTCCTTAGTGCTGTGTCTTTCTTACACACGGGGCCCGCCGCACCCTCCCACCTGCGCCCGCCGCGATCTGCGGCAGCTGGCCGCTGTATCCGAATGTGTCGGGCAGCCAGAACACGTCGCAGGGCGCTCCGAAGTGGCGCTGGAAGAAGCGCTGCCCGAACAGGAACTGGCGCACCAGCGACTCGCCGCTGGGCACGTTGGTGTCCATCTCCACCCAAGTGCCTGCGCACATGCGCACACACGGAACACACGCGCGTGTATGGCGGCTTTGTTCCATTTTGTTTTTAACACACACACACGAAAGCGGCAGGCGGAGGGCAGCAGCGAGCAGCCTGAGGTGGAGCGACGGGCGGCTACGCGCCAGGTGGGCCCGGGCCGCGCCGCACGGCATGCAGCCTGGCTGGACGCCAGCGCGCCACTGAGCTGTCTGCTGTGTGCGCAGTATCACAGGCAAGCTGGCAAAGCAGACCCCGAGCTGCAACGTGGTGCTGCCGCCCAGTAGTAGTCCTGTCTAGGGCCGCGCCCCGCAGGCCCTCGCGCACCTCCCACGGGCACGAAGCTGCCGCGCCCCGCCGCCGCCTGGATCTCTGTGAACAGGCCCGGGTAGTCCTGCTGCAGCCACTCGTACTGCTGGGCCTGTGGGCGTGGGCGTGGGCGAGCATGGGTGTGCGTGCGTGGGTGAGCATGGGCGGGTGGACACATAAGGGTTTGGGTTAGGGATGGCGCGGGCGTATGCGATTGAAAGGGTCAAACCCAAAGCCCGCCGTCCCCAGCCCCTCCCCCGAATACAAAACACCGTTTGCGTGAGCGGTTGGTGTTCATGACCCCCGCCCCCCAACAAACAAAGCTTTCGCACACACACGCACCGAGGACGCCGTGAACACGTGCCAGGGGTACCTCTCCGCCAGCCGCAGCTGGCTGCTCCAGCTGCGGGCGGTCTTGCGGTGCGTCTCGCTGAAGGGCCACAGCCAGGCCGTGTCGATGTGGCAGTGCCCCACCGCGTGCACCTGGCCGGCGGGGTTGGTGGATTTGCGGATGTGCGGATTCAAGGTTCGACACCGAAGACTGTTTGTTGGTCCATCGTTTTCTTTTTGGCGTCCATCCGACGATAAAGTACGATAAAGGACAAAATGGTCGCTGTCTGGCCCGCCACGCCGCGCCCCGCCCACCTGCATGCGGTCGCCGGGGTCCCGCACCGCCAGCACCGACGCCGCCAGCGCCCGGCACGCCGCCACCGACTGCGGGTCGCCGCGCCGGTAGGTGTTGACGATCTGCATGAAGGTTGAAGAGGACAGACGTCATGGATGGAATCGAACAGTTGCAATGCCGAATGCCGAAATGCACCGAGTTTGCGGCGATCCTGATTATCAAGACAACAATGCTTTCTGATGCTTGCCCGGCAGAAGGCCAAGCTCTGCAGCACAACCATAGGGCGGCCTCCGGACCAGCGCCGGCCAAGCCGACCCAGCCCAGCCCAGCCCCCCACCTTGTTGGCTGTGTACAGCGCCGCCTCGCCGGTGGCGGTCCCGACCGGCAGCTCCCGCGCCAGCCCCGTCAGCGCGCGCAGGTCGTGGTACAGCCCCGTCACCTCCAGGTCGGGCACAGCCAGCTCCGCCTGTTGCGGGGGTGGATGGGTGCACGCACATGCAGGCCGCACGTGACACCGGGTGGCGGGCGCGGCTGGCAGCGCGGGCACCACTGTCTTGTCCCTCTCGGAGGACCACTGCGGGCCGGACAACAGCAACCTCGTGCGGCCTGCCCAGCGCACACCCGGCCGGCCACACAGCCACCCAGGTGGGCCCCCTGCCGCCTACCGCCTTGAGTGTGAAGTAGCGGTCCTCATTGGGCGGCAGGATGCCGTCCGTGGTGTTGCCGAACATGCCGTTGGCGGCCATCTCCACGTAGAACACCAGCTCCTGATGGAGGGGCGGGTGGCGCGGGCATTGGGCGTTGGACATGGGACGTGGGACCGAAATGCGGATGGCGGGCAGCGGCTGGCGGGGACGGGAGAGTTGCGCCGCAGCCAGGCCCCGGCCACGCCCGCGGTGTGCACACTGGGAACGCGGGCGCGGGCCCCTGCGCCGCGTCTTGCTTTGGCTGCTTCTCTTACCACCTCGAGACCCCATGCCCCATACCCCATACCTCATACCCCATACCCCATACACCCGGCGGGGCACGTGTGGCGCGCACCTGCCCCGCCACCGCCGCCGGCGCCAGCATGTACTCGTTGCGCTGGTCGGTGATGCCCTGGCGCGGCGTGGGGCCGTCCAGGTACAGCATCGCCTCGCTGCCGCTGTCCCACCTGCGGGGGGTCGCGACAACAGTGGGTTGGGGGGAGGGGGAGGCAGGACAGCTCAGAGGCATTACGCAGCGCCACGCACGCACGCACGCGACAGGCCCGGCGACGAGGCCCCCAAGTTTGGCCCGCCTGACTGGCCAGCAGCCCGACTGCCGCGTCGCTTGGCCGCCGACAGCACCGGCAAGCTGCACAAGCATGTGCAGCTGCGGTAGCGGCTGGGCGCAAGCCCGCAGCGCACTGCAACCACGTGCCATCGATCGCACCTGAACATCAGCGGCCCCTCGCCGGCCCAGTCCGCCGGCACGCGCGCGCGCACCCGGAACCAGTGCGTGGTCCAGGAGGGCCCGAACGCCTCCCCCACCGCCGTGGGCCGGTACGGCATCTTGATGGCCACATCGTACGGCGGGTACGGCACGTCTGCACGCGCGTGTGTGCAGCGGCCACGCACACTCTCAGCAAGCTTCCCGCTCCGCGGCGTGGCTTCCCAGCGGACGCGGCATCCACCCATTAACCAGGCACCCAGCCCGCGCCTGCCACGCTCACCCTTGGGGTGGCTGTACACCTCCAGGCTGACGGCGTCGGCGCTGCGGCGGCGCCACATGGCCGCGCGCAGGTTGACGTCGGCGAACTGCCCCGCCGCCAGGTAGCCGTCCAGCCGGCCGAGCGTGATGTCGCGGTGGTGCTGCGGCACCCAGCGCCCCGGCACGTCGGCCACCGCCGGCGCGGCGGCTGGCGCGGGGGGGGCCGCGGCCCCGCTGCCTCCCAACACGGGCATCATGGCTGCTGCGGCCGCTGCAGGCGTCCCGCCTCGGGACCAGGGAGCAGGGTTGGAGCGGAGGGGCGTGGCCTGTGGCGAGGCGCGGGAAGAGCGCACGTTGGCCTAGCGACCACGAGCAGGGCCGCCCACCCATCTGGTCCCTCTGCAGTGCTCCAGCAGGGGTGCAGCAGGCGGGCTCGGGGCTCCGAGCGGATAAAACCAACGATGCATCGCCTTGTTTGCCACCCGCGCGGTCGCATGCCTCTGGTTGCGTCGCATGCATGAATCTACCGGGCAAATGTAAGCGCTACGGCATGCTCACCTTTAGAGCAAGGGACTTATGCGAGTGAGTGTCGATACCTTTCGAGCAACACCCCAAAACGCCAACTGCTCAAGCACCGGTTTGAAGTGCGAACCAGTCCGATAACAGCACTATCAAGCGATGTATGCGCGTTGGTAGATTCCCAAGTTGGCCAGCGCACTCAATTGCACAGCACAGCAGGCCTTCCAAATGGCATTCGCCCCGCCAGGAGGAACGCTCTATACACAATCAAAATGCAGCAGATAACATATAAACTCCAGCATACTAGCGCGTGAGCCCTGCGCTGTGAGTTTGACCTGTGAATGGACTCTGGGAATACAGCTGAGCAGCCCGCTGGTCGCGGGGCGGCCCCGTTGGATGCTGTTCATGGTGAACTGGAAGAGGGGGCACCAGTTCTCGATGCGCGGGGCTTCGCGGTGCCGCGCGGGAGCCCCGCCGGACATCCGGCCACGGAATACCTGTGGGCTGTCTCGGCCTTCCACTTCCGCGATGGCGCCCACATGTGAGTCTGGCTGCGCACCAGCGATCTGGCTATGCGCGCTGGCCTTTGGTTTGCGCCGGAGTGCAGGGTTGACAAGGCTGACGCAAGTTTGGGAGGCGTGGCACGGGTTCCGCGCGTGCGCACCCGGCTTTTCTGACCGCTTCCCTGACCACAATGCAGCCACATGGCGGCGACGTGCTTTGATGCCACGTTGTGGGTGGCGGACTTGCCGCTGCAAGACCTGGTCGTGAATCTGCAGGTGAGTGCCGGTGGGCGGCTGGTGGGAGCAGGCGGGTGGGCAGCAGCGGTGGCGCCTGTCGGGGCACCGACATCGCCGAGCCGTGACGCCTCGCCTCCCCACCTACCCCACCCCCAACCCGCACTTGCTGTGTCCCTCGCGCGCGCCGGCAGGCGGACCTGGGTCTGGTGCTGCCGCAGGATCAGCTGCTGCAGATGCTGAATGAGGCGCTGACGGCAGCAGCACCACTCGGCGCCGCAGCCGAGCAGCAGCAACCCCACAACCCCCAACAACAACAATCACACACATCGGCGCCCGCTGCAGCAGCAAAAGCAGCCGTGCAGCTGGATGTGCCACATAGTGCTGGTAAGGGGCTAACGGGTTACGCATTGGATGGGCTCAAAACCTAAGAAACGTTATGCCGCGACCAAAGGGGCGTGCGTGGGGGGTCGCACTGAGTGCTTGCCGCTGCCCGTTCGTGCATCGGCGCTGCAGGGAGCGCGGAGGCTGCTGGCGGGGGCGGCTGTCCGCCGCCCGCCTCCATGGTGGTTCTGCTGCCGCCGTCCCGCTTCGGCGGCAGAGAGGTGACGGTTAGGTGAGCTGGGGCGGCAACAGGCCGGCAGGAGAGGGCAATTGAGGCTGGCGGATACGGTAGCAAACCCGCGACTGACGTTTGAAGGATTATGGGTTCAGCAGATTGCCAGCAACGCCTCTTTCCAAGGTGCTGCTTGTGGTGATGCCAGACGCTCACGACCGCCCATCCTTGCGAACGCTGAAGGCTGCCGGTGAATGGGGGCATGCGGCGGATCGGCGGACCGGAAGCGCAGCGGCAATGCCTGTGTAAGTCGCCGGCCGGACGATGAGGGGCAATGGCGCCCCTATGACGTATGGCTGCACTTCGGCCACGTTAACCACCGTACTATCCCTGCGACGCCCGACCGACCGACGCGTTTGAACCCCTGCACACGCGCAGCGATGGTGTCGTGCATGCACCGGCAGCTGGAGGACATGCGTGGCGAGCTGCGGGGGGCGCGGTCGGAGCTGCGGCAGCTGCGGGAGGAGCGGGTGCTGATGCTGAAGGAGGTGAGCCCGCCGTCCGGCGAGGTGGCGTTCGTGGTGTTGTGATCGAGTTGCAGTGGCAGGTACGGTCCAGACCCGTGAACATTGTTACCGTACTCATACTGGCGTTCCCCTCCTGTGCCCTCGCCTCGCAGCTGGAGCTCAGTGGAGCTGGTGGGGAGGCGACCGGCGCGCAGACGTTGCGCAGCCAGTACGGGCTGGCAGGCGCGCCGCCGCCGCTGTCGGTGGCGGCGGCCAAGCGCCAGCGCACCGGCCCAGCAGCCTCGTTCGGGCACCTGCTTGGGGAGGGCGGCCTTGGCGGCGGCCTAGCCGGCCGCTCTGGCAGCGGGCTGATGGGCGGCCTGGGGGCATCTCAGTCGCAGCAGGCGCAGCAGCAGCCGCTGCCGCTGATGTCACAGGCGTCGGGCGGGCTGTATGCGGGGGTGGCGGCGCCGGCAGCTGGCGCAGGGGCAGGTGCGGCGGCGGCGGCGGCGGCGGCGCGTGTGGACTGGGGCCTGTGGTCTGAGCCCCAGTCGCTGTCGCAGGGGTCATCCCAGGCCCCGCCGCAAGCTCAGCCGCAAGCTGTGGCACATTGTCAAGGGGGGTCCCAGTCCATGGCAGCCCCAGGCGCCGCGAGGGGCACCGTGGCGGCCGCTGGAGCAACAGCAGCAGGGCGGTCCTCACCGGATGCCCTGGCGCTTGAACACACGGGGCCGGGCGCGGACGGTCCGTCGGTTGCCGTCGCCATGGGCCAGGAGCGGCACAGCGCAGCGAGTGCGGCGCCGGGGCAAGAGGCTGGACAACAGGATGCCGCGGCAGCACCGCAGGCGCGTGATCCCTCGCGTGTGGCTGTCAGCATACGGCTGGGAGGAGGCCCGCCGGGGCGGGGGCGAGGCGGCGCCCGGGGCGCATGGCCGCGCAGGTGACCACCGCCCCAGTTCTTCACATTTATTTCGAGCGGTCCTTTCTTATGGAGCTGATTACGATCCGCTAGTGGGCGAAGCGCCATATGCTGCCGGTGCCTGGCGCGGCGTCAGGTGCGGAAGCGGCCGCGCACCACGGACAAGTACGCAGCTGCTGACCATGGGTGGGTGACGTGCCCATGTAGGACGAACTGCGTGTGGGTCCAAGACAGATTGCGTTTATCGCGTTTACCGTTTTGTCTCGCGTATGCCCTTGCAGGCCGGTGGCGCCAGCTGGCACAGGCCGACGCCAGGAGCTGGACACGTCGCATCGGGAGCCAACGCAGCCAGGGGGAGGAAATTGAGTCGTTGGCGTGGTCGCGGTGGTCGCAGTGGTGTGTTGGTCGGTGGTCGCGCCGCATGCGGCGGGGTGCGCGCCGGAGGATGGCAGGGCTGTCTGGAAGGTCGGCGGCGGGACGGTCTCGGCTGAGTCGGCTGCTGTGTGATGCAGCATGGGCGGCCGCTTGTCTTCAGGACAGATGACGAGGACTCCACGAGGAGGCTGCTGATCTTGCCGACTGCTGTAACATACCGGCTGGGCGTGCATGTACCCATAATCCATGTACGCCGCTGGCAGGCAGCAGCTTGGCACTTGGCAGCCACCTCAACACAGCACCACACCTGCTGCCGTGCCGCGGCGCTGCCCTACCTCGCCCTTCCACACTTGGGCGCACCCAACCAGCCCCTGCAGGGCCCAGCCGGTGCGCGCCGTACCCCGGCCTGTACCCGGCTGCCCGCGCGCTCACCATCCGCTGTTGCAACAAGGTGCTCGCCGCAGTGCGCGCGGACAGCTGCACGCTGCTGCCGAGGGGAGCCTTCCCTGCTGCCGCCGACCAGACTGCGTGTCCTGCCGCCTCCGACCATCGCTCTCACGTGTCCCGTGCCCATTGTAACGCTCGCGCTGCCCATTGCAATGCGGTACCTGCTACGGCTGGCCTCCTCACTCATTCCTGCTTTGCCGTGTCGCCACACATTCCTCCAGTGGGCCAGCGGCCGAATAAATAGCTAAAGACTAGCTGCGTTGCATTTAGCCGTCCGCACCAGCTCAACTTCATCTACAAGCTAGTTAGCAGCAAGCACGTGTTGGTGCCGCCGAATCCGAACGAGTTGCTGAGAGCCGCAATGCGCCGGCCCGTCGGCAGCTCTACAGCACCGCCACCACCAATGCCGCCCGCGCCCACCAGCCCAGGCAACAGCGCCGGCTCCGGTCGCACCAGGTTGAGCGTGGGCGGTGCGCTGCGGAGGGAGCGGGCACGAGCGGTCACAACCAGCCGGGTCAGTGTGGAACATTAAAAGGGGTCGGTGCACAACCATCCAAGGCAGCGCTGTGCTCACACGAACGGGCATGGCCTCGAGGGCATGATTCTTGGATTAGCTCGGGCTGGTACCCGCCGCAACACACCAGCCCACCCACCTGCGGTGCTTGATGGCCAGCAGCGCAAACGCCGCCTCGACCGCCCCCGCCGCGCCCAGCAGGTGCCCCGTGGCGCCCTTTGTGCTGCTGACAGCCACACCCGCCAGCTGCCGGCGCGCCTCCGCATCCACACCACACTCCGGCACCTGCGCCTGCGCCGACGACCCGCTCCCTGGCCCTGACCCCGCCTCGCTCCCAGCCCCCGCCCGCCCCGCCGACCCCGCTGCTGCTGCTGCCGCGCCCTCAGCCTCGCCTGCTTCCCCGGCCAGCGGCTGCAGTAGCAGCTGCCGAATGGCTGCCTGCTCGATGGCGTCGCCGGCGGGCGTGGAGGTGGCGTGGGCGTTGATGTAGGCCAGGTCGGCGGCGGACACGCCCGACCCGGCCAGCGCGCGCCGCATGCACAGCAGCGCGCCGGCGCCGTCCGGGTGCGGGTGTGTCACGTGGTGCCCGTCGCCCGACAGGCCGTAGCCTCGGATCTGGATTGCGGAGGTCGGGTGCGTCGGTGTTGAGGGAGGAGGGCAGGGCAGGGGAGGTGGAGGGTTATTGGGTATCGTGCGGTAATCGGTACGGAAGCTGCGTGGTAATCAGGTCAGGTTTGGCGCCTGCCCATACCGCATTCGGCACGGCCTCCCGGGGTGCTGCCGGTCCGCGCCGGCACTGGCTCTGCCCGCGCTGCTACCGGCTACGACACGCGGGCGCCTCGCCCACCCGCACCTCGCCGTAAATGGCCGCCCCGCGGGCCACAGCGTGCTCCAGCTCTTCCAGCACCAGCACGCCCGCGCCCTCGCCCATCACGAAGCCATCACGGTCCGCGTCAAACGGCCTGTCCCCGTGTCGGTGGGCGGGAGGAACGGCCTTGAGGTCACGGGGTGTGGATTGCACATGCCCGCCACCCCTCGTGCCGTGTCGTCGCACGGATGCGGCCAAATCTGACTGCGTACAGATGCGGTGGGTGCGGTGTGTGCGCTCGCACCTGGACGCCTGGGCGGGGTTGTCGTTGTAGGTGGTGGACAGCGCCTTGAGGCGGCTGAAGCCCGTGAAGCTGATTGCGTCCACACACGCCTCGCTGGCACCCGCAACCTGCAACAGCGGCACCCGCGCAAGCAGCCGGAATGGCGACCGCAACGACACAGACGCATGGACTGGCAGGGCAGCCCCAATTCCCACGGCAGGTGAGGGAGCGGGGCAAAGAAAGCTAGTATACAGATAGCGCGTCGTCAGTGCCGGGCACTGCGACCATCTCCGGCCCGTCCCCACCATGACCTCCGCCTCGCCGCGCTGGATGATGCGGAAGGCGTCCCCCAGCGCGTGGCCGCCGGTGGCGCAGGCGGTGGAGGGCGCCTGGTTGGGTCCCTGCAGCCCGTACCTGCAGCGGCGCAACAGCAGCGGAACACACAGGCGGAGCTTGCCGGCAGGTAGGCAGGCCCTCGTCGAAGCGCCAGCAGCGCGCAGGACTCGGCAGCCGCCTGCCACCAGCCCCACGCTGCGATCCAAACCCGGGCGCCGCATGTCGGCGTGTCGGCATGTCCTGCAGGGCCCGGTGCGGCGCGTCCGCAGTGTGCACACGCACCGTATGCTGATGGCTCCGGCCGCCATGTTGGGCAGGATGCGCGGCACGAAGAAGGGCGACACGCGGCGCGCCTTGCCGCCGCACACCAGCGCGCCCGCCTCCGCCACCTCCGTGGTGCAGCTCATGCCGTTGCCCACCACCACCCCTGTGCGCCGGGCATCCGCGTCCGACCAGCCGCCGCCACCACTGCTACTGCTGCTTCCACTGCCCCCGCGGCCTTCGGGTGCACCTGCCTCCGCAGCTGCAGCTCCTGGGCCCCATCGCGCGTCTGCCAGCGCCTCCTCCGCCGCCAGCAGCGCCAGCAACATAAAGCGCGAGTAGCGCCGCGACTCCTGTGCACCGCGCAACCAGGGGTCATGAGATCTAGACGGTGAGCCGCCGGGAGGTCGCGGCGTCTCGCATGGTACAGTGGCAGCGCGTGCGACCGGTGTTACACACCCTGCTGCACCCTGCCACGACGGCGTGCACAAACCCACCGCCTTTCCCTTCGAATCTTGGCGATGGCTTTAACAATCTCCCCTTACTCACCTCTGCCAGCCCCAGCCTCCGGACCGCCTCCTGGAACTGCTCCTCCGGCACCAGGCCCGCGACGCGGCAGGGCAGCGCGGACAACGCCGAGCGCTGGGACTGCGCGGACACACACGCGGTGGCGGAGGGGCGCGCTCACGCGCGGTCCCCGCTGTGAGCACAACGCTCCTCACGGCACCGTTCTGAATGGCAGTGCCTTCAGATGCGCCTGCATTCCTCCCGGTCAGTCTGGCATGGCTAGCAAGTAGCAACCCCCGTGTCACGGACCGCAGCGGGGCCACACACCTCGGGCAGGTCCTCCTCCCGCAGCTGCCGCAGCCCGCACTCGCCAGCCAGCAGCCGCCGCCACGTCTCCGCCACGCCCACACCCAATGGCGTCACCATCCCCATGCCCGTCACCACCACCCGCCGCGTGGGCAGCGGCGGCACGGCTCCGAACCCGGCGTCGGCCGGGGCGCTCGCCAGGGTGCGCCGGACTCCTGCGTTTGGGGTGACACCGCGCCCGCCGCCCTCCCACAACTGCCTGACAGCTGCCTCATGCTTATATTTTGTTGCAAGTGTCGAGGCCAGTGGACGAAGCAGGCGCCAGGCGGCCGTGACGTGCATCAGCTCGGCGACAGCCATCGCTTAAACAATCGCTGCCACTGGTTGGCCTATAGTATAAGCTATCGAAAAAATTTCATCTCATACCCGTAGCCAACGTGCGCAGGCGGCAGGCGCTGCACAGGATCCATATTCCATGCATGAAGTCTGGGCGCAACTTCAGTTTTTATTGTGCCGATCACATTCATTTCGTGAAGCCACCGCTAAATCAAAATGAAGAAGGCCACGGACCGCGACAAGCTCGAGGCTTTTCAACAATATGACGCTTGGGTGTTTGACCTAGACGGCAAGTTGACGCAGCCATTACGATACGACTGCTCAAGCTGGTTCTGATGGCAGTGCGATGGTCCCACGCAGGCACACTTTGGAAAGGAAGCACGCTGATTCCAGGCGCCAAGGAGTTTATTGAGCTCCTGCGCTACTACGTAAGCGTAATAGCTGCGGTTCTGATTGAAACGTCGGGATGGGACAGGTTGAGACGTAAAATGCCGGGCGGGACACCTGGCGGGGGACACGACCCTCCGTGTGGGCCTCGGCGGTGGCCCGCCACGGTTGTGTGGTGGCGTCGCGGCGTTACCCCCGTGGCGCAGGATGTGTGTGGCTGCAGGATTGGACCCGCCTCCCCCGTGTGTTATAGCCAGCCTCCAACCAATATCATGTCACCCGCGCGCGCAGAACAAGAAGGTGTTCTTCGTGACAAACAATGCCACCAAGTCACGCACCACAAACGCGGCGAAGCTCACTGCGATGGGCATCACCGCCACCCAGGTGCCGCCGGGCGCGCGTGTGGCGTGGGGCCTAGGGGTTGTGGAGCTGATGCGGCGATGAGCAGCGTCGGCCGTGGCTGCAGGCCACGTATTCCTTCGGTCCCTGGGTGGGCTTTGCGTTGCGGGGTGCCGAGTCAGGTGCGTGTGGGGCTGCGTCGGTGGGCTGACGGCGGACGGCTCCCCGGTGTACCCCCTGCCCCGGCACCGCCGCCGCCGCTCGCACGCGCGCAGGCGGAGATGTACACCAGTTCCTTCGCGGCGGCCGCGTACCTCAAAGCCGTCGGCTTCAACAAGAAGGTGCGGGCGGCGCGGCGGGCGGCGGGGATGAGCCTGCACAAGGGACGGGCCGCGTGTGCGTTGGAAAGCATGAGAGGGGGAAGGCTTTGTGTGTATGTGTATGTGGGGCCCGGACGCGGAGACGTCCAGCCTGCTTCCGCATTTGTCATTCCGCGCCGTATCCTGCGATCCTGTACCAAGGGCCTTCGCCTGATGAGTGATGACTTGGCGCCGCTCATGGCCTCAGGCGTACGTCATCGGCGAGGAGGGGCTGGTGGAGGAGCTGACGGCCGTGGGCGTGCAGTGCGTGGGCGGGCCGGCGCACCGCGGCGTGGAGGTGGACTGGAGCCAGGCCGAGCCGCACGTGGAGGTGGACCCCGAGGTGCGGGCGCGGCTGCGTGGCTGCAGTTCTTGGGTGGTGTGCTGCTTTTGTGTGGTGTGCTTGTGTAGTGCGGTTGTGACAGGGACCGGGATGTTATGCGTTGTCGGGCACACCACCGGCTCACGGAAGCGCGAGCTAGGGCGGCGCGGCCTCGCAGCGCCCCCTCCCCCTCGTGACCTGTCCGGGTTGTTCGCTTGACGCACTCTTGACCCCGGCGGGCAGGTGGGCGCGGTGGTGGTGGGCCTGGACCGCTACATCAGCTACTACAAGCTGCAGTACGCCACGCTCTGCCTCGCCAACAACGACTCGTGCATGTGCGTGAGCAAAGGGGCCGGGGTGGGGTGGGTTGTAAACACCAGCCCAAGTGGGGTGGGCGGGGCCAGCGGCAAGGGACCAGGGGAAGCGGCCGGCCGGCAACTCGCGCCACCATGCCGCACCTGACACGCATGCCCGGCCGGGGCCAACGCGTCGCAACAGGTTCCTGGCATGCAACACCGACGCGCGCGGGCACTTCAGCCAGGCGCAGGAGTGGGCGGGCGCGGGCACCATGGTGGCGGCGCTGATCGGGTCCAGCGAGCGCGAGCCCATGCTGCTGGGTGAGTTGAGGTTTGGGCGGCGGCGCGGCGCGTGGTGTGGTGGGAAGGAGGCGGGCTGTGGGCGTTCCCGTCCAGTGTCGCTTGTGAGGGTGTAGGGGGCTAAGGCACCAGGTGTAGGGTTCGGGTTGTGCATGTAGGGCGCGGATGTAGCGCTCCTCCTACACGCCCTTTCCTGTTGCATGCACGGACCCCACCCTGCCGGCGGTTGCGTCATTGTGTGCTGCCGGCTGCAGGCAAGCCCGCCTCCTTCATCCTAGACCACCTGTGCGCCACGCACCAAATAGCAAGAGACAAGACCATCGTCGTCGGTGAGCTGGCAGCGGAGACGGCAACAGTTTCAGGGACGGTGGCAGAGGCCTGCATGAGGATAGCACCAACGCCCGCCGCGCTGACCTCACCTGCACTGCCCGCGCCGCTGTCCCCCTCCCCCTCACCCCCCCCCCACACACAGGCGACCGGCTCGACACGGACATCCTGTGGGGCATCCAAAACGGCGCCGGGACGTGCTGCGTGCTGTCTGGTGCGTCCCGCACTGTTTGGGCGACGGGCGTTCTGCGTGTGTGTTACGCGTTTTGCTGCGCTGGCCCACCACTACTTGCGCCGCGCCGTGCCGTCCTTGTTGTCGCTGGAGCAATCGCCAATCGCAAACGCTCGCGCCTTCCTTCCCGAGTTCCGACCGGCTGCCGGCCCCTGCCTGCCCTCGCCGCCCACGCGCTCCTTACATGCCCAGGCGTCACGAGCGAGGCGCAGCTGTTGGCCGAGACCAACAAGGTGCACCCCAAGCTGTACATTCCCGATATCGGCGACTTCCTGACCATCAAGAACCAGATCCCCTCCAACTGCGCCATCATGTGAGGTGCTGCTGCGGTGCCCTGGAGGGAGAGGAGAAGATTGTGAGCGGAGCGCTAGGAGAGGGAGCGGGGTGGGACTGTGGGAGTGACGGAGTGTGCATGAGGAGCCGAGTGTGCGGAGCGTGGCGTGCGAGGGTGTGTAGGCGGCGTGCAGGGACAGTGGGGCAAGGAGCAGTAGAGATTTGCGCTTCTAGAGCAGGCAGGGATACAGGCGGCTGCGTGTGAGAGAGGCTGGGCGCCAAGCAATCAAGCATAATAGCCACTGAACCAGGGGTGGCACACTGGCACCCGTGGCGGGCACCTGAGGAAGTGATTGAGGCCCCCCCACGGCAGCCAGGCAAGTGTGCGATTCTGGCAGTGTGTAACACACAAGTCCAGAAGCCATTGTCAGATACATCGATTCACTTCCATTCCTTCTGCACCGTGTGGACTCGCGGCCGGGTATCCAGGGTATCCCAGACCGGTCCCCTCTCATTCCCCGCCGGTTCCCCGCCCCCGTGTCCAGCGTGCCACTTGCATCGCCGTGCTGCGCCGGCCCCGATTCACTTCTGTAAAACCCCACCCTGCACGACTTACCCAGTTCCCTATAGTTAGTTACTTGATTCAATAAAATTTCACCCAGAACCCTTGGACAACGGGCGCGACGGCTCACGCGCTCCCGATGCGCTTACGCCTATTGAAGTAAAGAGCTTTCGTTGAATGGTCAGTTCTCCTTATCTAGCGTGAGGCATTCCAAGGGGCGGGAGCGCGCCTCAGGATCTCTCGCAGCCCAGGAACTTGAGGAGCCATGGCGAGCAGCGTCTGGTACGTATTGCAGATCGGTTTTGTTACATGTAAATGTGATGCATCTGCCCGTCGAGCTTAGCGGCCTGCGATTCGCGCTTTGGAAAAATCGGCAGGACCGCGACGGTTTGGGGCAATGGGAAGGCCGCCATCATCGCTGCGAACAACAGGAAGATCAGGCCTGGCGAGGAGGTAAGGCGCGAACCCCCAGGGGCAAAGTTGGCGCCCGTGCTGGGGTTCATCGCAGCGGCGCGCCCCGACTCCTGTGCAGGAATGCTTCATCTGCAAAGATGACGTGCCGGCATCAGTGGCGATGCGTCCTTGTGGGCACAAAATCTGCTTTGGGTGCGTGGAGAACCTTCGCGCGAAGAACATTTTCAGGTGCGCACCGGCGGGGGGTGGGCAGCGGGTGGGGTGGCCGACACGCGCGGTGGTGGCAACCGGAATGCCCAGGCTTGGCGCGGTGCACTGGCCGTTGTAGGCAGGGGGGGCTGTGAGAATGACAGCGGGAGGACGCCTGGAGTGACGGGGAACTCCGCGTCGCGTGTCCCGTGCTGAGTGCTCATTCACGCGCGTAGCATTCAGCGCCCCCACCCACCCCGCGCCTACTGTCCCGTATTTGCGCCCTCATCGCTCCTGCATCCTGGCACGTGATGGATCTGAACGCTCTTGTGCGGGTCACATGGCTCACTGGCTGCAGGGCCGACAAGGGCGTGAAGTGCCCCTTCTGCCGCCAGTACGTGGAGCAATACGACCCCTGCAACAGGTGAGCCGGCGGTGCATCCGGATGGGTCACAGCTGGGCGGCGGCGGCGGCGGCGGCGGCAGATACGGCACCGGTGTTGCGGGCTTGGCGGTGTGCCGGCGCCTATGTGCGCCTGTGTGCGGACATGCCCCGCTTTCGATCCCTTCCCTCCACCGCGCGCCCTCCTCCCGCGCCCAACATTTGCTCGCCGCAGCGCGGACCCGGAGCAGGTGCGGCTGCTGAACGAGGCCAACCGCGCAGCCGCGTTCGCTCAGGCCAGCCGCGTGCCCGGCAGCGCGGCGACCGGCTCCGGCGGCGGCGGTGGCGGCGGCGGCGGCGCTGCCGCCGACGACAACTGGATGTGCGGCACCTGCCGCTGCCTGAACCTGGCGCACCGCGACGAGTGCGGCTCCTGCGGGCGGGCCAACCCGCGCGGCCCCCGGCCGACCGCCGCCACGGCCAGCAGCCGCGGCAAGGATGTGCTCAAGTGCTCGGACGATGAGGTCATCGGGTGAGCGGGCGCGGTCTAGGGGGGGCGGGCGGACGTGTGTGTGCGTGTGAGGATATCACCTGCTGGGTTTGGCGCGGGCTAGGTTGGTGCGGGCGCCCGCGACGGGAGATGCCGTGGTGGCGGTAGCGGTGGCGATGGCGGTGCGGGTTGGGGTCGCGGGCGCTGCAACCTAGTCCATCAGCGCGCGGCTGGCGGCGGGCGGATGTGAGTGCCACATCGCACCATCCAGGCCCGAAGGGCCAGCTCCGGCAGCTGCGGCGGTGCTGGGCCGCTGCCGGCGCACACGCCGCTGACCGCCTCTCCGCCGCCGCCGCCGCCGCGCCCGCTGCCGCCCCGCAGGTTCATGCAGGAGAAGCAGCAGCCCAACCTGCAGCGCTGCTACCAGGAGATAGGCATCGGCTTCGGGGCGGGCCGCGTGGTGTCGGGTAGGTGGGGGCGGAGAGCTCGGGGGCTCGGGGCCCGGGGTGGCCGGCAATGGCGCGGGTCCGTGTGAGCGGGTGGGGGCGGCGCGACATGCCGGAAGAAGTTGGGCGATTTCCCCAGGGGGTCAGGGTTGTGTGGCGGGCTGGCGAATCAAGCAGCGAACGGCAAGCGGCGTGATGCGCGCTCGAAAGCTTCATACTGCACACGCGCGCGCAAAACAAACCTAAACACACGTTTGGCGACGCCTGCGCCCCTCGCACGCCAGACGCGGACACGCCCCGCCGCATCCTCAACGCCTTCAAGCAGCGCGGCGAGGAGCGCATGCTGCGGCTCATCAACGTGGTGTCGGGTGAGGCCCGGGCTGCGGGGGGCTGGTTGCCGGCGAATGGTTGGGTGGCCGGGCAGCTTGTCGGTATGCGAGGAAGCGGGGCGACCAGGTATGGCCGCTTGGTGGGCGGCTTGGTGGGCGGCCTGGATGAGTGGGGCTGCACCCGCCAGCGCTACTGAGGTGCTGCAGGTGGTGGGCATGCGTGGCTTGGGAAACGCTCGGCGCGCAGGTGCTTGGACGGCACGGGGCCTGCCCTCCCCCCTGCAGTCTTCAGTGCACCTGTACCGCTTGTCCAAACAGCCTTGCAATCCCCCTGTGGCGGGGCCTGCTTGCCCTCCCCGTGCCGACGCGCTGCCGGTCGCCCCCCCCCCCCCCCCCCCACGCCCGGCCACAGACCCGGCCATCTTCCACGAGTGCTCCACGCACTTCTTCGGCAACTACGGCATGCAGTCGCTGGTGGAGGCCACGCTGCTGATCCGGAAGGCGCTGGCGGAGGCGGAGGCGGAGGGCCAGGTGCGGGGACCGGGGAAAGGGGGCAGCTCTCAAGATGCTCAGGGTTGTGTGCGCGGCCCCAGTTGGTTGGCGCGGTGGCAACAACGCTGGCGCGACCCACTTTCTGGCCCCTGCCCCACATGCGCCTCACGCCATTGCCTCGCCCTCCGTTCGCCTCCGCCCCTACGCCTGCTGTCTGCCCTGCTGCAACGTATCTCACCATCCTTGCAACCCCCCGGCCCTTGTGTCCCGCCCCTTCCTTCCCCCTCCTTCCCCGCCCCGCAGTACCCGCTGCAGTCGTTCCGCGACTCGCACGACGGCCGCGACCCGCACGGGCTGCTGCTGTACGCGGCGCTGTCGCACGCGGCGGAGCTGGCCACCGACGACCGCGCCAACTACATCGTGCAGAAGCTGGCCGACTACGCCACGCCCGAGGAGCTGGTGGACATGTGCGGCACGCTGTTCCCGCAGGTGCGGGGGTGCGGGGTGGGGGTGCGGGTGGGGGAGGGTTGCGGGAAGGGCGGGCGCGGGCGGGCGGGCGTGGGCGGGCGTGGGCGGGCGTGGGCGTGGGCGGGAGTGCGGGCGGGCGGGAGAGGGGGCGGGTGGTGGTGACGTGCAGCGTGCATAGTGGGTCGGAGGGCGAGCACAGACATGCGTCGATAGCCACACGCGAGCGCATGAGGCGCTGACGCCGGTTGCAACCCCCGGCCGCCCGCGTTTTCCCATGTTACAGGGCCCCTCGCTGGCGCAGAACCACAAGGGCGTGTTCGTGATGAACAAGCTGGTCACGCAGCTGCGGGTGGGTGGGGCGGGGCGGGGTGGGAGCGCCTGCGCGCCCGGCGACCGGGCGTGGCTCCGTGGTCGCGGCCTCTCATCCGCCTGGCTGCCCTTCGCGACTGTTGCGCCGGTGCGGCTCCTGCGCAACCTAGGTTCTGGGTACTGTCTGGCCGTTCCGCTCGCCCTGCTGCTCTTCGTGTGCACGCTGTACCACTTCGCCATCTCATCCTTGCTCCCGCGCTGCACTTGATTAATCATGCATGGAACCCCGCAGGACGTCTGCTCGGACAGCGCCTACCGCATCGAGCAGTGCGAGCTGGCGGACAAGCTGTGCTGCGCCTACATGGAGCAGCCCGACAAGCTCAAGTACGCGCTGCACAACGGCCTGTCCAGCAGGGTGAGCGAGCGCTCCAGGGGTTCAGCGGCGTCCGGGGCGGGAACAGCAGCCACGGCTGACGTGGGACAGGGCGACGCGGTGCTACCCAGGGCCCCACCGTTACCGTGTGATGTGCGCCTTGCCTATGCATCCATGCTCTCCACACAACCACCGCCGGCCGCCCCAACGCCGCCCGCTTGTGCCCGCCCTCACCGCCGCCGCCGCCGCCGCTCTCGCCGCCAGGTGCTGGTGACCGCCATCGGCCTGGGCCTGCCGCGCTACGGCGCGGTGCAGCTGGGCAGCCGCGTGGCCAGCTACGCCGCGCAGCTGACCGCCAGCAAGAACGGCCACCAGGCGGTCATCGCCATGCTGGAGATGGAGGTGGGGCGGGCGGCGGCTTCTATCCCTACCTGCCCGCAGTTTGGCGATTCATGGGAGGGGGGGAGGGGGGCGAGGGAACGAGGGGGCTGCAAGGGAAGCAGGGCGTTGCGGGGCGGGCGCGGCAGGTGGACAACGATTGCAATTTCTGGCCGAACTGGCCTCCCCATCTCGCCTCCACATCTTAAACACTCATGAATGCAACCCCCCTCTTCCTCCGACCCCACAGCCCGCCGACGCCACGTGCGCCGAGCTGGTCCGCGACCTGGTGGTGATGGTGGGCCTCAAGCTGCAGGGCGGCCTGGTGGGGCTGCTGCTGCGCCGCACCATGCCCGACGACCGCGGCCCCACGCTGGTGCGGCTGCTGCTGGCGCGGCTGGCGGAGCACCAGGAGACGGGCTGGCTGGACGCCATCTGCCAGGAGCTGGTCAACTATGGGGATGTGATTGCGGAGAGCGCCGAGGCGAGCGAGATCCTGAAGGAGGCGCTGTGCCACTCGGTCCTGGACGACGACACGGTGCTGGAGCACCTGCTGCAGCTGCGGCACGTGAGCGCGCGCGGGGGAAGGGAGGGGGCGGCGGCAGCCCATGGATGGGCGCTGGGGAAAGGGAGGCGGTGGGCCGGGCAGGCCAGCCAACCGAGGGCACACGTGTCGCGTATCACGGCACAGCCCCGCAAGCTCGATTCTGTGCACCACTTGCTGCCCGCTCACAGATGCGCACGTACAGTACACACACCGACGAAAGTCCAATCAATCACACGCGCTCGCACACGCACCCCCCACCCCCAGGTCATCACCAACGAGGCGACCATGGCGGCCATCGAGGACGACGTGTGCGGTCGGCGCGACGCTGCGCCGCCGCCGCCGCCGCCGCGCTACTACGCGCCGTCGGTGCTGCTGCCCGACCTCAAGTACCGCCTGGCCAGCGGCGAGGTGGTGCTCATGACGGCGCCGCCGCCGCCGCACAAGCCCAACGGTTTTAGCTCGTACGGCGACGGCGCCGCCGGCAACGGCCACCACGGCGCCGCCGGCTACGGGCACGGCGGCCGGGGCGGCGGGCGCTTCGCGGGCCGCGGCGGCCGCGGCGGGCGCTTCGGCGGCCGGGGGCAATACCAGCAGCAGCAGCAGCAGCAGCAGCAGCAGCAGCAGCAGCAGCAGCAGCAGCACCACCACCACCACCACCAGCACCAGCACCAGCACCAGGCACACGCCACGCCGGCGGCGCCGATGACCTTCGACGCCTCCTACTTCGCGGAGGGCCTGTTCGACCCCGCCGCGCCCGTGCAGGCCAGCAGTGGAGGCGACGCCTGGGCGGCGGCAACGACGGACGGTGCAGACCCCTGGGCCGCATCCTCTGGGGCCGACGGCTGGGCGGCTGCGCCCGAGCCGTCCAGCGCGCCGCCGCCGCCGGCGCCGCAGGCGCGGCCGCCGCCGCCGCAGCAGCAGCACCAGCAGGCGGCTGCAGCCAACCACGCCGGCCACGCGGCGGGGCTGGCGATCATGCAGTCGCTGCAGTCTCACCAGCACCAGCACAGCCACGCACCCGCCGGGCCGACGGCTGCTGCCCAGCCACATTACCAGCCGCAGCCGCAAGCACACCCGCATCCTCAGCCGCAGCACCAACCCGTCATGGTGTCGCCAGTGGTGGTGTCAGCGGGACCGCAGGCGACCCACAGCGCGCCGGCGGCGCCACGGCCGCACCCGCTGCTGCCGATGAACCCCGCGCTGGCGGCGGCGCGGGCGCTGCACCAGCAGGCGCACGCGCCGGCGCCCGGCCAGCCGCACATCATCACACCGCAGATCGTGACGCCTACCGTGGTGCAGGTCACGCCGCAGGTGCACCACCACCCGCAGCAGCAGCAGCAGCAGCAGCAGCAGCAGCAGCAGCAGCAGCAGCAGCAGCAGCAGCAGCAGCAGCAGCACCAGCCGCAGTACGCGCCGGTGGCGGTGGCGCCGCCGGCGGCCGCGCTGCCGCGCCCCAACCTTGGCTTCCCCATGGCCCTCTTCAACCCCGCCATGGCCGTGCTCAACAACACGGCCGGCATCACCGCGTTTGCGCCGCGCGGGCCGGCGGCGGCCACCACCATGGCGGCGCCGCGGCCGATCACGGCGATGCCGGTGGCGGTGCCGATGCCGCAGCCGGCGACGGCGGCCGCGCCGCAGCAGATGCCCGTCGCCGTGCCGCTCACCAGCATGCCGCCGCCGCAGCCGTCGGCGGCGCTTGCCGCGTCAGCCCGTCCCGTGCCCGTCACCAGTACCGCTGCGGCGGCAGCCGCGGCCGCGGCTGCGGCAGCCATGGCCCGTTCGGCACCGCGCGTCGCCGCGCAGCCGCAGCCGCAGCCGCCACCGCCTCCGCCGGCTGCCGGTGCCGCGCCGGTGCCGGTTGGCCCGTGGCAGTGCAAGATCTGCACGTACGAGCACAAGGGCGGCGAGTCGCAGTTCCTGGCGTGCGCCATCTGCGGCTGCGAGCGCGGCATGCAGGAGCTGCCGTCCTAAGGCGGGCAGCAGCTCGGCGGCAGTGTTTTGGCCGCCATAAGGCGTGTCGTTTCGGAGGACACGGCCTGCTTAGTCAGGAGGGGGTGCCTCACACTGATGCAGGTGCAGGTGCAGGTGCAGGCAAGGCAGGGACCCAGCGCAGATGACGGCGCCCCCGGCAGCGCGCCATAGCTTCAACGGTGCGACGGCAAGCTGCAGAAGTGAAGGCGTGAAGGTGATAGGCAGGTAGTAGAGCGTTTTTTTTATGCATGGGTGTGCCAGGTGTGAGTGTTGGGTCGGGGCTCGCACAGCCGAGTGTCGATGCGCCTTCCGGTAGGTGGCTTCGAGAGTTCGAGTAGGGACCAAAGACACTGGGCGGTGGGGCGCTGGTGCCAGACCAGAAAGGACATGAGCAGCCAAGGGGCATGACGCACCCGCGGAGGGGACTGTACGACTGCAGGATGCGATGGAGCACTTTTTTGTCGTGTGTGGTGCTTGCGGGGCGGGTGGGGTGGGCTCCGGAGTGGCGTGTGGGCACGACCGCTGCAGAATAGGTTGGCAAACGGTGCAGAAGGGCGCAGATGGCACTGCACGCTCGCAAGGCGGCGTGCAGCTCATGTAGCTCATGTAACGCGGCCGCGCGCAGAGATTGCCGAGCCACGGGCGACTGAGGATGGTGGCAGGCAGAGGAGACGGCTTAGGCGCGCACGAGGACGCGGTGTGCCGCACTGCCGGTCTGCCGCAGCAGCTCCGGAGCCCGGAACCATGTACTCCAGTCGTCCAGTGTGCCCATCGGGAGCCATGACGGTCAGTCAGAGACGGCACAGGGGGAAGCGGGCGCGTCTTAGGCGGGGAAGGCGAACAGGCCAGGGCCGGGGCGCTTCACGCAGACTTCGCGCGGGTTGGCCGCGATTGAGCCGAGCGGGACAGTCCCTGGTCCATAACGAACAGACGCATTAAATGCGACAAGTGAAATGTCAACGATTTTGGCTTGATTCATCAAGCCGCACGCGACTGGGACTGAAAGCCCGAGTCAAACCTGTTGCGACTTTCCTGGACTCCAATGTTTTTGTAATGCTGAGCCAAAATTAATAGACCTGGTACGCGTTTAACGTCACCATCATGAGCGCCCGCGGAGCCAAGTTTCCCTTCGGGACAACGAGGCAGACCGCGGGCTATGTGCTAGAGATCACGGTGAGTCGGGTTTTGCTGGTGCGTTCGATAAATTGACAAGGGCTCAGCTCCACTTGGCCTGGCTTGCTTTGATGGCAGCATCTTCCAGCTGCAAATGCACACATGCGTGCCCCGGACCGCTTGCGTTCCTGCGTAACGTGCTGACTGAGTTTCTCTTCGCTGCGCAGGTACATCCGGGTCCGCAGCACATCCGCGTGCGTGCGCCCACCGCGCTGGGCGGTGGTGGAAGCCAGGGCTGCTGGCCCACCACCGCCTTCCAGTCGCTGCTGGTGGCGTCCGAGTACTGCGCCGCGGTGCAGGAGGTGCGTGTGGCAGAGGGGTCGTGCTTAGGGCGGGGATGCGGTCTGGCGGACCCGAGTGTGTCATAATCAGGGTCTTGTTGATTCACGTGCGCCTGCTTTCCAGCCTGCCCGACTGAGAGGCCCTGCGGTGTCCTGCCCCCGTCCGGCACTTTGCCGCACACGCAGCTGCTTGCCTGGGCGTTCCCCTCGCCGGCCTGGGATGACTACAAGCCCATGGTGGCTCAGTTTGCAGCGGAGTTCATCACCACCGCAGCGCCGGTGCCGGTGACTGCAGCCACGCCGCCGACGGGCGCTCAGCTGGACCCGGTGCTGCTGCACTGCAGCCACTCGCTGTGGTCCAACTTCACCTACCTGTACTTCCACGGCACCCGGGACCTGAACCTGGAGGGCCTTGGCAACGAGACGCGGCAGGCTGCGCAGTGGCTGAAGCGCCTGGTGGGGGAGCGGGGCTGGGCGCCGGACGGGCTGGTCTTCAGCGCCGCGCGGACATGGACGGACGCCAGCAAGACGCGCCTAGCGCCGCTCTTCCCCACTGTGACCGGCTTCACCACGCCGGCGCCGGGCCCCCTGACCGCCACCGGCGGCACGCCGGCTGAGGTGGAGGCTGTGCACCGGCGCACGTGGGCGGGCTGCCCGGAGCGCGAGATGGTGGAGCGGGTGGAGAAGGGCGGCGGCGACGGGCCCTACTACCCCGTCTACCCCTACCGCATCACGAGCGGCTACTCGGCCAATCGCATCAAGGTGAGTGCATATGCCCATTCATCTAGCAGCAATCGCACGGGGCCCACATGGCGCCCGCGCCAATCGGTGGTGTTTCCCCGCAAGCGGCGCTGGGTGCCGCCGCCCCTCTTTCTTGCCCATGCCACCGTGCGGTGCAACAGGCACTCCCGCAAGGAAGCCACATGCCTCAGCCTCACCTGTCACCTCCCTCTCTGCCCCCTGCCCCCCGACCCGCCGCCGCAGTTCACGATGCAGCGCGTGTCGGCGCCGCGCAGCATCAAGGGCAGCTGCGGCGTGCCGGTGGACTACGGTCAGAGCCACAACTGCGCGCTGGGGTACCTGCTGCTGGCGGACGTCATGCAGGCGTTCAACCAGGTGGGACTTGAGGTGGGGGCTGCTGAGCTGGAGGACTGTCGCAGTGCCTGATGTCGTGTGGTGGGGCTGTGGGGCTGCTGGGGCCGGCACGACAGCAATTGGGCTGATGTGTGCTTGCCGCTTGCCGCCCGCCCCCCGCTCCCGCGGCCGCTGCAGGCCAGCAAGCAGTGGGGCAACTCGGACGGCGCCGACGACGTGACGACCATCGACCACTTTATCAACAACGTGCTGCTCAGCGACGCCAAGCCGCTGCAGAACCTGCACGGCATCACGCGCTACGGCACTTTCCTGGCCGGCTGCGCTCTGGGCTGGGTGCCGGCGCTGGAGCAGGTGCGCGGCTGGGTGAACGCGGCGGCGGCGGCGCTGCCCGACGTTGCCGCCGGCAACGCGCCGCCGCAGCTGGTCCTGCCCGCCAACCTCACACCGGCGCTGCTGCAAGCCATGGCGACCGTGGTGCAACAGATGCCGGCGGCGCCGCAGCCGCAGCCCCCAGCACCGGAGCAGCTGCAGCCGCAGGACCCGCCGCCGCCGCAGCTGCAGCTGCCGCAACCCGCCGCGCCGCCGCTGCCGCTGCAGCACCAGCAGCACCTGACGCACCTGGTTCAGCTGCCCAACGCGGCATCGGGCGGCTCCATCGTGTCGGGCCCGCCCACCGGCAGCTCCGGCGGCAGCGGCACCGGTCGCTCGCCCTTCGCCGCGCTGCAGCAGGCGCACCAGCAGCACCAGCAGCTGCAGCCGCCGGGGCTGGCGGCACCAGCGCATGCTCCCGGCGCGGCTGCGGGTCTTGCGGGCGGCCCGGTCGCGCAGCTGCCCCAGCTGCCGGACCTGCCGCAGCTGCCGCCCGCCGCAGCGCATCCGCAGTCGTCGCCGTCTGCCGAGGACGTGGCTGGCGGCATGAGCAACATGTCCCTGGATGGGCCCACCTTCGGAGACGAGACGCTGGCGGCACTTGCAGCCGACATGCGGTCGCTGAAGGAGGTGGACATTGCGGGCATGGGCCGGCAGCACTCCGCGGCGCTTGGGGCGCAGGCGGGGCACGGCGCAGGGCCGTCGGCGCCCAACGGTAACGGCCTGCAGGCTATGGGGGCCGCCGGTCCTCTAGGTGGAGCAATTGGTTCGAAAGGTGGGGAGGGGCCGGGCGCAGCCGCGGCTGGGCCGTTCGGGGCGATGGCGGCCATGGGCCAGCTGCAGGGCTTTGGCGCGCCGGGGCCGTCGGGGCGGACGGTGACCACCTCGGCGCCGGGCCCGGTGCAGCAGCCGCAGCATCTGCCGCCCAACGCGGCTCAGGTGCAGGCCCAGCAGCAGCTGCAGCAGCAGCAACAGGCGCAGGCTGCCAAGGCCGCGGCGGCCACGGCGGTGGCCAAGGTGGCGGAGCTGCTGGGCAGCGCCGGCCACATCATGGCGCAGCTGGCGGCGGCGCCGGCGCACATCCTTGAGCCGTCGGTGCAGGCGCGCCTGGCCGCATTGGTGCGCGGGCAGGAGGAGGCGCTGCGGGCTTTCCGCCTGGAGTTCAGTCTACCCGGGGGTGCGGGGGCGGGGGCGCTCGGAGCCCCGGCAGCAGGCCCGGCGCCGCATGTGGGGGTCGGCGGCACTGGTGCGCTGTGGCAGTCGGCTGAGCCACCCCACGGCCTGCACGGGGCAGCAGGTGTGGTACCAACGGCCTCCGGCGGCGCCCCAATGCCGCCGCCGGGACCGCATGCGCCGCTGCCGCCGTCGGGGCCGCATGCGCCACCAGCTGTCGCCGCCGGCGCCGGCGCACCGGCGCGGGCATCGGGGAGTCCCTTTGAGCGCCTGGTGCGCATGCCCGGCGCGGCAGGCGCTGCGCCGCCGGGTGCGCAGGGGCAGCAGCAACCAGCCCTCAGTGCCGGCGGCGGCAGTAGTGGTGGCGGCCGCAATTCATTGCCGGGCCTGGTACCGGGTGCGTTTGGCGCGGCGGGACCTGCGGCCGGCGCTGCCGCGCCCGTTGCTGTGAAGTTGGATCCGCCGCAGATACCCGCTGCCGCAGGGGTTGCACAGCCGCAGAACCCTGATGCGGGAGCGGGCGGCTCTGGCCCAGGGCCTGCCGGCACGACCCCACCCTCCAGCGGCGGCGCGCCGGCGTCGAGCGGGAGCGCCGGCAACACCTCCGGCAGCACCTTGGGACTCCTTGGCAACGCAACCGGCGGCGACAACATGTCCCTGATACTGCAGCTGATGGAGGGCGGCGCTGGCGGCGGGGAGACGCTTGACGTCGGGAATGTGTCCCTCATGTCGATCGGCAACGACTCGTTGTTGGCACTGGACGGGAATGGCACGCTAGGTCTGGGGCTGGGCCAGCCGGGTGTGGACCCGATGGGCAGCGAAGGCATTCTAATCCACACGGCGGAGGCGGCGGGGGGCGGCGGAGGCATGGAGGCGCCGGGCGGTGCGGGGCCGGGCCCGGCGGGACACTGACATGATGGCTGGTGCACAGGAGCGTTGGGTTGTGATGGCTGGTGAGCTGCTACCGAGTTGGCGATTGGGTGATGTGGACTTGGCAGTGTGAGAATAAGCTCGCACTGCAGCTTGACTCTAATGGAGTGCCCAGCGAAGCAGGCACATGAAATGTTGCAAGATTGTCACCCGTAGGTGCTTGGCGAAGCAGCAGTAGCAAGGAACTGGCGGGTCACGTCAATACATCTCATGTCATGATTGTTGCGGTGGTGCATTACAGCCTGTTGTAATTGTTGAAGGTGCTAGACTGCTACGCTCCAGACCCGTCCTCGGCACCTAGCGTGCCCTCCGTCCGCCAACAATAAAGCAGGCTGCAGCACACGGGCCCTCACAGTCTCACTCCAGCATACATCACGGTACACGGCCAGCACCGTAGAAGTCGCTTAGGTACGTGCCCACGACGTTGCAAGTACCGTGGTGGGTAATAGCCATCGCCGTGCACCGCAGCAGGAATCTCTCACGGCCTCAAGTACCAAAGTGACAGACCAGCCGTACTGCCAGCACTGTTCATACAGCCCCCATTTCCGCGTTTCGCACCCGACGCACTCGACCTGATAAGCACGCAAAACAATTGACTCGTGCATCCTGCTGCCCTGGGAATAAGTCCAACGCATGGGCACCATAAGCAGTTGGGGAGCCACGAGTACGGCGCCATCCCTCAACGCCCCAAAAGCCCGCCACAGTAGCCTTAGCGGCGCAGGGCCTGCTCTAGCTCCTGCAGGGCCTGGTTCACCGCCGCCAACTGCCGAGCCGTGGCGGCACCGCCTCGCGAGGCCGCGCCGGACGACGGCCCCGCGCCCTCCTGGGCCTGGCCGCCAGCGGTGTGCACAGCCTGCTGCAGGCCCTCCAACAGCGGCGTGAGGCGCTGCATGCGCGCCAGCGCCTCGGCCGCGGCGCGCGCAAGCTCGGCTCCAGCGACCGGCCTCTCCTCGTCCTCCTCGTCCTCCTTGCCGCCCTCGTCCTCCTCTTCCGCTTCCTCCTGCTCTTCCACCTCGCCCTCCTCCTCCCACGCCTCTCCCTCGGCCTCTCCTTCTGCCTCCCGCTCCATCTCCTCACGTGCCTTGCGCCGGCTCCCATCGAGCTTGCTCTGCAGCTGCTCAACGGGAATGTCGCGAGGCAGGATCAGTTGCGGCTCGTCCAACTTCTCCAGCAGCCCCTGCAGCGGCAGGGCGCCTGGGGCCTGCTCCGGCCCCTGGCCGCGCGGCAGCGCCGCCTCCACCACAGCTGTGCCACCGAGCCGCTCGACCCAGCCCTCTCCCATAAGCATCTCAGCGTACGCCTGCAGCACCGCCGGCAGCCACACGCGGTGCACGTGTGTCAGCGCGCGCTCCCAGCCGTCCACGCAGCTGGCCAGCAGCTGCGGGTAGCCGCACGCCAGGTGCTCGCGCGGAATGTTCGCGCGCGCAAGCCCGCGCTTGGGCTGCAGAATGTTCTCTCTCAGGAAGGTCACCAGGGTGCTCCTTAGGTCCTCCTGGTCTTCCGGTATAGACTCGCACGCCTGCAAGGGGGGAGCAGTCAGGCCAGGGGAGGGGCGGGCTGGGTCAGGCTGTGTGTGGACTGCAGGCAGCTCCGTCATACCGCGCTGTGGAGAGTGAATGGCAGGCTAAAGCCAGCCCAATGGCGCACAGGAAGGTTGCAGGAAGGTTGTCATGAATCCATGATGGCAAATGCCCGGCCCTGTCCCAGACTCAGATCTCTCAGCCCGCCGCCCCGCCGCACCTGTTTGAGGGCGGCGAACAGGTCCGCAGCCACCAGGTACCCCAGCGCGCAGTTGTTGGTCTTGATGAAGTTGGGCGGGATCCCGCAGGCGCCGCGCGACGGGTCCCGAATCGTCGAGGTTTTGGCCAGGGAGCACTGCAAGGCCGTAGTTCGGGGTTGGTCAGAGCGGCTGGCAGTCAGCCCTCCCCCCCTTGCGAGGTCTTTGCGGTACACACCTTAGGACGGTTTTCGTTGTAGCCGCCGGCGACACCCAGAGGGTAGTACGGAAAGAATTCCACGGCCTCCACAGGTTGTCGGTCCTGGGCGCCGGGGTTGGGCTGGTTGGGCTTCGGAGAGGGCTTGCGAATCGCACTCACACGGGCTCCTGTCAGGGCCGTGCTGCTGGTGGTGCTGGCGGCGGCGGCGTGCACCGCATCCGCCTGCTGAGCAGTCCAGCCCTTCTGGTCAAAGCTGCCGTCCAGCCACTGGCGGGTGATGTGCACCCACGCGTGGATGGCCTTAGACACCTCGCCGTGGGGGCACCAACCGTCGGTTCCCACCATCCGGCCCAGGCAGTCTGCCGCCTTCTGGACTAGTGGGAGGACCGCCGCCTCGCTGGCGGCCTGGTCGCTGGCAGCCTGGCCGGCGGCGGCGGCTTCAACCGCCGGCTGGGCGCCGACCTTCACTTGCGGCTGGGGCTTCATCCGCTTGGTGCCGAAGAAGTAGCTGTAGGTGAAGACGGCCCACGTGAAGTGTGCTGTCATGGTGTGCACGTCCCTGGGCACGGCAGCGGGAATCTCCACGCCCGAGATAAGGGCGCTGGCGCAGTCTCGCACGTGCTGCTTTGCCGCTTCCCACTTAGAAGTTTCGGGTTCTTCGGGATTCAATCCCTTGGGAAAGCCGTCCTTCAAGACCTGCAACAAGATATGTGTTGTGGCACGTCAGCGCCCGCACAACGCGGTACAACACAGCAGCCGCAGCAGTTGGGTGCGTCATGCCTTCATGAAAGCATTCCACGGCGGACGCCTATCCCACCCAACTCCCCATCCCACCCGCGTCCCGCACACCGCCACCTCCCCAAGCACTTCCCAGTACGGAAATGGACGAGGAGTGATCCGCTGGGAATTGCCACCCGGTCACCTTATCAAGCTCAAAGCAGTAGGCTGACGCCGCCGTGAGAAGCTGGAACGAGCAGGTCGGGGCCCACACACTGGGCTTTTCCTTGTGTTGGAAGCCGGGCGGAGGCGTGATGGCGGGGCCCTGAGAAGTGGCAAGGACGCGGGCTTGTAAGCCTGGGGAAAGCGGGGAAGCATATGCCCTGTTGACAACGCGGCAATGCCCGGGGTAGCGGACGTGGCCTCCTGGGGCCTCCTTTCCCTGCCGCGGCCCCGAACTCAGTTTCTGCCCAGCTCGCTCTCACCTCAGGCCATTCGCATGTGTAACCACCTTTTATTTCACAGTACTTGGCGAAATATGGATACGTCATTTGGTCCGCCTTGGCGCGCGCTCAAGCCTCAATCGTTTGGCTCAGCTGGGGCCCTTCAGCTGTTAAGCGTGTTGGGCTAGTGAGTTATTGAAGATAAGTCTCCCAGAACAGTAGTGTATGTATAGCAAATGGTGCCTGGTGCAGCGAACGCGACCCCCTATGATCGCAGTCAGGGCAAATTGCGCAGATCGCACACAGCACGCCTAACACACGGACAGCCAGTGTTTTGGGCCTGGCACAGAGACCTTTATATTAACATTCTTCCAGGGCTCCAAACACAGGAAGCGCCAGCATAGTTGCCTGTCCTGGAACCGATTTGTCCTGGAACCGACATGTCGATTTCTGCTTGGTTGTGCAGACGACCTATTTGAAAGTAAACAATGCAACATTTCTGAGAAGAAACGCATAAGTAAGGCGGAAAAGCCCTCGCCGAAAAGCCCTCGTTTCTTGTTTCGCACGCTAGCTAGTCAATAATCACTTGCAGCTTGTAGCACACCGACCCGTAATATGGCGGCCCTGGGGGCAGGGCGAGCCTCGCTTTTCATGGCAAATGAAGCGCGCAGTCGTTTTCCGCGCCTGTGCACGCAATCGGCGACCGGCTACGAGCTAACTATACGGGTACGAAGAATTCTATGTCACATGCTGCTTGGCGCGCGCCTCCCTGGGTTCGCGGTGGCGCGCGCCGTGACCGTGCTCATCCTCCAGCTGCACAAAGGCCACATGCGCGCCCCAGACCACTTGCGTCCCAGCGTAACGTGCTGAACGGGCCCTTTCTTCGCGACCCAGGTACATCCGGGTCCGCATCACATCCGTGTGCGTGCGCCCACCGCGCTGGGCGGTGGTGGAAGCCAGGGCTGCTGGCCCACCACCGCCTTCCAGTCGCTGCTGGTGGCGTCCGAGTACTGCGCCGCGGTGCAGGAGGTGCGTGTGGCAGAGGGGTCGTGCTTAGGGCGGGGATGCGGAGGCTGGTGGTCTGGCGGACCCGGGTATGTGTGCATCATCAGGGTGTTGTTCGCACACGTGCGCCCGCTGTCCAGCCTGCCCGACTGAGGCCCGGCTGTGTCACGGCTGAGTCATGCCCCTGACCGCGGCCCTTTGCCCTACTCGCAGCTGCTTGCCTGGGCGTTCCCCTCTCCGGCCTGGGATGACTACAAGCCCATGGTGGCTCAGTTTGCAGCGGAGTTCATCACCACCGCAGCGCCGGTGCCGGTGACTGCAGCCACGCCGCCGACGGGCGCTCAGCTGGACCCGGTGCTGCTGCACTGCAGCCACTCGCTGTGGTCCAACTTCACCTACCTGTACTTCCACGGCACCCGGGACCTGAACCTGGAGGGCCTGGGCAACGAGACGCGGCAGGCCGCGCAGTGGCTGAAGCGCCTGGTGGGGGAGCGGGGCTGGGCGCCGGACGGGCTGGTTTTCAGCGCCGCGCGCGCATGGATTGAGCTCACCAGAGGCCGTCTCGCTTTGGTGTGTACGAGTATCCCCGGCCTCAGCACGCCCCTGGCCGACACCGGCGGCGGCACGCCGGTTGAGGTGGAGGCTCTGCACCGGCGCACGTGGGCGGGCTGCCCGGTGCGCAAGGTGAAGGACACAGACAGCAACGAGCAACCCTACAAGGCCATGTTTCCGCGGAATATCACCAACGGCACCGTCAAGGATAAGGCGAACCGCATTCGGGTAAGTTGCTTGCGGCATTGTTTCCTCTCTATGATGTGCAACATACGTAGTGGCAGTTCCATGGTCGCTCGCGGCAGGCATCGTGTCCGGTGCAAGATTGGTCATGCAACGGTCTTTGCGGCGTGCGTGTGCACGCAGTCCACGTTATCTGGCGTGGAGGCGCCGCGCAAGTATGAGCTGATCCGCTGCGGCTTGCCGGCTGGCTTCACTCCGACCAAGAATTGCACGCTAGGCTTCCTCGTCCTATCCGACTTCCTAAACGCGTTTGAAGAGGTGTGTACGTGCCGCCGGTAAATCATGGCCGCTTGCAGCAGACGGCAGCTTGCATGCAGTGTGCAGTGCACAGCTACCTGGCCGTGCATAAGCTAGCTTGTTGACCCCGGGGGAGGGTCGAACTTGAATGCCCTTAACAGCACATTGCGCCCTTACCGCGCGTGCAGTCGTACGCAGCAGGATGGGCCAATATCGTCAAGGGGAGCGATGAAGAAAAGAAAACGGACGTCGAGTCAACTATCAAGGGGTTTCACGAAAACGTGTACAGCGGCGACAACACCACGCCGCTGCTGAGCGTCCACGGCATCCACCGGTACGCACACGTCCTGGCCGGCTGCTGCCTAGGCTGGGCGGCAGCGCTGGGTCAGGTGCGCGGCTGGGTGAACGCGGCGGCGGCGGCGCTGCCCGACGTGGCCGCCGACAACGCGCCGCCGCAGCTGGTGCTGCCCGCCACCCTCGCGCCGGAGCTGCTGCAAGCCATGGCGGCCGTGGTGCAGCAGATGCCGGCGGCGCCGCCGCCCCCGGCACCGCAGCAGCTGCAGCCGCAGGAGCCGCCGCCGCCGCAACCGCAGCCGCAGCACCTGCGGTCGGCGCCACCGCTGCCCCTTACCGTGCAGCTGCCCAGAATGGCGTCCGGCAGCTCGATGCCTTTGGCTGCCGCCACGGGCCCGCCCACAGCCGGCTCGGATAGCTCTGGCGCTGGTAGCAGCACCTGCCGCTCGCCGTTCGCGTTGCAGCAGCTGGCGCCGCGGCACCATCAGGGCGAGCAGCAGCAGCCGCAGGCGGAGGAGCAGCAGCAATGGCCGGGGCGTGCAGTGCTCGCGCCAGAGACCCTTGGTGTGGCCGGAGGCACCAGCACGCAACCGCCCGGGCTGACGCCTCTGTCTCCCACTGCGGACGTCGTGGGCACGATGGGCTCCTTGTCGCTGGATCCGGGGACGTTTGGCGAGTCGACAATGGAAGCGTTGGCTCGGGACCTGGCGGAGACGGCGGCGGGGATGCCGGCCGCTGGCGTTGCTGTGCCGGCGGCCGGCGGCTGCGGGCCGGTCGCGCCGCCGCCGGCCGCATCCTCAGCTGTGGATCGGGCGCTCGGTGCGCTGCACGTCGCCAGCCCGGCTGGCGGCGCTCCGGCAGGTGCCGCACAGCTACCGCCGGCACCCGGGCAGAGCCACGCCGCATCGGCCAGCTCCAGCCCCCCCGCGGACGACATTGCGGCGCGAGTGACGCAGGCGCTGGGCCTGCTGAATGGCGCTGCGGGCCTGCTGGATCCATCCATGCAGGAGCAGCTGGGGCCACTGCTGCAGGGGCTGGTGGGCTTCCGGGCGGCCCTCGCGCACACGCCGCAGCCAGGCGGGGCAGGCGCACCCAGCACCGGTGGCCAGCAGGAGGGGTCGGCAGCGGAAGGCGGGTCTGGCGGCACCAGCCCTCAAGCGGCGCCGGCGGCAGTGACACTGGTTCGGGGGCCTCTGGGCCATGATAAGGCGGCTGCGTCGCCACGGCTGGAGCACGGCCCGGCGGCTTCGACGCGCAGTGCGCAGCCTGACGACCCTGCCCCTGGGGGCTCCAGCGGCCGGTGACGGACGTCGCTACGTATTTGCGCAGCTGGTTGTGCCCTAGTCGGCGGCTGCATGGGTGTGAGTGTGGTCAGACTCAAGCATTGCATGGCTAAGGAGCGGTTATGCGTTGAGGTGCCGCGGGCCCTGGGCAGCCCTGGGCATGCCTGACGGGCCGCAACCCTGTTTTGCTCATCCAGCGGCACCGTCATCCTCGCGCGAGTGACGCCCGGCTGCGCACGCTGGCGAATGCGCGGCCGGTGGGAGCTCGCCACTCCGCTCCAGCTACCTCACATCTCTGCAGCGCCGCGCAAGAGCTGTGTGCTGGCTAGCTCGGCTGACCAGGCCAAACTAGGGTGCATGACGACTGGAGTGCAGCTACTGGACCGTCGGGGAAAGAGAGACCGGCTCGCGTTGCTGTTCCGATGTGTGTTACATGGACCCCGGCTGCGGCCCTTCCACTCGCCCCAGGCCTAGAAAGAGAGCATGATGGTGGTCGATCTCACTAGCCTAAGTGAATGTATGAAGGTACGTTCCGCGGGCCGACGCCTCAGGCGTCGCCCGCGCTGAAGTACGCATCACCGCGCAACAGCCAGACAGCAATGCAAGTGTGAGCACCATTGGCCCGAGTGAGAAGTAACGCAACGGCACGTCCGCTAACCGCGCCCTCACACGTCCACAGCACACGTCACGGTGCGCGCTGCAGGCACCATCAATGCCTGCCCGTGAAATGCACAGGCCCACAATGGGGTCCGACATGCCTGGATGCGGCTGGCGCTGTTGGCAGTGGTGGCGGTGAGGTCGTGCCCACACTGCGCCCCACCCAGCCCGTCGCCGGCGGTGGTCAATCGGCTGCCATTCCCAAGCGCAGCAGCAGGCCCATCAGGCCAAGCGCCGTGAGCCGCTGCTGCAGGTGCTGGTGCCAAGCGCTGCTGACGTTCGGGACAGCAGCCGAATCTAGCCGAAACAACAAATTATGTGGAGGAGAGCCGGAGACGAGGACTAGGGCTACTGGGCTCGGCTTGCTCGTGTTGTTGAAGGGGTTCAGGGGGCTTCTATATATCAGTTGTATTTGAGGAGGTGTGGCAGTGCTTTTCGGCGTTGCTCCTCCGACGTTGCAAAGGTTGCCAACGTCACGTGTATTGTTAGCAGAAGAGATTACATGTGGGACGACAGCCGTGGACAAGCCCCATTGTTAGCGATGTGAGTTACATGTGGGACGACAGCCGTGGACAAGCCAGGGCTCCAAAAACGTGCGAAACACGCACGCTCACTCGAGGAGGGAACCCCGAATGACCCCCATGCGCCTCGCCTCACTAAGGACCCCCGAGCCAGGCTCACTGCAAACGCAAGCGCCGCTAACCTAAGCCGCGGGTCGGCGTCAAAACGACGGCCACTTGGAAAAGACGGCTCCTAACCCAAACCACCGGCACCAACAGGGCAGGGCCCGCACACTGATGGGTGCAGCCCGAAGCTGCATCCTGAAAGCGGCCTAGGGCCACGCAAGTTCCCTGACCACCGAGGGCCAACAGACCCGACACACCAGACAGCACAACCGCAGCGCCTGCAACCCAGCGCAGGTGGCGCAACCACGCCCAACCTCACAACCAAGTCCACACAGCCGCGCAACACCCCAGCACAGCAGAAATCGCCAGCCAGCCTGCGCTAGTCAGCCTGCGGCAACCAGCCGTAGCCAGATTGCCTTCGCCAAACTGCATTCGCCAACCAGCTCTCTCCACCGACGCCCACAGCTCCAGCCGCCGCTGCCGGGAAGGCGCTGGTCCTGGCCCCCGCCGCGCGTCCGGCAACACGCGGCGAGCCCGGCGCCCGGCCGGCAGCCGCAGCAGCCCACAGCAGCAATCGCCAGCAGCCCATTGTTAGCAGAAGATATTACATGTGGGACATTGTTAGCAGAAGAGATTACATGTGGGACGACAGCCGTGGACAAGCCAGGGCTCCAAAAACGTGCGAAACACGCACGCTCACTCGAGGAGGGAACCCCGAATGACCCCCATGCTCCTCGCCTCCGGGGAGGGGAGGAACCCCATTGTTAGCAGAAGAGATTACATGTGGGACGACAGCCGTGGACAAGCCAGGGCTCCAAAAACGTGCGAAACACGCACGCTCACTCGAGGAGGGAACCTCGAATGACCCCCATGCTCCTCGCCTCCGGGGAGGGGAGGAACCCCGAGCCAGGCTCACTGCAAACGCACGCGCTGCTAACCTAAGCCGCGGGTCGGCGTCATTAAGACTACCTCTTGCGAGTCCCTAAGCAGACAAGCTAGGGAGAGGCCGGTGGCGAGTCCGCCGCTGGGCCCACAAAGATAACCCCTCCCACATCGTCTGACGCTAGGAATGGGTGCTGGTTTGGGACTAGGTCCCAGCGGCGCGGAGGCCGGCAGAGACTCACGAACGCAGCAAGCCGCGACCAAAAGTCAGCCACCACCTCCACCCCCCCTTGTTAGAAGAAGAGATTACATGTGGGACGACAGCCGTGGACAAGCCAGGGCTCCAAAAACGTGCGAAACACGCACGCTCACTCGAGGAGGGAACCCCGAATGACCCCCATGCTCCTCGCCACCGGGGAGGGGAGGAACCCCGAGCCAGGCTCACTGCAAACGCACGCGCTGCTAACCTAAGCCGCGGGTCGGCGTCATTAAGACTACCTCTTGCGAGTCCCTAAGCAGACAAGCTAGGGAGAGGCCGGTGGCGAGTCCGCCGCTGGGCCCACAAAGATAACCCCTCCCACATCGTCTGACGCTAGGAATGGGTGCTGGTTTGGGACTAGGTCCCAGCGGCGCGGAGGCCGGCAGAGACTCACGAACGCAGCAAGCCGCGACCAAAAGTCAGCCACCACCTCCACACCGATTTTTCGCACAACAGCAACCCCTACGGTCCCACCCGAATCACTCCGGCTCGCGTAGAGGCGCTGTCGGCCGTACTCCATGGCAGCCACAGCAGCTAAGCAAACGATGTCCCACACCGCCTGCGCCAGCCCTGGAGGCGCTTGTACTAACCACAACTGGTGCCGCGCAACGTCCAAGCCCGCATGCTCTTGCAACACATCACGCAGAGCCCCCGCCACGTCACAGCTCCAGAAGTGGTGCTCCCTAGCCCCAGCAGTCAGCAGCACACCGCAGGGGCACTTATCAGCATTCCCCGCGGCTGCCCGGGCTTTATGCATCCCAAAGCCCGAGAAACCATTGACAGCCAGGCGCCAGAGGGGTTCCTTGTGTCGCGGCTCCCAGACCAGCGCCCACAGCCGGGCCAACGCCGCCCGCAGCGCATGAATTGCCTCTGCCGGCGGGTTGGCACCACTGTAGGCCTCTTGGACAAAAGCCATGTGGCGCGCGCGAAGCGCGTCGTACGTAGGCGCCAACTGCAGAAGGGTCGCCTGCTTAACGGTGAGGGTCAGCAGCGGCACCTCCGCCGTGCCGAGGCGCCACCCCAGGCTCTGCGCGAGAAGCAGCCACACCTGAGGGGCGGGAGGCGCAGTGCTGCCGCCGCCAGGCGCGCGCAGCGTCGCGGAGGCCGCCGCCTTCCACGTCGCCGGCACGCGTGCCAGCAAAGAATCCAGCTGGAGGGCGGCGGCAGCACCCGACTGCAGCGCCAGCGGAATATCAGCCAGGTCGGTGACGCCCAGGATAGGGCGCAGGACCGCGCGCTTATACAGGTTGGTGCAGCGCCGGGCAATGCGCGGGCTTAGCGCACCATGGGGCTGCGATGCCAGCACCTGACGCACGTCGGACAGCGCCTCCCAGCACCGCACCGCCACGCCAAGCGTCAGCATACCCGGCAGCGCCACCAGGTCCGGAAAGTCCAGCTCCAAGCCGCCAGCCGCCAGACCGGTCGTGCTTGGCAGGACCGGGTTGCCCCACAGCGGCATTGCGTAGCACCACGGCCCAGGAGTCAGCACGGCCGGCCGCAGGACCGAGATGGGCGGCAGGTAACTGAGCGCGCCAAGGAGGCGAGCGAAGGCGGGGCAGGTCGCGGGCGCGGGGTGGCCAAGGATAGCGCACCCCTCGCGGGCGGGACCCACGCCGTCGGCCGCACGCGCCACCGTCAGGATACACAACGGGTGGGCGGCGACGTGCAGCCGCTGCATCAGGGCAGTAGCTGCGGTCGTCCACGGAGGCACATAGGCACCGGCGGCAGGACTGTGCATATGCTGCAGCCAGCGCACGGCCAACACTGCATGCCGCGCACGCGTGTGCTCCGCCACCGGCAGTAGGCCAAAGCCACCATCGCGCGGCGGAAGGGCGATGCAGTCCGTGGGAAGACCAGGCAGGCGGGCACAGCCCGAGCCCGGCGGTGGCGCAGTGAGAATGCGGCGGTCCACGAACCGGGCCAAGGTGTCCCCGAAGTCCGACAGGGCCGTCTTGGACGGCAGGCCCGAGAACTCCATGTGGTAGAGCACCCGGCTAATTGCGTACGACGAGGCGCAGAAGCCACGGCCAAAGGCGGTGAGGGGGAGAGTGGCGAGCGTGCGGAGGGTGGCGAAGGCCGGAGCAAGGGAGGGAGCGGATGCCACCGTGGCTGCGCGAGTAGGAAGGTCGTAGAAGACAACGCCGAGCGTACGGGAGCGTGACACAACCCGCAGTCCGTGCGCTGTCCCGACCGTGTTAGGAGGGGCAGCGGCCGGCGCGGGCGCCGCGCCGCCAGCAGCAGCGGCGTCAGCACCGGCGCCGGCACCGCCCTCGCCGTCGCTGCCATCATCACTGCCACTGCCCGCGTCGCCACCGCCGCCCCCAGCGTCGCCCATCACCGGTGCAGCGGCAGCCCCAGCAGCGACCGCCGGGGCGGCAGCCACGGGACCCACGCCGCCGACCCCGCCGGCAGCCTGCACGTCCGCAGCCGCAGCGGCGGCTGGCGCGCCTGCAGCGGCGGCGGCAGTGGCAGGGCGCCGCCGAGTCCGGCGAGGCGGGGGCGCGCCAACTGGTAGCATCTCCACCTTATCCAGGTTGAGCCGTTGACCAGACGCAGCGCGGAACGTCTCCATGGCCGCCAGGAAGGCGGGCACGTTGGCGAGCCGGCGAAGGAAGGGCGCTGCGTCGTCCGCGTAGGCCGTGGCGACGAGGCGAATATCCGCCCAGGAGACACCGAAGCCAGTGCGGTCAAGATAGGCGAGCAGGGCTTGAGCCGGCGCCAGGTACAAGGGCGGCGCCAGCGGGCAGCCCTGCCGCACGCCCGCCATGATGAAGACAAAGGCGGACAGGTAGCCATTGGCGAGGGCGGCCGACCGCGTGCCCGTGAGCAGCAGCCGAACCCAGGCCAGGAAACCACCGCCAATGCCCATTACCTCCAGGCACCGGTACAGAAATGAGCGGTCCAGCGTGTCGTAGGCCTTGTAGAAATCTAGGAAGGCAACGACACTGTTGTCGCTGGGGCCCGGCGCGCCATCACCACACCGGCCAGCACCGCAGCCAGCAGGCGCCGACACGCCCCCCTGGCCCCCACCGCTGGGGCCGGCACCAGCGACTCCGTTGCCGGTGTCGCCGGGACCACCAGCTGCCTCCGGAGCCCGCATGAGCTCAGGGAGGAGCTGAAGCAGTAGGACGTTGTCGGCAATCCGGCGGCCAGGCAGGAAGGCAGTTTGAGCCGGATGGATGACAGAGCCGAGGACGGGAATGAGGCGCCGGGCGAGGACACGTGCTAGGGTCCTGTAGTCGGTGCCAAGCAGCGTGATGGGTCGGTAGGAGGACGGCTGTGTTGGGTCGCCAGGCTTGCGGAAGCAGGTGATGACGCCGTCCAGAAAGCCACGGGGCGGCGCACCAGTCGCCAGCGAAGCGGTGAACACCCGCGCCAGCACGCGGACTGCCGGCCCACCCAGCTCCCGATACAGCTCCGTTGGGATACCATCCCGACCAGGGGCACTGCCAGCCGGCGCAACAGCCAGTGCGGCCTCCACTTCTGACGCTGAGACGGTGGCGGCGCCGATGCGCTCCGCGTCAGCCGCAGGACAGCGGCGCCCAAAGGCTGCCAGGGCAGAGAGCACGCGGGCGCAGGCATCCGGATCCGTCGTCACCGCCGCGCTGATGCGGCGCCAGTAGTCGACAATGTGCGCGGGAATGTCGGGTAGGGCGTCGCACACACTGCCGTCGGCCCGCCGAATGGCAGGGATATGGGCTGCGCCGCCAGGGGGCCGCACGAGACGCGTGATGGTTGGGGATGCGGTTTCGCGTGTGCGCAGCCACTGCAGGCGGGCAGCACGAGCATGCCGAGCCACAGCACGCTGGGCCGCGACGGCGGCGGCAGAGCGGGCGGCGATGGCAGCCGCAGCAGCTTGCGCCGCGCCGGGGCCACCCGCCTCAACCTCCGCCAGTGCAGCGGCCTCCGCCACACGGGCCGCTGCCTCCTCCACAGACTCCTCAAGGACGCGGCAGCGCGCGATGCGGTTGAGCCGACCGACGGTGCGCACCAGGGCACGCTTATAGGTCACGAACCACCGCAGCAGCGCCGCCGGCGCCTCGGGGGCGGCGGCACACGCGTCGCGGTTCCAGTCCCGAAGCGAGCGGCGCAGGTCCGGGAACGCCAGGTACGCATTGCTGAGCCGCCGTAGGCCTGGGCCCGGGGGCGCGGCGCCGTCAGCAGGCGCCAGTGCAGTCACAACCATGCGATGGTCAGACGGCCGGCCCGGCACATGGGCGCAAGAGCGCAGCGCCGGCGCCAGTTCGCAGGCGACCATGATGCGGTCAATGCGGGAGGCACCCATGTTGTTGATGAAGGTGAAGGACCGGCGGCTGGGATGGAGGTGTCGGAAGGAGTCCGCCAGAGACGGGCACGAAGAGGCGAAGGCGGCGTCGGTGCCGCGGTCCATAGGGCGACCGCTGCCACGAAGAGTATCGGTGGCATGGTCGCGCACGAAGTTGAAGTCACCAGCCCACACCTTCAGGCCAGGCAAGCCGGCGGCAGGGGCTAGGTGATCAAGGATGAACTGACGCTGAGCTGTGGGGTCGCCGGAGGGCAGGTAAACCGAGGCCAGCATCAGCGAGCGGCCGCCCCAGCGGATTGGAAGGAGAAGAAGGCGGCTGGAGACGGCAGGCGCGACGGCTGGCAGCGCAGGGGCGGGGAGGACAACGCCACGGGAGACGAGGGATGCGCGAATAAGGATGGCAACACCACAGGAGCGGGGCGAGGCTGCTGGGCCCCACCACGCCTGCCAGCCGCCAAGCCGCAGCTGTTGCGACACCAGGCGCAGCTTCACTTGCGCCTCGGTAATCTGTTCGGCCGTAGTGTGCGTCTCCTGAAGACACACAATATCCAGGCGCTGCTGCGCCCAACACCGCAGCAGGGCCGCCAAGCGGACAGGAGCATCAGCCCCGCCACCGAGCAGGCCCCGCACGTTGTGGGAGGCCACACGCAGAGGCGCGAGCAGGGCCTGGCCGTCACGCCTGCTACGGCGTGACATTTACGAATCGGCCGAAGGAGCGTCGCCGGCGCCATCAGGCGCCAGGACGCTGAAGCGGTTGGGCAGGCCGGGCGCAGCCGGGCGGTGGCGCAGTGGCGCCCGAGCGGCACGACGCTGCGCCACCTGGCCAGCCGAGGCGGAATGCCGTGACGCCAGCGGGCGCTGCGCCTGCTGACCAGCCCGGGCCTGGTGCTTGGCCGGGGGCGGCCGCGGCGACGAGCTGCGCTGGCGACGGCGACCGAGAACCACACTCCAACCACCGTCGTCACCCACGTCGTGGCACGGCTCGCCGCTGCCGCTGTCGCCGCTACCGGCGGGGGCACCACCGACCGGCTGGCGGAAGATACGCCCACTGCGGGTGCGGTTGCCCGCCGCGGGTCCGTCTGCGCTCCCCGCCCCACCACCCGCCGCGCGGGCGCCATCGGCTGGCGCGGGGGAGGGGGCCCCGCGGCCGCTGCGCCGCTCAGGGCTGGGCCCCCGGGTGCCACTGCGGCCGCGGCCCGGGCTGCGGCTGCGGCTGTGGCTCCGGCTGCTGTTGCAGTTGTGGCTGTGGCTGCGGCTACGGCTGCTCCTGCTGCTGTGGCTGCCGCGGCTGCGGCGGCTGCTGCTGCAGCTGCGGCCCGGGCTGCGGTCGCCGCTGCCACTGTGACTGCGGCGGCCGCTGAGGCAGCGACCGCCGCTGCGTCCGCGGCGGCGGCGGACGCCACCGGAACCAGGAGTGTCACCACCACCCAGCTATCTACATATGCCTCCGAAAGTGTGACGCACCCGGTGCGTTTGCGCTACAGCGCGATTCAGCTCGAACCAACTTGCATGATCGATTACTCGCAGCTTCCTCTATACGTGATCTTCTTTCCAGGCGGCGAGAGCGAGTGCAGCGTATGAACGAAGCTGGTAACTGCGCTTTCTTGGCTTCCTCGAGAATGTGCGCAGCTATAACTTACAGCGCGATGTATTAGCGACACAGTCTGGCCTGCCAAAGCGTGCACTTGCAAGAATTTCAGAGTTCGCTCGTGCCGATCGGCTGGGATGAAACCTATCACGATATATGCGAGCAGCTGTAATCCGTTGAAATAATCGGTGAGCAAAGTCATGCACAGTCGCGATGTGCTGTGAACTTTTAGCGCGCTCGGCGACCCCAGCTCGGCCCCCCGACCCGCCCGACCCCTCGCTGGCGGGGGGAGGGAACCCCTCCCCCCTGCACCCCCCTCCCCTTCTGCGCGCTGCACGACACGCCTGCGGGGGGAGGGACACCCTCCCCCCTGCACCCCCCTCCCCCAACTTCCTAAGTGACGTGCCTCAGCCGCGGGCTAAGAGAATCGTATGGGAGGGGGGTGCAGGGGGGAGGGTGTCCCTCCCCCCGCTTGAGGGGGGGCGCAGGGGGGGGGCATCCCCCCGCTAATATGCATATCGATCAGGAGAGCCCCCCCTGATATCGACTACAACAAACGTCGGTGCAGGCCACGATCAGTCGGCACTGATAGCTGGGCGCAGGGGCTAAGTTGGCGGTGTTACGGGGATACGGCGGGGGATGGTGGTGCTGGTGGGGAGGGGTGTGCGGTGCATCCGCTGGCGGTCCGAGGCGCATCCATGCTGCAGTGATCCGGGCTTGCGCATTGGCGCATTGCGTGCGGTGGTCGCTGCCGGTGGTCGCTGCGGTCGATGGCCTGGTTGTAAGGAATGATGCAAGGCCCGCCTACTGTCTGTAACTCCGGTTGCACCAGGTTGCTGGTTGCACCATCAATGCCAGTTTACAGCAGGGCTGCAGGGGCAGCCCAATGGGGGACCAAGGCGAACCGCCCTTGCCAAGGTTTCTGCCAACCTGCCTGCACTGCAGGTGTCAGCCAGCGCGACGACACGTGCACCCGTGTACATTCTGGTTCTCCGAAGGCTAGTTCACAACACGCCCCGCCGGTTCCCACATCCCACCGGTTCCCACGAAAAGCCCAAAACGGTAGTGGCTGCCTGCTGGCCACCCCAGCACCCAGCTGCGACCACCAAAAGTTGCGCCCCTTCCTGCTCGCAGGTCAGCAAACTGCGAACGTGCGCCTTCCACGCAGCCGCAACCACGCATCCAAGCCACCCTGCCACGGAATTCACATCAAGCTCTCACTCCCCGGACTCAGCCGTGCACGCGCATCACCGCCTTCCGTGCCTCAATAGCCCGCTCCAACGACGCCAGCGCTTCTGCTAAAGCCTCCTCATCCGCAGCAGCCCCCACCCCTGCCTGCTGCCTGCGCAGCTCCGTGTCATGCACCAGCGCCACACGCAGCCGCTCCACCAGGCCCAGCACTGGCTCAGCCCCCGGCCCCGTTGTCCGGCCGGCGGCAGCACCCGCGCCCGCTGCACCCACAGCTGGTGCCGCAGCGCCGGGCGAGCCGAGCCGCACGTCCTGCAGCCGCCGCACCAGGCCCGGGTCGTGGGGGCCGTCAATGTCCATGTCCATGGCCGAACCCGTGTGCGGCTGTGCTTGCTGCTGCTGCGGGTGAGGCTGCGGCAGGTGCTCGGCGTCCGGCAGTCCTGACGCCGCCGCGGCGGCACCACAGCCTGCCTGGCCGGGCAGTCGGGCAGCAAGCATAGGTACCAGCGGTGCCCCCAGCAATCCTGCTGGTGCAGGTGCCGGTGCCGGGGCGCCTGCTGCTGCCGCCAACCGCGGCTGGCTCTGCGCGTCCTCGCGCAGCCTCGGCGAAACCGGCCCCGGCGACCGCTCCTCCTGCTCCTCCTGCTCCTGCTTCACCCGCACCTCGTACTCTGTCCGCGCCCGCGCCGACTGCTCCTCCGCCAGCTTCTGCGCCATCTCCGCCCGCGCCAGTACCTCCTCCGGCGGGATGCAGCACGGCAGCAGCAGCTGCGGCTTCGGCACGTGCTGTGGCCGCGTCAGCCGGGGGCACGACCCGCTCCCGGACGGACCGGCAGCAGAGCCGCTAGCGCCCGCACCGGTACTGGTGCCGGCGTTTGCGGCGCTGCTGCCGCCCTTGGGCGCATCCAGGTCCTCCGGGGCCGAGGATGTGACGTCCAGGTACGCCTGCATCGCCACCGGCAGCCACACGCGGTGCACGTGTGTCAGCGCGCGCTCCCAGCCCTCCACGCAGCTGGCCAGCAGCTGCGGGTAGCCGGACGCCAGGTCGTTGGCTTTGACGGCCTCGCGCTCCTTGGCGCCGGCCTTGTGCTGCAGCACGTGCCGGTACAAGAAGGCCTGCAAGGCGCCGCTGTTCGGCAGCTTGTCCCAGCCCTCCGCCGCCTGTCGTCAGGGCCGAGGGCGGATGGTGGGAAGTAAAGTGTGTGAGTGTGGATAGGCGCGGCAAGCCGAGGGTGGGAGCAGAGCATCGCGGCTCCCATCCACGCCCGCCGTCCCGACACTGCCAGCCGCAAGGATTGCTGCACCTGCACACCCCGCTGCGCCGCACGAACGTCTGCACCTCACGAATGCACCCACCCCACCCCACCCCACCCCATCCCACCCCACCCCACACGGCACTGCCGTACGGTCCGCCCCGGGCGCCCCCATTCACCTGGATGAGCGCTTCGCACACGTCGGACATGACCAGGAAGCCCAGCGTGCAGTTGGTGGCCTGGCCGTACTCGGCGGGCAGGCCGCAGCAGCCGGTGGGGAAGCTGCGCTCCATCCGGGCCTGCTCGCTCTTTGCATCCTCGTCAGCCCCCGCCGCGGCGGCCGTGGCCGACTGCTGCTGCTTGCCCTTCTTCCGCACGCTCGTCAGCGAGCACTGCAGGGGGGGGCAGCAACGGAAGGCAGCAAGCTCAGCGAGCGCGGTGTACGCATCGGTTGGCTCAGCTCGATGTTCGTGGAAGCAGGCAGCACGACAGCCGTCAGCTGTCCCTGGGCAGCGACGTCGTGGCCATTGCCCACCGCACAGCGCCCAACACCACACAGTGCCCATGCCCACGCGACGTCGCGCCCCGCCCCACCTTAACCCGGTTGTCCCTCCCCGAGTTGACGTGGTAGGGGTAGATGGGGAAGAAGGGCTTGTCCGCGTCCTGGCTCTTCAGCGACTTGGTCTTGCTGACGTGGCGCGCCTCGGCCTCCGCCGCGTGCTGCTTGGTCCAGTCCTCACCCAAGCCCGCGTCCAGCCACTCGCGCGTCCTCTTCACCCAGTCCTTGAAGGCGAGCGACACCTCGCCATCTGGGTGCCAACCCCGCTTGCCCACCAGCCGCAGCAGCCACTCATACGCCTGCTCTGCGACCGGCGGCATCTCCAGGAGAGCGTCCTCGCCGGCAGCAGCGTCCTCCTCCGAGCCATCGCCGACACCCGCCCCGTCGGCCGCTGCTGCAGCAGCTGCTGCTGCGCCCCGCCCCTTGGGCGCGCCCTTCCCCTTGGCTTTGCTCTTCGCCTTGCCCTTGGCGGCCGCCGCCTTGCCGCCGCATCCGCCGCCACGGGGCTTCTTCGCCGGCAGGCCGGCGAGGTCGTTCGTCCCCAAGAAGTAGCAATAAGTGAAGCTGGCCCACGCAAGACGACCCGCGAGCATGAACCAGTCCGGAAAGGCTTCGGCGTCTTCGTCCTCGCCCACGCACACGTCCACGGGCCGCGGAAGCTCCTGGCCCGAGATGAAGGCGCTGGTGCACTTGAGCACGTGCTCCTTGGCGCCGTCCCACGTGGGCGAAGGGAAGGTCCACGTCAGCAACTGCGGTACAGAGGCGACGCGGCAGGGGAGGTGGCGGTGCGTTGGCGGAGACAGCGCGGGCCAGTGGAGGTGTCCCATCCCCAGTCTTATATCAAGCAGATGCACAGTACCGTCCATCGCAGTACGACCAACGGCTAATCTTGAAGCAGCCGCACCTCCTGGATAGCAGCGCAGTATTCCGCCGCGATGATGAGGAGCTGGAAGTCGCGGGCCTCCCACAGCTGGGGTTCGTCGTCCGCGCCGCTCGTGGGTTTGCCCGGGGGTGGTATTGTCTCCACCGCTCGCCCCGCTTCATCCAGGCTGACCTATGGCACATTAAGGGAATGCAACATGTTTACGACTGAATGCACTGTCCAGTCGGGTACAAAACCAGCTCCGCACGATTCCATCGGCAACCGCTCCTCCTTACTTCAATCTCAAGCTTGTAGCCATCTCCAACAGGCGTAGTGAAAGGAGGACAAGAACCTCCGCGTGGCCCTGGGCCTTGCGCCATTCACCAGCGAGCTGAAAGTTGGGCCTGCCCAGGCCCAGCACGAGACAGCCTCCTCTGTGTTCCGAGCTTTTCCCTCTCGTTCTATATGCTACATAATGTAATTTGCATGTTTTATCCAAAACCTGCCATGAGCGCAGCGCACTGATGAAAATCTGAGCCGCCCGCGAAGGCCGTGGTGCAATTTAAACGCAAGTACTGTGACGAATCAGTAACGAGTGATTGCTAAGTAGGTGTGAGAGCGAGAGCGGTGCTGTAACTTTGTTTTGGTCCGGATTGCGATTGGGTCCCGCGCGACTCTGGTGACAGCAAAATACGAGCCAGCACACCCTGCGTGTCGACAAATGCACGGGGGGAAGCGCGTGTGACATATACAAGCTCAGTGCCCGCGGACAAGTTCAGCATGTGCGGTGCGTGCGGCGCGCCGTCGGTCCCAGCGCGAGTGCCATCACTATAGCCACCCGCGCCGGAGCAGCGCTTCGAGCAAGCACTTGATGGAGTGCTGGTTATAGACTGGTGGGGCAGAAGTGCGGTGGCGCCCCAGTCACGATGGGCGAACGGAGAACGTGAAGGGAGGAGAGGGTGCTGCACACGGTGCTGCAGCGGCTGTGAATCTGTGACATGGTACCATCAAGCTCACTGACGCTAGGGAAAGGCGCGAATGTCCAATAAACCCCTACGTGTCAGACGTGCAGGGCGACGCTATTGTACGCTCAAGATTGGATATACTCGATTGGAGTTCGCGCACTGTTAGAAGGCACCTGACAAGTGACAACTAATGTGCAGTCTGTACCCGCTATCTCCTCACCCACTTTGAACCCAGCCCGCACACACTCCGGATTCTTCACTACCGTAATCCTCAGTCCTCACTGCCTTCCACATGGGCCCGCGCCCGCGCCGCTGCTGCAGCTGCCTGCCCACGTGAGCTCTCGCCGCTCTCGCTCCCATTGCAACGCTACGCCGCCTGTTGCTGCTGCGCGGCGTGCAGCTTGTCTCGCAGCTTCCGGCGCGGCTCCAGCAGCGCCTCCATGGCTAGCCGGATCTGCGGTGTGGTGCGTGCATGACGATGACGGGCGGGTTCAGGAGTTCTGGGGCATGCGCGGTGCGTATGTGCGGTACGGTAAGAGGCTTGCATTGCCCGTGCCCGCGGGCACAAGACAAGCAGTACCGGTAGCTCGATAGCCCCGGGCCTGCAGGACCACACGGCACCGACCTGTTCGGATGTGTTTGTGTTCTCCATGCTGCACACCACCAGGCCCTTGTTCCGGTCCACCGCTTGGAGCAGCTCCTGCGCCCGGGGACAGCCAGCCCCGCGTCAGCCGGCCGGTACTAAGGGGCACAATTGCAAGGAGCCCACAAGCCCTAACACGGCGGACCTCCTCGGACAGTCATACCCGTCCTGCGCCTGCACATTAGCCATGCCCGAACGCCCCCAAATGCCTCGCTTTGCCAAGCTGCTGCAGGCCATGGACCTACGCCCTGGCCCCACGCCAGCCCCAGTCTGGCCGCCTCCCCGCCCACCTTGCCGCCCTCCTCCCGCAGGTCGTTGTTGTCCATGCGGATGCCCGCCAGCGTCACGGACGTGGCTATGCCCTCCGACAGCGCGCGCACGCCCTCCAGCGTGATCTGGTTGCCCGACAGGTCCACGTCCACTAGGCCCTGTGGCAGGGGGCATGTGTACAGTAGAGGACGCGGGTGTCAATGGCGGGCATGTACGGGAGTTGGAAGTGCGAAGGGGTTGCGGTGTCGCGCCAGGCGAGGGTCACAAAACGGCGGCACCAGCGCGCAAAAGCGTACAGTAGTTAGCGATACCAGAGCGGGCAGGCGGCAACGAACACACGCTCCTGACTGCGCACCTGATTTACTTTCATGGCGACGCCAAACGTGGTCGCCCCGATGTCCTGTAGCCCGCACCAGCCTAACCCGAGCACCTGCGAGGAAGAGGACGCGCCAGCCACCGGCAGAGCTCAGCTGTCGGCTCGCAGCAGCTTCGCGGCCTAGGCCCTACCGGGATTGCCGTAGATTTAGTACCGTATGCCTCTTTGCGCTGGGCCCTTGCTGTCCACGCAGTCCAGCCCGGTGCCCCGGCCCCGCCGGCCCCACCTGCAGCGTGAGGTTTGGCTTGAGGCCCTCTGACAGGTGCGCCACGCCGCGCGGCCGCAGCTTGTTCCAGGACAGGTTCAGGTCGGTCAGCCCCAGGTTGACCATGAGCACCTGCCCCAGCGTGTGCGCCGTCTTCTCGCCCAGGTCGTTGGAGGAGATGTCCAGGCTGCGCAGCGAGGTGTTGTTCTCCAGGCAGTTGCCCACCAGCACGCCCTCGCGGTCGCCCAGCTTCATGTTGGCCAGCGCCAGAGTGCGCAGCACCGTGTTCTGTTCCGGGGGGGGGCGGGCGGGCGTAGGGCGGGGAGGGGATAAATAGCAGCCCACGCTAAGCTAGGCCTGATCAAACGGAGCTCAGGCAGATGCGGCAGCAGAGGTTGATGCAATGACATTGAGAGGTTTGGGGTGCAGTGCGGGCCGCACGCAGTGAGGGCCGCGCCTGGAGAGCGGGCGTGCCTGGCATCATGCGTGGGGTGTCGACACGGATTCCGGGTGACCATGCGGATACAGGCATACAGCCCTGCCCAGCCGCCGCGCAAGCAACGCACCCGCGACACCAGCAGGTCCGCCAGCGCCTTGCTGCCCACCGGCCCCATACGGTTGCCCGAGATGTCCAGCACCGTGATGCTGGTGTTGTCCAGCAGCGTGCGCATCAGCTCCGCCACGCCCTCGTCCGGGATGGCGTTGTCCGCCAGCCGCAGCACCGTCACGTTCTGGTTGATCCGCAGCGCGCCCGCCAGCGCTTTGACGCCCTTCAGCCCCAGGCCTGGGCAAAGTACGGTAGTTGTGGTGGTGGTGGTGGTGGTGGTGGTGGTGGTGGTGGTGGTGGTGGGGAGTTGACATGCGCATGGCTCAGAGGCCGTGAGTGCGCTGTTGCGTGGCGTGGCGACTAGCAGGCCTACCCCCGGTTGCTGCCACGTACCGTAATGGACAACGTGCATCGCCTCAGACTCCAAGTACTTCAGGATTTGAGAGGCGGGGCTGATGCCCATCTCCCGACACAGGTCCAAGTACCGCATTCTCCCGAACTGGTCCTCCTCAGGGAGCTCATCTGCAAAATGTCGGAAGGGCACGGCTTGAGCGGAAGCAGCACACGCACACGGGCCGTTGCGCAAACCCCCGTGCCGACGGGTCCATAGCTATCTGTAACCTGGACCGCCCTCGCAGCCCTACGTGGCAGGACTTCCAGTACAGGCTCTGGCGCCAGCATTTACGCCAGGAACTGACCCCGCCCAGCGGCCCGCATGTCCATCAGGCGCAATGTTGGGGGCCCTCACTAGCCAAGAACGCCGAAGCCCGCCTCCTTGCCTACCTTCTAGCAAATCATCGTCCTCATCGTCTGCCGGCCTCCCCGCCATCCGAACCGCTTTCCGTCTAACTGGACGCGGGTGCTTTGAGCGTGCTGTTTTGTGTAATCAATTCAACATGGGTGATTTATTCAGCACAGTGTGTCTCCACTGAAATAAGGCCTGAGACAAAGGGTTTTGGACGACGGTTCAGTGGGCAGTCTGTCAAATCGCGACCGGGAATGTAAGATGGGCGAGCGTGTATACGATGGGTGCTCTGTTAACGAATTTCTGCAGTAACTTTAAGCGGGTTCATTCAGAGACGCTGCATGGGCGCCGAATGCAGGGCTGGAAAGAACGGTCGATCTGCTGGTCTGTTTTGTAATTGGGATTGTTCAGACTTGCCTTTAATCTGTGAACTATTCTGAAACGACAAGCTTGACGGCAGTCGCCCTCGCCATCTTCGTTTTCAGCACCCAAATCAATTCTTTCCTGCGCTCGCAATCATGCTGACTCGGAACGTCCCCAGTAGCGCCGCTGGCCGCTGTGCCCAGGCCCAGCGTCGCGTGGTGGCTCCCATCCCCGCTCGCTCCTCCATCTCACGCAGCCGGCAAGTCGTGTGCCAAGGTCTGTTCGGCCTGGGCCTGCCGGAGGTTGCCGTGATTGCTGGCGTGGCAGCGCTCATCTTCGGCCCCAGCAAGCTGCCTGAGCTGGGCAAGTCGCTCGGCAAGACCGTGAAGAGCTTCCAGACCGCCGCGAGCGAGTTTAATGACGAGCTGAAGGCGGGTATGGCTGCTGACGATGCCAAGAAGCCAGCTGCGACTGAGGAGAAGAAGGAGGAGACCAAGTAAACGAAGCCTGGCATCGGAATTGCGGGGGGCGATGGGACCCTTTAGCGGGTTGCGACTGTCCTGAGCTGTGGCGGGAACACATCATGTGCATGTGTAGTTTGGCATGGAGGGGGCTGCAGGGGCACGGTGTAGGCGGGCACGCCAGCCACGGTGGTTGGGTGATGACACGGTGCCGCAGGGTCACACGCTGGGTCGATGGACCCGGCGCCGGCCCCGGACAGGCGTGCTGTCAGGAAGCGGACGGGATCACGCGTAGAAGATTTGCGCATGTATAGGTTAGAAGACGTTTTGTTCGGGGCTGGCAAGCGCAGCGTTTGGACTGCTTACAGGCTTTGTCAAGTGCCTTGAGCTGCTGGATCAAAAATTTGATGTGTGTATGCAACAATATCGGACCAACGCGGACAGCGGATGCAACTGAGCTGCACTCTCAGTTGAGGATGGAGCGTACGCTCGTGCGTGTAATGCTTATGGGGGATTATCGTCCTTGCTCCCGTGGGGTGCTCCTGAGCGGCGACACGGCCGTGTCAGTACCAGCGACCTCATGTCTACGGGTGAGATAACATAAAAATGCAAGCGGATTATGTCCAACGCCTCAGCCCCAACAGATGCGGGCACAAATGGCTTCCGGTCATAGGGGCAGAGATGGCCACATCCCCCTCCTCCCCTGCGATGCACAGTCCTCACACAGCTCCAAACGGCAACCAGAGTGACTAGACTCCGTGGGAACACAAAACATTGGCGCTCGATGAAGCAGCATTGCACAGCTCTTGAGACATTTGGCAGGCTACCTGTTGCCCAAGGAGACGGTGTCAATCCGGCGGCAGGCACGCCCGATACACGGTACAAAGCTGGGAATCGGAGCCAACGCCGGTATACTTCCGCTACTCATACTACAAATCACATAACAGGGAGCTTAGCTGCAAAGCCCGCCCAGACCGCCCTTCCGTGCTTAAAACTTCCACGCGGAAATGCCAGGCCGCGACGCCGGGAAGGCCAAGCCGCTGAAGGCGCCTAAGAAGGTGAGCAGATATTGTGGCTCCCGGGTGGCAGCCGGCGGTCTCGGGGCTCTGAGTCGCTCTTTCAATGGATTCCTTCCGAGCGGGCGCGCGCACCGGAACGCATTCCCTGGGGGAGGTGCGATTGCTGCACAATGTTATGTGTCAGGAATCTGACTTCAGCTCCGTGGGCTGTTGCTTTTTCCGGCGGCGAGCGGGCCGCTACAAAACAGCGCTGCTCGGCGTTGGCTGCGCTCGATTTCGATCTGGTGTTGCACAATGTTACGGGCATTTCCTCCTGCCGGTGCTCTGTGAGCGTCCTGCGCGGTCGTGCGGGCTGCCGCTGCCCGGGAGCACGGTCGTGACGCGCGGTCAACTCGGTGACCTGTTGTTGTGCAGGCCGACAAGGATTACGACGATTCCGACCTGGAGTTCCTGGCCAAGAAGAAGGCCGAGGAGGCTGCCCTTAAGGAGCTGCGCGCCAAGGTGGGCGTTGGGGGGGAGAGGGGCGTTGGGGCCACGACGCGCACCTCGCAACAAGCGCAGGGTGTCCTGGCACTGAAACTCAGGCCGCTGGCGCGTCACGTTCGTGCCAGGGGCGCGTCACGTCAGGTCTCAATGGCGAGCTCTTGTTGCGGTGCCCATGCAGGCGGCCAAGGGTGCCATTGGTGGCACTGGCCTCAAGAAGTCGGGGGGCAAGTAAGCCGGCCGGCCGATTCGACGGGAGGGGCGCTGCGGCACCAGCTGAGTGGTCAGAGGCTGGCTACAGAGCTAGCTGAGCTACCCTCAGCTCAGTTGAGGTGGGGCCTGACGTGAGGGGAGCTGTCATGAGCAGCCCGAATGGCACGCAGCGTGCGGATGACCGCGCCAGTGGCCACACTAGTGCCGTGAAAGGCAACCAGACGCCGGGAACGCCGGACACGGTGCCCCAGGACTGCCTCGGGTGCCGTGTCGCGGGCTGCTTATTTGGTGTGGGTGGGGCGGGGTACCTGGGCTCTGTGTTGCTTCAGGAGCCGCCGCCGCGCGGCGCGCATAGATACGCTGTGATTGCCACAGCCGGCACGATGTTCGCATTCGGAATGTACCGTGCGTTTAGCTGAACTTGACGACATTGCGATCAATGGCATGGCGGGGCTGTGGTGGTGTGTGGCAGTGTGGGTCCGCACTCGTGAACGCCACGAGCAGCGTGCTTCGTGAGGTTTTGTGGGGACACGTGATGCGGTGACGAACGGTCGCCCGGCTGCGGAGCAGCACTGTAAGCAACGAGATGGCAGTTCGGGTTACAGCCGTACAGGCGACGCGCGACACATTACTGCTTACGCCGCCCGACAGATTGACAGATTGAGCGCAACGCTCTACCGACTCAACCGCCAAAGCTCAACTCTGCAGCACTTCAAACCGCTTCACAACACATGCGCACGTCACAAGTTTACAGCCTCCGGCATTGGGTAGGCGGTCCGAGCTAGTGAAGCCAAGTCGTGGCCGTACAGTCAAGCGCCCTTGCGCCGACGCCCTCCGCAGCGAATGTTTTGAGCACAACAGGTCAGTTCCGAAGTCGTAAGATTTGTCCATCTGCCAAGCAATCAATCCCCAGATTCCCCACACGCATGGCCCCCGCGACGGCCCAACCGATTCAGCAAAACCGGCACGCAGCCCATGCCGCAGGACTCAGGCCGTGGTTCGAGTCACCACAAAAAAACGCCGCTTCTTTGCATGCACAAATCTTTGCATGCACAAGTCTGCTGTTCCCACGCGTGCAGGATTTCTGCATGGGTCCCTATGCCGCCGCCGTGGCATTGGCGAAGCGCTGGCGCCATATCCCGGACACCTCCGCGTACACATCCGAGATGGGCCGGTCGGTGCGGATGGTGGTGACCTTGCCGATGCCGCGGTAGTGCTCCAGCACAGGCTCCATCTGGGACTTGAAGTTCTGAGGGGCCGGCGACAGAGGACAGATAGCGAGGGAGGGTTGTAAACACCAGCCCAATCTAAACCCAAGCGAAAGCGAGGGGTCAGGCGTCGCGCACGCGTGCCGCGTCAGACGTGCATCCCATGCGGTTACCGGTATGTGCAGTGCCCCCACGCCCGCCGCGCCGCCACCCGCCCAAACCCACCTTGACCCGCTTCCTGATGGTCTCCTCGTTGTCGTCCGCGCGGCTGCCTTGCCCGGCGCGCCCCAGCAGCCGCTGCAGCATGACCTCGTCGGGGCAGTCGAACAGCAGCACCATCTCGCAGTCGTAGCCCACCTGCGCCGTCAAGGCATGGGGGCCAGGGTTGCGGCGAAGGCGGTTGCAGAGGGTGGTGGAAGGAGCGGGTGCTGGCAGGCTGCAGCGGCGGCTCACGCGCGCCTTCCCATGGCTCGAGACGCCTCCGCCCGTAAGCCATCGATGCAATGCCGACACGCGCAGGGTCACCAGTGTGCCCAGCGACCACCGTATCCGCCCTGTGTGCTGAGGCTTCCTGCCTCAGGCCCCAAGCATTCCGCCCTCGAGCCCCCGCCGCCGGCCCCCACAACGCGCGGCTACCTGGCTGGCCCACACGGTCCGGTTTTCATGGTTGCGCGGGAAGCCGTCGATGAGCACCGTGTCCGAGGGCGTGGTGGCCATAGCCTTCTGGAGCAGGCCCACAGTCACCTGCGGGGCGCACACAGGCAGGCAGGACGCACAGCAGCGCGCCAGCTGTACGTTGGTGGACGGCCGCCGCACGCGCCCACAGCTACGCCCGACCTCTACGCATGTAATCCTTTGTTCTTTGGAGTACTTGGCCACGCCCATGTACGGTTTGCAAGCCACAGGCACCTCTTCAGCACTACACGCCCATGCCATTGTCGGCCCCATTGCCGAGGCCCCACCGCTCCGTGCGCCCGCCGCTACCGCGCTCACGCCCCCGACCCCAACGCCGCTCACTCCCCGGACCCCACGCCGCTCGCTCCCTTCACCCCTGCACCTCGCGGCGCTCACGCACCTCCGAGGGGATGATCTGGCCCTGCAGGATGATGTCCTGCAGCTGCTTGCCCTCGGGGCAGCCGCTGGCGATGAGCGAGCGGATCAGCTCGCCCGCGCTGAAGAAGGGCACCCCGAAGTCGCGAGCCAACATGTCGCACTGCACCCCATCCGGTGATGATGGGGGGAGGGGCGGAGGAGGTCAGGTGGGAGATGCTCACCGGGAGGTAAGGCGGAGGTGGTGTGGTGGTGGTGTGTGTGACAGCATGCGGGTTGGGAACGCAGGGGAAATGTCCGCCATGCGGTTCTTCCCTGCGCTGCGTCGGCTCAGAGGACCCGCGCCGTGCCCTCTTACTTGGCAGGCACGGCAGGGTCCGACAGCACCAGCCCCCCCTCCCGCTCCTCTCGTGTGGCGCTCATACCTGAGTGCCTTTCCCGGAGCCGGGACCGCCCACCACGAAAACAACGCGCTTGTGTGCAGACCCTGCTTGGGCAGCGGGCGCCGCCTGCAGGGGCCACCCGACAAAGCAGGTGGAATGCAGGATGGCGTGTGAGCACTGCTGTCGTGAGCAGCAGCACAAGGCACGCACGCTAACTTGCCAACCGGTCAGCAAGGGCAGCGCAAGGCTGGGGCGCCGTTGCCCAGACACCAACCCAGCCACGTGCTGCACGCACCGGCGTCGCCGCGGTCGCCATCGGCGCTGCCAGAGGCACCACACTAGCTCGATGAGAGACGATGCGGGACGTCACCGCGGCCTGCGCACACCCAGCGGCAAAGGGCTGAAATGCGAATTCTAATGCGGCTGGGCAAAATTTTCCCGTTCCCAGCGCCCCCCACAGGTCGCACCCGGACATCAGATGGAATACGCCTGAGTAGGCTGTGTCCGCGGCAAAGATGGTGGTTCGCGAGCGCCATTTATTTGCTTGCAAACTTTCGAGCGTCCAACACGGATTGCTGCAATGCTTTTAATTTGAGCGTGGTGTAAGTGACTATAGGATGCGCCCACACAGCTCGTCGAGCTCGAGAGCGCGGTGCATGTGAATTGCATTGCATTCGCCGTCAGCTCGAGCCCGAAAGGCAGGGCGTTAACAAGCAATGTGTTTATGCCTTTAATGTGTTAAAATATTCCAGCATTTACTTGGAACTAGTGACCATTTTGAAAGCCCTTGCTCCCGACGTGCATAAACCGAGCCAGAGACTTTTCAACGCGTGGCAATTTTGGCAACATAGGCAAATAAGCATATCAAAGTCGTGAGCCGGCTCCGGACGCCGCCGAGGAACATACCGGTGGGCGCCGCCCGGAGCGGCGGAGCCAGCAGCCATGGTGAAAGCATATCTTCGTTATGAGTTTTCATCGGCATTTGGTGTTATCACCAGCTCCGCAAACCCTGCCTACGATGCCAGCGGAAAGCTCCTCTTCACATCGGCACTGGAGTGCATCTCCGTGTGGAACGCCAAGCAGGGCAGCCTGGTGCGTGCTCATGTCGGACCTGGGGAGGAGGAAAGGCTGGCCTCGGGTTCAGCTGGCGAGCTGTTGGGGGGCTGAAGCGGGGGGGGGTACAGTTGCACTCGGGTGGAGAGACTGTGCCGTTGGCACGCTGCCGGCATGCGGAGGGCGTTGGCCAGGACCCCGTTGGGTGTGCAGGTTGCTCGTACGCGGGAACTTATGTACATGTGTACACAAACGAATCTGGCTCGTGTGCAGGTCCGCACGCTGAGCCCCGTCGTGGCCAGCAGCAGCGGCGGCGGAGGCTCCAGCGGCGCGGTGGCCGAGGTGACAGTGATGGCCTGCGCGCCCACTGCCAACATCATTGCCGCCGGCTACTCCGACGGCACGGTGAGGCGCGGAAGCGGGCCAGGGCGTGTGGCCGGTCATTGGCGTGTGGCCGGTCATTGGCGCGCTGGGTGCCACCAGCTTGCCCTGGGGGCTGGGAGAGGGGACGTGTCTCACAGCGGCACATGCCGCACATCGGGCCGCTCGCTGCGCGTTGCGCTCCGCAGCCTGCGAGGCTTCCTCGGGAATGGCACTGCGCGTACGCACGGCGTTCCAGGCACGCCGGCATGCAGGCGGCAGCTCAAATAGCATCTGAATGATTCCAAACTGATGCCGGCGCCTGACCCCGCCCGCGCTGCGTTAATGCCCGCAGGTGCGGCTGTGGGACTACCAGTCCGGCGACTGCGCGGTGACGTTCAAGGGGCACAAGGTGCGGATGGCTGCTTCAGCGGGCTGGGCTGGGCCGGGCCGGGCTGGGGCACGTCCAGGTGCACGTGCACGGCATCCCGGAGCACCAGGAGCACGGGGCGGGGCGCCACTCCGGCCTTCGTGGCTGGTGCCCAGGAACGTTGTTCCGCGTCCCGTTCCAGCCGTGCTCCTCTGACACCGCGTGCTCGCTCTCGCCCGCGCTCTGCCGCGTCCGCAGTCTGCTGTGTCCAGCCTGCGCTACCACGGCGGCGGCGCGCTGCTGGCGTCCGGCGGGCGCGACACGGACGTGATCGTGTGGGACGTGGTGGGCGAGACCGGGCTGTACAGGCTGCGGGGGCACAAGGACCAGGTCACGGATCTGGTGAGTGCTGGGCGGCGGCGGTGGCGACACGCTGCCAGGGCGCACAGGGCTGCGCGGGGGGCGCAGCGCGGGAGGCCAGAGCTGGGAATGTGAGGGGCGTTGGATGTCGGCCCGCGGCAGGTTCCGGCAAAGTCTCGCCGTCGGGCAAGGAGTCTTGCCGCTGCTGCAGGCCGCTCCGGCGCCGCCCTCACACACGAACGCATCGGGCCGCCATCGCTCCCCGTGTGCAGACCTTCCTGCCGCGCCAGTCCAAGTTGGTCAGCTGCAGCAAGGACGGCCTGGTCAAGGTGCGGCGGCTGGGGCGGGTGTGCCTGGGGCTGGGGCTGGGGCTGGGGCTGGGGCTGGGGCTGGGGCTGGGGCTGGGGCTGGGGCTGGGGATGCGGCAGAAAGGCGGTGGGCAGGACATGCGCGGGTGCTCAGCATATACAGCCGTTGTAGGGACCGCCGGCGCCTCGAGTGGCTCCGCGGACGCGCCGCCACATCCTCCCGACACCCTCACCCACGTTCTCCCCCATCCACGTTCTCCCACCTCATTATAACTGGTCATGGATGGAACACCCCCACTGACACTCCCTCCTTCCCCCACCCCCCACTCGGCCAGGTGTGGGACCTGGACACGCAGCACTGCTGCCAGACGGTGGGCGGCTACAAGGCGGAGGTGTGGTCGCTGGACGTGCACCCCGAGGCGGGCCTGCTGGTCACGGGCGCCACTGACGACGAGATCCGCATGTTCGCAATCAGGTGCGGGCGGGGCGGGGCGGGGCGGGGGGAGAGGGGCGGCGGGGGGAGAGGGGAGGGGGCTGGAGGGAGGCGGGTGGAGGGGCAGGCGGGTAGGCGGGCAGGCGGGCGGGCTTGGAGGGTTGGGCGCGTGGCGGGGCGCGTGGTGGGCAACTGGGCGTTTGTGCTGGCGAGTCGGTTTGCTGGGTGTAGCATGCGTGTTTATGCGGGGTGAGGCAGCGGGGCACCGGATGATATGAGGTGCGCGAGCAGCGGCTGACTGACGGTGGGATGGCCGCACCCGGCACAATGCCCCCACCCATACGCATCGTGTAACCGTGCCCCCACACACCGCCATCTGGCAGGGACCCCGAGACTGCGGGCGCCAGCGACGCGGAGGCCGGCGCCGCCACCGCCGCCGCCGCCGGCGGCGGCGGCCGCGACCACACGGTGCTGGTGTCGATGGGCGCCGTCAAGCGCGGCGCCGCCGCCCACGAGCGTGTGGCGCTGCTGCGCTTCAGCGGGGGAGGCGGCTGGCTGGCGGTGCAGGGCGCGGGCCGCGGCCTGGAGATGTTCCGGGTGCGGGACGAGGACGAGGCGCGGCGGAAGATGAAGCGGCGCAAGAAGCGGCGGAAGGAGAAGAGCACGAAGAAGGAGAAGGAGGGCAAGGCCAAGGCCAAGGCGGGCGGCGCGGACAGCGACGACGAGGACGAGGCGGCGGGCGCGGGCGCGGCGGACGACGGCGAGGACGGCATCAAGGTGCGCGACAGCACGAGCGTTTGAATTGTTTGAAGGGTTGAGGGGAAGGGCGGCTGCCAATGGAACAACTTGGGTTGAAGCTGCAAGGGTGCACATCCAATGGGAAGTTGTGCAGTTGCCATCGTTCATCGGCGCCGCAGACCCTGGTGCTTGACTGTGAACCTGACTGTGCCCTCCATGGCCCGCCATGGCGCACACCCCTCGCCCCCCGCTGCAGGCCGGCGATTTGCTGGAGGCGGTGCAGCTGGTCAGCAGCAAGCACGGCAAGATCCGGGCCTTTGCCTTCGCGCCGCCCGCGACGCGCCTGCCGGCCGGCGTGGCGTGCCGCCTGGCGCTGGCGCTCGCCACCAACCAAATCGAGGTGCGCAGCTGCGGCAGCGGCATCGCCCAACGCACCATGTTCATTACCGTACGGTGTGTGTGCTTCGAAGCTCTGTACCCAGCTGTAGCCCTGCCATTTTCGGAAAGCACACACCGGCGCCGCCATCTCTCAGCCCCCCGCCCCTGGTCCCCCGCCCCCCCCCCCGCCTGCCCCCTGCCCGGCTGCAGGTGGTGGACGTGTCCGCCGAGTCGCCTGAGTACGCCACCTCGGCCCGCCTGGAGCTGCCCGGCCACCGCTCCGACGTGCGCTGCCTGGCGCTCAGCCCCGACGACGCCGCGCTGCTGACGGGCTCCAGTGACGCGCTCAAGCTGTGGAACCCGCGCACCGGCGCCTGCCTGGCCACAATGGACAGCGGCTACGCGCTCAGCGTGCTGTTCGTGCCGGGCAACAAGTTCGCGGTGGTGGGCACCAAGGTGGGCGGCGTGTGTGGCGTGTGTGGTGGCGGGGGTGGTGGTGGGGGTGGGAGGTGGGGGTGTGGGTGAGGGTGGGGTGGGGGTGGGGATGGTTGCAGGCTCGGCAGTGGAGTGGTGCGGCTCCCACACTGGTGCAGCGAGGAGGAGAGGGGATGTTGCTCCTTGGCGGTTCGGCGGGGTGGGGCATTGGGTGGTGGGGGCTGGAGAGGGATGATGGGGGATGCGGAGTACCGAGGGGCGGGTGGGCGGTGGGGAGCTCGGCAACAGGTGCATGGTGCATGGTGACGGTGATGCAAACACAAGTTACCTTCAGTCTCATACTTCGCTGAGGCCCACAAAGCCGATGCGGAGAAACCTTTCTCTCTGAGTCACCGGGCAATGCAGTCTGCACAGCAGGGCACAGATGCATACCTCGTGCATCGCACGTCAACGCACATGCCGTCACGCACGCCGTTCCGACGAGGGCGCTGATGCAAACACAAGTTACCTTCAGTCTCATACTTCGCTGAGGCTCCGGCCGATGCGGAGAAACCTTTCTCTCTGAGCCCTTCAATCAACCATGCACCGCATGCCGCTTCTACACCGCGCATGCCCCATGCCTGCTCATGCCACTTCCTCCATTCTGTACCTGTACCTCAAACGCCGAACTCGCCTGCTGCCTCCCCTTCCCGCGCGCCACTTTCCGGGCGTCCTTTCAGGCCGGCACGCTGGAGGTGTTTGACCTGGGAGCCGCCGCGCGGGTGCACGTGGAGGAGGCCGCGCACGGCGGCTCGGTGTGGTCGCTGGCGGCGCTGCCGGACAAGTCGGGCTTCGTGTCGGGCGGCGCGGACAAGTGCGTCAAGTTCTGGCAGTGGAGCGTGGTGACCACGGCGGGCGCGGAGGGCGGCGGGCGCAGCCTGCGGCTGGCGCACTCGCGCAGTGTGCCCATGGCGGACGACGTGCTGAGCGTGCGCGTCAGCCCCGACGGCCGGCTGCTGGCGGTGGCGCTGCTGGACGCCACCGTCAAGGCGAGCCGAAGGGGGGGGGGCAGGGGGCGGCGGGATGGGGGTCGGGGACGTGTGTGCAGGAGGGCTGGGCGGCGGGGTGGGGGAACGTGCACCGGGAATGCGTGCTGGTGCGTGGTGGCGTGAGGAGAGGAGAGGATGCAGGGAGGAGAGGTCACTGTGCCCCGGCGCGAGTGGCGCTCCCGCCCAGGTCCGCCGCCCCACCAACTCACACTCACACTCACACGCAACCACGCTCAGGTCTACTACGCCGACAGCATGAAGTTCTTCCTGTCGCTGTACGGCCACAAGCTGCCGGTGCTGTGCATGGACATCTCCTCCGACTCCACCATGCTGCTCACCGGCTCCTCCGACAAGAACATCAAGGTGATCGAGCGGCCGAGCGACCTTGCGCGTCTGTGTGTTGGGGAGCGAAAGGAAAGGACGAGCGCAGCTGTGTGTCCTGTCTGTTTTGTCACCCGTCCCATGGATGGGCACCCCGACCTTTTTAACCTTGCCAAAACCCCTAGCCACTCATCCATTGCCGCAACCCCCCATCCGCCCCCCGCACCGCGCTCCCCGCTCCTCCTCTCCCCACCACCACCACCACCACCACCAGGTGTGGGGCCTGGACTTCGGCGACTGCCACAAGTCGCTGTTCGCGCACGGCGACGCCGTCATGTCGGTGGGCTGGGTGCCGGGCACGCACTACGCCTTCAGCGCGGGCAAGGACCGGCTGCTCAAGTACTGGGACCTGGACCGCTTCGAGCTGCTGCTGGAGCTGCCCGGCCACCACGGCGAGCTGTGGGCGCTGGGCGTCAGCCAGTTCGGCGACTTTGTAGTCACGGGTGAGCCCGGCTTCGCGACTGAGGGGATGGAGAGGAGGGAAGGGGGCTGGAATTTGGGCCGGGGAAGGGAGGCGTGAGCGCGGCGGCCATCGGAGTGCGGCGCAGAGCGAGGCCGGCGCGGTATCCAACAGCGCCGCTGGGCCATCGCCCAAGCGCTGTCCCTTCTCTCCCACCACCACACCACACCCCACACATACCGTACACAGAACCAGGCTCAGCCTCTCTCCCGCTGCCTTCTTCACCCCCGGCCCAGGCTCGCACGACCGCTCCATCCGGCGCTGGGAGCGCACCGCGGAGCCCTTCTTCGTGGAGGAGGAGCGCGAGCGGCGCCTGGAGTCGTTGTTCGAGCAGGACATGGAGAACACCGCCGCCGACCGCGACGCGGCGGCGCTGGGCGGCGAGGGCGCCGCCGGCGGCGTGGCGCCGGCGGGCCGCCGCACGCTGGAGACGGTCAGCGCCGCGGATTCCATCATCGACGCGCTGGAGGCGGCGGCGCTGGAGATGGACCGGCTGCGGCAGGCGGACAAGGAGGCGGCGGAGGCGGAGCGGGCGGGCAAGCCGCCGCCGCGGCCGCTGCCGATGAACGCGGTGATGGGCGGCCTGCCGCCCAGCGCCTACGTGCTCAAGGTGAGGTGCCGTGTCCGTGGTGGGGGTTGGCTTGGGTGATGGGGCGCGGGTAAGCGTGCTGCAGCCGTGCATTTGGGTGAGACGTATTGAGCGCGCCCGACGGACGTGTTTTGCGCGCACCGCCACGTGTCTCTGGGACGTGCTCCAGCTCTTGTCATGGCTTTGATATCGTCCAGCCAGCCACCTCACCACACATCCACCCAGCTTCGTAACTCTTCGCCTTTTTTCCAACGCCCTGCTCCCCAGGTGCTGTCGGGCGTGCGCGCCAGCGAGCTGGAGCAGGCGGTGATGCTGCTGCCCTTCGCGGACGCGCTGCGGCTGCTGTCCTACCTGCCGCGCTGGCTCGAGGCGGGCGGCCCCGCGGTGGAGCTGACGGTGCGGCTGGCGGTGCTGCTGGTGCGGCTGCACCAGGGCGCGCTGCAGACCACGGCGGCGGCGCGGCCGGTGCTGCTGGGGCTGCAGCGGCGGCTGCGGCGGGCGGCGCAGGGGCTGAAGGATGTGGTGGGCTTCAACATGGCGGCGCTGGGGCACCTGGCGCGGCGCGCGCGGGAGCAGGACGGCGGCACGGAGGCGGATGTGGTGGCGGGCGTGAAGCGGCAGTTGATGGGGCCGGCGTGAGCGTGGCCGCGGCGGGAAGCGACGGAGCGGAGGGCGGAGCAAAGGTTGCGCCATAGTGTGTAAAGTTGGATGATGAGGTTGGTAGGAGTGCCCTTACGCAAGGGTTGCGTGAGCAGGTGGTGGAAGCATGGCATGGCCTGAGTCTCTGACAGCGTGGGAGTTCGCTCAGGTGGGGGGATAGTTCATTCCAATTCCCAAGTCAACCAAGGGGCAGCACTCAACGGCGAGGGTCCGGGGCGATGGAGGGGCGAGGGACGGAAGGCGGACCCTGGCAGGCGCGCACAACAGGGGTGGGTAGGGGTAGGTGGGCGGCGTGGGCCGTTGGGGCCAGGCATTCAAGTAGGCCGCCACCGAGCAGCGCACCGACGCTTTCCGGCAGGATGTCGAGCACCTGAGCAGGCAGGTCGCGGGCCCGGGGTGGAGGAGCGCGTGGTGGGGCGCGTATTGAACGCCCTGGCAGCCCGCCGCTAGAGCGGCAGAGGCGTGGAGCGCGTTTAATACGCGCTCCACCACGCGCTCCTCCACCCCGGGCCCGCGACCTGCCTGCTCAGGTGCTCGACATCCTGCCGGCGAGCGCCGAATTTCTCGTCGGTGCGCCGCCGACTCGGTGGCGGCGATGGCAGATGCAATCATCTGATCCACCTGCCAGAGAAGTGCGAAGCTAAATCGGGCCCAGGCAAGGGTAGGGTGATGCAGGGGGCCTGCACGGCGGGCCTGGGTGAATTGTGCCACGGTGTCTGCTGGTCCAGGGAAGTGAGCGCCCATGATGCCGCTCCCGCTCCGGCCGTCCACGGAAGTGAACCCACCCACGATCCTGCTATTCTTCCCTCTGCTGCCAGAAAGCTTACCCTAGGATGACGGAAAGCACTCCGGCGTGACGGTCGGCGGCGACGAAGGGACGACCGGACGAGGGACCTACCCGCCGCACAACAGGGGTGGGCAGGCTTGGGTCGTTTGGTTTGGGGCACTCGAGGGCAGGTTCTCTGGGGCAGGTGCACGTCGACATATGGCTCAGCAGCCTGCGCGCAACTCCACGTCTGTGTCCGATTTGGACCCGCCGCCGCCCCACGGTCGAAAACACACACGCTTCCAACCCCCAACCGTTCCCATTCCCCACCCGGCAATGCGAACGCCAGTATTCCAATGGCTCTATGTGCAAGACTCGTTCCAAAGCCATTAGGTTGCTCCAAACTCTAGACTACTTTGTACTTGGTGCAGAAATGTTGTCTTTGCGGGTCACCGAGGGCGTGGCCACGTTATTAGAGGATGCAGCGAGTTGTTCCAGCATACCACAAGTAAGACACGCCTAGTAAACTCTTTCTGGGGGCTTGAAGCTGAACCGCGACGGAAATCGGTTGCAGGACGTGCGCGAGGACGCGCGAAAGCTACGTGGAGCTGAGCAGATCGACTGGAGCAGTCTTAAAGCGGTAGCAGATGCATACAGGTATGGGCTTGGAGTCCAGGAACCGAAGATTTCCAAAACCGAATCCGCGTTTTTTGCTGCACGCAGGGCCGCCAACCCAAGCAAGCCTGTTTACCTGCACAAGTTATGCTCACAGCGGGACGTCATCCTGCCTTCGCCGCCGGTCAAAGAGAAGAGCCCGGAACTGGTCGCCAGGTTGGCGAAGCTGCAGGCGCAGCTGGACAACAAGCGGTGCGTGCCGGGCTGCTTCCTGTGTTCCCGGACCAGACACGGGCGGGGCTCCATGATATCATTCGACGGGAGTGAGGAGGTTGTTTGGAGCCAGGGGGGGAGTCCGCAGCCTGTTCACACGAACTGTCGCGCTGGCCAGCCCCTGACACCCGCCTCCCCCTGCGCAACCTCGTGCCCGCACTCCCAACCCCGCACTTCTCCCCCTCCGCACACTCTCCCTCGCCGCCCCCCTCCGCCACAGCTTAACTCTCCCCCCGCATCCCCGCCCGCCGGCACCTCTCTTTATTTAATATCATGCTCGGAATCCCGCACCACACACACATCCGCGCCGCGCCCCTTGCAGCTACGATGCGATGGTGGCGGACGTGACGGCGGCGGAGCGCAAGGCCGACGAGCTGCGGGGCGTGCTGCCCAACGCGCGGCTGCAGCTGTCCTTCGGTGCGCACGTGCTGGTCGCCATGTTCACCTTCTGGGCGACTGCCTTCTACGGCACCAAGATTTGGTTCGGCTGGGACCCGCTCTGGGTGAGGCGGCACAGGCAGGGAAAGTGCGCGGGCGCGGGCGGGGTGCCGCAGGCTGGCAGTAGCTGGGAGCTCCGCAAGAAACGGGACGGCACGGGAACAGCACGGCGCGGCATGTCGCATGGATCCAAGGAATCCCGTCTTTACGCTGAGGCAGGAGCTCCCAGGGCGACTGCAGGGTGATCGAGGAGCGATCAAATCGTAGGGTGTGGGAAGCGACCTGACGTCCGCACGCCGCTGCCTCCGTCTCGTGTCCTACTCATACTCCTGCTGCAACTGCCGCCGCACGCCGCAGTCGGGGCTGGCGGGCGCGGTGGGGCTCGCGTGCGGCCTGATCATCGAGACGGTGCTCCTCATCATCCGGACCAACCGCTTCACCACCATCGAGGAGAGGTGGGCCTCGCCACCCGCCCAGAGCGAGTGCATGTGACCGGTTTGACTAGCGTTGCCGAAGTGCAGAGCCGGCCTGCGGCCCTTTGACAACCAAGCCTGCATATCTGTTAATGCATCCCGGCCTTACCTCTTCGCCCTCTCCCTTGCCTCACCCAGGATGCCCGAATTGTTCGACAAGGACAAGGTGCGGGAGGCGTACGCCAAGGTGAAAGAGATCAAGCAGCGCGAGGCGGAGCAGAGGAAGGCGCAGCCGCGGGATCAGAAGCCGGCGAAACAGACGGGAGGCAAGGCGGCGGCGGTAGCGGCGGAGGGGGCAGAGGCGGCGGCCGGAGAAAGCAAGAAGTCGAAATGAGCAGGCTAGGGGGGAGGCTGGCAGGTTGTGTGTTCCATTCTGCTTAGAAAGCACTTCGGTCAGTGCCCAGTGCGGTGGCTGGCTGGTGGGGATGATTGACAAGCAAGGGACGGGTGGTCCCGGCAGGTGGGCTGCTGGGTGAGTTGCGCTCGCGTGGTCAGCGTGTCATTCTTGCGGATTGTAAGGTTACCTTCGAGCCTTCTAACTGTTGAACCTTACAGTGCCCTTCACGAGTGCGACATGACCCCACATTTGCTCTCGCCAACGCGGCATCGTCCCACACTCAATGTGTTGAGTTTACGCCTAGAACAGACGACCCCTCAGGAGGGTGCATTGAGGCTAGCGGTGCGGGCGACCCATCTATCTAGCTACCTGTGTTCGATGGAACAATGCAAGCGGGGCAGGTGGCGAAGTCCCATAGTGCGGCTGGGAGGAGGCGGCGTCTGGTGCCGTAGACAGCGCTTTGTGCGCAGACGCGGTTTGCTACACTTTGTGGGGCTTTGGCGGGCATACGATTGGCTTCGACTTGCGAGGTTAGCAGCTGAGACGTGGACCTAATGCGCGTGTTGGTGGAAGGTCGGCAGACAGCTGGGGGGTGGGGGTGGTTTCCCTTCGGGCCGGAGATGGTCCCTCTTGACTTGGGTGCGGGGCACCCTTGCTTGGTCGGACTGTCCCTTCTTTGTAATGTCGCATTCATAGTGTGTGAGAAACCTCCCAATCAAGAAACAAATTGCGACAGCAGACAGGAGCGCGCGGCTGGTTAAACGCCGGAGTTACTGTGTCTACCTAGCTACCTGTGTGACACATTACACAGATACACGCTCGCCGCCACCACGACACCGCACTCTACTCTACGGCCGACGCGTGTCGCGGCTGTCGACTGGTCAACTGGTTTTGGCGCCTCACCGTGATCGATGCCGATACACCGATGTGCCACACACACGCACACACATACACACACATTCTATCCTCCTTCAATCATCCTCCTAATGGTCTGCTCCCTTCACCTCGCCCATCGTCTCAAGATATCTACGGCACGCGCGCACAGGCACTTGACCAATCCAGCAGTAATCACGGGCCCCTCCGACCTCTCATACCACGACGGGGAGCGCGGGGCACAGCAGGCGAGGACGGGTACGGGGGCGTGCGAGGGAGAGGTAGCTAGGGCGTACGACGAGCGGATTGAGGGCAGCTTGTTGCGAGGTTGCATGGTCGAGATGAGGTCGAGGTGGATCTTGGCGACGGCGCCGGGGCAGCGGCCAGTGGGGGCCAGGTAGCGCGGCATCAGGTGCTGCTGGCCGTTGAGGCAGCTTTGACGGCGGTGCCCAGCGCCAGCGCCCCAGCGCACCCAGCATGCACAATTGCGGTGGTCCAGGGTGCGCACAGCCATGCGCCCAAGTACCCGTAGGCCAGCGCGGTCGCCCCCAGATGCACCAGCGCCGCCTTGAGGTTACCGTCATAGGTGGTGTCCGCGCACCCGTTCCACACGCGCACGCTCTTGACGCGGCGGTGGTCGAACACCACATACTCGACCTGCAGGCCGCAGGCAGCAGGGCGGGAGATGAAGCGGCGGGGGATGGGCGTTGGGCCGTTGGGCCGTTGGGCCGTTGGGGGTTGAGGGGCGGGCGGGTGGCGGGTGGCTGGGGGTGCAGTTGGCGCGCGGGTGAAGGTGAGTGTAGGGGTTGAAGGATGGGTTGGAAGTGACCATGCGTGTCCAGAAACCCTACCGCGCTTGCATGCACCTAACAGGTAGGATGCAGGGGCCTGTGCGGCCCGCGACAGCACGTATGTGCACCGCTCGCCCGCACGCGCTACATACCGCGCTGTTCGCGCGCGCCACTCACGCCGTTCAGGCTGGTGATCTTGACGCTGTCGTGTGTGCTCCAGCCGCGGCCGATGACGGAGTCCCAGGGCCCCGGCATGCTCACCACGAACACGCGGCCCAGGTCAACCTGTTTGATGGTGTTGGGGGGCAGGGCAAGAGTCAGGCAAAATTGTAGATACAGCACTGCACACATTGAAACGCGCACCCGGTCCCCACACATGTGCAGTCCATAAACCCGGTCCCCATGCATGCGTGCGGGCACGTACGGCCGGACTCCTTACCTACCGTATTTCGCTCGGGCCCTTGCTCATTCGGGAGCCGCACATAATGCACACACTGCACACACGCACCGCACTGCACGCTATGCGCGAACAGTCTTCAACATGTCCTGCCCTGGTGCTTCAAATCCCGTTGCACACACATTCTCCAACCCCGCCCGTTCCCGCTGCTCTTTTGCACCCCTGTCCCCGCCTCCCCGACATCTTCTGTCCGCGACCACACATGCATGCGCACGTGCACACGTCTGACACGTGCTAGCTTTCAGCTACACACCGGGGCCCCACGCCCCCATACACGACGTTTGCTGCATTCAAGATACCCGCCCATACTGGGCGTGCATGCACGCGCTGGCTGCTCCCTAGGCAATCCTCTTATTAGGCCGCGGTAGGTGGCTCCCACGCAGGCACGCACTCCACGCCCACGCACCTTGCAAGACAGGACGACGCCCGTGTTGCGCGCTTTGTGGTAAGTATCCCCCGGCCGCTCGGCAAAGTAGATGCCGCCGCCCGCGTAGCCGTTGTTGCCAGGCTTCATGTGGCCGCCGGGCGCCAGGATCTTCCTGGCGCACTCGGGGCTGGTCTGGTGGTACAGGATAGCGGTCACCATCTCACGGCGACTCCGTCCTGTGCGTGGCGGGAAGATGGGAAGGTGATGGCCGCCCATGGCTGGGCCGCCCGTCCCCCAAGGGCCGAAGGGCACATGGATGGGCGCGCCGATGGCGCTCCGAGTGGTATCGATGGGGAAGGGAGGCAACACAGTGCATCGACCTTGCGGCTACTGAGCAAGGCAGGGGCAAAGGTCCACAAGGCGCATCAACCGATCGCACGCGCGCTGGGGCATCAATGCCCGCCACCGGCCACGAACCTAGAGGCGCCCGAAAGCCATTTTTCACTGAAGCGCAAGTGCACGGGAAGTCTTTCGGCCCTTTACGACAACTCACGAACCTGTAACGAGGCGTCGTGTCGAATCACGAATGCGACCACCGGAATGTGGTCGCGAGTGCCGGAACGCTGGCGCTCGCCGCCTCAGAGCTTTGGTGATAAAACAATAGGTGTATAATAGCAGCTATTGCAGCCGTTGCAACTGTAAACAAAGCTTGGCGGAATTAAAGAATTATTGAGATCCGGACACCAGACCAGGCTAGGGTCGACGCGCGTGCAGCTCTGGTGGCCACGATGAACATTTCGCATGGATTGTACATTGGCAGCGACGGTCTGTCCGATTTCCACACAGAGGAAGAGAGCTGCGAGCGCAGAGAGTGCTTTTGCTGTTTGCATTTGAGTCCGACGCAGACGTCAGGCATTGTGTCTACCAGACTCTCTGATGGCAGCTGCAAAATTAAAGCAAGTTTGACCTGCTGACATGCACTGCTGCCACAGACAAATTTCGACTTGCGAGCTGTCGCATTTCGCCGCGCTGGTCGTTAAATACTTCTCCGGTACAGAATTGAAGCGCTGCTACATGCATCCTCTAATACAACCTGCAAACTGTCGTCGGTGGTGTTTCGCCGCTTTGGGGCCACGGCGGATGCGCCGCCATCCGCCAAAGCGCATCCACTGTCAGGTGGGCTTGCCCCCATAATCATGCTGGGCACATGGTGTTAGGCCAAGAATCGGGTTGCCGGCGCACGGTACCGGGGCACTGGGACCTGCACCACCGCAAGCCCCAGACTGGCGCCGGCGGCAGGCCCCAGCCGGGGCATGTGCCGTACCGTAGATGGAGCTGCCCGCGTTGCTCACCCATGCCCCCACGCCCCGACGTTCGGAGCTAGATAGGTTGATCCAGTCTGAGCGCTAGCCCGAATACACCGTCCTGAGTGGTCGTCTGTTCTAGGCGCAAGCTCAACACATCGTTTGCGTGTGGGGACGCCGCGTACGCCGCGTTGGCGAGAGCCACGGATGGCCTACTGTGGGGGCATGTCTCATCAACAAGCACACGCGTGCTGGCGCCACCACCCCCCTCATTGTCGTACAAATTGATTTTGAAAAGGCTTTCGACAAGGTCCCACGACCATTAATTTGGATGAGACTGGAGGAACGCGGGGTAACGGGTGAGATGTTGGCGGCTTTGAAAAAAGCGTACGAGAGAGTGATGATGGTAGTGAAGGCCGGGGGTAAGCACAGTGCCCCCTTCGCAACCACGCAAGGGGTCAAGCAGGGCTGCCCGCTTAGCACAGAGCTTTTCGGCCTCTTTATAGAAACCTTAGCAGAGTACATTGATTCGGAAGATACGGACGAAGCCACAGGTGCACCTGAGATGAATGGCAAAAAGGTGTCACTGCTGATGTACGCGGATGATGTTTCCCTGCTGGCCACCACCCCTGAGCGGATGCGCCACTTGCTATCATTAGTAGACACGTTCTGCCTAGCTTTTGGCATGAAGGCAAACGTTACCAAGTGTGAGAGGCTGGTTTTTGCAGCCAACGAAGTAACGGCCAGCACTGTGTACAGCGGATGCCAGGGTTTAAAGCTAGCAGGGCAGCCCATCCCTGCGGTGGACAAGGCGCGCTATCTTGGACTAGTGTACGGTCCGGGTAGGGCCTTCGTCAGCTGCAGGGAGACACTCTGCGAGTCAGCAAGGAGAGCCATGTGCGGGCTTAACACTAGATTGAACCGTTTACGCATTTTCGCACCAGATATTCGCATGAGGTGTTTCGACGTGCAAATCCGATCCATCCTTACCTACGGATGTGAGGTATGGGGCCCCGACGTGCTAGTAGAGATGCTAGACGGAGGACCGCCACCCAGGAGGAATGACAGGAACAACCTAGCACAGGGCGCATTTGAGGCATGTTTGCGTGACGAGGCCGTAAAGCTGCAGGTCCAATACATGCGACAGACAGTGGGAGCAGCCAAACCGTCACACCGTCTCCTGTTTGCGGAGCTGGCCCAACTGCCGCTGCACTTTTTCATAGCCAAACAATGTTTGGGTTTTTACAATAGGATTTCCGCGCAAAACAGAAGTCTGGCTTTTGATGCACTAGTCGACGAGGCACGGGAGGCATGGGCGAATCCAATGGGAGACGGGTGGTGCGCGCGGCTGTTCCGTTTTGTGGCGGCACAGGGTGTCGACGCGTGGCATTGGCCAGGCACACACGAGTCCAGAGAGGAGTGGAGGGCAAGCACGGTCCTACCCGATGGACCTATCTTATCTACCTTCAGGGGCCATTTGACGAGGGCGTGGGAGCACGAGAGGCTGGTAGCGGACCCGCACGCATTCCCTTCAGACGGCAAGCAACCCGGCATACACATGTGCAAACACAAGCATTGGATGGGGCTAAGCGCACTAGGGTCCGCGCCGCCGACCCTGCACGAACACAGTAGAGCATTCATACCGGTTGCACAGCATAAGCTTTTGATGAGATTCCGTTTATGTTGCTGGCCAATCACCGCGAACCGTGCCTGGGAGAGGCCTAGGGAGGAGAGGACGTGCCCACTGTGTACGGCCAATGAGGTGGAGGATGAGCACCACGTCCTGATGCAATGTGCTGCCTACACCGAGTTACGAGCGTGCAGTGGCCTAGACTTTAGCCTAAACATGCGCGAAGTGATGCTGAAATCTGAGCCTGTCAAGTTAGCTGCATTACTCAGCTCCATCTGGGAGCATAGAAGTAGGGAAGTCCCCCTTGCAAGGGGAGAACAATAAATAGGACAATCATGCACTGGCGTTATAAGGGTCACCCCGGCCCGGGCCTCCGGTTTACACGCAGCAGGAAGGCACGCAAGAACGTGCGCACCGCTCTGTAACCACACACGCACGCGAATGTCGCACCCGCGGAGGGCCCTGCCACGCCTGTGATGTGAAGTCACGATTCGGCTGGGGTTGACGGTGCTATGACACGGATCTGACAATGGATCGATTCAGGTGTGAGCATTTTTTGAACTCGTACTGTAGGACCAAATCCATGGGAGCGTCCGCGGGCAGGCCGTTCCAAGAACCCGTCCTGTCCTAGGGAAACACAGAGAAGGCTCCGACGAATGCGATCATAGTTGCTTGCATCACCGCTTATGCACCGCCGCACCACTCAGCTCCTCAGCAAAGTGCGCCTCCACACGGACGCGCCAGCCCGCCCATCAACCCGCCCGCCGCTCCTCCGTGACAACCTCGCCGGGGCACGCGCGCAGCGACGCGACCGCCCGCGGTCGCGAACGCAAGCAACGAGTTCGGACGCGTATCAACCGGCCGCAGCCTGGCGATGCAGCAGCAGCACCGGCAGCTTGCCGCAGCGGATGCCCCGCCCCCAGAGCGCCCGTCGCCACAACTGGACCTGCCGCCGGGACACGGCCAACCATCAGGCGTGGAGCCACGCCAGACGAGCTCGGCGCATGGGGCGCACGGAGCGCCGCACGGTGCGCAGGGCGTTGTGTGCGTACCGGGTGCGTTCCAGTAGTTGCTGGGTAGTTGCTGGCACTTGGCACCAGTTAGCGCCAGTGCCGACACGCGCCAGTCCATTATGGGGTGGCGTTACTTGCTATGCGCGCTCGCTTGCAGGGGATTCGAGCCACGCCGTGCTCGCCTTGCCTACCACCACAGGTGTCGGTGGAGGCTGCATTCCTCCCTCACCGCGCGAGTCTCTCCACGCGCACTCCCCGTCCCAGTGCGCCTCCGTGGCTGCAACACCCCCGGCCGCTGGCGGCAGGGTCACTGATGTCAGACGCGAGGGCGCAGACCCCGCGGCAGGGGCGACAGCCGCGGTGACGGCGCTAACCGCGCCCACCCACGACAGCCACCATGCCGCGCCGTCGTCCTCCGGCGCGCAGCCATCCTTTCCGCACGGCTCCCACCCGTACCCACACCAGCAGCACCCGCCCCTGCACCAGCACCAGCACCAGCACCAGCACCAGCACCAGCACCAGCACCAGCACCAGCACCAGCACCAGCACCAGCACCAGCACCAGCACCAGCACCAGCACCAGCACCAGCACCAGCACCAGCACCAGCACCACTTCAGCTCTCACCAGGCGCCGCCATGGGGCATCGTGCAGCACGTGTTGCCTCCCGCTCCCGGGATGAGCACCGCATCCCCGTCGCCATTCAACCCGGCTACTGCTGCTGCTGTCGCCGCCTCGGCATCAGCAGCCAACGTCGCGCCTCCAGGCGGCGGCCCGATAGTCGGCAATGGCGGCGCCCTCACGGGCCCCCTAGCGCAGAGCCTGTCCGCGCCCCTCCCGTGGCAGTCTCAGGGTCAGGCGCCGCAGACCTCGATGACGCGTGAACACCACCAACACCATCAGCGGCAACACCAGCAACAGCAACAATACCAACAGCACCACCAACACCAGCCGCAAAAGGCCCCCCGCCAGGAGCCCGATGCCGCCGCTCAGCCCTCGGCTGCAGACACGGGGGTGCTGCTGCCTCAGACCATGTCAGCGCCAGCTGCTCTCAACCACATGCAACTGGTGCCGCCGCCGCCGCCGCGGTACCACTACCCGGGGCTGCAGCAGCATTCGCAGCAGCACTCGCAGCAGCACTCGCAGCTGCACCCGCACCCGCCCCAGCAGGGCGTGATGCAATCTGTGCCGCCGCCTGGGCCCCCGCCGCAGCCCCCGCCGCAGCCGCCGCCACAGCCGCCCCACCCGCCACATGGCTGGGCCGCGGCGCCCTATTGGTCGCACGGTGCGCCCGGCATGGTGCCACCGCCGTGCGCCCCATCGCACCCAACGGCCCCTCCGCAACAGCCGCCGCAGCAGGCACACCCTCCCTGGCATTACCCGCGACCGCCGCCCTTCCACCAGCCTCCGCCGCCTGCGCCTTTCCCGCAGCAGCAGCAACAGCCTCCGCCGCTGCCAGGCCCGCCGCGCCCGCTCCCTCAGGTTGCTCATTCGGCGCTGCCGGCCGCGCCTCAGCCACCAACACGGCCGCCGCAGTGTCTGGCGCCGCCGCCGCAGTCGGCACCGCCTCCCGCAGCGGCAGGGCGGTCGCGGCCCGGCCCTCCGCCTCCGCCTCCGCCCCCACCCCCATGCCCACCCGCCCCGATGCTATGGCTGCCCAAGCCCAAATGGAGCGCCTACCACATCCTCCGCTGGCAGGTAAGCTCCGGGGCGGGCCGGGCCGGGCGGAGGGAGATGTGCAGTGCCTGCTGCGGCGGGATGCAGCAGCTGCAGAGGGCGCATCGACAGCTCCTGTGGATACCGGCGCGCTCTCAGCGCCCTGATCCGTCCTTCCCGCGTCCCACCCACCCCCCGGCCCCGTCAACATCCACCCACCGCACCCGGCCCCATTCTTCCACCAGGCCGCCGCCAACCACATACTGTTCTACTTAGTGGACCACGAGTACCGGGCCGTGCTGGCCGTGGTGGTGAGTGGCTGGGAAGGGGGTGGGGCGGAATTTCGTGTGCGCCATGTGCGCAACATGCTGCGGTTGGTAGGACAACGCCCTCCCGTTCAGTGTACCAAAATCTCATGGACAGCTAACCGCCCCCACCCTACCCCTTCCGCCACCCCCAGGGCACGGACATGCGCTTCTCCGGCCACTTCGTGTACTCCACGCTGCCCGACGGCCCTGTGCCGGGCAGCCCGCTGCGCTGCACCAACCGCAACCGCGTCATGGACTGGCTGGCGCAGCAGGGCGCAGGTGGGAGCGGGAGATGGGCGCGCTGGCGGCAGCGCCGCCCGCACCAGGGGGGGATGGACGGGGCAGGAGGGAACAGTCTGGCGTGCCGGGCATCACTGCAATCCTGCGCATTTAACCCTCCACGCCTGGCATCCCGCCGCCTCCCCTCCACCTCCCCGTGCCCCCCGCCACCTGCTGCGTGCACAGTGGACCCCGCGGACGCCTCCCGGCTGCGGCTGCCGCCGCTGGCACCGCACGAGCTGGCGCTACTGGAGTCATCCGACCCGCTGTTCAGCCGGCCCGCGGAGAGCGTGTTGGACAGGTGGGGAAAACAGGGGCGCCGGGTGGCCGGGCGCATCTGCAGGAAAGCACACGTGCTGCGTGCCAGCTCATGTTAGGCATGTGTGTATGACGGGCAGTGTGTGGCGCGCTTCAGGCGCGCCGGTCGTGTCTTGCCTTACCCAAGTATGCCGTCACCGGCGGCGCGGCCACAGGCGCTACAGCTCCTGGCGCGAGGAGGTGGGCGTGCTGCCGGACGGGCGCCACATCAAGCAGTTCTGGGTCTCAGCCGCGCCGCCGCCCGGGTCTGGCGAGGAGTTCGGCACGAAAGGTGAGCTGGTATTGGACTGCACGGCACAGCGCAGCATTGACCACACATTGAAAGCACACTCGCAACACGACTGTTGCCCGTGGCTGTGCGGGGCCTGCAGGCGGCGACAGCGCGGAGGGCCGGCAGGGGCAGCGGTCTGCGGCCCCGGCGCTGCCTGAGCGGCTGGTGGTGGTGGCAGAGGACAGCCACCGCCGGGACAGGTGCGGCAGCGTTGCGGTTGAGCTAGCCCGTGTGTCTCTGGGGGAAAGCCCGTGCGTCTGAGGGCAGACCAGCCGGCAGACCAGCCAAGCGGGGCAGGCGGCGGCGTCGCCCCCAATCCACAGAACGGCAAGCCCACCACTGCGCCACTGCACCACAAACGGTGTTCGGGCCTTTCCCATGTTGTCAATGGAACTCCCCTCCGCCCCTGCCCCTCCGCACACACGCAAAGGCGCTACACGTACCGCGCGCTGCCGGAGTTCGGCGGCTTCGTGTTCGAGAACGGCCACTGCGCCAAGGAGTGGCTCAGCTTCGTGGTGGGCCGGCGGCTGCAGCCGCACGCGCTGCCGCTGCGGCCGCCGCGCCGCAAGGGAGGTGCTGGGGCGGCCAGCGCCGCCGCACACGTGAGTAGTACGGGATATGCGCGCGCGCGCGGCAACGGGCTGTGGCTGCTTGAATTCCCAGGCCCTAAAGGACCGTACTGCTAATGATGGGCAAGGAGGTTATATGTGCATTTCCGGAAACGCAGGCGAAAGGCGGTGTCCGGCGCAACGCGTCGCGCACCAACAGCGCGGCAAGCCCCAGCAGCGACGCCAGCGACGGTGCGGGCCAGGCCGCAGGCGGCGCCCATCCAACGTCCAGTGGCACCAGCGGCGCCTGTGGCCAGCAGCAGAACGCAAGCGCCGCCGTGGCGCCCGTTGCTGCCAACACCGCGGCGCGTGCTGCAGCGCAATCCAGCCCCGGCGCTGAGGGCTGCAGCGGCAACTGCACTAGTGGCGTTGCGGCTGCGGTGGCGGCTGCTGTGCAGGATGTGGCGGGCATGGACTGGAACCAGCTGCGGATCGGGAGCTCGGGCAGTGCGCCTTCGGCGGCAGGTGCAGGCACAGCTGCAACCGGCACGGGACCCGGCGCTTGGGCGCAGGCGCCACAGCCGCCAGCTTGGGCGGTTCACGGGCCCGGCGGCGGCCCAGCCTGCAGCCACGTGAGCCCCAATAGCCAGAGTCCGCTGCTGCATCCGGGCACTCATCCGCCCCGCCACCACTGGCAGCACCCACACCCACACCCACACCCGCACCAGCACCCACGCCCACCCCACGAGCAGCACCCGCTGCTGCACCCGGGTGCGCCGCAACCTCCAGGTCCAGGAGCACATCCCGGCAGCAGTGGCAGCAACGCCGCCTGGGTCGCGCACCAGCAGCACCCACTCCTGGCGACGCCGCCGCAGCATCCACACCATCATCACCACCCAGGCGGCGGGGGTGGCGGCCATGCTGCCACAGTGCAGCAGCACACTACTGACACGTCAACGGCCGGTCCTGCGCCGCCGCTGCCGTCATCGCCGCAACCCGAAAGCCAGCTCCTCCCGGATTTCTGTGACGAGGACGGAGACGACTTCGCGGACTGGCTGCTGCGCACCTGCAGCGGCAGCGAGGGCCTGCTGACGGACTGGTGGAAGGGGCCGGCGGCGGGAGGTGGTGCGAGCTGTGACCGAGGGGGCGATTGCGGCGCAGCAGGCGGCGTGACGAGCGTGACCGGCCTCGGGGGCGGCGGCGGCGCGACATGTGTGGACGACGCAATGGATGAACAGCACGTCAAGGTCGAGGCCGAGGCCGAGGTATCCCGTGCCGCCGTGCGAGTTGAGGCGATCGCTGCGTCGGAGTTGGGCCTCGCCGGCGCTTCCGCGTCCACGCCGGCCGGCGGCGCCAACTCGCACACGGAGCACAAGGCGTTCTGTGGCGGCTGCAGCAGCAGCGGCGACGCTATGGACGTTCCAGTGGTTGCCGTCGCCGCTGGCTCGCCGCCGCCGCTCCCGCGGTCGCACTCGGGCTCGCCGCGTGCCTCGCACGCGGCGTGCAGCCCGCAGCACTCCGGCCCTGGCCAACTGCACTGCGCAGCTAGCCGCCAGACCCACCCCATGCACACCTGCTCCGGCGACGGCGGCGTCAGTGCGACTGGTCCTACCACTGCTACTGCCGCCGCCGACGGTGAGGCCTCAACCGCGGTCGCCGCAGCGGCCGCCTCCGCTCACCAGGAGCAACCTCTGCATCCAGAGCCGCGCTCAACCCCGCCGCGGCAGGGCTCCGCACCCCTCGGCCTGGGGGCGGGCATGGAGCTTGGGTTGGAGGCGCTAGGCAGCGGCGAGCTGAGTGGAGGGCTGAGCCTGGGTGGCCTGCTGGCCTGGGACGGTGGCCCTGACGCGGACTTCGACGTCTTCACGGCGCCCGATGTTCGCGCCGCGTTCCAGCACAGCCCGCAGCTGCTGGACTGGGTGGCAGGTGGGCAAGGCGCGGGGTGGAGACCTGCGTTCTAGAAGAGGACGAATCTGGGGGTTGTAGGACGCCGCGCTACTGCCGCGCTACTGCCGCGGGAGGCACACTCTGGGCGCTGCGCGCCTGCTGATACGGCACGGATGCGGATGCACACTCGCGCTTGCCTGTGCCATGGGCTTGCATTGTTCACCGTACGTCCTACAGGTGTGCCAGACGCCAGCTCCCTGTCCGCCTACCGGAGCTGGGCCGCCCTGCTGCGCAGCTTCACCTCGCAGGCTGCGACTGACCGCGCGGGTGCCGCTGCTTGTCCGGCGCACACCGCTGTCGCAGCTCCCTGTCCCACCGAGGCGCACGTGCGGCAGCTTCTGGATGAGCTGTCGCGGCGCCGCGTCAGCCTGCGCGTGTGCGTGGAGCTGAGCGCGGCCGTGGTGGCGCTGCGGGACGCCTGCAGCGAGCGCCACCCTGTGGTGGCGGCGGCGGCGGAGCGGCTGCTGGAGGAGTGGCATGGCGTGGCGGCGGCGGCGCTGGGCACGGCGGCGCACGCGCTGAGCGTGAAGCGGGCGGGCAGCGGGTCTGGCAGCGGCGCCGGTGGTGGTTCGGGTCTGAGTCTGCTGGACGATCCCATGGACTGGCTGTGAGCCTTTGACACACCGGCAAGTCCTACGACGGGTAACATCCTGCCGCGCGTGCACTCGTGAGCTGTACCAAGTAAGGTTTGTGTGGAATGCTGTTGTTGCTTTAGCACGCTGGCGCATACCCCGCACTGGATCAGTGATCATCAATCCTGTGCCCTGGCGATGCTGCACAAGCGACCTGACGCGCTGCCTCAGTTCATGAACACAGACCGTGTAGCAGTATGTGGTGATGGCTGGTGTGGTGTCCCCATGCCACGCATCGTGCCTGGAGTCTTACATGCGTTCCGCGCACAGACTGACACAAAGGCCCAGACGAGACACGCCACATTCGACTTTGACTCATGTTAAGCGAATGTGTTTGAAGTACAGGCTGTGTCACACAGTTCGGGACTCGGGAGGGCATGTGTGATTGTTGCAAGGGGTACAGCAGGGCTGGGATCCGTCGCCTCAGCACCCTGGCCTAGCCTTCAAAAGCCGCCTAAAAGGTCATCCACGCTTGTTTGCCGCTCCATGGCGCTCATAATAATAAGTTAGGCCCCAAGGGCAGGTTGATATTGCTTGTGGTCAGTGTGAGTTGGTCGAGCTGTGTCGCGGCTGAAGTCAGCAAGCCGACGTGGCAACTGGCCAATTGTCGTACGAGCCCCGCGCCCTGCATAGAATGAGCCACAGACCGCAGTCAGTGGAAGCCAGGGCTAACTATAGGAGGATGGGCTCGGGCGCGGGCCTTGCGCTGTAAGAATGGCTCGCGTTGGTCGTTCCCGCGCGCGCGTCCAGTGGGTTCGGTGTTACACGACAAACAGGGGGCAGCAGCTGAACCTCAAGTCCCGAGAAAACAAGTTACCCAACCAAACGCAGGACCCGTGCGCCCACAAGCGCCCTTTCACGTTACCAATATCACGTTACCATAGATCCAGAGCGGCTGTGGAACGCTGATCGAGCGCCAGAGGCTGTGAACTGAGCTGGTCGGTGGCGAGCTGCAAAGCTGTCCAGTGGCGCGCGTCCAGTGGCATTCTTGTTAAAGCTGACTTGCTGCGTCAGCGCGCTTTCGTCGGCTCAGGCGCTGCGCGCAACAGCTTGCAGCTGCGAAGTGACACAGACGTGAGACGTCTGCGGCACCTTGGCTGACAGGGCCCGGCGTGCTGCGCTTGCCGGTGTGGCGGAGCCCGAAGGTGGGGGAACCTTCCAGGCATGGCCCGCGTGGTGTGGAACCTTCTGCTGGAACCTTCCTTTCGAAGATTTGGCTCAGTGAGAGTGCTTATCGGCAGCCTTGAGTTTACAGCTTCTGCATGGGACCCGCGTGTCCCTCTCTCTACGCCTGATGTCAAACAGCGATTTCCGGACAGGCGGCGACGCCACCCTGCACAGACTCTGGTGCCGCAACACCATTACTCCGTGCAGCCTCCCCGTTCAGTGCCGTGAGCCAGTGCCCTTTCTTTCGACCTATTTACTCTCGTGCCATCAACCGCATCGTTCGCTCGGCTCTTCACCCCAGCCGCGTGCACAGCCGCGGTCCTATTATCAAAATTAGAAATACACACGCGATGGGTTGCAAAAGAAGAAGTGAAGTGCAGTGTCAAGTGAAGTGCGGTCAAGTCGCGCCCCGCCTCGCAACCCTACAGGCTGTGCAGCTTGTATCGGTTGCGCCGCATCTCCGCCATACCCCGAGCAGCAGCAAATCGTCACCTCAGACCGCAAGGTCACAGTCAGAAGGCAGAAGTCAATGGCTCACACTAGGTACTCCTCAGAGGGGCACGGGGGGTAAAATCGGCGGCGCGGGTGAGCTTATTGGCCGCTGCCGCCTGCGTGCCCAAATTTAGTAAAATGATTTCTCGATCCAGACCAGCTGCAGACCTTTGCAGGTACCATACAGACAACGCACACACTCACACAGACGCACAGACACACTCAGACCCTTTTCATTCATGTGCCATGTGACCGGCCTGCAGCGCCACGAATCAAATGGCGCCGAGGCCGGCTCCGCGATATGAACGACTCCGTCAAACACCGCCTTAAGCCCTGCGACAAACCTCTCCCTCCATGCAGTGGCTGCCGCAGACGGCGGCGCACTGCTGCCATCGAAAGATGCAGCCTGCCACGCCGCCGGTGCAGGCAGCCAACCCCTGACCTCTCAGATGCCGCCGTGTCCCGCACCCGCACCCGCACCCGCACCCGCACCCGCACCCGCACCCGCACCCGCACCCGCACCCGCACACGCGTTGAGGGTGCGGCATGGCAAGCTTGCAGCGCTTGATCGCGACGACGTGTCTCCAGCCATGCAATCCTACCGGGAGGTGGGCGCCACCATGCAGGCAAACCCGCGTGCGGAGCCGGCGGAGCCGGCAGTAACATTCCCGTGCCCACCGACCCCGCGTCAACATGCGGCTTCCATACCCGCTCTGCACACATCACTCGCAGCGCAAACGTCAGGTAGTAACACACGTGCCCAAGCACATTGCCAGCCCGGTGCCGTCGCACACCCTGTCCTGTCGACACAGGAAAGCAACGTTGCTGCAGCCGGCGTCGCCCGGTTTGCACACCTACTCCTCCTCCTCGTCCTCATCTGCGATGTCCCGTGCCTCCCGCTCTCGCTCCCTGTCCCGGTCGCGGCCACGCGCCTCGCGTGCTTTGCCCTCTGGCCGGGAGCGTTCGCCCCGGTTGCTTGCGCCTGGCGCACCGCCGCCGCGGCCGCCCGCCGCCGAGCTGCCGTGCTTGCCGTTTGCTGTGGCAGTGCCGTTCGTGGCCGCAGCCGCAGCGGTGGCGGCCGTGCGCGGACGCTTCTCCACAACCTCGTCGCTGCAGGCGCCGGGGTGCTCCTCAGAGCTGCTCTTGTCCGAGTGGCGGTGCCGCTTGGCGGCCTGCTCGTCATCGCTGTCCGCGTGCGGGCGGCCGCCTCCGCTGCGGTAGTGGCCGTAACCGTTGCGGTCCTTGCGGTCGGCGATCTGCATACCGGTATCCGTAACGAACCAGGCCCGGATTAGTACGCGCGCATGTGCAGTTGCATAGCTCAAGACAAACCAACGAGCGGCGTAGCAAGGACCGAACAAGGTACCGTGTGGCCCTGCACACACTATGGGAGGCACCACACGGCACGCCCGCACGCAGCTTTCGAACTCCTCCTGCCCCGCAGCCCTAAACAGGCGCACCTCCGTGCGCAGGAAGCGCAGCTCGTCCCGCAGCCGCTCGTTCTCCTCCTTGAGGCGCTTGTTCTCGTCCTCCAGCGACTGTGCGCGCCGCTCAATAGTGTGGAACGAGTTCTCCAGCTCCCGGCGCTCGTCCTCCAGGACGTTGCGCTGCAGAGAGAGAGGTATTGCAAACATTCGCTCGGTAATCCACGCAATAGAGAAAGGGCAGCGAAACAAAGCGATGTTTGTTGGTCAATGCGTTCGGGAAGCGACTTACTTCCTCCTCCAGCTTGGACAAATGCTCCTGCTTGCGTCGCCGTGACCGCCGGGCCGACTCGCGGTTGCTCAGCATCCTGTGGAGGCGCACACAACAAAAGTCAGCGACGATCCATATCCGCGACCCCGACTTCCACACCCCGGCTGCGTTGGGGCTTACCGCCGGGCACGCCGGGAGTCCACCTTGTCCCCATCCCTGTCCGAGTTGCCGCCAGATGTCGATTGATGTGCGGCGCTGAGGTGCCGCGCGCCGATGGTGCCGAGCTGCCCAAGCTGCAGTGCTGCCGCGGCCGCAGCTGCGGGCGACAAGGCCGCGGCAAGCGGGTTGGGCGGGGGCGGGAAGCCTGGTACCCCGTGCAGAGCAGCCGCGCCCACTGCCGAAAGAGATGCCAAGTCCGAGAGCGCGGGGATGCCGGCGAGCGGGTAGCCCGTGGGCAGGGGCGGGGCGGGGGGTAGCGCCACTGACGGGGGCAGGGCGGCCGCTTTGAGCTGCACCTCCACCGCCTCGGGCAGCCTGAAGGCCGAGTTCGGCGCGACCGGTGCGCCTGGCGCCGGTGGCAAAGCAACAGCTGCCTCCATTTTCACTGGAGGAGCTGGCGCGAGCGCGGGCGCTGTTACTGCAGGCACCGCGCTCGATGAAGGAAGCACGAGCTGGCGAAGTAGCTCCAGCGACGGCACCCGAGGGATGCCGCCCGCAGCAGCCGCTGCTGAGGTCACTACATCTGAAAGCACTGCGGCGGGCAGCGAGGAGGAAGCGCCCGCGGGCTGTGAAGCTGACGCCCCTCCCTGCGAGCTTTCCACGACAGCAGCCGCTAGGTTCGTGGTTGACGGTATTCGCTTCAGAAACTCCTGAAATGCCGCCTCCGAGTCGGTGCGGCCCATCCCAGCCTGGCCTAGCCTCCAAAAGCCGCCTAAAAGGTCATCCACGCTTGTTTGCCGCTCCATGGCGCTCATAATAAGATGTCAGGCCCCAAGGGCAGGTTAATATTGCTTGTGGTCAGTGTAAGTTGGTCGAGCTGCGAGTTTGAGGTGTTTGGGCACTCCTCTGCTGCGTCGCGGCTGAAGTCAGCAAGCCGACGTGGCAACTTGCCAATTGTCGTACGAGCCCCGCGCCCTGCATACAATGAGCCACAGACCGCAGTCAGTGGAAGCCAGGGCTGACTGTAGGAGGATGGGGCTCGGGCGCTGGCCTGGCGCGGTAAGAACGGCTCTGGTCATTCCCGCGCGCGCGTCCAGTGGCATTCTTGTTAAAGCTGACTTGCTGCGTCAGCGCGCTTTCGTCGGCTCAGGCGCTGCGCGCAACAGCTTGCAGCTGCGAAGTGACACAGACGTCTGCGGCACCTTGGCTGACAGGGCCCGGCGCTGCGCTTGCCGGTGTGGCGGGGGCGCTGGGGAACCTTCCAGGCCCGGGCACAAGGCCCTCCCCCCCCTTCCCGCCGAGACGCGGGTACAACGAGAGGGATAACGTAGCTGAGCATAGCCACTGTGGGATGCGCTGCCTGACAACTTTGCGGGATTATGCGCCCAGCCTGTGCCACGCCTTGCCCCCGCCCTTGCCCCGCCTGCACCGCGTCGAGCCTATGCGGCCACATCTGAGAGCCCCCACCGCTCATCCGATCGCCAACAATCCCCACCATCACGACCACACACACACAAGTATGCATAAGGTAGCTTCGTGATATGGTGGCAGGCCAAAGGAAATGCATACACACAGAGGCCCAGGAAGCTACTGGCGCCGCGTGCGTCAGGCCTTTCAGTATGTTGCTCCATCTTGTATGTGCTCAGGCATCGTTGCCAAGGTGACCACAGTCGTTGGAAGGCATGGACGTGGGCGCCCCACCACTGCCCAAGCGTGGGCGTGGGCGTGGGCGTGGCGTGGGCAGGGGTCGCGCTGGAAGTCGAGGCGACGCGCGTTGGTTGGCCGCACGCCATCGCTTCAACGCCGCCCCGCAAACGAGCCCCAATTCGGGCACAACCTCACGTCAGAAAGTCTTCCCTGCGCGCATCGGGCGACACAGTGGGGCGACAGGACTTGAGGGGCGAGCGTTGCTTTCGCCGCGCGACGAAAATAGCCAGAGCTTACAAACACACTAGCGCCACTCACTGCAGCGCTCACCACCGGCGTCGCTGTAGCTCGGCGGAGAGCGATGCGCTCGACCGCGCTCACTGGTCACCTTTCACCGTCGCGTGGCTTGCCGTTTCGCGCTCCAGATGTTCGCGCCGTAGCTCCACATGTGATAATCGCGCCTCAACGCCAACATTCTTCGCGTCGCCGCTCGGCGGTTCTTGCCTCGACCGCGGATGGCGCGGACATCAGTCTTGCTCACGGGCGCGCAAGACGCCGCGGCCTGGCCGAGCTAGTCCTGGACGGCACTCGCACGGACCTCGAGTGTGCGCCAGACGCAGAACTGGATGACGCCTATGCACGGGCGCTGTGCGACCGACGGCCTAGTTTTGCGGCGCAGCCCTACACGCGCCTACGCACGCTGCGCTTACGTATCCGCAGCAGCCCCGCTGCAGAGCACCTGCTGCGCAGCTCCCTGTTGCCCGCGTTGGAGTGCCTGAAACTCTACAACCAGTGCGACGATGATGGAACGCAGCTGCCGAGGGTTGCGCCACCCGAGCCTGATGTTGAGGAGAGCGGGGCCAGTGTGGCAGTCGGGCGCACGCCCTCGGACTTCTTCGTGTTCCCCGGTCTACGAGAGCTTACCATTGATGAAGGCGGCACGCGGCACGGAAGCGGCCGGCCATGGGGCGAGTGGTACGCCTTCAGGCATCTGAGCTCCCTGGAGAGCCTGACGTGGATTGGTAGGTGGCGTCGCGTGTGCCAGTGTGCCAGGGTGGGGTCAGCGCAGGCCCGCATTGAGTGCGAGGGGCATCATCCCGGGCTCTGCCGACATGGCGCGCGGCCTCGGACGCTATGACGGCGGATATGGATGAATGATACCAGGAGCACAGGCCTGTTCTCATCCCTGACCATCAGCCTCAACCTGACAGTGAGCGCCCTCGCCCGCGCCCACCCCATGCATGCCCCCCGTCACAGGCGACTACAAGTGCGGGCTGCGGGGGGACGCACGTGACGCACTGCCGGCGCTGTCCGGCCTCCGCCACCTGTCCCTGCACTCCGCCTGCCGCTGCCCCCAGGGCCTGGCGGAGCTGCAGCGCATGGAGAGCCTGAGCGCCACCATCGGAACCGGCTGCGGGGATTCGCTGGGGGAGTGGGACCTGCGCGGCCTGCGGGCCCTGCGGCAGGCGGTGTTCCAGGGCCGGGGCTTCGGCGGCCTCACGCACCTGCCCCGCATGGACGCCTCGCTGACAGCGCTGGAGCGGTTCTGCCTGGTGGATGCGCGGGTAGGCGGGCGTGGCATGTGGGACAGCGGAGGGTTGGGGGGAGCGGCTCCGCGGCGGCTGGGGGATCTTGGCATTCTGGGAGTGCCTAGGCTGGCGGCGTGGGCTGCGGATGGGCTTGGCGCCACCCCCAGCCAGCGTACATCCGTGCCGGCAAGCTGTGAGTCGGCACCTCTCGCGTCACACGCCAGGATTCGCGTCACGCCACGCAGGTGCCCTTGCAAGTTGCCGAGGCGGCGCGGGACGGCCCAGCAGGCGCAGGGGGCGGGGCGCCGCCCAGCCAGCAACCGAAGCAGCAAGCGCAGGCGGCGGCGGACACCACGGCGGCGGCAGCGGAGGGGCAGCTCGACCCGCTACGCGATGTCTTCCAGGCCTGGGTGGCGCCCTGCCACGTGCTGCCCAGCATCGCGGTCGTGGAGGTCTGGTACCCGCTCTTCATGTCAGCCGAGGGTGACTTCACGGGGCAGCTGGCGATTAACCCGCGGGCGGGCAGCTGGTTCGGGGGTGGGGACGGGGCGCGCTGGCGGGCACGGGTGTGGAGCTACAAGGGCAAGGGGGAGTATGGTGAGGTGACGGAGCCGCGCATGTTGCGGGTGGTGGCAGGCATCCCGGTGGAGGGCATGGAGGGCGGCGCGGCGCAGCGGCTGTGGCTGAAGCTGGCTTTTGAGCGGGTGTGAGGCGAGTATGAGGCGAAAGCGGGGCCCCAGGCAAAGGCGGGTGCGTTGAGTGCTCAGGGGAAGAGGCACGCGGAATGCTCACGGGGGAGTCTCGGCTTGTGCAGGCAATGATGCTCTAGTATAGGGTACCGGATCAGATGGCTGGTCGCGTGGGCTTTGGGCTGTGGTGGGCGTGGGCGGGCAACGGAGCGCGGTAAACATTCGGCGCATGGGCCAGTGGGTCCCGTCTGAGGCGATGCGATAACTGCCATCTGCTGATCCAATTGCTTGCACTCTCTGATTGATCGTGGTGAGTGGTGACCGGTGGCAGCGGTGGGGCAGCAGAGAGGAGACGATAAGGTGTTACAGTAAGCCAGGTACCAAGGTCTGCCCTACGCCATGCAGGCATCTGCCTGTTGAGGAGCCTATATGCAATAACAATCCGCGCTCTGTGTATCTGTATCTGTCGACGTAGCTAGCACGTCCTCCTGTTCCGCACCACCACAAGTGGATATGTCCGGTCATTCACCAAATGCGGTCAGCAGGGGTCACGTAATCCGCCACCACCATGCCACCAGCCCACCACTACCCAAAGCCTTATCACTTTACACCTCTCGCTCTGTCCTGCCTCCTGAGAATGCGAGCTTATTGAGGCCTCTGCCTGCTCTGCGCTACCGTCCATGCACTTGCAGTCTGTCGGCTGTTCACCTGTCCACCTGTCCAGTGCTGCCCCCGGCCCTGCCGCGGTCGATGCGTCCGAATCACACCACGCTAACTCTGCCTTAACACCATCCGAATGCCGAATCGCCATCTGTCCTTACCATCCCTCCTTCCGCTGTTGCCGCCGCCTTAAGGCACGGCCAGGTCCGAGAAGTCAAACTTCGGCGGCGTGGCCATGGGCGGCAGCTCGTACATATTCTGCAGGCTCACGAAGTCGTTGTCCTCGCCGTCCGCCAGGCTGCTGCCGGTGCCGGACGTGAAGCTGCTGCTGGCCGCCAGCTGCCCCAGCGGCCCGCTGTGCAGGTGCGCGCCGCCGCCCGTGCCGCCGTGGTGATGGTGGTGGTGGTGGTGGCCGGCGCCGCCGTGGCCATTGGCGTCGCCGCCGTCCGAGTGGGTGTGGCCGCCGCCGCCTGCGCGAGAGACGTGATCGGCAGGGGCAGATGATGAATGAGCTCGCCTTCGTCCAGTGGGACCCAAAGCCAGACACATGCCCTGCGGCTGCATGAATTCAAAGACCAGACTCACCGTAGCTGTCGTAGTCAGACCGAAGGTCGAACGCCGCGGCCGAGTGCTCCAGCCCCGACGCGCCATGCCCGCCCGCCGCCAGCCCTCGCCCAGCTGCCCCAGCCGACGGCGCCGCAGGTGCCGACGCCAGCCGCCCCAGGGCCGCCACGCCGCCACCACCGCCTCCGGACGACGACGCGGCACTCCCACCTGCGCCGCCCGCTGCCGCCGCTGCTCCTGCTGCTGCTCCCGCGCCGTCGGCGCGCGGCATCCGCACCATCGCCGACGCCTCCGCCAGCAGCTCGCCCACCTGGCCGCAGCGCAGCCGCAGCGCCGCCAGCATCTTGCGCCGGTGGCAGGCCGCCAGGCTGCCCGCGGTGGCGCCCACCAGGCTGCCGGCGCCGTCGGCGCGCGTGTCGCCGTAGGTGGGGCCGTGGTGCAGCGCTGTGGCGCGCAGTGCCGCCACCAGCGAGTACAGAGAGTGCACCTGCGCGGGCACATGGCGGAGGGAGGCGGCGAGGGCGGGCGTGAACGAACGCACGCGGCAGACCACTAAGGCGTGCCGCAGACCAGCAGATGCCTAGCTGGCTGCCTGAGCAGCTCCAGTCCTGTCGCCCACCCGGCTCCTTCCCCAGCTCCACAGCAGCAGCCACATCCCCAAATGCCCCGTTTCCTTACCTCGCTGCTGTGGGACCAGAACGCCTCATCTGTGGGCACCTCGCCCGCCGCCGCCGCCGTGCGCGCCGACGCTAGCGCCTCGTCCAGCCGCCCCGTCGCCGCCGCCTCTGACACCTCAAGCAGCGCCGCCAGCCGGCACCGCACCAGCCCCAGCTCCCCACGCAGCGCGCGGCAGCGCGCGCGCAGCGTCACCACGTCATTGCTGGCGCCCTCGTCGTCATCGTCGTCAGCCTCCGGCGCAGGCCCGGCAGCGGCGGCGGCGTCTGATGACGAGGCGCCGGCGCCGCTGGCGAGAGCGGCGATGGCGCGCGCACGGGCGTGCTCCGGAGAGGCGTCCCGGCTCACGCCAGCATCGCTGCTGCTGGCGCTGGTGCCCGGGGATGCCACCGCCGCCTCGGCTGCCTTTGCTGCAGCCGCCTCCGCCTCCGCCAGTCGCGCCCGCAGCGCCTCAAGCTCTGCCGTCAGCCGTGCCTCAGCGCCCGCCGCCTGCGCCGCGGCTGCGGCGGCGTTGCGCGCCTCTGCAAGCTGCGCCCGCGCCGCCTCCGCCTCCTCCTGCGCCGCCTCCAGCAGTGACGTGGCTGCCTCAGCCGCCATCTCTGCCTCCTCAGCGGCACGCCGCAGAGAGTCCTCCTGCGCCTCCAGCTCCGCCGCCCGCGTCTCCGCCGCCGCCAGCCGCTCCTGCACAGCCTCCAGCTCAGTGGCCGCTGCCGCCGAGCCCGCGCCCGCAGTCGCCGCTGCCGCTGCAGCCGCTTTCCGCGCCTCCGCCACCCTGCCCTCCAGCGCCTCAACCTGCCGCTGCGCCGTCTCAGCGGCTGCCGCCGCCTCGGACCGTGCCGCTTCCAACTTGCCTAGTGCCTCAGCCAGCTCGCCCTGCGCCGCCGCCAGCGCGGCCCGCAGCTCCGCCGCGCACCGCTCTGCCGCCTCCGCCCGCGCCACCGCTGCCGCCCGCGCCTCCTCCCGCCGCTGCAGCTCCGCCACGTGCGCCTCCGCATCCCCGTCCGCGAGTGCGCCCGGCTCAGAGTCCGCGGCCTCCCGCGCCGCCTCCGCCTCCACAGCTGCCACCACCGCCTCCGCCTCCATCTCCATAATGCGCGCCTCCAGCGTCTGCCGCTCCGTCTCCGCCGCCTGCAGCTTGGACGCCAGCTCCTCCGCCGCCGCCTCCGCCAGGCGCATGCGCTCGCGAGACTCCTCCATCTCCCGCTGCGCGCGCAGCTTCTCGCTGTTGGCGGCCTTGGTGTCGCGCGAGGCCGCCGCCAGCTCGAACTTGGCCGTCTGCGCGGGGCGGTCGGAGGGAAGGCAGTTGATGAGCCGGGCACGCGAGAGGACCGGTCCCACCGGTCCGACCATCATGCTAAGAACCTTCCCACTCCCACATCCTGAGTTGCTTCCCCATGGACCCCGTGGCCAACGCCGCGGCGCCCCTCCCCCCCCTCTCCAACGCACCGCCGACTCCGCGCGCAGGTCGTTCATGTCCTTCTGCAGCTTGAGCAGCCGCTGCCGCGCGCCCTCCACGTCCTTGGCAGCCGCCTCCGCGGCCTTGCGCTCCCGCGCCTCCGCCTCGGCCACAACCTTGCCCGCCTCGGCCGCCGCCTCCCGCGCCGCCGCGGCCGCCGCCTCGGCTGCCTCCAGCCGCTGCTGCGCCTCCGCCAGGTCGCCCCGCAGCCGGCTGTTCTCTTCAGACAGCCGGGAGGACGACGAGCCCGCCGCCTCCACCGCGCCCGCCGCCGCCGCGTCCGCCCGCGCCGCGGCCCGCAGCGCCTCGGCCAGCTGCTGCTGCATGGCCTCCCGCTCCGCCTCCAGCCGCGCCGCGCGCGCCTCCGCCGCGGCCGCCGCCGCCGCGCTGGAGGACGCGCCCTGGCCGGCGCTGCGCTGCAGCTCGCCGTGCGCGGCGCGCAGCTCCTCCAGCTGCTGCTGCGCCTCCGCCAGCGCCGCGTTCGCGTCCTGCATCGCCGCGCCGTGCTCCACCTCCGCCTCGGCAGCCCGCGCCTCCGCCTCCGTCAGGCGCGCTTCCGCAGCCTCGCGCGCCGCCGCCGCGGCCGCCAGTTCCTTCGCCTGCGCCTCCGCCCGCGCGCGCGCCTGCTCCAGCTCCAGCCGCAGCTGCGCCAGCGCCTGGTTCGCCGCCGCGAGTTGCGCGGCCGCGTCCTCGCTGCTGCTACTGCCCGTCCCTGCTGCGGGCCGCTCCTGGGACTGGCTGGCCCGCTGCTGCTGCTGCTGCTGCTGATTGCCGTGGGTGTAGGTGTGGGTCAGGGTCGCCACGCGGTACGCCTCCTCCACCGGGCCTGAGCCCCAGTCGAACTCGTCGTCCGACACCCAGGAGTCCGCACTGGCGCGCCGCCCGCCCGGCGCCCGCGCCGCCGCCGCGCCCGCCGCTGGCGTATGGCGCGTGGGCGAGATGTCCATCCCGTCCACCACCGACCGGCCCGCGGGGGGTGGCGCCAGCGGTGGCTGACGCCGCCGCCGCCAGCCGCCTGGCCTCCGCCAGCTGTTGCTCCAGCTCGGCCTTGTCGGCCCGCAGCTTGGCGGCCTCCAGGTCCCGGCGCCGCAGCAGCTTGGCCACGTGACGCCGGATGTCGGCGGGCAGCTGCGAGGGGCGCGGGTAGGGGGGTGACCAACCCAAGCTAAACCGACCTAACTAGATGGGGGGCAAGCGGCAGCAGGCTGAGCAGGCTGGGAGGTTACAGGCACGTGCCCGGGAACATGCACCGAGGAAGCTCAGCTCCTGCAAACGCCTTTGAGAACGCATGCAAGCCCCGCCCCCTCGAACGCCCGCTCCAACTCACGTCCATGACCCGCATGTGCACGTGCCGCGCGTGCTCGGCGCCCTCGCCGCCCGTGCCGCTCGCCCGCCGCGAGCCTCCCTCCGCGTGCGCGTGCGCGTGCGGGTGCGCCGGCGGGTGGCCGCTGCCGTGCGGGTGCGCCGGCACGCCCAGCGCCGCCGCCACGGCCGCCAGCGCGCCGCCGTCGGACTGGTGGCGGCCCTCCGCGGCCTCCCCGGGCGGCGTGTGGATGCCGTGGTCGTCCAGCAGCTCCAGCTCCCGCAGCCGCGCCTCCGCCTCCGCCGCCGACCGCCGCGCGCCCGCCAGCGCCTCCTCCAGCTCCCGCTCCCGCCGCCGCAGCTCCAGCAGCTCGCCGCTGGCGTTCTGCGCCTCCGCCTGCAGCGCCGCGTTCAGCGAGCGCAGGCTGCAGGCGGCGGACTCGGCGGCCGAGGCCCGGTGCGCCTCCGCGCGCAGCGCCTGCAAAAGTACCATATGTGTGGGGGCAAAGCGTTAGCCGTCCGTGTCTAGTGTGTCGGCTTCCGGCCTGTTGCGCCGCGGCCGCAGCACAGCTTTCCGTGCCTGGGCTCCGGCACGCTCGGGCTCAGTAGCTGTCGCGCCGCACCCTCCGACAGCTCACTGGACCTCGCTCCATCCTAATCCCCGCCCTACCCCGCGCCCCAGCGCCTGGTGCCCACCTCCAGCTCCTCCTCCTTGGCCATGAGCTGCAGCTGCTGCTCGTGCATCTGGCTCAGCATGAACTGGCTGGCGTGCCGCTGCAGCGTCAGCTCCACCTGCAGGTTGTAGTTGTCGGTGGCCAGCCGCGTGGCGCTGGCCATGTCCTGGGCGGGGGGGGGGGTCATAGCGGAGGGGAGGGGAGGCGATGGGGAGTAGGTTGACCCACTGGAAGGGAGGTGCGTGTGTATGTGCGTGTGCCTGTCAGGACCCCAGATCTGCTGGCGCCAGCCCGTTCCCCTGAGCCTACTGCGACCCCGGGAGCCCTCGTTGCACGTGTAGCGGCAGGATCTGCCGCGAGGCAGGGCCCTTGCAACAGCGCCGGACCGTTCAACTCGCAAGCCCCACCTTCGCCACGGTCTTGAGCTCGGCTATCTGTTGCTCGCTGACTCGCCCAGCGGACCCCGAGTAGTGGCGGTTGTCCACCATCAGGCTGAAGCTGGTTTTCAGCGCGTTGGCCATGGATCGCAGGTCCGAGCGCACAGCCCTAAACACATCCGCGCCATTGCGGATGTCAGGCACGTCGGCCCCGCACAACAGCGTGTCCCATTCCTTGTTAAGCGTCTGCTGCATGTGCTGCGCCATATGGTCCTGGAAGTCCTGGTCTCTGTCCCCAGAGGCAGAGGCACGGCGGGCGGATGCCCACTCCTCGCCACCCCGACCCTGCTGAACTGGCGTCTGAAATCCTCTCAAGTCAGGTGATGAGGTCGTCGGCATCGAGGGAGTGAGCTGGACCATCGAGCTCTTCTGCATTCAGGTGCACAGCGCCGGTGTCAACAACGCGCTTGGGCCAAGAGCCCAGCCTGTCTGCCGGTCAAACGGCCATTTATGCAGCCCGACCTCACCATATTTATAGGCCGCTCCGGGGAAAATGTACGCGCAAGTGCTTCCCTCGCGGGCCCAGACAGCGACGGAGCCTTCTCCATCGCTGCTAGGCGTCAAAGAGTTGACTTAACGGCCTCCAAGGAGGCGCTGGAATCTCGCCCGCAAAGGCCGTGGAGCCTCAGGCTCGGAGCATTGGCCCTTCGTTCGGCGGGAAGACCCCTAAAATCTAGGCTATGGCAGCGTGCTACGTGGTTAGAGGCCAAAGGAAGGGGCACGGCCTAAATGGACGCAGGCATAGCAGGCTGCGCGAAACTCGAGTCCGGTCTGTGGTTTTCTTGACTACTTTGACGACGTTAATCAGCAGTAACGGAACTATGAGCACACACTTTGCACGCGCAGATTGCATATTAAACACGCAGCACGACGGATGAAGTCATCCTGAGCAGAAATGCGTTCTCCCCAATGGCAATTTCCTTTGCAACGGCTTTGCTGTGGGCAATAGTGTGGCGTGTAGGTATTCTCTAAACACGCCCTAGGACATTAGCCCGCTTGCACCGCACAAGTTGAAACCCCAACTGTGTGCCAAGCAGACACCACCCAATATGCTGTTTATGCCTCAAAGAGCCCTAAGGGGCTCAGCACGGCTCACCAGGGCGACTCGCCCTCTTCACCCAGCACAAAAGACGTGGAGATGGTCGCCCACATCCACAGTCGCGAGCGCAACAAAGCAGAGCGCTCCGCTGGCGCTGCTGCCGAAGAAGAAGCCCGATGGCCCCAGTACTGACCTAGGCGTCATCGTGGGCCGGCTGTCGCAGGTACGCGGCGCGCCACACGGTCGTGTGGGCCGAGTTCAACGGCAGCCGCAGCAGCAGCTGGGTGTGTACACCTGGGTGTGTACACGGCGGCCCCTGGAGCGCCGGCCGGCCCTCCCCTCACGGTGCTGATGCCCAGCCCCAAACGTAGCGTTGCAACACGTGCGCACTTGCGCGCGCCGACGCCGACGCTTTCCCGTCTGCCCCTGGCCGTGTGCAGCTGGCGCTGCCTTACTGGCAGGAGGAGAAGTCGGCGCGCTGGAAGCTGGCCGGGGTGGTGGGTCTGACGCTGGCGACCACCGCCGTCAGGTGTGCATGCATGTTCGATGCACGCTGATGTGCCTGTGTTACGTCTGTGGTGTGTGGTGTGGGCCGCGTACCGTGCACAAGTTTGGCATCGCCCGGCGGCGAGGCCGGCAGGGGCCCTGGCGCAGAACCGGCACGGCAGTGCTTGACTCGGCTGCCGCTGCTGCTGCTGTTGCCGGCTGCAGCGTGGTGTTCAACTTCCTGGGCCGCGACTTCTTCACGGCGCTGAGCGAGAAGGACGAGGTGGCGTTCAAGTTCCAGCTGATGAAGTACCTGGCGGGCTTCGCGCTGGGCATCCCGGTGTTCGTGTTCAAGAGCTACTTCCAGGTGCGGGGGCTTGTAGTTGCGTGTGTGTGTAAGTGTGCGTGTGCGCGTGTGCGTGGATGTGCGTGTGCGTGTGTGTGCACTGTGAAGACTGCATGAGGCCGCGCGTACGCGGGTGTGTGGAGAGCGTCGAGGCTGCACCAGGCGAGACGTGCGGCACGGTCGACTGCAAATGCCCCAGAATGCTTTTGCCACCCTGTTGACGCACGCCCCCACCCTCGCCCCCTCGCCACCACAGAGCAAGCTGGCGCTGGAGTGGCGGCAGTGGATGACGGAGCGGCTGCTGACCGAGTACCTCAGCGAGCGCACATTCTACGGGCTGCAGCAGAGCGCCGAGGTGGACAACCCCGACCAGCGCATCAGCAGCGACGTCGCGTGAGCCGCCGGCGGCGCGGGAGGGCGCAGGGAGGGAGTGGAGCAGGCAGTGGGCAGTGGGCAGTGGGCAGTGGGCCAGGACGAAGGGGTGAAGGGGTGCGGTAGTGGGGCAAGCCACGGGGGCATGCCCGCGGCAGCGCCAGTGCACATGCCACGGCTGCAGGCCTTCTCGGGGCTCCTTCGGACCGTCGCGGCGTGCGCTGCCCGTCCTGGCCGGCTGACTCCTCACCCGCCTGTGTGTGTTTGTGCTTTTGCTTGGGCGCGCAGCAACTTCACGGACACGGCGCTGGGGCTGTCGCTGACGCTGCTGAATGCCGCCATCGACCTCGTGTCCTTCTCCGGCATCCTGTTCACCATCTACCCTCCGCTGTTCGCGGCGCTGGTGCTGTACTCGGTGGGCGGCACGGCGGCGTCCGTGGCGCTGGGCAAGGTAGGGAGGGGTGGGGTGGGGTAGTGTACGGAAGAATGGCGTGTGGAAAGGCGTGGGGAAGCGGGATGCGTGTGGCAATGCTTGGGAAAGGTGTTTTGAGGCAAGGGAGCGAAGCCCGCCGGGAGCGTGCCGGGTTTGGGACGGGTATGCGGGTGCGCCAGGCGCCTCGCTGGAAGGTTGCAACGCGGGCGCGCGGGCAGACCAGGTCGAGGCCGATTGCGTGTGACACCCGCCTGCAAGTAACCCCCTTTTCGCCCTGCCTGACACCCTGCCTCTCCTCGCGCCCGCGCGCCCAGAACCTGGTGGGCCTCAACTTCAACCAGGAGGCGCGCGAGGCGGACTTCCGCTACGGGCTGGTGCGCGTGCGCGAGAACGCGGAGAGCATCGCCTTCTACGGCGGCGACCAGGACGAGCGGGCGCTGCTGAAGCAGGTGTGGGCGGGACCGGGGCGGGGGGAGGACGGAGGGCACCCAGAGTTGCGGGTGCGTAAGGCACCTAGTGAAGTGCTCGCATAGTGCAGTCGGCTGGGCTTCCGTGCGGCCCCACCCAAACGCCCCAACACCCAAACGCCATATACATCCTGTCGCCCACCCACCCACCCACGCCCGCCCCCCCACCCGCAGCGCCTGCAAGCCGCCGTGGAGAACTACCTGGGCCTGCTGACCGCCAGCCGCAACCTGGACTTCTTCACCTCCTTCTACCGCTACATGATCCAGCTGCTGCCCGCCGCGGTGGTGGCGCCGCTGTTCTTCCAGGTGCGGCCGGGGCGGAGCACGGGGGTGGGGGGGGGTTGCAAGGATATGGAAAAGCGGTACAGGATGCACTGAAGACTGGGGGGGTGGGGGGGGGGGGGTGGATGCCAGCCCAGCCTCCAGCAAGTCCAAACTCAGTTTACATGTATAAGAGCGCGGGGGTTGCAAGGATGGACGGCGAAGTGGTAGAGGGGCCACGAAAAGCAGCAGGTGGGGATGGTTGCATGGGGAAAGGCGGGCGAGCGTGGAGGTACGGGGCGCGGGGCAAGGATAGGCGGTCGGCCTCCCAGGTCGCACAGGGGCTGCGGGGCTATCTCCTGGATATGCGCTGGGCCGTCTCGCTGCCCCTGGTGCTGATGGCGTTCGACTGTTTGTGGTGATGCGCGCGCAGGGCAAGATCGACTTCGGTGTGATCAACCAGAGCCAGTCGGCCTTCAACCACATCCTCAACGACGTCTCACTGGTCATCTACCAGGTGTGGCGCGGGGCGGCGCGGCGTGGCGCGGGGTGGAGCGGGGCAGGGGCCTTGCGGGCGTCCGGCGTGTACACGGTGCAGAGGTCGCTCGGCAGCCCCATATCCAACCGATAGTCACGGCTTACAGTTCTTGGTTTGCGGCCACTCCGTTGCACGCCAAGCTGCGGCTGCTGCGCAACACGCTGTGCAACTCACTCGGCCGGCCCAACCCCGCACCCGCACCCGCACCCGCATACAGATTGAGGCGCTCGCGGGTTTCAGCGCGGTCGTGGACCGCCTGGGCGAATTCGATGAGGCGGTGGCCTCGCGGCGCACGCAGCAGCAGCAGCTGGCGGAGCGCGCCCAGGCCGGCGCGCCGGGCGAGTCGGACGTGGCCGCCGCCGCGGCCACCAGCAGCGGCGCGCCGTCCATTGTGGGCGGCGACGACGAGTCGTCACTGGCCGCACTGCCCGGCATCGAGCTGCGCTTCCAGGCCGCCGCCGCCTACGCCGCCGCCTCGGCCGCGGCCGCTGCTGCTACAGCCTCGACCAGCACCAGCAGTAGCACCAGCACTAGCACTAGCACCAGCAGCAGCGGCGGCCACCACGGCCGGCCGCTGCTGCAGGTGCGCGACCTGACCGTGGCCACGCCGCGCGGCCGCAACGTGCTGCTGAGCGGGCTGGACCTTGACCTGACGCCGGGGCAGTCGCTGCTGGTGATGGGGCCCAGCGGCGCGGGCAAGACCTCGCTGCTGCGCGCGGTGGCGGGGCTGTGGAGCGAGGGCCGCGGCTCCATCGACGTGGGCGCCCCGCGCGATGACGTAATGTTCCTGCCGCAGCGGCCCTACATGGTGCTGGGCTCGCTGAGGGACCAGGCGCTGTACCCGCGGTGCGTGGCAGGGTCGGGGTGCGGGGTGGGGGTGGGTGCGGGGTGTCAGGGTGGGGGGGGGGGGTGGATGTGCGTGTGGGCCGCGGGGTGCGAGTGTGGGTCGGCACCGGCTCTCGCAGCATGTACCACTGACGGTACTCCTTTACCGCCCCGGTCGCGCACAGGCGGCACACGCAGCAGCACGACGACACTGCTGACGCGGCGTCCACCTCCGCGCCGGCCTCGGCCAGCGCCGTGGCCGCTGCGTCCACCTCCACCTCCTCAGCTGCGACCTCGGCCTCGGATGCCTCGCCGCCGACGCCGCTTGTGCCGCCGCCCACTGACGCCGAGATCCTGGCGGTGCTGGAGCTGGTGCAGCTGGGGCACCTGGTCACACGATACGCGGCAGGTGCGTGTGTGTGTGGTGTGCACTTGCGTGGTGTGCTCGTGTGCGTGCATGTTTGTTCGTTAGGGGCAGGGCTGGGCCCTGCGTTCCCCATGAGCCGGGCCAGGCGCGCGCCGCCGCACCCCTTCTCGTGCTCCTCACGTGCGCGCCGCCCTTCGACCGCAGGCGCCGAGGGTGAGGCCGCCAGCACGGGCAACGGCAACGGCGCCAGCACCTCCACACGCGGCGGCCACATCCCGGCCTCGGCCCTGTCGCCCGCCGCCGCCAAGGCCGCACTGGACACGGCCGCGGACTGGGCGGCCAGCCTGTCGCTGGGCGAGCAGCAGCGCCTGGGCTGGGCGCGGCTGCTGCTGGCGCGGCCGCGGCCGGCGCTGGCGCTGCTGGATGAGGCCACGTCGGCGCTGGACCAGGAGACGGAGGCGCGGCTGTACAAGGTGCGTGTGGACGGCTGCAGGATGTTGGGAGTTGTCGCAGTTGTGCAGTATCCATCCCAGTGCATACGGGATGCAATGCACTCGAGGCCGATTTCCGATACGGCTCAGCATGGGCGTGATGTCCTCCCTCCGATCCACCGATCCACCGTTCCTCGATCGCGGCTGTGCCCCCACTGCGTTCTACGGCGCAGGTGCTGGCGGAGTCTGGCATCAGCTATGTGAGCGTGGGCCACCGCTCCACGCTTCGGGACTTCCACAGCTCGCTGCTGCAGCTGCGCGCGGACGGCGCGGGCGGCGTGACGTGGGAGGTGCGGCCGCTGGCGGCGGCGCAGGTGGCGGCGGCGGCGCAATAGGCGGCAGCGGTTGTAGGAAAAGGGCTCGGCGGTGGCGGTGATGGAAGGGCTGGGTGTGACGTAGGAGCGTAGGACTGCCGCTGGCTGCAGAGCTAGCGCTGGCCATGCCGACCGCGCTTGGGGCGGTGCTTTCTGACAGGCTGGGGATCACTTCGGCCGAAGCAAGTTTGGGTAGGCGGCGGTCGGACCCGCTCTTGCGCGCGTGTGTAATGTGCAAGACCCGCGCTCCTGCAAGTGCCCGTGTGAGTGTGCGCGCACCAGCAATTGGGCGTGCAAACGTGCACCGCGTGCAGGATAGATTCGCCGCGAGTTCCACCCGAGCCGCAAGCGGGAGCTCGGCAGACGTGATACAGACCCGTCTGCGGGTGCAGTGGGCTGGTTCACAGCCCACGCTCGTGTCCTAGGGCTCCCGACGCGCACTTTCCTTTGCCCCCCAAACCCAAGAGAGCTGTACGGCACTGCACTTGTGTGCGCTTCATACATGTACGCAGTGGTTCGCGCCTGCCTGTTCCTGCCCCACCTACTGGACCACTTCCTGCCGCTCTCGGGTGACGGGCTTCGCCTCTCGCCCGCCTCCCTCACTGAAGCCACCGCCTTCGGCACACCGTCCCCTCTGCACTCAAGCGCACCAGGCCGCACGCCGGCGGGGAAACTGCATGCCTCCCATTACACCACGTGCCATCGGCATTAATCCACTCGTTGCTGCTGCGCGTACGCTCCCCGCACCGCGCAGCACTTGCATTCTTGCGCCTGTGCGCACGGCAACCTCACGTCTTGTGCGGCTGCGGGGGGCACGGGCATCCCCGTGCGACACCCAATATCATTTGGCTCCCACCAGGCCATACTGCATGACCTGCACCTGTTGCCGCCAAGCCAATAAATACCACACCAAACTGCATGTACGCATTTCTAGCATTCAGAAACCCTCGCTACCCAAGCGCCAAAGTTCGGCCCAGTCAGTGTCATTTCACCACGACTACCACCACACCTCTTGCCAGTGTTTGTCAACGCAAAAACAGTCAAAGCTGTCATGGTCAAGCCATCTAGTACGTGAATAGGAACAAGTTTAAGCTGCTCTACAGTGCTCCAGGGGCCACTAGCTAAAACACAGAAACGAAGGTGGCACAGAAACAAGCCAACTTCCTGCCTATGCACGCGCGTTGATCAAGATCACGTCGTACCTGTCACACCATGCTTCCGACGTGACATGCGTCTTGACCACACAAGGATCGCGTGCTGCGCGCCCCAGGTAAATATCCCTCCCCACCCCGCCCGCTGCTCCGCTGCTCCACACCCCGAACACGCACACCACCAGCCCCTCACGCCCGCCCGCCTCACGACCGCGGGTTGACGCCCAGCGCCAGCTTGGTCTCCTCAAACACGAACCAGCCGATACCGGCCGCCGGCGCCAGCTTGAGCAGGTTGGGCAGCATCCCCTTGTAGAGCCCCCGGATGCCCTCGTTCTGGATGGTTTTGCGGAACACGTCCACCATGCCCCGGTACTTGGCCTGCCCGCCCGGGCCGGTGCAGGCGGGAGCGGGCGGGTGGTGCAGGTGGGGGTGGTGGCCGTGGTGGTGCTTCACGCCCGGCTTGCCGGCGTGCGGCACGTGGTGGCTGGGCCCCCGGCCGGCCGCGGCGTGCGCCGGCTGGTGCTGCTGCTGGAGCTGGTGGTGCGGGTGCACGGGCCGCAGCACGGACTGCGCCTGCAGCCGCGTGCGCACCAGCGCCAGCGGGTACGACACCACCTGCAGGCGGCCGGCCACACGAGAGGCAGCTGAGCGACCTGGACATGCACACGCGCATTGGCGCCCACGCCCAAACGCCTGTTCCAACACCGTACCCCGCACCCAATTAGCCGGCCCCCCTGCGCCAGCCCCCCCAACGCGCCCGCCACCTTAGCCCTGTCCGCCTGGCCAACACCATCCCACCCCGCCCCCTCAACAGCACGGCACACGCGGCCACACACCTGCGCGATGGAGCTGGACAGCATGCCCGCGCCCACGATGGCCATGTGCGGCGGCCGGCCGTCGTACTTCTCGTACAAGATCTCCTTAAACGCCTGCGGGGCGGGCGGCGATGCCGGTGACGCGTGTCAACGGCAGCGACTGGCTTTCACCGTGCGCTATCTGCCGAAGCCGCCGACTGGAACTAAGTGTCGGGCCGGCTTGCAACCGCGCCGCAAGGATCCCGCTGGCCCAAGTTGCACGGGTCTGTGCCTGACGAGGACGCTGCAGCTCGCATGTGAGCCGCCTGGTCCAACCGCCCCTGCTCCCTCTCCACAAGTCTCTACCGCCGCTGCCACCCATTCCCTCCTCCTCCGCCACGGCCCGGCGTGTGCCTCCGAGGCCCCTGCCTCGGAGCCCCCGGCCTCCCGAGCCCCCGGCCTCTCCCACCCCCCACCTCTCCCGCGCCCCGCGTCCTCACCTCGAACAGCGCGATGTCCACTCCCGCGAAGGGCAAGATGCCGATCATGGAGGGCGTGAGGCCGCGGTAGAAGGCGGCCACTCCCTCGTCGCGCCGGATGCGGTAGGCGGCGTGCAGGATGCCGTTGTAGGTGCCGGGCGGCGACACCGCCAGCCGCGTGCGGATGGTGTCCAGCGGGTACAGCAGACCCTGCGGCGGCGTGCGGGACCAGAACGGCGGGTCAGAGCGGGCCCCGACAGACGCGTGTCCAATGTTGACGAAGCCGTGCCGTGTGTGGAGTGGAGCGGCAGAGCGACCAAGTGGGTCCGCGAAGACCCTGGGTACCATGCACGCCGGGCCCACCCACGCCAGCCGCACGGCATTCACCAAACCATACCCACAGCTTTCCAGTTGCTGCCGCTCCTCCCCGCGGCGCCACCCAAGCCCCGCCCCGCCGCAACGCGCCGCGGCGCGTTCTGCGCGGGTGCGGCGGTACCGCATCGCAACACCCGCCGCACCCCAACCCACACGGACTTCAACACGCCGCATCCAGCGCACGCACCTGCGCGATGGCCCCCGAGATGCCGCCCGATATCGCCCGCTCCCGCAGCCGCACTTTGTCCGGGTCCTGTGCCACTACGCTGCGGATGGAGTCGTTGAGCGTGAACTTGAGCGCCGTCTCCGGCGCTATCTTCACAACGTTTGCCCCGTTGCCCTTGAAGAACGACTTTATGGAGCCTGTTTGGTGTTTCGCCAATGATGGGGCATGCGGAGGTGCGATTTGGGTGTGGCGTGGCGTAGCGCAGAACCAGCGCAGAACCCCGCGCTGGCAGTTGTCCCGCGTTGACACGCGGCTGTCACACGCAAACTCCCGCGTAACCTTGCGCGCCCGCCTCCGCTGCCTTCTCGTCCTCCGCCATGCCAGCCCCGGGTCACGCGCACCTTCCGCCATCATCTTCTGCCAGCCCTGCCGCAGCGACAGGCCTTGCACGCCGTCGTGCGTCTGGAGCAGCATTTTTAACCGGTCCACCGGGGCTGTTGCTGTCCGACTGATGGCCCCGCTCAACGCTGCAGGCAGCACGAAATGGACATCCATACCGTCTTTTTAAATGCTGCACGAGGGAAGCCCCAGCAGCCGACGCGGGCCTTCGCGACGGGGCCACTATGGCGCGCCAACTTTGCCAGCCTTACCTCCGCTTAAGAACACTTTATACGTCCTCAGGGGATCGTTGGTCAAGAGCTGCTCCTGCGCTAGCTTGGCAGCGCCTTGCTTGCTTTTCGCGGGCACGGCTGGCACCTTCAGCGCGCTGCTGCCTGGGCCTGGCCCCGCCTCCTCAAGCTCGCTCATACTGCTGCTAGCAAAAGACATAAGGCCCGCCGGCTCCGCCGCGGTCGCGCGTGAATTCCTGCCGGCCTCCGAGCAAGGCCGGCGACGCAAGCAGCGTTAGATGCTGCAAGAGTGTTTGGGGGCCCAGGACACGGCCGCTGGCAAACGGGCCGCCAGTCTCGGCGTGAAGAGGTGCAATCAATTCAGGACTATCTCGAAAGGTCACGCCTTGACAAGATGATGTGATGTCTGGTGTTATCTAGAGCACCTATATGCCAAGGTGTGCCTAATATATTTCAGTTTAGCTCAGAGCAGGCGCGTCCAAAAGTTTTCAACAAAGTCAAGTTTGGAGGGGCTCTGGGGCTGCAAATTAGCTTTCTTGATGCACATGTATTCGTTTGATTTAAGGGAAGGTCCTGTAGCCTAGACCGTCTTCGCTTCCTAAAGGCCGGCGACTTTCATTCCGCGCGGGATCGTCGCGGGCTTCCCGACCTCGTGCAGCTTGATAGCTAGCTGCTATGTTTCCATACACACGGCCTTACGTTTTCTGTGTCTGCTTGTTACCACACGACCTCTTCGCTGCACGCTGAACTAGTTCAGAGATCCATCGACGAGTTCCCGCGAATTCACACAGCTGCACAAGGGGGCGAGAGAGGTCTTTCAAATAGCTTCTTGCCGGTAACTTTATGACAATGGCCACTGGTCTTCATGGGCCGCGTCTCCAGATTGCTGGAGACCGGCAAAGCGGCCAGGATGTGCGGTCGCAGAATGTGATGGCTGTCACTGCTGTTGCGAATATTGTTAAGAGCAGCCTGGGACCCGTTGGTCTCGACAAGGTGCGCAGCGTGCGCACCGGGAGCCCGCGCGCATTTTGTCTCCGGAGCTTCTGGGCGCGCGACTGAAGGCTTCGGGGCCCGTATGCAGATGCTGGTGGACGATATTGGTGATGTCACGATCACCAACGACGGCGCCACCATCCTACGCTTGCTGGAGGTGGAGCACCCGGCCGCCAAGGTGCGCGTGCCACCAAGCGAAACCCGCGCCCCCGCGCCCCGGCAGTCAGCGCAGGCTGGGCCCCTGAGCGCGGCGCCCAGGCCGCCGAGCTGGACAGACTCAGCCATCAGTATAGCGGAAGCGCTGATGTCGCGCATGAGCGCGCTGCCGTCCCAACAGCCAGTGGACAGCTGCGGCAGACCTGAGTGGGGGTGTCGGGCGTGGCCCGCACTGCAACGAAGCCAATGGCGCGGCAGGTGGCGTTGTCGCCATGGGGTAATTCATAGGTATAGGCGGACGCACCGGTTTGCAACGAAATAACACCGCCGTGAAAGGTACACGGACAAAGCTGGCATGGGGACGATGCGCTGTCGCGCGGACCAGGGACACATGCTCATGCTAGACCAAGCGTGCGTCCCGCTCTCGCACGCACGCTGTCGGCCAGCCCGGGGCAAGGCATGGGATGGAGCGCCCTGCCCACAAGCAGCTTCCGCCTGACAGGCGCGGGGCTGTTGCCGGGGGCTGGGCGGGCTTCTGCCTGACCTCCGGCGGGCGTCCGTCCCATGTTGACGCCGAATGTTTTGGACTGAATCAGGCGGCTTTGCTTCCGTGTAGATCCTGGTGGAGCTGGCGGAGCTGCAGGACTCGGAGGTGGGCGACGGCACCACCAGCGTGGTCATCCTGGCGGCGGAGCTGCTGAAGCGCGCGAACGAGCTGGTGAAGAACAAAATCCACCCCACCAACATCATCAGCGGGTACCGCATCGCCATGCGCGAGGTGAGGGTTCGGGCCCAGGGGCGGGCCAGGCGCTCGGGAAAGCTGCACCGCGCCGCGGGCGGCAGTTGCGGGGTGAGCCAGCAGCCCGGGGCGGCCGCGTGTGCCGGCCGACAGGCGACGTGGCGGCGTGTTATGGAACCGTGGTGCGGAGTGGAATCGGCGTGACCAGGAGTGGCTTGCCGCGCCCAGCATCCGCAAAGCTGCTGTGTCCTCGCTGCACCCCACGCCGCCGCCACCACCACTACCGCCTCCGCCTTCTCGCCCCCAGGCCTGCAAGTTCATCGAGGAGAAGCTGGCCATCCCCACGGAGTCGCTGGGCACGGAGACGCTGCTGAACACGGCGCGCACCAGCATGAGCTCCAAGATCGTGGGCGCGGAGGGCGACTTCTTCGCCAACATGGTGGTGGACGCCATGAACGCGGTCAAGACGGTGGACGACATCACCGGCAAGGCGCGCTACCCGGTCAAGGTGGGAGTGGGGCGGGAGTGGCGAGGAGCGGGGCTGCTGGGAGCGGGGGCTGCTGGGAGCGGAGGAAGGGGCGCTGGGGAGCTGGGTTGGGCTGGCGGGCCGGTGGGTTGGCGGCCGTCGGGGCTGCTGTTGGGCATGTCCTGGGCCTTGGTCAGCAGCTCACCGCACCCCCTTCATCATTTGTTGCAGGCCGTGAACGTGCTCAAGGCGCACGGCAAGAGCGCGCGCGAGTCGACGCTGCTGCGCGGCTACGCGCTCAACCTGGCGCGGGCGGCGCAGGGCATGCCCAAGCGCCTGTCGCCGGAGGGCGGCATCAAGATTGCCTGCCTGGACATGAACCTGCAGAAGGCGCGCATGATGATGGGCGTGCAGGTGCGGTGCGGTGCTGGCGGGTGTGTGTGGGGCGCACGCACGCCTGGGGTCCGCGACCGAGGGCTGCGCGGGATTCCGTGCTTCAGATTGGGCTCCTGCAAAGCTGTCCTTGCGGGGCAGGGCGTGATGGGCGCGGGTGTGGGGAGAAGCAGTCCCACCAACACGCCGCGCGCCGCCCCTTCCTGTCCTGCTCAGGTGCTGGTGTCGGACCCCGCCGAGCTGGAGAAGATCCGCGAGCGTGAGAACGACATCACCAAGGAGCGCATCCAGAAGATCCTGGCGTCGGGCGCCAACGTGGTGCTCACAACCAAGGTGGGTCAGGGTTGGGAATGGATGGAGCAGCTGGGGGCGGCGTGAAGCGGCAGGTGGCGTGGATGAGCTTACAGGACACGCCAGGGTGCTGCCCTGGCGTCTGCGCGCTTCACCACGCGGTGCTGACCTCTCAACCCAAACCAAACCAACCCAAACCAACCTACATCCAATGCACCCCCACCACTCCTACAGGGCATTGACGACATGGCGCTCAAGTACTTTGTGGAGGCGGGCGTGGTCGCGTGCCGCCGCGTGGAGAAGGACGACCTGCGGTGGGTGCCGGGCTGGGGTTTGGGGTGTTGGGCTTGGGGTGTCGGGCTGGGGTTTGGGATGCCGGGCTGGAAGTGCTGGCATTAGACGGCGCGGGAAATGACCGTGGGGCTATCGCGAACCCAGCAGTTGGGCACAGTTGGGCGGGGACATGGGGGCACCAGTTCGTAAGACCGTGGCAATGTGGCTGACCCTTCTTCGGCTTGTCCGGTCGCGCCCCCACCCCCCTTTCAACGGCCCGCAGCCGCATCGCCAAGGCCACGGGCGCCACGGTGGTGATGACACTGGCGGACATGGAGGGCAACGAGACGTTCGACCCGGCGCACCTGGGCACCGCCGAGGAGATCGTGGAGGAGCGCGTGGCGGACGACAACATGATCATGATCAAGGTGGGTGCGGGCCGGGGTGGGGGGGAGGGGGTGCAGGGTGCGGGGCCGGTCGAACTACAGCTCGAATGCTGGTACTGGTCGCCCCCAAGCGGGCGTATGTTGACACGCCCACTCGCATCCGCACCGGCGCCGTCCGCCTCACACCACCGCCTTACGCCGCGCCGCGGCCGCCTGCGCCTGCCCCCCCCCTATGTACCATCTTTGCAACCCCCCACTCCGCAGGGCTGCAAGTACAGCAAGGCCGTGACGCTGCTGCTGCGCGGCGCCAACGACTACATGCTGGACGAGATGGACCGCTCCGTGCACGACTCGCTCTGCGTCGTCAAGCGCGTGCTGGAGAGCGGCAGCGTGGTGCCAGGTGCGCGCGGGCATATTGGGATGGCGGCTCTGCGGCCGGCGACGAAATCAGACGGCGGACAGACCCAGCGCGGTGCGATTCTCACACGGCGCTGCCTTGTATACTGGTAGCCGCCATGTCACGTTGGGACACATTGTGACGCCTCTACCTGTGCGGTGCTGTGCAGGCGGCGGCGCGGTGGAGGCCGCGCTGTCCATATTCCTGGAGAACCACGCCACCACGCTGGGCAGCCGCGAGCAGCTGGCCATCGGCGAGTTCGCCAACTCGCTGCTGGTGCTGCCCAAGACGCTGGCGGTCAACGCCGCCAAGGACGCCACGGAGCTGGTGAGGGGTGCGCGCCGCTGCGGAGGGCCCGGCACAACGGCATGTTCGGGCCGACCATGGTTGCACTGCGACTGCGCCAGGCTGTGACAGAGCCGTGCACACGCACGCACACCCGCCGTGTCTCTCTCACGCGCGCGCATGCTGACCGGTGCCCGCCCCCGCGCGCTGTGTTGCGCAGGTCGCGGCGCTGCGCGCGCTGCACTACAAGTCGCAGACGGTGGAGAGCGAGGCCAAGCTGAGCCAGATGGGCCTGGACCTGGTGGAGGGCTGCGTGCGCAACAATGTGGAGGCGGGCGTGCTGGAGCCGGCCATGAGCAAGATCAAGATGATCCAGGTGAGCAGCAGCAGCAGCGGCAGCAGTGGGAGGAGGAGGGGGAGGAGGGTGTTATCGTGGCCAGCTCAAGGTACGGGAACTGCAAGGGAGCAGTGAGAGGAGGAGGATGGAGGAGGAGGGGGAGGAGGAGGGGGATAGTTTTCTCCAATTCCCAAATCAACAGTGGGAGGAGGAGGGGGAGGAGGAGGGGGAGGAGGAGGGGGAGGAGGAGGGGGAGGAGGAGGGCGTTGTTGCGGCCCAAGGTACGGGAACTGCAAGAGCGGAGGAGGGACATTGGAAGAGGAAGGCGGGGTCTGTTGCGCCGGGGTTGCCGGTGGCCTGCCGCTTCGGCTTCTGCCTGGCCAAAGGTGCCATGGGGGCTGCTGATAACGGCGACGGTGTCCGTGTCCTGGGCGCGCTAGCGCGGGCGCATGCCGCACGTGTCAGCTTGGGGGCCCTGGCGCTGACACCCCTCCCCGCCCTGGTGTGTTCCGCCCGCCCTCCAGTTCGCGACGGAGGCGGCCATCACCATCCTGCGCATCGACGACCTGATCCGGTTGGAAGCGCAGGGCGACGGCGGCGACGAATGAGCGCCGCGTCAGCGCACTGGCTAGCGTGCTGTGGGGTGCGGCGGAGGGGCTTGGCTGGGGCGTGCGATGGAACACTAGGGTACATAGCTAGGCGGCGCCCGGTGTTGGACTAGCGGACGGCGCAGATGTTTGGTTACGGTTGTGGGGCCCGGCATGACGGGTCCAGGCGCGTAGGAGGTCGCCTGTTTGGCAGCCACGCCAATTGCGGAGCTGTCAGGGTTACTTGTGAGCGGGGAGCTGGCCGACGCGATGGCGAGGTGGCTCTTGTCGACGGCGCACGCGCCACTAAAGAGGTGGTCGAGTCCTGACTGAATGGCTGAGATGTCAGGGTAGCTGGCTTGCAGTCGTGTCGGTTGTCACTGGTGCGGCCATGATTAAACGACACTCAGGTGGACTAGTCCTCGAGTGCTAGTGACCTCGCGGGTGCGGGTTACAATTCCTCTTGCTGGGGGTTTCACCCTCCATTGCGGGTGAGCCCTTGGTCCATGTAAGGTTTGCCATGGAGTCAGCGTCCGTGTCAGTATCCGGGTCAAGTCAGTATCATCATACAGCGGGCCAGCCACACAATATCAGGTCTTGCCCCTGAGAGGAGTCCACGCCACCCATCTACACAGCATTATGGCTAAACGGACTGTAGCACCATTGGTCGTCGCGAAGTGTCTACCGTCTACCCGCTATCCCCATGCGTCTAGCCCATACTCGGCCCTTGTCCCCGAAGTGGCTGCAAACCTGCAAACCAGCTGCCTTGCCTGCCATGCTCAACAAACCCTAGCTGGCCGCTGCCGGCCGCGTCCCAACATCCTACGCATCCAAATCTTTCCACCGCGGCAGTCCTCCTCCCCACTCGCCACCTCCTTCAACATCCTCCTCCGTGCCCTACACCCCACCGGTACAACCCACGGCTGCCCGCCTCCGCTTACGCGTAGTACTGCAGGTTGGCCTTCTTCTTGGCCTGCACCTGCGTGATGCCCTCCACAAAGTCCTCGTGCGTCACCTCCGTGCCGTCTCGCCGCAGCGCCAGCATGCCCGCCTCCACGCACACCGCCTTCAGCTGCGCCGCGTTGAAGTCGTCCGTGCTCCGCCCCAGCTCCTCGTAGTTCACGTCCGGCGCGCAGTTCATCTTGCGGCTGTGGATGCGCAGGATCTTGGCGCGCGCGTCCTCGTTGGGGTGCGGGAACTCGATCTTGCGGTCCAGGCGGCCCGAGCGCATGAGCGCGGGGTCCAGGATGTCGGCGCGGTTGGTGGCGGCGATGACCTTGACGTCGTCGTTGCTGCTGAAGCCGTCCAGCTGGTTGAGCAGCTCCAGCATGGTGCGCTGGACCTGCGGGGTGTGTGGCGGGTGGTAGCAGGGAGGGAAGGCGAGGCGACTGGGTAAGGGCGGCGGGCGAGGTGAGGTGGGTGGCGCGAAGGTCGCGGGGTGGTTTGGTGGAACTGGCTGCGAGCGTGACCGCCGCGGGCTGGTCCCGCTGGCGCAGCGCGGCAAACTGTGCCGCACTCGGCACTGCCATGAGCGGCCTCTGCCCACGCGCAGCCATCGCCGTGACGCCAAGCCACCGCCCGCACACACTTGGTAAGCGAGGGAAGACATGCCCCTCCCACCCCGTTGCTGCTCGCTCCACGCCTTCCCCAGCCCGCTCTGCCAGCAGCCCACCTCGCGGTCTCCCGACAGCTCCGAGTCGAAGCGCTTGGTGCCGATGGCGTCGATCTCATCAATGAAGATGATGCAGGGCGCCTTCTCCTTGGCCAGCGCGAACGCGTCGCGCACCATCTTTGCGCCGTCGCCGATGAACATCTGCACCAGCTGCGGCCCCGCCAGCTTCAGGAAGGTGGCGTTGGTCTGGGCCGCCACCGCACGCGCGATGAGCGTCTTGCCCGTGCCGGGCGGGCCGTAGCTGTGAGGAGGGCGGCGGCGGGAGAGGGGAAAGCGTGGGCATGGAGGTTGGGGCGGGGTGGGGAGCGCGCGTGCCATGAGGCGCGAGCGGGCTGCTGCTTGGCTGTGCACCGACCGTCGGGTGTGCGGGTACCGGCCGCCGTGGCGCGTAAGCAGCAAACGCGCCGGGCATTCTGCTCAAATGAACCAAACCTGTAAGTCCCGCTCCAGCCCGACTCGTCCTGGCATTAATGCCATTCTCGTGGCTGCTATAGCCATACCCCGGCCACGTCGTCGGCGCATCCGCACTGCACGCCGTCCGCCTCCCTCCCAGCCCGCTGCGCATGCACGCGCGGGCACATCCCACCACGACCGCCACACCCCAGCGTAGTGCTGGCAGCAGCGGCACGACCTGCCCTCGCGTCCGCCTCAGCTTCCCTGAGTCCGCTGCCGGCCCCGCTGGCGCTGACGGCACTCACCACAGCACACCCTTCGGCGGCTTGATGCCCAGCTTGGTGAAGCGGTCCTTGTGCTGGATGGGCAGCACGATAGCCTCCACCAGCTCCTGAATCTGCTTGTCCAGACCGCCCACGTCCGAGTAGTCCTCCGTGGGCTTCTCGTCCACCTCCATCGCCTTCACGCGGGAGTCATACTCCGCGGGCAGCGTGTCCAGCACCAGGTAGCTGTCCTTGTTCACGCCAACCAGGTCGCCCGGCTTGAGCGTGTTTGCGTCCACCAGGCCCACCACCGGCAGGAAAATGGTCTGGCGGGTCGAGGTTTTGAGCACCACGCACTTCCCGCGACGCTGAGCATCGAGATCTACAGTCGACCCGTCCTCCTCCTCGTCCTCCTCTGGCTTAATGTCAAGCACCTCCACGATATTGCCGACCAGGTATGGCAGCTGGTTGTTGAGCTTGATCTTCTCCTTGTTCTCCTTAATTTTCTCCTTGAGACCGTCCTGCTCTAACGTAAGGCGGGTGCTCTCGTCTTTTAGCACGCGAAGCTCATTGTCCAGGAGGCGCACACGTTGTTGGATAGCCTCTGCGCTCATAAAGGAAAACTCCTCGGGCAGGGCATCCTCAGTTGCATCGTCGAAAATTTCTTTATCTATCGTCGCCATTTTCGTGCGTGTGCTGTGTTCAAGTCGCTCTTGTGCCTATGATAAGCTATACGCAGCAGGCTGTCGCGTGGCGTGTCGCCCGCTGCTGGAAGCCCGAGCGACGCATGAGCCCATTCAGGTGTGGCGCACAAGTCGCCGCGCGGTCGCTGGAGCTTGGCTGTGTGAATTCATACATTCGACAACAGTAACGTACTGCACTGCAATCCAGTGCAGAGCCCGAATGAGCCAGCCTGTGACAGAATTGGATTCTTTTGCTGTGCGTCTCCCGTGTCCGCAGTAGACAGCCCACCCTGGGCATTTGTATGCATTGACCGTAGCGCACGTAATCCACCTCACAGCGGCACCGGCGACCGGAGTGGGCAGGTCGGACGCGCGGGCGATGGAGGTCGATTCCGTCGCCGACGGCGGCGAGCTGCCGCCCCCGATTGCCTTTAAGACGGCGGTCATGGTGCCCAGCCAGACCGAGCTGCAGCTGACCACTGTGCCGCTGGCCGTGGCGGCGTTCCCGGCCAAGGCAGGCAACGCGCTTATCCGCACGCTGGGCACCACCGAGCCGTTGGCAGACTACAAGCACCTGAAGCGAGTCCGCAAGGCGCCTGACGACGGCAGCTTGCTGGAGGTCATCCTGTGCGCACTGCCCCACGCAGCGCCAGCTGCTGCCGCCAGCAGCAGCGCTGACGGCGCTTCCGGCGCAGCCGCTGGGGCTGACGGCACAGCCGCGGCCGACGCCGCCGGAGAGCAGCCAGAGCAGCTGCCGCTGGAGCAGCTGCCGGCCGAGCTGCAGGCACTGTACAGTCAGCACGGCGGTGTACGGCTGCGGCTGATGCGCGGCGCGGCCGTGCCGCCGCAGACACGGGCGCAGTGGGAGGCGTGGACCAAGCTGTGGCCCATCACCTGGCGCATACCGGAGAACGGCACGCCGGTGACGGAGGAGCAGCCGGTGGACGAGCGCACGCAGCGCTACTTCGAGCACCACATGCGGCGAGCGATCGAGATGGCAGCCGCCTCACGGCTCGACAACGCCGCCGTCATTGCGCAGCCGCCGTCGCTGGAGGCGCTGGCGGAGGCGGTTGATGGCACCATGTTCCACCCGCTGCGGCACGCGGCCATGGCGGTGGTGGCGGTGGCGGCGGACCGGGACCTGGCACTGTGGCCGCCCACGGCCACAGCGGCTCAGCCAGGGGAGGGCGCGGAGGGAGGCGGGCCCGGAGGGCTGGGTGCTGCTGCGCAGCCGCCAGAGGAGGAGTCTAAAGCGGCGGAAGGAGGCGAGGGCGCGAGCAAGCGGCCACGTCTGGGGGACGGCGCAGCGCAACCGGCGGCGGCAGGCGTGGCCGTGGACGCGGCTGCGGCGTCAGCATCGGCGGCGGCGGCGGCGGCTTCCGCTGGATCGCGGCCGTACATGTGCACGGGGTACGACATGTTCGTAGTGCGCGAGCCGTGCATCATGTGCGCCATGGGGCTGGTGCACTCGCGCGTGCAGCGCGTCATCTACTGCCAGCCCGACCCGCAGCACGGCGCGCTGGGCAGCCGGCAGCGGCTGCACGCCTGCAGGTCGCTCAACCATACGTACGAGGTGTTCCGCATGGAGCGGCAGCCGGCTGCGGCGGGCGGGGTGGCGCCAGGGCAGGCAAGCTAGGACTGTAGATTAGCAGAGGAGTGACCAGGGGAAAAGGGTACTGCGAGAGCGCACGGCATTGGTGAAGGGCGCAGGGGCGAATAGAGGACGGGAGCAGATGAAGCATCAGCGCTGCCTCGTGATTGGGCGTGCTCATATGTCAGCGGGGCGTAGCCGGCAGTCCGGCACTGACCGATGCGCATTTCTTGATGAGCATGACTTCGTATGACAGACCTTCAACGCAAAGTATGGCAGGCGGCTGCCACGGCCGAAGTGATGCAGGGGGAGGGGATTCATGGTGCGGTTGTGTTCGGGGCGCTGCGGACATACCGTACCACACATGCGTGTAGGCGTGCGGCTGTGCAGATTTATCGAGCTTTGCGTACGCTGGACTTCAAACACGTCAGAAGCAATGAAGACGGTGCCAACTGCCACGGGAGGCGGTGGGGCGGAGCTTCGCAAGCCAGCGCACATGCTGCTGGATAACCTCTGTCGTCAGGCATGGCAAATTGGCAACATCCTTGGTCGGGGTGTCGGAGTATTCGATGTTATGTGGTTGTTCACGTCAGTCTGGGCCCCATGTAAAGCTGAATGCAGCAGGCTATCTCACTGCTGGGAAGCTCGGGCGACACGCGCATGGAGCCAGCGCGTTCAGTGTTGGATGTATGGAGACACCACGTCAAAAGCCAATGGGGGTTCAGTGCTGCGCGAATGCGCGTCAGCCGTGCGCCCGTGCCCGTGTGCATCCCATGCATCCCAACCAGCTCAATGGGCACACGAGGCAATACAGACTTCCACGACAACCTCTGGAGTCATGTGCGTTCACTGCGACGTGCAAGCCCGGGGCGCGCCGGCCTGCGCCGGCCATCTCCCCCTTGGCAACATCCCCCCGCCAGCGCGACCGAAACCCCGACCACACTGTTGCCCCCCCCCATCCGCCGCGTTGTGCCAGGCGGCCACTACCCGCGTATTGATTGCCAGGATGATGCGAGTCTGCTTTTGAGCGGTGCAGCACGCGTGTGAGGGCTTCCGCGCCGGTCCGTAAGGCGCAGCTGTTGACACGGGATATCTATACGCACATTGCATGTGACAATGGACGCCAAATTACCTGAAGCATATGAGCGCAGACGAAGTTCGACTTTGGATCGCGCGCCTGGATCGCGCAGCTCGACCTCCTCACATCCTGCTTTCTAGGTGGCTCATTCACGACCTGACTTGATTAAACAATGGCGCCATAGGAGCCTGGGAAAAGGCTGTAGACCCGACTTCCTTACCACCAGCGTAGGCAAACCTTGACCAGGCTCGCGTCGAGGCTCGAGCTCCGCCACTTGACAGACCGCGCTTGACTCAGTGTCATTTACATTCTGAAACTGCATTGTGCAGCTTGTGTTTAACGCAGCTCAGGATGGAAAAGTCAGCCATTCCTGCTCCCCCGGCCCCGACGACGCTAGAGACGCCGAAGGGCACGTCCGGAGGTCTGAAGAGCAGGATTCCTTCACCTCTAAGACGGACACCGGGCCCAGCCGCGGGCAAAGATGCAGCTGCGACCACCAAGTCAGCCATGAGCAGCTCAATCCTCTCGACTCCGGTGCTCAGCGCCAAGCGGCTGGACACCACACCCGGCTATAAATCCAGCAAGCTGCCATTGCAGCCGAGCCCGCCGCCATCACAGGATAAGGACACCACGGACCAGAAGGACCAGGTGAAGGGCACAACCCCCAAGAAACAACCCTTCGCCGCAGCGAGCGCGTCCCAGCCAGCGCAGCCCGAGCAGCGGACCAGCGCGCGGCCGACGTCGGCCTCAAATCGGCCAACCTCGGCCTCGCGGATCGCCAAGCCAGTGGAGCCGCGTCTGGTGAAGCAGACTACGCCCAAGGGTGCCGGCGTCGTCAGCCCTGCGGCTGCCGTGGCGTCCAGGGCGCCGCAGCCCGTGGCCGCTGCCACCACCGCCGGCCGGACCGCAGCACCGCGGGCGGCCAGCGTAGTGCGCGATCGCGCCCCTCCCGGCGAGACGCGCAGCAGCATTCTTAGGCGGTCGATGTCGGTGGGCAAGGGCCGGGTGCTGGCGGGATCCACGGAGCCGGGGCCGCAGCCGCCAGCCGCCGCCCCAACGCGGCCCAGCTTCGTGCGCTCCTCGCTCACCGCCAGCACCAGCAGCTCGTCGCTGCGGGCCTCCGTCAAGCGGACGCCAGAGAAGCGCGACCCGTCCGCAGGGCGCCTGCGGCGGCCCGTCAGCGCGAGCCGGAACGACGGTTCGCTGCTGGCGAGCAGCAAGCGCGGGCTGAACACCATCAAGGAGGCGCCGCCGCGGCCCGCGTCCGCCACGACGAGCGGTCTATCCAAGTGGGTGGCGGGGTGGGAAGCTGTCCTATGTCTGCGGATGGCCCCGGAAAGCTGTGATTTGCGGGCCTCATGCGAGACGTGTACTGTATGTTGGTATCGAGCTTCCGCTACTGGTGCAAGCAGAGAGTTCACTTGTGCAACGTGTGCTCCGCCCGCAGGCCCTCAACGCCCACCCGGCCCGTGCCGTCGCTCAACCTGGGCGCGCTCAAGCAGCAGTCGTCGCTCGCATCGCAGCCGTCACTGTCCTCGGCGGTGCCGCTGCCATCGCCGCCGCCGCTGCTGTCGCAGACCACCTCGCTGAACAGCGCTGGCGCACCGCAGGAGGAGGCCGGGTACGTGCTGCCTACATGCAGTCTACGTACGCTTGCCTACAGACCCGTACCTTGATTGCATCCATCCTCTATTGCATCCACTTGTCGGCCATGCTGCTGCACGCGCACGCACCATCTTCTCCCTCATGCCCCGGGCCTGACACGCGCCGCTCGCGGCCTTCCGTCCTTCCGCCTCGCGCAGGCCGCCGGTGCCCAAGCTGAACCTGGGCGGCATCCTGCAGCGGCGCGCGGAGGAGCAGGCGCAGGAGCCGGTGTTCGTGGTGGCGGCCTCCAGCGAGCCCGAGCCCGCCGGCGGGGCGTCGCAGAACTCGCAGGACAAGCGGCGCGCCTCGGCGTCGCGGCTGCCCAGCGCCAAGGAGGAGCCGCAGGAGCACTTCTACCTGTACCCCAAGGTCGCGCCCCAGGAGAAGAAGCGGATTGACGACATCTGCCGCGTGCTGCCGAAGAAGCAGCAGACAGCTGTGTGAGTGCGGTGCGGCCTGTCCTGATGTGTTCGTGTTGCAGATGGTGTGCGCCCGCATGCGACTTATATGTGTATGTGGTCATGACTCGATCCGTGGTGGTGCGGCTGCAGGAATGACCTGTTCAGCAAGATGGTGGAGGCCAGGTGCGTGGAACCGGGCTCAGCGGGAGGGCTGAAGAGAGCGGTTTACGCGTGCACCCAATGCTGATGACGCAGCAGGGGAGTGACCCGAGAACCCGAGAAGGGACCACCTGTAACACTCACTCACGCAGCGTGTTGCCCTGAGTAACAGATGCGCGCGCCACGGTGCCTGCCCCGCCTCACAACCGCTGCCCACTCTTCGCTCCGGCTTACAGGCAGAATTGCGAGCAGATGTGCTTCCGCGGGCACCGCCTGCTGGACCAGGTGAGGTGACAGACGGTCGCCCTTTGGTCTGCGTGCTGTCTGGCGCTTGCTGACAGCCGTGAGCGTCATTGTGTATGCTGCAGGCACAAAGCGAGTTCCGAAACCGCCTGGCAGCAAAGGAGGAGGAGGTGGCGCGCAAGGAGGAGGAGGTGGCGCGCAAGGAGGAGGAGGCCGATCAGTGGCGCCAAGAGGTGGGTGGTGACTGATGAAAGCATGCGGGCACGTGCTCACTCTGTTATGGGGCGTGTGTCCGCTCGGATTGCGCCTGCTTGGCCGTTCGCCGTAATAGTGCGCGTGCCTCTGGCCCCTGTAGGCCGAGTACCTGCGGACACAGCTGGAAAGGCTGCTCGGGGCGCAACAGGCGGACAGCGCGCAGGCCATGAGCCCCATGCAGGTGCGGCTGTGTGGTGCATTGCGGTTCAGGGGTCAGGGGAATGCGCGATGGTTGCTGGAGAGCTGCTATACGGGACGCTTGGCCGGCAGCGGCAGGGCAGCGGCAGTCCGAGCGGGGTAGAGCTTTACTACCGTACAGGCGCTGTTGCCTAGGCATGACGCATGGATTTGTCATGCCGACCGTCGCTCGCCATGCTTTGCGCTTGCAGGACGGGCCCGTCGACACGGCCGAGTCGGGCATGCGCGACAGCGTGCTCGTGTCGTTCGACCGCATGGCGCAGCTGGGCGCGCAGCAGGCGGCGGCGCAGGCGGAGATGGAGGCGGAGGCGGAGGGGGCGGGTCCGCCCGCGGAGATAGGTGGGTCGGACGGCAACGCTGACGGCGGCAGCAACTGCCCAGTTGACGCAGCGCAGGTTGAGTGATTGGGAGCACAAGCCAGCGCGTTCTAGGAATTGCAGGAGGCGTGGAGGCGGCTTTTTTTGGTGGCAGTGACAGGTTAGCTTGCCGTCACCAGGCAGCTCCGTACGTTCGGTCGGGAACACCAGGAATGAAATAGTAAATCAAGGTGGATTGGTGATAAGGTGGAAGGCCCGCGTATCTGGAGAAGTTGCGACAGGCGAACCTGCAGTCGGAGATGCGGACCGTGTTACGCCATCAGCCAGGGTTGCATGGCACTCCTGTGACGTGATAGTCTGTACAGCATGTTACAGCCGGGTCTGTGGAAGTGGAGTTAAAAGGATAGTCTGAACGGCGGGAGGGGTCAGAGGTGTCGTGCGTGCAGAAGCAAGGTAGCGTAGTCCGCAGGGCAGCTGTCTGGGATGGCCCAGCTTGCCGAAGGACGTTGCTGGTGGATTGGCACGACTCACACATTGCAGCAACGGCAACGGACATGACTGCTTAATTAGCATACCAGAGTGCTGCCGTCTGGGGTCCCCCTTTCATTACCTGCAGCTTTGTCATGAGTCACCAAAAGCGGCCTGGAACATTGCGGCCTTGCGTGCCTGCGTAGAGGACTCCACGCGCACCTGCCAGAGGCAAATTGGAACTGCAGAATACGGCCGTTGGCGTGTTGTGGAGTCGGGCGTGGCCTGCGGCGAATAGGTTTGGCCGATCCAACTGTGATCCGACAGCAGACCCAGAACTGCCAGGACGGCAGGACGGGCGGACCGAGCAGGGTGCGCAGGCGTGGCAGCCAGGGAGTGGCGCCAGGGAGCAGCAGGGGTCAAGTGGCAGGCCAACTGGCAAAGCCACCGCGCACCCGGCCACACGCGCCCATACCCGTGCCCAAGTCGCTATAGGGGGTTCGGGCGCGTGTCACCTGGTCACCATAGCTCCACACAGCGCCTAGCGAAGTGCGTAGCGGAGGACTGCTGGACGGGTGGGCGTTGTAAGGATGCGCGTGTCAAGCTCGGACCCTGACTCTGACGAACCCTGACTCTGACCCCTGACGAACCCTCGCATGCGGCTTTTGCCCGCCCGCCCCTCTGCTCAAATCTCGCTTGGCCGCAAATGTGGCATATTCAATTACATTGAAAAATGCAGCTCACACGGTTTAGCACACGCACTGTGGGTGTCCGCGCTCGGCCGAGTCGCACAGCAACAGTGGTTGTTCGCGCGGACTCTGGTGTTCAGGACCTGCTGGCGCGCGACCGCAAGTAAGACACACCCAGATGCAAATCACCTTGAAAATCTTAAAATCAGGGGGCCAGAGGCTGGGCATCAAGATGCATTTCGCATTTTCACAGGCAGCCAAAGCTCGCGGATCCTGAGCTCCTAGAGGAGAAGCCGGCATCAACAAAATCCAGCAAGGTCCTGAAGAGCAAGGAGGCGCGGCGGACGTCAGGGCGGTCTCGAGGGTGCGTGCATCCTTGCGCCGAAACCTCCAACTAATACCCCAATTGGAACGAAAACCTAATTGTGATACGTGTCGTGTTTGCGCGCAGGTCAGAGGGGGTGCCTGAGGACCCAAACCGGTGCGTTCGCCGCGGAGCGCAGCGTGTCCGGTGTTCTAGGGACGGGGAAGCAGGGCGTTGGCCAGGCTGGCACAGCCGCAGCCTCACGCAGTCACCGAGGACGCTAGCACAGCTATCAGGCAAACGCAGTGGTTGTGAGCCGGCAAGCAGTATGAGGGCAGGCACGGTGGTATGGACAGCCTGGGTCGGACGGCCCGCAGGAGGCGGCAGTTAGTGCGGCCCTATCGTGCTTGCCAACAAAAGCCGCGTGCGCCTCCGGGGACTCCGGCGCAGCGCCGGAAAGGGCCTGCATGGCCATATGAATTGGCGGGCGTTAGCGCCAACACCAACACAACGTGGGGGACGTGGCAGCACGTGGACATGTGGAGTATGCGTGCAGGGGTGGGGTACAGTGTAGCCCGCAGCAGCAATCTCTGGACCAGGATCTCGCATCCAGAGCAGCGCGCGGCAGGGGTGGGGTGCGTCAGGTGGCATTGGAAACGCATGCACGCTTGCACGTGCCTGCTCACACGCCCACGTGTCCGGTCCTGTGCGACACCACGCCACCGCGCCCTGAATCGCACCCCGTCCCGCCGCCGTGGCCCCCACGCCATTGCTCCTGCAGGCCCAAGCGCTGCAAGGAGGCCCTTGACAAGGGTCTGGAGCTGTTCAAACAGAAGCAATACGACCAGGTGTGTGCGGGAGGGGCTCGAGACTGTGGCGGCGGCGGCGGCGGTGTGGGGGAAGACGGGCGCCACTGGGATCAATGGAGCGGGCGGCCACAGCGGTTGGCTGCAGAGCTCTGTTGAACAAAAGGGTCATGCCGGGCGGGTGTTTGGGGTTGGCTGGTGGTCATGTCGGCGGTGGTGCCGCTGCTGCTGCCCTAGCACCTCGGCTTCTCCTGCCCTGCCCCCACGCGCGCGCCCTGCCTGCCTGCCTCCCTGCCCCCCCCCCCCCGCTCAGGCCATCGCCCTGTTCAACCTGGCGCTGGAGCTGCCCGGCAACGGCGCTTACCGCCTGCAGGGGTCACCGCGCGAGTTCAGGTGGGGGCGGTCGGGCAGAGGGACGGGCGGCGCGTGCGTGCATGTCGTGCGTGTGTGTGTGCGTGTGTTAAAAACAATCAAGCAGACGTGTGTGCGTGTGTGTGTGTGTGCGTGCGTGCGTGCGTGCGTGCGTGCGTGCGTGCGTGCGTGCGTGCGTGCGTGCGTGCGTGCGTGCGTGTGGTTGTTTGGCCGATTTGCACCGCAGACCGCGGGCGTGGGTGGGGTGGCGTGCTGGGCCGTTCCTGCTACAGCTGGGCCGCGTCTGTATTGCTGCTGTGCCTGGTCGCAGCGGTCACTTGCCCGCATCTGACGTGGCCCACACACACCCGCATACACGGGCTCCCTGCGCAGCTGCCCCTCCGACGCCGAGGAGCAGGCGGCGCTGTACAACATGTCGTGCGCCTACGCGCAGATGGGGCAGCGGGATGCATGCCTCACGTGCCTGGAGGCGGTGCTGGAGAGCGGTGAGGGCGTGGGGGCGTGGGGGCGTGAGGCGCCCGGGGGGGCGTGAGGCGCCCGGGGGGGCGTGAGGCGCCCGAGGTGGCGTTGCCGTGAGGCGTTGCACGTGAGTGCAGCGGAGGGCTGAGGGGTTGGGCGGGTGCTCAGTGAACTTTGGGAACGGGCTGATGGGGGTTGCTGGCGCTAGGGTAGTAGACGCGCACGCTTGCTGCTCGTGTCACTCCATCGGCAGCCCACACCCGCCACCGGGCGCATGCGACATGCTCCGCCCACGTGATGTCACGCCCACGACGCACACGGTGCACATGGCGCAGGGTTTGAGGACTACAAGACCATGCGCGCGGACCCCGACCTGGCGCCCGTGCGCGGCGCCGCCTTCGACGAGCTGCTGGGGAGGTGGGTGGGCGCTGCCGCGTGGGCCTGGGCGTGTGCCGGCGCGGCGGCTAGATTCAGGACCTGGGGCAGCCCCGAGGAGCGGCTGCGGCTTGCCGCCTGCGGGGGTTGAACGGCTAGTGCTGAGGACCAAGCTGCCTGCTGCCCGGCCGCGTGCGCCTTCCGCCCGTTCCTGCTCAGCGGAGCTCCACATCAGCACAGGGAACGTCAGATGTGCCGACAACCTTCCCGGCTATGGCCGTCTACGCCCTTGCGCTCTGCGCGCCGCCCGCCCACCCACAAAATCACACACGCCCTCCCCCCCGCCCCCCACACACGCAACAGGTACGACAGCCCCCTGGCCAAGCTGAAGAAGATACTGCCGGGATCCAAGGACAAGCAGATGCTGGTGTCTGACACCAACAAGCCTTGGGTGCTGTGGTGAGGAGGCAGGAGCGAGGAGCGAGGCAGGAGTGAGGAGCGCTGAAGGCACCAGGAGCGCGGCGGCGTGAAGCACAAGGGGGCGGCGGGATTGTGTTTGCTAGAGTGTGAATGCAAGACGCCGTCACGATAGCCAGCCGGTGATGTTGTCGTCAGCAGTACTGAGCATGAGTGCGTGTGGAATCCACTGTCGCGGATGCGGGTTGGGACACGGTGGATGCCAGCTGCGGTCCCTGGAATTGAAAGCGAGCGGCCGAGGAGCGGAGGAGGGGATTGGGTCGCGGCTGCGGGAGGGTTGTGCGGGAGTGTGAGGGCTCTAGACCGAAGTTGGACTGGCGCACAGTCACGGCTTGACGTTGAGGGGCTTACTGACGGGGGCACACAGACGTTGAGCAAAGCGTGGAGGAGAGAACGCATTTGGTACAATTGCAACCGCTGTAAACTTATGTACGCACGAAGCGGTAAAGGCTGCGCCGACGGTGCTGGCCCGTGCCCTGTCCATGCGGACGACACGGTGCGTGCCAGCCCCGACTGCCGCCGACGGCACATGCCATCCACAACCCCTGACCTATACAACACTACTGTGCATTACTTCATGATATGAGGCAGCCCGTGTGAGGTCGGGAACTCGTTCTTTTTTGTGTAGGCCACCGACCGAACCTGAACTGGGCCACGCTGTAACCCCTGCGTAGTATTTGTAGCTCACATTACAAAATGCAAGCTAGTATCCACAATGGTTTGCGATCGGGCTCCCTGCGCGGGCTTGCGTTCAAGCAAGCGCGGTGCAAGCACACGGTGGTTGCGGCGAGCGCCAAGCAGTCGGTGATTCGTGAAATCCATGAGCAGCTTTCGGCCAAGAAGCGGAGCGCTGTGGAGGTAACGCAGCAATACCTGGACGCCATCGCCAAGACCGATTCCACGGTGTGCAGCTACATTACCGTGGACGGCGAGCAGGCGCTGGCGCAGGTGAGTGCTGGTGAGCTTTCATGAGAGCATGATTATTGGAGCTCAAACACGGGCCGTGCGGTGCACAGGCCCGTGCTGTGGACGCGCGTATAGCTGCCGGCGAGACGCTGGGGCCCCTGGCGGGCGTTCCCCTGGCCATCAAGGTGCGGCGAGGAGCGACAGGGGGGAAAGGGGGTGCGTGAAAGCTGGCTGGGGTTTGAGCGTCACATCCACGGAGCGTCACGCCTTCGGATGGATGGCGCCCGAAGCGCAGCCCCAAGGGGTGAAAGCAACTTGGCGCGCACTCACGGCGCTGTTCCCCTGCCCCCCGTCTGACGGCGCCCGGATGGCGCTGCCACGCGCCCAACCAAACCGCCGCGCCTCCTCCCCCAACCTGGCCTGCCCTTCCCCCAGGACAACATCTGCACGTCCGGCACCCGCACCACCGCCGGCTCCCAGATCCTGCGCGACTACGTGCCCACCTTCGACGCCACCGCTGTGTCGCGGCTGCGCGGCGCGGGCGCCGTGTTCTTGGGCAAGACCAACATGGACGAGTTCGGCATGGGCAGCAGCACCGAAAACTCGTCGTACAAGGTGAGGCGACGTGGCGGGGTGGGGTGGAGTGGGGGTGGGCCGGGGCGGGGAGGGTCAGGGGCGGCCGTACGTACATTCAAGGCGAGGGATGAGGCGCGAGAGCGCAGGCGCGAGGGGGGTTGCAGGCTACGGTCCAAGGAGCATCCTCGGTGAGCCCATGTTGAGGTGTCGTACGCGCTCACCCCCGACTCCGTCATGTCCACCCTCCCGCCAGCCCACCCGCAACCCCTGGGACGCGGAGCGCGTGCCCGGCGGCTCCTCCGGCGGCTCGGCGGCGGCGGTGGCGGCGCACGAGTGCGCGGCGGCACTAGGCTCCGACACGGGTGGGTGCCTGCCTGGGTGGGGTTGAGGTCATGAAGTGGGATTGTGAGTACCAGCCCAAGCTAAAACTGGGGGTTACTAGGCTACGGCGGCCGGCCGGAAGTGGCTGGGCGTGTGCGTGCGCCCACAAGGGCGCTTTCCAAACACATGAGGCCCAAGCGGCCGAGGTGACGGTACCGGCAGCGGTACCGGCAGCGGTACCGAGGTGCCGGCACACGGGCAGACGGGTGCAGGCCCATGCCGCTGCCCATTGTCGGGCAGGGCCCGTGCATCGCCCGACAAAGGGGCCCGGCTCAGCCGGCCTGTGTGTCGCCGACCCCGCCCGTGTGTGCTCCCGTCCTCCCGCCCTCCTCCCCCGCCCTCCTCCCCCCACCCTCCCCTCCCCCCCATCGGTAACACCAAGACTGATCTGATTCAACTACCTGTCAACATCATCTTATCTTAATTAATCATGCATGGAACTCCCCCCCTGCCTCCAGGCGGCTCCATCCGGCAGCCCGCCCACTTCTGCGGCATCGTGGGCCTGAAGCCCACCTACGGCCGCGTGAGCCGCTACGGGCTGATCAGCTACGCCTCCAGCCTGGACTGCATCGGGCCCATGGCGCACACCGTGGAGGACGCGGCGCTGCTGCTGGGCGGCATCGCGGGTGCGGGCGGCTTTGGGGGCCGGGGCCGGGGGAGCGGGAAGGGGTGCAAGGGAGAGGCGCAAGGAGGTGCCAGGGGCTGAGGCTTGGGGAGGTGCACGGGCTTGAGAAAGGGGGAGCCGCAAGGGGCTTCGGCAGGGATGACAGACGTCATGCGAATCGATTCTGACGTGCTGGACATGGCGTAAGCTACCGCTGACGGTACTAGGGTCGGGGCTGTGGGCGCTGTGGTGGGCGCGGCGAGGGGCAGCCCGAGCGGGGGGCGTGCCTGCGATGAGCAGGGGCTGCGGGGCCCTGAGGAGGTTGTCACTCAGCCGAGAGCCCCTCCATCGCCCCCTCCCTCTTCTGCAACAGGCGGCGACAGCCACGACGCCACCAGCAGCGGGCGGCCAGCGGTGGACTACGCGGCGGGCCTGGCGAGCGGGCTGGCGGCGGGCGGCAGCCGGCCGCTGGCGGGCAAGCGGATCGGACTGGTGGCGCAGACGATGGGCGAGGGCGTGGCGCCCGCCATTGACGCGGCGGTGCGGGCGGCGGCGCGGCACCTGGAGTCTCTGGGCGCGACAGTGGAGGAGGTGAGGGGCTGGGTCCTGGGGCGTGAGGCTTGGGGCGTGCTGGCCTATCATGGCGGGTGAGGGGACTGGAAGTGGGAACAGGGGCTCGCGGCAGCGCACATGACGCCAGACGGCGTTTACCCGGCAAGCCTCCCCGCGGCAGACAGAAGACCGCGATGCCGAGTTCGGCCACACGAGCTTTTGGCACCTCACCACCCCCCAAACCCCTCCAACGACCCCCCCCCCCCCTCCAACCCCTGTGCTGCTGTGCACCCCCCTCCCCCTACACTTCCATGTACCATCATGGCAATTACCCTGCCCCCCCGCCCCCGCCTCCGCCGCAGGTGTCGCTGCCCACCTTCGGCCAGGGCCTGCCCGCCTACTACGTGCTGGCGCTGTCGGAGGCCTCCTCCAACCTGTCCCGCTACGACGGCGTGCGCTACGGCGCGCGCTCGCCCGCCGCCGCCGACCTGGCGGCGCTGTTCTCGGGCAGCCGCGGCGAGGGGCTGGGCGGCGAGGTGAAGCGCCGCATCCTCATGGGCACCTACGCGCTGTCGGCCGGCTACTACGACGCCTACTACAAGCGCGCGCAGCAGGTGCGGACGGCACGTCTGGACGGGGAGGGGGCGGGGCTCTGTGTGGGGGTGATGTATATCAACAAAAGCTAAAGGGTGGCGTGGAGTGCGGTCAGAGGGGTACTGGGTAGTGAGCCCTGGCTCGCACACTCTCCCTATGTGCTCCCCCTCTTGCCCAGTGCTTCATCGCACACTCCCCCCTCTCGACGCGGCCCACCCTCGTACCTCCCATCCGCCTCCACCGCCACGCCTCGTGTCCCTGCACCCGCGCACACACACACACACCCGGCGCGCGCGCGTAAATGGCGGCTTTGTTCCGTTTTTTTTGTTCAACACCCACACCCATGCCACACACCCACACCGCCACCCACACGCCCACCCACACGCACGCACGCGCAGGTGCGCACGCTGGTGCAGCAGGAGATGGTGGCGGCGCTGGGCGCGGGCCGCTGCGACGCGCTGCTCAGCCCCGTGGCGCCGTCGGCGGCGTACCGGCTGGGCGAGAAGAGCAGCGACCCGCTGGCCATGTACAAGGGCGACCTCATGACCGTCAACGTCAACCTGGCGGGCCTGCCCGCGCTCGTGCTGCCGACGGGATTCGTGCCCGCGTCCGCGGAGGGCGGTGTGGAGCTGCCCATCGGGCTGCAGCTGGTGGGCCGCGCCTTCGACGAGGCGGGCCTGCTGGGGCTGGGCTACGCGTACGAGCAGACGGCGGGCGTGCCGGCCCGGACGGCGCCGCTGGCGGCGGTGGCGTGAGGCGGCAGGAAGGTCGGAAGGGGGTAGCAGGAGCAGAGTGGGGGTGTGAGGAGGGGGCTTGGTGGGGAGGTGTTTTGGGGGATGGGGTGGAGAGATAAGGGTGGATGGGCGGGGGTGGCTGGCGAGTCGCCGGCGTCCGGCCGCACTTAACGCGATGGAGAGTGCACGGCGGTACATGCGCGCACGGAAGCCGTTCACTGAGGGGGCTCTGGCCCGCGCCAAGGCGGTAGCACTAGCTAGCATCAGAGGCTTGCTAGCTGACTTCGCTTCGCTTGGATTGCCACGGCGGCGGGATAAGGCCTGGCTGAAAGTGTCCGACACACACCCCTTCCTGCGTGTATGTGGTGACCGGATGGAAGTGGCCATTCCGGATGTGTGTGACCTTGACGACATGTGATTCCTGAACTGTCTGAGACCAAACACTAACAGTCTGTGATGCTGTGCTTACGACTATCTGACTTGATTGACCACACACGGAAATGCGAGTAGTGTTATAGCCACGTTTGTGCGTTTGAGATGCGGTGGGGTTGCATGCGACCGTGGGCAGGATTGAGGGGCCGATCGCAATTCAGGCTAGGTGGGGCTCTGGTTTCAACGGGTTCCACTGTCTGTGCCTACTTTTCTGCCTGTTGAACAGCATTGGGCGCCACCGCTCTAATTAGGTGATGCGCCTGCTAGTCCTACTACTGAATTGACATCGAACCTGCCTATGAAGGACATCTCTGCGCTCAGTGACATGCGTACGGCTAGCAAACTTTGCCAGGTGTGATGGTCAGGGGAGTGACCCGAGAACCCGAGAAGGGACCACCTGTAATACCACTCACATCACGGCGTCGTGGTGTGTGTTGGTAAGGGCGTAGGGCAGGGTGTGCCCCTCCGGACGGGCGTGAGCACACGTGAGCGCGCGCAGGCCTGCAGCAGTGTGGCTGCAGCGGAATGGCGGCAAACGGGTCTGATATGCGCTGGACTAAATTAGTGTGTATGCAGCGGGGCTCCGGTGGACGCTGCTGGCAGCTCGCAGCTGGTGACCTAGAGCCTAGAGGGTACAGACGGTGGCTGGAAGGAACGCATGTCTTGTGGAGGTGCGGTTGGGTGGTGGGTGGTGCGGCGCCGCATGCCAGGATGTTGTGTGTGCTGTGCCCCTGAAGGCCATCGTGAGTGTCGGGCAGAGCATTTCGGCAAAAGTCTCCAGTAATGCTGTACGGAGCGCCCTGGAAAGGCCCGCACCACCAGCTGCGTCCCTCCTGCGTCCCTCCTGCGTCACTCGACACGGCAGCAGCGGATCCTAGCCTAGGTTGCCACTTTCCCAAGCATGCTCCAGGGACGTTACCAGCGTCATGAAAGTATGGGCAAAGCGCTTACTGTTTGGTGCTTGGGCGGCGCCCAGCTGCGGCTCCACGCGATACTACGCGCGAGCTTCCGTTCACATGCCGATGGAGGGCAAAAGTGGAGGGCGACGCATCGTGTGCCCTGCGACTCCTGATTGTGCCGGCTATGTAATTGAGCTAAGAGGCGCGGAGTCCGACGGTGCCGGACAATCTAACCGTCTCCGCTCATTGCGAGGGCATGTTTGCGCTGCAAGGCTGTTTGATGCCGCCGCGGCGCCGCCACATCCACTGTATACGCATACATACAACTACTGTCACCAACCTGTCGCCGAAGTCGCGCGCTTCAAGAACCCGAGCAGAGCAAATTTGGGCTGGGCTCTCCCACGATGGCAACCGGACGCCAGCACGTTTCTATCTTTGACAAGCTCACTGACTCAAGCCGTGAGTGTGTGGACAATCAATGCGCGCCTGGTTGCTGCGTGGGCCGAATGAATGCCCGTGTAACCTGGCTCCCGCTCTGTTCTTCCTGTCACAGTTTACACTGGCGCACACAAGCATAGGTTTGACGGCAATGGCAACGGCCGTGGCCTGGCAGGTAGGGCCGGGCTGGGGTAGGGGGTGGAGGTCGTTTGCCGCGCATGTGTGCGCTGATGGCCTGCGGAGTGCGCATCGGGGCGTCTTCTATTACCATGCCCCAAGCAAGTGTCTTACTGGCTCCGACTGTACCCTGGCTGGACACTGACCCGTAACCCGAACTCGGCACCAGCCACCCCACGTCGCCCGCATCTCCAAGGATGTGCTGACACCATCGACGTCGACTTTAACACGCGATCGCGGCTGCCCCGTCTGGCCCCTCGCTGCACATGCAGGCCGCGACCGGGTGGCCAAGGGCCACGGCCTGATCGCCGGCGCGCCGGGCGGCTCAGTGGCGGACCTCTCCCAAATCACACGCACCAACCTGAACAGCAGCGGCGCCGGTAAGCCCCCACCCCCTGCCCACCACCTGCCCACCACCTGCCCGCCGCCTGCCGTCGCTTCCCCCAGCCCGGCAGCCAGCCGCTACCTCCTCTCCACCTGACCCGCCCACCCCGCGCCTGTGCCCCTTGCCCTTTCCCGCCTTTGCTTAATTAATCACGCATGGAACCCCCGCCGCCCCCTCCGCCGCCCCCGCACCTCAGGCTACATCCCGCCGCCCTCCCGCGGCAGCAGCACCAGCGGCGCCGCCCTGCTGTACGCGCGCACCAGCATGGACGGCTCGCGCATGTCCCCCTCGTCTGGCTTTCCAGCGCACTCCCCTGGCACGCTGCTGTCGCCCTCCGGCCCCGCCACGCCCGGCCGCTCCGGCTCGGTAGGCCGCCCCATGCGCTCCTCCCACACCGGCGCCGGCTACAGCTCCAACTGGGGCGCCTCGGCGGGCGGCCTGCCCGTCACCTACACTACCACTACCACCACCACCACCACCACCCAGCGCACCAGCGGCAGCGGGCAGCGCTCGTCCATCTTTGACCGCCTGAACGACCCCAGCTCGTACACTGGCGCGCACCGCCAACGCTTCTCCTCGGACGGGCGCGGCCGCGGCATCGAGGGCCGCACCATGTCTAACGCTTACGTCAGCGCCTCCGCCAACGTGATGCGGCGGTAGATCCATTCGGAACGCGATTCATCGGACTGGTGCACGCGGGGTGGAGGGGTGATGGCAGGGTCAGCGTGGCCGCTTCCGGGCAGGCCATGGCACAGCGGCGCGTTGTGGGAATGGGTGCGGGATACGCGCGGGCGCAGGCGTGCGATGTATGTGGGATGTGGATTCGGAGCAGCTAGAAAGCTGTCCACGCATTCATGCCGAGATGCATGGGCAGGGCGGAGCAGCTGCTGGGTGGCGCCTGCGGCCGCACGAACATTAACTTGGCCGCGAGGTTGAATGGATATATATGGTCGGTTCCTGAAAAGAAACCGCGATACATATGCTTGTAGACATACACAGGTGTATGGTGAACAGGGGCATCAATGGGTAACGGCCCCCACCACAATTCAGAAAGGGGATGACGCTTGCACATACATTGGAGTGTCGCTGGATGGCGCTTTCCCATTCCAGCTCAAGGGGTTTAGGCTCAAGGGATTTGAGTTTGGATTTTGCTGGCCTGGGAGCACGAAGATTTGGTTTGGCTGGCCTGAGAACATGGGCGCCAGCTGCTGGATTGATGTTGTGAGGCTTCACGGTTACGGTGCAGGCACTCCTGTTTGCACTCCGTGTATTGTATGTGTGTACGCGTGGCGGTGACTAGTCTCCGTGCCCCCCTCCGCACTAGGAGGCAGGGGCAGAGCAGGGTGGATGGCAGGACACCAGCCGGCGGGGCGGGGGGTTGCCATTTCGGGTCGGTTGCAGATGCAGTGGGCTGCTGTAGGGAGACACTCGGACATTGCGCTCTTACGCGCAGTGTTGGTGCAAGCGGACCGCGCGGCCGTAGATGCCCGGAAATGCAAGGCGCGCGTGGGGGGGGGGGGGCATGTAATGAAACGGTCCTGTGTGCTTCTGGCGCCAGTCGGTCTCAAGCCGTGCATTGGTGCCCCCCCCCCCCCATGTTGAGTCGCCCCTCTTGACTGGGCCAGAAGTGATTCCCCCAAAGGGCAGGGAGACTGGGCCTGGCTGGGAGACGGTTTTGCTCATTGAAGAACGAACGCGCGAGTACAAGCACCTTCCTTTCGTGTATGAATTCGACTTTACAACAAGGGGGCAACTCGTCCTTACCAACCACAGATGCTCGAGACGCGCTGGGGTCTTGTGTTCGTGCCAATGCGCATTCTACTGAACTTTTTATTGCTTGGCAACTCTGCTACCCTACTGCACGCACAATCTAGCTCATGCCTCATAGCTACATGGCACCGACTGCTCTGTCCACACCAGGGGCACCCCTGGTCCACAGAAGATCCAAAAAAATCAGGACACATGCCGCGCACGCAAAAAGAATCATCCATGTACTGATGTACTTGTGCTCCATGTACTTGTGCTTTCGTTCCGCTCCGTTCGTCTACCACTCTACCAGTCTACATGCCTGCCTCCTGCCCGTTACCCCTGGCCCCATCAACGCATCTCAGCGCTGAACACTTGCGGTGCAACCCCAGGCCATCTCCCGCGCCGGTGACAAGCCGACAACCTATCCTATCCTACTCTAGCCACCTCCTGCGATTGCGCGCTCATTCTAGCTGCAGACGTGGCCACCCTGCGCCCCCGAGTTGTTGACGGGGAAGTGGTACTTGCAGAGTTGCAGTAGTGGTACTGGCACTTGGGGCACTGGGCGACGCCGCCGCCCACGCAGTTGGCGCGGTAGATGAGCAGTGCCCGTATCATGTAGATGGCTTTGGGCCCCCGGCGTCTACACAGCGTAGGTGACCCCTCACGCGCCATCTACACCTCGAAAATTTTTCCTAGGGGCACGCCCCCAAATCCCCCAAACCATCTACGCTCCCTGTCTAAAAGACCGCCAAACCCGCCCAAACCGTCTACGCTCCGTAGATGCCGAAACCCAAACCCAAAAATTTTTCTCCGCCTTCGGCGGATTTTGGGCAAATTTCTACAGCGTAGATGGAAGATACGAGCACTGTAGATGAGCGAGGTGCAGCAGCCCTCGGGGCCGCCAAAGACCAGCCGGCCGGCTTGGATAGCCGCCATCATGGTCGCGGGGTCCGTGACGCCGACAAGGTGGCCGAAGCGGAGGTGGTCGAACTGCGCGAGCACAGAGGATTGGCGGCGTTGTCGATGTTAGTACTGTGTATGTGCATCTACCAAGCTTTGCGGACATAGATGCAGATCGAGGGCAGCAGGTGCGTCCCCAACAGCCAGCAGCGGGGTGCGTGGGGTCGTGGGGTGGAGCGCAACAGCTGTGGCGGTGCGGCGGTGGTGCGGTATGGCGGCAACACGGTGGCACGCCACGCAGACCCCCAGCAATGTGGCAGCCACGTGGCGAGGTGCAGGCAGCCAGGCACAGCCCATCCGCCGACAATGTCACCCCGCCCCCACGTGGGACGGCCAATCGCCCGGCGCTACAACCACACTGCCAGGAACCCGCAGGCCCACCGACCACTGCCCGGCGCACCAACCCCAGCACCTGCCTGTAAGGACGATCCAGTCACGGTGGTGGCGCGCCGCACAGCCGCGGCCGCCGCGGCGTCGCAGGCGTCGAAGGGACGTGGCGAGGGAGGGCGAAATGGTCGGTCAGGGCAAGTAGGGGGTGTGGTGCGGTGCGTGCCGTTATGAGGGGCTGCAGGTGGGTTTGGCTTTAGGCGCCGGATCGGAAGCAGCAGTCGCAGCCGGGGCACGTGTCGGCGTAGCCGAGCCGGCAGTGCACGCCACCTCACTTCCCCGGTGGGTGATTCATGCCGTGGACATGCCCAGGCGCGAATCAGTGCCCCCCTATCCTACCTACGCCCACCACACCCAGCCCCACCCGGTGTCGTGCCCCATCTGCCCCAGGGCGCTGGCCTCAACACACACATAGGCACACACACAGCGCCGGCATTCCCACGTACGCCGCCGCACCTGGCAGGCTGCTGTGCGGCGACAGAAAGCTGCCGGCGATGCAGCGGCAGCAGGAGCAGCGGGCGCGGGCGGCTCCTGCGGTGGCAATGCGGGGCGAGGGCCAGCGCGAGTGTGACGGGGCGGGCGAGGCGCTACAAGCGTGCAGCGAGCAGCGGGGACAAGCACACAACACACGACGCGCATTGAGCTACTTGCATCCTTGCAGCTGGCGCGAGCACGCATGGCGGGCAATTGAATGAACAGAGACGCGGGCTTCGGGAAGGCGACCAGGCGCGCGCGCAACTGCCTCTGCGGACGGACTGGGACGGCGGCGGCGGCCCGAGACGCACCTCAAGACAGGCAGCTTAAGATGCTAGGGCGCACTGGACTATTGCTTCAGTTGTGTTGTTCGCATGCGAATGCAGCGTTTGGCTTCAAGCTGCACGTCTGACGGGCATTCTATTCATTAATGTTCATTTTCCGGGACGCGCCCATCGCACGTGCACCCCATTGCGTGCAGCACGCTTCGTCACCGGGTCCCTCCTTGCACGTGCGTGCCGCGGCGGGGCTGCTGATCAGGACCAACAAGTGCAATGTATCGCAATGCATGGTCTCGCGGAGTGCCGGAGCGGCTTGACCCGCGGTCCCTGCCGGCACGACACGCTTCGGAACGCGCTTCACGGCGCTGGAGCCCCGACGCGCCGTTCGGGACCTCAGCGGGACAGAGGGCCGTGAGGCAGCCAGCCGCGCCTAGGAATCGTGTAACCGCGTGACACCAGCAGCACCAGGCGGGTCTCAACCGCGGCCCATGTGGGGCAGGAATGTTCTTGGGAGGACTCAAGAGGACTCCGACGCCGCGTGCCTGCGTGCCACGGTTGCGTGTGGCGCTCCCTCCCCCTTGCTTCCCTCCATCCATCCAATGGACGCTCCACCCATTCAGGCCGCTCAGGCATCACGTTGCGGTTCGCCGTCCCTGCCGGCGGCTGATTCCGCGGGCGTGGGGACCCGGCAAGCGCTCGCCGTATTCGGCCGTACGTTGGCCCGATGCAGGCGCCCGATGCAGTGCTGGGGCGTGCCGCGCATTAAGGGCAGGAACTTGTTGCGTATTGATTGCTACACAGACGCTAATAACACGAAGACTCACAAGAGCTTACATTTCCCTACAGCGCGTTGCCGATTTGTGCCTGAAACTCGCTGGCTGTCTGTCTCTTGTGCGCAGTATGGCGCGTTAGTTAAAACCTCAGCCTACTCATACTCTTGCTGTCAAGTAGCGAAGCAACATGGACTCGCTGGACACCGCGCAGCTGCGCGCAATCCTAGACGACACTCAAGCGTCTCTTGCAGCCGCGCTGGGACGCATTGAGGCCTTCCGGATACGCGAGAAGCAGATCATGAACGAGCTCTCGCAGCTCAGAGCGCAAGTGCACGGTGGAGAAACACCAGCGGGTCCACCCACACCGAGCGCGAAGCAGGCCCCGCCGAGTGCGCAGCCCGCTTCTGCGGGGCAATCTAAGCCTGTAGAGGAGAAGCCTTCCGCGCAGGAGGCTGCGCCTCCGAAAAAGGCGGGGGCCCAACCGGCGTGGACTAGCCCGGGCGGGCAACCGGTCTACGTGACCAACATCAGCGGCGACTACCCGATTCACATCATCAGCGGATCGAAGAAGGTGATTACCAGTCTATTAGGGGCTATTAGGGGCTATTTGGGGCTATTTGGGGCTATTTGGTAGGGGAGAGCGAGTCCGGCGGTCACCCGCGCTGGCGCGGTTGAAGCTCCCAGCAACAGCCGGCAGCTCGCCCAGCCTGGCCCAGCGGGGCGCGCCCTGGACCCCTGCCCAGCCACCCTCCCCTGCCGTCAGCCTGCGAGCTGCCACCACCACAGCAGCATCTGCACCTGCACGCCTGCGCGCTAAGCCCACCCTGCGCTGGTGCCGCCACGCCACGCCACTCCACCGCCCGTCTCCGCCCACTGCCTTCTCCCTGCTCCCTGCACGCCCTCCCCTCCCCTCCCCTCCCCTCCCCTCCCCGCCAGGTGCCGGGCAGCCTGGTGGTGACGCCCGAGTACGTGGATTTCGTGGAGGTGAAGGCGCGTGTGCGGCAGGAGGAGTTCGTGGGCATCAGCACCGTCAAGACGGACAACGCCAAGGTAGCTATAGCTCTAGTACAAGGGCGGGGGAGAGCGGGGCGAGAGGGGGCGCGGATCCGGGGTGGCGATGCGCCAGCACCTGGGGCGCATGCACAGAGTTTTTGTGGGCGGGATGGCGGGGCACTAGGGTTTCGGCATGCACACGCACTCCTGTTCCGGTATAGTTGTCCCGGCGGCTCTGAAGGGCGCTTGATGGCTCGTCGGGGCCATCCTTGGGGCCGCGCGGGAGGTACTAAGGGTATGCTGCGCTCCGCCGCCGCGCCGCCGCGCGCCGCCGCGCCCCCGCGACGCAGGCACGGGGTGGCGGCGGCGGCGGCCTGTTCGCGTGTTGCCTAGCCCCGCCCGCTGACATGCCGGGTGCTACCGCTGCCGCTGCTGGTTGCAAGGACCCGGACGAGGAGGAGGGCGCGGGCGACCAGGCCATGGGCGTGTGGCAGATCCTGTGGAGCAAGAGCGGCGTGCCGCAGCGGCAGGCCTTCGAGGCGTCCGTAGCAACGTGCGTATACGGCGGGGGCGGGGCGGAGGGGCGGCGATGCTGTGGGGACGCAGCGGGGGTGCCGGGGCAAGGGGCTTGGGCCGTGGGGCGGGGCCGGGGGCTGGGGCGAGCCGACCGGGAGGCAGTGCGGTGGATGGGGCAGCATGGGCAGTCTGGCCCGTGTGTCTGCGGCGAGCGCGGTGCGTCCACGGGTGCCTCCAGCCCAAGTGCTCATGATGCCTACCCTGCTGCACTTCTTTCACCATCTTTGCAACACCCACATGTCCTGCACATGTCCTGCACATGTCCTGTACAGGCGGGAGGCGCTCCACCGCTGCACACAGCGCTGGCTGGGGAACGTGGACGAGGGGGGGCCAAAGCAGAAGAACGTCGCGGTGGAAGGCTCGTGAGTCGTGGGCGCAACGCATGGGCAGCTGGCTGGATTGGCGGGCTAGGAGAGCGACTCAGGGGGCCGGGCAACGCAGGGCACGGCAGGACGTTCTCGCGCGGTGTGCCTATCATCTCGGACTTCTGCCTGTGGGCGCCCGGCCTCCCGCGCGTCGAGACGCGCCCACCCCGGCCGGCCCTGTGCACCCCTGCCAACACCAACACCAACAACCCGCCCCCTCCCGACCCACCCATCCCGCACGCACACACGCACACGGCCGCAGGGAGCTGGAGATCGCGGTGCCGCGCAACCTGATGGTGGGCGACGCCACGCTGACGCTGGTGGGCGACGCCAGCGCCATCCTGACCGAGGGCCACGCGCGAGCGCTGGCCAGCGCCGTGCCGCCCATGGAGCGCATGAAGGAGTGGACGCTGTCCTACTCCACCACCAAGCACGGCATCAGCCTGCAGACGCTGTACCGCAAGGCGGTGCCGGGCATGGCCACCATCCTGCTCATCCGGGACTTCGGGGGTGAGCGGGGTGGGGGGCGGGGTGGCCGTGTGTGTGGGTTGTGGGACGGGGGTTAGTTTTCTCCAATTCCCAAATCAACCAAACCCATGTGCGGGGGGCTTGGGGGTGGGGTGGGTGAGTGGTCGGGGGGTTGCAAAGATGACAAAAAGAGGTGTAGCAGGGTAGACAGCTGTGGGTGGCTAGGGGTACAGCGGGTGTGATTGGCCGGGGGGAAGGGGGAAGCCGCCGAACTGGGGGATAGGCCTGTGGGAAGGCGTGCGGGACTGCCTTTGTAAGACCACCCGCGGCCCAAGCAGGCAGCGCAGGAGTACACCGGGTTGCTGGCAGCACCCAACTCGAACCCCCGCACACCGCACCACGCTTCCGCTGCCTGCCCACCGCAGGCTACACCTTCGGCTGCTACACGCCCGACAGCTGGCACGTGTCGCCGCGCTACTACGGCTCGGGCGAGACGTTCGTGTTCCAACTGGAGGTGAGGGCGGCTGGGCGGGAGTGGGGAGGAGGTCCGGCGGTGAGGGGCGGGGAGGTGAGTGGGTGGAGTGGAGTGGAGCGGAGGGGAGGGGAGGGGCGATGCGGGTGGCTTGCTGCGCTTTGGGGGTAACACCTCGCCGACCCGCCTCCACCCACCTCCCCACGCAGCCCTACCGGGTGGCCTACCCTTGGCGCTCCATGTCCAAGGACAAGAACGACTTCTTCCAGTACGGCACGCCCGAGTGCCTGGCGGTGGGCGGCCTGGGCCACTTCGCCATCTGGGTGGACGCCGACCTGCTGCAGGGCAGCAGCGGCACGTGCGGCACCTTCGGCAGCCCCTGCCTGGCGCACAGCGAGGAGTTCAAGGTGCACATGGTGGAGATGTGGCAGGCCACGCAGGGGTAGGGGGTAGGGGGCAGGAGGGTGGAGGATGGAGCAGGAGGATGGAGGAGGAGCAGGGTTGAGGAGGGGTGCGAGGGTGAAGCGATGGGGCAGGGCGCGGGCGAGAGTCAAGGGGGCAGGGGGATGGACATTGCGAAGGCGGTTGGAGATGACCTGCCAGCGCCTGCTTTCGGTGAAGAAGTATATGGAAAGGGGGCATGTTTGTTTGGGGGTTCGCATGCGCGCGTGTTTGATACGAAGAGCACGTGCAGGCGTGCTGTGATGCAAAGGTGTGTTGACGCAAAGGTGTGAGGCCGCGCTCCCCGGCTGCTTGTGAAGCTAGGAGCGAGCAGCCTCGCTGGTCTCGTAGCTAGTACTGTGCAAGTATCATGTCTGTGGTTTGGAGCGCGCGGCCAAAATGTCAAATGAAAGGTCGCTTATGGTGTATGGACTCGGATGTGCTGGGTGCCTAATGCCAGCTGAAGAAGACTGAACCCCTGAAAAGTGGCGGAATCAAGTGGGCGTGACTGCAGCGTGCTGTATCCTACATAGCCGGTTGCAGCACCCCCGCTCTCTTGCAAGCGCGGCGCTTCCATGTGCACGTCACCTCCTCCCCGCAATGTGTCCACCGGACTTGCTCAGTGGCTCCGAGCCCAATCGCACACACATCGGTATGGAGCAAGCATGCCACGCCCGCAAGGCCGAACCTACACCCAGTCAACGCCCCACGCTGCTTCGCGTCCATGCGCGCTGGCGCCGCCAGCCGCGCAAGCGACGACATGACCGCACCGCACCACGGCCCACCCGCGTTGTGTCCATGCGCCACCTCCTGCATCCCCGCCACCCAAGTCCGACCCCGGCACCGCAAGCCCGCCCGCACCACCGCCTGCTTGCCACTTGAAACAGACCCACTCCACCACCCGCCGTCCTATTGCGGTGCGGTACGCCCACCTCATCGCCACCGCCCCTCACACCACCCTCACCGCCCTTACTGCGCCTTCTTGCCCTCCGCTTGGAGGTCCGTGAACTCCGGCTGCGAGCTGGGCGCAGCGCTGGGCGCCGCCGCCGCCGCCCCCCGCCGCGTCAGCTCCGTGAACTTGCCCCGCCCCGGCGTCCCGCCCGCGGCGCCGCTGCTGCTGGCGCCGTCTACTGTGTACGCCGCGGCGCGGCCCTCGCCGGCGCCCTGGCCTTGCCCCTCCTGGATGCTGTGCAGGATCTGTTGCACCGACTCGGTGGTCTTCCGGAGCACCTGCAGACCGCGTGCAGGCCGCATGCAGCCGCAGCGTGCACACACGGGAAAAGGTACTTGAAGCGGGCTGCGGATGGCGCAGGGGGCAAAACGCCGAGAAGCCTCGCGTGTGGCGGTTGGCGGCCGGCACTGAGAGCACAAGCACTGCGCGTGTGCGGTGATTTGCCTCCAGCCATTTGTACCGTACAGTCTGCACACACGGCCCTCTGTGCCGCCAGACCCCCACGCACCCGTGCGCGCGTCACGCCGTTTCGTCCTCTGTCCCGCCGCCCCTGCACACTCACCGACTTGCAGGCGGGCAGCACCTTGTGGCTGAGGCTGATGGCGCCCGGCAGCGCGCCGCGCGCCAGCTCCCGCTCCACATCCAGTTCCACGTACAGGCTGCGTGCGTGTGTTGGGAATTAGCAAGGAGGGTCAAGGAATGGGTGAGAGACAAATATTTACTTGTGTGCGGATACCGGTATGTGCGTATCGGTATAACAGCTCCCCAGGCTCCCCGATGCCGCTCTGCCGCTCGCTCTCATGCATATGCCACACACAACGGCCCCCCAGTGCATCCTGTACCGTTTTTCCCACCCATCCTTGCAACCCCCACCCCACCCCACCCCGCTCTGCCCTGCCCCGCCCCGCCCCACGCCGCGCACCTGCGCAGGAAGAGCACCAGCACGCCCACCACCAGCAGCAGCAGCGGGTTGAACAGCAGCGCCATCGCCTCGTTCCAGCCCAGCGCGAGCATGGCCGCGATGGCCCACAGCGGCGGCAGCCGGTTGTTGGCCAGGCGGTTGGCCTGCTGCGCGCTCAGCGCCTGCTGCACCGCCACGTTGCTGTACGACATGAACTCGCGCCAGGAGGTGCGCACGTCGTGCGGCGCCAGCAGCACGCGCGACTCGTCGGACACGCCCGGCCAGGCGGCGGCGGACAGCAGGTCCAGCGCGCCGTGGTGGTTGGAGGCGGCGGCGGCGGAGGATGCGTCGGTGGGAAGGGCGGAGGAGGAGGAGGCGTCGGTGGAGGGGGTCGCGTCCGCGGAGGAGGAGGTGCGCGCCAGCTGCAGCACCGCCGCCTCGATGGCGTCGCCTTGCGTGTGTTGGTGGTGGGAAGGAGGGAGGTGGTGGGAGGGTCGGGGAGAGCGGAGGAGGGCCTGCGTGCGTCCCAGGCGGCGTCCCAGTCCCTAGCCCCGCCACCGGGCACGTGCCCTTGCACGCCCCGGCCCCCTCCCCTTCACAAAAGACAAGGACGGGGCGCGCCGCGCCTCCTCATCCCTTCGCCCACCCCGTCCCACCCCCGCTCACCCTGCTCGCCGCCCGGCTGCGCCTTGGCCGCCTCGCCCGGCGGCGGCCGCAGCACCGCCAACTGCGCCAGCACGTTGGCTGCGGCCAGGCGGGCGGCGGTGGCGATGGCGGGGATGTCGTCGCGGGCGCCCCACATGCGCGGGGCGCGCGACTCGTCCTGCGAGAACACCTCCTGGAACCTGCGGCGGGAGGCGGTGGTGGTGGCGACGGTGTGGTGGGAGGTGGTGATGGTGCGGGGAGGTGCGGGGTGGTGGTGATGGTGGCGGTGCGTGGCGGTGGTGGTGGTGCGCGAGGGGTGCAGACAGCGTCAGCAGCTGAGGGAGCATGCAGCTCCGAGGCCAAGCCTCCAGCCGCAGTCATGCTTCGCAGGCGGCCCTCTCTGTCCATCCCCGCCCCTGCCCTGCCCCTGCCCCTGCCTCCCGACACCCACCCGCCCAGCCCCACCCGACCGCACCTGTCCTTCATGCGGCTGAGGCGCGTCAGCGCCGCCTCGCGCACGTGGCCCTCCATGGACGCCCGCGCGCGCGCCCGCAGCCCCTCGCTCAGCGCCGCCGCCTCCTCCGCGCCCAGCCCGTAGCCCGCCAGCCCCGCCAGCAGCTGCTTGTCCGCCGCCGCCGCCGCGTCGCGGCACACGCCGTACAGTTTTGGCCACATGCCGGGCCCGCACACCTCCAGCAGCGCGATGACGGGCGCGGACAGCAGGCTGGCCAGGTGCTTCTCGGCGCGCGCCACGGCGGCCGCCACGTGCTCCGACCGCACCTTGCCGATGTGGCCGTCCAGGGCCGCCTCCAGCGCGGCCGCCTCCGCGGCGCCGTCCCAGGGCGTGCCTGCGGCGCCGCAGGCGGCGTGTGTGTTGGTGGTGTGGCGGCGTGTCGGCGGCGGGGGCGGCCGTCTGCGCCCGCACCCAAACCCATGCGTCCCCGACCCATTCATCACAGCACAAGGCTGGGTACACACCATCACGGGCTGTGCACGCTCTCTCCTTCCCCCATGAAGCCCACAGTGCAAGGACCGCCCCGCGCCCTCACCCTGGATGTGCAGGTGCTTCTTAAACGCCGCCGCGAAGTCCTTCACCGCCGCCGCCCGGCACGCCGCCGCCGCCGCAACGAAGCCGCCGCCGCTGCTGGCGGCGCCGCCCGGCAGCAGCGCCAGCTTCAGCTCCTTCTCGAAGCTGGTCAGCACCGCCGCCGTCTGGGCAGCGACCTGCGGCACCGCGTGAGTGCGCCCACATGCAACCCACAACGCCGGTCAACTGCTGCGCTTTGTGTGATGGCTCTGCCCCTTGCTTGTGTTCACCGGCTATCCGCCCGCCCACCCACCTGGCCCTACCAGCCCCGCAGAGGCAACCCCACCGGCTCCTGTCTACCCCGCTATACACTTATCTTGCCATCCTTGCAACCCCACCGGCCCGCCCCAACGGCCCGCCGCCCCCCGCCCCCGCCATATCCCGCCGCCCCCCCACCTGCGCCTGGTACACGGGCTGCACCGCCGCCAGCAGCCGCTTGGTGAGCTCCTCGTGCTTGGCCTCGCGCACGTGCGCGTCGAAGTACATCGCCTCCGCCTCGTAGCTGTGTGAGCGTGTGAGCGTGATTGTGAGTGGAGGGTGGGCGTGGTGGGCGTAGAGGGTGGATGGGTGGTTCGGGGGGCAAGCGGATTGTAGTGTGCCTTAGCAGAGTGGGCGGACGAGAGCCCCGGAGGTGTGTGGTCAGCTGAGGCAACCATGAGCTGCGGCCACGCTTGGAGCTGCGCGCATCCCGGTCGGCTCCCTTCGTCCGCGCCGCCTTACCCCTGCTGCCGCACTCCCCCGAATTCCGAGCCCACCTTTGCCGCTCAACAGTCCCACTCCCGCCGACCCACCCACCCCACCCTAGCCCGCACCAGCCTCAGCTCCACCGCCCCGCCCCAGCCCTCCACGCTCCCGCCCCCACCGCCCCCACCGCCCCCCCCCCCTCCCCTCCCCTCCCCGCCCGCGCGCTCTCACCCCTTGACGCAGCTGTCCATGAGCCCCGCCGCCTGCGCGCCGAAGCCCTCCACGGCGCCCAGCCCGCCCGCCTCCTGCAGCCCCGCCCAGGCCTGGTCACCGGCGAAGGCGCGCAGCTGGTCCTCCATGATCTCCTGGCAGCGGATGTTGGCGACCATCACCTGCAGGGGGGAGGGAGGAGTTCCATGCATGATTGGCGTTGCCGATGGCCATCATGCAGTCCAGCAGGAGAGGGAAGTAGGCGGCCAGGAGGTAGCCGTCCATGCGAACGGCAGGCACTTTGTGGTGGTCAGCAGCTGATTGCCTGGACAGTAGTGTCAAACCCCCACCCTCGCCCCAGCCCCAGCCCCTGCACGCAGCTGCAACCGCACGCACACCACGCACGCGGACGGCTGAACCTCGAGGGGCGCACCTTGTGTGCAGGCAGGTTGAGGTCCTTCTGCGAGCGGATGACGTCCCAGATGTTGTGGATGCTCAGCGCGAAGGCGTCGCCGGGCAGCTTCTCGTCGCCGCGGACCAGCGTGTCCTCGGCTGCGCGCGCAGGGCACAGGGCGGCACAGGCTTCAGACAGGGTCCTGCAGTCTTGCACCGGCGCCGCGCCGCACGCGCTAGGCCCATCACTCGGCACACTGGCACCCCGTTGCCCCCCGATACGCGGTCGTGCCCCTCCCGCGTCACCCACCAAACCTGCCACACTCCACCCAACCACCCTTGCAAACCCCTCCCACCACCCCCAACACCAAACCCGAGCCGCCCCGCGCCCCCGTCTCCCCGCCGCCGCCCCGCGCGAGCCCGCCGCTCACCGTCCGGCGCGAACCGGCGGCGCAGGTGCACCGCGTCCGCCTGGAAGTCCTCATAGCGCTCCTCAAAGTGCGACAGAGCCGCGTACTGGACCTGCGGGCGGGCAGCAGCCGGGGGGCAGGCAGGCAGGCAGGCAGGCAGGCAGGCAGGCAGGCAGGCAGGCAGGCAGGCAGGCAGGCAGGCAGCGCGCGGCGGCATGGACATACGGTTCTTGCATACAAGCATGCTTGCGCAGAGCTCTGGATGCGTGGCAGGCAGGCTGCACACCAGCCCTTCGTCCACCTGCCGCCTGCTGGCAGCCGCGTCCCAAACTGCAGCAGGCGCACCGGGCTCCCGAGCCCCGCCCTCACCTCGCTCCCCCCCACCACCTCGCGCGCCGGCCCCACCCACCCACCCACCCACCAGCCCACCCACCCTACCTCGAAGAAGTCGGTCATGCGGGACCCGGTGTAGGCGGCGGGCTTGGCGATGGAGTCCCACATGCGGTCCAGGTCCGCCTCCAGCACCTCGGTCAGCTTGGCCAGCGGCGTCTTGGTCTTGTCGCGGATCACGAACAGCAGCACCGTCTTCTTGCGGTCGGGCTCGGGCGCGAACAGCTTGAGGTTCACCTGCAGGCGGCCGGGCGGTGGCGGTGGCGGTGGCGGTGCGGGTGGCAGGCAGGCGGGCGAGGGCGGGGGTGGGAAGGCGAAGGCGTGGGCGCGTGCGAAACGGGGGGTGGTACTGGGCGTACGGTGCCGCAGACACGCCGCTGCGCAGCACGCGATGGCACGTGTGCGCGCCGCTGCCGCAGCGGCCTGCCCGCGCGCCTTTCTTCCCTTCCCCGAATGGCGTGTTAGCCCTGCTGTCTCCTCAAGCCGGCCGGCTGCGTGGGCTGGCGCCGCACCTGGAAGATGGTCTTGAGCAGCGGCTTGCCGGAGCCGTGCTCGCGGCCGATGTCGTGACACCAGACGTTCACCAGCAGGACGTCTGCCACCGCCAGCGCGAACAGCGCGCTCTGGCGCTCAAAGTTGGTGTCATCCTCGCCGCGCTCGCGGCCGTCGCTGCCCTCCAGGTCCATCACCAGGACGGTGGTGTCCGCCACCTTGGGGGACTTGGACATCCAAATACCCTTGGTGGTCTGCCCACGCCCCTCCATCGCGTCCATCATCTTGAAATCCGTGCCGAACTGCGCAGCGCGAGTGCCATATGTACACGCTCAGGCACGCCACCTGTTAAGGCCGGAACCAACGATGCCGACCCCGCGCCAAATTTCAGTCGCTCGACCGACGCACCACGTAGTTGAGCAGCGTGCTCTTGCCAGAGCTCTGGGGTCCCATAATGGCGACGACCGCATAGTTGGTGCGGCATTGCGCGAGCTCGTTCTTGTCGACGAAGGACTGAACGCCCGCTGACTCAAACTCGCCATTGCCGTTGATCACTTGCACTATCGCAGCCATATTATAAGAATGCCAGGCAGGTACAAGGCGCCCGGCAGTGTCTATTTGCGCGGGGCAGGCTGCGGGCAAAGTCAAGAAGCTGATTGGCCCCATTCCGAGCCTGGTTTCGCCAGGGCAGCTCGCACGACCCCTGAACCCGCTTTATCAAATAGCGAATTATCCAAGTATTTGACCATCCACCAGCCTGAACTGCCAACTGAGTGCAACATTCGATCACTTGCTGTCTTGAAACAGACTCCACGCTGAATGTTAACACGCTGAGGTAGCCCGGCACAGCTGCGAATATGGCCGACCTGCCGGTCTCGCGGAGCTATAGCGGGCAGGGAAGTCTGGGGCCTCGCCCGAGCATGGGTATGCAGCTCAAGTCGCAAGTGTCTGGGGCAGGCGCTGCCCCGCAGCGGCAAACGGATGTGCTGTACATGTCGGAGCTGCTGTCCTACAGCCTAGACCGGTTGAGGAAGGTGCGCCGGGGAGCTTTTGCAACCGCTGTGCGCCCTCGCGGAGGGCCAGGGTGGAGGGTGCCAGGCTGGCACGGGGCACACCACCGCGCCCACGGTGCAGTCCACAGCAACTTGCGCAACGAGCACCCAGCGTGCTCACGCCCATAGCCGAAGCTTCAGGAATTCAGAGCGCAAGCGCAAGGGCCGCACCTGCCTGCTCAGCGTGGCCGCTCTCCGCTGACACCTGGCCGCGACCGCGGCACGCTCCACCCAAACCTCTCCCCCTCCCCCTCATTCATTCATTCATGGCTCCCCAGGAGCCGGAGGTGCTCAAGTCGGAGAAGGAGCAGCTGGAGCGCAGCCTGCAGACCACGGCCGTGTCGCAGTACAGCGCCTTCCTGGACGCGGCGGGCTGCCTCACCTCCATCAGCAACGAGCTGTCGGCGGTGTGCGAGCACCTGGACTCGCTGCTGCAGGTCGGGCCGGCCGCGTGTGTGTGCGTGTACGTGTGTGTGTTAGAACAACACGGGATAGGGGAAACGGAGGCCACTAGGTATGCAGCGCATGGGCGGTCGCGCGCGCGGGCGTTGCCTGAGGGTATACTTAGCCTGGACCAACCTGCCGACACCTGTGTGTGCGTGACTGTGTGACTTCGCCACTAACGCCACTACTGCCGGTGATGCGGGTGGTGAACATTGGGGGAATGGCGGTGTGCGAGGGTACCAAGGCCAGGCGTATGGGGGCGGGGATAGGCGGCAGCCTTTCGCGGCATAAATGGGGGTCCGAGGGAAGGGCCTGGCACGGCAGGGTGGTTTCCAAGGCACCACCTACGCGTACGCGCTGGGAGCGCCTTGTGGGGCCAGGGCTGGGCATGGCCGTCCCGCCTGCAACCTACCATGACGTCTCCGCCCACCTGCCCACCTCGTGCACACGCACAGGCCACGCCGGAGCTGGCGTCCGCCTGCGAGTCGTTCTCCACCAACGCGGCGGCGGTGCAGGAGCAGTACGCGCACAACAAGCAGCTGGCCAGTGAGTGGGGCGGCGCAGGGGTAGCAGGGGCGGCGGAGGACCGGGCTGGGCCAGGCCGGGCCGGGCCAGGCCAGGGGCTGACAGCGGCGCCGTGGCACCATCGTTGCTGACGACCAACTGCACCGCGCGCGCGGCACACCTCATCTCCCTCCCCCTCCCACGCCTTCAATCCCCCACACCGCCCCGCCGCCCCCCCCTACCGTCTACCACTTTCTTAACTAATGATGAATGTAACCCCTCCCCCACACTCTTAATTAACCATGCTTGGAATCCCCTCCCCCACACACACCGCCCCCTCCATGCCCCGCAGCCAACCAGTCCGCGCTGATGGAGCTGCTGGAGGTGCCGCAGCTGATGGACACGTGCGTGCGCAACGGCGTGTACGACGAGGCGCTGGACCTGCAGGCCTTCGTCAGCCGCGTAGGGTTGCTGCACCCCGAGGTGCCCGTCGTCAAGCTGCTGCTGCGACAGGTGCGGCGCGAGGGGGGGCGCCGGCGGGCGGGGGGGGGGGGGTTGTGGACACCAGCCCAAGCTTGCGGGGGTTAACCGCCCATGTGAACGGTCAAGTGCCGATGTCCAGTGGCTCAGCGGGGCGGGGGCGCGGCAGTGACGCTGGTGGCGGCTGCTGAAGCTTGGAAGAGGAGGGCGGGGCGGCAGAGAGCGCACAGAGCGGGGTGCCGACGCAGTGCGCATACATGGGGCGTGGCGCATGAAACACATGTAGGGGTTGGCTGGCGCCGTTGGGGGATGCCCTTACCGACGCGGCAGCGTGTGTTGGACTGCCGGCCCTGTCCTCCGCGTGTTGGTTGCGCAGGTTGCGGATGTGGGCAACAGCATGCTGCAGCAGCTGCTGGGGCGGCTGCGCACCAACATCCAGCTGCCCGAGTGCCTGCGCGTCATGGGCTATCTTCGCCGCATCGGTGAGGCAGGCACCGGCCGGGGGAAGGGGAAGGAGGGCAGCCGTCCATGTGACGGGTTCATGGGTGAAGGTTGTGAGGTGCCGGTGGAGGGGCGGGGCTGTGCATGCCAGTCCAACTTGGCAACAAGGTGGGGAGTGGAAGGGCGCGGAGGAAAGCGTGGGGGAGCCAGGGGCCGAAGGCAGCTGGCAGGAGCACACACGTAACTGCGCGCGCGCGAAGGCGGCTTTGTTCCGTCTGGTGTGGTTTTGTGTTTAACACACACGCACATGCACACATACACATACACATGTTCACCACACCGCGCCAACCTCCCCCCCCCCCTCCCCATGTGCAGGCGCCTTCTCGGAGGCGGAGCTGCGGCTGCAGTTCCTGCAGTGCCGCGACGAGTGGATCGGCGGCCTGCTGGCGGACCTGGACGACGGCGACAGTTACGAGTTCGTGAAGCACCTCACGGACGTGCACCGGCTGCACCTGTTCGACGCGGTCATGCAGTACCGGGCCATCTTCTTCGACACCGCGCCCAGCGGCGCCTCGGGCGGCGTGGTGGGTCGGTGTGGCGGGGGTTGTTGTGAATGCCAGCCCAGTCCGACCCAAACCCAGCGCGGGAGTAGCCGTCCGTGCGGGCGTGGGAGAGGGGGGCGCGGAAAGGGGCCTTGTGCGCGGAAGGGTCGCAAGGGATGGGCCAGGGTCCGACGGCGTGGCTGTTTGGCGTGTGCGTGGGGCAAACACGAGGACTCCAACCGAGGCGCCCTCGATGCCTCGCCCACCGGCGCCGCCGCCTCCACCACCACCACCACGCCTCCCGCGCCCGCCGCCGCAGGACGGCGCCGGCGCCGCCGCGCTGACGCCCAACCTGCGCGAGACGTCCATGCTGTACAGCTGGGTGCAGCACCGGCTGGGGCTGTACCTGGAGCAGCTGCGCAAGCACCTGCCGCACATCACCGAGGGCGGCAACCTGGCCTCCGTCATCGAGCACTGCATGGTGAGGGAGACAGAGAGAGCCCCCTCCCTGCGCCTCCTTTTTCACTCAACACATTCGCCTGTTTGGTTGTGTTTCTGGGAAAGGGGTTGTGTGGACGATGGGCAGGCAGCAGGTGGCCAAAGCTGAACATGCATACGCACGTGCACGTGTGCGGGCTGCGGGACGCGGTGTCGCGCGCACCGCGCCGTGTGCGTCGGCAGACGCGGTGGGTGGGAGTAACCCCGGTGAGAGTAACCCCGGTGGGTACCCTGAGCCTCATCCATCCTCCCCCCACCACGCCACCCCCCCCGCCCCCCACACACACATACACCACCACCACCTCCCCCGCAGTACTGCGGCTCCTCGCTGTCGCGCGTGGGCCTGGACTTCCAGGCGCTGCTGCTGCCGCTGTTCGAGGCGTGCGGCCTGCAGCTGTTCGCAGCGCACCTGTCCAACGCCGTCGACGGCTTCAACCTGCGGCTGGAGTCGCACAAGTGGGTGCCGCTGCCGGCGCCCATGATGGGCCGCGGCCGGGCGGCGGCGGCGGCTGCGGCGGCGGCGGCGCCGCAGCCGGCCTCGCCTTCGGCGCCAGGGGCGCCAGGGGAAGGTGCGCGCGGCGGCGGGTGCGGGAGGAGGCAAGGGATGGCGGGCTGAAGGCCTGGCTGGTGCGTGGGCAGAGGGCTAGCCTCGAACGGTTGTAGCGGCCGCGCCTCGCCTAACACCTTCTGCTTGATTGCGCGCAGGGCAACCAGGCGAGCCGGGCGCAGCGGAGGGCGAGGCAGCCGTCAGCGGTGGCGGCGCAGCCACCGCCGCGCCCGGCGCGGCGCCGCCTGCCTCCGGCGACGACGAGTCGGCGCCGCCCTACGTCATCATGGAGCACCTGCCGCTGGCCGTGTACGTCAACGGCGTGCTGACGGCGCTCAACGAGCTGCGGCACTGCGCCATGCTGTCCGTCAGCAAGCCGCTCGCGGGGTGAGAGAGCGCGCAGGGAGGGGGGGCACGGGGGCGCCCTGGATGCGCTGCGTGCCTGCGTCGGGGCTTTCTTGCGGGCATTCCTGTGTTGCGGGGGTTGCAGGAATGCCGGCGAGCGCGCCGCCGATGTGTCGGCCTGCTGCCGCGTGCGCACCCCACCCACCCACCCACCCAGCCGACTCCAGCCCCCACCTGCCACCCAACAACCGCCAACTACCACAATCACGCCACGCCACCAACGCAGGCTGCTGCAGACGGCGCTGGAGCACGCGGCGGGCAGCCTGGTGCACTACCGGCACACGCACGCGCTGGCCGGCAGCGAGCTGGCGTTGTTCAAGGGCTGCGTGCGCTGCATGCTGGACGTGGTGCTGCCCTTCCTGACCGCCGCCTTCAGCCGCGTGTTCGCGGCGGGCGCGGGCAAGGTGGACGCCAGCGCGGGCGCAGGCCTGCTGCGGCAGCTGCTGGCGGAGATGTGAGCGGCGGGGGCGCGGGGTGGGGGTGGGGGTTGTGGTGGTGGTGAGGTGAGGGAGGAGGGAGGGCGATGGTGCTGGCGGCAGGGAGGTGGAGGTGGAGGTGCAGCCCGTGTGGCCGTGGTGAGGCGCGGGGCGGTGGGTTGCGGCGGCAGTGGCGGCAGTGGCGGTGTGAGGCACAGGGGTTAGCGGCTGCGCTGCTGGTGCATTGTGGAGCGCCCGAGCGCTGGGCGCAGCTGGGTGATGGCGGCGCGGGCAATGCAGGTTGTGTTCAGGACGCCTCAGAAGCCTCAGCACATTGCGGTGAGGGTAGATAGTCATAAGGGCGCGCGTGTCCCGTCTAGATGCGTTCGCGTCTCGAAAGCACTTCGATGACACGGTAACGCGAGACGCAGATGTGTGTGCTGGTGGCGAGACCACTTGGGCCGCGGCGTTTCATCTTCAGATCCAGGTCAGCGTGCGGCTCGTGCTGCGTTGCGTCATGTAAGCTGACCTCAGCAGCATGTCGAGACAAAAACCCGGGCCAGGGGTGACCTGGGGTGACTCGGGCGCACGGGCGGCGAGCCACCCGGTGCAGACGCAGAAGCCAGCACTCGGGCAGAACGAAGCAGAGGCCCGGAACAGCGCATTTGAATGGCCAGGGGATTGCTGGTCAAGGTTGCCCAAGTGCGTGACACGAGCGACCATGGACTGGGGCGTGCGGTGGCGTGCCTGGACCTGCCGGACAGCCCAGACCTGCCCGCGCTCGCTGTGCCGCCTGCGCCGACAATGCACTGCATATGTTGCTGGCCGTGACACAGCAGTCATACAAAGCCGCGCCTTGTGACACAGGCTGGCAACTGAAGTTCCGTGCAACCGGGTTGCTGCAATGCTGCACCTCCCGCTGTTGCTCAGCACGCTGCGGATGTCCGTCTGCCCAGCATGCAAGCGGCGGCCTGCCACCGTCTGTGGCAGGGATGCCGATGAAAGGCCTTGATGCCTAGCCAGGGGCTGCCTGCCTCGCTGCCCCCTGCCGCTCGTGCCTCGCTGCCTGCAGCCACCAGCAGTCCAGCCCACATGCTGCGGTGCACCTCCTGCACACTGTTTTACACGCGGCCCCGTGAGGCACGCAGACACAAACGCTTCACGGTGACTGGCACCAGCGGGCGTCCCGTGTCGGCATGATTCAGCGCTGTCGGGCCCCGATCCCGTCTTGCCATGGGGTGATAGTTGGCAGGGTGAATTGTGCATTCGTGCAGCGACGGCGCCAGGCGCGGGTGCGGCTGGCCGAGCTCGCCATCCTGCTCCCAGCTACCTGCAGGGGCGCCACTGGCTACCTCACAGCCTCGCCGCGAGACTGCGTGCTGGCTAGCCCAGCTGATCAGGCTGAGCCAGGTAGGGTCCGTGAGACCGTGACTGAAGTGCAGTTGCCCAAGTTGCCCGTCCCTTGAGGCGTGAGACAGGCTTGCGGCGCAGAATGGGGTCACGTTGTGCTGCATGCTGTTGGGTCCCGGAACGGCCCAGGAGCAGCATTGGGGATCAACCTAACTAGTTGTCAATGCGTTGGAACGATCCGTGAACAACGCATCAGGCGTGGTTCGCGGATACAAGACTGCGCTGGCCGACACCCATGGCACTGCCCGAGAAACGACCGTGCCCGCACTGGGGCAGATGTGTGGGTGGGCGGTAGTAGAGGCGCGTGTCAGTAACGTTAGTGCCGGCCTGGCGAGTCACTCCGCGGAAGCCAGACAACGAACGTGCGGCCAGACACGCCCAGGCACGTCCTTTCGCGCCACCAGGACCGGGAGAACCCGGCGAAGCTTCTTCGGAACCGGGCGAGCCGGGAGATGCTGACAAGTTGCACTCCATGTCCAAGCCCTAAGCCGTCTTAGGCCTGTAGGGTCATCAATTTGACTCCCTAACCAATGTCTCGGTCATTTTCATGCAAACTTATGAATTCTCTGGGCTATGTGCGGGTTTTGCGCTTAAAAACCGTCGTCATGTGTCGTCCCGCAATGCGAAATGCAAACTAGGTCTGATCCAGTTGATAAAGCTCAGAAGATGAAGAGAGATAAGCGCGAATAGTAGCGCAGTGCCGAAAAAGAAAAGGTGGTTTGTTTGCGGTTAGCAGGAACGCGTGCCGGCTGATCGAGTTGATGGAGTGATCGAGACAACGCGTGCCTCAATATTTAGGTTCTGATGGGAAACTCCAGGTATGGACGCCTGCGAGCGCAGAGGCGTTCCGGAGCCCGACTCCGACGTCTCTCTCGACGCGCGGCCGAATTCTCCTTGCGATGCTGCCTTTGATATACCTATAACTTTGGCTGACTGGCCGCCAGCGATCGGGTGCGAGCCCTTCCGTTGTTGGGCTGCATGGAGTGTGGTAGGACCTCCTGAGGACCTCCCCCTCTTATACAGCGAAATTGGGAATGCCGCGACACGCAAAGATTAATAAGAGCATTGTGCTTGCACTTCGAAACCAGGGTTGCCCTCTAGCTCTACTTGTTCGGACCGTCGAGAGGCCTGTCTTTAAGATGCTTACGGGCCACGGCCCGCAGCCCCAATGGGTGCCTGTGGGAGTCCCCTACGTGCCAAATGGTAAGCGAGAATCAACAAAGCGAGACAGCCGATGTGACCAAAGTCAAGTCGACGACGGAATTTACGCATTTCTCTTGGTCACAGGCATGATTGCGCCTGGGATGATGGCCCAGGGTATGGTGTTTGGTCCTGCCTATGGCTACGCGTCGCCAGGTGAGGGTCGGAGGTTTGCTTAGCAATCTGCAGGCATTCGCCGAAGCAAAGGTTGCTGCCTGCAGGCCCCATCGGTGCGGTGCCAACAGCCGATGGATTGAGGGGTGCGTATGCTTTCGGTGGAATGCCGACGGCGGTGCAGGGAGCGGACGAGGGTGAGTGAGGCGGTGTCGTTCTACCACCATAATAAAATTGCCGTTTCGACGCACCGGCTAGGCTCAGGCGACAGTTATTGATGCATAGTTCAACAATTTAGCATCGTTGCGCGGCAGCAGCTACTTTCCCGAGCTCCGTGTGTGCTCTCGGCGTGCCACGAGGGCACGAAACCACCGACACTTGCGCAGCCCGCCTGCGCTCCGGCACGCATCCCTTGATGCGCATTGCCCACTGTTTGGGGCCTCTGAAGCGTGCACACATTGTGTGCGGCGTGTGCTTATCCAGCTGCTGCACGCTCCAGGGCCACTCCGTGCCCAACCCCGCCCGTTGCTCTGCTCCCCCACCCGCAGTGGCTCTGGCGGAGCGGTTAAATGAGCTGCAGCTGGGGGGTCGGGGCCGAGGCCCTGTACATGGACCAGGCGGCTTCGCGCGCGGTGGACTGGCGGGTCCATCGGGCATGCCCGGGCCCTCGCTGCAGAGCCAGTTCTACTACACGACCGGGCCGCCGATGCAGATGCAGCAGCCGCAACAGCAGCCGCAGCAGCAGCCGCAGCAGCAGCTACAACAACAGCACGGCGGGCGAGGGCGCCAGGGCCGGGTGAGTGGTCACGCGGGCGGTGTCACTTGTGTTTGAACATGGGCGGCATGATGGGAAGGATGGGGCGGCGGATCCGCCGGGGCCCCAGCCACCTAGCTCACCGCGCACTCGATTCTTACTTTCCACCGCGCTGTCCCCAACCTTCAGGGCGGCCGCGGCGGCATGCCGCAGCAGCACAGCGGCCGGGGGCCTGGCCAGCAGCAGCAAAAGAAGAAGCGGCCACAGAAGGGCCTTGAGGAGAACATCAAGCGGACTGTGTACATCAGTTATGTGGACTGCGCCCTTACCGGTGAGTGCCGGCGGTGGCCGGGCTGGCGGACTGGCGGGTGGGGATGACACGCAAGTGGCGCGGGGACCTGATGATGCAGCGACATTACGGCGCACGCCAGCTGGGCAAGGGTACCGCATGGGACTGCAGTGAGATCATGGAACTGCTACCAGCAGTAGGGGGCCTGGCCTGCCTGTGTTGGGGCCGTTCAGCGCCAGGCGGGCCTCTCCCGTGCCCAACGCTGCTGTTGCGCCTGCCCCTGCACGCGGAAACCCTGCGCCGCAGAGGAGAACCTGGCCGCGTTCTTCTCCGACTGCGGGAGAATCCTGGACTGCCGCATCTGCGGCGACCCCAACAGCGCCATGCGCTTCGCATTCATCGAGTTCATGGACATCGAGTCCGCTACGAAGGTGGGCTGCGGCGGCGGTGGCAGCTGGCGGCAGGCGGGGGCAGAAGGAAGCTGCCGCGGCAGCCGTTACTGTACGGTGGCCATGTGAGGGCCTTCCTGAGTGTTGAGGGCAACATCGCAAGCCCCACGGCCGCGCGCTTGGCGGCTCTCGTCCGGGAGCGCGGCACAGACCGGGACGACGCCCGCTGCCGGCAGCCGGCAGCTCGCGGCTGCCAGGTGGTGGGCGTGCTGGGCCGTGCCACCCTGCCCCAACTGGCCAACACCCAGCCGACCACCGCCTTGCGCTCCTGTCCTCCCCACCCCACACCCCACACACCTCACACCACACCCCACACACCCGGCAACCCCTCAGGCGCTGGAGAAGACGGGCAGCGTGCTGGGCAGCTCGCCGCTGCGCGTGCTGCCGAGCAAGACCGCCATCATGCCCGTCAACCAGGAGCTGATGCCGCGCAGCGCGGACGAGGTGGAGCGCTGCAGCCGCACCGTGTACGCGGCCAACATCGACAAGAAGGTGGACAAGAACGACGTCAAGGCCTTTTTCGAGTCGCTGTGCGGTGAGTGCAAGTGCGTGCGTGCGAGTGCGGGCGCGAGTGCAAGTACGTGCGTGCGTGCGCCGGCGGAGCCCTGCACATGGCAGCCGGCGGGGCTGCCAGGTGCAGGGCTCCTGTGGTCCCGGCCTGGCGCGGCTGGCGCGGCTGTGCTGACGCGACCGTCCCTCGTGGCGCTGCGCGTGCGGGCCGGCCCACAGGCAAGGTGTCGCGCATCCGGCTGCTGGGTGACTACGCCCACTCGACGCGCATTGCGTTCGTGGAGTTCCACCACGCGGAGGGCGCGCTGGCGGCACTCAACTGCAGCGGCGCGCTGCTGGGTGAGCGGGCCGCGGGCCGGGGCGGTGGGGATGGGGCGCTCGGCGCGCACAGCGCGGCGGGGTGCAGGCGGCGGTCTACTCACTCAGCGGTCTACTCGGCGTTCTGGTGGGCTGCCGGGCCGCCGTGCACATGCCGCCGCCCATGAACGGCGGGCAGCGACTGGTAGAGCCGGCCCTGACCCTGCGTGCCTGCCCCGACCTCGCCGCTGCGCGCAGGCTCGCTCCCCATCCGCGTGTCGCCGTCCAAGACGCCGGTGCGCATAGAGGGCAGCAACAAGGACAGCGACGGCATGTCGTCGTCGGCGCAGAGCGTGCAGTCCATGCCCACCTCGCGGCCCTCGGGCGCCGGCAACAGCTTCGTCGCCGGCACGGCGCCGCCGCAGCAGGCGCCCGCGCCCGGCGCCGCCGCGGCCTCGCCGGAGCCTGCGGAGCCGGCCGCGCCGGAGGCCGAGGAGGAGCCGGCGCCGGCGCCGGTGCTGACGCCAGCGGCGCCGCAGCAGGTGCAGGAGCAGGAGGATGCGGACGAGCGGCCGCAGGCGCAGCAGGAGTAATGCGCGCGGCGTGGCGCGCCTGGCATGGCGTGGCAGTAGTTGCCAGGGGGCTTGTCGGGGGTGGGGCGGGGGGCGAGCAGCACAGAGTTTTCGGCGTGCCGACAGTTAGCTACGCCTGAGAGCGACTCCGCGCCCCGTCGTGTGAATTTGCACACGGGGTGGCGCGCATCCTCGTGAGGTTTGCACATCAGTAGGGGTTAACCACGGACTAGCACATGCTAGCGGTAGAGGATACCGGACGGAAATACGTCATTCTTCGCCCCTCCGCGCCTCGCGGAGCGTTTTGCCTTGCGTTATTTTGTTTGCTGGCTGCGCTGGTGACGGCAGCCCGCGCCGCCACTGGCTGGCTGGCTGCCCGAGGGGGCCGGCGGCGCATGCGGGGCAGTGTCACAGCACAGTCTAGCCGGGGCTTGGGCACAGCCGCACGCATGTGCTGGCGGACAGGTACTTGCGTCGGGCGCTGTGGGGCGGGGGCCGATCTGCGCGCCGTGTGTGTGCGCGGTGGCGGTGCTGCTGCAATGATGCGCGGACGGGCACACTGGTTTGATGCCGCGGCATGCGGAGTTTAATGTGTGCGTGATGAATTAGTATGCGGCTTTTAAGTAGCGATGGTAGCATCGTCCATGGCCTTAGCCGCTAGCATACACACAGACACCCTCGCACGCAAGCACGCACAGTAACAGAAGCTGCACATCAGCACGTGGAAATACGCGGGTCCTGCAATGCCGCCTGGAAAAGATGTGGACGCGCCACAACAGACCAGGCGCATCCCGCTTGCTTTGCTGTGCGAGGTTGATGTGTGTGTCAAGCTTGAAGGTGGGGGATTTAGCAAGGACTTCTTGGTTTAATGAGGATCGGTGATGCGTACAAGACTTAACGTTTTGTTTTGACACGGTTGGTGCTCGGAGATGAGGCAACGCGACCAACAGAGCAAACCTGTGCTGGACCAGGAGATACGTTTTAAGTGGGGGTGTGGCAGCAATGCAAGGCAGGTAATGCAGGAGCGGTGGTGTGGGGGAGGCGCAGAGGAGTAGTCGCAAAATTTACGACACAATGACGCGGTCTTCTGGCCTGGTGGGTGGAGTCGTGGATGGCGACTTGTAGCTGCGGATGGCGCAGTGTTCCAGGCGGAACCAGATTCTGGTCGGGAGGGGTGCTATAGCGGCAGGTGTGTCGATGGTTGAGTGCGTGCAACTCGTCATGGGGGCCGCGAGCACATGGTAGCGACAAACGTTATTTTGCAACGGCATGGCCGCTTCACGGACGCCGCACCGGACGGAAGGGGTAGCGAACCGTGCGTGTAACAGTAGCATCAGACCGCAGAATGATAAATGATTGCTGGCTTAGTGGCTTGCCATGGGCACGGTCGGACTAGAGACGAGGGGCCCTGCGGGGCGAGGGGCAATGGTTCAACGACGTGCCGCACCTATGGCCGCCCTACTTTGTAATGTCGCATTCATACAATCATACCCGCAAAACAGGTCTTCCACAAAAAAAACACAGCAACGGAAGGCGGATCAGGCAGCCAGCAGCAGTCTGAAGGAAGGCGGGGGCGCGGGGGCGGGGTCGGGACTCGGGAGCGTGAGCATGGGCGTGCCGGCCGGGACACAGCCGCAGCAAAGTCAATGCGGCACGGGACCGAACTTGACAGCATTTCCAAGCAAGCACTAAAGTGTCCTCTAAGCTTTTGTTCTGTCATTCAGTGGCTCGGGCTTGCACAGTTTGCCCGCTGCAACCAGAGTGGAACTTGTTTCGCTGTTTCCTGCTCTTTTTGGTTTGGTAGTATGAATATAGGTCGTGTAGCACGTACCTTTCTACTTACATGAGCGGGTCGAAAGCCGCTCGAAGCCCAACATTTTGACCGGAAGTCTCACTTACAGCTTCTCCCAGCGCTTAAAATGCAATCCTAGTAGCTGATATTATTAGTGGACCTGCAACCGTGGCCTTCAGAGCTCGGCAAGTCCACTGCGATGAGCCGAAGGCGGACTGAATTGTCCGACGCCATTCTCTGGCGACGTGAGCGACCTGGAACCTGTGAGCTTGCGTCTTCGGGGCGCCGGCGGGGCGTCGGCAGCGATGGCCAGGTGGGCAGCGGTGCACGGCCCGCCACGGCCTTGGGTTGGGGCGAGGCGTCAACGGGGCGCTCGCTAGGCCGTCCCTGGACCGCGGAGCACATTCCGGCGGCCCCCGGCTCTCGCAGCCCCTCTGCCGGCACCAACCAGCAGCAACAGCAGCAGCAGGGGCAGCCCCCACCCAGCGCCCAGGCCTCCCGCGCATCCTTGGCCAGCCGCGGCAGCAGCCTGCCGCCGCTGCCGCGCGGCGCGGCGACCACCGCCTGGCTCGCGGCGCCGGCCGCCTCCTCCTCGCCCTCGGGCGCCGCCTCGGCCCCCCTCACGACGCTGAGCTACGTGCCCGGCACCGACCCCGCGCCCGCCGAGCTGCTCGGCGACTTCCAAGAGGCGCTGTACCTGAACGCAAGCCCGCAGCAGACCACCAGCCGCCTGCTGCGACTGGGCGCCGGCACGCCCGCGCCCGGCACCGGCCGCTTCACGCGCCGCGCGCAGAGCCCAAACCTGGGAGCCGGGTCGGGCGCGGTTGCCGGCGGTGGCGGCGGCGCGGGCAGCCCGGTTGCCGGCGGCGGCGGCGGCGGGGCGCTCAGCGGCGGCACCAACCCCGCCGCGCACGTCCGTGCCAGCAGCACCCCCAACGGCCAGGGCATTCCCCTGCCCGGCTTCGGCCCCGGCGGCGGCGGTGGCGGAGCCGCCACGGCGCGCGCTGTGTCGCCCGGCCTCCGCGCCATGTCGCCGCCGCCGCCGCCGCTCAACCCCGCCGCCCTGGCCGCCGCGTTCCCGGGTGTGCCGGGCGGGGCCCTGGACACCGCGGGGTTGAACCTGGACGGCAGCAGCGGCCGCACGCCGGAGGCGGTGGCGGCGGTCAGCAGCCGCGTGCAGGCGGCGTGGAGCGCGCTGGGGCCCGGCCCCTCCTCGCTCGCGGCGGCCTCGCCGCCGCCGTCGGTGGGGCGCGCGGGGCAGGGCGGCGGCGGCGCCAGCGGCGGCTGGGTTGGAGCTGGCGAGGCGGGCGGCGGCGGGCGGCCGGGCAGCACGGCACCGGGCCACGGCGGCGGCCGGCACGGCGGCGGCGGGGCCGGGGCCGGCGGGGGCGGCCGGGAGCAGGGCGCGATGCTTGAGGATGCGCGGCGGCTGGCGGCGCAGGCGGCTGAGGTGCTGTACGGCAGCGAGCTGGTGGGTGCGGGTGCGGGCATTGGGAGGGCGTATTTGGGGGAAACACAAGGAGAGGTGTGAGTATGTGTATGCGTGTTCGAGCATCTCTCTCACCTACAAACACCATCGCCGCGGGCAAGAATCGGTGGATCAGCCCGGCTGGGTACCGGGGCGCATACCACGCAACGCAAAGCCCGTCGCGCCGCGTTGCACACACAGCCTTGCGCATGCTTTCCCTTCCTCGTGCTCCCTAACGCCGCCGCCGCCGCCGCCGCCCCACTCGCACGCGCGCACGCACGCACCTGCAGGAGGTGTCCGCCGCGGACCGCGCCGCCGCCGCGCTGGCGCTGCAGCAGCTGGAGGGGCTGCTGGGTGCCAAGGAGGTGTCGGCGGCGGCGCTGGGGCAGGCGGCGCGCAGCCTCAAGACGGACGTGGGGCGAGAGCTGCACTTCAGCGAAAAGCAGGTCAGCGGGGGGCGGAGGGCTGGAAAGGCCTAAGAAAGGGCGGCGACTGTAAACGAATTGGTTGTGTCAGGGAGTGTAGAATGAGTACCGGTATGTGCGTGTGCGCGTGTGCGCCCGTGCCAGCGTGGGTGTATGCATCACGCTGGTGCCAACCCTTGCTGCGGCGCAGATGTCGTTCGCCGCCGCCCAGATAAAGGTGTTGGACCGGCAGCAGGACCGCCTGCGGCAGCAGTACAACCCGCGCCTGCCGCAGGCGCCGCACCCGCCGCCGCTGCCGCTGCCCGACCCCACAGCCGCCGCCGCTGCCCACGCCGATGGGCTGGACGGGGGCGATGGCGGCGGTGACGGCGGGTCGGCTGGGGAGGGGCCGGAGAGCCCCACGATGCGCTATGGGCTGATGGGGGGCGGCGGCGGCCGGCAGGCTGGTGGCCCCGGCGGCGTGTTGGACGGCGGCGTCAGCGCCGGCAACTGGTGGCCCGGCGGCGGCGGCGCCGCCGCCGCCGGTGATATGGATGCGGAGCCAAGCACTGCGCGCGGCGGCGGCGGCGACGGCGGCAGCTTCGTGTCGTTCGGCATTGGCGGGGGGCGGCGGCGGCAGCGGCTGTAGCACGGACCGCTGGAACCTGGCAGACGCAATGGAGCGGACGCTGCAGCTGCGGGCGCTGTCGCGCGCTGAGGCGGCGCTGGCGGGCGTGGCGGCGGCGCGCGCGGCGGCGGAGCGGCCGCGCAGCGGCGAGGCGGGCGAGGGCCCCGGCGGCGCGGACGTGGAGGAGCTCAAAGCGCTGAAGCATATGGCGGGCTCGCCGGGCGCGGGGGTGCGGGGGGGGGGGGGCGGGTGGATGGGCGGGCGGGCGCCGGGCGGGGCCAACACAGGGTCGGTACATGCGCACAAAGGAAAAAATGGGGCGTCATGAATCACAAAATACGCAAAGACGGTGTAAGGGAGTGTGTGTGTACGGTATGCGCATGTAGCTGACGCGCACCCGCACCTCTTCGCACCCGCACCCGCACCCGCACCTCGCTGCGCGCACAGGACGCGCCGCTGTCCTATCTGGGCGTCAACGTGCGGCGGGCGCCCACGCCGCTGCCCGGAGGCGAGGCCGCCGCCGCCGCCAGCTTCATGCGCGGCGCCGGAGCCGGCGGCGCCGCCGCCGGCGGCGGCCCGGCGCCGGTGTGGGACCCTAACAGCACGCTGCAGTGGTCCAACCGCGGCATCAGCACCCAGAAGATGCTGCTGCTGCGGGAGGTGCTGAGCCAGTCGCCGCGGCTGGTGCGGCTGTGCCTGGGCGGCAACAAGCTGTGCAACGAGGTGCGCGGGGCGATGGGTGTGTGTGCGCCGCTGCGGGGCGGGGCGGCCCGGGAAAACGCCCGCTGGCCTCCAAGTCTGTGCACAGAGCTCTCGCCCCACCGCCGCGGACCACCATCAGCGCCATACCACCCCATCCCGCGCCTGCTGTCTACCCTGCTGCACTTCTCTTCTGCACTTCTCTTACGACCCTTGCACCCCCACCCCACGTCTTAACTATTGATGAATGCAACCCCGGCCCGCCACCACTACCACACACCACCGCCACCCCCACCCCCGCCCCGCCAGGACGTGATGGAGCTCATGCTGCTGCTGTCGGAGCCCGCCGCGCCGCGCGTGACGGAGCTGGACCTGGAGCAGAACACGCACCTCAGCTGGCGCTGCGCCCTGCCGCTGGCCATGGCGCTGGGCATGGCCTCCGACGCCACCTCGGCGGTGGCGGCGGACTGGGCGGCGGTGGCTGCGGCGATGCCGGCCGGCTCCGCCGCCGGGCCGGCGTCCGTGGTGCTGCCGGCGTCGGTGCCCACGGCGCGCGAGAAGGTGCGCGTGTGCTGCGCTTGTGACGCTTGGGGGCGCTTGAGTTTGAATCTTGAACCAGGCTAGATGCATGCACTTTCAGTTTCAGGTTCAGAATCTCAACTGCCTTGCCTTGCCTTGCCTTGCCTTGCCTTGCCTTACCTTGCCTTGCCTTGCCTTGCCTTGCCTTGCCTTGCCTTGCCTTGCCTTGCCTTGCCTTGCCTTGCCTTGCCTTGCCTTGCCTTGCCTTGCCTTGCCTTGCCTTGCCTTGCCTTGCCTTGCCTTGCCTTGCCTTGCCTTGCCTTGCCTTGCCTTGCCTTGCCTTGCCTTGCCTTGCCTTGCCTTGCCTTGCCTTGCCTTGCCTTGCCTTGCCTTGCCTTGCCTTGCCTTGCCTTGCCTTGCCTTGCCTTGCCTTGCCTTGCCTTGCCTTGCCTTGCCTTGCCTTGCCTTGCCTTGCCTTGCCTTGCCTTGCCTTGCCTTGCCTTGCCTTGCCTTGCCTTGCCTTGCCTTGCCTTGCCTTGCCTTGCCTTGCCTTGCCTTGCCTTGCCTTGCCTTGCCTTGCCTTGCCTTGCCTTGCCTTGCCTTGCCTTGCCTTGCCTTGCCTTGCCTTGCCTTGCCTTGCCTTGCCTTGCCTTGCCTTGCCTGCCTTGCTTGCCTTGCCTTGCCTTGCCTTGCCTTGCCTTGCCTTGCCTTGCCTTGCCTTGCCTTGCCTTGCGGCCGGCCCCCTCCCCCTGCAGATCCGGCGGCTGCCGCTGCAGCGGCTGGGGCTGTCGGGCGTGAAGCTGGGCGACAAGGGCGTGGCGCAGCTGGCGGAGGGGCTGCGCGCCAACAGCAGCCTGCTGGAGCTGGACCTGCGCCGCTGCGGCCTCACGGACGTGGGCGGCAGCGTGCTGTTCGAGGTGCGGGGCGGGCGGGCGGGCGGGAGGGAGGGAGGGAGGGAGGGAGGGAGGGAGGGAGGGAGGGAGGGAGGGAGGGAGGGAGGGAGGGAGGGAGGGAGGGAGGGAGGGAGGGAGGGAGGGTGGGCGGGGTGGGTGGGTTGCAAGGATGGTTGCAAGGGTGGGTGGGTGGGCGGGTGGGTGGGCGGGTGGGTGGGTGGGTTGCAAGGGTGGGTGGGAAAGCGGCACAGAATGAGCTGAAGGTGCTGTGGACAACGTCGTTGCTGACTGTGGGTGGGTGGGGCGGGGCGCGGGGGCTGCAAGCATGGCGGGCGGTGGATGGAAAGGTGCCGGAGGAGGCGGGGGCGAAAGGCGAAGCCAGCGCATGGGCGGGCAGGCGGCTTCGGGGCCTGGCAGCCACACACCCCACTGTACCGCTTCTCCAACCAGCCTTGCAACCCCACACCCCAACCCCTCCCCACAACCCAACCCCTCCCCACACACTCCCCACACACTCCCACACTGCCCGCAGGTGCTGGGCTCCAACATCACGCTGCAGCGCCTGGACTGCAGCTGGAACACGCTTCGGTCGGAGAGCGGCCGCGTGCTGGAGGTGGCGCTGGCGGGCAACGCCGGGCTGCGCGAGCTGGGGCTGGCGCACAACGGGTTGGCGGACGTGGACGGCGCGCGCGTGCTCAAGGGGCTGCTCAGCCACGGTGAGGCGCGGGCGGTGCTGGTGGTGGTGCTGGTGCTAGTGGGGATGGCGGGGATGGTGCTGGTGTGGCAGCACCCGCGGTGGGCCACCCCTCCACTACCCAGCGTTCTCCCCTTCGGTTTGATTTGGGTTGGCCCCTGCTCCAGCACCCACCCCCATCCCTTCACACACCCCGCCCTCGGCCTTATGCGTATGCACACGGCTTTGGTTTGGGTTGCGTGTAGATTGGGCTGGCATACATAAACCCTTCTCACATGGACGGCCACCCCACCCAATCCCTTCCCATCTCTGCAAATCCCCAACCCCACACTTCTATGTACTCATCTTTGCAACCCCCACGCCGCAGGCAAGTGGCTGCGCGCCGACCTGACCCACAACAACCTGGGCCCCGGCGCCTGCATGATGGCGGCGGAGCTGTTCCGGCACATGGGCGACGCCGCGGCGGGCCTGGTGCGCCAGGGCGGCTACGCAGAGGCCTGGGGCCCGGGCGGTGGCGCCGGCGGCGGCGCGGCGGCGGCGGGCTCGCCGCGGCGGCTGCAGACGCTGGCGTCGCAGCGGTCCGGCTTCATGCGGCCGCTGGGCGGCGGAGAGGGCACGGTGAGAGGCTGGCTGGAGCGTGGAGGCGGACGCGGTGTGCCTGCGTGTGTGCCTGCATGTGTGTTGGAGAACACACCGAAACGAAGCCCGCCCAGCAACGCATGTGTGTGTGTATGTCGGCCCACTCCTTCCGCAACCCCTCTGGCCGTCTGGCTGTCCTCATCAGTATCAACTAACTCACGCCAACGACTGCCCACCCCCCGCTTGGCACCACTCGCCCACACCGCGCAGCTGGACGGACCCGAGCGCTCCAGCACCAGCGTGTGCGCCAGCCCCACCGGCCGCTCCGGCGGCGGCACCCACCTGGGCGCGCAGCTGGGCGTGGGGCAGCCCGCGCTGCTGCTTGACGGCAACCCGCTGGGCAACACCGGGCTGCGGTGGGTTGTGCGTTCTGTGTGCGCGCGCGTGCGTCCGTCTGTCGCAGTGCTGCTCGTTAAGCAATGAGACTGGCAGCGGGGCCGCGTGCGGTCTATTCGCTGCGGACTCGCCCTTGCTTTTGACGCGTGACGAGTGGGCCTCGCTTTTCCCCCTTAATTGCACCCATCCACCACCGGCACCGGCACCACCTCGCCCTCGCAATGCACCTCCCGTACGCCCGCTGTCTACCCTGCTACACTTCTGTCACCATATCAGCAATCCTCCTCCCTTCCCCACCACCCAACCACCGCAGCATCCTGCTGGACGGCCTGGACGCCATGTCCCGCGCGGTGGCGGACGCCGCCGGCCTGCCGCCGCCCTCCGCCTTCTCTCTGGACGGCTCGCCACCCGGGCTGCCGCCCTCGCCTCTGGCGCTGTCCATAGCCCACTGCAACGTGGCGCCGCCCAGTGACCGCTCCGCGGGCGCGGGGCAGGGGCAGGGGGAAGAGGTCAATCCCTTCCTGCCCAGGTGGGTGCGGCCTAGGCCGGGGGAGGGGGGCCAGCCTCGGCCGGTGGGATGGGCGGTTTGGCGCGCCGCTTCGAGGGGGCTGCCGCGCGGGCAGCGCGTGGCACAGGGCAGTTGGAAAAGCGGTTCAGTGGGCACTAAAGACCAGCAGGCGAAGTCTGTGGGTTGCTGGGTGGGCGGGTGGGTGGGCCCCGGGCCGTGTGGCTGAGCGAGGCAGGTTGTTAAAGGACCCCACTGTGCTGTGTGCCGCCTGCAGTATCGCGGTGCTGTGCCGGCCCGAGGGCGCGGCAGGAGGAGGCGGCGGCGGTGGCGGCAAGGACGGCAAGGATGGCAAGAAGAAGGCGGCGGCAGCGTCCAAATCGGGCAAGGAGGGCAAAGGTGGGCGTGTCACCCCGCAGCAGCAGTCGGCGCGCGGCTTCCTTTGACGCCCCCGTGGGGCCCCCGTGGCGATCGTGTCCGTGGCGAATCTGGCGATCGTGTCTGGTTTCCACTTCGACATGTGCCCTGGCCCCGTCGATGCCCGCACCCGCACCCCCAGACGCCAAGGGCAAGGGCAAGGGCGGCAAGGGCGCCGGCGGCGACGACGGCGGCGGCGGCCGGCCGCCGGTGGCGCTGCTGACCCTGCAGTCTCCGCACCTGGACCTGCAGAGCCCCGCTGGCATGTACAGGTGCGGGGGTGGGGCCGGTGGGGGCGGTGGGCGGGCCGGAGGGAAGGGGCAGCGGTGGGGGCGGGGAGAGCGGCAGCGCGGTTGGGGCGGGAGCGCACCCCAATGATTCCGGAGCATTGGCACCGGCGCTGGTGGCGCGTGCCGTCTTTTGCCATGAACTTTAAAAGCCATCCCATCCCATCATGTCATAACCTCTAGATCCGTTCGTCATGTTGCGTTTCACCCCATCTCGCCAACAAATCACATCGCGTGCCACCCGCCGCGCAGCCTGGACCTGGCGCACCCCGGCACCTCGGCGCTGGTGTCCTACTTCCTGCGCCTGCGGCAGCGCCTGGAGGCCGCCGTGGCCTCCGGCGCCGCGCACGGCGTGTCGCTGTCGCTGGTTGACATCGCCGTCAACGGCCGGCCCGTCAAGGCCGACGCGCTGGCGGGCCTGGTGGCGGGCTGGAGCGAGGGGCGCCTGGAGCTGACGGTGCGCGCGCCGGCGCAGCTGGCGGTGGAGCCGCCGGCGCCGCTGTCGGCGGCGGTGGTGGAGTGGCTGGCGGGGCTGATGGCGGACCCGGCGGCCTCGCCGCTGTGGAAGCTGGCGGTGGTGCAGGTGGGCGGGCGGGGGGCGGAGGGCGGAGCTGTGGAGTAGGTGGGGTTGTGAATACCATCCCAAGCTAAACCAAGCTGGGGGTGGAGGGCGCAGCCGTCCATGTGAACGGTGTTTGAATAGTTTGCAAAGGCGCACACTTCGCACGCCCACACGCACTAGCACACGCACACGCCCGCACGCGCCCGCGCACGCCAGCCCGTGATCCTTGAACCCATCACCACCACTGCCGCCGCCCACCCGCCACCCGCCCCGCCGCCGCCAGGCCGCCGGCGCGGGCTGCTACTTTACGCCGGGCCAGTGCGGCGCGCTGCTGGGCGGCTTCGACCCGCAGTCCGCCGAGTGCGTGGCGGCGGCGCAGATGCTGTACGCGCGCAGCGTGCAGCCGCTGGCCTTCTGGCAGCGCGTGCTGCCGGCCTTCTCGCCGCCGCAGCAGGAGGCGCTCCGGGCCATGTGAGCGCGGGCGGGCGGGTGGCCGCGCGGGCGCGCTTGCGGGCGGCCGCGCGGGCTGGGTGCAGGTTCAGTTCGGCTTGCGGTGTGCTCGCGCTCCCACACCCCTTCCATTGGAACCTGGTGACGCGGGTGATGGTGATCTGACCCGCGCCCCCCTATGCCAGTGGACGTCGGCAAACCCGGCTCACCATCCCTGCACCACCACCACCACTCACCCTGCAACCATCCCCCCATGTGTGCCCCCCCCCCCCCCCCCGCCGTCGGCCCGCAGGGTGGGCGACCTGGTGGCCCTGGACCTGGGCTGCCCCATGGGCCGATACGCGCTCAACCTCAGTCGCCAGGTGGACCGCTTCGTGGCGCTGCGGCTGCAGCTGGCGTCGGCGCTGGAGGCGTCCTGGCTGGATAACAAGTGAGGCGAAGGCGCAGGCGGAGGCGGGGAGGCGGAGGCGGGGCGGAGCAGGTCGGGGCGGAGCGGGAGGCGCTGAGGGGAAGGGAGGGGCACCGGCGCCGGTAGGTGCTCCTCCACTCCCTAAATGCACACAATTGCACATCGGCTCTGTTTCCTCTTCTAACAAACCGGCGCCACCGCCCGCCTCCCACTCACCCTCTGCCCGCCAGGTACTACATCAACTGGCTCAACGCCTCGCTGAACGGGCAGCCGCTGGACACCGCCGGCCTCACGCGCATCCGCGACTACGCGATGCCGGGGGCGGGCGTGCTGCGGCTCGACTACGTGTCGTACCGGGTGCGTGTGTGTCCGCCTGTGTGCGCCGTGTGCGTGTTGCGTGTGCCTGTGCGTGTGCGTGTTGCGTGTGCCGTGTGCGTGTTGCGTGTGCCGTGTGTGTCCGTCTGTGCGCGCCGTGTGTGTTTGCCGTGTGTGTGGGCCGTGTGTGTGGGCTTTGTGTGTGCACCGTTAGCGTGTGTGCCCATGGAACCCGCTTCCGTGTTAAGTTCGTTGGGGAAGGGCGCCGACCGACTGCGCGATGCTGTCCGCGCCCAGCCCGCCCTCGTCCCCATCCCACAACCATATCCCCTCGGCCCCCGGCCCGCCCACCGCCTGACCGCCTGCTGCCGACCCCGCCCGCCTGCGCAGAAGCCGCGGCCCGAGGTGGCGCCCGCCTCGCGCGACGAGCTGGCGGAGCTGCAGGCGATGCTGCGCGGCGTCAATATCGCCCACATCGCCGCCGGGCTGGCGGTGCGGCAGATCGCCGACCCGCCGCCGCCGCCGCCCAAGCAGGAGCCGCCGCGCAGCGCGCACGCGTCGCGCCGCAAGTGAGCCGCACGGGGCGTGCTGCATGTGCACATACACACACACGCCTGCCATGCACCGTCCTTTGCTTGCTTGTAGTTTCCCCTTGTGCTCTCTAACACACCCGCCTGACCCCTGTGTACGGGTTGACGCGTGTCTGGGGATGCCTGCCCGCCTGCGCCGGCTGCCGGAAATGCAGCCCTCACAGGCCCCCAACACCCGCTCCTGGCGCCGTGTCACCGCCCGCAGGCAGCAGGCGCCCGCCGCGCCGCCCAAGCCCAAGGCGCGGCTATCAGCACTGCAGCTGCTGCGCACGCCGCTGGGCGCCGTGGCGCTGCTGCTGGCCAAGCCCGCGACGCCGCCGCTGCCGCAGCCCGACGCCAACGGCGTCGTGCTGCCGCCGCCGCCGCCGCCCGCCAGCTGGGTCGCCGCCTGCGGCTTCAGCCCCGCCCACCTCTTCCGCCGCACGGGCACCGTCCTACCCGAGTGCTCCTTCAGCGGGTTCGACGTGCCGCCACGCGCGTCCACAGACGGCGAGCGGCCGGTCTCGGCCAAGACCCACAGCCTGGGGCGGCGGTCCACGCGCGATGGCGGGGGCGCGGCGGACCGGGCCAGTGGAGCGGGGGGCGGCGGCGGGCCGGAGAAGGGGGCTGTCGGCGGCAAAGGGGGCAAGGGCGGGAAGGGCGACAAGGGGCGGCGGAAGAGCGGCACCGGCGGCAAGGACGACGGTCACGCGGACGACGGCGCGGCATGGCAGCGGGCACGGGTGAGTGGTGCGGGCTGGCTCTGGGGCTGGGGGCTGTAGAGCGGCTCGGCGGTCGCATGCAGGGGCCGGGCTGGGTCAGTGGCACAACCGCACCCCACCAGGCAACCGCACCCCAACCTCGCTGCGGCACCCGCACACCCCACCGCCCCTCTCCTCAACACACGCCGTCCACTCCCCTTCCCCAACCCGTCTTAGCCTTGCAACTCCCCCTCAACCTCCCGCTTCGTCTGCCAATTTTCCATCCCCACGCGCACATTCTACACCTTCTCATCATTCTGGACCCCACCCCCGCGCCCGCCCGCAGGCCGAGCACCACGCCGCGCTGCTGCTGGCGGTGCACCAGTCGGCGGACCTGCCGCTGCTGGCCTGCAAGCTGGGCGCGGCCCACCTGGCCGCCGCGGTGGGCGCCATCCTGCGGGAGCCGGGCGGCCCGCGCGCGGCGGCGGCGCTGCTGGCGGCGCTGCCGCCGCCCACCGCCATCAAGTTCCTGTGGGACCAGGCCGACCCCAGCCCCTGCCTGCTGCCGCCCGAGCTGCGCAAGACGCTGCTGGGCATGCTGCCGGTGAGGGGGGCGTGTGTGTGGGTGTGTGTGGGGCATGGGTGTGGGTGTGGGGGTGTTTCGGTTTCACGGCTTGTTCCGGGGGGTGCTGGCTGCATGCGGTTGGGGAGCCTGCCTGCCTCCACCGCCCCCTTGTCAGCGCTTCTGTTTCCTCTCGGGATTGGTTCACAGTAACCCCTGTCACCTCATCATACTTGATCATGAACGGAACCCTGTCACCACCACCACCACCGCCGCCGCCGCCCCCGCAGCTGGCGCCCGAGCGCATCCGGTGCTACGAGGCCGCCGCGCGCGCCGCCAGCGAGGCCTCGCTGCAGCGCACCCGCCGCGTGCGCACCGCGCTCAACATGTGGGCGGCGGAGCGCTACCTCAGCGCCGAGCAGCTCACAGCCATCCTGGGCACCCTGTACTACGAGAGCGACCGGGTGAGCCGCCAGGCGGGGCGAGGGCTCTCCGAGGCTTCTCTGCGGGGGGTCGTCGTCACAAAATCCTCGGCCGCCAAGCTGATGTAGCGACAAGCCACGCATCTCCCTGACGGACGGACGGACGGAGGGCGTAATCGGGCTGAGCACACCCCACTGATGTGACTAATCCGCTCGCGCCGCTCACGGCGCTCCCACCGCTCACGCCGCCGCTCACGCCGCCGCACCCACCGCTCACGCCGCCCTCCCCCCGCAGATCACGGCCATGGTAGTGCTATGGCCGCGTGTGGTGCGCGGCGGCTGGAAGAAGACCTACGAGCGCCTGACGCCCGCGGAGCAGCGCCAGGTCATGATGGTGAGTGCAGCCCCTGCCCCGGCGCCCGCGCCTGCGTCTGCCCCTGGCACTGCGCCTGGCCCAGCCTGCCACGCGGTGCATGGCGGTGTGGCTCCTGTATCCCCGCCCTAAACTGCTAGTGTTTGATGAGGCGCTGTCGGCCGTCCCGCGCTTCCCGCGCACGACCCGTCACGCGACCCGCCCCATCCCACCCAATCCCACCTAATCCCACCCAATCCCACCCAATCCCACCCAACCCAATCCCACCCAATCCCACGCGACCCGCCCCGCCCCGCCCATCAACGCCCGGCCCCGTCTTCCGGCCCCTCCTCCTCAGCGCCTGGGCTACTGGCACGTCTACTCCTGCCTGGCCGACCCGCACGGCATCGCCTTCGCGCTGGACCTGGCGCAGCCGGAGCAGAAGGACATCGCGCGCGAGCTGGTGCGAGCCGCGGTCAAGGAGACAATGCGGGCGAGGCAGGACGCCAAGGCGCGCGGCGGCGGCGGCGCGGCGGTGCGTTTGGTCTTTGGGGCGGGGAGACGAGGAGTGAGGGCGGTAGCCGGCAGGGGATGGGGATGGGGATGGGAACGTGGCGGCCGCGGTTGAACGAGTGGCCCCGCTGCGGCGCTGACGACTCGGTCTGTGTGTACGTGCGTGCATGTCCCGCTGCGGGGCGCGCAGGGCAACATCCAGACGCTGCTGGAGCTGCACGGCAACGGCAACCCCGTGTCCATCCCGGAGGTGAGAACGCACTCGGGCTGTGCTGTACGGGTTGTGCTGTATGTACTGTGCGGGCCGCGGCTCCCTGCGCGCCCACAAGCTGGTCAGCTGGCTGCGCACTCGTGGCAGTTGGTGCGGGACAGCTCGGGGCAACCAAGGCTCCTGGCAGGCGAGGACAGGGACTGCGGGCTCGACACTTCGGCCAGCAGCTTTCACAGCAGGCTTGGCCCTGCTGCCTACCTCCATCCTTCCTCGCTGTCCATCCCCCACCACACTTCATCCCGCCTCCCCCGAATCCTGCCTCCACCCCGCCCGCAGGACGAGAAGCTTTGGACCATGGCCGAGTCCAACTTCCGCACGCTGGACTTCCTGTACTCGCCCACCTTCGAGCAGAGCCTGGCGCAGGTGACCGCCAGCACAATCAAGATCCAGCGCTTCTGGCAGGGCGTGCGCGCGCGGCGGCAGGCGGGGCCGCTGCCCTCGCCCTCGCCCTCGGCGCTGGCCGGCACAGAGAGCACCGAGGTGCGTGCACATGTGCTGGAGGATTGAAGAGCGGTGTTGATGTGGGCTGCTGGACCGCGCGCTTGGGGGCCTGGCTTTGCATCACGTACTTGCCTGCGGCGGCGCGCGGCGGAACGGTGAACGCAGCGTAGGCTGTGTGCAGGGGCGCGCAGGTCTGCGCGTGCGCTGGCACACGCCGTCCACACGCACCACGGTAGCCGTGCGTGTGCTCACGCGTGCTCCTGTGTCTTGCATGCCCGCAGGCGTCCGCAGAGCCCAGCTCTTTTGCTTGGCAGTAGTAGCGGCGGTGGTGCCTGCGCAACAGCGGGGGAAGTTGATGCGGGGCGGGGGTCCGGGGGGGCCTGAGTCTCAGACCTACGCGACCCCTCCCCAGTGTCGTTCGCATATTGAACCAGCAACAAAAGGAATGGCCTTGACGCCCTCATGAGTCATGACATGCATGTTTGCTACTCTGTGCTCACGGATAGATTACCTCACCGCGTGATTTCAAAAGGTTGACGGTTGCAAGTGTTCATTCTACGTTTGACGGCTCCTGGCATGGCATAAGTGGGTGCAAGCAATGTCACTGCATCGGGCACACCAATGCGACCAAGTCTCCTCTAGTAGACCAGCTGCTGACGCGTGGTCGTGATGGATCAGGATGGACGTGGGCATGTGTGAATGCAATGGAACTCAACCGTATGTACTACAGTATGGACAAGGGCTGTCATGCGCCGTGCACAAGCAGGGGTGTGCACAAGCTATCATGTCCAGCCCGGATCATCACGTAGGGCTGGGGTGCTTTTGCCTGAGGCCTCCACGTTTTCGATTGGGCGTGGGTTGCTGCTACTGCGGCGTGCTGTGGCACGACCGCTGAGGCTGCCTTGGCCACGTGGCCTCGGGATGCCCTAAGGCGCGAATGTGTAATAAGCGTGGCCCAAGTGCCTGAACTTCAAGGCGTAAACGTGCTGGGGGCATAGGGCGTTTGGCGGCGAGTGCAAAGCGTTTCCGCAAATGCTCCTGACCTGGCACATGGACGGGCCCAAGGGCGGAGGCTCGGATGCTCGGGCTGAGCGCGAAAAGTCGTGGCGCATAGCCAACGACCTTGGACACCAACACCGGTGTAGATGGATATAGTAGGCAGAAGCGGCCAGGCTACGCAGGCAGCTCACCGAAATAGTCGTGGGGGTGTAGTCGTGGGGGTGGGAGGCACACCGTCAGCACTAGCCCGAAGTACACCTGCCAGTCGCAGGCAACTGCACCGTCTGCACGGCCACTCAGATGAGCTGAGGCACATTGCTATCAAACCGGGGTGCACGCGCACGGTGCGCACGCGAGTACACTTTTTCCCGTTCGGCGGAGGGGGAGGGCGGGGGGCGTCGGGGTCCGCAGTGACGGCTCTGCGTGTCGTCGCGCTTTGCCCGCACCCTGCGCCAACCCGCTTTCCTAAGGCCTTGCACATCTTTAATTGGAAACTTGTATTCAGCACGCTGCCAGCCCTCAGGTCGAGCCCGAATTGGTCGCGTTTGCATGGGGCAAAAGTCCGCTCCAAAACGAACTCCCGCGCTCAACCCGTCAGTAGTTGGGAGGTGGTGATGGTTAACCTATAACAACACAAAGGATAGTAAACTCGCGCAATCATGGCGCGACTTGCGCTGGCCCTCGTGGCCACTCTCGGGCTTTTGGCGCCCGCGCTGGGCTTCTACCTGCCCGGCGTTGCTCCCCAGGATTTCAAGAAGGTGTGGACTCCGGACATAAATAAAATGACCTCAGCAGCCTCGCTCGGGAGGCGCTGGCCGCGGCAGCATGATCAACCCCCTTTGCTGTGGCGCGGTGCTTGCTGGCGCGCAGAAAGACGTGCTGTTCCTGAAGGTCAACAAGCTGTCCTCCATCAAGAACCAGCTGCCATATGAGTACTATTCGCTGCCCTACTGCCGGCCGGAGAAGATCGTTCAGTCCGCGGAGAACCTGGGCGAGGTGTTGCGTGGGGACCGCATCGAGAACTCGCTCTACCAGGTGCGCAAAGCATCTGGTTTGGATTGAGGAGGCTCGTGGACCAACGAGTTGCTGTCGCTCGCAGATTCAAATGCGCGTAGACGAGCAATGCAAGGTGCTCTGTCGCATCGAGTCCCTGAGCAGCGCTCAGGGGAAGGCCTTCCGCGCCAAGGTGGAGGACGACTACCGGGTCAACATGTGAGTAGCACAGCAGGAAACGGGCTGCGTTGCGGGCGGTCGCGGTCGCTAAACCGCCCTGTTGCGCAGGATCCTGGACAACCTGCCGGTTGCTATGGTGAAGATGCGGAAGGACGAGAGCACTGGCTCGCTGGTTAAGACCTACGAGCGTGGTTTCCCCGTGGGCTTCAAGGCCTCGCTGGAGGTGCGACTTGCAAAGCTTGCATGTTTGGCGGGTTAACGGGCCCCACCGAGTCTAGGCACAGCGCCTCACGCCAACGCTTCAATTGCTCCTGCAGGGCCAGACGGAGGTGAAGTTTTTCCTCCACAACCACCTGCGCTTCACTATCCTGTACCATAAGGATGCTCAGACCGACCTGGCGCGCATCGTCGGGTTTGAGGTGGAGCCCTTCAGCGTGAAGCATGACTATGAGCCTCCGTGGGATAAGGCCAGCCCCATCCTGAACACTTGCAACCCGGGGCGCATGATCTACGTCACACACAACCTGCCGCCTCAGCCCATCCAGGAGGGTGTGGAGGTCATCTTCTCGTACGACGTCAAGTTCGTGGTGAGTACGCTAGCAGAAGCGGGTGAACAGGACTATGATTGGCTAAATGCAAAGAGGACGAGCAAAATCCTCGTTTGAGCGTTGCTGAGAGACCGCACGGCAGCGTGGCACGCAGGCGCAGACCGGAAACCCCATGCTGGAGCTGGCCGCTGCGTCCAGGCCCGGCCATGACTACCCGCTCTGACTTCTCTTTGCTCTCCCGTGTGCCACGCGCAGGCTAGCGAGATTCGCTGGGCCTCCCGCTGGGACACCTACCTGCTGATGATGGACGACCAGATTCACTGGTTCTCTATTATCAACTCGGTGATGATTGTTCTCTTCCTGTCGGGCATGGTGAGTCGGGTGTCACACGTGCAGCGCGTACAGGCGGCGGGGTGCACGCAGTAGGGCACATGACACGGGCGGTCGACAACCTAGGCCTGCTGATTCCTAAAAGAGGAAGGGGTGAGCGGCAACACCAAATCGAATGGCTTCGGGGGTGCGCTTAGACGCTGGCACTTGACCACACTCCGGCTGCTTTCGACAGGTCGCCATGATCATGATGCGCACCCTGGCGCGCGATATCACTAAGTACAACCAGCTGGAGGCTGGTGAGGACGCTCAGGAGGAGACCGGCTGGAAGCTGGTGAGCGCTTTTGCCGTCACGGGGAGGTGGCAACGGGCTAACGCGATGGGAAGGAGCCTGTGGGCTGCGAAATGATAGGACGGCGGGATGAAGAGTTTGGGCAGACGACCACGACCATGCACTCCGTTGGGGAAAGAATGGGCGGAGTAGCTTGGGACACGGCTCCCGCCAGGGACGTGCGGAAGTTGGATGCCTGCATCATTTAATCGGGTTCGGGTTGGGTCAGAATGGGTCGGTGTGATTTGACACACATCCGGCACTCCCGGGGCATCGCCAGGCCTGAACGCGCCCCATTCATTCTGCCCGCCCCGCGCGCCGCAGGTGCACGGTGACGTGTTCCGCCCGCCGACCAGCTCCTCCCTGCTGGCCAGCTACGTGGGCACGGGTGTGCAGCTGTTCGGCATGAGCCTGGTCACCATGATCTTCGCTCTGCTGGGCTTCCTGTCGCCCGCCAACCGCGGCGGCCTGATGACGGCCATGCTCATGATGTTCGTGTTCATGGGCCTGTTCGCGGGCTACTTCTCGTCGCGCCTGTACAAGAGCTTCCGCGGCGAGGAGTGGAAGAAGACCACCCTGCGCACCGCCCTCATGTTCCCGGGCGTGTGCTTTGTGGTGTTCTTCATGCTGAACCTGCTGATCTGGGGCCAGCGCTCGTCGGGTGCCGTGCCGTTCGGCACCCTGTTCGCGCTGTGCTTCCTGTGGTTCGGCATCTCCGTGCCGCTGGTGTTCGTGGGCTCGTACTTCGGCTACAAGAAGCCCGCGCCGGAGGACCCTGTGCGCACCAACAAGATCCCCCGCCAGATCCCCGAGCAGCCCTGGTACATGAACCCCGTGTTCGCCTGCCTGGTGGGCGGCGTGTTGCCCTTCGGCGCCGTCTTCATCGAGCTGTTCTTCATCCTCACCTCCATGTGGCTGCACCAGTTCTACTACCTGTTCGGCTTCCTGGCGCTGGTGTTCGTCATCCTCATCATCACCTGCGCGGAGATCACCATCGTGCTGTGCTACTTCCAGCTGTGCTCGGAGGACTACCACTGGTGGTGGCGCGCTTTCTTCACCTCGGGCTCGTCCGCCCTGTACCTGTTCGCCTACTCGGGCTTCTACTTCTACAGCAAGCTGGACATCACCAAGACTGTGCCTATGCTCATGTACTTCGGGTACATGCTCATCGTGTCATACGGCTTCTTCTGCCTGACCGGCACGATCGGCTTCTACTCGTGCTACATCTTCGTGCGCAAGATTTACGGCGCTGTGAAGATCGATTAAGCTAGGCGGCCTAGCGATGAGGCGCGATGTGGGGCCTCGCAACTTTAGGACAATAGGAATGGGATGCGCACGAGTTGAGACACAATGACTGCGCGGCATGCCGGTGGCCAAAAGCTGGTGATGCCATGATTAGACGACAGCTTAGGTTATTGACGATGGGGTCTGATGGCGGAGGTGGCCTGCCTCCGTTTGGAGTGTGTATGTCGTGCAATCGTGCATGCCTAAGCCGGCACGGCGCGCCTGTGTATGTACAAGGACTAGATGGTGTGAGTGCAACCATTTCGGTGGTACGGAGTCAGGCGGAGTGAAGGTTGGCGGAGAAGAAGCGCTCCCCAGCGTGAGCTGGCTGCAAATGCGGGTTCGGAGAGCACTGTAAAACGTGATGGCCGAGTGGAAACCCAACAGAACTCCGGGACGAGTGAGGAAAGGTGGCGATGTGAGGCAGCGTCTGACGTGGCGGTGGGCGAGGCCATTGGAGCTCCCCCTGACAACGCAGAGCAACGTGCATGCGTCACAGCTGCGCCAAAGCTTGCAGCGCATGGACGGGGCATAGCAGAACAGACCATTTGCTGCAACGCGGCCTTGCGACACGCGCACACCACGCGGGCGGGCGTGGGGCGGGGGCATCAGCGCGGAAGCGCAGGTAGTAGTGAGCAGGGGAGGTAAGGAGACACCTGTCCTGACCTTCACGGGTTCACCGCGGTGTCTTCATGCACTTGCCCAGGGGTGCCTCTGATGCTCCCACAGCCCCGTCAACCCCTGCGCCCCGTTTGCCAAAACTGCATTCCCACAATCCCACATTACCACGTAGGGTAGCTTGGTTCCCGACCTCGTGTCCTGTGTTTACCCCGGCGCGAGCGCCAGCGGGCGCATGCGTGCCGTATCCAACCGAAGGTTCCTGGACAACCTGTCCTCTGCCACGCTGTTGCCGAAATCTTTGTCCCAATTTCACTACTTTTGTTTTACAGAGTCAATTTGTTGCCACATAGGCGTTTTTATCAAATGGGGCGCCTTGTAGGCGCAGTCGCGGCATTGCTGCTTTTGGCAGCGACTGCCAACGGGGCCCTGATGTCCATCGACCTGGGCTCGGAGTACTTGAAAGTTTGCTTGGTGAAGCCAGGGAGGACGCCCATCAGCATTGCCGTGAATGAAATGAGTGAGTCCAGCGCCTGTGAATGCAGAGCCCGCGATCACTGCGGAGCCTTGCGCAGCTCGCGCCCGAATCGAGGGGTTATGGGTGCGACCTCTTAAGACGCCTGACCTTTTGCAAAACGCGTAGGCAAGCGCAAGTCGCCCGCCCTGGTGGGTGTTGTGAACGGGGAGCGGCTGCTGGGCGAGGAGGCGTTCAGCTTCGCGGTTCGCTACCCGGAGCAGATCGTCGCGCGGGCGCGCGATATGCTAGGTGAGGAGTGAAGGGGTGCAAGTGTTCAGTCACGGCGGGGGCGTGCGGCCGGGCACTGGGATGGGGGGCTGGAAGGGTTGGGGGAAAAGGTTGGGTGGTGCGCGTGGGGTATGTGGTGCGCAGGGGGGCGGGGGCTGAGCGCTGAGCACAAAGGGACGCGCCCAGGCGACGAGACCGGGGCACCAGTTGATGCAGTGCGATACTCCATCCCACTACGCGGATGACTGGAACGGCTTGCTCTGCGCCCTTGGGCCCCGCCGCCGTCGGCCGTGCCCTCCCTGCCGCCGCACCCGCGCTGCCTCCGCTCCCCAGCCCTGCTGCCCTCCACTCAGCCCTACCTGCTGCCGGTGCTCCTGCTCCTGCGACCGCCCTCCCACCTCCACCACCCGCCCCTGCAGGCAAGGACGCGGACGACCCCACGCTGATCGCGCTGTTCGAGCAGCACGGCCTGCCGTACCAGCTGGTAGCCAACCCGGAGCGCGAGGGGGCGGCCAGCGTGCAGATCGGGGAGGAGACGTACAGCCCTGAGGAGCTGGTGGTGGGTGGCGTGGCGGCGGGCAGGGTTGGGGATTGCAGGTGGTTCACTCCAAGCCCGAGTTGGGTGCTTGTGCGGGAGGCATGGCCTCCACCACCGCGTCATGCGTGGCGGGTCGGGCGGAGCGCAGCAGAGCAAGGGGGCAGGCAGCGTAATTGCCTGAAGGAGAGGCACGGTTGAATGCGTCACATTTGGGGGCGTGAAGAGCAACGGGAAGGCAGAGTTGGCAACAGGAGTGATGCCTGGCGCGGGATTGGAGCTTGAGGGAGAACACGGCTGTGGCCTGGTGGGCTACACGGGCCGGGGCAGGCGCGTCGGGAGGGATGCTGGGGCGGCGGCACTGGGAGGGTCGGCAGGAGCAGCCCAATCTCCCGGCAACTGGTCGCCACAGCGCCGCCGCCACCAGCTCAGGCCCTCAGCCCGCCTTGCGCCCAGCCTATCCCCTGCCTCGCCTCGCCAACCCCCAACCTTTCCCAACCCCCACCCTTTCCCAACCGCCACCACCCTTTTCCACCCGCCGCCACTCGGCCGCAGGGCTCCATCCTGTACTACGCCCGCCAGATCGCGGAGGCGCAGGCGGGCGGCCCCGTGGCCGACGCCGTCATCACCGTGCCCGCGTTCTTCGGCCAGCGCCAGCGCCAGGTGGGGCGGCGCGGGCGGAGGGGTAGGCGTGGGGCGGGGCGAGTGGCTTATAGCCTTTTAGGTGGGGTGGGCGCCCTGGGGTCTGGGGTGTGGGCGGCGGATGCGACTGGGCTTCAGCTGAAGGGGTGGCGGCCGTGTGTGCGGAGCAGCCGAGGCGGGGCGAGGGGGGCTGGGAAGGCGCGGGGCGGGGTTGGGGGTTGGGCTGGAATGGGGGAGGCGCCTGAGGCGGAGGGCCTGGGGCGCTCGATGGGCCTTCGTGGAACGTACAGGCGTAAGCGCTTTGGGGTGTACGTGTGTGTGCACTGGGCGAGTACCTGCACGCGGCGGAGCCGGCCGGCCAGCCAGCTAAGGGGCTTCAGCCCAAACTCAGCCTGAGCACAGCTGCCGGCCGACCCCCAACACGCCCCCAACACCTCCCAACACACACCCAACGCCCCCGAACAACGCGCCACCACACGCACACGCACACACGCAGGCCATGGCCGACGCCGCCGACCTGGCCGGCCTCAACCTGATGGGCCTCATCAACACCCACACGGCGGCGGCGCTGCAGTACGGCATTGAGCGCGACTTCGCCAACCGCTCCCAGACCATCCTGCTGTACGACATGGGCAGCGGCACCACCGAGGTGGCGCTGGTCAAGTACAGCACCTACAGCGTCAAGGAGGCGGGCAAGCCCAAGGTGTGTGTGTGGGGGGGGCGAGGAGTTAGCCGTCCATGTGACGGTTTTTCATTACCGTAATGTGAACTGCCATCGGGGGGGGGGGAGGAGCGGGCGGCCGGGCGGGATTAAGGGGAGGGAGAGTGTCATGGCAAGGTGGGGGCAGGGGGGCAGGGAGAGGGGGGGCAGCAAGGAGGCGGCGAGAGGGTGTCGCGGGAACGGAAGATGCAATGGGGCTGGGTGGGCGCAGGGAGGCAGGGGCATGCGCGGTGCAAGGCGGGGGCGGGGGGAATGGCACGGGTGCTGGGGAGCGAGGTGGCGTGCCGGCTACCAGCGGCCCCCAGAAGCACACACCGCTCCACCGCGCGTTCCTCATCTTCTTACCATCTTTGCATCCCCCAACCCCATCCGCCCGCCCGCCCTCACTGCCCCCGCTCCCCGCCCCCGCCCCCGCCCCGGCTCCCACCCCCACTCCCCGCCCGCTTCCCCCGCTCCAGGTGTACAACCAGCTGGAGGTTCGCGATGTGGACTGGGACGACTCGCTGGGCGGCAACATGCTGGACATGGCGCTGGCCAAGCACTTTGCGGCCGAGTTCTCGGCCAAGGCCAAGCTGCCCGACGTGGACGTCACCGCCATCCCCAAGGCCATGGCCAAGCTGCGCCGCCAGGTGCGGAGGGAGGGGGGAGGATGGCGGCGGCTGTGTGGAAGTGTGGAAGTGTGGAAGCGTGTGTGGATGTGTGTGGAGATGTGGGCGCGTAGTGTGTGTGGCAATGTGTGTGGCGCCAAGGAAGTGACGACCGGGGTTGCGCACGCACCTCGCCATGCACGCAAGTCATTACTATGCTGACACACGCGCCACCCCCGCCACGCCATCCCCGCCACGCACAGGTCCGGCGCACCAAGGAGATGCTGTCCGCCAACAGCGCCGCGCCCTGCACCGTTGAGGAGCTGTACGACGGCAAGGACTTCCAGGTGGGGGGGGAGCGTTTATTTTGGGGGTGGGGGGTCGCGGGTCTGAAGGTATTTTGAACTTAGGCATTGATCTGATGCCGCGCGCTTTGTGACGGGGGTGGCGGGCCGGGGACTGTAAGTAGCAAACTCTCACCCGCACGCACTCGCACACACACACCACGCCACCCTTCCAACCCTCCCAACCTCCTCCCAACCCCCCTCCCAACCCCCCTTCCCAACCCCCCGCAGTCCAGCATCACCCGCGAGGACTTCGAGGTCCTCGCCGCCGACTTCTTCACTCGCGCCGCCGCGCCGCTGCAGCGCGTCATCGAGCGCAACGGCCTCAAGCCCGAGGACATTGACGCCGTGGAGCTCATCGGCGGCGGCAGCCGGGTGCCGCGCCTGCACGCGGCGCTCAGCGAGGCGCTGGGCGGCCGCGGCCTGGATCGGTGGGTGGGGCAGCGGGGGGTTACTGTGAACCAATCCCTTAAGGGGGCCGGGAGGCATGGGGATGGGGGGTTGGGGCGTGGGTGCATGGGGTTTTGCGTGGGGATACTTTGGTGGGGATGGGGAGGACGGGGGAGGACGGGGAAGAGGTCATCGAGGTGAGCTCGTGCCCTGGTATGTGCGTTGTTGTCGCGGCGGGTAGCTCGGGCTGGTAATCGCACCCCACCTGTACCGCTTTTCCAAACATCCTTGCAACCCCACCGCATCCCAACCCAACCCACACACCCACCCCACCCCTGCCCCCGCAGGCACCTGGACGCGGACGAGGCGGTGGCTCTGGGCGCGGGCCTGTTCGCCGCCAACCTGTCCACCTCCTTCCGGCTGCGCAAGTTCGGCATGGTGGACCTCACCATGTACGGCGTCAGCCTCAGCCTGGACCACGTGGTGCTGGGCGAGCAGGCGGCGGCGGCGCCGGGCGCCGAGGTAAGAAGCGGGGGAGCGGGGCGGGGCGGGGGAGAGGGCTGGTGGTGGGAGGGAAAGGCGGAGGCCGGGGCAAGGATGTGATACTGTGATTATGGTCAGTTTGGGGGAGCCAGGGCGTATGAACACCTTAAACTTGAGAGTGCCTGCGTGCCCGGCCCGGCCCGGCCCGGCCCGGCCCTCCCTCTTCCCTCGCTCCTCCCTCTCCCCTCCCCACCGCATGGAACCCACCCCTGTCCCTTGTCTAGTTAGTTGGTTCAGCTTGGGCTGGTATTCACAACCCTCCCTCCCTCCACCGCACAGGCGCTGCAGAAGGTGCGCAACCTGCTGCCCTTCATGAAGAAGCTGCCCAACAAGCGCGTGGTGCGGCTGGACGGCGTGGCGGCCGACCCGCTGCGCTTCAGCCTGGCCTACAACGCCTCCACGCACCACGGCCTGCCGCCGGGCGTCAAGGCCGCCGAGCTGGCGGACTTCGAGGCCAGCGGCGTGGAGGACGTAATCAAGCGCTACAACACCAGCGGCCAGGTGGGGGGTGGGGTGGAGTGGGATGGGATGGGTGGGGTTGGATGGGATGGGTGGGGGGCAAGAGTGGCTGGAAAAGCAGTACTGGATGCACTGAAGACTGCAGCGGGGCGGGGAGGTTTTCGCTCATTCGGCCATCCGCCTGGCTGCTCTATCGCAACCACCTGTCGGTCGACATCATTCATCATGCGTGGACCCGCCCCACCTCCCTCCTCGCACGCCTCCTCCCCGCCCCGGCCGCCCCCAGATCTCGCTCCGCTTCGAGGCGGACTACAGCGGCCTGCTGCGGCTGGACAAGGTGGAGGCGGTGGTGGAGTACGAGGTGATGGAGGAGAAGATCATCGAGGTGCCGGTCAATGAGACCGAGGCCGCGGACGGCGCCGCCGCCGCCGGCGAGGGTGCGCCTGGGCGGGGGGGGGGGCAGCAGGGGTGGCAGAGAGTGCGGCGGGGGAGACGAAAGCCCATAGTTGTGTGTTAATGACAGCAACAGCATGACAGACAACAATGCCCGCCGATCACGCGCGCGCAGTTACGTACCCATAGTTGTGTGTGTGTGTGTGTGTGTGTGTGTGTGTGTGTGTGTGTGTGTGTGTGTGTGTGTGTGTGTGTGTGTGTGTGTGTGTGTGTGTGTGTGTGTGTGGAGATTGTATCCGGGGCGGCGCCTCGGGGTAGGCAGCTCGGGGTAGGCATGCGGGCGGGGGCAGGGGCAGGGCTTGCGCTGGCCGGCACACACGCCGACCGCTAGCCCACCGCTCCCCACCCGCAGGTGCCGACGCCGGCGCGGACGCCAAGGCGGAGAAGGGCGCCGAGGGCGAGGCGAAGGACGCCAAGGCCGATGCCGAGGGCGGCGACGACAAGGACAAGGCCGAGGATTCGAAGCCGGAGAAGGACGAGGGCGACGACGACTCCGACGCGAACGGCAGCAGCGACGAGGAGAAGCCGGAGGCCGCCAAGGAGGAGGGCGAGGCCGAGGCCGAGGCCGACGCCGAGGGCGGCGCCGGCAAGGAGGAGGGCGCTGGCGAGGAGGAGGGCGCTGAGAAGGCTGAGAAGGCTGAGGGCGAGGCCAAGGAGGTGCGTGGGCGCGGGCGCGGGCGCGGGCGCGGGCGCGGGGGTGGGTGGCACAGGCGCGAGCGGCCCCCAGGGTTGTCTGCCGCAGCTCGCGACGGCCCTGCTCGCCACCGCACAGCACAGAGTCCGTCAGGCGCCTGAGCAGCAGCGGCTGTGTGGTGTCACCCCAACAGGGCGCCGACGCGGGCGCGGGCTCCGCCAACGCCACGGACGCCTCCAACACCACCGCCAGCGCCAAGCCCGCCACCGTCATCAAACGCATCCAGGTGCCAAAACAGAAGGTCGCCAAGGTGAGCGCCGGGGGGCACAAAAGGGCGGGGGTTACATTCATCATTCGTTAAGGAAGTGGTAGACGGTAGACGACCTCGGGAACAGCACCACACATCTTGGGGGGCGGCACCAAGGGGAACGCCCCCAACGGCGCTGCGGTGGCCCCAGCGTTGTGACGTCGCTGGGAAGTCAGGTGCCCGTCGCTCCTCAACAAGACGCCCCTGCCGCATACCCCTGCCGCATGCCCCCACACCCCTGCTCTCCTGCTCCCCACCGCTGCCACCTTCCTGACACGGACACGCACCGCCACCCGCCCTCTCTGCGCCCCCTGCTCCATCCCCTGCCCTTGCCTCTTTTAGCTTGGTTTAGCTTGGGCTGGTACTCACAACCCCCACCCACCGCCAGGTCCCGCTCAAGGTGGGCGGCCGCGGCTGGTTGTTCCCGGCGCTGTCGGGCCCGGTGCGCGCCGCCTCCAAGGCCGTGCTGGACAAGTTCGTGGCGGCGGAGGCGGTCAAGCGCGACGTGGCCAAGAGCCGCAACGACATCGAGTCCTACATCATCGCCATGAAGGAGGCGCTGGAGACGGACGAGCTGATGCAGAAGGTGCGGGCAGGCGGGAGGGGAGGTTGGTGCGTGCGGGGTGCGTGTGGGGTGGGTGGGGAGGGTGGGTGCGGGCGAGCGGCTGTGTGGTGGTTTGTGCGTGTGGTTGGGAGGCCCCCCCTCCCCCGGCACCTGCGCCCGCAGTGCCGCGCCCACGCCCCAGCGCGCGTGCCATTTGCGGCCGCTGACATGTGCCCGCCGCGCCCGCACCCCGCACCCTCCGCACCTACCGCACCGTCCGCGCGCGCAGGTGAGCACCGAGGAGCAGCGCGAGTCGTTCCGCGCGCGGCTGACGGACGAGGAGGACTGGCTGTACATGGAGGCGGACGAGTCGGAGGGCGCGCAGCAGTTCAAGGACCGCCTGGCGCAGCTCAAGGACATCGGCGAGCCCATCAAGCGCCGCGCCGAGGTGGGCGCGGCCGCGTGTCGGGGCGCATGCGTGTGGGGGTTGTGGATCCCAGTGGGGCGTGTGTGGCGCGTGTGGGGCATGCGCAAGCGCGGTGCGAGGGGGCGAGGGCAGGCGGGAAGGACTGGCACGTTTGGGTGGCTGCTAGAGGCGGCGGTTGCTCGACGCGCGTGGCTCCTGCCCGCGCCTGGCACCTTGTCGCCCCCTTGACGACCACACCGCCGCGCCGCCGCGCCGCCGCGCCGCCGCCCCACAGGAGCTGGAGCTGCGGCCCAAGCTGATGGAGACGGTGCGCAAGCAGCTCGAGCTCAAGCAGTCGGTGGTGCGGGCCTGGGCCGACACCAAGCCCTGGATCACGGAGGAGGAGCGCGAGGGCATGGCCAAGCAGGTGGGTGGGTGTGGGTGGGTGCGGGAGGGGAGGGGCTGCTGAGTGCGGGTGTGTTTCGTCGGCGCTGGGCACTACGGGATGCCGCTACCGTGTGAGCAGGCCTGTGCCGCCCGCCATGGCCAATGCCCTTACCAATCGGTGGCGTCCTGGTCCGCATCGCATGCGCGCCAACGCACACCCGCACCTCCTGCCTCCACTGCAAAACCCGCACGGCCGCCCGCACCTCCCTCGTGAATTATGCATGGACCCCCCCCGCGGCGCAGCTGGCCGAGGTGGAGGCGGACCTCACCGCCAAGGAGGAGGCGCAGTCCAAGAAGGTCGACCACGAGGAGCCCGCCTTCAGCGTGACGGAGGTCGCCACCGCCTGGGACAAGTTCGACAAGGCCTTCAACAAGCTCAACAACAAGAGGAAGCCCAAGCCGCCGCCCGAGCCCAAGCCCGCCGCGGACGGCGAGGCCAAGGCCGAGGACGCAGGTGCGGGTTGTAAGGTTGTGGGTGTTTGGAGAGGTGATGGTGGCCGGTAGCGGAGGGGGGAGGGGCGGCGTGGGGCTGTTGGGCAGGCGGGGTGCGCGGGCGGAGGCGGGCCTGCGTGAGGGAGGAGGAGCAGTGAGGGGTTGAGCGGCAGCGTTGAAGGGTGACGTAGAGGTTGCGCGCGAGTTTACTGCTGCGTGCCGTCGGTCGCACTGACTTTTTCCTGTCTCATGCACTTGCGCTGCGCGCGGAACGTGTGGGAGCAGGCGCCGGCAAGGCGGAGGCCGAGGGCGAGGACGCGGATGTGGACGCCGACACGGACGCGACCAAGCCTGACGCGGACGCGGATGTGGGCGCCGGCGCCGGCGCTGGCGGCGCTGACGGCGACGCCAAGGCCGATGCGGGCAAGAAGAAGGACGAGGCCAAGAAGGATGAGGCTAAGAAGGAGCAGGCCAAGAAGGAGGAGCCAAAGAAGGAGGAGCCAAAGAAGAAGGAGGCTCCCAAGAAGGAGGCTCCCAAGAAGGAGACGAAGAAGGAGGAGCCCAAGAAGGCCAAGAAGGAGGAGCCCAAGAAGGACGAGAAGAAGGGCAAGGCGGATGCCAAGAAGGACACGAAGAAGGAGGCCCCGAAGAAGGAGGCCCCGAAGAAGGAAGCCCCCAAGAAGGAGGCTCCCAAGAAGGAAGCGCCTAAAAAGGAGGCTCCCAAGAAGGAGGCCCCTAAGAAGGAGGCGCCTAAAAAGGAGGCTCCTAAGAAGGAGGAGCCCAAGAAGAAGGAGGCGGGCGGCAAGGACGACAAGAAGTCGTGGAGCTGGAACAAGAAGAAGGGCGAGGAGCTGTAGGCGCCTTGCGGGCCTGCATAGCAAGGCCGGCTGGTTCGTGTTTGAGGAGACGAAGCCGGCGCTGGGCGTCAGCCTGCGGTCGTAGGCGGGCGGGCGTGATGGTGTGTGCAGTGGTGTGGTGTGTTCGGGATGTGCGCACACTGGTGCGCGATGCATATGCATACAAGAGTTAGGGCACCTGAGCAGCTGTGGGTCGACCTCTGGCGCGGCCCGAAGCACGGCCGCCGCTGCCCGGACAATGCCCGGCGCCCGCCAACGCACGCTTCAGATGCTGGTTTTGGGTGCGTGTGTACACGCAACGCGGCATGATGCGGCCCGCGGGGGGCTGTGCATGGGGCGGTGGGGTGGCCGGCGGCCTTGCCTTTCACGCACGGGTTGCACGCATGGTGTTTACCGAGCCTCTGAGGCCGGTCACGTGGGAGTCTGCGGGTGGCGTGCAGGCCGGGCCTGCGTTGCGGCATCACGCCCGCACAGCACGTGAACGTGTGGGACCGCAGTAGCTTTAGTTGCCGGTGCTGGACTGGGGGTGTGTGGGAGGTCGGAGAGTCGTCCCCGGGTGACTTGACGTGGAGCACACAGTGGGCAGGGGCGTACCGCCGGGCTGAGGTGAGCTGAGAGGCGCAGGCGCGATCAAACTTTTGATGCAGGGATCGCCAGACAAATGCGACTGCGTGCGTTCATGGGTCGCTGTGAAGGTTCAAGGTTGTCGAGGCAGATACTCAGGGTGCGTGCGGCCGCAGTGGAGAGGCGGTCTGTAGCTGGGCGTCCATTCGTTACACGTATGCATGTGTAAATGTGAGTGGAGTGAAACAGAGTCCTGGCTTTCCATTTGGCAACCACAGCCTTGCCTTCCTCGTTGCTGTGTCCGCCATAGGCCACTCCTTCAAAATCGCAGAATCTACATCCGCTCCTGGGCGGGCCCATCCCATCGTACCAACTGCCACACGCCGGTCCGAACCCCCACGCTCCCACACCTCTCAACCACCCGGCTGCGCCGTGGTGATGGGCTGATGGCTACGCTGTGTCAAAACATACTCTTGGGAAGCAGTTGGCGCATCATATAATGCTTTCTCAAGCTAGCTCAATAGCCACTGCGTTACACCGCAAATCCGGGCGGTGCAGGCACTACCTGCCGCTACCTGGGCAACTCTATCGATATAAACCTCCTAAACTGCAGATCCTCAGCGACGCTCCTGCCTTCTCGAAAGAGGCCTGACCCGGCATACAAGCACATAAATCAAACACCAGACCAGAATGCATTACTACTATGTATAGGATACACCGTGTTTGTCGGGGCGGCCTCATGTGGGAGGAAGGCCTGACGGCGCGTAAGTCCCATACTCGAAGGGAAGCCCCGGCTTGTCAACAAGTTCTTTTACGGCATCTCCTGCTACACCTCAGTACACCCACACGGCTTCTAAGAAAAGGATACAAAACAAGCTTACAGGGCCCCCCTGGGTGCCCAGGTACAGTCCCTACCGTCCTGGATAGCGGCAAGCACAACCCGTCGTCTTGTGGTGGTCGAACATCACTGGTGTACAAGCCAGAATTCCGCGCAGCCACTCGCACTTGACGTGACGGGCGCTGCCTGGTCTGCTTGAAGGGCGAGGGTAGAAGGCATGGCCTGCAAGAGGGTCACACCACCAGGCAGAGCCCAGCCTCTAGCGTCGTGGATTTACTCCTACTGCATTATGAATGCGACATTACAAATAAAGAAGGGACAGTCCGACCCAGGGTCCCCTGGTCCGCCAAGCAAGGGCGGGTGCCCCGCACCCAGCAGGTCAGGAGGGACCATCTCCGGCCGGAAGGGAAACCACCCTCCCCCCAGCTGTCTGCATTATGCAGCAATAAGCAACATAGTCTCCTACCGTCAGAACTTAAGGCAGCTGGGGAACTATGGTACCTTTACTTGCCCAGCGCCACGGGAAACTTGAAGATGTCTTCAGCGTGTCCAGAAGCAACGCACAGCGCCACCGCAATGGTCAACCACATCTTAAACCGCGCCTCCAGAAGGTCCATCCTGTTGTCTAGGTACTCCTTGGTCACAGAGTTGGCGTCATAGCGAGCGAAGTTGCTCAGCAGAACATCTGTTGCTGTCTCGTTCATCCCCGAAGCTATCAGCTCCTTCCGCAGCGTAACGAATTCGGCGCCATCTGACTTGACAGGCCCGGCTCGCACGGGCTTCGGGTGCTGGAGTGGTATGCAAAAGGGTGCTGCGCTGGCGCGAACAGACTGGACGCAGCGGATGGAGGGCACGAGTGAACACATGACGTGAAGTTGCTGGCCAAAGCATGCAGTGAATAGGCACAGTGTGTACAATGTATATCGATATTGCGAGGATGTCGGCTGCTTTGACTGCTTGCGCTGTGGAGGCCATGGCGCTGGAGCCAACGCAATTGGGCGGAGCTGGATCAACCGCTTTGACGCTTACGGACATAAGCAGTAGCATTTTTCTGCTGGTTGCAACCTTCTGTAATCGGCCCGGGGGATTTTCACGCGACGCGACGCGACGCGAATTTCACCTCACCACTGCTACTTCTGTCAAAATCACTTAGATTGCATGGTCTTAAGTGTGCTCAGCTTTTCTCTGTCCGCAGTCTTCTTTCCCACCCCTCTAGACTGCTAGCTTCCGCGCCCCTTCACATTGTCTCTGAAACCCCTCAGGGGCAGCCGGGCAGCCAGCCAGTCACAGGGTGATTCGTGGGGGCTCCGCCTCCCAAATGCTGCTACGCGCGCGGCGGGGGCTGCGGGCCAGGGAGTTCGCTGTTAAGCACGCCGCGTGCCCCATGCAGCCCGACTGCACTACTGAACACGCGCTACTCCCTATGACCAGCCCAGTAGCGCCACCGGCAACCCATCACAGCACGCACAGCAGCGCCACCCCAGGGGGTAGACGGTCTGTCACGCTATCCCGTGTGCTGGCGTGTTTCCCACGTGCCCGGTCTGACTTTGGTTTGAGCTGAGTGCAACGAGATTCCTTGCTCTTGAACCCGTTGACAAACAGCTGGCTTGAGAAGAGAGCTGGCGAAGACGCTTTCGCTCACGGTTTTGTTACACTCAGCGGCTTGTGCGCCACGCTGTTAGTGTCTGGTGGTGACTTGTTGGTTCTGACAGCGCTCACTAGCAAGTAGGCTTGAGAGCTCAAACCAAAGTGACCTAGTTTGAGCCTCCGCGCCCCAAGCAAGGCCGCTGGTACGGCATCTTGGCCTCATTGCGGTTCTCCGTCTGACCGTCACGTCACCTACGAACCCAGGTGCCGTTCTTCCAGCCGCACACCACAGCAGATAAAGACGATCAATGCTCATTGTGAGGTCCACGATCTAAGACCCCCCCCCCTCGGCAGAATGATGGGGAGCGGGGCAGCCGTCCCTTTGGTCCGGCATGCCCGCAGGTTGTGGTGTAGGTGGTGGTCGCTAAGCGTGACAGTGAAACCTTCCCTAGTGGGGCAACCAGCTGCACGGGGGTCAGGAGGGTGGGTGGGTGGACCACTGTCCACTGCATTAGGTGCGCAGAGGCATGTGCCCATAAGCTTGCGCGCAGCACGTCTGCTGCTCTAGATAAAAATACGCTATATTTTTGTGCCGCGATAGTGGTGGGCCGACTGGCTGCGCGGGGGGTCAGGACGGGTTGGCGTGCCCCGGCCCCCGCAGGGGGCGCGGCGCACCCATACGTTTCAGAAAGGGGGGGTCGACGCCAAGTTGGCAAACACACGTTCCTGGCCCCTGCCGACTGCACACAGGTAAAATCAAAGATATAAGGTACACGAAGCCAGTGTACACAAGCAAGAAGAGGCCCACGCGACAGAGATCCGCCATCCGACTCGAGTCGGCGAACCTGCATTGCCACGGTAACGTATGAATTATCATGTGCAGCGCACTTAAACGCAAAGAATGAACTCAGTGGCCGCAAGATAGGCATGGAGGCCGAGAATTTAGACCGATTTCATTGCACAGGCAGGCGCTGGTCCAAAGGATGCATCAGAAGCATATATTCGTCCTGTATCAGCCCGATTGTACCTGTTTGAAGCCGCGTTGGTGCGCGGGCTGTGAGCGAGAGCACCTGTATTAATACCGCCGCGCTGCCAGCCCCATGTTGTTATGCCAATGCAAGTCAAGCATGTCCATTGAAATTGTAGTAAAACGGTAAGGGCTGAACGGTTTCGCCGGTGGGTCGAACTTTTGGCCTCGCCGATCGCCGCGGCCCTCCAAGTGAAGTCAGGCACGATACGACGAAGCATACAGTAGAATTAAGTGAGTGCTTTTGCGCCGCTTAAGAGATTGATAATCGCAAGGAAGCGAGCGCTACAAGCGCCGCTTGCATACGGCGAATCAAGTCAAGTGTCAAGAGTCAAGAGTCAAAAGTCACCAACAGTGTCACCAGCCCCAGTTGCCAAACAAGCACATGAAAATGGCCAAGCTGGGTTTGCCTCAGGCCTGCGGCGTGTCTTTTGCACAGCTCGCAGAAATGAACTCGCTCGTAAACGCAATCAATACTGCGCCGGTTGAGAAAAGGACCACCGCAGCATTGACGGACCAGTGGCAGCGCCTGATTGTCGCGAAAGTGTCAGGATGGATCCCGGTCGCAACCGTGCTTCACGACCTGAGGACCGTTGCGGGCATGGTAGGCGTCAACACATACAAGGCCGCGCTACTGCGTTCTGGACAAATCGCTGGGCAGGGCTCGATTGACCTGCTTCCGCGGCCCACGCACCCCGCGTCCAACGCACAGCCGCCCCAGGCCCCGGACCGGGCCCCCGCCCCTGCGGTAGTCCCAGAGATCGTGCGCGCGCAAGCATGCGCAGTACCTGAACCTGCTCCGCAGCTGCCCAGCGTCGTCTTTGGACGCGGCTCTGTCGAGGACACGCCCAACGTCCGGAAATGTGCACAAATGATTGGCCACGTGAACTGCACTGACCCTGACGTTCGCAGGGACCTTGCACGGCAGCATGCTCCAATGTGGGCTTCTTGCGAAGCACACATTAGGGCCTGGAACAGTGCTCGCAGCAACGCGAACCTGCAGAAGCTGTGCGCTACCCTGGATCAGTTGCACACGCTTGCAAAGAACATTGAGAGGACATGCTATGATCCGGCGTCCAGACTGCAGCGGCTTGATTCCCGACTAGGTGCCGCTGGCCTGCGCCGCAACACTGAGTACCAGTACACGGAAGGGGACTGCATGTATGACAGCGTGGCATGCGCACTGAACAGTGTCCCTGACCAGCCTGCTGTCACTACTGGAGCGACCCTGCGACGCAAGGCCGCGGATTGGTTTGCTGCACAAACCGCGCCAGTCCTCCAGGGCAACATCGCAGCAGTGCCCACTGACATGCGCACCATCCTAACTGCCCTGGCAAACACAAGCGCCCCAGGAAACCACGCCTTGGTGCAGGCCCGGAACCAGTACCTTGCTGGCCTGCGCAAGAACGCATGGGGTGACAGTATTGCCATGCAGTGCGTCGCAGCAGCCTGCAAACTGAACATTCACGTGTGGGCATGTGACAGCGCAGCCATAGTGCATTCCTGGACCTACGGCGGCAGTAACGAACCATTCATCAGCGTGGTGCGCCTCCCAAACCACTATGAGCCGCTCTGTGCCACAGCACCTGCACCTGCACCCACGGCCGCGGCCATGCCCGCGCCTATGCCCCCGCCAGCACCTATGGCCACGCCCTTTCCCTTGGCCACGGCCAATCCCGTGCCCACGGCCACGCCCACACTCGCATCGACCCACCTGCTCTCGCGCACACCTGCAAATGAACCAACCCTGCGTCTGGTCCGGTCCACACATGTCAGGTTTCGAGGCCCTCGCACGCGCCTGTCATCTGCACCTACGCTCACGCCCATGCCTGTGTCCCCGCCGGCGCCTGTGCACACCTTGGCAAGTGCACCTGCGCCCGCACCTTTGCCCCTGCCTTCGCCCCTGCCCACGCCCGCAATGGAGCCAACAAACGTAACTCAAATCAAACCGCGCAGGTATAACTGGACCCGGGCCCGACTGAGACAGGAGGAATTATCTTCGTGCGGCTGGCGTGGTGCAGGCTGCGGCACCTGCGGCACCGGCCGTTGGTGCGGCGGTGGCAGCTGCGGTGGTGCGCGGATCGGTGGCAGGTGCGCCGCACGATGACCTGCAGCACGACTACAACGGCGACGTGCTCATGCAGCCGGTGCAGCAGCCCCGGCCGGCTGCGAACACGCCCGCTGCCCTGGCGCTGGCTCAGCAGCGTGGCGCCGGCGCCGTGCAGCAGCCCGCGGCTGCACAGCAGCCCCGCCGCCGGCTGTTCCAGGGCAATGCGCCGCAGCTCACCACCAACGACGTCGAGCTGCTGAGCGGTGGCAACTCCAGCGAGCTAGCGGACAGCAGTGCCTCCGAGTGATGTGCGGTATCTGTGAGCGGCTGCTCGAGTGGATAAGTATGTGTGGTATTCAGGGTGCGTTTGCCGTTGTGGTGTTCTTAGGCCGGCCGGATCTGTGAGCGGCTGCTTCAGCAGAAAAGTCGCATGTGAAGCTATGTAGTATTTGGGGTAGGTGCGTTAGACTAAAGCGTTCTTAGGCCGGCTTCCATGTTTGGGCGTGTGGGCGAGTTTTGCACCTGTGACATGGTCACGATTGCCCGACGCATTGTACTCTACCTGCCTTGCGAGTTCGTCACTGGGAACCCCGGCATCCAAAAGTGATACAGCCATACGACACGCTTGCACCTCGGTTTGGTGCGCAGAACCCAGGCTCCTTAATGTGGCGGAGTTGTGTGTGCCCTTACCATGAGTGCGCTGTTACGTGTGTTAGATGCCGTGCTCCGCTGTTTAGCCTCCGCTGCTTAGACTTGGCCCATGTCAGGCGCTTTTGGTACCCCAGTGCAGCCTGATCTGTAAAACTGAGCGACTGCATTGCTTTGTCCCGCCCGCGCCATGCCTCTGCCCATCTGCTTCACGTGCGCCTCATCTGCTGAACCAGCACTGCTTGGCCTCTCCTCCGCCTGTGTGCTGGCCCTTCACGCTCTACGTCTTGCGAATCAGCATCCTCTGCCAGTATAGGTGCACCTCTCCCTTGGAACATGACACTTTTAGGGGCACGCCCCATGGACCGCATGGCGGTCTGCTAGTGTCAGCACACCCCTATCGACGCACGGTCTGAAACCCCCGTGGCACGCGCTATGCTGAGTCACCCGCTATCGCGTGACAGGTCACAGCAAACCACAGACACGATATCACACGACAGGTGGGTCGTCAGGGGTAGGAGGTGAGATGGTGAGAGAGGGTAAGGCTAGGGGAGGGACGACTCGCAGAACTTGCTACTGCGTGGGCGTGGCACTGCCGCTCCGCGCTCCGGACTGGAAGCAGTTTAGGGTTTGTTTTAGGCTTTGGTGTACCTGCACAGGCACGGATAAGAAAGGAAGGGCAACCAAGGAGGGAAGGCTGCCCGGGCACCCCGGGGGAAAGCCCGGCTCCTAGGGTTTGACACGCACACGGCCACGCACACCCCCAGCACCCCTGCCCAGACCGCATACGACGCGCCAAGTCACTCCCTGGGTCCCCCGGCCTCTCGGCTCGGCGTTCCCCTGGGTCATTTTGCCTGAACACCTCCACCGCCCAACTTTTCGCCGGCCCGCGCTCACCACGCAAGTGGGGTCAGGCACAGTGGTCTCACCCGGGTGGCTGGCGCATTTGTCCTTCAGTAATGCGCCGGAGTTTGATAATGCCCCCAGCGCTGGTGACGGCGTGGGCGTGGAGTTTGCGGGCGCAAGCCTTTGCGTTGTCCTGCTTCACTCCCAGGTGTAGGAGGGGCACCAAGTTGTAGGGTATGGACCCCGTCACTCCCAGGGCGACGCACTCATTGGCCTGTCGTGATCTCCTGTGTTACTGAACCCAGCGTGTGATAAGGCGCGGGTTACGCGGGAAAACCGGGCGAAGGGTTTTGCCGGTTCGTATAATGGGTTTCTTCGTCACGGACACGCGTGGAAGGTGACTCCAAAACCCGTGGCCTGACGCCGGGTATATGCGAGTGTGTTAGTAGCGTGTACTTTGCGGTCGTCTTTCCAACTGTGTCTGAGTTGTGCACGCGCCCTGCGCGGACTGACGTTGGAGGTTTGTGCGCGCCTCTGGCGAACTTCATAGCTATGTGTGCACCTTTGTTCTGCCTTTACGTCTGTCTTTACGCCGTGTGGAGTGGTGCAAGTTGGGTAAGTGCCCTTTGCGGTGACGCGGTGATGACGCAGTACGACGCTTGAGGCAGCTTTAGAACGCGCAGCAAGAAGCCAAGCCTTGTCTTGCTTCTTGCTCTCTCATACAGCCTGTGAGTTAGCCGTCCCTATTGCAAGACCACGCTATCTGTATCAATTTGCTCATTGTCTCCCGTCAAGACAGCGCGGAGCGCTACTGGCAAACCCTGCAAGGGTCAGTCTGTAAGCCGCAACCTGTCGTAACCTGCGTTCCGCTTCCCTGCACCGCGACTTCATCCGAGGACTGTCGTCGCGAGACTCAGCAAGAACTAGTGCGTAGGCACACCAGAGCAGCGTCAGCACACGGCAGCTCGTGACAGGCCGAGTAGTGGACTTGCCAGCCCGCGTCTTCCAGCAGCAGCTTCAAGGTTAGGTGTTGCTCGGCTTTTTCTTCACGCTTGTGGAGGTGGCGGGCGTCGGAACTGTATCCTACTTCAATAATGTGCACGGGCAGAGTGCTCTTGTCCCGGGGAGGGCGAAAGTCGTCAGATACGGTGTGGGCAGGCAGGTCTGGGATGAATAAGATGTCGGGCCGAAGCTTGGATAGCGGAGTGAGCATCACAAGTCCCTGCCAGCGGTCCTCGCCAGCAGGCTGAATTTGCGCCCATGTGGATACGCGGCCACGCCCCCAACGGTCCATCGAGATTCGGTGTACAGATTTTACCGATTGCCCATGGGTGCTTTTGCCATTACCGGTACAGTACGTTTTGTGCAACACCTAAATTCCTGAAATAACAAGTAACCATGCTCTCTCGGCGTCCATTGACATAATTGATTGAATTGACGGTGCCAGCCAGCGCCGTAGTCTTGTTGCCGTGACGCACAAAGACCCGCACCAACTGGATTGGCGGCATCCCACCCATTCGCCCAATCCAAACACCTGTAAACCCCCTTGTGCTGCGTGCGCACGCCTCCCACCCTCTCTCCCCGCCCACTCCCGCTCCCGCATTGCGAATGTGGCAAACATATGGACCAACGGCCCTTCTCGGTGCGACAGCACAGCGCAAGCAATCTGCGTGCGAGCTGGCACACCTCCAGGCACTAGATCAGAAATTGTAAAAAGCCCCAAAGCCTTATTAGAATGCGGCATGCGTTCGTATTTTGGCCCATAACATCAAACGTGCGTTAGGTAACCTCACCGGGCTTGCAGGGGGACCGGCCCGCCAGCCGGAACTCCAGGCAGGCCACCCCGCTGCTCCTACCCGCCTCGTGCGCAGCGTGCGTGCGCGTCCATGTGACGCCGTCCGGATAACGGTCCACACACAGCCCAACGCCACGGCGGGACTAAACTCTGAAGCGCGCCGCACATGGGCGCAGCTCATTCATTGTGCATGCCTGGATGCATGCCTGGACACGCGTGACAAGTGTACAGTTCCCGCTCCTCCCCCCACTGTACAGGCAGGGGGGATCAAATTGGTTGCTCTTCTCCGGGCCCCAGCATACCTTTCTCATTCGCGCGCCCCACCGCACGTGCGCTCCAATCTCCCCAGTTCAAACCTGAACACTTCTCCATGCGTTCATCCACGATCTCCTGGCCAACTCTCATGCGCGACCCCAATCGCTTTATTCAGCCTGCCACGGCAATGCGCAGCCAGTCCTGGAGCGCATGCAAGCACCGCCTGCATGCCACATTTGATATCCCGATGCTCTATATGCTCGCATGGGTCTGTTTGTTGGGCCCATACGCTGCCCAGCCCCGCATGCGGACTCCCGCCCATGCCGCATCCCAAAATATCCAAGCTATCATACCCATACGATTTCTGCCCATACCTAGTTATACTTCAACCCTTGCTTCCCAACCCTCAAGCTTCTCCGGCGCCTGCAGCTGCGCCCAATTCACGATCCACCAATGCGTAGATTGCAAATGCGTCGGTAACTTTAAGAATGCACCACACTCCAGTACGGTACCTAGATAAACTGCGAAGAGCTTCTTCAGCTACATAAGATCACTCATCTTGCAGAGATCACAGGCCCCACGCGTGTGCTGCAAGGTACACGTGTAAAACACGTCGGCCTCCGTTCCAGCAGCCATGCTTCCCGCCATTCTCTCGAGCCCAATGATTGCAATGTTCTGAGTTGACGGACAACATAAAGTGATTATGGTAGACACACAGCGCACGTCGAGCACGCCGCTAGCTGGTGAAAGGCTTCTCCCGGAACGGGACTGGCATACTACTGCCCAGAGCTGGGTGCCGCCGCATCCAAGAAGCGGAGCAGGCGACCTGCCGGCCTCGCCTGCGGCCGCCGCAGGCCAACAAGCTCAGCGACGGGAGGCAGGGAGACCTCCGGGGAGTCGCCGCCGCATGCGCACGTGTCATCCTCCCCACCGTGGCCCAGCAGCCCCGCCGGCTGCTGCAGCTCCGGCGCCGGCACCCACTCGGCGGCGCGAGGTGCAACGCCGCTGGCAGTGGCGCGCAGCCCCGCCAGCCGGCGTGCCAGCCGGCCGCCACTCCAGTCCATCGCAACGGCGGTTGCCGCCCAGTCTTCATCGCCGCCGTAGTTTGCGAGGCCGCCGCAGCTCTCCTCGGCTTCGCACCCGGCGTAGCTGAACACGCTGCTGCCACCCGCGCGCAAAAGGCTGCCCGCCTCCTCCTCCTCGACGTCCACCACCAGAAGCACTTCCTCGCCCACACAGTACTGGTGCCCGTGCCGGAAGCTGCAGCAGGCCGAGTCGTTGTCGTCGCCGCCGTCACCCGCGTGCCGCAGGCCGCACGCCTCCGCGTGAGCGCGCATGTACTGCTGCCAGGGCTGGGGGTCGGGGCCGCCATGCGGCAACAGCAGCAACCCCGCGACGCGGCTCTCTGGCGGCGAGAGAAAGGCCATGGGCTGCTGCTGCTGCTGCTGCTGCTGCTGGGCGTCGAAACCATCGCCGCCGCCAGAGGCGGCGGTGATGTAGGCCGCGGCGCCGCCGCATGCGTGCAGGACGCGGCTGGGTGCGCCGTACCGCCGTCCTGTGGCGGTGCAGGGGGGGATGAGGGAGCGGTGGTGGATGTCGCAGCTGCTGCTGTTCCAGCCGTCAGCGGCGGTGACGTCGGGCAGCCGCAGGCCGGGCCACAGCTGCGGCAGCTCTGTGGCGCTGCCGCTGCTGTCCTGCTGGTCCTCCCACAACAGATGCAGGTCTGCAGCAGCGGGTATGCGGGCGGGAAGCGCGAATAGCGGGAAGCAGGTAGGATAAGTAAAGGTCACGCATGTCCTGTCTGCATAGCGTACCTAGCCAAATCCCAGCAGAACACATGAGTACAGTGCTGCCGTTTTGCTGCTGTGCGCACTCGCAGACATGCATCCATGCATGCACGTACGGCAGCCGTACGTAGCCTGAGCCAGAGCAGGTGTAGCCCCACCTGCAGCACGTCATCACGGACACCGCGCTCACCTGACCGCAGCTGGGGCCCGCTGGCAGTGGCGTGACCATTCCAGTAGCTGCTGCCGCTGCTGCCACCGGCGCGCGGCGCCGCCTCCTCGGCGAACACGGCGGTTGGGCGGGGGCTGGGCGGGCACGGCGCGGGCGTGGCGGGTGCCGCCGGCAGGGGCGGCAGGCGGCTCAGGAAGGCCGAGTCCATCACCAGAGTCGCGGCCTCCTCCAGCTGCGCCAGCTCCTGCAGGTTGAGGGTCTGCACGTGCACCAGCTCGAAGGCGCGCGCGGCAGCCGCCCAGAAGCCGGCACCTGCTGCCTCAGCGCGCTTGCAGGCTGGGGCCGCCGCCGCCGCGGCCGCTGGCGGCCGCACGACGCGCGCCTCGCCAGCGGTAAGCGAGGCAGAGCCCAGGCCGGCGCATTGCGCCGAGGAACCGCCGTAGTCGTGGCACGTGCTGGGGTCCGCTGCCGTGCTGGAGTGCAGCATCAGCGCCCATGACGAGTCATCGGCCGCCCCACTGCCGGTGGCGCAGCACCCCGAGGCCGAGGCCCCATAGGCGGCGCTGGGCGTGTGCGCGCCGCTGCATGACTGCTGCAACTGCTCCGCCTCTGCGCCGCCGTGCATGCGGCAGGAAAAGTCCGTGACAGGCATGGGTCCGCCTGCGCCCGGCGGTGTCGTGCTCATCGAGCTTGCGGCCAGCAGCGGCACGTGGTGGTGCGCGGGGCCAGTACTGGCAGTGTGTCGCTGCGGCTGTGATCCCGCCGGTGGCAGATCGATCCCGTGGCAGCACGCTATTTTTGTGCGGCTGTCGCACAAGTCAACGACGTAGCTGTCACAGCAGACTTGCTGGGCGAACCCTGCACAATGACAGCGGTTGGTGGAGGACATTCAGCGGGACAAGGCGTAACTGGGCATAACATGTCATGACCATCAGCGGGCACGCACTCTATTTCCCAGGTTACAGGAGTACTTCGGCCCCGTCGCGGTCGGCCAGTGCTGGATGGCGCGTCTCGAGGTCGCCATTCCTTCCCGTCGTAAAAATTTGTAACACCGCAGACCAGCAATGACTCGTAACCTTGATTTCCTTGAGGACTCACCTGCGCTATGGTGACTCTTAAGCTGGTGAGGCAACAGGGCCTGCCCGTGCGATTCTGGGGGCCGCGAGTCCGCGAGGCGCCTCAGCCCGCACTCGATTTGTTCGCCAGCCTCAGGATATGATGTCATGCATTCAACAGCCACGCCAGTCATGGCTCGGGTGCTTCCCAGAGTTGAGGTGTTTTGCGATGTATGAGTCAAGTTTATTGCCCTCGACTGCCCATGGTCCTCGTGGTAGTCAGACGGATATTGACAAGTATCTCAATTTGCCTTGCTGCTGGGCAAGACTAGGGCGACGGGCGTCGGCAATGTTGTTGTCGTCGACCCCGCCCGGGTCGCCCCTGAGTTCAGCGTCCAGCTCTCGAAGCTCTACTGTACGTGTGTGTAGTGATAGAAGCACTCGTTGATCAACAACGGGCGCTGGCGCCCGGGTCTGTCAAGAAGGTGACGAGCCTCTCCGGGTTTAGGGGCAATAGGCTCACGTAGTTGATAAAGAATGACCTGCAACGAATGAGTAGGGTGCGTGTGTACGCGGCGTCGGCGAAGACGTAGGGTTAACTCGAGCAATCCCCGTGACACATTCGTCCCACTCCCCGACCGTCAACTTCGACTGTCGCCGCGGCGGTTCAGAAGCGTGTGTTGAATGGAGTGCATTATCAACACGTAGATGCGCGCCAGAGCTTTCAGGCCCAGCCACCTGCCTTTTTTGTAGAACGACACCTCGGCGCCTGCGACCAAAGCCCCAGTTGACTGGAGGCGCGTGCACAATCAAGGTGGATGCACAGAGTTGCAATTGCTAGGGTCTCTTGTGCAAAAACACCTCAACCGCGGGGGCACCCACTTTTGGACCTGGCCTACTATGCGAACGCGGTCCCCTCAGGTGCCCTCACTGCCCTCACGGGTGCAACCGTTCCGCACTTTCACTGCATGCTCTGCACGCGTACTTATACCTGCGCCGCTCGCTTCGGGACTGGAACCGCGACGCGTGTGCCGCCGCCCCCGAGGCGCCGGCGGCGCTGCTGCGGTGGTTCGTGACCTATAAGCGTGCCCTGGTGCGCACCGTCGGTCGGCTCAACCGCATCGCGCGCTGCCGCGTCCTTGAGGAGTCTGTGGAGGAGGCAGCGGCCCGTGTGGCGGAGGCCGCTGCACTGGCGGAGGTTGAGGCGGGTGGCCCCGGCGCGGCGCAAGCTGCTGCGGCTGCCATCGCCGCCCGCTCTGCCGCCGCCGTCGCGGCCCAGCGTGCTGTGGCTCGGCATGCTCGTGCTGCCCGCCTGCAGTGGCTGCGCACACGCGAAACCGCATCCCCAACCATCACGCGTCTCGTGCGGCCCCCTGGCGGCGCAGCCCATATCCCTGCCATTCGGCGGGCCGACGGCAGTGTGTGCGACGCCCTACCCGACATTCCCGCGCACATTGTCGACTACTGGCGCCGCATCAGCGCGGCGGTGACGACGGATCCGGATGCCTGCGCCCGCGTGCTCTCTGCCCTGGCAGCCTTTGGGCGCCGCTGTCCTGCGGCTGACGCGGAGCGCATCGGCGCCGCCACCGTCTCAGCGTCAGAAGTGGAGGCCGCACTGGCTGTTGCGCCGGCTGGCAGTGCCCCTGGTCGGGATGGTATCCCAACGGAGCTGTATCGGGAGCTGGGTGGGCCGGCAGTCCGCGTGCTGGCGCGGGTGTTCACCGCTTCGCTGGCGACTGGTGCGCCGCCCCGTGGCTTTCTGGACGGCGTCATCACCTGCTTCCGCAAGCCTGGCGACCCAACACAGCCGTCCTCCTACCGACCCATCACGCTGCTTGGCACCGACTACAGGACCCTAGCACGTGTCCTCGCCCGGCGCCTCATTCCCGTCCTCGGCTCTGTCATCCATCCGGCTCAAACTGCCTTCCTGCCTGGCCGCCGGATTGCCGACAACGTCCTACTGCTTCAGCTCCTCCCTGAGCTCATGCGGGCTCCGGAGGCAGCTGGTGGTCCCGGCGACACCGGCAACGGAGTCGCTGGTGCCGGCCCCAGCGGTGGGGGCCAGGGGGGCGTGTCGGCGCCTGCTGGCTGCGGTGCTGGCCGGTGTGGTGATGGCGCGCCGGGCCCCAGCGACAACAGTGCCGTTGCCTTCCTAGATTTCTACAAGGCCTACGACACGCTGGACCGCTCATTTCTGTACCGGTGCCTGGAGGTAATGGGCATTGGCGGTGGTTTCCTGGCCTGGGTTCGGCTGCTGCTCACGGGCACGCGGTCGGCCGCCCTCGCCAATGGCTACCTGTCCGCCTTTGTCTTCATCATGGCGGGCGTGCGGCAGGGCTGCCCGCTGGCGCCGCCCTTGTACCTGGCGCCGGCTCAAGCCCTGCTCGCCTATCTTGACCGCACTGGCTTCGGTGTCTCCTGGGCGGATATTCGCCTCGTCGCCACGGCCTACGCGGACGACGCAGCGCCCTTCCTTCGCCGGCTCGCCAACGTGCCCGCCTTCCTGGCGGCCATGGAGACGTTCCGCGCTGCGTCTGGTCAACGGCTCAACCTGGATAAGGTGGAGATGCTACCAGTTGGCGCGCCCCCGCCTCGCCGGACTCGGCGGCGCCCTGCCACTGCCGCCGCCGCTGCAGGCGCGCCAGCCGCCGCTGCGGCTGCGGACGTGCAGGCTGCCGGCGGGGTCGGCGGCGTGGGTCCCGTGGCTGCCGCCCCGGCGGTCGCTGCTGGGGCTGCCGCTGCACCGGTGATGGGCGACGCTGGGGGCGGCGGTGGCGACGCGGGCAGTGGCAGTGATGATGGCAGCGACGGCGAGGGCGGTGCCGGCGCCGGTGCTGACGCCGCTGCTGCTGGCGGCGCGGCGCCCGCGCCGGCCGCTGCCCCTCCTAACACGGTCGGGACAGCGCACGGACTGCGGGTTGTGTCACGCTCCCGTACGCTCGGCGTTGTCTTCTACGACCTTCCTACTCGCGCAGCCACGGTGGCATCCGCTCCCTCCCTTGCTCCGGCCTTCGCCACCCTCCGCACGCTCGCCACTCTCCCCCTCACCGCCTTTGGCCGTGGCTTCTGCGCCTCGTCGTACGCAATTAGCCGGGTGCTCTACCACATGGAGTTCTCGGGCCTGCCGTCCAAGACGGCCCTGTCGGACTTCGGGGACACCTTGGCCCGGTTCGTGGACCGCCGCATTCTCACTGCGCCACCGCCGGGCTCGGGCTGTGCCCGCCTGCCTGGTCTTCCCACGGACTGCATCGCCCTTCCGCCGCGCGATGGTGGCTTTGGCCTACTGCCGGTGGCGGAGCACACGCGTGCGCGGCATGCAGTGTTGGCCGTGCGCTGGCTGCAGCATATGCACAGTCCTGCCGCCGGTGCCTATGTGCCTCCGTGGACGACCGCAGCTACTGCCCTGATGCAGCGGCTGCACGTCGCCGCCCACCCGTTGTGTATCCTGACGGTGGCGCGTGCGGCCGACGGCGTGGGTCCCGCCCGCGAGGGGTGCGCTATCCTTGGCCACCCCGCGCCCGCGACCTGCCCCGCCTTCGCTCGCCTCCTTGGCGCGCTCAGTTACCTGCCGCCCATCTCGGTCCTGCGGCCGGCCGTGCTGACTCCTGGGCCGTGGTGCTACGCAATGCCGCTGTGGGGCAACCCGGTCCTGCCAAGCACGACCGGTCTGGCGGCTGGCGGCTTGGAGCTGGACTTTCCGGACCTGGTGGCGCTGCCGGGTATGCTGACGCTTGGCGTGGCGGTGCGGTGCTGGGAGGCGCTGTCCGCCGTGCGTCAGGTGCTGGCATCGCAGCCCCATGGTGCGCTAAGCCCGCGCATTGCCCGGCGCTGCACCAACCTGTATAAGCGCGCGGTCCTGCGCCCTATCCTGGGCGTCACCGACCTGGCTGACATTCCGCTGGCGCTGCAGTCGGGTGCTGCCGCCGCCCTCCAGCTGGATTCTTTGCTGGCACGCGTGCCGGCGACGTGGAAGGCGGCGGCCTCCGCGACGCTGCGCGCGCCTGGCGGCGGCAGCACTGCGCCTCCCGCCCCTCAGGTGTGGCTGCTTCTCGCGCAGAGCCTGGGGTGGCGCCTCGGCGCGGCGGAGGTGCCGCTGCTGACCCTCACCGTTAAGCAGGCGACCCTTCTGCAGTTGGCGCCTACGTACGACGCGCTTCGCGCGCGCCACATGGCTTTTGTCCAAGAGGCCTACAGTGGTGCCAACCCGCCGGCAGAGGCAATTCATGCGCTGCGGGCGGCGTTGGCCCGGCTGTGGGCGCTGGTCTGGGAGCCGCGACACAAGGAACCCCTCTGGCGCCTGGCTGTCAATGGTTTCTCGGGCTTTGGGATGCATAAAGCCCGGGCAGCCGCGGGGAATGCTGATAAGTGCCCCTGCGGTGTGCTGCTGACTGCTGGGGCTAGGGAGCACCACTTCTGGAGCTGTGACGTGGCGGGGGCTCTGCGTGATGTGTTGCAAGAGCATGCGGGCTTGGACGTTGCGCGGCACCAGTTGTGGTTAGTACAGGCGCCTCCAGGGCTGGCGCAGGCGGTGTGGGACATCGTTTGCTTAGCTGCTGTGGCTGCCATGGAGTACGGCCGACAGCGCCTCGACGCGAGCCGGAGTGATTCGGGTGGGACCGTAGGGGTTGCTGTTGTGCGAAAAATCGGTGTGGAGGTGGTGGCTGACTTTTGGTCGCGGCTTGCTGCGTTCGTGAGTCTCTGCTGGCCTCCGCGCCGCTGGGACCTAGTCCCAAACCAGCACCCATTCCTAGCGTCAGACGATGTGGGAGGGGTTATCTTTGTGGGCCCAGCGGCGGACTCGCCACCGGCCTCTCCCTAGCTTGTCTGCTTAGGGACTCGCAAGAGGTAGTCTTTATGACGCCGACCCGCGGCTTAGGTTAGCAGCGCGTGCGTTTGCAGTGAGCCTGGCTCGGGGTTCCTCCCCTCCCCGGAGGCGAGGAGCATGGGGGTCATTCGGGGTTCCCTCCTCGAGTGAGCGTGCGTGTTTCGCACGTTTTTGGAGCCCTGGCTTGTCCACGGCTGTCGTCCCACATGTTATCTCTTCTTCTTATAGCAGACTCCAGGAAAGTGTGCGAATGGCAAGAAAGTGACGCTATGTTGAGGCCGGGACAGCACGTGCAAGAGGAGTGCCACCAGTGCGCGTACTGACATTGTGTGACTGATGCATGTTGCACCTCGCACAGAAGTGTCCGACGCAGCCACCCGCACCCCCAGCCTCGCGTTCCCTACTTGCAGAGGAGCATGCAGAATTGCACCTCACTGAGGGCTGAGGGCGGCTGGATGTGCGTACAGCTGCGAATCATCGGCAAGTGGCCGGCGGGCTGAGGTTGAGCTGGGGACCCGCGGCTGGTAGCCTCTGCCGGGGACGGCGAGGCTGAAGCCAGCACGTACGAGGCTGCGGGTAACACACCGTACAACTAACATAGCGGGTGCAACCTGGCTTCTACCACGGGCAGTGCAGCCGTGGGGTACCAGGTACCATACCCCGTCCTCTCCAATGGACAAAGCACACAGCAGCCCACACACGCTGCGTCTCTCACCTCGTCGCGGCGCCGTCTGTTCCTGACCGACCACGTGTGCACATCTCAGCCCACTAAACTCCGGCACTCCTTGTCACAAAATGGCGCACTGCACTCCTGAGCACCGAGGACAAGGGCAACAGCCGTGACGGCGACTCCCATGCATCAGCAGCACGCCAGCACTAGACGCATCCCCCTTATGTAAATCGGCGCATGCTGCCCACATCCACGCGCAAAGCGCAACCTGTCCCCTCATCGGCCCCCGCTTATTTCAAGCTTCACATGGTCTGTCGCGTCAGGCGGTCGGTCACAGCGCGCCATGCCCTGACCCCGCACACCGCCTGCGCCCGAACGACGCCAGGCCAGCCTCACACCGGACCCACGAGGCGCGCCGGGCAATCCTGCAGCCCCGGTCGTCCTCAAGCTCCTCCACACATGCTTCCCACCAGATTCAGCAACCAAAGAAGTCAGTGCCGCGGCGTATAGGAGCTACTGCTCCTCTTACGGCAGTCCTTGCAGACGAGGCCTGGTGTTCAGGCACTGCGTCCGTAACCTCCAAAGCAGATAGATATTCCTTGAGCATATGTGCACGTGGCGGGGGCAAACTCTCATACTTCAACAGCGACCCTGCCCCGAAGTGACTCCACTTCAGATTTCCCATGAACCCGAGTTCAGAGTCAGTACATGCGCCCGCCCGCCCGGTTGCATGTCGCACACCTCTCTCCACATGCACTAAAACAGAAATCACCGCGGATGAAAGGTAATCCTAATCCAAAACCAATGGCCGCTGCCGGTTTGTGTTCCAGGTTGTCGATCATGCTAACCAAACGCAGCCGGCCGCGTTCTTCCCTCCAACTCCCGGCTCCCCGCCCCCGAAACCCAAACGCGCCGTTTCCGGCTACCAAACGACCTGTAATACCGAAGTCCTCGTTCCCGCTCCTTCACCGACCATCCCGCGCTCGACACCCACGCGTCAGGACAGGATTGCGCAGCTTTGAAGAAGAGTTTTCCGCTCCTGCATGCGACCATAAATTATCTTCCCTACAGCCCACCCAATCATGAGCACCATAACCCCCACGTGTTCCGCCGTGGGCGGCATCAGTGACTGCGGCGCACCCACGCGCTGCACCCGTACCGCATTGCTGGGAGCCGTGATGCACATATGCGCCTGCGCCCACCCCGCTTGTCAGCAGACTCACGCTTTGGCCCAGCACTCAATCCAGGCACGGCATCGCGGCCACAGCACCAAACGCGCTCCACACCAGCTGCGACTCCGCATCGCTTCCTGGAGCGCTACCGCCTTTGCTGCCCCCTATTATAATTACGGCTTCCACGGCCTGAGTGAGTCTCGTCACCGAGTACTCGGGACAAACAGCAAGCAGCCAGGCACTCCAAGCTCCGGCTGCTACTACCACGCGCCCCTCCTGCCCAGAGCGCAACCCCGCCCTGGAATCCACCGGAGAGAACGCACCGACAGTGGACCACACCAGTAACGCCAGCTAGGTTACTCCTGGTCAAAACGCGGCAGGGCCTCGCGGGCTAGCCATTCCCAGGCGAAGACAAAGGAAAAAAACAACCGAGCAAAGCACCATACGCCCACCACGCAACGCCCGTAGGCTGCGGGCGAAGTCCCGCGTCAATCGCAGCCCAACACGACCACACCCTCCACCTAACCAGTACTCGTCGTTAGTGCAGACCAGCGAGCCTACGGCCGGCCACACACGCATGTGCCTCTACTGCGGCTGCTGCGACAGGGTGGCCTGCGGCAGCATCGTGGGCGCTGTCTGCACCAGCATGAGGCCCTGCGGCTGGCCGCCCTGCAGCATTGCGATGGGGATGCCGCTCTGTCCCATCATCAGCTGCCCGCCCAGCCCGCTCGGCAGCCCCATCACGTACACAAACTGGGCGCCCTGCGGCGCCTGCGCCGTCATGAGCCCCTGCAGCCCCTGCACGCCCTGCAACCCGTGCACGCCCTGAAACCCTTGCAAGCCCTGTAACCCTTGCTGCAAATTCTGCAGCCCTTGCAAATCCTGAAAGCTCTGCAGCCCCTGCACACCCGGTGCCGCCACGGCAGTCATTTGGCTCAGCGCCAGCCCGCCCGCCGAAATGGTCGGCAGCATGGGCTGCTGCTGCTGCTGCTGCGACTGCGAGGGCGGGCGCAGGAACTGCTGCGGCTGCAGCACGCTATCTTGCAGAGAACCCGCGGGCGCCGCCGTCAGGCCAGACTGCAGCAGCTGCGGCTGCAGCTGCAGCTGCTGCACCTGCTGTTGCTGCTGCTGCTGCGCCGGCTGGGGCTGCGAGGGCGGCCGGTCGTCGCCCCTGGGCTCCAGGTCCATCAATTGGTGCACGCGCGCGCGCTTGGCGGCCGCCGTGTTACGGGCGGGCTGCGCGCTGCTGCTGGCCGGCTGCGGCAGGTGGCTGGGGCCCTCCACCTCGGCTGCGCGGCGGGCAACGGGCAACAAGGCCATGACAGCTGTAGAATGCTCGTAGCAAGGCCGCACGTGCAGAACACCTTAGCAACCCCGGTCGATTAATACTGCACCAGGCCGCGCTGCAACGCACCTGTCGACTCCGCCACCCGCGGCATCGCCAAGATGCGGCCCTTGGTCTGCGTCTCGTCCACCTCCTCGTCGTCCATCGCAATGTCAATGACCGAGTGTGCCGCGCCCCTTGCGCCCATCTTGCTCTGCAGATACACGCGGTCCAAGCAGCGCGTTGCGGGTTGTGCCCCTCGCTCGGATGCCGCGTGCAAGACATATCGCCGACACACCAAGCCGCGGCGAGACAACACGCGGTTGCACTAACGCGCGGTGTACTACTTCGCCAGCACTCCGCACCCATTCACCCACCTCAGCGCGCTCCGTGCGGGTGCGCGGCTCCACCCCGTTGCGCGGTGGCGGCAGCCCGGCCCCGTTGCGCCGGGCGGAGGAGCCCGGCGCGGCCGGCGGTAGCCCGGCCGGCTCGTCCTGCGAGGCCGCCGCCGCCGCGGCCGCCAGGCAGTCCAGCGCGCTGGCCAGGCCGCTGGGCTTGTCGAAGTCGCGGTAGCTGCCGCCCGCGCTGCCCATGCGCACGTCTGCACGCGGCGCGAGGCGCGAGGAGCACGCAGGCAGGCAGACACATAGGCAGTTACGGCGGAGCATTCGGGCGGTCACATTCCAAACAAGGTGCCTGCGAGGTCCGACCCCGCCCCAAAGTGGTGCATGCCCAGGATGCGCCCGCTCACCCTTGGACTCCTTGCCACTGTGCGCCCGGCCGTGCTTCTCGCCGACCGCCGGCTCGTGCGCGGGGTGCCGGCCCGAGCTCGCGCCGCCCTGGCTGCACATCCGGTCGCCCGCGCCCGCCGACACGGGCATGGTCGACAGCGGCGGCAGGTGCGGCTGCGAGCCCGGCCGCTGCGACGCCGTCGGGCAGTCCTGGCCCTGCGCCTGGCTGGTGGGTGGAGCTGACAGTGCCGCCTGCTGCGGGATCACCTGCGGCGCGGCTGACGGCACCGGCGCCGACACCTGCAGAGCGGGCGCCGCCGGTAGTGACAGCGCCGGAGCGGCCGCGGTGGCTGGCACGGGCGCCGGCGGAGCGGTCGGCGCCGGCGCTGCAGCGCGCGAAGGCTCCGGCATGGACGCAGCCGCCGCATCCTGCGCCGGTGCCGCATCCTGCCGCGCCTCGGATGGCGGCGGCGCGACCGCGCTGTCCTGGCTTTGGGGCCCTACACGTGCACAGCGGTGACGCCGGTTCAAGGCTACAAACCAGCGGTACACGCGTCTTCCACATGCACTAGATCCTAGTACAGCCGAACCTCTCCAGAGTCAAAGGAGCAAGCGCACTTACCTAGCCTCTGCCCGGCGTCGCCACCAGCCACCCCCTCCGAAGGCGCAGTAATTGTCGGCGCCGATGATGTCGTAGCCGTGCCCGTCGGCGAGCTCTCCTGGCCCGTCGCCTCCGCCTTTGCTGCGGCCGTTGGTGCGCCCGCGCCCGCGGGCGCGGCCACCGCCGCACCGGCTGCGGCTGCAACTGGCTCCACCACCGGGGCCGCGGGCTTGGACCAGGCCGTGCTCGCGGCCAGGCTGGCCACCTGCTGCGCGTGCTGCTGCTGCGCGTGCTGCTGCTGCGCGTGCTGCTGCTGCGCGTGCTGCTGCTGCTGCGCGTGCTGCTGCTGCGCGTGCTGCTGCTGCGCGTGCTGCTGTTGCGCCTGCTGCTGCGCGTGCTGCTGGGCCTGCTGCTGCGCCTGCATCTGCTGCAACATGATGGGCAGCCCGCCCTGCTGCATCATGAACTGCGGCGACGACAGCCGCAGCCCGCCCTGCTGCAGCGCCTGCAGCGTGGCGGCATCAATGCCGCCGCCCACCAGCGCGCCACCCGCAGCCGCCGCGTTCGCCGCAGCGCTCGCCGGCGGGGCCAGTGCCGCCTGCTGCTGCCCCGCCGGCAGCCCCGCGATGGGCGCGGGGCCGGCTGCGCCCGCCGCGCCGTCCGACGCTCCCGGCCCACCCGCGCCGCCCGCCGCCAGCGCGCCCTCCACCGCGTGCGTGTTGTGGTAGTAGGCGTGCGTGATGTGGTAGGCGGTGCTGATGTACTGCAGCAGCGAGCCCTGCTTGGCGGGCGGCGTGTTGCCGCGCTTGGTCTGCGCCTCCCGCAGGATGGTGACCACCGCCGTCCACAGGTCCAGCTCCGACTGGCTGGTCATGTCGTTCAGGTCGAAGTTGTACAGCGCACCGCCCGCCTTGCGCCGCCGCTTCACGGCCGGCGCCGGCGGCCCCTGGTAGTAGCTCAGCGGCCCTGCCGCCGCCACGCCAGGGATGCCGCCGGCCGCCGCGCCGTACATGAACGCCGTGGGCGGGCCGTAGGTGCCAGCGGGCTGCGGATTAGGCAAGGGCAAGTGGTGATGACCAGCCACACAGGCGTGCATGGTTGACATCCATTTTGCGATGCGCTACACAGTGCATGTGCCGCTTGGCATTCCCGCAGCTTGCGGTTCAGTTCAGTGCCGCTTGGCATTCCCGCAGCTTGCGGTTCAGTTCAGTGCCGCTTGGCATTCCCGCAGCTTGCGGATTAGTTCAGTGCCGCTTGGCATTCCCGCAGCTTGCGGTTCGTTAGTGCCGCTTGGCATTCCCGCAGCTTGCGGTTCAGTTCAGTGCCGCTTGGCATTCCCGCAGCTTGCGGTTCGTTAGTGCCGCTTGGCATTCCCGCAGCTTGCGGTTCAGTTCAGTGCCGCTTGGCATTCCCGCAGCTTGCGGATTAGTTCAGTGCCGCTTGGCATTCCCGCAGCTTGCGGATTAGTTCAGTGCCGCTTGGCATTCCCGCAGCTTGCGGATTAGTTCAGTGCCGCTTGGCATTCCCGCAGCTTGCGGATTAGTTCAGTGCCGCTTGGCATTCCCGCAGCTTGCGGATTAGTTCAGTGCCGCTTGGCATTCCCGCAGCTTGCGGATTAGTTCAGTGCCGCTTGGCATTCCCGCAGCTTGCGGTTCGTTAGTGCCGCTTGGCATTCCTGCAGCTTGCGGCTCATTAGTGCCGCATGGCATTCCCACGACTTGCGAGTCGTTTAGTGCCGCTTGGTATTCCGGCAGCTTGCAGTTGTCATCGCAGGGTGCCGCGGGTGTCAACGTGGACTAATGCAGTGTTCACGTGTTGCTACCCAGCAGTGACACGGATTCTGTACGCGACGAACATGTCGTGCAAGCAGTGCCCCAGCAGCGGGTTGACGCACAGGACCGCGACCCACGACGTGAACCCGGCGAAGACAGGCACAGAAGGCGTCAGCACTTGGTAGTTGAGTGCGGAACGGTGACGGGTGTGCACAGGCCAGGGTTAGCTACCGGTACTGGACAGTGGCTGCACATGAAAGCGGCTGCACGCACCCCAGGCGCAAGCGCCTACCTGGCCTGGCAGCTCCACGCGCTTGCCCGCCACCGGCTCGCCGTCAGCGGCGCCTCGCTCCACCGCCGGTGCACCCGCCGCCGCCAGGCTCGCCGGCGCGCCCACAACCGGCACCGGTGCGGGTGCGGCCGGCGCACACGCTGCAGCCGGCGCCGGCGCCGCCACGGGCGCCGCAACAACCGCCGACGCCGCGCCCTCCATCATCGCCGCGCCTGCAGCCGGCGCGGCCTCCGCCGATGGCGCTGGGCCCACCGCCGGTGCCTTGTCCTGCGGCATCGCCGCGGCGGCAACCGGCGCGCTGGGCACGGGCGCCGGCGCCGCGGGCGCCACCGCGGGCGCCGCCGCGGCCACCGCCGCAGCGGCCGCCCCGGCGGCCGCGGCCGCGGCCGCCGCCGCCGCCTCCGGTGCCGCGATGTAGTGCAGGCCCGAGGCGTCATACACCAGGGGCATGAAGCCGTGGCCCTGCATCGCAACGGCCATGGGCGCGCGGGGCAGCGGCGGGGGCAGCTGCCCGGTCTCCTCGTACTGCTTCTGCACCGCGCGCACGCCGTCCTTGCGCAGCGGCAGCGGCCACGAACCCGGGCACAGCCCTGCATAATCAAGAGCAATGGGCATGACAGCAGTTGGCGTGGCAGATAATGCTTCAGCATCCCACGCGAATGCAGTGACATGCCCGATACAGCGCAAAGCCAAGTTCGCAACCCGCTCAGCAGCAACCCGCTCGCAACAATCGCAGCGAACCACCCAGGTCAGCCCGCACTCACGCAGCTTCTCCAGCTCCTCGCCCAGCGTCTCCCAGCTGCGGCCCGGCAGGCGGCGGGCGCACTTGAGCGCCTGGTCCGACGTGATCACCATCCCGCGCGCCCACGTGAACAGCTCTGCAGCCAGATCCGGGGTTGCGGGAAGGGGGAACGGGGTGTCAGGAGGCTGCTGCAGCAAGCGCCGGTCTGACCAGGCCTAACATGTATTTCCAAACAACAACACAAGCAGCTGAGTAATCTTGGGGGCATGCAGCACAACGCCCACTCCGCAGGGGCCTGGGGCGGCTGCGTAGGGGACGTTCGGCGGTAAACCCGTAAGCGCCAGAACCCCCTGGACTTACGGCTCAGGTAGGCCGCCCAGCCGTTGCTCAGGCCCCACTCCGGGTAGGGCGGGGCATCGTCCGACGAGTCGTGGCTGCGGCCCAGCACCTTGTTCAGGTAGTCCTGTACGAGCATAGCACGGCGTGCAACCATGTCACGTTCAGGCACCCAAACGACAGAGGCGCCGGGACGCGCGTTTCATCATAGATAACTGGAGCGGCGGATTTGCAAGTTACCTTGATGTGCTCCTCCTTCACGCGGTTGCCGCCTCCGCCCTCGTCCGGCACCGTCAGGAAGCGGCCGGACTCGGGCATCAACTTGACCAGAATGCGCACCAGCTGCCGCATTTCGTCCATCGGCCCGCGCCTCGCCGCCTTGCTGTTCTTGTGCTCCGCCTTGCATACGGATGGATGCCGCGGCGGGGGCATCGCTGCCGCAGAGGCATCGACGAGGTACCCGGGCCCCAATATCGGCAGCACGTTCTGCGGCAGCCCCTGTGGTAGCCCCTGTGGAAGCCTCTGTATCAGGCCGGCTGCTGCTGCTGCCTGCAGCGGAATCGCCTGCCGCAGTCCTACCAGGTCTGGAGCTGCGGGCAGCCCTGAGCTCTGAGGCAGGCCGACACCTTGCCCCATCGTCTCCAGCTGGCTATCGCTTATGCCCAGCAGCTGCTGGCTCTGCTGGCTGAGGCTCTGCGAGAGCGGGAGCCCATCCTGGCTCAAGGGAATCGGGCCCCGCCATGATCCCACCAGCGACGCATTCAGAGCATCAGGCGGAGATAGGTTGGGTAGCGGCAGCAGCTGGGGCAGGCTCTGGCTAAGCCCCGGCTCGCCCTCTTGGCTCGCCTCCTCCATCTTCACGCGTTTGACCTCACGCTAGTCTGGCATTTCGGCGGTCTATTGGTCCTGGATAGCCTGCACTATCATACACATGAAAAGCTATTGCGTCGCGAAGGGCTTGCGCGCGCCCGGCCATAGCACAAACCACGCCAGGCGGTGCCGCACCGCATGCGCTCGGCGAGAGGCAACTCCGCACCGCGCTGGCCTCCCGGTGCTCTAACGCCAGGCCTAGCCCACTTTTCGAGTAGCCCTGGATATCAGCTATTCAATGAATGTCCTTGCTTGTGCTATGGTGGGGGTTTCTGAGTTCCGTGTCCTTTGTGCCTTTCCCGAACTCACCCCAAATGACTGTTCGGCTTTTATCAACAAACGAGCACTGCAATGGCAACCTGAAAAGCTGAAAATAATCAGCTGCAAGGCATTCCGGGGAGTTAACTTCATTCAAGTTCGTCCGCGGGCAACGTCGCGTTTGTTAGGCTCCGTGCATTGTGCCAAAAGGGCGCCCTCATAGGGTACATCCGTTACAACCCTGATCTGGAGCCTTGAAGACCACCGCGTTCGTGCACCGCCAGGTGATCACTGACCGGCACGCAAGAAGTCAATCGTTTGCTGGTTTTTGCTGGTTGCAAGCCTTTGTTGAGAAGACTGCGGTTGCCAGAGACGGGATGATTACTGGGCCCGGCTGGGTCCTTTCGGGTGCGCTTTCCCACCTGGGCCCGCGGTCGCTGCGACCGGGCCTGCCTCGCAGTCACTACCCATCAACATGCATGCGGTAATCCGACCGAACTCACACTCAAACATCACCTCCAACGACACCTCAACGTGGCACCTCAAGGCGGCACCAGCGTGTCCCACGCATCCAGCAGCGCCGCCGTCAGCGGCCCAGACAGCGGCAGCCGCTCCGCCGCCGCCGTGAACAGCGAATCCAGGACCCGCTGGTTGGCGCGGCTGGGCGTGGCGCGCCGCATGGTCGCCAGGCAGATCAGCACGCGGCTCACCTCCTCCGCCGCCAGCATCCCCGCCGCTGGGGCCATTGCAGCTGCTGCGGGCGGCGCTGCTGGTCCTGGCGCCGGGCCGCTTGCTGGGCCGCGTGTAGCGGCGGCGGCGGCGGCGGCGGCGGCAGCGGTAGCAGCAGGCGATGCCGCCGCCACCGCCGCCGCCGGCGTCATGATGTCGGTCAGGAGGCCCAGCAGCGCCGTCAGCTGCTGCTGCTTCACCGGCACCGACAGGCTGCTGACGGCGCCCAGCCCCTCCACCAGCGACGCCACCAGCGACGCGGCGGCGGGGCCGCCGGGCGCGCCTGCGTCGGCCACCGTCCCCGACCCTGGCTGGGCGTCGCTCGGTGCGGCCCCGTCCTGGGGCCCCCCTCCTACTCCTACTCCTATTCCGCCGCCGCCGCCGCCTCGGTTCAGCTGCCTGAGGCGCTGCCGCAGCGGGTCCAGCAGCGCCGGCACGGCCTGCCAGAACGCCTCCACCGCCGGCCCCAGCCAGGTGCCCGAGGGCGCCACGTCCAGAGCCGCCAGCGCCGCCAGCAGCCGCCCGCGCAGCGGCGCTGCCAGCTCGCCCTGCCTGTGTGCGTGTGTCAGGTGGTGCGTGCGTTTGTTGCAAATCAGTTGGAACGAAGCCGCCAGCGTGCGTGGGTGTGCGTGTCAGCGTGTGCGTTTTGGTTGGTGGATGCAGGAGGGAGCGGGCGGCGAGGGCAAAGCTCGGGGCCAAGAGTCCGTGTCAACGTGTGGCATGGCTTGCACTGTTCCCGCAGCGATGCCTCTGCAGCCCGGCTCTTCACGGCCTCCTGTGGCGGGGGCCACCGGCTCCGGCTCCCGTGCGCCCACGCTCACAAATCCCCACAGTCAGCTCCCCCTTCCCTCTCCCCTGCGCCTGCTGTCGCTCTGCTACACTTCGGGTGCGCCAATGCGTCCGTGCCCACGCTCTCGCCCACGCCCACACCCCGCCCACGCACCCCAAGTCCCAACCGCCAGCTCCCCCTCCCCTCCCCCTTGACATGGACGTCTACCCCCCCGCGTCACATGCATTCGCGTTCGCCTTTCGCATCCCGGCCCCCCGCCCCGCACCTGTCGTGCAGCGCCGCCAGCGCCACATCCACCCAGCCGTCCCGCGGCCGCACCCGCATCGCCGCCAGCGCCACCAGCACACCCGCCACACTGGCGGCCGGCAGCGAAGCTGCTGCAGCCGCCGCGGCGGCTGCTCCCGCCGCTGTTGGCGCGGGGGCCCCAGGCACGGACGGCTCCGGTGCTCCGGCGGCTCCGGTTGTGGGTGCGGGTGCGGGTGCGGGTGCGGGTGCGGGTGCGGGTGCGGGTGCGGGTGCAGGCAGCCCCCGCGCCACCTGCTCCAGCACCGCCGCGGCCCACTCCCGACTGGGTGTGTGCCCCAGCCGCTGCAGCGCCAGCACCAGTGCCACCGCCTCCTGTGTGGGTGTGGCGTGATCAAAAGGGCGTGGCGGGCGCAGACACCGGGTTTGAAATGCGGCGCGACAGCAAGCCAAGCCGTGGGGCTCCTGTGTCAACCTGGACGACACGACAAGACACGGACTCATGCCGCACCGCGCTAAGCCGCTGCCTACGCTTCTGACAGTATCTTCCTCTGGCCCCACACACTCACACAGCCAGGACACCCCGACAGGCCCACCACCCCCCGGCACGCGCAGCCGCCAGCCCGCGCAAAAGGCCAGGCTGCCTCAGGCCCCTAGGGCAGCACAGGCCCACCTCTGGGCTGCCGCCGCGTAGCAGGGGCACGCTGGTCGCCTCCGCCGCCCGCAGCCAGCCCTCGCCCGGCTGCAGGTCCAGGGACACAGCCGCCAGCAGCAGCTGCAGCAGCTCGCTCAGCCGGGAGGCAGCGCCGCCGCCGCCGCCGCCCCCGCCGCCGGGTTCAGCAGCAGCAGGAGCGTTATCAGGGGCTGCAGCAGTGGTGCTACTGCCGCTGTCGCCGCCGCTGCTACTGCCGCTACCGGCACTGCTAGCAGCACCCGCAGAGCCGGCGGGCCCAGCCACGGCGTCGGCGGCAGCAGCGGAGGACGGCGCGGTCTGGGGCGGCGGCGGCGGCGGCGGCGACAGGAAGGCGAGGCGCGTAGCGCGGAGGAATGCCTCGCCCCACTCGGGCGCCGGCGGCAGGCCCCACGCCCGGGCCGCCGCCGCCGCCTGCAGCAGCGCCGCCCGCTGCGCCGCCGCCGCGCGCGGCCGCAGCAGCAGCTGCTGGTCCTGCTGCTGCTGCTGCCGCAGCCCCGCCTCCCTGGCCGCCGCGAGGTGGTCCTGCACCAGCACCGTCGGCCCCTCCTCCGACTCGCACTCGGCCAGGCGGAGCGAGCCGCCGCCGCCGTACGCACCCAGTACCATGACGGCCGTCTGGCACGCCTGCAGCCGCGCCACCCATGAGGCCGGCGGCGCGACCACCACCGCCGAGCCCGGCACAGCCGCCGCCGCCGCCAGCTGCTGCAGCTGCGCCGCCGTCAGCTGCCCGCCGCACGCCGGCGGCGCACGCGGCCCGGTGAGTATGGCGACGCTGCGCGCCGCCAGGCTGCCGACCCACGTCACCACACCCTCGGGCAGCGGGCCTGGGATCGGACCCGCCGGCTCGCCTGCCTCGCCTGCCGCGGCGCTACTGCCGCTGTTACTGCCGCTGCTACTGCCGCCGCGCAGGATGGACCACAGCACGTAGCGCTGCAGCACCGGCAAGCCCACATCGAATGTCACCTTGTTGCCGCCAGTGCCGCCGCCGCTGCCGGCCGGCGGGCGCCGCCACCCGTCCCGCCCTCCGCCGCCTTCCTCATCCTCCTCGTCCTCCTTCTCCTCCTCCTGCGCGGCCGCCAGGGCCATGCCGGCGTCAAACACGGGGAACTCCAGCGCCGCCAGCTCGGCCGCGACCTCCTGCAGCGGGGCAGCGGCCACACAAGCCGGGGGAGGCGGGAGGGGTTGCGATGGATGTGGTAGCCCCCGTGGGGCGGGGGAGCCGAGACGTGGAGGTCGCACACGCGCGCGCGTGTGCAGCACGGCACATGACACAGCAACACCATAGCAACGTCCCTACCCACTACACCCACCGGATTCAACAAACCCCCAGCCCCATCCAGATCCGACACGCACGCAAGTACACGCCCCCACATGAGGCAGACTTGCCCGACCCGCACGCCCCCGCACGCTCCCGCCCACCCCTGCACGCGCCCGGCCCCCCCTCACATAGCTTGCAAACACCCGTCACGCGGACGGCTACAAACACCCCCCACACACGCACCTGCTCGCCCAGCTCCCCCAGCTCCCCCAGCTGCTCCGGATCCAGCCCCGGCACCTCCTGGGCCCAGTAGCTCCAGAAGGCGCCGGCCGCCGAGCGGTCGGCCAGCCGCCGCCGCAGCTCGGCCCGCATGTCGGCCGCCAGGCGCAGGTCCACACGCAGGGCCTGGGGGGGGGGGGCGGGGAGGGGGGAAGGGGCGTGAGGGGAGGGGGAGGGGCGGGGGGAGCGCAGCTGGGGAGGGCAGGCGGAGCGGGAGAAGCGGGAGCAGAGGGCTTGGCAGTGGAAGGGATGGAGACAAAGGGCGAGCGCGGCTTCTGGGGGCGCCCATTTGTGCACAGCAGCAGCCGCAACCGTGAGGGTGCAGGTCCTCGTCCACCACAACACCCGACCACCCCAACCGCGCACATGCACGCACGCACGCACGCACGCTGCGGCAGCCCCCCCTCACCCTGCGCTCCAGCGCGGCAGTGGCCACCGCCGCGTCGTTGTGCAGCGCCGTCTCCGCCGCCAGCCACCAGCTGTCCAGCAGCGCCGGCTCCAGGCGCGGGTCCACCCAGTGGCCCTCCATGCTACTGCCGTTGCCGCCGCTGCTACTGCCGCCGCCGCCCTCGCAGCCCTCCGCTAGCAGCAGCAGCCCCTCCAGCAGGTCGCCCAGCTCGTGCGGGTCGCAGGCCGTCAGCCGCAGCGCCGACTCCAGCTGCAGCGGCCAGCAGCAGCGTGGGGGCAGGTGCACACGCAGTCAGCCACAGCCATGATTGTGGTCTTCGCCACAGACACACATCCTGCAAGTTTTGGCTCCATCCACACCCGCACGGCTTCGTCTATCGCCGTGCAAATTGCACCACTTGACGTCACGGGACCCAGCAGCCCCCGAGCGTCAGCCTGTCAGTCCCCACATCCGCACGCGCACCGACGCACCCGCACCCGCACGCGCCCGACGCACGCGCACCTGCAGGCACGTCACCCAGGCGTCCTCCGGCTGGTAGCCCAGCCCCGCCAAGCCCAGGGCCAGGCGCGACAGCTGCGGCCCCGTGAACGCGGGCGCACCCGGCGGCACCGCCACCACATAGCCCGACTGCAGCCCGTCCTGAGGACCGCCACCGCCGCCGCCGCCGCCACCGCCGGCGCCGCCGCCCTGGCGTGCCTCGGCCTCGGCCTCCGCCTCGGCAGCGGCGGCGGCGAGCTCCGCTCGGTCGCGGGTGAAGGGCAGCAGCGGCAGGTAGCGGCTGGCGGCGGCCAGGAGCGCGGAGATGAAGTCGGGGCCTTCGGGGGAGGTATGGGTGACAGGGGGCGGTTGGGAGGGCAGGGGCGTTTGGGGGAGTTGCAAGGATGGTACGAGGAGCGTAGCAGGTAGCAGCGTTGCCCTCACCCCAAACGGCTTCGTCTGCAGGTTTCAGTGCATCCTGTACCGCTTTTCCAAACATCTACGCAACCCCCTCCGCCCCCTGCTGTCTACGCTGCTACACTTCGCTGTACGAACCTTGCACCCCGACCCCACGCCCCCACCCCCATCCCTCACATGAACGGCTACCCCCCCCCCCTCGCATATGCGGCCGCAATTTCTCCTTGCAGCGCTGATGTCTCTATACGGGATTGGTTCACAGTACCCCCCCCCATATCATTGCAACCCCCCCCCCCCCCGCCGCCGCCCTACCCGGGTCGTGTCCCAGCAGGTGCAGCGTGTGCGGCAGGCCCGCCAGCGCCGACTGCGGGCTGGCGGCCGGCCCCAGCGCGCCCATCAGCGCCGTCGCGCAGCCCACCAGTGCATCCAGCCACCTCGGCGACGGCCGCAGCAGCCCCGTGCCGGCGGCGCTGCTGCTACCGCTGCTGCTACTGCTACTGCCGTTGCTACTGCCGCTGTCGCTGCTGAGCCGCCACCACAGCGCCTGCGCCGTCAGCAGCTGGTCCAGAGCCTTCAGGTCGGCCGCGGTCCGCAGACCGCCGCCGCCAACGCCGCCGCTGCCGCCGCCCCTGCCGCCGCCCCGCCCGACAGCCTGGCCGCCCTCTTCCGCTGCCGCCCCTCCAGCCGACGCCGCCAGCTCCGCCGCCTGGGCCGCTGTAGCCGCCATGCGGCGGGCTGTGGCCTCCTCCAGCTCGCGCTGCCAGTCGGGCGGCGGCAGCAGCAGCGCCGTGGCCATCGCGTGCGACAGCGCCGCCAGCTCGGCTGCGGGGGCATCATCAGGAACAGCGGCACAAGCAGCCAGTTTGGAGTTGGAGACGTTAAGCATGGTCAAGGGAATTCACCGCAGCAGCCAACCGCCCAGTGCTCCTACGTATACGGTTCCGTTTTGTTCTTAACACACGCACAACCGCGCGCGACACCCACCGAGGCTGGTGGTTGGGCTGCGCAGCAGTGGCCGCGTGGCCTCGCACAGCGCCGCCACCCAGCCCCGCCCCGGCAGCACCAGCAGCCGCCCCAGCCCCGACAGCCCCGCGGCCAGGTCCGCCGCGCCGGCGCCGCCAAAGCCCACCGCCGCCAGGTACGCAAGCAGCGGCGCCGCGGTGCGCCCCATCATCTGCGCCGCGGTGGGGTCGCCCGCGAGCGCCGCCAGCCGCGGCAGCAGCCGGCACAGCTCCCCGCAGGAGGGCGGCGCCGCCAGGCGCCGCGCTGGCGGCGGCGGCGGCGGCGGCGGCGGTGGGGCGGCAGGTGCCCCGGCCGCCTCGGCGGCAGCAGCGGCCGCGGCCGCCAGCGACGCCGCCCGCACCTGCCGGGCAGCCTCCGTCGCCGGACCGGGCGGGCCGTGGTCGGCCAGCAGCGCGAGCGACAGCTGCTCCAGCAGCGGCAGCACCGGCACCATGACCTCATCGCGCCGCGTCGCCGGCGCCGCCGCCTTGAGCTCCAGGCACGCCACCACCAGCGCCAGCGCCTCCACCGCCTGCAGGCCCGCCACGCCCGCCGCCAGCGGCGCCGGCGGCGGCGGCGGCAGTACGAACACCGCGGTCAGCATCGCCAGCCAGTCGTCGCACGGCGGCGCCGCCGCCGGCAGCCGCGCCGTCGCCGCCACCGCCGCCGCCAGCTCAGCGGGCGTCATGTCGGGCATGAGCGCCGCAACGGCGCGCTGCACCCCCTGCCAGTCCGCCGCCGTCGGCTCGCCGCCCGCCGCCGCCGCCGCTGCCGCCGCCGCCGCTGCTCGTCCGTACGGCTGCGCTCCGGGAATGGGTGCACCTCTGGACGGCATGGCACTCAGTGGCGTGTGCAGGTCCGCCAGCAGGCCCAGCACCCGCAACGCCTGGGCGGCGCTCATGAGCGGCCAGGCGCGCTCCAGCGCCGCCAGCAGCCGCTGCAGCTGCACCAGCGGCGGCGGCGGCGGCGGGAGCGGCGGCGGCGACCAGGCTGGGGCGGATGCCGGGGTGCGGCGGGGCCCTGCGCCGCCCGCTGCTGCATAACTGCCAGCACCCGGGGTGGAATTGGAGCTAGAGTTGGAGTTGGAGGTGGTGGTGGTGGTGGCGTTGGCTGGGTCGAGCGCACGCACGCCGTCGAGCAGCGCCGCCAGCACCTCACACCACCGCTCCGGCGACACCGGCACGGCGGCGGCGGCGGCGGCGGCAGCGGCGGCGGCGGCGGCGCCGCCGTCCATGAAGCCTGGCTGCTGGTGCGGCGGCGGCGGCGTCGCCAGCTCCAGCAGCCGCGACAGCGCCGCCGGCAGCGCCGCCGCCGCCAGGGCGTCGGCCGGCCGCAGTCGGCCCGTGCGCTGGCCCGCCTGCTGCAGCGCCTGCTGCTGCCGCTGGTGGCGCTGCTGGCGGTCGGCCGCCGCGCGCAGCGCTGCCGCGGCGTCCGCCGGGGTGCCCAGCGATTGGACCGCCGCCGGCAGCAGCGCCGCCGCCAAGTCGAGCGTCGCAGCAACAGCCGGGTCCGCACGGGTGCCGGCTGCGGCCAGCGGCAGCGAGCGAAGCAGCGCGGTGACCACTAATGCACGGGCCGAGCCAGCTTGTGCCGGCGCGGCCGCGCCCGCTCCAGCGGCTGCGCGGCCGGCGGCCGCCGGCCCGCCATCAAACAGCGCCGCCGTCCAGGGGTGCTGCGCCGCCGCCAGCAGCTGCAGCAGTCGCGCGGGCGACATGGCGGCAGCAGCTGTAGCAGGTGCAGCAGCAGCTGAAGGGGCGGCCGGTGCCTGCGATACGTCCCTCGACAACGGTGCCAACAAAGCTGCCAGCAGCCGGCTAGCAAGGCCGCGTGCCGGCGGCGGCTGGCTGGCTTGCCGCGGCCCCAGCTGCTGCAGCCGCAGCAGCGCCGCCTCCGCCCTCAGCAGCCACGTCAGCTCACCGGGGCCCAGGGCCGGGGCCGCGGCCGCGGCCGCCCTGCCGTCCGCCGCGACTGCAGTTTCCAGCCCCTGCTGCAGCCGCCGCGCCAACGCATCTAAATCCGGCAGCGCAGCAGCACCAGCAGCACCAGCTGGCGGCGGCGCTGCTGCGCCGGCGCCCAGGGCGGTCCCCTCAGCGCCGGCCTGCGCCAGCGACGCCAGCGCCTCTGTGCACTGCGCCAGCTGCAGCCACGTCATGCTACAGCCAGGCGCCGCAGCAGGCGCGGGCGTAGGCGCACCGCCGAGGTGCCGCAGCACAGCCGCTGAGGCCGCCGCCAGCAGCTCCAGGCGCCAACCGTCGCCGCCACCGCCCAGCGTCGCAGCGCCGGCGCCTGCACCTACGCCCTCGCCTATGGCCGCAGCGGCGCCGGCGAATGGCGCTACGCGCGCCAATGCGCCCAGCACCGCCGCTAGGTCCGCCCCTTCCCCCGGCGCCGCCCCCGCCTCCGGCAGCAGCAGCAGCAGCAGCTGCTGCGCAACGCGCACCGCCAGGCGCCGCACCAGCCAGCCCACCGCATCACCACGACCACTGCCGTCACCGCCACCGTCAACAGCCCCGCCCGGGCCTCCCACTTCCTGCTCAGAGGTTGGCGAAGGCGGCGGCCGCGGCCGCAGCAACAGGCCGGCCTCAGCGAACCACCCCAGCTCCTGAAGGTCGGGGTCCAAGAGCCCCTGCGTACCCAACCCGCCGCCGCCGCCGCCGCCGCCGCTGCCGCCGCCGCCGCCGCCGCCGCCGCCGCCGCCGCCAGAACCAACAACACCAAGGCCGCCAGTAACACCTGCCCGGCCGCGGACCTCGGCCCAGACCATGACCGCCCACGCCGGCTCCACCAGCGGCCCCGCCTGCGGCCCCGCCGGCGAGCCCCGGCCGCCGCCGCGCTCGGCCTCCAGGCGCTGCACCGCCGCCAGCACCACCGCGCCTTGCGCCGGCGTGAGCAGCAGCAGCTGGCTGCGCAGCTCGCGCTGCAGCAGCGCCAACCAGGCGGCGGGCGGCGCCAGCCCGCACGCCGCCGCCGCCGCCGCGCACACCGCCAGCTCGCGAGTGCTCGGCGCCGCTGCGGCCGCCCGCACACACAGCGCCGCCAGCGCCGCCTCCAGCACCCGCCCCGACAGCGGCGAGCGGCCAGCCTCGTCGTCGCCGCTGCCGGGCTGCAGCCGCGATCCTGTGTGCTGCCGCCTCTGCTGCCGCTGCTGCTGCGGCTCTAGCGGCCGCAGCCGCGGCAGAGCCATCACCATTTCCACCAGCGCTGCTGCAGCCTCAGGCGCTACCAGCCCGGCACCGCCGGCACCATCACTACCCGCCGCCGCCGCCGCCGCCGCCGCCGCCTCCACCGCCGCTTGCAGCATCGGCTCCGCCAGCGCCCACGCCGCCGCGCCCGCCGCCTGCCGGGAGCCCTCCTGCGCATAGCCGCCGCCGGCACCACTGTCGGCGCCGCCGGCCGCCACCTGGCCCAGCCGTGCCACCAGCTGCAGCCCAGCCGCCAGACCCGTGGGGCTCAGCCTCGGAGCCAGTCGCGTCAGCGCCGCCCGCAGCGACTGCAGGCAGCGCTGCCGCGCCACACCGCTGCCCGCCAGCGGCGCCAGGGTCCACATCGGCACTCGGGGCACCGCGGCCGCCGTGGCCGCCGTGCCCGAACCCGCAATTACACCCCTTGTGAGGTCCGTCCCAGACTCGCTGAAAGCAAACAGGTCCTCCACGGCGCCACCGACGCCACCAGATGAGGAGCTGAATGGGCTGGGCACGGCGGCGCCGACAGCAGCCGCAAGCGGGAAAGCGGCGCTGGCGCTAAAATGAGGCGTGGGCGTGGGCCAGAGTGCGCCGGCGGCGCGCTGGGAGCCGGGTGGCGCGGGCGGCGGGGGAAGGAGCAGCAGGGACCCGTCTGTGAAGGTCTGCAGGCAGCCGCACACCGCCCGCCACAGCAGCAGGAGCAGCTCGGGCTCCCCGAGCTCAGATGGCAGCGGCGGCGGCGGCGGCGTGGCCCTGGGCGATGCCGCACCGCCGCCCGCCGTGCCCTCCCCGGCGGATGGCGGGCTGCCGGTGCTAATGCCGGTGGCGGCTCCCGGCCCTGGCGTGGCTGCAGTAGCAGCTCCTGCACTAGGAGCGACAGCCACGCCCGCGCTTGCGCCCCCAGCCGCTGCAGCCGCGGCTGTAGCCGCTGCAGTTGCAGCAGCTGTAGCCGCAGCCGCTGCAGCGGCCTCGTCATCCAGGATCGCCAACAGCTGCCGCCACTCGGTGGCCGCCGCGATGCGGCCCATGAGACCGCCGCCGCCGTCAGCCGCGCCAGCCGCGGCTGCACCGTCATTGGGGGCGGCAGGCGCCACACGGGCGCCGGCCGGCGGCGGTGAGCCGTAGAAGGCAGGCCCCCGGCCGCCGCCGCCGCTGCCGCCGCCCCGGGAGCGGCCGCCGCTGCCGCCGCCGCGGGCGCCCGGTCTACTCCCGAACCCAGCGCTGCCCCTATCGCCACGCCCACGGCGAGGGGCGCCAAAGCCCCGGGATGCCGCTGCCGCCGCGTCAGCGTCGGCGTCGCCTGGAGGCAAGAATGGGTTCGCACGCTCCGTGGTGCTGGGCCCGTCGTCCGCTGCAGCCCCCGCCGACCAGATCCCGCCGGCGCGCGGCGACGTGCCATGCAAACCCCAGCGACCCTGAGCATGCCAGCGCTGCCCCCTTGCAAAGCATGGCTTGAAAGGACACGCGAACTTGTCGATGGATTGTTGCTTGTGTGCTGCGGTTGAGCGGTTTGCCCGCCCGCGCATTAGCACTGCAGACCTCATGCTATGTTGCGAGGCATATTTATTGCAGCAACTACGCCTCGGGTTTGTGCTGACTCAATAGCCGATCGCGGGCTCCATTCGCGCATGCGGGCCAAACAGTAAAACCCCTTGGTTTGACCCTTCTCTACTTTTCAGGCGTTTATCTAACGCCGCGAATAACTTCGGGGTTTGGTCGCTAGGCCAGTCCTTAACAAGATGCAGAGCAGCATGCGTGCCCGTGTGGCGGGTGGTGCTCGCCGCGCGGTGGGCCCCGCCGGCCGCCGCCTGACCGTGAAGGTCATGAACGCGAACGTGCTGATCGCCAACACCAAGGGCGGTGGCCACGCGTTCATTGGTCTGTACCTGGCGAAGGAGCTTCTGAAGAAGGGCCACAAGGTCACCATCATGAACGATGGTGACGCGGTAAGCGAGGGGAAGCTAGGGTGGGAGGAAGGGTGAAGCGCGCTGCAAACGGGCGCGGCAGAGACGAGCGATGCAAGCAAACCGGGTGGACCGGCGTGCTGAAGCTAGCTGCGGGAATGACGTCATTGTTACTGTCATGCATTCGCAAAGGGGGAAGGAAACTGCGGCACCTGTCAGGAAATGGGCCTTAGCGCAGTGAGGGATGGCGTTATGGGCATCTTATCGCGTCCTGGGCGCCCGCGAGCGAGCTCGAGCTGCCGCGTACTCGTGCCCACAGGACAAGCTCACCAAGAAGAACCCTTACGCCAAGTACGCGGAGCTGGAGCGCCAGGGCCTGAACGTTGTGTGGGCCGACCCCAGCAAGCCGTCGACCTACCCTCGCGGCAACTTTGACGTTGTGTATGACAACAACGGCAAGGACATGGCCAGCTGCCAGCCCCTGATCGACCACTTCAAGGTAAAGAGCGGCGGGCGGGCGGGGCGGGGGGGGGGGGGGAGGGCCTTGCCAGGTGGGGGATGTTCGGGCGTGCCGGGGGGTGCCAGAGAGCTGCAAAACACACAGAACCTACCACGGGCTGGCGACGGCGCTGCGGGCTTGGGCCACCCCCGCCCTGCACAGGATTACACTCCTGGGGCTTCAGCTGCCCACCACGACTGAGGGGGAGCGTAGTGGCTTTGGGGAACGTTACGGTTTACACGACCAACCCCTTTCCACCACCCCTCCCCCTGATCCCCTCCCGCCGCTGGGCTCCTGTGCCCTTGCACACCGCTTTGCCAACCCCCCATCCCAACCCCCCATCCCAACCCATCCCCAACCCCAACCCCAACCCCAACCCCAACCCCACCACCACCCCACCACCACCCCGCAGCACAAGGTGGACCACTACGTGTTCGTGTCCTCGGCCGGCGCCTACAAGGCCGACCCCATCGAGCCCATGCACGTGGAGGGCGACGCGCGGAAGTCCACCGCCGGCCACGTGGAGGTGGAGGCCTATCTGGAGAAGAGCCGCATGCCCTACACCGTCTTCCAGCCCCTCTACATCTACGGCCCCCACACCGCCAAGGACTGCGAGCAGTGGTTTGTGGACCGCATCATCCGGTGCGTGACAGCGGCGGCGGCAGGGGGGCAGCGGGGGGGCGGAAGGGGGGAGGACTGGGTTCGTCGACATCCACCGCGCTCTCGTGTCGTGTGCCGCCCCGCGAACCCGCTCGAAATGCCCCCCGCTCCACCCCACCCAGCCCCTGCTACCGGTACACTCCTCTTACCATCCCGCACCCACCCCTCCACCCGTGCCCTCCACCCCACCCGCGCAGCGACCGGCCGGTGCTGCTGCCCGCGCCCGGCATCCAGCTGACCAGCCTGACGCACGTGGAGGACGTGGCGTCCATGCTGGCGGCCGTGCCCGGCAACCGCGCCGCCATCGGCCAGCAGTTCAACGTGTGCAGCGACCGCTGCATCTCCTTCATCGGTGAGGCGGCCCAGGAGGAGGAGGAGGCGGAAGAAGGGGCGGAGGGGGAGGGGGAGGAACGGAGGCGGGAGGGGAGGGGGAGGAGGCGGCAGAAGGCGACGGGGAGGGGGAGGACGCGCAGGCCGAGGTGGAGACGCACACTCGGCGGCGGAAGGCAAGGGAGAGGGGAATGAGGGAGTGGAGAAACAGCGGGGGGTTGTTGATACCAGCCCAGTCTAATACCAAGCCCAGGGCATAAGAGCAGCGGGGGATGGGGAGGAGCCTTGCGATGACCAGCGGCGGCGGCGGCCGGCCGCCGAGGGATGGACTGGGGAGGGGATTGGCGGCGCGCTGGCCCGGCGGCGCGGCAGCGCGGATGGCACCGACTCACACGAGCAGTGCAAGGCGGCGGCTGGCTGGCCTCGGGGCAACGGGCCAGCCGGAGAGTGCCGGAGGGGCACGCGGACAGCAGCCGGATGGCCGCGGCGCACACGGACCTCGGGCACGGGGCGGCGAGCGGCGGCAGCAGCAGCGGGATGGCTCACCGCCTGCGCCCCGTGCCGCCGCCGTGGAGTCGGGGAGCCGACGCAGACTGGGACCGCTCTCGTGGCATGCGGCTGGAGCAGGCAGGCGGGCAGGCAGGCGGGGTGTGCCAGCCTGCAGGCTACACGGCCGCAGGACGAGCGGCCTGCACCAGCATAAGCACCACAAGCACCAGCACCACGCAGCACCGCTCAGGACCTCTCAGCACCACGACCAAGCATCACCAGCCCCAGCACACATGCGCGGTAGCGCGTGCTCCACCCGACCCGACCCCCGCCCGCGTCTCCGCCTCTGCGCTGTGCGCTGCAGGCATTGCCAAGGCCATCGGCAAGGCTCTGGGCAAGGACCCCGAGATCATCTTGTACAGCCCGGAGAAGGTGGGCACCGGCAAGAGCGGCAAGGCGGAGGGCTTCCCCTTCCGGTGAGTGGGCCGCGGAGCGGGGCCGGCGGGGGGGGGGCGAGGGAGGGGGAGGGGGAAGGGCGGGAGCGGAGGGGGGCCAGGGGCTCAGGGAAAGGTGGGGGCCGTGGGCAGGAGCAGGCTTGGGGCTGGGGTTATGAAGGGGCCGGCTGTGCAAACATGGGCAGAAGTCGTGCGGCACGGCAGCGGGAGCGGCAGCTCCAATGGGGGACAGCGGCGCTGCACTCGGCTATACAAAAGCACTGCTTGCAAACGAGAGCGTGTGGCGAGCAGCGGCGGCCGAGAAAGTGGCTGACGCGCCTGGGCGATCGCCCATCCGTCGCCAACCTCACGGTGACCCTCCTGCTCCTCCTCCTCCTGCTCCTCCTCCTGCCCCCCGCAGCACCGTGCACTTCTTCGCCTCCTCCGACAAGGCCAAGCGCGAGCTGGGCTGGAAGCCCAAGCACGACTTCAACAAGGACGTGCAGGCCATGGTCAACGACTACAAGGCCAACGTGAGTGCGATCGAAGGGGCGAGGGACGGTGGTGGTGGCGGTGGTGGTGGCGGTGATGTGGCCCTGGGGCTGGGGCGCGCGCTGGAGCTGGAGCTGCGGCTTGGGCGGCAGCTGGAGCGCTGGAGCTGGGGTGAGAGCCGGGACGTGAGCCGGGGACTGGCGAAAGAGCGGCCTTGGAGGTGCTGGGGAAGGGCGGGCGGGACGTCGGTGTGAGTGTGAGGGCAACAGCCAGGCAGCAGGGCGGAGAGGAAAGGAGGCCACGGAGGAAGCCCTCTGGCGTGCAGACAGGAGCTGTGGACGTGGACAGGAGCTGTGGGCAGAGTTGCGGGTCAGCACGCAAACGGAGCGAGGCGCTGCTGGCTGGGGCCGGCCGCTGCCCCCACCTGGAGGCGGGAGGCGGAGAGCAGCAACGCGACGACCCGCTGGAGCTGGAGCAGCCGGGGGGGGGACAAGCCAGTGGGCGCGTTGGGGAGCTTTGCAGGCGCGGAGGCAGGGGGAGAAGAAGCAGCTTGGGGAGCAGGAACAGGAGCGTGACGAGGATGGGGTTCGGAGATGAGGCCATGGGGCTGGCGGCGGGCCACGAACACGGAAAGACACGGGCGGTGCCGGTGCAGCACGCAGGAGGCCCTCCCCGCCTCCCTCCCAACACTTGCCACACTTCTATGACCGCCTGTGCAACCTCGCTCGTACCCCTCAACATCTCACCGGTCATCTTTGCAACCCCGCCCCCAACAGGGCCGCGACAAGAAGGAGGTGGATTTCTCCATCGACGACAAGATCCTGGCGGCCCTGGGCAAGTCCGTGCCCAAGTCCTCCTCCGCCAGCTCCAGCTCCTCCAGCTCCAGCAGCTTCTCGCGCGTGAGCAGCAGCTCCGGCCCCAAGGCCGAGGAGCTGCCCCGCAGCCGCAGCAGCTTCAGCCCCCGCCGCGACCTCAAGATCAAGCGCACCGTGCTCCCCGCCAACTGGCGCGACAGCATGGACGAGGCGGAGCCCGCCTCGGCCAAGCCCGCCGCGGGCCGCTCCGCCACCTCCGGCCGCAGCGGCAGCGTGCCCAAGGACTGGCGCAGCTCGCTGTAAGCTGTGAGGAGCGGATTGATGTCGAGGGTGGTGAGGGTGGAAGTGTGGTGACGGCGGCGATGTGCGGTAGGCGCGCGGGGAGGGAGGGGGATGCGGGGTGTAGGCAGCGCGCCTGGGCGGGCAGGGTGCGTGGCGCTGGTGGGCGTGCTCGGAACTCGGGAACACGGAAGCATGTGAGTTGTGTGTTGGCGGCGGGGTGCTCGTGCTCGTGGGCATGAGGTAAGGTGTGCAGCTGGAGGACGCCAGGTTTGCGGCACGCAAACGCGCCACGCCAGTGACTGATCCATTTTTCAGCGGGATCGGAGCGGCACGGCGCAGCGGGCGCGCCTTGGCGCCCCAGACCAGCCGGGAGTTGTTAAGAGTCCCGGCTGGTAAAGCAGTGCGAAGCACTTAGAGATGTGTGGTTTGCTCGAAGGCGGCGCGCACCGCGCGCTAGGACGTGCATGATATCGGAGGCGTCGGTGCATGTATTGGCGGCCTGACATGTGAGGAGGACGTCCGGGCTGTACTGGGATCAAAGGTCTGTAACACAGGGACGCCTGTGACCCGCCTTCTCCGCGAAATGCGTGAACCATGACACCTCTCACAGCAGAGTCGCAGGGCTCCTACCTACCCACGTAACTCCCATAGCCACCAAGTCAGAGACTACAGTAGACTGTCATCTCGCAACAAACGGCCAACCGCTAGCCCTAGCCCCAGTTGATTGCAAGCATCGCCTGCGTGTACATCCAAGTGTTCCAGTGCAGCTCCTGGCATTCCGCGCGACATGCTATCAGCATGCATCTGCAAAACTCGCAAGCTATAGCTATTGCTGGTCTCACAACGCAGTCAATCTCAGCAAAACTGCAGCCGCTGGCAAAGCCCCGGTGCATACTGCCGCCCCCCGCCCACACGAGTTGTCCCCCCTGTGTGTCAGCAGACACATCAAAGAACCAAATCACTTCAAAACAACATACGAGCAATTGTACCCCCGCCAAATATAACATACGGGATGTCTCACGGCCATTCCGCACCAAAACAAAGTACTGACGGGGCCCAAACCTGCCAGGCAGCTTCACATCATGTATTGAGCGGCGCATTCCATGCACCGCCACGCATGTGCGCCGCGTATTTCTTGTGTCCATATGGTACCCCCAACTACTAAGTCACAGTACTAGCCATCCAGTCCTACCAACGTAATTGTGTACATCAAACAAGCTGCCGGCGCACGCGGGCAGGTAATGGGCCAAGCTGCAATTCCCCCTCGAGTACACGCCGCCACCTGCCCTGCAGTTGCAGCACGCGGCGTTGTCGCTGCTCCCTCGAACAACGAACGCAGCAAGTTGGAGCTCATGCTGCCGGCACCACGCGCTTGAACGTCAGCACCTTGTCGGTTTGGCCCCGCAAGTGCACCGTGCAAGGCTGGTTGTCGCGCAACGCCTCGGCGTGCTGCCGGACGCCGTCCTGCCGCTGCGCCTGCTCGCCCGTCCCCTCCGCGTCGCCAGCCTCCGCGTCAGAGCTGTCCTGCCCGTCGGTGCCGGGTGGAACGGCGGGCGGCGACTCCTTGTTGAGCAGCATGATATCCCCGAGGTGGTCCTCGTAGGAGCCCTGCAGAACCACGCCGTTTTCCAGCTTGATGACCGGCGTGTCGGTGTCCAGCGCCTGAATGCACATGAGCCGCAGACGTTAGCGTCCGCAAGGCAACAGAACAGGGCGGCGACTGGTTCGCGCGCTCACCTCGATGACGAGCTTCTCGCCGGGCTTCAGAAACACCGCCACGTCCCGCGGAAGGTCCAGTAGAACATACTGAACGTCCTCGTTGCCTGCGTGCAGGGCGACACGTTTACAACGCCCGGCTCTGGGGTGACTACCGGTTTCGGGGGCGCGCTCAGCGCACCTTCTTGCAGCACAACCTCCGGAGGGCCGTCCATGCAGGCCATGGTTTTATTCGATGTGCAGCCAAAGCAGAGTAACGTGTCGTCGCGTCAACCGGCGCTTTTGCTATCATGCCAACTCGATCCAGGCACATTTCCCGCACCGCGTTCAGCGTCAAAGGCTTGTCTGTATGCGTTGCAGAGTCTAGACATCACGACCCACACGCCGTGCCGCGTATCTCGTTCAATCGCAACACCTCTGGACCTCCTTTCCTCAGAAACCTGTGTCCGGAGCCTACATAAGTAGCAGTGACCCACACGTGCTTGATTAAATGGCAGCAGCGGGGGACGCGCACCCGGTGGTGAGGCCCGCACCGTGGTGGGAGTCCATCTTCGGCTCGGGCGACGAAAAGACCTACGTCTCGCCGCATGCGAGAAACAAGATAGTACTGAAGCTATCGAAAATAGGCGAGGCCAAGTGCCAGCCAATGTGAGCCGGCGGGCCCGGCGGGGCACTTGTGCACCGTGGAGCGGGTGGTTGCCGTGGGTTTGGCACCTCGTGGAGGGTGTTTGTGGAGCCCACCTGACGGCGTAGTGCGGATGCACACACTAGCACAGCTCAATGCCAGTCACCATGCGTGTTCAGGAGTCAGGTGGCAGTGCGCGGGTGCATGCCTGACCCCGGGGCACCCCTGGCGACGCTTTGGCCCGCATACACCCGTGCGCACAGTGGCATCCTTGGCCTTTAGGTCTGGGAGCACAGGAGGCCATGGCCTTGGCGCGTGTGGACGCATCTACGGGACACGTGCACCCTCGCTTTAGATCCGCTGGGCGCCACTCGTGTGTGCAGCATGGATGCAGTGAGCTTCACGCCCTATTTCCTGCTGCCCGCCCCGCCCTCCGCCCTCTGCAGGATTGAGGCGTTCAACCAGTGCTGCCGGGGGAAGAGCTTTGGGCAGCTGATGTGCAAGGGGAAATACGACGCCTCGCAAAACTGCATGCACCGATAGTGAGTCCATGCGCGCGGTTTGCTGGGCGGCTGCTTTCGGCGCAGCTGGCATGTACCGGGGTATGGGCCATGTGTGGCCATCAGACACGTGCACGAGGGCACCTGCACATCCGCCACTCAGGCTCATCCCACCGCGTGCGTGACAGCCCCCCCTTGCCGCCCTTAACTTCCCGCTTGCTCTCAGCATGAACGACGAAAACGCGGAGCTGGTCGCGAAGCGCTGGGTGGAGCAGGGCCGGCCGCACAAGCCGGACTGGTCGGTGCTGCTGGCGGGCATTGAGGAGGCGGGCGACCGGAAAGGCGCGGAGGCGGCTGCCAAGGCATCAGCGGCATCAGCACAGCAGTAGCCGTGCTGGCAGGATGTGTGAGTGCTGAGGTGCGTGTCCATTTGTGTTTGTAGGTGTTTGCCAACAGATGAAGGAGCCAGTGCTGTAGTGTGGCTGTCCTATAGAGAGAGAGTCTGATGTAAACAAAGCGAGGCGTTTGCAGTGCCGTTGAGCCGTCGAGGATCAGGACTAGACACAGCTGCATGATGAGACACGGGGTATGCCGGGTGGAAGCTATTGCTGTGAATCCCGAGGGGCATCCTTGGGGGCACCCCGCAGGCCCGCACTGAAGGCCAGAGAACTGCTTGCTAAACGCGAACGTCAGCGGACGGGACGGAGTGTATGTACCGCGCCATGGCAATGCGCCGGTGGTTGACTAGTTATTTGCAGGTAGTAGGTGCCTGGGCAACTGCGTGCTTACTAGCTCGGGGAGCTAGGGGAATTCTGGTGCTGACCACTTAAGTTGCAACGACACATGAACCAGGGGGAATACACTTGTGGCATGATGCAGGTGCCGGCAGTGACTCTGTGACTGACGTTGAAAGCTCGAACCGGGCAGTGAGCGACGCAGGAGGTGTGTGCGTGTATGTGTGGTAAGTGTGGCGGGCACGTCTTCCTATGTTGGCGAGAGTGGGTAGGCTGCATGTGCAAGGGAACGTCATGATGGATTGATTGGTGGTGCACCGGTAGCAATGTCGGCCATGTAGCATGCTCCAGCGGCATGCTGGGCGCAGCACCGCACCACAGCCGCGGACTGCCAGCCTGCCATGAAACTCTCTGTACCAAAGCCTGAATGAAGCCTGTCCGTCCACCCGGCGCTGTCCAAACTCCAAAGCTGAGCTGGCCCTGTGCCCTTGTCCACCCTGTCACTCTGGGCGTATGGGAAAACCTGGTGACGCTTTTGGACAGAGGGAACAACGCCGGTACACTCAGGAATCCCCTGGTCACACCCGTGTCAAGTGCACCGCACGCACACCATCCGGCGACCATGCGCTGCAGCCAAGTCATTTGCAGCGCCTCCTTGTTCCCCTGCACTCATTCTTGCAACCCCCTGCAGCCCCGTCCAGCCGCACGCTTCACAATTTAGAGCCGCCACGCGGACTAACTTGCACCGCTAACTTGCATCGCTAACTTGCACCGCTAACTTGCACCGCTAACTTGCACATACATGGTGGTTCAAGGCTCCTGCCTTGAACCACCATGTCATCTCGCAAGCGTGGAGCTCTCGACGGCGTCTTGCATTCGCATTTTCTTGCAAACACAACGTGGACTGTTGGACGGCTCGTTGCAGCCAACCCTCGCGCCTCACGGGTTGAGGCGCTGCCGCTTGCCGAACATCTTGAACTTCTGTGGGGGTGCGGCGACAGGGATGTACGGCGGCATGAGGCGGAGTGGCAAACCCGCACAGAGCCACAGAGAGACACCAAGGACCCCGATGCCCAGAGCGACAGAGCTCCTGCTGCAGTACCCCAAACTCGCTGCGCCACACATGCGCGCCACGACCCGAACCCCAGCAGCATTCCGCACCCCATACACCCCACCCCCTCCCTTCCTCAACCAGCCCCCCTCCCCGGTGTACACAACCCCCTCCCCCGCCCCAAACCGCGCACCCACCCCGGCGTTCTGCGAGGCCACCATGCCCGCGGGCACGGAGGGGCCGTTCATGATCTGCAGCACCGTCACGTCGCCGCTGTAGACCAGGTCGGACAGCAGCTTGGGCGTGAGCAGGAAGCACTGCGGCGTGCGCTCCTCCGTGGAGGCCATCACCAGCTGCTGGAACACCTGTGGTGCGCGGGCATGTGTGTGGATGTATGTGTGTCAGAGAGCAGGAAAACTTACACAACGACCGTGGTTTGTGACAAGCGGAAAAACCAACAACGAAGATTGTGTGTGAGCGGGTGTGTCAAAAGTATGTGCGACGGCGTCACGCAGCTGTTGTTGTCTGGCAATGGCGTGCGTGAACGAGGGGGTGCTACAGTCGGCAACAACAACACCCGCATCACGACCGGCATCACGCAGGCGGCCTGTCCCGCACCCCCACCCAATGGTTGATTTGGGAATTGGAGAAAACTACCCCACCCCCACCCGCACCCGCACCCGCACCCGCGCCGCCGCCACGCACCTTGCGCTCGTTGATGGGGTCCATGCCCTGGTTGATCTCGTCCACCACGCGGAACGGCGTCTGGGTGACGCCCTGCAGCAGGACCGCACCCGTGCCAGTTGCGCGATCAAACACAGGTTGCGCTCGTGCGCTATATACATCACGTCCGCACCACCCAGCGGGCTACGGTACTACGGTACCACTACTACAGCGCGCACACGCCCGTGCACGCACCTGCAGCGCGATGAGGTAGAGGATGGTGGACACGCTGCGCTCGCCGCCGCTCTGGCGCGTGGCCGTCAGCAGCTGCATGCTCTCCGTCGGCCGGAACTGCACCCTGGGGAGCGAGGAGGCGGCAACGGTCACAGCACGAGCCGGAATACCGTAATAAAACGGCTGACCTGCCATCCCGCAAGAAACCACCCCACTCCGCCAGCTGGGGGTGCGCAGCGGACCGGCAGCCCCCAGCGCTCCTAGCTCCGAACGCCAGGCGGCCCACCCTGAACTCTTGCGAACCGCGCGAAAGCCTCCAACCCCCCCCCCTGTGCGGGCAGCGCTGCTACGGCGCTGCAACTCACAGGATCTCGATGGCGAACTTGTCGTAGTCGTCGGGGTCCTCGTGCAGCCGCACCTCGCCCGCGCACCCGATCTCCTTGAAGTTGTGGGAGAAGGAGGCGTTGAGCGTCGCCACCATTTCCTTGATCACGGGCAGCCAGATGCCCTGTTCGGGGGCGGCACGCGCGAGAGGGTGCGCGGGGCGTGCAGGGCGTGTGACAGAAAGCACATGGAACAGGAGGTGCGCGTATATGCGTACCGTATGTGTATGCGCGTGCGTGAGGTCAGGCACAGGATGCAGGAGGTGGGCAATGATGGGCAATGACACTGGCGCGGGGCCGGAATTGAGGAGTGCGCCTCGCGGCTTCGCGCAGACACACGGCAGCAGCAGCAACAGGGCCCACCTTGACCTCCTCCATGCGCGAGGACAGCGTCTGCACGCGCTGCTCGTGGACCTCCAGGTCGGCGGTGTGCGCCTCGATCTCCCGCTGGCGCCTGCGGCCACAGGACACCAGCGGCGTCAGCGGCAGCAGCAGCACCACCCGACAACGAATGACAAAGAGTTCACAACGGATGTCGCGATACCGTATCTACTAAAACTAGTGCTGCCAGCGCGCTCACTGCTGGTAGGCCTCGATGACGTTGGTGTTGTTGACCACGATCTGCTCCGCCGCCGCCACCTTCTCCTCCGCCGCCCGCAGCAGCTCGGACGCCGGCGTGCCCGCCGCCTCCAGCCGCTTCACCTCGTCCCTGGGGGCCAGTCAAGCACACGACTCCCGGGGCTGACTGCCCACCCAGGACGCAGCTGGCGCGTGCTGACAGCCGCTCGAGCGCTGTGTCCGTGCAAGTGCACCCCAGCACTCGTCGGTCTACCTACCCCGGGCCCAAACACTGACCGCAAATACTGCTGATCACACCACCACCACCACCACCACCACCACCACCACCACCACCACCACCAAACACCCGACGCGGCACCTCAGCCGCGCATCCCGCCGGCCACGCACCTGTCCTCCTCCTCCAGCATGTAGTGGTCCTCCGCCGCCTTCTTGGAGTTCGTGTAGTCGGCCTCGTGGGCCTTGGCGGCATTGCGCGCCGCGTCCACCGCGTTCTGCGCCGCCTGCAGCCCCTGCTCGCGCGCGGCGCAGCTGCCCGTGAGCGCCTCCATCTGCAGGCCGGGATTTGCGAAGGGCCGCAGACACGCATTAGCAAACGCGTCAGCGCACGGCCCAGCCAGCAGCAGCAGCAGCAGCAGCAGCAGCAGCAGCAGCAGCAGCAGCAGCAGCAGCAGCAGCAGCAGCAGCAGCAGCAGCAGCAGCAGCAGCAGCAGCAGCAGCAGCAGCAGCAGCAGCAGCAGCAGCAGCAGCAGCAGCAGCAGCAGCAGCAGCAGCAGCAGCAGCAGCAGCAGCAGCAGCAGCAGCAGCAGCAGCAGCAGCAGCAGCAGCAGCAGCAGCAGCAGCAGCAGCAGCAGCAGCAGCAGCAGCAGCAGCAGCAGCAGCAGCAGCAGCAGCAGCAGCAGCAGCAGCGCAAGCAGCAGCAGCAGCAGCAGCAGCAGCAGCAGCAGCAGCAGCAGCAGCAGCAGCAGCAGCAGCAGCAGCAGCAGCAGCAGCAGCAGCAGCAGCAGCAGCAGCAGCAGCAGCAGCAGCAGCAGCAGCAGCAGCAGCAGCAGCAGCAGCAGCAGCAGCAGCAGCAGCAGCACCAAAGTAAGGGCAGCCACGCACGGTGGGCGGCATCCGTGCGTCAAACAAGCGGGCACCGAGGCAGGGGGCACCGCAGGCTCGGCCGCACCACGTCGCCGTCATTGCGGCGCCACGCACGCACCTGCGCGGCCGCCTCCCGCAGCTGCAGGTCCAGCAGCTGGCCCTCCCAGATCAGGTGCTTCAGGCCGTGCGCCGCCGTCAGCACGTTAGCCAGCTGCGAAGAGAGCACACGGCACGGTGTCACAGTGGCGTGTTTAGCACGGGCGCATCATGACTGCGAGCAAAGCCCGCCATGCGCTGCACTGCTTTGGACTCCTTGAATGTCCTTTTGGCGCCCCAGCTACTTCGCTACGTTCCCCGTCGCCCCGCCCGGGACCCACCAGCTCCACGTGCTGCCCGATCTTGGCCCGGATGGCCGCCTGCAGCACCGGCTGCCGCAGCATGGGGTCCGGCGCCGCGCGCTTGTTCTCCAGGGCCATCACCGCGTTGCGCTGGTCCGCGATGGCCGCGGTCCGCCTGCAGGCGCGCCACGGCAACGGGAAGGAAGGGGGCCACAGCGGCACGACAAAGGCTAACCGGCGCAGGGAACGGGCTTCGGTTCCTTGCAGGGGCTGTGCTCACAGCCGCATGTGACGCAGTACAGGTCAGTGCATGCCAACCCTGACCGCTGGCATCCCCGGCTCACTGCAGCTGCAGGCTGCGAATGCGCTGCTCCAGCGCGTCCACCTCCTGCACCTTGGCGTGCATCTGCGACACCAGCTGCGCCAGCTTGGAGTCCACCGCACTGATCTGCTGCGCCAGCGCCTCGTGCTCCTACACAGTGGCAACAAGGCGGGCTGCGCGTCAGGGCAGCGCTTGCCAGGGCGCGCCTTAGCGTGCGTAGGCGCAAAGCTGCGGGCCGAGACGCTGCTAGCGCCGGCGCCAAGCTAAAGCAACTGCACATGAATACATGCGCACACACATATGCAAAAGAACAGATGCTCCGTTCCATAGTTTGTTAACACACACACGAGCACACGACCATGCCGGTACCTGCTTGAGGCCGTCCTCCCGGGCCAGCAGCTGCGCGCGCAGGTCGTCGTCCTTGGAGTCGCCCGACAGCAGCTGCGGGTTGGCCAGCTGCCGGTTGGTGATGTGGCGCGTGTTGGCGTTGTAGCGGGAGCGCACGACCTCGTACTTGATGTTCTCCACGAACAGGGCCCTGATTGGCGTGTTCTCGGCGATGGCCTTGATGGCGTTGGCCGCGTGCCTGCAACGGGGGGGAGTGAAGAGGGGGGCAAAACACAGGTCAGTTAAAGCATGGTGCTGACCGACGATGAAGCAAGGCGGTGCACCCTTGTGAAGGAAGATGTGTGGCGCCCGTTCGGAAGCCAAGCCAGTGCTCGGGGTGCTGGTTGCCTTGATGGCAGTTAGTTGGTGCCGGAACGTGCCAGCCGGCACATGCTGCCCCCAGACCCGCCAGCCGCCCACCCGGCGATGGGTCCGCTGTGTGAGGACTCACGCATTGCCGATGAACGAGGTGTTGAGGCCGCACTGCTTGACCAGCGCGTGCATCACGATGGGCGGCGCCTGCATCAACTGGTCCAGCGTGTACATCACACCGCACCTGCAACAGGCGGGGAGGTTTAGGGTTCAGGGTTCAGGTTCAGGGCCTTGGGGCCGTATGGAGCTTCCTTCCAATGCATTGGTTGCGAGTGCAGATTCGGATGCCGTGTGTGCGTGTGCACCGAGTGGTGACAAGATGCGACGACCAGAGCGCCCGGCAGAGGCGCTTGCACCCGTGCAGTGGGGGGCATGTGCGGGCCCGGCTGGTCCGGCAGCTCACCGGGCGTACTGATCCGCGCTGCCCTGCGGGTAGGACACCTGGAAAGGCTGGTCGGCCGGGTGCACGCTGCACGCCGTCCGCACGTTGAAGCAGTTCAAGGCCCGCGCCTGGTCGACCATCAGCTTCTCGTCCGCCCTGCACAGCCGCGTGAGGTGTACGGCAGCAGTACAGCAGTACAGCGTAGGTATTGACGATGCCTCGAACAGCTGTGTGTGTGTATACCGGTACGTCCCGTGTGCCCCATAGAGACGGTTGGCCCCCGCCGCCCAGTCCATGCCCGTGCCGAGCCAAGCCGGACTACCTGCCGTAGCGTACACATTTGCAAACCATGCGATTTCTCCCCCCGCCGTATACCACTTCCTTAACTAATGATGAATGTAATCCCCCACCCCGCCACGCCCACCGGCCCCCACGCGCGCGCTGCACCCACTGGCACGTCACGAGGAAGGTGCCCAGCCAGGCGGCGCAGGCGCTCTCCACGTACGTCACCGCCAGCGCCTGCGCCAGGTCGGCCGGCGGCGCCACGTTCATCTCCACGCCGATGGGCCCGAACACGGGCCCCTGGAAGGTGCCGTCGTGGCGGTGCTGCTCCACCCAGGCGTACAGCTGGTCGATGTTGCGGTGCTTGTAGCCCAGGCGCTGCAGCAGCTGGTACTTGCGGCTGTCCAGGCGGTCGATTTGGCCTGCGGCGCGAGCGCACGGCCACAGCGCGGTGTGGGCGGAGGGTAGCGAGGCGTGGATTCAGAGGGCGCGCAGGAAGGCAGGGAGGCAGGCAGTTTAATTTGGGAGCCCCATTGGGCCGCCCGCTTCGCGCGGCTTGCGCGTACCATATGCCGTAGCTGCCCCACGATGGCCCAAGCCCCCCGCGGCCGCCTCACCTCGCACGCTGCGGATGTCGACCTGCTTCTGCCGCGCCTGCTCCTGCAGCTCGTTGCGCCGCGCCGCTTCGTCGTACTCGGCGTTGCGCAGGTCCACGTGCTCCTGCTTAAGCGCCTGCACGCGCGCCACCAGCTCCTGCAACAGCCCCATGAAAATGTCAGGCGGATCCGGTTCCGGCGAAAACAGCCTGCATGTTTATTGCCAACCTGCAGAAAGACAAGCAAATGGTCGCCCCTGGATCAGGCGGGCGCCAGGGAAGCCTTGCTGCTTACCGGCGACCGCTCCGGCATGCTCGCCACCTTCTGCACCGCCGCCGCCAGGCGCTGCTCCGCCGCCGCGATGGCCTCCTGCCGCTTCTTCGCCTCCTCCTGCAGCCCCGTCAGCTCGGCACTCAGCCGCTGCACGTCGTCGTCCTGCAGGTGGATCAAGAGTAGGCAGTCGTTAGTGCCGCGGCGCAACGGTATCATTCCCCCGCCGAAAGGCCAACAGCCCGGCGACACACGACGCAGGCTGCACCGATACGTAGCGGCGTGACACGTTTCCGCAAGCGGCGTGCAGCACACACGGTACGCCGACCCCGATGCGAGCCCCATAGCGATCAGCGTGTACGCACGTGCTTGCGGATGGCGGTCTGCGCGCGCTGGAAGTTGAGCTCCGCGCGCCGCGCCTCCTTGTCCAGGTCCTGCTTGCCGCGCCGCAGGCCGCCGCACTTGGCTTCCAGCGCCCTGCGCCGCAAGCCCGCAACCGACACGCGCTCGAGCAGGTGAGCAAGAGATCAGGATGTGCAAAAACCAAGGTCACACGAATGCGACAACTGCCACATCGTCCGGCAGGGCCGCGCAGGCTTGAGTCTGCCTCCGCGGTGAGCCCAGCCCGGGCGTTGACACCCCGCCCGGGCCTTGACACCCCGCCACTAGGTGGCCACTTGGCCCGCCACACGCATCCGCAGAGGCCGCCGTCCGCACTCACTGAATGGGTGCCGTGTCGCTCTCCTGTGCCGCCTGCAGCTCGGCCAGCTTGGCCTTCTCGACCTGCAGCTTCTCCTTGGCCGCGCGCGCCGACTTGGCCTTGGCCGCCACCTCCAGCCACTTGGCACGCCGCTTCAGGGCCTTGGCCTGTGGGCAAGGAGGGCAGGGCAGGCAAAAGGCGGGCATTCAAGCGATGCCCCTGCCCCTGCATGCCGCGACATCCGAAGTCTGGTGGCGACAGTAAGAGGGCGCCGTGGCGTATCAGCGTCCTCGTGCTGAATACGCCAAACCCAGCCACACCCGCATTCGCACTCCACGCGCACCTCGCCAATCAGCTGCTGCCGCTGCGAGAAGCGCTCGTACTCGCGCTGCTCCTTCATCTGCAGCCCCTTCAGCTTCTCCAGCTGGGTGCGTGTCTTGTCTCGCTCCTGTGCCAGGCGGCAGCACGTGGTGCTCCAGCCAGCGACTTCTGGGTTACCTTGATTCCTCATGATTACCGGTACAGCAAACACACCCACCTCTTCCCGCTCCCCCAAACAACCACGCAAGCACGCCCGCCCCCTCCCCCTTCCGAGCCCCCATGCCCACAACCCACCGCGCTGGCGATCTTCTCCTCCTTGCGCAGCTCCACCAGCTCGCGGTGCTGGTTGTGCAGGGAGGAGTCGCCCAGCGCCTTCTCCGTGCTCGCCAGCAGCTCATACTTGTCCAACTTGGCGAACTCGGTCACCTTGTCCTGCGGCAGGAACTGTGGAGGAAAGGGGACGGGGGGAGGAGCAAGGGGCGGGTGGGCGCGGGACAAAGCAAGCGAAAAGACCTGACTCAATGCAAAGCGGGGCGAGGCGGGTCTCAGGCGGGTAAGGGCGCAAGTGCATGGTGTCAGGGAAGTGCTTGCTGGTGGCGACGCTTGATACGCGATTTGAATATGTATGGGCAGAACCGGGGTGAAGCTACGGTAGTTTTACCTGGCACAGGTTGTCGAACTGGATATTCAGCTTCTTGACCAGCTTGTCGACATCCCTCTGGGACCGGTCCGCGCCTGTTGTGATGGCCACGACAAAGCAAATGGTTTGGCAGGGGTCGCGTGTACAAAAGACGGTCGAACACTGCCAGGAGCTGTCCGGAACGCCGGGCACCGCCCGCCGCAAGGACCACGCTGCAAAACGTGTGGATGCCCTTAACTCGCGCACAGCACACACACGCACGCACACACGCACGCACTCCCACCGTTGATCTTGTAGTCGCTGGAGTAGCGCTGCACCACCTCCTCCTGGCGGTCGGCGTTGATGATGCGCTCATTGCGCAGCGTGATGGTGCGCCGGATGACGGTGTCGCGCCCCTCGCCGCCCGAGCTCAGCGTGATCTCAATCCAGCACGCGTTCGCATTGCGGCGCACGAAGCTCTGGGCTTGCTCCGCACGGCCCAGATTCTGGGTCAAGTCGGAGGGTGGAGGTTGCGCGGTGGCGGGCGGGTGCGGAGGTGAGGCTGGGTCGTGTTAGGTGGACGCGCCGCGTTGCGGCTGAGTATGGTAATGCGCAGCAGGCGCACGAGTGGGGCGAAGCAGGCAACGCTTCTGCGCGCGCTCATGACTTGCCTTGAGCGAGCCTCCGAGCCCGATGCACAGCGCGCACACCAGCGACGACTTGCCAGTACCTGAAGCAGAAGCGGCACGTCGATGTGCTGCCTTAGTCAGGCTGGCTTTTCCGTGAGACGCCAAATCACTGCGCTCCGTTCCCTGACAGGTCATATGGCGTTCGGGCCCGGACCAGATCGTGCCACAGGCACACCAGTTTGCTTGCTGTTTGGGGCGCTGCCCTGTGTTGCGCCTTCGGGCTTGGTGGAAGACTTTGCGGTGCCTTATGAGCCGCGTGCTTTGTGATGCTGCTGTTTGGTGTGGCTTTGGCGGGCTGCGGCTTAGCTTCGACGCGCCTACGCAGCTGTGAGTTGGGTTGGCAGCCAAGCGGGGGTTGCGGTTTGCTGCGTTCCTCGGAATGGTGGCTTCCCTCGTAGCCGTGATGGTGTATACACTGTCCCCTTCTTGTAACCTCGCAATCATATGGCGTTCCTGGAAAAAGTGTGCTGCCGCCTCACCGTTTGGCCCTAGCACCAGGTTCAGGCGCGCGCCCGGCCGGACCGTCACAGTGCCATTGTAGGTCTGCGAAGGAAGGTTGACGCGTCAAGCCACGCCAATGCGCAACTCCCCGAACCGGGGCACCATCGCAGGACATTTTGAGGGTGCTCGTGTACGGGGAGCGTATTTCCGGTATGTTACCCACGCCCCAACTCAGTCCCCGCCCAGCAGCACCGGCTGCGTGCCGGCTGCTACGCAGCGCGGCAACCCACACGTACGCGCTGACCTACCATGAAATCGTGCATCTTGACCAGCTTGATTGCTCCTTTGGCGAACGCGTCCGGTCTGCACGCATGCGACAGACGTGGGGCGCCCACTCTGGCTGTCAGCAAGCCGTGCCGCTCTGCTGTAACTCGCCGAACTGGCAACACATACGGTAATCTAGTCAACCCCAGGGCCGCCCACCTGGCTGCGGGCGCAGGCGCCGTGCTGGGCCCGGCGCCCGCGCCACTCCGATTCCGCTCCAACGTGTCCTCCTCCGCATGCTCGCTCTCCTCCTCGAACCCGGCTGGCTGCTCCTCCTCACGCGCATCCTGAAACTCCTCATCATCGCTCTCATAAGCCAGCTCGCGCTTCATGCGAGGCATTTTGAGCGCCGAGGCCTGCGCAGGCCTTTTCGCTGCTGCCGCGAGCTGTCAGGTCCTAAAGGCCTTGATTGTGTGCCCTTATGACGCCATGCGAGCTACGTGACTTTGTCAGGTGATGAATATGGCTGCGGGACGAGACAATGGATGTTTAAATTAAGAGACACAGCTTCTCGTGCTATGGTTTCGCTTGTTCCAGACAGCTATACTTGGTCCAGTAGCGTTACTGTATGTACATTGCGCAGCAAAGTTGGGGCGGAGGCGGGGGAGCGCACGCCGTGCTGCGCTGCGAGCCCATGCTGCAATCAAGTTGCTTAGTGCTCCGCCTGGGCAGCGCATTCTTATTGATACATTTCCCTCGGCCTGGTGAATTAGGTTGAGAATTGATGGCCCCTTGAAATGCGGTCGTTAACGGTGTAGGGCTTGAGTAGGGTGTTTTTGCGGGCGTCCCGCACGCGCTGTGGTTGGGCGCTCTCACCAACACCATAAATTTATCTTCAGTTGATTTTACACTGGAAAATGACGGTGGCGCTTAAGAGCCCGTTGCTTGCCAGTGCGGTGGCGCCAGCCCCCGCCGCGCTGGTTATAATGCGCCACGGCAAGCGAGAGGATACTGTGAATCCGACCTGGCAGGCCAAGGCAAGTGCGGCGGACGGCAGGGTTTCTAGGTGCATGCGCGTAGTTGCCGCCCGCTTCGCTACCCAGACCGTTAGTTTTCCACACCCATGCGGCTCTGCAGTAGCGTGTCATGTGCGAATGCGAGAGACTGCGAGTGCGCCCACGCGGCGCTTTGTCGGGCTGCCTTAACTCCACAGTGTGGCCGCATCCACCCCCACCCACCTGAGCTGCTCTGTCCGGCTCCCCGCTCCCCGCCCGCCTCGCTTCACCCTTCTCGCTAACAGGCGCGGTTTCCTTGGGACACGCCACTGTGCGCCAAGGAAGCGGAGATAGGAGAGGCCTCGAAAAGGCTGCTCGACGCCGGGCGCTCGTTTGACGGTAAGGCGGGGGTGGGGGTGCACTCCGTGGGTGCGCTCGTGCAGGGTGCACTGGGTGCTGCGCAGCGCACGAAATGAGAGCCCGCGACAGTGCGCCGGTATCATTCCTAAAACCGCTTTGCCCCCGCTTTCCTCGCACCTGCAGTCATCTACTCGTCTCCCTTCCTGCGCTGCCTCCAAACGGCGCAGCGCACGATGCAGCACCTGGGCTGCACCGACGTGCCCGTGTTCGTGCACAGGGGCCTGTCCGAGGTGCACGTCCCAGGTGCGCGCCACCGCCCAGTCGGTTCAGGCTGCTGCACACGTAGACGGATGGCCCGCTTACGTTGATGCATGTGCCCATACTGCTTACCAACCAGTAAATCGCCCTTGCCATCACGCGCCAGGCCTCATCTTCAAGTGCCGCTACCCCACCGCCGCCCAGCGCGCGCGGCTGTGGCTGTGGCACTCGGCCTACGGCCGCATCTCGCGCGCGGACCGGGAGCGCTTCAGCCGCAAGGCCCGCCTGGTGCCCACCAGCCGGTGGCCGACCGTGCCGGAGTCGGAGCCCAGGGCCGCGGACCGCTTCCGGCAGGTCATCGCCGAGATTGCCGCCAAGCACCCCGGCCAGCGGGTGAGGGTGGAGGGGGGGGGGCGCGCCAGGGTCCCAGGGCTAGGGGCCAGGGGCGATTGCTGGGGGGTATGGTAACCGTGTCTAGATCACGGGGGCTGTCGGTTGGTGTCTGTGCGCTGCGAAACGTGCTGTCTGTGCAGTGCCGGTCTGAGCACGCGTGCACCTTCGCCCCGATGCGCCGCCGCCTGGCCCTGGTGCCCCTCCGCCGCAACCGCAACCGCAACCGCACCCACAACCGCGACCGCAACCGCAATCTGCGCCGCCGCGACCGCAGGTGCTGGTGGTGTCCCACGGCATGAGCGTGCTGGCGTCCTACGAGGCGCTGGGCCTGAGCGGCCGACTGGTGCAGGTCATGTTCGCGGGCTTCATCGCCTGCAGGTCCAGGGGCCAGCAGCAGCAGCAGCAGCAGCAGCAGCAGCAGCAGCAGCAGGGGTCCCAGCAGCAAGAGCAGGAGCAAAAGCCGGGCCACGCGCCCCAGCAGAAGGGGGAGGAGGGGGCGGACGCGGAGGGGGCGGAGCACCAGGCGGCGGACGACGTGCAGCCGCAGAAGGACGGGGAGCAGCCCAAGCAGGCGCACAAGCAGGCGCACAAGCAGAAGCAGGCGGCGCTGCCGACGGCGGTACCGGGAGCGGGGGCCGGGGGGGCGTGGTCGGAGCTGGAGCTGGATCCGGAGCTGCCGTACTGGAACCTGGATGTGGAGTTTAAGAAGTCACACGAGTAGAGAGACATGGGTGGCAGCTTGCAGGTACTGGCTAGCCTGGGCCGCATCCCCTAGGCTAGCGCCAGGAGTGAATGGGTGCGTCATTGTTGCCGGTCCCGCTGAGAGGCACCTTCGAGTCTGGGCGCCTGTGTATTGCAGGCGTGGTTGTGTGCTGTGCGTCCTGCGAAGCAAGGTGGCGCGCACTGCACACAGCATTGCACCAGGGGAGAGGGTTCTTGAGTGGCTGGGCACTATCGTACTTGTCTGGTGCGCCCGCATTTGCTGATACTGGATGAGCGAGGAAGTCACAAAGTAACACGGTGAGCATGCACTTGTTTTATTACGTTGAAGGAAGCATTCATGCTGTGAGTGGGGAGCAGGCGCATGTGAGTACAGATTTGAGCGACAGCGTTTTGGGGGCATGTCACCGGACGGGTAGGCATGGCACCATCCCCTTTCGTATTGACCCTTCATGCCCTTGTGCATTGCGTGCATGGCTATACTTTAGTCGATAGCATTCGGCCGTATCGGTAGTAGATTAGCAATCCATCGCACGCTGTGACATGCGGGCCGCGAAACAGGGGCGTAAACAGCACGCGGCACGTTCCTGGGGACCAGGGCAGTCTTTTATAAGAGCACGGACTGCGTGCTTTGATGCAGTGCAGCTTCGTTTGTGTGAATAGCAGGCAGTTGCTCGGTAAGGGATGGTGGTAAGGGGATAGGCAGCCTTTCAATGAAGGTAGCAACAGGTCCGCGAGTGGGTGAGCATCTGCGGACTGCCGCGATGCTGGGTATGCGCCTTGCAGGATGGGGCACTGGTTTCAGCGGACAAGCTGACGACGCGAGCTGATATGGTGTAGTGAAGAGCTACAATTGGCTGCGCTGGGCTTGCCGCGGGGGAAGTGGGGCCGATTCTCAGACGATCCAGAGACGTGTGTGTTGCAATACCACGAGGCACCTGACTCGTGCTCCAAATGCTGGAGCAGGGTAACACTTAAACGTCGCATTAAGGTACCTAGGTGATGCCGAGCCATCCTCACCGGCCCCTCGAGCCCTAACGAAACACCGCTTACCCCAGCCCGCACTGCTTCCACGGCCCTGCTCACATGCCCTCCTTGCACCAGGCGTCAGGCCACCCAGCACTCCACACGACTAGCTCCATCAAGGAGTATAAATACTGTACACGGGACAGCACGCGGCTCGTGGCGGCCATGCTGTCCTACTCTCCTCCCACAGCTGCATGGCGGACGACCACAAAGTCCTGCGTCACGTGAGAACACCACCACAGGGCGAAGGGGAACGGGGTTACAACAGCCAAACTTGGTTACAAATACCCCTTGCATTTGCATTGCTGCGTAACCGTCCCCGCACCCTCCTGTGCTGCAGCAAACTCCCCAGTCTTCAAACGACAAGGCACCGCCACGCAGCGCTTGCGGGACCCTGCGGTCCGTTGCAATAAATGCCACTAACCTTCAGCAGGTGCCAGGGCAGCTGCCCCAGGCCGAACAACGACACGTCCGTCCGCTGCCGCGGCGGCGCCGCCGCACGGCGCGCGGGCTGTGCCGCCGCCTGCCCCGCTGCCGCCGCCGCCGCCTCCCGCTCCGCGTCCTGCTGCAGCAGCCGGTCCACGAAGCCGGGCGGCGCCACGACGGACCCCTGCGCGCAGAAAGCCGGGAGGCAGGAGGGAGGGGAGGTCAGGACTAAAGGGGATCCGCCAGGAAGGAACAAGCCTCACACAGCCTTACACAGCCTAACACAGCCCGAAGCGCATCTAGTTTTTATCCACCCGGTAACATCAAACGCCTGCACCGCGAAGGGCAAGCCTCTGCCCCGGTGACCAGCGGCCAGCCGGCCACGTGCGGTACTGTTACATACGTTTCGTACGGGCTTGATGTCGTGCACCTTGACGTGCTCGTTGTACTGCAGATTGGCGATTAGCTTGGGCGTGAGCAGGAAGCACTGCGGCGTGTCGGGGCGGCTGCTGCTCTCCACCAGCAGGTTGAACACCTGACGCGGCCGGAGAGGGGGATGGGGCAGATGTGGGGGATCGGGGGCTTGAGGGACTTACGGTTTAGGTTGTTCAGGGCGCGAGAAGGTGCAGGGTTCGGGGATGTCGATCCTCTCCCCATGAATCGGCCCCACCTGCCAAGGTATCCCTGCAAACCTCCCAGGGATCCGTCACGCACCTTGCGCTCGTTCCGCGAGTCCATGCCCTGATTGATCTCGTCCACCACGCGGAACGGCGTTCGCGTGACGCCCTGCGAGCGAGCGGGGGGCGCATAGGCACGTGTGTCTCTCACACACAAACAAACACGCGCGCGCGCCAACACACGCACCCATTCCCAGGCCCACACCAACACGCCGCGCTGCTGCACGGGCTACTCTCTCCATCACCCCACCCCACCCCACCCCACCCCACCCCACCCCACCCCACCCCACCCCACCCCACCCCACCCCACCCCACCCCACCCCACCCCACCCCACCCCACCCCACCCCACCCCACCCCACCCCACCCCACCCCACCCCACCCCACCCCACCCCACCCCACCCCACCCCACCCCACCCCACCCCACCCCACCCCAGTCGTGTGTTTTGCATTTGCGTGGTTGCGTGTCCGTCTCTGCTGTGCGCGAGCCGAGCCTGGGTGGCAGTTCGTCGACGGCGCGCCGACCTCGCCCCGTCTACACTCTCCGCCCCGAAACGCAAGAGTATACCGTTACCCTGTATTGCCGCAAACTGCACCTGCCTGTCCCTTGTCTAGTTTCGCTTGGGTTTAGATTGGGCTGGTGTTCACAACCCACCCCACCCCACCCCACCCCACCCCACCCCACCCCACCCCACCCCACCCCACCCCACCCCACCCCACCCCACCCCACCCCACCCCACCCCACCCCACCCCACCCCACCCCACCCCACCACCCATCCTCGACCCCACCCCACAGCCCGCCCCCCCGCCCCCCACCTGCAGCGCGATGAGGTACAGCATGGTCGCCACGCTGCGCTCGCCGCCGCTGTGGTGGTTGCGGTCCAGCGGCCGCAGCCCCTCGCCCGGCCGGTACTCCACCCGGATCTCCGCCGCGTACTGCTCAAAGGCGTCGCCCTCCTACGGCCAGCGTCAACAGTCAACACACAGGCAGGCAGGCAGCGGCGAGGGCGCAGTCGTGGGCGCGGGCATGAGTTTGGGCGGGGGCCTTGGGCGGCGTGTGTGTGTTAGAGAGCACAAGGGAAAACGTTTGCAGGGCGTGTGTGTGTGTGTGTGTGTGTGTGTGCGTGTGCATCACGCCCGCGTACCACGACGAGGCGTAACGACAGAGCTGTGAGCTGCGGAGCCAGTTACTCAGCCCCGCCCCCATACACACACGCGCGTGCGGGTATGTGCGAACGGCCCCAGCCAGAACACAGCTGCCCCGCAGCTTCTTGGAGTTTTGGTCGGCACAGCCCCCGCCACACCCCGCACCCGCCCGGCCGCCCCCGCCCCGCCAGCCCCCACCTCGCGCAGCGCCACCTCTCCGGCGCAGCCAATGGCGGCGAAGTTGCGGCGCAGCGCCTCATTCACCGCCGCCACGTGGCCCTGCAGCTCGGGCAGCCAGGAGGCCTGCGGCAAGCGGCGGGGCGGAAGAGGCCGCGAGCGAGGCGTGCTCAGGGTCGAGGCGGCGGGCCGCTCAGGGAGGCGTGCTCAGGGTCGAGGCGGCGGGCCGCCCACACATGCTCCACTCACACACGCACACCCCGCCGCATCGTGCAAGCGCCCGGTGCCAGCAGGCGCAGCCACGCCCAGCAGCCCGGTCGGCACCCACACCCACACCCACACCCACACCCACACCCACACCCACACCCACACCCACACCCACACCCACACCCACACCCACACCCACACCCACACCCACACCCACACCCACACCCACACCCACACCCACACCCACACCCACACCCACACCCACGCCCAGAAGCACCCGGCACGCACCTTGAGCGTCTCCACCTCCTGGCCGACCTGCTCCACCTCCGCCTGGTACGCCGCCGCCTTGACGCCCTCCTCGCGCAGCTCGCGCTCGCGCCGCGTCCACGCCTCCACCACCGCCGCCTCGTCGCTGCGCAGGTTCTGCAGCGCAGCAGCCAACAACAACCGGCTCGGCCTATTCACCAGCACGCCACCACCACAGCGCCAGGCGTCCGCACGGCAGCTGCGCGAGTCACCCGACTGACCCAGCACGCCGTTGGCCGCCCAGGGCGCACCGCGCTTGTTCCCCTCATGCCCACCTCCAGCCCCCCCGTCAAGAAGCACCCACCGCCTGCGCCGTATCCATCTCAGCCGTCTTCACGGCCATCAGCTCCTCCAGTGCATCCGCCTCGTCCGGCCAGCCCGACCACGCCGCCGCCAGCTCCGGCCCCGGCGCCGCGCCGCCCAGCTCCTCCCGCACCAGCGCCGAGGCCTCCTGCGCCGCCTGCTTGGCTACGTCCAGCACGTGCTGCGCTGCGTCCTTGGCCCGCGTCTCCGCCGCCAGGCGCTCGGCCGCGGCGTCGTGCGCGCGCTGCAGCGGCGCCCGGCGAGCCGCCATGTCGGCGGCCAGCAGCTGCAGCGGCGCCAGCTGGCGGTGAAGGACGTGCTGTTGCCGCACCTGCTCCACCAGCGCCGACGCCTGGTGCCGTCGCGGGGTGTGTGTGGCGTGGGCGGGTGGGGCCCGAGGGGGTGGAGGGTGCAAGGATGGTAAGGGAGGTTTGTCAGGGTTGACAGGAGTGGGGAGATGGCCGTCCATGTGCACGGTTTTGAACAAATACTGCTGGGGCGGGATGCAGCGCGGCAGGCATTGTGCGATGCTACTGTGCTTGGTCTTGGGTGACTGTGCTGGCACGCCGGCGCACGTGCACGCACACGCCTGCAACCGTCAGCACGCGCACGCGCCGGACATCCGCCAACGGGCCACGACACACTGCGGCCGCTGCACCGCCGCCGCGCGCGCCCACACGCACACTCACGCACCAGGTTCGAGAAGCGGTCCACCTCCTGCGCCAGCCGCTGCGACAGCTGCTGCATGGCGCCGAGCGGGTCGCCCTGCGCGACCAGCCGCTCCAGTTGCCGGGTATGGTCGCCGCGCGCCTGCTCCAGCTCCTTTAGCCTGTGTCGGGTGAGGTGAGGTGGCAGACGTGGCGGGTGGCAGGCGGCAGCCAGCGCGCGCGATACTTTGTCAGTGGCGCCATCGATGCTGTGGCATTGCCGAAGGAAGCCCTGAGAATAAGGTTGGGAGAAGCGCAGGGCACACGGAGCCGGCCCGGCTGGTGGATGCAGGCGCAGATGCCCTTCCCCAAGCTCGTGCCCGTTCCACGTTCATCGACTTCTTGACCTTGCACCCCCCGGTTGGCTTGGGTTTGGTTAAGATTGGGCTGGCATTCACACGCACCCACACACCCGCATCACCTGCCGTAGATCCGCTGCCGCGCCTGCAGCAGCCGCTGGCGCTCCTGCTGCAGTGCGTTCTGCGCCGCTTCGCGCGCCGCCAGCTCCGCCTGCAGCTGGGACAGCTCGCGGCGCCCGGCCTCCAGCTCCTGCGCCCCACAAGCGGCAAACGCGTTAGCGCGGCAGGTGACTTGCGCAAGCGGCCCTACATCCCGCCACGTGTCATGTGCGCGGAGGGCCGGCGGCCTGCGGGCCCCACCTGCCGCCTGCGCGCAAGCGCGGCGCGCGCCTGCTCCTCTGCCTCCTCTTGCCCGGCCGCGCCCTGCCGCGCGAGCATCTGCGCCGGCTTGAGTGGCTGCAGTCACGGCGCCACGTAAGCATAGGCACATGGTTTGGGATCAGTGCTCAGATGCTTACAGCCAGGCTAGGATCTCCAGTACCGCAACCCTTTGCTTTGGGTTCTGCAATGTATTACGGTAACCCCCCTCCCCGGCACTTCACCAGTTACGAAAACCAGCTCGCATGGGCGGCTAGCCCCCACTGGTTTTGGTTTGGGTTTGGCTTAGGCTTGGGCTGGTAACCACAACCCTCACTGACGCACACGCATTGGTTTGGTTTGGTTGGATTTACCTTGGGATGGTACCGTATTCACAACCCCACCCACCCACCGTCCCACCGACAGCGCACTCTCCCTACCCCGCGTCCACGCCTGCTGTCTACGCTACTACACTTCTATGTACCATCTTTGCAACCCCCCACCGTCACATGCACGGCTACCTCTCCCCCACTCGCCCCGCCCCCTGCACGCCCGCACGCACCTCCAGGTTCTGCATGACGTGGCCGCGGTCGTAGCGGCTGCGCGTGGCCACCGTGAGGCCCCCCGGCGTGAACACGCGGGTGACGGGCGTGTGCCGCAGCAGCGCGTCAAACACCTGGCTGGTGTGGGTGCGGCTGCAGGGGTGGGGTGGGAGGTATGTGTGGGGTGTGAGTGGCGGGTTGCAAGGATGGTTGGAAGAGCGGTGCAGCAGGGAAGGTCGGGCGTGCAAGGGAGGGCAGACAGGCATCAGCGAGGCAGGCGACGCAGCGCAAGAGCTGTGTTCGCCCCAACCCCGCGGGCTCCCCTCCTCCTCTGGCACCCACCCAATGCACTACGCTCTGCCAGGCAACTAACTCACTTGTCGCCCACGTAAAACGTGTTGATGCCATTGGCGTTGCACAGCGCCGTCTTGATCAGGTCCGGCGCCTCGAACAGCTGGTCCAGCGTGTGCGTGATGCCGAAGTCGGCCGTGTAGGCGCCCGGCTCGCCGTCGGGGTGCGTGACGGGCTCCGCGCCGTTCCGCGCGCACAGCAGCTGGTGTTGGCAGCCGTGGGCCGTCAGCCAGGCCTGGACCTTGTTGTTATCGTCCCTGTGGGTGGGTGGGCAGAGAGGAGAGGAGGGGAGGGCGGGACGCGGCAGGTGGAGGGGTGGGAGGGGGTGGAGGAGGTGGAGGTGGACGGGTTGTGAATGGATGGATGGAGGACGTGGAGGGGGTTGGAGGACGTGGAGGGGGTTGGAGGACGTGGAGGGGGTTGGAGGACGTGGAGGGGGCGCGGTGGGTCCACAGAACGCACGCATCAGGCGCAACCGTCCACGCACATGTGTACATGCGTGTGCGTGCCACCGCCTGGCGCCCGCAAGCGCCCATGGCACGGTAGCCCCGCCCCCCCTTGCAACCCCCCTTGACGCCTCCCATTGCCCGCACCCCGCTCCTCCCCCGGGACATTACACAAACCCGTTCACATGGACTGCTCCCCCCGGTTCCTTGCTACGCCTAATGAAATGACCCTGAATGTACCCCCCCAAAACAAATTGGGGAATTGGAAGAAACTACCTCCCACCCCCCGCCATACACGCGGCGCGCTCACATGTGCTCCGCCACCACCGCGCACAGCCCCCGCTTGCCGATGACCTGCTCCAGGTAGCCCGCCCAGCGCTCGTCCGCCACCGGCGACATCTCCAGCAGCACCGGGCCCAGCACGCGTTTCACGAAGCCGCCGGCGGCGCGCGTTTCCGCCAGCCACTGCACCAGCTGGCGGCTGCCGCGCTGCGAGCCCTCCAGCTTGAGCAGCAGCATCTCGCGGCGGTCGGTGCGCCGCTGCTCCGCGGCTGCGGGGCGGGGCGGGCGAGGAGGAAGGGCGGGAGGGTTCCATGCATGATTGAATGAGACGGAGGGAGGGAGGAAGCATCGTGGGTGATCGAGGGCGGGGATGAGTGGGTTAAGGTGAACAGGGAGGGAAGAGCGGGTGGGATGCAAGGGTCGGATGGCGAAGGAGCGCAGGAGGCGCGAAGGGAGGAGGGAAGCGGAGACCGGGGTGTTGGGGGGATACTGTGAACCAATCCCGAGAGGAAACAGAAGCAGCGCTGCAAGCAAGGTGTTGGGGGGAGTTGTGGCGGCGGTGGGCAAGCTGGCTTTGACTCACTCTCCAGTGCCTGCACGTCGCGTTCGATGGCTGCGACCTCGTGCTTCTTCTGGTCCACCTGCGCCGCCGCGCCGCCCACCTGCGGCCAGCACACGCGCGCACGCACGCAAATGTTTATCCGGAAAGCCTTCCAACCTGCCCTCGTCACACACACCCACGCCTCACCGGCCGCGGTGACCCACATCACATCGCATCCACTCCTTCCCGCCCTACTTCGCCATCCCACCAGCTTGCAACCCCCGCCCCAACTGTGCCCCTCGTCCGCACCTCGCCCGCCGCTGCCTGCAGCTCCCCCGCGACCTCCTCCAGCCGCTGCGCCTGCTGCGCGCTGAGCTCCGTGGGCGCCGCCGCGCGGTCCGCATCCACCTTGCGCAGCCCATCCTGGCACCGCGTCACCGCGGCCCGCCACCGCTCCGATTTGGCGCGCAGCTGTGCCGGGGGGGGGGGGGAGGCGAGGCAGTTGCATGCGGTGGTGGGTTGGATAGCTCATTCCAACTTTCCAAGTCAACCATTGCAAACTTGACTGAGAGGGTGGGTTAATCACCGGTTGGCAGCCAGCGGAGCAAGGCTGTGACACGCCCCACTCTAATGCTTCAGCGACACGCCCCACTCTGATGCTTCAGCAAGCCTCATTTGACGCTTCCACAAGCAGAGAGGGGCCGCAGCCACGCAAATGGGTCGCCCCCGGCGCTTCCTCTTCGCCGCGCTGGTTGTCTGCCCCGCCCGCCTGCAGTAGCTCTGCACTCACCCCCTGTAGCTCCTCCTCGCGCTGCTCGAGCGCCGCCGCCGCAGCCGCCAGCTGCGTCTGCGCCGTCTCCACCTTCCTTGCCTGGGCCGTGATGGCGCGCACGCGGCCGGCCGCCGCCTGATCCAGTCGCTCCTTATCGTGGTTATGTGCCCTGCACCCATCAACACACCCAATGAACAAAGTCAGCGGCCGGCACGCGCTTACAAGTAAGCGGCGCATGAGGATTGGCAGTTGGCAACACCCCGCTTGTACAAAAGCCCCGCCCTCCCAACATCAGACTGCCAGCCACGCACGTCAGCGGCGCCGCTGTCCGCTCCACCTCCCGCCGCGCCGCCGCCACCCGCGCCGCCGCCGCCTGCACGGCCTGCTGCGCGCGCCGCACCTTCGCCTCCTTGGCCGCCTTCCCCACCCACAGCAGTTTCTGCCGGATACGCGTCACCTGCGCTCACGCCAGGCACACGGCGCGGCGTGGCATGGCGCCCACGGTCTCAATAAGGACAACAAGGGGGCCGCAAGATGCACACACCGGCGCCGCGCATGAACACCGCCACCGTCAGCATTTTTGTTGAGGTTTGGAGCTTTCCCGGGGTGGTAGGAACGCACTAAAGGCTCAAACTAGTGGTCTCTGTTCAGATACGTCTCTGTTCACGTCTCTTGCTAATACTGATACAGTGTATGAGACACATTAACAGTTAACAGTCTTTCATTTGCTTGGAACGCACCCACGCACGCACGCACGGCCGCACGCACGCACGGCCGCACGCACGCACGGCCGCACGCACGGCCGCACGCACGGCCGCACGCAGGCGCACAGGCACGGCCGCACGCACGGCCGCACGCAGGCGCACAGGCATACAGGCGCACAGACACACAGGCACGCACGGCCGCACGCACCTCCTCCTTGAGTTCGTCGCGCCGCCGCAGCCGGCGGTACTCGGGCTCGGCCGCGTCCTGTTCCTGCTTCACTTTGGCCAGCCGGTCCCGAGCGCGTTGCAGCTCCTGCGGGGGAGCGGGATCCCCATCCGTTGTGAATACGGTACCGTGGCCCGATTGCGTAGGGGGGCCGCACAGGCAGGGCGCGGGCGGCACGGTGGCACAGCAGCCGCAAGCCATGCGGGCACACGTGCACTCCTGTTTGTGCATGCTGACGCCGTGGAACAACACAGGCGCCAGACAGCCCTGGCCCACCTCCCCATTCCGTCCTCCTCTCTCCCCATTCCCCCGCACCCCTGGCCCGGCCCACACCTGGCCTGCCCCCTGGCCCCCTACTTATCAGGTTACATGAACCCAGCCCCCGACACCCACTACCCACTGCCCACTGCCTGCCCCCTGCGCACCTCCCGCCGCTCCCGCAGCGCCTTGCTCCGCTCCACCAGCTGCATGTGTGCGCGCAGCAGGTGGCCGTCGCCGATGACCTTCTCCGTGTTCTGAAGCAGCTCCACCGCACTCAGCGCCGCGAACTCGGACACGCGCTCCTGCGGCACGACATAGCGACGGCGGCAGCGGCAGCAGCAGCAGGTTGGCGCTCACTGCGGGCTTGCAACCCACTCGCCGGATGTTGCATGCCCCAGCTTATCCGCCCCTTGGCCCAGCCCCTAGACCGGCCCATGCTCTCTCTGCCCCTGCCTAGCTAGGTTGGTTTCGCATGAGCTGGTGTTGACAACCCCTTCTCTCCCCTCCGCGTTCCGCCCCCTCCCCTCTCCACCCACCACCCCCACCCCAACCAACCCCACGCCCGCGCCCACCTGCGGCAGGAACTGGCACAGGTTGTCGAAGAAAATGCCCAGCTGCCGCGTCAGCTCCTTCACACGCGCCTCGGGCACCACCCGCCCGTCCAGCCGCCAGGTGGTCTGGCTGCCGCCGCGGCTGCGCCCGCCTCCGCCGCCCTCGCCGCCCCCCGCCTCCTCCTCCGCCCCATCCTGCTCCTCCTCGCCGGCGTCCTCAGCCTCAGAGTCCCCATCTCCTGCTGCGGCGGCGGAGCCGCCGCCGGTGCCGCCCTGCTGCTGCTGCGTGCGCTGCCGCTTCTGTGGCCGGCGCCGTCGCTCGCCCGGCGGCTGGTGCTGCACGGCCTCGGTGCGGCGGTGCACGCGGATGTCGGGCTGGCCGGGGCCGCCGCTGAGCGTGACCTCCACCTCGAAGGCGGTGCAGCCGCGGCGGATGAGCTCCGCCGCGTCCTTCTGGCGGCCCAGCGCCTGCAGTGAAGCGCCGTGCCGTGGTGGTGGTTGTGGTGGTGGTTGTGGTTGTGGTTGTGGTAGCAGTGGTGGTGGTAGGTGGTGCGTGGTAGTCACGGGAGACAATGGGCGTCAGTGTCAGGGGCGGCGGAGGCATGCCGCACGCTGGCAAGATGGAGCGCCGCTGCGCAAGCATACTGGTCGTGGCTGTGGGGTAGTGCGGTCGCCTTACAGCGTGCGCAGGTTTTCCGGCCGCGGGCCTCGCTACCCAGAGCCCAAGTCGTGGCAGGTTTACAGTACGCGGGTGCGGTGTGCTGTCATGCGCCCTGGCCTTGCGTCCCGCCCCCGCGGCGTGCGGCGCAGCTGCCCCGCGGCCTTCAGCCCGCTGCCGCCCCGACCGCCCGCACCTTCATGCCTCCCGCCAGCCCCACACACAGCGCCGTGACGAGGCTGCTCTTGCCGCTGCCGTTGGGCCCGGTGATGAGGTTCACGCGGGCGCCCGGCACCAGCTCCAGCGCGCCCACGAAGCTCATGAGGTCCTGCGTGACAGTGACAGTGGTGAAATATGGTTGGGCAGGCCGGTTCGACTCTGGGCAGCCTCTCAAGATTTGGGTTTTTAAGGGCGGGTGGAAGTTCGCGGCGTGGGCTCCGGCCATTTCTCCAGAAAGCCACCTTTTTTGTTTGTGGCGTGTGCAACTCAGGGTTTGGCACGCGCCGTGTCATGTGTTGCAATCGCAAGACGCACCGTCACGCGGACTTTCTTGACGCTGCCACGCGGGAACACGCCGTCGTGCTCCATCACGGCTCAGGCGTGCCAGTCACCGCGAGGGCCGGGGCTCGTCACCGGGCCAAACCCACGACTTGGCTTGCGTGCTGCGCTGCGCCGCACGCTCCCGTCTCAGCACCGTTTCGGCCCCGAAGGCGCTCGAAAGCGATTCATAGACATCATAAACGAGTCTGCGACCCGCAGCGCGCGTCTCGGTTCTCGGGTGGGTGGAAATGGGTCAGTGCTTAACGCTCTCTCTTGCTGGGCTTCGCTACGCTGTGGCTGGGAAATATTCACAGTGAGTGAGTGAGAGCTCACCGCAACGGGCAATTAGCAAATGATTTTGTGTCAGCCCGGCATGCGGAATTGGACAATGTTGGTCATGGGACCCAAGACCCGCGCGCCCTGTCCAGGGACCCCACAAGCAGCGCATTCATTTTAACCGGACTAGATTACATCTGACAGCACGCAGCGCTAGAGAGCGACTGCTTCAAGAAAGGGTCACAATCTCTTAACTGACGCAAGGACTAGAAACCCAAACACGCAGAATTATCACCAACGTTCACATCGAAATCAAGAGAATGAGTTGGGGGCATTTCGCGCGCTTCCACGGGTGGCTTCTCAGCAGCGCCTAGCGCGGACGCTCGCGAACGCCAGGCAAAAGGAGGCCCGTGCGATATGTTCTCCAGGATTAGGGTACCGCCGGAGTTGAAGCATACGCCCCCAAATGTGCTGGAGGTAAGCGCGCGAGGCTCTCACTGCAAAACCTAACATTCTGAAGTTTTCGTCGACCCGGTCGCCGCAGGACTATGTTCGCGTCCGGCTGACGCAGTACATCAGTCTTCTCTCGGGAAGGTTAAATCACTATGCGCCGGGGCTATCAAAGGACGCGCTGGACCGTGCCGCCGCGGAGGCCCTCGCGTACCTGCCGCCTGGCGAGCATGGCCAGCTGAGCTTGGAGGACAAGCAGCTGCAGCTGGTGTTCAGGCATGATTGTCTGTAAGTGGTGGTCATTTTCCGCGATTCTGCGCGCGAGAGGGGAGTTCACAAGATCCGGGCGGGGCCGGGTTTGCGCAGGGTTAAAGCCGCAGCGGTTACGCAGCGCGGCCAGCCCGACACGGGCCCGCGATGGGTGATGCAATCAGTCGGGCGCAGGGGCCGACTGAAGCATTGGGGGCTTTTCTTGCGAGCCGCTCGTGGGCGCGCGGGACTCTTTGACGGCACGCCTGGGCCGTGTGCCACCCCACCAGCTTCTGCCAGCCACGCTGCCTCACCAGTCACCACGGGACGCGGGGTGACGCGCCGCAAGTTTGGCCCAACGCGTTTTGCCCGGCACATGCACCGGCACATGCCTTCGACCGTGCGACACCTCACATGCCACGCCACCCGCACCTCCTCCGCGGCCCCCGCACACACCTCCTCCGCAGCCGCCTGCCACCGCCCTCCGTCCTCACACCTGCCATGCCCCTCCCCTCTCCCTCCCTCCCTCCCTCCTTGCCCCCCCCCGCCGCCCTCCCTGACAGGGCCCTGGGGTGCCTGGACCCGCAGTGCGCGCTGTGCACGCACAACCCCTCGCGCCGCTGCACGGTCAACTTTGACCGCAAGTACCTGGTCAACGATGTGCTCAAGGCGCGCTGCGGCGCCGGCATCCGCGTGGAGCTGATCGACCCCAACACCGGCCAGCCGGTGGACGACAAGCTGCCGGAGATAACGCTGCAGGTGGGGCTGGGTTTGAGTCTGGGTTGTGTGGGTATGGGTGCAGGCCGGGGCTTGGGGGCTGGGTGGGTGCGCGGCGTGTGTGTGTGTGTGTGTGGGTGAGTGCGGGGCGGGTAAGGTGTGCGGTTGGGGGCGGGGGTGAGGTGGGGGCGGATGGGTGAGGGCGGGGCGACTGCGGTCGCGGGGTGGCAGGGCTGGGTGTGTGTGGCCGTGGAAATGGGGCGCAGCGGTTGTGATTGTGGTGGTGGTCCATGGGAACGGGGGAAGGGAGAAGGCTGGAGGCACTGTCGGGGGACGGGGACTGCAGCGAAACAGGGTGCCAAACGCAGCGACTAGGCGGTTAGAATCAGGGGGGCGCAATACCTCGGCACAGGGCGCTCATCCGTCGGGAAGGGCGCGGGCTCTACGACTGAGCAGCCGGGGCCATGGCACTGTGTGCAGCCTGCAACGTTTCCTAACGTAGCAAGGAGAAGCGCGCGCATGACGGCGTAGCGCGCGCCACGCGTCTGCCACTTCCGCCTCCCCACCTGGCGCCCCTCTTCCCTTCCCGCCCGCCTCGGCCTTGCTCACCATCCCCCATTGCATTGGGTTTGGTTTGCTTGGGCTGGTGCTCACGGGCTCCCGTCGCATCCCCTACCGCACCAACCACCCCCTGTACCCCACCCCTGCACCCCACCCCTGCACCCCACCCCTGCACCCCACCCCTGCACCCCACCCCTGCACCCCACCCCTGCACCGCACCCCTGCACCGCACCCCTGCACCGCACCCCTGCACCGCACCCCTGCACCGCACCCCTGCACCCCACCCCTGCACCCCACCCCTGCACCCCACCCCTGCACCCCCCCACCCCTGCACCCCACCCCTGCACCCCACCCCTGCACCCCACCCTGCACCCCACCCCTGCACCCCACCCCTGCACCCCACCCCTGCACCCACCCCTGCACCCCACCCCTGCACCCCACCCCTGCACCCCACCCCTGCACCCCACCCCTGCACCCCCTGCACCGCATCCCCCCCTGCAGATCTCGGTGCTGGACGGCAACCTGTACGACCAGAAGTTCCTGGACAGCGGCAAGCAGTACGAGGGCGGCACGGAGCCGGCGGAGGAGCTGGACGCGTGCGCGCTGCTGCAGAACAAGAAGAAGGTGCGGAGGGGTGGGGCGCCGGGTGGGGGTGGGGGGTAGCCGTTGATGTGACGGTTTTTGACCGGGGGGGTTGTGAATACCATCCCAAGCAACAAGGGGGGGTGCAAGGATACGGTCAGGAGTTAAGGACAGCGGGGCGGGGGGCTGGGGCGGGGGCGGGGGCGGGGGTTGCGGTGGGGGCGGGGGTGGGGGCGGGGGCGGTACGAGACTGGGGAGGCGGGCGGGGTCAGGATGGAATGAGGACGAGCCCATGGCAAGGGGGTGACGGGGCCTTCGGGAGCGGGGCAGAAAAGGAAGGGCGGGCAAAAGCGATTCCGTCAGGGAAGGCCAGGTCAAGGTGATGCAAATGGAACCAGGCGATTCAGGCAGCAATCTGGTGGGGTTACAATGCCGGCCGGCGAGAGCGCGGCGGGAGCAAGACCCAAGTGCTGGGGCGTCCATATGGGACACGCAGCAAGAAGGTGGCAGTTGAGCGTCCGCCGGGCAGGGCAGCCAATTCCAATCCACCTGCTGACAGCGTCTATGCGGTTCGGCTCGTCCACGTGCCCCTCGCCTCCTGCAGAGCACGGCGCTACTGGTGTGCGGCAGCGGCGGCTCCAACGACGCGGCGGGATACGTGCTGCTCAACATGCTGGTGCGTGGGGCTGGGGGAGGGGCTGGGAGGGGGAGGGGGTGTAGTTCATTCCAACCCGAAGCGGCCGTGCGGACCCAGGGGAGACACAGCAGCAGGGCTGGGGAGCGCGGGAGCGGAAGGCCGCCCCGGCATTCCCAGCAGGCGCCCCCCACAGGGAGAGCGGGGTTTCGGCACAGGGTTTCGGGCCAACGATTGGGGCGGCGGCAACAGGGCCAGGTCGGGGAGGGCGCGTCGCGGCGCGTTGGGGCCACGCCACCACACCCGCCCTCCCTGCCGCACCCATCCTGCCTTCCTGCAACCACACCCAACCCGCCTCCCTGCCTCCCTGCCGCCCCCGCCCCGCAGGAGGGCAAGGTGCCGCTGAACGACCTGCACGTGACCGACAGCAGCGAGGCCATCCTGTCCGGCCGCAAGCCGCCCTTCCGGCTGCTGGTGCGCGCCATGCTGCCGCCGGGCGGGCCGCGGCTCAACATCCGGCACGCCGTCTCGGAGGGCTTCGTGGTGGGTGTGCCGCAGCGGCGAGCGACAGGCAGGGGTCGCAAACATGATGGGGTGGGGACAGGGCCACTCAGCGGCTCCGGGCACTGGGCAGCAAGGCGGGTGGGGTTCTGGGGGCAGGGCTAGCAGGCACGAGCACGCCGACACACGCCTGAGCTGTTGTGGCGCCGGCCTGTGGTGCATGCAGGTCGCGACGCGGCGCACGCGCACCGCCGGCAAGGCGGACATCCCCTCGGTGGACGACCCGGTGTCCAAGCTGGAGCACATGGGCAAGGAGACGGTCAAGAAGCTGGGCGACCTGGCCACCGCGGCGGAGCAGGCGGGCGTGGAGATCGACATCCCCGAGAACTGCGTGCAGAAGGGTGCGCGGCGCCGTGGCGGGGGCGGGCTGGGGGAGCGGGCGGGCAGGGTGGTGGGCGGGCGGGCGGCGAGGCGGCGGGGGTGGGGGGCGGGGGCCGGGGGGCTGGGGCCGCCTGATATGGGTTCGGGGCGGGGGTGGAGGGGGTGCTGCCAGGGTTCGTGCCGCGGACGTGGGCGGGGTGGCGGGCGGGTGGTTGGGCTGTTGAGTAGCGCGCCTCCCGTCGTCTTGTGTGTGAGAGCAGGCCGCCGGGCCGCCCCCAACCTCGTGCCTGCCCCTCGTGTGTGTACCGCAGTGGGCGAGTTCAAGATGCTGGCCCTGCGCGCCGACCAGGACGGCCACCTGCGGCAGAAGCTGCAGCACGTGCTCAAGCTCAGCAAGGAGAAGTGGGACGAGGCGCGGGACCATGCCATGCGGGCCGTGGTGGCGGACAACCGCATGCGGGCGTGGTGGGTGCGGGGGAGGGGCGGGAGCAGGGCAGGAGGGAAGGAGGGAAAGAGGGAAGGATGGAAAGAGGGAAGAGGGAAGGAGGGTAGGGAAGAGGGGCTGGCAGGGGCTGAGTAAGCAAACGGCCAAATGGGCGAAGGAAAGCGCCGAAGGGCGGGGACTGGCGCTGGGACGGCGATGAGGCAGGCCAAGTCGCATGGAACCGCAACTTCACATCGTCGCCTGTCTGATATAACGTCCCCGCGCCGCGCCGCGCCGCGCCCCCAGGTACGCGGACCGGCGCTCCTGCGAGCTGGGCGTGCTGTTCACGGCGCGGATGGGCAACGTGGACCTGGACCGGCCCGTGGGTGAGTGGCGCCGCGTCACGCCATCCTGTGTGCTGCTGCTGCGGCCGGTCAGGAGCTGTGCACACAGCGTTTTTGGGTGTGTGTGTGTGTGTAAACACCAGCCCAATCTAAACCCAAGCGAAACTAGACAAGGGATAGGCAAGGGGAGTGGAGATTGGCCAGCTGGGCGCAGCAGCTTGCGGGCAACACAAGCAAGCCTGAGGCTCGCTTGTCGGCGAGCGCCTCTCACGCAGGCCCCCTGCCCTTCCGTCGCGCGACACAACCACACACACAAGAGCATGCACTCACAACATCCAACACACACACACGCGACCGCATGCGCGCAGGCCTGCTGCAGACGCGCATGGAGGCGGGCGAGCGCAAGACGGAGGCCATCCTGGTGGCGCAGCTCAACCCCAACCAGCGCGAGATGCTGCGCCACATGCAGCCGCAGGCGGTGGCGGCCTGGTGGGCGCCCGGGCACACGGGCTGGGCCATCTTCCCCATGGACAGCGACACCTTCCTGCAGGTGCAGGGTGGGGTGCGGCAGGCGGGGCGGGGTTCGGGGCGGGCGGGGCGGGTCGGGGCGGGGGCCGAGGGCCGGGGGCCGAGGCGCGGGGCGGGGCGGGGGCAATGGCAGGGGCAGGGGCGGGGGCGGGGGGGGCGGTATGGGCTGTTGGGGAGTACCGGTAGGTGGGCGCCTGTCTGAGTGTTGAAGTTGGTGCACCGTGTCTGCTGCTTGGTTGCAATGATTGCAGCAACCGCGTAGGGACCTCCTCACGTGCCTGCCTGCCTGTCTTGCCAACAGACGGGCGCGCTCACCGCGGGTACCGGGCTGGCCTCGGGGCTGGGAGGGCCCACCTCCACCGCCGGCGGCGTCACGGACGCGCCGCCCTCGCCGACCCACTCCACCGCCGTGTCGCTCAGCACGCTGCCCCAGCGGCGGCACACCACCGGCAGCGGCGGCGGCGGTGGCGGCGGCAGCGGCGCGGGCGGCAGCGCGGGCATGAACGGCGGCGCCTCGCAGTCGGGCGATGTGGGTCTGGGCGCTGACCCATTCAAAGCGCCGATGCTGCAGCCGGCGCTGCCCAGCGCCCCGGCCTCGCTGCCCAGCGGCCTGCCGCTGCCCAGCCTGCAGGCCGGGCCCCACAGCGGCCCCACCGGGCTGTCGGGGCTGCACAGCGGCGGCAGCCTGCCGAGTGCGTTTGGCGGCGGCGGCCTGCCCAGTGCGTTCGGCGTGGGCATGGGCTCGGGGCGCAGCAGCCGAGCGGGCAGCATGACCGACTCGCCCCCGCCCAGCATGCGCGGGGCCGCGGCGATGCCCATGCAGCAGCAGCAGCAGCAGCAGCAGCCCCCACCGCAGACGGCGCACTCGCTTACGCACCACCACTCGCTGCCGCAGCCGCCGCACGGGCAGCCGCAGCTGCAGGGGCACCCCAGCATCTCGCCGCACCCCAGCTTGCACCAGAACGCGAGCTTGCAGGGGCACCAGAGCCTGCAGGGCCACCCCAGCCTGCAGCAGCACCCCAGCTTCCACAGCCACCCAAGCCTGCAGCAGCACCCGAGCCTGCAGGGGCACCCCAGCTTGCAGCAGCACCCAAGCTTCCACAGCCATCCCAGCTTGCACCACAACCCCAGCCTGCAGGGGCACCCTAGCTTGCAGGGGCACCCCAGCTTGCAAGGCCACCCCAGCTTGCAGGGGCATCCGGGCTTGCAGCAGCACTCGAGCTTGCGGCAGGGCGCGCCGCCAGGTCTTGTGCCCAGCAGCGGCGGCAGCTTCACCTCGCAGCACTCGCAGCACAGCTTCGACGGCAGTGGGCCACCCGGCGCGCCGCAGCAGCAGCAGCAGGGCTCGGCGCCGCCAACGCCCGCCACGCAGCCGCCGCCCCCGGCGCCGGGGCAGCCGCTGCCGCAGCCAAACCTGCACACGCTCATGCCACCGCCAGCCGCACCGCCGATGCCCATGGGGCCGCCGGGCTCTCGCTCCATGATGCTGCCGCCGCAGGGGCCTCCGCCGTCGTTCCGTATGCCGCCGCCACCTCAGCCCATGGGGCCACCGAGCTCGCACCCGCACGCGGCGCACTACCGGCCCATGGCCCCGCCGCCGGACCCGTTCTCGCAGGTGCAGCTGCCGCCGGGCGCCCTGCACCCGCACGCGCACATGCAGCCGCCGCAGTCACCGCACCACCATGCCGCCCACCAACAGCAGCAGCAACATCAGCAGCAGCAACAACAACAACACCAGCAGCAGCAGCATTCGATGCCGCCGCCGCCCGGTGGCGAGCCGCCGCTGCTGCAGCCCACCACCGCGTTGGGGCGGCCGCAGATGTCGGCGCCTCCGAATCCCTTCGCCGCCGCAGGCGCTCTGGGGCCCAGCAGCGGCCCCAACAGCGGCGGCTCTCTCGGCGGCGGCGGCGGTAACGACGGCATGAACAACACCATGCCACCGCCGCCGCCGCCCGGCATGCGGATGACGGCGTCGGCGGGCTTCGGGTCGCATCAGCAGCAACAGCAACAGCAGCAGCAACAGCAACAGCTGATGCGGCCACCGCCGGGGCCGTCCTTGCTGCCGAATACGGCTGGCGCGCTGCAAGGTACGTGCCGCGCCGGGGGTGTCGCTCATGTCTACCGTGCACCCATGCCATCACATTCCTGTCTTTGCGTACCCTGCCCCTGCCAGGCAGCATGCCCACACGCCCTGTTCCCCCGCCGCCCTTATTCTTATTGCATACATGGCTGACTTGCTGCGATGTGTGCCGCTGCTGTTGTTGCAGACCCGGACGACCTGCAGTCGCGCGGCTCCGCCAATCCACGGCCGCACAAGATGCCGTCGCTCAGCCGCACCCTGGACGGCGTGTTTGGACCCAGCGGCGACAACAAGCCCGACTTCCGCGGCAGCACCAGCGTGGCCGCGGCGGCGGCGGCGGCGGCGGCGGCGGCGGCCGCCACAGCAGCGACCGGGGCGACTGCCACCAACGGCGTCGCGGGCGTGAAGCAGGGCGCGCCACCAGCGGGCGGCCTGGGCGCCTCAGACAGCAAGCTGCAGGCCAGCGGCAACGCGTCGTCGCCGTCGGGGCTGCCGCCGGGCCCGCGCGCGGCGCCGCCGGTGCCCGGCCAGGCGCCGCCGGGCGCCAGCCCACCGCCGCCGGGGCCGCCGCCCAACCCGTTTGCTCGTGTGCAGAGCGGCCGCGTCGGCGGCGGCCCGACCATCGGTCCTGTCGATGACAGCGACGACAGCGACAGTGACGACCCGCTGGCCGCGCTGCCGTCGCTGCCCTTCACCAACAGCATGCTCCAGGCGGCGCTGGGCGCGGGGCCGTCCGTGCCGCGCGTCAACGGCGTGCCTGGCGGCGGCGGCGCGGCGGCTGGCGGTGGCGGTGCCAACGGTGTCGGGGGCGGCATGGCGGCAGCCGGCCCTGGCGGCGCGGGCGCGGCGGCGAACGGCGGCCTGGGCGCGCCGCTGCCGTCGCTGCAGATGATCGACAGCCAGCAGCTGGACATGGTGCTGGGCGACAACATGATCCTGGAGACGTCCTCGCTCAACACCGGGCTGTCGTACGGTGGTGAGTGGGGTCGCGAGCGCGCGGACAGTGGCAGATCGTCGAGTGCAGGGCAGGCAGGCCGGTCGTGGTCCCCGGTTCCCCAGGATCGCGTGCGATCGGCGCCGCAGCCCACGTCCTGGCTTTTGCACGGTGGTCTGGCCCCCTACATGTCCGCTGATTGCGGCCGCCATCTTCTTTCACGACGGCCTCACCCACCCGCCCGCATGCACAGGCCTGTTCCTGCCGCCGGGCATGGGCCTGCCTGACGGCCTGGCGGGCACGCAGTCCAAGGAGCTGCTCAAGACCACCACGTCGGGCCTGCTGAAGCCCACCACCAGCGGCATGCTCAAGCCCACACACAGCGGCCTCAACACAAGTGAGTCGAATGCTCATGGAGTTGGCGTTGGCCTGCTGCCCGCGACTACTCTTGCCGTCTTGGGTCTTCTTCCGGTTCCGGCCTGGGCTGGTTCTGGCTGCTTCGGCATGCGCGCTTGCAACCTGTGGTCCATTCGTTCGGAAGCTGACGCAAACCGTGACCTCCGCCTGTGGCCACAACTCGCAGTGGCGTCGATGGAGCTCGCACTTCCGGGGCTGCGTAAGAATGGCGAAAACCATGCACCGCCACCGCCGATGCTGCAGCCGGCGCAGCCGCTGCACGACACCCGCGCGGGCGCTTCTGCGGCAGGAGCCAACGGGTCGGCGGCAGCCGACCGAGCAGCCGCGGGAGGCGCAGGTGGTGCAGTGGTGATGAATGGCGACGCCGGGCCCAGTCGTGCGGAGCCGTACGCGCGTTAGTGCAAAAGCATCTTTATAAATGCGCTCACGTAGGTGTGGGCCTGGCAACCCATTCACGCCATTACTGCGCACGTGCGCTGTGTGATGCTGACCGCATTGCCGTGCCTTTGCGGCACCGTGAGCAGGAGGTGTGTCGGTCATGGCGTGGTGAACTTGTCAACCATGCTGCAGTGGAAACGAATGGTGCGCAGATGCAAGAACTGCATGCTTACACGAGGAGTTTGGCAGGCTGGAACAGGCTGCAGGGTTGTGACTGGTCTGGGCTGACGAGGAATGGCCGCGACCATGAACCACGTGTTCCTCCATTGATATCAGCTTGCTCTGTTTGTTTGGGAGCGGGCGGCACTGGCGGTGCATGCATGTAGCTTTCGGGGGCTGGGGGCAGTGTGAACACTCAATGGCATGTGTGGCAACGTGGCTGACGAACACGTGACAAGGGGCATAATGGCGTGGACATAGTCGGACCGGGACGGACTAAGACCTGGGGGGAGGGCGGAAGGTGGGCGTCTCACAACATGGAACGCACTGTGGCCAAAGAAGGCGGACGTGGACAGAGTGAGTGAGTGTTACAGGTGGTCCCTTCTCGGGTTCGGGTGGACAACTGAACATGTGGAAGGACAGATTCGTGTCGTGGGGCATGCATGTTCGTGTGGGAAGACATGTTCGTGTGTTTTGCGAGCGATATTCGGTAAAATGCAGCGAATAAACACAGCTGTTGTGGGCTGTGTGGGCCGCTGCAAGGCATGTGGCACGGTTTTGTACATACACGGCGCGGGGATGCACACGTCGTGCGTCGTCCGTAGCTGATCCACAAAGGTATCAATCCACGCAGCTCCAAGCCCCAAGCTCCGAGCTCCATACCCGTACGCTGTTTGTGGCCCCCCCTTACCAACCCCACCCTGGACGATGGACAATGCACAAATCCTGGATATCCGTACAGTTACAGCGCGTAGGCTCCACACCCATCCATGAAGCTCCAAGCTCCAAGCTCCAAGCTCCAGGCAGCCAACCTCCATCACCAACACACGCTGCGCAGCCAAAGCTCCAAGCTCCACACCCATCCACGAAGCTCCAAGCTCTAGACCCCATACCCGTCCTGACCCAACCCCGAACACCGTCCCCAACACGCTCACGCTCCGCATCTACGCCGGCTCAGCCTCCTTCTTCTTCTTCGTCATACTTCTGAAGGCAGGAAGGAGGGTACATAGCTTGTATAAAGAGAGGAACATCCAGAACGTCCAGAACTCTTTATACAAGCTATGTACCCTCCTTGCTGCCCTCAGTCCCCTACTTACAGGCTACAGGCTACATACTGTACACGAACTTAGTTTGCATCAAAACACTGAAAACGAACATCGCGGGAAGAGTAGCCGCCGTCGCCAAAAATTTCTAGGACCATGGCGCGCCTCCGCTTGGGGCACCCCTCCCGCTGCCGCCTGTCCGAGTGCTCCTTCGGTGACTAGATCGCCCGAGGACTGCAGGTGCGTCGGGCGATCTAGTAAGTAGGGGACTGGACCTTGGAGCAGCGCCGCCACTGGTCCCACTGTCCCCGTCGTCACCGCCGCCGCTGGCGCTCTCGCTGCCGCTTGACAGCGAAATTGCCTCCGTGGGCCGCGGCTGGGCGGCCGGGAGGTTCCTGGTGGGCGGGGAAGGAAGGAAGGGAGGGGGCGGTGGCAGGTAACGACAGAGCAGCAGCGAACGCCGGCGGATGCAGGGCGGCCGGCGGAGGGAGGCATGCACGTCACCAGGTCCCCAAGGCCGCCGGCGCCGCGGGCATCTCCAACCGCAGCGCCCACGCCCACACCCAACGCCCACACCCGCGCCCGCGCCCCCACACACGCACACAGCCCGCCCCACAGCCCGTGCGCACCTGCCGCGTTGCCAGCAGCGCCGCCACTGGTCCCACTATCCCCGTCGTCACCGCCGCCGCTGGCGCTCTCGTCGCCGCTTGACAGCGAAATTGCCTCCGTGGGCCGCGGCTGCGCCGGCCGGGAGGGTCCTGGTGGGCGGGGAAGGAAGGAAGGGAGGGGGCGGTGGCAGGTAACGACAGAGCAGCAGCGAACGCCGGTGGATGCAGGGCAGCCGGCGGAGGGAGGCATGCACGTCACCAGGTCCCCAAGGCCGCCGGCGCCGCGGGCATCTCCAACCGCAGCGCCCACGCCCACACCCAACGCCCACACCCGCGCCCGCGCCCCCACACACGCACACAGCCCGCCCCACAGCCCGTGCGCACCTGCCGCGTTGCCAGCAGCGCCGCCACTGGTCCCACTGTCCCCGTCGTCACCGCCGCCGTCTGGTTCTGCCACCGCTGCCACGTCGCCAAGCAGTTGCAGCACGGGCAGCCGGGCTCGGGGAGCTGCGGCGGCGGCGGCAGAAGTGCCGGCGGCAATGGCGGCAAGAGCCCTGCACACAATGGAACCCGTCATGCCGCGTGCTTCACATGCAGCTGCGACTGCCTAACTCACCAGCTTCCGCGTCGGCAATGCCTGTGCTGCGGCTGCGGGTGGCTCGCCCCCGCTCCTGGCGCGTGCCAGGCGAAAACAGCTCTTCCCCCAGAGGCTGTGGGCGCTCCCGTTTCTCGGACATGATAACAATTGATAACAAGCGAGTGAATGCGAGTGAATGCTCTAGCCGCGCCATCACATGCTGCTCGCTCTGCACCATCATCATTGCGTCACCATATGACGCGACCCACAGGTCCCAGTCGAGACAGCGCGATCGCAGGCCCTCCCCCGCACCCGCGCCGCCAGCGGCGCCGCCCGTGCGAGTGTGGCTCATCCCAGCCCCCGCCCCTGCGCCCGTTGCGCATGGCCGCAGCTAGTGTTGCGACGCAGGCGGGGCGTCCGCGGCGGCCGGCCGCCACCGCAGGCCCACACCTTCCAGCGTCTTCCCCACCGCCGCCCGCACTCCCCACGCCCTCCCCCGCGCCACCGTCCCCACTGCCTCCTGTGCGTGTCTGCCCCAGCCCAGGCCCCCTCCACACAACGCCTCCCTAGACACCAGACGCCTTATGCTGCCCCCCTCGTGGCGGGGCTGCGCGCCTGACTACGGAGCCGGCCCGAGCCAGAGTGCGCCACACGCGGGCAAGGCTCTCAGGCAGCAAGACGTCTTGCAGTGACTGAACGGCGCCAGTCACCTCGCACGTTTCTGACTAAGCTGACTGTTATCTGCCACAGTCTCAGCGAGCTGGAAAGGCTCCTCGCTTGCGTCCTCGCTCATGGTGGAATCAGCGAGAACGCGGCTGTTTCAAGCTCTGGGGCATTCAATTACGCTCAGCATACGGTCTTGATGCTTCTGGGGCAGCGAATTGCGGATTCCAGTTGCGACTTGCAGATGGCGCAAGTTCAATTGCGCGACGAGCGAGCGCGGGTGCTTGCTAGGCTACTACAAGGCTTGCAGGAGGTTCAGAATGTTCAAGGCAAGCTGTTGGCGCGCTCGCTGCTTGCTGGTCAACGCGAGGGGAGCCGTACCAGATGGAAGCCAGGGGCCGTGGGGTTGCCCTTCCTTCCTTTCCACGAGGAGGCGCGATGGGGGCCGCAATTGATCACCCATGAACCTCCAAGCTCAACATTCCTTTCGCTTCTTGTTAATCCAATGGTACTTGATATTGGAATGTGGTGGTGTGGGCCGTATAGAAGGCCACATATATACAGGCTCCTCCCCACGGGGGCGCCGCGAACTGTCAGCAGGCTCCTCCCCAGGGGCGATGTGAACTGTAAGCAGAGTCCTCTGCCTGGCCACCGCAGCATCCACGCCTATCCAGGAGCGCGGGACTCCTGACACCCGCCACGCATTCTCGTCTCGCGTCGTCGTACCGTAACACCCGGAAGATGGGGTTGGGGTTCTGGCCACATGGGGCCACATCGATCTAGCCACAGTACAGCAGCATGGGCGCGCTGCCGAGGAGGGCGGCCATGCGCACCGCGGCGCGGAACTGGAGGGGAAGGGGGCCACATGTATTGCACCAATGCACCCCCGGACTAAGGAGCTAGTGGGCCCATGGGTGGCGAACCCAAGTAAATGCTCTTAAGCGAGATGCGCCGCCGCCCTGCTCTGCGGCTGCACCGGCGGCAGCCCCTGCCCCCGCCTCTGCTGCCGCTGCTCGCAGCGCTGTACAGCCTGTGCTGGTCTCGCAGCGGTTCCTCCTCCGCCTAAACCGCCGCCCGCACCGCCAGCAGCGTCACCGGCGCCTCCCTGCTCCTCCTACACCTGCCTTCACTGCCCTGCTCCTCCTCCCACGCCGTGGCTGGGGTGCGAAAGCTGGCCAAGCTGGCGTAATTGGGGCATATTTAAGGGCGTCGATGGAAGATACGAGCACTGTCAGGGTGGCCACCCCAGGTGTGCCTTGGGGATCAGGCCTGGGCCACCTTGTCGCCCTGGGCCACTCAGACCGCGGGGCCTTTCGCCTACAAGCAGACACCCGCAGGCGAATGAGCGGTTCCCAGATACTCTTGCTATCCGGCCCAGGTCAAGACGTGCAGTACTGATGGTGATAGCCAGGATACACAAATCTTACATATCCGAACGAGAGCACACACGCATTTACTCCTTCCCATGTCAGACGCTATGCTCTCCTTCTTAGACCTATCTGTCTCAGCGCAGCACTCCCTTTTGGTGCGGCAAACTGTCAGGCAATAAACATGCCACCATCATTCTCACGTGGTTAAGCTTCCACTCCCTCCCCAATCTACCTACGCCCGTCCCTCCTCCGTAAGCGGGCCGCCAGTGCCCACGCATCACTGAGGCCCATCGCATCCGCGCTGCGCGAGAAGCGAGTGGCTTGTCCTACAATATTCGAAGCCAGCCCAGAACAGGCGTCCTGAAGCGCACTGCACGTCCCGCTATCCGCATGCTCCGGATCCCCCTCTGGCTTGCAGCCATCAACTGCCACTCCAGATTAGCCGCTGCCGCACATCTGCGCCTGCTGCCGCTGCTCCTGCTTACTTGGCGGCCTCCTCCTTCTTGCCGCCGCCCGCAACCAGCCAGTACACGCCTGCGGTACACAGGGAGGGGCAGCCGTACGCAAGGTGGGCGGCGGCGCAAGCATGCAGGAGCGGGCAAGTCGAGACGCGCAGCACCGACGAAGAAATGCGGAGCAGCAAGTCGCCGTACGCGCCACCATGCTACAGCGCGAGCCACGTCTTCGCGCCCATGCTGGTTACGCACCACAGCATCTCCTCCCGACCGCCCTTCACCGCTCCCTGGCAACCCATGCAGCAACTCCGCAGACCGCACTCCAGACGCCACCCGCTGGGCCCATGGGGACTACCGCCGTACGCCTTTCCCGTCCCCTTGGACACTGAGCGCAATGTCCCCCGACCCCGACGGCGCCAGCACGCCGGCAGGCGCAGCCAATCCATCCTCAGCCAACACGCTATGCCCGTGCATCGTCCCTGCCGCACCCCGGAGTACCCCACGCCCCCCCCCCACGCTGCGCACCGGTGTAGGCAGCCACAGTCCACCACGCCAGCTGGTGCTTCTTCCAGATGTCGGGGTTGGCGGGGGCGTCCCACCAGTTCACACGGTGCACACCGTCGTCGTCTGCGTGACGTATGAAAGGACGCGGATGGCGTGGGGCACCTCAGGCGGGCGCGGCAAGGCCGAGGGCGCGCGGGTGGCCCGCCCCCTGAAAGTCGCACCCAGACCCCCCGGCACAAGAGCTGTCTCGGCGCTCTCTGGGACCTTGAACCCCGGCCTATTATCGCTGCACAATGTATTTGCACGTAACAGCCCCAATGATGCGGTCTGCTCAATAGCGCGAGACATCTGCGGACCCCGCAAGTCCCTGCGCTGCGCCAGTGCAGCTCCTGGCGCTTCCGTACGCACAACTGACTATGCATTACACCCATGGAGACACTGTTCACTATGATTTGTACCCAAGACAACACTGATTGTCACGTTCACGCCGAGACCGCCCCAGACTGCTCACCACCGCCGGCCATGCCACGAGACTGCTGCATTTGCTGCGGAGAGCGGCCAATGGGCCGGCCGAACCCGGCCTCACGCGCGAGCATCGCGGCACGGCGCCCAAGCATCTTTCCGTAACAGTGTCAACGGGAAATAGGTAAGACTAGGTTGGGAAGGGATGCGAGGACAGCACGATATGGAACCTATCTTTCACTTGCCGTGCCCTGAGCCTTGCGGCAATTGCCATTGCAAAGCCCCATGCAGACAAGGACAAGCCATAAACGTTCAGGCGTGGCCCAAAACCGTTTGTGACCGAATTGCCTGAAATATTCATACATTTTACACCAAACAGTCTTGCAAAATGCAGTGCCTGTCCTCCCGCACTTCGGCCGCTCTGCGCAGCGGTGAGCCTTCTTTTGTCATCAAATGCTTAGGGAGGCTGTGTGGTACTCAGTAGCTCAGATCGTGCTCGGCACGGGTTTCGGGTGAAGGAAACGGCTGCAAGTGTCCGCGTCTTATCGGTCGCTCTGCCTCTGCGTTTGCAGGTGCCCGCCCTATGCAGGCGGTCGCCCCTCGCCCGGTTCGCCAGGTCGCTTGCGACGCCGCGTCGCTGCAGTTCATCAAGGGCGTGGCTGAGCCGACGGTCCCCGAGGTGCGCCTCACCCGCTCGCGCACTGGCGCCAACGGGACAGCCATTTTCGTGTTCGAGAACCCCAGCATCTTCCAGGTGAGCCAAATGAGAGGTTGCATGACGGGCGTCCAGGGTCCAGCCGTGAATTGCCATGCGTGTGGCCCTGGATTGGCAAGGCGGAGCTGCTGGTCGTAATGCCTTCGAAAGCCGCATTGCCACTCAAACCACGCGTTTTTACATGTCGATGCTGGTACGAGAGCACAAGCTGTCTGTGCGCGCATTGAGCGCGCCGCGACGCTTGCAGCGCTGGCTCCGGCACCACTCAGTTGCGCGCGGCGCTGGCCAACCCCTCCTGACGCCCCTCTTCGCTGTCCCCCACCCCGCTCGACATCTCAGGCGTCTGGCGAGATGGGCGACATCACCGGCCTGTTCATGGTGGACGATGAGGGCACCCTGACCACCACGGACGTGAAGGCGAAGTTCATCAACGGCAAGCCCCAGGCGATTGAGGCCAAGTTCAACATGCGCTCTCAGTTCGAGTGGGACCGCTTCATGCGCTTCATGGACCGCTACGCCGCGGAGAACGAGCTGGGCTTCGAGAAGTAAAGCGCTAGCTTGAAGTCCTTGCGAAGGGGTGCGTCTGTGGTGCTGCAAGGCAGGGACGCGACGGCGGCGGGGCAGCGCGGCAGCGCGACTGCGGCATTCGGGAAGCGTTGGTGCGTGTATGGCATGCGTGGTGCGAAAGCACCATGCATGCAGCGGTCGTGCAAGGTCGTAAGGACCTCGTCACGCAGGCATAAACCGTGACGAGTGCGCACATGGTGTTTGACGTGCGCTACATGGTATACGACATGTTCAGGGTCAGGTGGTTACGAGTTTTGTTGGGTTGCGGCATTTTGTTGGGGTGAATCCCCCCCGCCGCCGATTGGTTGACAGCGTGTTGAAAATCATGTGTGACTGATACCCACATGGCGGATAGGACCGAGGTGGGGTTGAGGGCGCTATTCTTTATCCTCAAGTGGGCGCCGACACGCAAATGAGGTTGCCGGCGTAGAGTGAGTGTACGCTGGGGAAGTACTAGATCCAGCTAGGTCCAGCACTGGATGTTTGGAGTGACGAGACAAATTTACCGGAACTGGGGGCTCAGGACCCGCGAAACGGGCCGTGTCTGGTGCGCACGCTCGCACGTGGGTGCCTGCAGCTCTCAGCTAGAAAGGCGCACGGCCGCCTCAGACATACACATTCAACGTGTAATTGCACGTGCAAGGTAGCCCTCTATGACCCTGTCGCGCACTTTGAGCTGCCAGCGTGGCAAGTATCGCATGCAAGCTCTTGATAAGCGTGATCTACGGACCTCAGCAAGAGCACTGCCAGCCAGTCAGCACCTCCCCACGGACACACGCTGCCTTGTGTCGCTCTGGCCAGGAAACGTTTCTGCCCCTGCTCACGAAGCTATGCGCCTGATAGGGCTATCCGCCTGTGGCTTACACAGTACGCCCCCTGGCCACATAAACGCGACACCAGAAGCGCCACATAAAACTGCCCGCTCACCCGCCCCAACCACCAAAATGCAAACTTCAATCCATCACTGCGCCAGCTGCAGCTCATACACAGGCAGCACACCGCTCTGCCCGCAGCGCCGCAGCCCCACCAGCACCGCCGCCGCGCCCAGCAGTGCGGAGCGCGGTGGCGCCGCCGCCTTCTGCCACGCCACCTGCAGCGCCCGCCGCAGGTCGGGGTGCGCCGCCATTGCCTCCACCACCTCGTCGTCGCCCAGCGGCTGCGCGTAGTGCCGCTGCACCGCGCCCAGCAGCGCACGCAGCGTGATGCCGCCTCGGCCTCCGCCGCCCGGGAGTGGCTGAGAGGCCAGCGAGGGCGGCGACGCAATGGTGAGCGAGCTGTGGCCCAGGACGCCGTGACGGTCCTGCGGCAGGAGCAGCGTCAGCCGCCGGCCCTGCAGGTGGTAGGTGCGCCACACCAACCAGGACGGGGCACGTGTCATTGGTGAGCCACGGCGGACATGAGCACGGGACCTAGAGCAGAACACCACCCAAAGCACACCCAACGCACGCCGGTTGCCACCAACCCCTGCCTGAACAAACCCGCCGCAGCTACACGCACCGCATACACCACTGCGTCCAGTTCCTGCCGCTCTACCGCGCGCGGCTCCTGCAGCTGCGACGCGGGCGGCATCATGCAGGCCAGGGGCGCCGCTGCTGCGTCCTCATCCTGCGAGCCCTGCGAGTCGCCGTAGCCCCACGCCTCGTCCGCAGCCGCGCCTGCCGCATCACCGCAGCCGCCGCAGTCGGCTGGCGGCGACAGGGTCTGCGCGGCCTCTGGCGGCTGGGTCACGTTCCACACCAGGTGGTCCAGCAGGCTGGGCGGCGCAGCGGGCGGCTTGCGCAGGTGCGCCGCAGCGACCTCCCCGCGCAGCCCTGTGGGGCGGACACAGAGCGGCGGCACGCCGGCAAGAGAGTCAGGAGGCAGGACAGCCGCTGTTAGCGCCTGGCGCCAGAGAAGCTAAATTCCCGCTCACCTAGCAACTTGACGGCGGCGGTGCTGTCCTCGGCGGCCTTCAGGTCAATGATCAGCTGCCGCCGAGCAGCACGGCTGGACCAGGCGCCGGCGGCTCCCGCGGCTCCGTCACCCGGCGCTGCCGCAGCCGGCGCTTCAAGGCCGCCGTTCGACGGTGCTCCGCATGCGGAGCCTTTCGCGTGTGCGCCACCGCTGGTATCACCGCTTGGGTCGCTGTTTCTACCGCCGTCGCGCTGGCAGCAAGCCTCGGTCAGCGCGCTGGCGACGCCGCGGGATAGGCAGATGAGGCTGCTAGCGGCGGCGGCGGCCACTGCTGCGGCGTCGGTGGGCTCGGAGGCGTCGCCAAGTTCCTGTCCCGCCAGCCTGGGCGGAGCGACGGGTGGGGCGCAGCCAGCACGTCAGTTGACTGACGCAGCGGGCTTTGTGGTGCGAGGATACACATGTGTACGGTGTATGATGTGAGAAAATGGAAAAGCCAGAAGAGAACACATCTGGCACAAAGAATTAAAAGCATCATGACCGCTGTGTTTGTGCCTGTGCACGCGCGCGCGTGGACGCGCACCTGGTGAGGGAGCGCGGCGAGAGCAGGTGCGCTCCCCACGTCATCCAGCGGGGCGCGCGTGACGGCTCGCACACCACCGCCGCCGCACCACAGCCCAGGTGCGAGGCGGCGCTGACGTGGCCGCCCAGCCCCTCCACCGCCGCCGTGCACCTGCACACACGGCACACACGCGACTCCAATTCATACCGGTATTCGGCGTACTTGCCCCCATTCAGCCCAACGACTTGGGTCCCCCGCCACCTGACAGGCAGCGCACCTTGCAGCCAGGTCCTCGCTGAGGCTGCGGTCAATAATGACGGCCGCCCCCGCCAGCAGCCCGCCGCCGCCCGCGCCGTCGCCTGCAATCACTTGCGGCAGACTGCCCTGCAGCTGCTGCTGGCTGGCTGTAACAGCGCCGGCTAGCCCTACGGCCGTGGCGCCGCCTGCCGAGTTGGTACGCTGTGACATCGACGCTTCCTCCGCCCCGGCTGCCTTCGCGGTGCCGCCACGCCAGTCATCAGCTTCCCGCAGCTCCAAGGAGCCCAGGGCCTGCGCGGCATCTGACACAGCTGCTTGCGTCTGCTGCCATGCGGCCTCGTCCTGTCCAGCCGCCTCTTGCGCCTCAGGCGGCGCTGGCCTGTCCCGTTGCGACTGCGACTCAGTGCCAGGCGGCAGCGCCAGCAGCGCTGCTTGCGCGACAGCGGCGGCAGGGCTGGCAGCCGCGGACGCCATTGGCGCGACGCCAGCGGCTGTGGCAGCAACAACGCCGGGGATTGCCCGCTGCCCTGCTGTGGCTGTGGCCGGCTCACGAGGCGCCCGTGAGCGCCCTCGAGCCATGTTGAAGACGGGCTGGCTGTCCTCGTCTTCCGATTCCGAGTCAGATGGGGACGGCGAGTCGTCCGAAGACACTCCCGCAAGCTCAGATGCCGCCACGCCGGTACCGTCCGCGGCTGCAGCCCCAGCCTCAGACATGTCCATTTTCACTCCGACAGCCGCGGCCCTGCTGTCGCCCAGCTGCACCGCGCCAGCCGTCATGGCAGGGACCCAGGCCACACCCGGCGCTGCAGCAGCAGTCAAGTTGCCAACGGCCGCCGCGGCCCGGGCGACCGCCGCCGCCCGGCCGGCTGCCAGCATGGCGGCTTCGTCTACGTCGTCATCCGCGTCGCTGTCCTGCCCCAGCGCCCAGGGGCCCGGCGTGATGGGCATGGGCGACGGGCACACGCCCTGCCAACCCACCACAGCGCCGCGACCAGGAGTAGGAGCTGCAGCAGCAGTAGCACCCGTCCCAGCAGTGACTGCGTATCCGCCGGCGCCGCCGGCAACATGGGCCCAGGGCATGTGCGCCCGGCGCCGCAGCACCTCTTCCAGGCCCAGCTGCGGCAGGCTGCCGCCACCGCCCGCCAGCAGCAAGCCGCCCTGCGGCTGCTGCTGCGAGCCAACCAGCAGCAGCGCCAGGCCCTGCGAGTGCGAGCCCTGCCGCCCTTGCTGCGAGCGCTGCTGCGAGGACGTGGCCGCGGAGCCCTGCGAGGTTTCGGTGGGCGCCGAGGAGCCCCCCCGCGCCTGCGAGGCCTGCCGGGCGGCGTCGGGCAGCAGTCCCGCCACTGCTGCCAGCCCAGCGCCCGAGCCGTCGAGGCTGCCTGCCTGCGACTGGCTGCCCTCGGGCCACAGCATGGGTGCGGGCGGCGCAGGAAGCGGCCGCTGGAGGCCGCGCATGGTGTCGGGCGTGGCGCGGACCTCCCGCCGCTTGTGCTTGCCCTGCGTGGACAGCACGGACGGCGTGCGGGAGTCCATCTTTCGCGCCGCCGCCTTGCCGCTGCACCGGCCCAGCGGCCCCGCCGCCGCCGCCGCTGCAGCAGCCGCAGCGCCCGCTGCAGCTCGGGCAGGAGTCCGACCGCGCACGCTCGCCGGCGTCATTGGATCCGCCCGGGCCAGCTCCCCAAGCCCGACCCCGAACCCAAAGCTGAGCTCTGGTTCGCTGGTCGCATGTGCCGGCGTCCGGGCAGCGCCCGGCGTGCCCGTCTCCATGTCTGCCGCCGAGCCATCCTCGCCGCTGTTTGGTGCTGCCTCCCATAGCGCAGGCACGCCGCCGGCTGTCGGCAGCGGACTGCGCAGGCCGGCGGTGGTGGCTGCCCGCTGGCTGGCCGCCGGCACGTGGAAGCCTCCGAAGCCTCCTGGGTTCGCATCCGCATCCCCGTCGGTGCGATGCGCAGAGCTAGCTGCCGCACCTGCAGCGGCTGTGGGCGTGTCGATGCCGCAGCGCGTCTTCAAGCCGGCAGCAGGCGACTGCGGCGATGCCTCAGGGCCGAGGCGCGCCCAGAGCGACATCGGCCGCAGCACGGGGCTGTGGCCGGCGATGGCCACCGCCACTCCAGGCACCACCACCTGCAAGCCCTGGGCGGCACAGCTCCGGCCCTGGTCGTGCGACTGTGGCGCCGCGGTGTCACTGCCCCTTGCGTCAGCTCCAGTGTCACCAGGCTCTGGCTCCGGCCCCTGGCTCAAGGGCAGCGGCAGCGCGGCAGCCGCCACCAGCGCACTGGCGATCCTGCCGCCGAGAGGGCTGTTCGCCAGGCTGCTGCCTTCGGTCAAGCAGTCAGCAGCGGGCCGGCAGCTGCCACCACCACCATCACCTGCGGCCGCTGCGACAGCCGCACAGCAGTGTTGCGGCTGCGTGCGCGGAGTCCTGCGGCCCGTGGCGCCCGCGGCGGCGCCCGCTGCGTAGCCTAGGTCAAGTAGGGGCGACGCCGGCTGTGGCGTGGCGCGCTGCCTGGCCTCCCATTCCATGTCGGCCGGCTCATGCAGGGGCGGCCGTGCCGCAGCAGGCGACCCGCAAGGGCCAAGCGGCCCCGGCCCGACGCCGGGGCTGGCCACCTCGGGTTTGACACGCAGCGTGTCGCCTTGAGAGGTGCCAGCTGACCCGTCGTGGCCTGGCACCGGCTCCCCGAGCGCCAGTGACAGCTGCGGCGACGCCGGCTCCAGGGTTGCATCCGAGTCGGCACCGTCGTCTTCCGCGCCGGTAGGCACGTCGCCATCGTCCGCCTCGTCACCCGGCCCCGCAGTCTGGCCAGCACCCTCCGCCTCCTGCCACGCCTCTCCCGCTGCCATCACCTCCTCGCCCTCCTGCTCCTGCAGCTGCTGCTGCCCACTCGTGTGCTCGGCCTGCTGGCGGCTGATCTTCTGGCGCTGCATCAGGCGAACCAGCTGCGAGAAGCTGATGTCCTCTGCCGCGCCTGCCGGCTGCGGCTGCGGCGGTGGCGCCGCCGCAGCGTCCTGGTCCTTGTCAGCATCCCCCTGAGCTTCGCCCGCGCCATCACAGACTGCAACACGCGCCTGTTGGCGATGGGGGTTGTAGTTCTGGTCACCGGGGGAGTGGACCTCGGGCCCTGAGGGCGACAGCTGCGGCGGCGAGGGCTGGTGCTGCGGCTGCTGCGCCACCACTGCGCCACGACTGCTCAAGCTCCATGGCTGGGCCCCGTCGGGGCTTGCGGCAGCTGCGGCCCGGGCGTCGTGCCGTCCGGCGGGCAGCGGCCCATCGCGATGGGCCGCGGCGCCCGCCAGGCCCTGCCGTGACTGGCGCATCGAGTCCACCAGCTGCGACAGAGAGGGCCCTGGCGCCGGCGCCGGCGCCGACTCGTCGTCCCGCTGCCCGGCACCCGCGCCTCCCGCAGCAGGCTGCCCAGCCCCGCCGCGACGCGCCAAGCCGTGGGCAGGTGGCGGCGCCAGCTGGTGCTGCTGCTGCTGGTCGGAGTCGGCCAGGGCGTAATCCTGGTCCTCTGTATCCTCGAGCGGCGGCAGCGACCACTCGGTCTGTGCAGGCGCCGGCAGCGCCCACTCAGTCTGCGCCTGCTGCCGCTGCTTGCCGCCGCCGGGGCTGTTTACCGCGGCCAGGGGCACAGCCAGTTCCCGCGGCTCCTGCCGCCCCTCCACTTCCCGGCCCCATGCGTCGGCGGCCGGCCGTGGCGGCAGCGAGGAGCGGTCCTGGCGCTGAGGCTCGGGCGGCTCCTGCTGCCAGCCACCGCCATGCCCCGCCTGCAGCCCCTGCCGCGCCTCCTGCATGCCCTGGATAAGCTGCGTCAGCGGCCCTGGGCCGGGCTCCGCCGCGTCCCCCTCCTCAATCTCCAGCTGGTCCACGTCGTCAATGGGCTGGTGCTCGTGGAGCTGGTACGGCTGGTGGTGGCGGTGCTGCTGTTGCGCAGGCGGTGGTGTGCGGCCGCCACCGTGGACGTGCGGAAAGTTGCCCCGGCCCCAGAGCACGTCACGCGGCGGCGACCACAGCGTTGGAGCGCCCGGCGTGCCGCCTGCCGCGGCCAGTAGCGCAGGCGGGCGCTCACCAACACCGGGGCTGGCCGCGCTGACATTTCCTCTGCCGCTGCCGCTGCCGCCGCCGAGCCCGTTCCTCGCGTCTCGCAGCTCCGCGACCAGCTGTGACAGACCCGGGCCCGAGCTGTACTCCTCATGACTCGGTTGCACACCTCGTGAGTCGCCATCGCCACCCCGATGCCGCTCTTCCTGGCCGGCGCCAGGGTAGCGCGCCGCCGCGCCCGCCCGCACAGGCAGCATGCTGCCGGCCGCAGCCTTGGGACTAGGGGGCCCGGAGTCATGGCCTCTGCCCAGCCCGACCCGCGACTCACGTAGCTCTGCGACCACTTGTGAGAGCCCCGGCCCGCCGCCCCAGCTTGGCGCCGCCCCTTCCTCGCGCTCCTCCTCCTTGCCCACCCTGACAGCAGGCCCCTGGGGCACGTGCACACCCCAGGGCCCAGCTGCACCCACCGGCCTCTGCGGCTGCGGCTCAGGTCTGGAATCCCAGCTGCGGCCGCGCACGCTGGGTGACATTGCGCGGCGGGCGGATGGGCTCCCCAAGCCAGGTGCTGCTGGCGGTGGGGCAGGGGCTGCGGGCTGCGGGACGGGCCTGCTGGTGCCCAGACCAGCCCGCAGCGCCTGCAGGTCTGCCGCCAGTTGCGTGAAGGACGGCTCAAAGCAGCCGCCCCCATCCTGCCCATCCAGGCCCGCATCACCACCACCGCCACCACCAATGCCGCCGTAGCCGCCTGCTTGCTGGCCGTGGCCCAAGTGGCTGCCGGGCGCTGCCAGCCCCGCGCCAGCCCCAGCGCCTGCAGCCACCGCCGCAGCGGCACCCCTGGCTGACGCCGTGGACGCCGCGCCGGACTCCTGGGAGGACTGCAGGACCTCCAGCAGCGCGACGGCGGAGGGGTGTCGGACGCCCGCGCCCGCGCCCGCGCCTCCGTCCGCGCCGCTGGCGGACGCCTTGGCCGCCGTCATTGTCGCTGCCGTGTCGCTGGCGCTGGTGGTGTTGCTTGTGTCCAGGGAAACACCGGGTTCGGCCGGCATGTGCACCCGCGCCACCGGCTGGGCCGGCTGGGCGCGCGGCCGCCGGGCGTCGTCGTCATCCACAGACAGATCCATGTGGCGCACCAGCCACGGCTTGGCGGGCAGCAGCGCGGCGGCGCCAGGCCCCGCCGCCATGCCTGCGCGCTCCTGCTCTTCGTCCTCCTCGACGGCCTGCATCGCCCCCGCCGCGCCCTGGCCCTCGCCCTCTGGCCCTGCTGCCGCTGCAACGCCGTCATCCTCGACCTCGGGCACCGACGACACGCGCACGCGCCACGGCCGCCGCGCCGCGTCGGCGGCCGCCTGGGCATGGGTGGTGGGCGGTGGCGGGAAGGGGTCCTCCTCGACCTGACTGAAGTGCACACGCCAGGGCTTGTGCGCGGTAGTGGCGGTCGCAGGCGGCTGCGGCGCCGTCACGAGGGCTGCCGGGTGCGCTGCCGGCCCCGTGGCGTGCTTGTTGGCTGTGCCCAGGGGCTCGGGCTTGACGTGGGCGTCGAGCACCCAGCGGGTGCCCGTTGCGGCTGCTGGGCGCGTGGCCGGGCCCGCGGCCAGGCTGCCATCGCCGGCTGACCGAGATGCAAACAGGCTGCGCGATGCATGGGACGCAGCGGGCTCCTGGCGGGCCGCGAGCGGCCTGCGGGCCTCAGGCACCTGTGCCGGCTGCAGGACAGGGGCGGGCCGAGCGAGCTCAGTCGCTAGCCCCAGGGCAGCGCGGGCGACGCGGCATCTATGCAGGTTTTCTCCGAGGCACCAGCATTACCTGGTGCGAAGCTACTGGGAATGACTCTGGTGGAAGGGGTGCGCCGCTGCGGCTGCAGGCGGACAGCCATTCCAGGTCGACAATTGCTTGGGGCCAGGTTGCCGGGTTAGAGCGGATGGCATCAAGCTTCTCGCTCCTTTTGCCCGCCACTGTAAGCACGTGCGTGCAGCGCTTCGAAAGGTTGGGCGAATAGTCTGCAAACAAGTGCAAATTTGTTTAGGAGCTGTTGGTTCTGGACACCGACAGCTCTTACAGGCGTACCTCCCCCGGCTTCCTTAACGGTTCGCTGCACGCGATTCTTATCGTCCTTTCCAAGACCGCTGGTGGTCACGACGATGCCTCGCGCCCAGGTCGACATTTCTTGCGAGAGTGCGTTCGTCTACATCGCTGGCTTTACAACGTTGCGATAATCAGCAACGAGTGGTGTATGACGCTTGTTTATGAGCAATAGCTGGCAAATGCATTGCTGGCTCAAAACCCCAGGTGCACAACCGTGCGGCCGTGCCCATGCCCAACCCGATCCGACCGCGGGAGGGCGCTGCCGCTGAAGGTCCCCACGTTACATTTGCGCGAGCAGGTACCCGCGATCGCCTCACACCGGTGCAGCCGCTCTGGTATGCAGGCAAGGCCACAGCTTTATTTGTTTTATGTGGCGGTGGAAGCCGTGAGCTTGATTGCCAGTTCTTCCTGCCCACTTCCTCTTGGCACACAACTCCCCGATCGCAACAATTCTGCCGCTCATGCCGGTAGCATGATAGCATGATAGCACCCCAACCTGCACATCTACATCCGCAGCGAGCGCAACGACGCGGCATCGCTCTCATCCTCGTCCTCCCACCCGCCTCCTGCCTTGCCGCCCCGCGCCGGCAGCCCCGCCGCCGCAGCGGTGGCGGTCGTGCCTGTGAGCACGTCAGCCAGGCGGTCAGTCACGGGCGCCTCCCGCTCCACCTCCGCGCCCGTCAGCCGCGCGTTGAGCTCTTCCAGCATGGCGGCCGCGAGCACGTTGGCGCGCCGGGCCTGTGTCAGGGCAAGGCGAGGTGCAGCGAGCTTTGCGAGAGGCGGGCACCAAGAACGGGCCAGGACTGAACAGGTTTGAGGGGCATGTGTGCGACACAACGAGCCATGATAGGCAGGAGGCCGGCACGAGACACAGCCCAGCGTCAGGGTTGCTGCCCCTCCCCTTGTGTCCCACAACCGCACCTGCAGGCCGCGGTTGGCGCCCTGGTGGTGGTGCTGCTGCGCCAGCTCGGACGGCGGCGGCGGCATGCCGAAGCGCCGCTCCACCTTGTACTTGCGCGCCTGCAGCGTCTTGTCCATCACGCCGCCGCGGAAGGCGCGCACGGGCCCCGGCACCTCCTCCCCGCCGCCGTGGTGGCCGCCGTGGTGCGCGCCGTGCTGCCCGCCGCGGTGCCCGCCCCCTCCGCCGTGGTGGTGCCCGCCCGCCGCCCCCGCGCCCGCGCCCGCGCCCGCGCCCGCGCCCGCGCCCGCGCCGCGCTGAACCACCACGGTGCCCTCCGGCACGCGCGCGTGCACCAGGCCCGCGGCGTGCGCGGCGATGTCGGCCCTCACCGCCTCGTAGGTGGCGACCACCTCCGGGTGCGGCCGGTGCAGCCCGCCGCCCAGGTAGTCGGGGTCGTGCTTGGAGCGGTAGTACTTGACGCCATTGCGGCCGCGCGTGTACGCCGGGCCGGCCTGCTGCCGGCCGCCGGAGGCCGGCGAGCCGGGCGGCGACTCGTCATCGCCGTGGCCGCCGGCGGCGCCGGAGGCGGAGGCGGGGCCGCCGCCGTGCACTCGCAGCTGGAAGGCCGCCAGCCGGTCCTTGGCCGACATCTTGAGCGGCTCCAGGCGGCGCGGCGCCAGCACGGCGGCGGCCGCCGCGGCGGCGGCCAGCGCGGCGTTGGCCTGCTCGCGGCGCAGCGCCAGCGGCATGCCCGGCGCGTTGAGGCCGCCCGGCGCGCCGCCGCCCGCAACCGGGTCCACGCCCGGCCGCCGGCCGCGCAGCCCGCGGCCCGCGGCGCGGTGCAGCGCCTCGATCACGGCGTGCTGCTCCGCCTCGGCTTGCTCCTGTGTGTGTGTGAGCGGGTGCGGGCGACGGGCACACAACGCAGGCGGTGGCGTCAAACTGCCTGTCTACCCGTCCCTCCCAAAAACATCGAGCTGCGCAACCTCATCACCGCTCCCGCGCACACCCCTGCCTGCCTCCCCCCCTTTAGCTTGGGCTGGTGTTCACACACACACACCGCCGCACCTGCGCCACGGACCGGTACTTTAGGTCCAACTTCACCAGGCGGTGCTGCATGTGCTGCAGGTTGCGCGCCGCCGTGGTGGTGCGCGGGTGCGTGGGGCCCAGCACCACGCGGAAGGTGTCGGCGGCGCCGCCCAGCAGCCGCAGCGCCATGTGCGTCTTGCCCAGCCGGTCCAGGCAGCAGGCCAGGTTGTGGTGCGACAGCGCGGTGTCCACGTGGTGCGAGCCCAGATCGGGGTGCTGCTCGCGGAGCACCTTGGCCTGCGTCGGGTGTATGGTGGGGTGGGTGGTGGGGTGGAGCGGTGTGGTGTGGTGTGGTGTGGTATGGTGTGGTGTGGTGTGGTGGTACTAGTGGTCTCGGTGTGAGCCCTGGTGAGTAGTGCTGCGGAAGTGCTGAGAGAGGAAGGACCACGGCGGCACCTTCCTCGCAACGGTGTATCGCCGTCCATGCGCTCTTGCCCTAGTCCACGGCCCGGGCCCGACGCTGGCCCCTAGGCCCCCAGCCCCTGCCCCACCGCCCCCCGGTTTAGCTTGGGATGGTATTCACAACCCCAGCCCCACCGCCCGGCGCGCACCTGCACCAGGTGCTCGAAGGCCGCCTGCAGCTGGCCGCAGTGGTACAGCAGGTGGCCGCGGCAGCCGTGGATGAGCGGCTCCGCCAGGTGGCCCTCGGGCAGCCGCGCCAGCTGCCCCTCCGCCGCGTCGTACAGCGCCGCGGCGGGGGCGTCGCGGCCACAGCTCATGAGCACACTGGCGCGCGCCAGGTACAGGTAGCTGCAGGCGGCGGTGCGCGTGGAGGTGCGCGTGGAGGGCGGGCAGGGTGGGGATCGACTGGTGAGGATGTGATAGGGGAATGGTGGCAGGGCGGCACGGCTGCTGGCAGCAGATAGGAAGCTAAAGAAATAGACAGCGCGCACAACAAACATGCAAACATACAAATAACACTCTCTGCGCGAGCTCCGTTCCGGTATGTCCAACACACACAAGGAGCATACCACTCACATCTCCTGCTCTGGCGACAGTGCCAGGCTGGCCCCCAGCGGCAGCAGCCCCTCGCCAGACACCGCCGCCCGCCACGCCGCCGCCGCGCGGTCGAACGCCTCCAGGGCGGCGGGGCAGTCGCCGCGGTTGTGCAGGTCGGCGGCGCGCGCCAGCAGCAAGTTGACCGCCTCCGGCACCGGCGGCGGGGGCATCACCAACTCCTGTGGAGTGCATCAGTGGGGCGCGCTCCGGGTTAACACTGGGCGCACATGGCTGCTCCACCAGGTGGCAAACGGATGGGGGCAGTGGTAGCACACGGCCAGCATGTCGCATTACAAACATACGCACGCACGCGCAGACACTCTACACGCATTTATCAAAACAGCCCGGCGCCCGCACCTGCAGCAGCACGGGCGCGTAGTCCACGGACGAGAGGTAGGACCAGGCGGGCGTGTGCGCGCCCGGGCCCGCCGTCTGCTTCTCGAAGCGCAGGCTCCACCACTCGGCGTAGGGATTCTTGCCCGCATTGGCGCCGCGCACCGCGGCCGCCGCCGCCGCCGCCGTGCTCTCAATGGCGCTGCGCGACTGGTTCTGCCGCGTCCTTCGAAAGAGGAAAAGCGGAAAAGCACAACACGGTGACTAGCTGACTAGCTGACGCACAAAGCGACTCCGTTGTCGCGCAGGCTCTCACGCTTAAAGCGCGCCTTGTCGCCCTACAGCCGTCATCGGTGTATCCTCTCCTTGTCGGCAGCTCCGCCCACCACCCTGCCAACCGCCCAGCGCCCACGCGCACACCTGGCCCTCTTGAGCGAGCACAGCTGGCTGAAGAAGGTCTCCAGCATGTCCTCCACACTCATGCCCTGCTCCTTGTAGCGCGGGTGGTGGTAGATGGTCATGCCGGTCAGGCACACCGCGTCCACGAACTGCGGGTACGCCATGTTCTGTTTGGGGTGGGGTGGGGAACATGGTTGAGGCGGAGGAGGAGGTGAGCAGAAGTGAGCAGCAGCGAGGGGGCGAGAGAGCCAGCGCGGCGGTTCAATAGGAGGATGCAGCGGTGTCGTGGCAGGCGGGTGGATCTGTGGGCGGCTGCTGTCGCCTGTGGGTGCTAGGCTGCTCCCCCTGCCGACCACATCACCGCCACCGCCACCCCCGCCACCGCCACCACCACCACGACCACGACCACGGGTACCACGCCCCGCCGCCGCCGCGCACCTGGATGTAGGACTCCACGCCGTCCATGAAGTTGACGCGGCGGAAGATCTCCTCCAGGCCCGCGGGCTGGATCAGCGCCGGGATCACCTGCGCCGTGTGGGGGTGCGGCCGGGCGGGCGGGCACGCACAGCACACATGAGATGAGACACCGGCGCGCATTGCCACCCATCGTGTGCCAAACATGGCCCCGTCACATCCATGCGACCGATATCCTGTTTCACAACCCTGCCGACGCGCGGCTTACGGCCGCCGCTCACCTTGCGGTCCTGGCAGAGCTGCAGGAACTGCACGAAGGACATGGTGATGCGGTCGGGGTTGCCGCGGCCGGCGCCGGGCGTGGGCGTGGTGGGGCCGCTGCTGCGGCCGGCGGGCGAGCGGCCGCGCCGAGCTGCGCGACGGCGAGGTGGGTTGAGGCACAGAGAAGCGCGGCGTGAGTGATGCAAACTTGTCAGCGGATATCAGTCAGTCAGCGGATAGAGAGGATCGAGGTTCGTTGTGAGGCCAGCAGCACCACCAAACGTCACACCTGTGGTGGGGCGGGAGGGCGAGGTGCCGGGGCGCGGGGTGCTGTTGGCGCGCGCCGTCCCCGGCCGGCTGGGCCCCACGGCGGTGCCTGGGCGGCTGGCGGCGCGGCTGCCGGGCCGCGAGGCGGCGGCGGTGCCCGGGCGGCTGGCGTGGTGCCCGCCCGGCGGCTTGCCGGTGGTCTGCTTGGACTCCTCCTTCCCGTAGATCTGCGACGGTTGGGGTCAGAATTCAGGGGCCCAGGGGGAGGTAAGAAAGCACAGACACCCCGCATGGCGGTCCCGGCCACTGCGGCACGGCCCGCGCGCGCGTGCGCCCGGCCGTCTGCCCCCTCATGCCCCCCCCCTTCGGCGCGCACCCACGCACCCACCCTGAACAGCGCCTTGAGCTGCGGTTCCCAGGCCAGCACCAGCGACATGATGGAGGGGCCCATCATCTCCTCCAGGTACCTGTAGGGGCGGAGCAGGCCAGCAGGCGCAGGCGCAGGTGCAGCGGGGTTAGTGGGTTCGGGGTGGTGCACCGGGCGGTGGACAGGGATGTAAGCTGGCGGGGAGCAGCAGGGGCGGTTCACAGCTCTGCGCGACGGACGACGAATGAGACCAAACGACGGAACAACGCTTTGATGGTAGAGGCGGCAGGCCGCAAACTGCCCAGCCCACCCCATCCCTGGTGCCCGCCGCCCGCCGCCTCCCCTTCCCCCATCCCCGATCCCGTGAGTTCCCCCCGGGGGCCCCCCTACTTGTCGAACTTGGTGCTGCGCGTCTCCACCACCGGCAGCACGTGGCGCTCTATGAGCAGCCGCCACGCCGCCATGGGGCTGCTGATCTTGCTGTACTTGACCACCGCCAGGCGCTGGATGACCTCGCTGAACTGCTCGCGCGTCAGCAGCGTGCCCGGCTGCGCCGACAGCTTCTTGCCGCCCTTGCCGCCGCCCGCTGTGGTGGTGGTGGTGGGTGGGTTGCAAAGGTTGGTACATCGAATTGTCGCAGCAGCGTAGCAGGGGGGAGGGTAGTTTTCTCCAATTCCCAAATCAGCCATTGAGGGGAAGTGGGCATGCCATGGTGGTGGTGGGGTGTGTGGTGGGCAGGAAGGGAGGGGACTGGGTTCCGGACCCTGCTGGCCAGCCGGCAGCAGTGTACGCAGCGCACAGGCCCTGCCAACCGCGTCAGTATGCGCAGCACACTCACTCGTGGCCAGGTCCTGCTTGGTCATGACCAGGCGGTTGACGCCGCCGATGACGTCGCCCTCGTCCTCGCTGCTGCTGGTCTCCACACGCCGGTGCGGCGAGCGCGGCGGTGAGCCCAGGCTGCGGGCGTCCAGGGCGTCAGGTCAGCAGGCGTCACCGTCAACAGCCGCGTCACGCGTTGACGGGTGGACACGCGGTCCAGCAGGACCCCACGGAACGGCCTGTCACCTCTGCTACCCAGGGCCCCCCACAAACACACAGCCCCCTTACGACCCCCCCCCCCCAAACAACACGCGCGCATGGATAGGCCCCCCCAGCCCTCCCCGTTCAGGGGTACCCACCAGGCCCCTACCCACCTCTCGCCCAGCACGCCTGCCAGCGGGCTGGCCAGTGAGCCCCTCGAGCCCGGCCGCTCGCCCTCGCCGCCCGCCAGCTTCATCATCACGTCCCGCGACAGCGGCCGGCCCGCCGCCGCCGCCGCCACGGCCGCGCCTGCGGGCCCCAGCGCCGGGTCTATCACCACCACGCTGTTGGTGCGTGGCGAGCGACCGGTGCGGTCCGGCGAGGTCACCCAGCGGTCACGGTCGGGCGTGCGCGGCCCGCGGCTTGGGCTGGAGGGGCCGGCGCTGCCGACGGCCGCAGCCCCGCCGTCGGCGGCGGGCGCGCCCACGATGTCGTGGTCCTGGCTGGGCGAGGGGCTGGGCGTGCGGCCGCGTTGCTCGTCTGCGGGAGGCAGGGGAGGGTGCGGCAGCGGAGCGAGGTCAGGGACAGAGTCGGGCTGCAGGCCAGGGCAGGTAGCAGGCCGGAAGCGGGGGCCTGCAAAGGTGGTACAAAGAAGTTTAGGGGGGAGGGACCGCAGCTGCCCGGTCGGCGGTCCTCGGTCTTACCGCTTGCACCAACACGCAACACTCGCGACAGGTTGGAGCGCCCAGGCGACTTGTGCCGGCCCGCCGCGCCGCCGTCGGCGCCCGCCGCCTGATGCGCTTGATGCTGGTCCTTGCCATCCGTGCCCTTTTCGCCGGGCGCGGCCTCAGCACCCGCAGCCTTGTCACCATCCTTGCCCGCGCCCGCAGCCTTCTCATCCTCCGCCGTGATGCCGTCCGCCAACATGGTCTTGCGAGCCACGCCCGACCCAAACCCAAAGTTCTTCTTGCTGACCGCCGACGTCGCGCGCGGCCCGCCGCCGCCGGGGCCCGCGCTGCGCGCGCTGCGCACGTTGCGCGCGCTGCGCCCGCGCGCGCCCGCCGCGCCGCCGCCGCCGCCCGCGTGGTGCTGCGCCGTCTCGTCGGGCTCCACAAGCTGCACGTGTCCGCCGCCGCCGCCGCCTGCGGCGCCGCCGCGCCGCCGCTCGGGACTGCTGGCGGCGCCGTCGGAGTCGTCGGTCATGGGCGGCGGCGGCGGCGGCGGCGGCGGCAGCGGGCCGTCGGGGCCGCCCGCCTTGCTGAGCGCCTCGAAGGGGTCCTCCGGCGGCGGCAGCGGCGACGAGGCCAGCACCTCCAGCGTCTTCATGCTGGGCTCGCCGCGCACCCCGGCAGGGCTCTGCCCCTGCCCCGACTGCCCCTGCCCCGGACCCAGCTGCGCCGGGCCCGGCGAGCCCTGCAAGTCCAGCAGCAACGCGTCAACGGGCGAGATGCGGCCGTCGGCCGGCGCCGCCGCCGCCGCGCCGCCGCCGGGCGCGAGCGACGGCGGGCGCGCCTGGCGGCTGGGGCTGAAGCCCGACGGCCGCAGCGGGCTGGTGTTGCGGCTGTGGGCCTCGTCGGGGTGGAAACCGAAGGCGCCGAAGCCGCCGCCGCCCGCGCCGGGGCTGCTGCCGGGCGAGCCGGTGGTGAGCGAGCGGCTGACGGGCGTGCCGGGCTCGCTGTCCGCGAACTGCTCCGTGGTGAAGGAGGGCCAGGACAGGCCCAGGTCGTCTTCTTCGTCGGTGGCGCTGTAGCCCGCCGGCTGCTGCTGCTCGCCGTGCGGCGGGCCGCCGCCGGCGGCGGCGCCGGCGCCGCCGGGCACGTCCAGCCCCGCCAGCGCCTGCGCGTGCGAGGAGTGTGCGGCCATGTCGCGCATTCCCATCACCAGCGCCGTCAGCCCGGCGGGCAGGCCGCTGGCGTCCATGCCCGCGTCGAAGGACACCTGCGGCAGCGGGGGCGGCAGCGCGGCAGTGGAGGGCGGCAGGGCGGCACCGCGAGTGAGGACCCATATGCGGCAATGCAGGCGGCAGTGGAGCTTTCAGGGGGACACGCAGTTGGCATGTGCGGCCTCGGCATGCAGTCGCGTGTGCTGTCAGGCACGCAGAATAGAAGGGCGCCGTTCCGCGTTGAGCCGACTTCAACCTGGCCCCGGCCCCCGCCCCCCGGCACCAAACCGCACCAGCCGCACCTGGTTGCCCTGCGTCCGGCTGCGCAGAATGCCCGCCAGGTCGCGAGTGCGGCCGCCGCCGCCGTTGCGCCCCGGCCGCTTCAGCTTGGTGATGAACACGGCCGCCGCCGCCGCCGCCGCACTGGCGCTGGACATGGCGGCGCCGCCGGCGCCAGGGGAGGTGACGCCCACGAGGGCGCCGGCCATGCCGCCGCCGGCGCCCGCGGTGATGCTGCGGGAGCGGGCCGCGGGGCTGCCGGGCCCGGGGCTGTTGGCGCCGGCGAGGTCGTGCGTCTGAAGGCCGCTGGGGCGCTTGGCCTGCGCCGGAGACGACACACAGCAAGCGGCAACAGTTGAAGGGGTGTTTAGGGGCGTCGGCGCAAGAAGAACCGGCGCGCCCTGGCGAGTGCGCGAACAAACAGCAACCTTCCCAATTCACAAAGCTCGCGGCACGCACCGTAGCGTTTGGCGGTGCCTGCTGTTGCGACACCCACGACGGCCGCTGCGGGCCCGGCCCCACCACGCCCGCGTCCGCGGCCTCCACCTCGTGCGCGCTCCGCTGCGCCGCCGCCTTGAGCGCCATGGCCAGTGACAGGCCACCGCCCGCGGGCGTGGCGGCGCCGCCGGCTTCGGCGCCGGCCGCCGCCCCCGCGCGGCCTGCGGAGCTGCCTGGCGGATGCTGCGGCGAGCGCTGGCGGCCGCCCGCCGCGCTGTGCACCGCCTGCTCGCGCAGCATCAGGTGCTCCTCCAGCTTGTGCTGGGCCACTGCGCGCGTGGCAGGCGCCGGGTGGGGGGCCGGGGGAGGGCGAAGGGGGAGGCGGTGTCGTGTTGGTTGGCGGTGTGGCACCACAACAGAATTCATGAGCGGTGGTGCCGGCAGGTCGATTGCATTGCGACACGCGCAAGCACGCACGCACACACGCACGCACGCACGCACGCACGCACGCACGCACGCACGCACGCACGCACGCACACACGCACACGCACCCGTGTACGCGAACTGGCTGGTGGACAGGCGGATGATCTGCGCCGCCGTGAGCCCGGTCCACTCCATGTTGTCGTTCTGGCGGCTGGCCGGCCGGTCCTTGCCGTGGCGCAGCGCGGGCACGCTGCGCGCGCGCACCAGCGCCACCGCCGCGAACACCTCCTGGATGCGCTCCATGGTCAGCTGCGTGGAGGAGGGGCGGCGGGGGTGAGGGAGGTGAAGGGGGTGAGGAAGGGGTGAAAGGGGTGCGGGGTTGAGAGGGGTGAAGGGGTGAAGGGGTGAAGGGGTCCGTGCATGCTTAGTTGTCTTGACCGGTGTTGACCGGTGTTGCGGCACAGGGGCGCCTTGGCGTTCGGGAGCGGGCACGCCCCAGCGCCAACTTACTCCGTGCGCGACACCGCCACTGAACAGGCCAGGCCATGCGGCCTCACAATCCCGGGCCGGCAGACACCACACGCCGTCCAACCGCACACGCACGCACACGCCCGCGCCCGCCCGCACCGTTTTGTCTGCCATGTCGGTGTCCCGTATGAGCTGCGTGAACTGGTAGATGTTGATGCCCAGCGTCTGCGCCAGCGGGTCGATGGTGCAGTACAGGCTGAAGGCGCGGTCCACCTGGCGGGGGTGGGCGGGGGGGGGGGTTAGGTTGGGTGGGTTGGGTTGGTGGGGGGAGAGGGGGGGTAGGAGTGGGAGGGGGGCAGGGTTTGGAGCGGGGGTGCGATGGCCCCAACCTGGTGCCCACCCCACAAACGACTCCAGGCAGCACCAATAACGACTGAGGTTGGGTAGGAGACGGGTGGCTCTTCCCCTGCCCAACTATGGGCTGTTTGCAGTGAGGCCCACCGCCGCAGGGTTGGGTCCTCGTCAAACCCCCACACCACCCAGCCACCCACGCCCGGCCACCCACCCACACGCCCATCGCTCCGCCCAGCCCCCCCCCAGGTTGGTTTAGCTTGAGCTGGTATTCAAACCCCTCCCCGCGCTCGCCGCCCCCACCCACCTGGCGCTGCAGCTCCACGTCGTTGTGCTTGACGCGGTTGAACTTCCACGGGTACAGTATCTTCTCGCGCCACAGCCCGATGGCCTCCAGCAGCGCCGGCAGGTGCTGCAGCGTGTCGCCCAGGCTGGGCGCCAGCTGGATGGAGGGCATCAGCGCGCCGGTGGGGCTCTGGCTGGCGGCCTTGACGGACAGGCAGGCGGACAGGATCTCGATGAACTGGGGGGGTGGGTGGGGGGTGGAAAGGGGGGAGGGGGTGGCGGGAAGGGGTGGGAAGGGGTGGGGAGGGGCGGGAAGGGGCGGGAAGGGGTGGGGAGGGGAGATGGCGGGGTGTCAGTTGTGGGTTGTGGGTGTGCCGTATGCCGTATGGGGTACGGTAGTCGCAAATGCACGGCGTGTGGTGGTGCCTGACAAGAGCTCAGCCTCTGCCGTGCCCCGGGTCCCTGATTGACCCATGCCCTGAGTCGCCTGGGGGTCTGACCTGGGGGTAGGACACGGGGTGGTTGAGCACGTGCTCCGGCCGCATGTCCCACGGCACCGACATCGGCACCTGGCCAGCGGCAAACGGGCGGGTACAGGGGGGTGTAAGAGCAGACCGCGCAGGTGCAACATTGAGTGAGCTTTCAACAGCCCTCCTCCACGCCACCCATCAGCACGTCAAGGTTACCATCAACCATTTGCACAGACGCATGGCCCCCGCTCCCCATCCACGCCCACCCCGTCAGAACACACACGCATCCCCCCCTTGTCTAGTTTAGCTTGGTTTAGGTGGGGCTGGTATTCACAACCCCCCGTTTAGATTGGGCTGGTGTTCACAACCCCCCGCGCCCCCCCCCCCCCACACACCCACACACCTCCCACACCCACCAGGTACTGCCCGAACAAGTGCACCAGCACGTAGGCCAGCAGCCGGTCGCGCTTGGCCTGCTCCAGCGCCAGCTGCTCCTCGCTGGACAGCTGGTTGCGCAGCGCCTTGCGGGTGGTGCCGATGTAGACGCCCAGGATGTCGAAATCGTACACCACGCCCGCCAGCTGGGGGGGGATGAGAAAGAGGGACCGGGGGGTTGTAAAGATGGTATTGGGGTAGGATGGTAAGGGGGTAAGATGGTCATGTGCAATTCGGAACGTGCCGATGTCTGAGGACGGGGAGTACGCGGTGTTGGTGTTGGTGTGATAGAGCGTTGCCAAGGCAGAAAGCGACTGGGGTGTTCCAGGAGTGATAAGTGCGGTGTGTGTGACTGTGTGCTCGGCTGCAGGCTGAGGACACGCCTGCGCGCCGCCATACAAACCCCAAGCCCCCACCAGGCCCAGCCCTCCACCGCGGCCCCTGCCTTGCACGCACCACGCACCGCATACACACACAGACACACGCACACGCACACGCACACGCACACGCACACGCACACGCACACGCACACGCACACGCACACGCACACACGCACACATAAACACTCACCGTCTCAATGCCCAGCAGGTTGTTGCTGCTGGGCTCCACCCACATGGACGGCATGTCGGCGCGCACCCAGTTGCTGACGGCGCCCAGCCCGATGCCCGACACCGCGCTGCGCCGCTCGCGAAGCACCTCGGGCGGCCACCACCAGGGCACCTGCTCCGCCACCGTCAGCCGGTCCAGGTAGTACTCGGCAGCCTGCGCGCGGTTGGCGGTTGGTTGGGATGGTTGGGGTGGTGTGGTTTGGCGGGTGGGGCGACCTCCGCCCAACGCAACAAGCTGAAACAGCAAAGGGCTGGAGCACCAGATACAGCCCAGCCCGGCGCAGTACGTACTACATAACACGTACAACAGTACGGCGCCGCCGCCCGCCGTGCCGTACCTTGTGCATGTGGCTGATGAGCCGCGACAGCAGCTTGGGCAGCAGGCCGCTCTGCCGGATGAACTGCGCCAGGCGCATCAGCGGCACCGTGAACGGCTGCTCCACCTGCGCCAGGCCCAGCCGCATGTCCTGGAGGGGGGGGCGGGGGCGGGCGCGGTGGAGGAGAGGGGGGGGGGCGGGCGACAGAGGGAGGGTTATACCAACTGGTTTACCAACCACCCAAACGCAAGGCGGAGGCGAGAACGCGATAGGACAGGAGTGAGTGGGGCTACGTAAAATGCGCGACAGGGAGGCGCGAGCGACGAAGTGTGGGCGCCGGACACGACCCCGCCTGTCCGCACGCACACGCGCCCGCCCCGCACCTGCATGGACAGGTGCAGGTCCTGCGGCGCCGAGTGCTCCGAGGTGAGGAAGATGTAGGCCTGGTGCAGCGTGAGGCTGTTGGGGCCGCTGTCCAGCGCGCGAAGCATCTCCGTGCGGATCACCTGCGGCCAGCGCACAACACACAACACGCACGTAAACTTTTTGTTGTGTCTCTGAACACGAGCACACAGTCGTATTTGGTGGGCGACAGCTGCAAAAGGCACCCTGTGGCCGGACGCGACGCCTCCACACGCGCATCCCCCCAGTGACAGCGACCCCACCCACCCCCCACTTCCATGTTCCATCATTGCAACCCCCCATCACACCCGCCCACCTCACACATCCCTTCCCCCCCTCCCACACACCCAACGCCGTGTCCGCACCTGTCCCAGCACCCAGGGCATGGGCGCGGTGCAGGCGCTGCCGCGCAGCCGGCTGAAGAAGCGCGCCGCCAGCTGCCGCATTAGCGCCGGCAGCGGCAGGTTGTGCTGCGACAGCGACTGGCTGGCCAGCTGCCGGTTCTGCATCAGGCCCAGCAGCAGGTCCAGCACCTCGCTGTCGCGCAGCCGCTCGTCCGGGCCTGCGTTGTGTGTGTGCGTGTTGGGGCAGCGGGCGGGCGGTCGCCGGTCGGCGTAAGGCAGTGCATGTGTATAAGAGAGCAACTCTCTCGGTGTGTAGAGCATGTGTGTACGAGAGCATGTGTGTACGAGAGCACAAGGGGCCAGCCGAGCTATAGCCGCGCCGCCACGCACCCGAGGTCTCGTCCATGTCGGCGTGCGGCATGAACTGCCGCATGTCCACGATGCGCAGGCTGGGCGGCGTGCCCGGCGCCGGGCCCTCGCCGCCGCCGCCCTCGCCCGCCGACATCGACATCGACATGGACGACGGGTGCGCCGCCAGCGCCGATCCGCCGCCGCCGCCCACCACCACCGAGCTGTCCTCCGGAATGAGCGCCAGCGAGGCCTCGCCGTAGAAGCCGCCGCCCGCGCTGCCCGGCAGCCCCAGCCCCAGCCCGCCGCCGCCACCCCAGCCGCCGGCGGCGCCGCCGGGCGTGCCGGGCTGCGAGCCGCCCATGCCGTGGCTGGAGGAGAAGCGCGCGACGGCGCCGCGCGAGTTGAGCGGCGAGGCGGTGGCGCCGGGGTCGGTGCCGCTGGAGTGGTTGAAGCCGCCGAAGCCCACGCGGGCGCCGGCGCGGGCGCCGTCGCTGGGCTGGTCGGTGAGGGTGCGCTGGCTGAGGCTGGGGTCGGGCGCGGGTGCGTGCAGGCGCACCGGCAGCATGTTGATGGGGCCGGTGGGGTTGTTGTTGCCGGGGCCTGCGGTGGCAGGGAAGCGGGTGAGTATGCGGGGGCCCGCGTGTAGCGGCTTGGGCGTTCACGGGGGAGGCAGGAGGCACGGCAGAGCGTGACACGGCGCCCTGCATCACACGTGCCGCCGCTGCAGCCCACCCCAATGACGCTCACGCACCTCCCATCTCCGCCTGCTGCTGCTGGCTGGGCGGGATGCGCGCCTGTTTGTTGGTGATCTGGATGCGGTACAGCTCGATGACGTCGTTGTACTCGCTGATGTTGTCGATCAGGCCGGCTTGCCTGCGCGGGCGGGCGTTTTGACAGTAGTTGGCTGGGCTGCAGGAATTAAGAATCGCAGCATAACCCCGCACATGCTGACATACACACACACCACGCCCGTGACACCGCCGGATCCAATCTCCTGGAAATCACACCACCGCCCACCGCCCTCTCCCCGACGCCGCGGCCGCCCACCTGCAGAACACCAGCAGCATGTCCAGTGAGGCCAGCTCGTCGCGCGGGTCGGCGGGCCGCTCCTCCAGCTCGATGGTGGGGAAGGCGGTGCCCTCGAACCAGCCCCCCGCCGCCGCGGCGCCGCCGCCGCGCCCCGACGTGAAGAAGGAGCGCAGCGACCGCGCGCTCGACGGCCGCCTGTGTGCAAAAGGTGCACAATGGCACATGTAAGCGTGGCCAGCATGTCGATCAATGATTAGTGCCCACCCGTCATCATGCACGGCAATGCATGCAGGCTGTATAACAACGTCACGCATCTCCATGCCACAACCGTTTGCCGCCAGCCGCCGCGGCGGGCCCTTCCCCGTTCCCCCTTGTCCGCCCACCTGTCCGCCGTCCGCGCCCGCACGCGCTTGGGCGAGCCGCCCACCGCCGCCAGCCGCTGGCTCGACAGCCGCCGCGTGGCGTGCCAGTGGCGGGCGTACTGCCGCAGCACCAGCATCAGCGCGTGCCGCGTCTCGTCCAGTGACACGTTGTACCTGCACAAGACAGCAAGTCGGTTGATGATTATTAAATACGTTGGCACCTCACCATGACTAAAGGAATTGATTACCAGGTCGCTTGCCCGGCTCAAGCGGCCTCCCGCACCATCCAGCAGCAGCTTGCGAGGGCGGGTACTGTACTCTATTTGTGCCCGGGGGCTCACCTGGTTTGGCCGCACAGGCACACGGTTTGGCCCTCGCCGCACGCCACCATCATCACCGGCTCCTCGCCGCCGAACAGCGCGCCCGCGTTGCCGCCGCCGGACGCCGCTGCACCCGCGGCGGCGGCGCCGCCGCCTCCCGCAAACCCGCTGGGCGCAAACGGCCCGGCCCCGCCGCCAAAGCTGCTTGCTACACCGTTGCCGTCCACGACCCCACTGCCGCCGCCGCGTCCTGTGGGGCTGGGCGGTCCCGACCCCAGCGGCGCTAGGCCCGTCGCCAGGCTTGCCTCGTTGGATATCTGGGTGTTGCTGCCGCCGCGGCTGCGCAGGCATCGGGGAGTTACAAAGATGATAAGAGGGGGAAAGCCGCCCACTGGGCTACTGGGATGTTCCAGGTATGACTAGTTAGGAGTGTGTGCTAGGCATATGCAATGGAGCTTTGGCCATGGCCATAGAGTTGGCGACGGGCTTAGGATTGCCCACAGGGACCCTGAGTCGCGCTAGCAGCATTTGCCCTTACCTGCCGTTGGCCATGCCCGACAGAGACAGAGCGCTGGCCTGGCTGCGCAGCCCCAGCCGCCGCAGGGGACTGCCGTTGCGCGTCAGGCCCAGGCCGGTCAGCCGCGTCGGCTTCTGCCGGATCGACACATACACGCGGCCGTTGAACACACTCAGCCGCACGGTCAGCGGGTCCGGCGCCTCGACGCCATCCGCGCCGCCATCCACGCCGCCGCCGAACGCCGCCGCCAGCACGTGCGGGCTGAGCGGCCCGCCGGCGCCGTGGCCCGCGGTCATGCCCCACATCGACGGCGCGTGCGAGCGCGAGGGGCTGGCCAGGCCGCTGCCCACGTAGCCGCCGGGCGGCGCGCCGCCCAGGTCGTCGGAGGGCCGCGGCGCGTCGCGGGAGCTGAACAGCCGAAAGGCCGTCAGGCGGTTGAGCGCGGCGGCGCCGGTGGCGTTGAGGCCGTCGTCGTCCATGGCCTCGGGCGGCGGCGGCGGCGGCGGCACGCTATGGTCGCTGTCCTCCTCGCGCAGGGGCAGCGCGAGGTAGTCGTCCGGCGCGGGGCAGCGGTTGGCCAGCCTGTGGGGTGGGGTGGTGCAGCCAGGAGGTGCGTGGGGGAGGCGGCTTCAAGGAAGGAGGCGCGCCGGGGCGTGTCAGGCATCCTGCGTCCAGCTTCGCGCCCTCTGGCAGGACTCGTTTCCCAGCACCAGCCGCAGCCGCAGCCATGCTAGGCACATAGCCGCATCGTGTGATGGCACACGTACGGGCAAGTCGGCACTCACTTGGCGGCGCCGTACTGCATGGCCCCCGGCAGCACGTCCTCATCGCCCCACCAGTACAGCCGCTGGTGGGTGGTCACCGCCACCGCGTGCCGCGAGCCCAGCGACACGGAGCGGAAGCGGTGCGGGCCCAGCCACCGCACCCTGCACAGCGCGGCGCAGAGTCGCACGCAGCATGGCGCACAGTCAGAAAAGCACCTCAGCACAATACACCTAATGCTCGCCCAGCCAAACCTGCCCCACCTCATGAAGGGGTTTGCCATTCACAGCAAACCATTTCCACCTGCCGGCCTGGCCCAAACTCAACCCCGTCCCATGCCCTCCCCTTTACCCTTCCCCTGCCCCTGCCCGTCCCCCCCAGCTCAGCTTGGGCTGATATTCAACCCTCCCCCTCCCCACCTGTGTATGACGGGCATGAGGGCGCTGCGCGGCGTCATGACGTTGGAGCCAGGGCCGCCCGCCCGGTTGCGCTGCACCCAGGGGTTGAGGTAGGGGTCGGCGCCCCACAGGTACAGCCGCCCCTCGCCGCACACGGCCGCCGACACGGAGGCGGCCGCGATGGCGGTCACGGACGGCAGGCTGGGCACCGGCACCGGGCTGGAGCGGTCGTCGAAGTCGGGCAGGCCCAGCGCCTGGCGCGGCAGGGTTGCGGTGTGTGTGTGTGTGTGTGTGTGTGTGTGTGTGTGTGTGTGTGTGTGTGTGTGTGTGTGGTGGGGGGGGTTGCAATGAAATGGGAAAGCGGTACAGGATGCACTGAAGACTGCGTCTCGAAGTCGTTACCGAAGTGAGGGGGTTGCAAGTTGGAGGGGTGGGGTTGGTATGGGGTGCGGTGTGGCAGTCGGGATGGTGCAGGCGGAGTGGGGAGGGGCGGCGGGAAGCAGTGAGGGAGGGCAGCAACATGGGGGACACACACGTACAGCATGCGCCAACGCGCATCACCCGAGGCGTTTGCTGCCATGCTGCAAGCCCAAGCTCAGCCCATTCTCCACAGCGCCCGCACCTGCGTCGCGTTGCTGCCCCAGGCCCACACGTCGCCGGCGTCTGTCAGCGCCAGCGTGTGCCGGAAGCCGCACGCCACCGACACCACCCGCAGCTGCAGCGGCGGCCCAGGCGGCGCGCCCCGGCGCGCCGGCGGCAGGCTGAAGGTGACGGGCGTGGGCGGGTGCGTCATGCCGCGCTTGGCGTCGTCATGCAGCCCCTCCGGGTTCATGCCCGCGTGCGCCAGCATGGCGGCCGTGGTGGGCAGCGGGTCCTGGAGGAACGGCGACGTGGCGGGCCCCGTCATGAGTTTGGGCGAGCGCGGCGGCGACAGGAGCTTGGGGTTGTAGGCGTGGTGGGTGGGGGAGGAGGGGCGGTCCGCGGGCGAGTGGCCGCCGTCGGGGCCTGAGGCGCGCTTCTCGCCGGGCGGCGGGCGGCGCGGCGAGGCGTCGCGGGTCGCGCCGGCGCCGGGGCCCAGCCCCAGGCGGCCGTGGCGGTTGCTGCCCCAGGTGTAGAGCACGCCCTTGGCGGTCACGGCGCCGCTGTGCGTGAGGCCTGGGGCGGGTGGAGCGCGGGCAATGCCGTCAGCGCGCCGCGTGCGTGTGTGCATCTTACCCTACCTAACCGCACATCAATAGTGCACCATCCACGCTGGTTAGCTCACTCGCGATCTGCTTGTTAGCTCACCCCCCCCCTCGGCACTTCAAACCTGTGATTTATTCACTCCGTTCTCCATGAACGGCTACCCCCACACACACACACACGCCCACAGTCTCTTGCTTGTCTGTCGTTTTCCCTTGTGCTCTCTAACACACGCCGTTTTGCTCTCAATCCCTTTCAATCCCTTGCGCCTCACCTGCAGACAGGCACACCACCTCCACGCCCTCGAAATCCACAATGCGCGTCGGCACCGCCACGCGCACCGCCGGGATGCCCGCCCGGCCCGTGGCCTGGCCCGAGGCGTTGTCTCCCCAGCCCAGCACGCCGCCGCCCTCCAGCGCCGCCAGCGTGTGCAGCGCGCCGCACGCCACCGTCCGCACCGGCAGCCCCAGCGTGAGCCGGTACACGTGCAGGTTGTCTGTCACCACGGTCCGCTTCTTGCCCGCCGTCGCCGCCGCCGCGGCCGCGGCCTCGTTGGCCGCGGCCGACGTCGCGCCGGCGCCAGCCGGCGCGGCCGGCGGCGGCGGCGCCGCGCCCGCGCCGCCGCTGACCGAGCCCATGCCGTTGCCCGTTGCGGGGCCCATGCCGCCGCTGGCGCTCACGTGGGCGCTGGATGGCGCGGCTGCAGCCACAGACACCGCGGCAATGGCGGCGCCGGGCAGCCCCGCCACCCGGGAGCCGCCGGCGGCCGCCACCAGCGCCGCCGCCTTCATGTCACCCGACGCGCCCGCCAGCGCCGCCGCGTCCAGCATGCTGATACTGCTGGCGTCGGCCGGCGCCAGCCCCGCCGCGTGCACCTGCGGCATCGGGAACAGCGCCAGCGGCCCCGGCAGCACGTAGGTGCCGGGCGTCTCCTCCGCCGCCGTCGCCTCCGCCAGCAGCGCCTCGGCGCTGGGCTTGGGCGCGGCGGAGGCGGCGATGCCCTGCAGCAGGCTGTCCGGCAGCCGGCCCTGCGGCGGCGTGCAGGGTGCGGAGGGCAGGGCGCGGAGTGTGGGTTGCAGGAGTAGGCAGGGGGCGAGCGCGCCTGCCACCGTATCTACTGCAGGCAGGCAGCGGTGCTACAGATCCACAAAAGTGCGGTGTGTGTACGGAGTACAATGCGCGCATGCCCCTCCCGCCCTTCGACGCTGCCGCCTGCCCCGCCACCCGCCCCGCCACCCGCCCCGCCGCCTGCCCTGCCGCCTGCCCCGCCCCCTGCCCCGCCACCCGCCCCGCCGCCTGCTCCCCCAATTATATACCATCTTTGCAACCCCCCACCCCACCCCCCCGCGCACCTCCAGGTCCTCCAGCGAGGCCTCCATGGGCAGCGCCACCTCATGCGGCAGCGGGTGGCACGCCACTTGCTGCGCCGCCGCCCAGCCGCGGCCCAGCTGCCCGCGCGAGTCGGAGCCCCACACGTACAGCCGCCCGTCGGACGACACGCCCGCCGCGTGGTGCGAGCCTGCGCGTGGCGGGAGCGGGCCGGAGCAGGCAGGCACAGTCAGCATGGAGGACGCAGCCCGGCAAAACTCCTCCACCACATCAACACACAAAATCGCAAGCGCACCATGGCGCCGGCGTCCGCCGCCTCACCTGCAGCCACGTGCCTAAACACCACGCCGCTCAGCACCGCCAGCGGCTGCGGGCTGGTGTAGGTCTCGCCCGACCCGCGCGCCATCTGCGCCGCCGCGCCGGCCTCGCCATCTATCGCCGTCAGCGCCGCCAGCGCCGCCGCCGCGTTGGTGACCGCCGCGCTGCCGAACGTCCAGGCGCGCTGCTGCGGGCAGCCGCCCTCCAGCACCCTCCACACGTCCATGCACCACAGCTCCGGGCTGATGTGCACCTCGCCGATCACGCCCGGCGCCGACGTCAGCACCTCCAGCAGTCCCATGGGGTCCGGCATGTGCCGCCGGCTGCTGGTGGGCACCTGCGCCTTCGCGCCCGCGCCCCCACCCGCGCCACCCGCCTGCTGCTTGCTGCCCGGCCGCTGCCGGCCGCCGGGGCTGCGCGCGCCGGCGCTGCTGCCGGCCCGGCCGCCGGGGCTGACCGGCGGGCCGGCGGCTCCGGGGCTGAGATTGCCGCGCGGCATGCGGTTGGGGCTGGTGGCGCTGTTGCGGCCGGCGGGGCTCAGGCCCAAGCCGCCGCCGCTGGCAAGGCCGGTGCGCAGCGGCGACGCGCCGCCGCGGGAGCCGCCGCGGGAGCCCGGCTGCGGCGGCATGGAGCCGCCCAGCCCCGACTGCATGCGGCGGTTGGGCGAGCCGGGCAGCGGCTGGCTGGCGCTGCCGGGGCTGCGGCCCGGGAAGTCGGCGCCCGGCGAGTGCGGGTGCGCGTCGGCGGGTGGCTGCGGCGGGTCGCGCAGCGGCTGCAGCGAGGCGCGGAAGCGTTGGCTGGGCGGGCTGGCGGGGTTGTGGGAGGCACTGCTCGGGAGAATGAGCGCCGCGCCCGGCGATGCGGGCGGCAGGTGAGACACGGGGCCCACCCCATCGGCGCTGACGGTGACAGACATGACCGCGCCCGCCGCTGCGGCGGATGCGGCAGCGACGGAAGAGGGCGTGCGCGGCAGCGCGGGCAGCGCGGGCGCGCCGCCGCTGCCGGGGCGCGGCGCGAGCGGCCGCATAGGGTCGGGGCTGGCGTGCCGGCCGTCTGCAGCGGCGCCGAGCGGGCCTGGCGCAGGCTCATGCCCAGCGGCCCTGTCAGCCGCGGGTCCACCACCGCCGCTCGCGGCCACTGGCTCGAGCTCCACCGGCCGACCGGTGGCACGCACCGTGCGTGGCAGGCCGGCCTTGAGGCTGGACTTGAGGGGGGGCGCGCCGCTGGCGGAGCTGGAGGGCGTGCCGGAAGCGCGGGTGCCAGAGCCCGAGGTCCTGACCCCCTGCCCCGCCGAGCTCACCGCCGCATTCTTCGACTGCGGCCCCGCCCGCCCCGAGCTGGCCGCGCTGTCAGGCGTCGGCCCTGCAGCTCGGGGAGCAGTGGGGCCAGCAACGCCGAGCCCCGCCCCCACATGCCCACTGCCGGAATGCCGCGCCCCCTTCGAGCCATCCATGCCAGGGGCCTTGGGTCCCTGCTGAGACCCATTCCCGCTTTGAGGCATTATTCCGCCTGAGCATTCGTTGACCCCACGGCCATTCTACGGCTGGCTGGGGCCTTTTGGCCCTTTGCTATGAATTATAGATGTGCGAATGAGCAAAACAGCTACAGATTTTATCAATTCCACGAATAAGCGTGTGTGAGTACAGGGCTCGTTCTTAAAGCAGCTTTTAAGACAGTGTCGCAGACGCCCAAGTAGTGTTTACGTTTCGCTGTAAGTTCCCAACACCTAACACTGCGAAAGAGGCACGGTTCTTGCAATCGAAGTCTGTGTTGGTTCCAATTCTCCCTGTGCAAGCCCTTTCCTCCGTATTGGGCTCATACATAAATAACCTATACCATTACACAACTACAAGCACGAAAGCTGTGGGGCTGGGTGCAACGACAGTCAACTGTTGCCTCAGGGCTCTTGCGCGACTGGCGACTGGCCTCAGCGTGGTGCTGTGCTTTCGCACACACTCTTAATCATGGTGAAAGCACGGCCATGGGCGGAGCGGAGTGGACCCCGAAACTTGCAAGTGGCATCACCGCACGAGGAATCCGCCTAGCCAGCCATGTTCCCAAAGCCGGGGGAACGGGTGCATGACCGGCAGCGCGGCCGCATCAACGCGCTACGGCAGCTGGATGAGGCCACGGCCAGAGAGGCGGAGGAGAAGCGCCTGCGGCTCCAGCGGCGGGTTGCGCGCAGGGCGTTCGAGCACCAGGTCATGATCGAGACCATCGAGCTGGAGAAGGAGCTGGAGGCGCGGTAGGACCGGGCGACGGGGGTTGCGCTGCAAAACCAGCCAACAGGATCTGCCCAAAGCATACATCATGCTGACGCCTGGGTGTGCTTGCAGGCGCTGCAAGCTGTGTGACCTTCTGCGCGCGGAGGCCTGGGGCCTCGGCCACCCCAACTGGACGGAGCGGCGCTGCGGGCAGTGCTGGGTGGAGCTGGCGGACCACATATCCCGTGAGCGGCATGGACCGGCAGCAGCAGCCCCCGCCGCGCCACCACTCGCCAGCACCGGGCGCCCACGGCCCGGCGTCAGGCAGCAGCTCCCGGCGCATTCGCGGCTGCACACCAGCCCCCCACGGGCGCCAACGGGCGGACCGCGTGCGGCGGGCGCTGCTCGGACGGGTGTCGCCGCCGCGGAGCCGGAGGCGGCAGCGGCTGCGGCGGCAGAGCTGTTCCGAGACGTGCCTGTGGACCAGGTGGATCAGGTGGTGGAGGCGCTGAGGGCGAAGGACACGGACAGACTAATGCAGCTGCTCGACGACAGGTGGGTGCCGCAGCCGGGCGGGGTACAAGGGAAGTGCCAAGTAGCTACCCCGGACGCATGCAGGGACGAGGGATGAGCATTTGGTGTGCTTGCGTGTCTGCCTGGCCCAACAGGGCGCTGCAGCGGCACTTCGGACCGCACCAGGAGCAGCAGCAGGGGCAGGGCCGGGCGCGGATACCCAACCCCAGGGCGGCCGCGCCGCACCCGGACGCGCCACTGGGGCGAGGCGGCTTGTTCTATCACGACGATGTGCTCCAGGGCCTGTCTGAAGAGGCAGGTGCGTCGCGATGTGGCGAGCGTGTGCAGAGAGAGTGTGTGCTGTGCATTGCATTTGAAGCTCTGCGTCAAAGGCCTCGGGCACTATGCAGCACGAGGACGGTGCATTGCATCAGCCGAGCTTACCTCGCATCGCTGCCTCGCCTTTTCATGTCCTCGATGCGCCTTCAGAGCGCGAGGCTGCCGGCAGTAGCGAGGGAGAGGGCTCCGCCCGCAGTGTGGCCAGCTCGGCGGTGGCGGACGCCGGCGGGCGCTGGGAGAGCGGCGGCGGCAGCCGCTCGCCTGGTCGTCGTGCTGGGAGAAGCCCCGGAGATGCCGGCACGCGGGGCCGCGGCAGCGGCAGTGGCAGCGGGGAGGATACTGATGACGAAGCTGAAGCAGCGGCGCGCAGTGGGCGGGGAGCTGAGGACAGCGCGGAGGAGGAGCAGGCGGGCAGCGCTTCGGAGATATCGCTAGCCCAGCAGCCCGCCGCTGACGCTGCAGCTGTGGGGCCGCACGAACAGGTGCTTGAGGCCCCCGGGGACGAGGCTCGGGGCGCGGCGCCTGGGGCCGCTCCAAAGAAAACAGTGCGGCTGGCAGTGGCCGGTCACAGGCCGGCGCCTCGCCCACTGCCCAGCAAGCCCAAGGCCGTGCCGACGGGGCGGGCGGAGATGCACAAGGCGCTGAAGCAGGCGGAGCAGATGGTGGTGTTTGGCCAAACGCAGCACGACCGGAGCACGGTAAGGGCACATGCATTAATCAAAGATACACTTTTGTCCGGGCAGCCGCAGCTTCGCCCGTCGCCTTTGGGTGTCATGAAGCCACCCAGTACCCGCCAGTACCAGCCCCCGCAGTACGTACTTCCACACGCGGTTCCTTGCTCCTCCCTCCCTCCCTCCCTCCCAGGCGCTCTTTTACTCGCACCAGCTGCGGGCCGCGCTGGCGGACCTGGCCCGGCTGGAGCGGCGCGGGCGCAAGTCGGCGGCGGTGCACCGGCACGGCGTGCGACTGGACACGCGCGACGACGACGGCATCAAGCGCATCATCCGGGAGGACCGGCCGGAGCGGGTGAGGAGAGAGTGAGAGACCCGCCTCCGGGCCGCTGTCTTCCTGGCCCCGCTGTCCATGATTCGTTGCGGACTCCTTGCATTGCACCCTCCGTTCGGCACGCCACTGAACGTCGGCGGCCGGCAACCCACAGCGCGCGCGTGAGCGACACGGCCCACCTGCGGCCCCTCCCTGGCAGGCCCCCAGCCCCACCACGCTGCGGCGCTGGACGGACCCGGACAGCTTCTACACCGACCCGCCCAAGCGCACTCCCCGCTGGTTGGAGCACGTGCACCCCGACAAGACCAACCCCAGCAGGCAGGCGGACGCGGTGCCCTGGCGCCCCGCCTCGGCAAAGCCGCCGGCGCCACGCCACACCGCAGGAATGCAGTCAGTGGGTACGTGGCTGCGTGTGCACTGCAGAAGTGCCCGTACAGCCAGGCTTGCCGCATAACCGCTGCCGTTCTGCACACCGCTGGCACCGACACGGTGACGGCGCCTCGCCCGGCGTTGCCTCCCACGCAGGCGACTGGTCCGAGTACAAGTACGAATGGGACCTGGCGCAGGTCCGCTCCATGCAGGTGGACGACTACCTGTCCAGCCTCCGCAAGCGGCGCGAGTACCGCAGCGCGCTGGCGGGGCTGCAGGTGCGCGCGCGGTCTACTGGACTACTAGGCGCATGGACGACACGCATAGAGACTTCAATCGTTCTTGTCTTGATCCTGGTGCTTTTTTGCGATTGCAACCCACCGCAGGCACGGGTGCTGGCGCAGCTGCCGCCGGACGCGCGGGATTTCCCCAACCGCTACAGTCAGCAGCAGCAGCAGGCGGGGGGCCTGCAGCAGAGCTTCGTGAGCCAGGCACAGGGCGGCTAGTGCGGGCGCATCACGGCTGGCGCCCAGGCGGGCGTGCCTGGGGCAAGCTGCAGGGCGGGATCAGGAGGCTCAGGAGAGGAGTGTGTGAGCAAGGCTGCGCCTGGTGCGCATTGATGATGGGTGTGGCAGAACAGAACCTGTGGACCTGCGGCACCGATGGCTGGCATACTGGCGAAAGTTTGGGTGGTGACCGTGCGGGCCAGTCCTGTTACACTTGAATACACAATCTGCGGCCAAAAAATGGGGCGTGTTTTGCGCGAGCCACAACCTGGGCGATCGATTGGACGGAGGGAGCGTGACTGGGCTCGTCTAGGATGTGTCTACGGCCTGCTTCCAATGTGTGGCAGTTGCTGCCTGGATTCGCTCCACCCCGTACATGTCAGAAAGCATGAGTACCGTACGTGACGTGAGACCAAAGCAATTCGACTGCCTGGGCTGTAACCGCTAACCGTCACAACTCATTACAAGCAATGCTCCGAGCGCTACAACGGCACGGCTATCGTCCATCCACTCATCCAGTATCAAACAGGCCCTGCTCAATTCCAAACCGGGCCAGCTGCGGCATCGGGCTCGCTTGGCACCACTGCCGGTCGCGTGAGCTGTCCCAGCATTGCTGTGGCCTACGGTGCAGGGGGAGGGGAGTGGCATGATGCATCGCGATCCAACAACAGGAGAGAACAGCTCGCTTGCAGCGTGTCGTGCACACGTGGTGCCGTACACACATGACGGCCTCACCTTGCGCGCCGACGGAGAGCCATTTGATGATGCCAGCACGTCCGGTGGAAGCTGCGGACGGGACGGACCACGCTGAGCCGCTGAGGCCTAACAGCCATTCCGAAGCGGGCCTGCCGTGCCTATGCTACCGCTGCCTGCTGGCGGAGCTTCATTACCTCCCTCCCCACGCCTCATCTCTCCTACTAGGTGGGACAGTGAGCGAGCAACTGTCTCACCATGCTCCAATGGCAGGCACGCCGCCCAGCCCGGTGCTGACCCGACTCCCACTTACACCCTCTGTGCTGCTGATCTGGCTCTGTGGCCTGCTCCTCTAACCGCAACTGTCCCCGGCTGCTGCTGCTGCCTTTCCTTACTGCGGCGGCTCCTCCTCAACCTGCACTGCCTCCCGCCGCTCGTGCCCTCCGTCCTCGCCATCCTGCTGCTGGAGCTGCTGTCCCTGCCGCTTTTCAAACACATACACGTAGTTGTGGTTCTCCACCTCCACGGCGCTTTCCACCAGCCGCAGCGGCAGCGGCAGCGGCACGCCGCCAGCCGCGTCGCTGGCAGATGCGCTGGTGACGCTGTCAAACAGCCGTTGGCGACCCGATGGGCTCTCATAGCTGATGCAGATGTACCTGTTCGCCAGCCAACGTGTTCAGAATCAAGTCTATTGCTTTGCGGAGAGCATGCCCGAAAACGCAGCAGCACGATTTGTGCATGACCAGGGTGCCTGTCAGTAGAGTCTGCCGCACTTCTGTTGCCGCGCTTATCTCGGCCACAGGGCCACGGCAGTGGATACGACACGTGCACGCACCTGCCGCCCTCCACCAGGCACGTGGCCACCTCCGCAAGCAGCGCCCGCGCATTCGCCAGCGCCGCCTCGCCCAGCCGCTCCTCCTTGTCCGTGAGCTGCCGGCCCCAGCCCCGCAGCACCTCTAACTGGTCCCAGCCCGCCAACAGCGCGTCCAGGCAGCCCTTGTCAAGCACCACGTCAAAGCTGCACGTAGGGAAAACATGTTGTGCCGATGTGGCCGTGGCGTGGTGTGGGTAAATGCGTATAGGAATCATCGGCTCGCTGGTCGCTGGCGGTGCTGTCCAGTCGGGCAGTGGGGTGTCAACCGGTTGCATGTAATATGGCTGGCCCAGGACTGGTTGTATGGAGTCCATGTACCAACGCCGCAACCGCAAGACTCACCAAGTACGGAACGCCAGGCGCCGTGCGTCCATCACCATCCAGTCGGTACGCCCCCAGGGCCCGAGCGTGGAGCCCACCAGCTCAAAGAGCTGTTTGCGTAACGTGGGGATTCGAGAGCGGTGCAATCAGTACAAGGCACGAGACGGCGCGACACCCACGCTATGCCCCCCGCTTTTCCTACATCCCTGCAATCCCCCTGTTCAACCGGACAGTGGGGACAGTCAGCACGCCCTTTGACCCCGCTGACGCTACCCCGCCCCCCCCACCCACACACACACATACACACACCACAAGCTGGCCCTCCCCTCTCCCACCGTTGTGCTGTAGTCCACGCCCAGCAGCTGCAGCTGCGGATGTGCATGGCACACTGCGTTTGCAAACAGAGCGTTGCCGCAGCCAATGTCGAGTCCAAGTCTCGCGCTCGCAATGTGTTTGGCGATGATGGGCGCGCACGCCTCGTAGGTGCAGAGCCAGTCAAACGTCTTAGTTTCATCGACGTCGTTGGTTAACGTTTCTTGTATTCGTTGCTTGTATCGCTCGTCCCAGTACGCGGCCTTCTCAAAGTTCCAAATTCGGTCTCTGTCGGCCATTTTGCTTTACCGTCATTATCATCTAGATATTTCGGTCTTCACGTTGCTTTGTAACTTTAAAAATGTAGGGCTCGTGCATTTTGCTGCCCAATTGCGGGTTTGAATTGCTGACATGCACATGACATGCCGACATGGTCCCTGACCGGACATTCAGTCGGACGTGCTCCCCTGTTATAAGTCAGCAATCCTGACACCTCAAGCACATAATGCGCGTGAACAAGGTGACAGTACCTTGAGATTTCAGTGCGTGACAACGGGGGCTGAATTGGGAGCCTCCGCTGCCAGGCACCATCCCCCGCCGTTCCGGACCCCTGGGCGGCGGGACCTGCGCCGCATACCCCTAGCTGCCCCCGCTGCATCTGAGGGCGGCCGCAGGATGCGCACACATAGCTGGGCCGTGTATCTGTGCGGCGGACATTGGGCTTGCTAGCGGTTCCCACCTACAAGCAAGGAGCTGATCTGTGTCTGGGCCGCGGAAAGAGACAGCATTCAATGATGGTACCAACCTGGGGGAGGGCGGTTTCACCTGAGCCATGAATCCGTTGTGGCCCCCCTCAAAGTGGCCGATTTCTTGTAATCTCGCAAGTCGCCCGGTTTCACTTTGCATACCGGTACACCAGCATCACTGACGTCGCTAGCGAGCGTAGCGAGCTACATGGCCCCGAATGACGTTCACTGCGATGTGATGGCACCAACACCTCAGGCGTGGCCGCGTCTGGCAATGCTGCTGATGCCCATGCCGCTTCGGCGCTTCCCAGGCCGTGCGGCTGCCGGCGCGGCTGCGGCTGCCGCCGTAGTGGCTGCTGGTGCAGGTGCGGCTGCGGCGCGGAGCCGTCACGAAGGTGCGTATGGAACTATGGACATTACAATGGCCGTATCGTACAGTACACGTTTCACTGCCCCCACCCGTAAGCTTCAGGCAGTCCTTATCCGCCACTGCTTGCTCGCACCGCCAGTCTCTCGAGCGTCTTCAGCATTCATTCTACCGAACCAGCCTAAGGCATCCAATGCACCATATGCAAGCGCTTGGCAGCCACAGATTAATTCACGCCGGTATGCTCACAACACAGCGAGCAACCACAGCTACTGGTGTGTTGGTGGAACTCAACACGATGAACACCCTGTTCATCCAACCACATGACGAACGCATGAACCTAATACGGTATCCTCCCAGTGCCATACAAGTCCCTACCAGGAAGTACATCGGCTTATGATTGCGAGGTTACAAGAAGGGGACAGTGTAAACACCATCACGGCTACGAGGGAAGCCACCATTCCGAGGAACGCCGCTTGGCTGCCAACCCAACTCACAGCTGCGTAGGCGCGTCGAAGCTAAGCCGCAGCCCGCCAAAGCCACACCAAACAGCAGCATCACAAAGCACGCGGCTCATAAGGCACCGCAAAGTCTTCCACCAAGCCCGAAGGCGCAACACAGGGCAGCGCCCCAAACAGCAAGCAAACTGGTGTGCCTGTGGCACGATCTGGTCCCAGCCCGAAGGCTCAACACGGGGCAGCGCCCCAAACTGCAGGTCTGTGTGCCTGGGGCACGGTCTGGGCCTAGCCCTAGACACTACTAAACGACGGCGCAGGCGGGGGATGCCCAGCAGCCGCCCACTGCATCTTGGGTTCGGGTGGGAGGATGTCCGAAGATCTTTTTGCGGCTGACCGTACGTGTCTGCACGAGATGTTGAATAGCGAGATTACCCTTGATGAGGTAACACGCGCACTAGCAAGGCTGCCCAACGGCAAGGCAGCTGGCTTAGAGAAGGTACCGTCTGAGTGCTACAAGTACGCGGTAAAACCGGGCGACCCCACCACTGAACCGCCGACACCGGCACTCAATAGAGTTGCACCGCTGGTGCACGTGTTGTTTAATAAAATCTGGAGCGAAGGGGATTATCCTGAGCAATTTACTACAACTGTTTTGACACCAATTTACAAGCGGAAAGGTGACGTGCAGGCGCCTGGTAATTACCGGGGCATTGCAGTAGGGGGCGCCCTCGCAAAGTGCTATGCATCGATCCTTCTAGAGAGGCTGGCGAATGCCGGGGAGGAGTTTGAGTGGAGGCACACGGCTCAGGCCGGATTCAGGAGGAAGTACGGCACAACGCACCATCTTTTTGTCCTAAGGCATCTCATCAACAAGCACACGCGTGCTGGCGCCACCACCCCCCTCATTGTCGTACAAATTGATTTTGAAAAGGCTTTCGACAAGGTCCCACGACCATTAATTTGGATGAGACTGGAGGAACGCGGGGTAACGGGTGAGATGTTGGCGGCTTTGAAAACAGCGTACGAGAGAGTGATGATGGTAGTGAAGGCCGGGGGTAAGCACAGTGCCCCTTTCGCAACCACGCAAGGGGTCAAGCAGGGCTGCCCGCTTAGCACAGAGCTTTTCGGCCTCTTTATAGAAACCTTAGCAGAGTACATTGATTCGGAAGATGCGGACGAAGCCACAGGTGCACCTGAGATGAATGGCAAAAAGGTGTCACTGCTGATGTACGCGGATGATGTTTCCCTGCTGGCCACCACCCCTGAGCGGATGCGCCACTTGCTATCATTAGTAGACACGTTCTGCCTAGCTTTTGGCATGAAGGCAAACGTTACCAAGTGTGAGAGGCTGGTGTTTGCAGCCAACGAAGTAACGGCCAGCACTGTGTGCAGCGGATGCCAGGGTTTAAAGCTAGCAGGGCAGCCCATCCCTGCGGTGGACAAGGCGCGCTATCTTGGACTAGTGTACGGTCCGGGTAGGGCCTTCGTCAGCTGCAGGGAGACACTCTGCGAGTCAGCAAGGAGAGCCATGTGTGGGCTTAACACTAGATTGAACCGTTTACGCATTTTCGCACCAGATATTCGCATGAGGTGTTTCGACGTGCAAATCCGATCCATCCTTGCCTACGGATGTGAGGTATGGGGTCCCGACGTGCTAGTAGAGATGCTAGACGGAGGACCGCCACCCAGGAGGAATGACAGGAACAACCTAGCACAGGGCGCATTTGAGGCATGTTTGCGTGACGAGGCCGTAAAGCTGCAGGTCCAATACATGCGACAGACAGTGGGAGCAGCCAAACCGTCACACCGTCTCCTGTTTGCGGAGCTGGCCCAACTGCCGCTGCACTTTTTCATAGCCAAACAATGTTTGGGTTTTTACAATAGGATTTCCGCGCAAAACAGAAGTCTGGCTTTTGATGCACTAGTCGACGAGGCACGGGAGGCATGGGCGAATCCAATGGGAGACGGGTGGTGCGCGCGGCTGTTCCGTTTTGTGGCGGCACAGGGTGTCGACGCGTGGCATTGGCCAGGCACACACGAGTCCAGAGAGGAGTGGAGGGCAAGCACGGTCCTACCCGATGGACCTATCTTATCTACCTTCAGGGGCCATTTGACGAGGGCGTGGGAGCACGAGAGGCTGGTAGCGGACCCGCACGCATTCCCTTCAGACGGCAAGCAACCCGGCATACACATGTGCAAACACAAGCATTGGATGGGGCTAAGCGCACTAGGGTCCGCGCCGCCGACCCTGCACGAGCACAGTAGAGCATTCATACCGGTTGCACAGCATAAGCTTTTGATGAGATTCCGTTTATGTTGCTGGCCAATCACCGCGAACCGTGCCTGGGAGAGGCCTAGGGAGGAGAGGACGTGCCCACTGTGTACGGCCAATGAGGTGGAGGATGAGCACCACGTCCTGATGCAATGTGCTGCCTACACCGAGTTACGAGCGTGCAGTGGCCTAGACTTTAGCCTAAACATGCGCGAAGTGATGCTGAAATCTGAGCCTGTCAAGTTAGCTGCATTACTCAGCTCCATCTGGGAGCATAGAAGTAGGGAAGTCCCCCTTGCAAGGGGAGAACAATAAATAGGACAATCATGCACTGGCGTTATAAGGGTCACCCCGGCCCGGGCCTCCGGTTTACACGCAGCAGGAAGGCACGCAAGAACGTGCGCACCACTCTGTAACCACACACACACTAGCCCGAAGGCTCATCACGGGGCAGCGCCCCGAACAAGCAGGCAACACCGGCAACCAACGCACACCGACACGCAGCCCACAGACATCCCTTCACCATACACACCAACGGAGCGTCCTCAATCTGGCTGAGGCCCTTTGCTCCTAAGCGATGCATGCGGCCGAGAAGGAGGCCGACGCAGGCCGACATGCGGCCAGCTAGCACACCGACAACGCAGAAGCGTCCTCAATCTGGCTGAGACCCTGTGCTCCTGTACGACGCCGGCTCTTGAGAAGGCGGAGGCCCAGAAAAGCGAGGCCAGCAGCGCGCCATGGAACTTGCGCCTGCGGGCGCCGAGCCCCGGGCAGCCACGAGGACCACCCAGGACCGACGCGGAAAACGAAAACCAACGAGCCAAAACAACCCGCGAACCAGCCGCCCCGCGCGACCGGCCGCCCCGAAACTTCGATGCCAGGTCTGGTCTCAATGAGAGTAACGACATGCAGTCGATGATGAGGTGTGGTAATCAGGTTAAGATAGCAAACTGCCTACGTGAAATCTGGGCCAGACGGGCAACGCAGATGGTTGAGTTGGGCACGACTAGTGCTACTTTTGCTCAAGATGACGGTACAAGCCGAGACGATGGGCCTTTGCGGCTCGCTTAGTCTCGTTACAGGGCTGAGGGAATTCACACTTCCAACCTGTAACATCAAGTCAAGTCAAGTCAAGGTCTGGGCGCCGAGCGCCTGTCTGATTCCCACCCCGTCTGAACCAATGCCGCATCCAAAGAGCCCGTAACAGGCTACACAAAGTTGGTAACGAAAGCCAAGGTCGACAACTAAAATGTTGTGCGCCCCCACGCGAGCTAAGGCTCGCGGGCTAGGGGTTGAACCCTAGAGGCTTTTATGTGTTATATGGGGTATACACTTATGGCATACCAGGGGCGGGGGCGCCCATGCCCCCACGGAAATACTGTGCAGAAGCCGAACACGCATACAGCAGCCCACAACAAAATGCAAGGCATAAATCTTGTAGACACGAGTCAGGGCCAGCCGCGCCTCGCACACGCAGGCTAACAACAGCAGTTCTCATGCATGCCATAGGTTTGTCAGGCCGTTGCGCACTAGTGGCGGTAAACACCTGGCATTGCACGCATCCGAGCGCAACGCCTTACGCTTGCCCCATCCCAGCACAGACCACTTTCTTCACACTCATGCCGCAAACCCTCCATCCTGCAGTCAACCTGGCCTCACAACGGCCCCCCCAACCCCCGCAAACTCACCATTTCCAACCTATATTTCCACCTTAATGCATAATAATTGTGTTGTCGTGTCAGTCCTCTGACGGGCCCCCTGGTCTTCTTAGCAATGGGCTTGGAGTAGTTGACCCCAAGGATTTGACGCTGGGGTGCTATCTCAGCCCTGGGCCCTTTCTGGCTAACCATGTGCGCTCTCTAAACTGATTGAACAGTCGACGCACACCGCGTGTGCTTGCATCTTGAGTTAAAAGGCCAACACAAAACTCGCTTCCTGGCTCCTGCCCGGCCGCGGCTTCACGCGTGCCCCCGAAGTCGCTTGGCCGGGATGACAATGCGGTAGCCAACCGAGTCCGGCCGCGTCAGCACCACCTCTTCATCGCTGTCGCCCCTCCTGCCCTTACCGATGCGTCTCCCATCGCTCGTGGTTCCGGTGAGGGTCATGATGGTGGTGGTGGTGGTGGTGGTGCTGCTGCTGCCGCCGCCGCTGCTGCTTCCAGAGCTGCGATCCGGCGAGGCCACGTCCGCCGAGTAGTAGTCATTGCCGTCCACGATGCTCATACCGCCGTACCTGTAGCCCCAAAAAGCACAGGCACCAATGCGCGGAGCCAGTCAGAAGCTTAGCATCACGTGTGTCCCACAGCACCCTGACAGCAGCGCCGTCGGCCCAGGCGTTTGTAACACCTAAAACATTTGGGGCACCTGCAAGCTACCCACCAGTCGAGCACATGCACCTCCGACACGTGGAGCTCGTAGCTGCAGCGGGCCAGGGAGGGAAGCAAAGAGGCTGTTGGATCGAGCTATTACCCATCCGGGCAAACGCATGAACACACGCGATACATTTGCACATGCATTGAGCCCTTGCACCATTCGTGAAAACAACGCGCCACTCACAAGTCAAACTGGTGTCCGGTTGGCCAGTCCGCCATCGCCGGGTGCCGCGCAAACATGGCTGTCTGCGCTAACGACCGGTCCTGCTCCGGCACCAGCAGCACCCGGCCGACAAGGGTGGCGCGGGCGCAGGCGGGATCCTCCGGGTCCAGCGCACCGCACGGCCTGCTGCTGATGCCGTTTCTGTCGCGGGCTCCCGTGCTGCCGCTTGTGCTACTAGAATCGGTGACCACTCCCACAGATTCAACGCCGCGAACAGCCCGGGTGCTGCTGCCGCTATTTGCGCTGCGCCGCTGCACCTCACTGATAGTGAACGTACACCGAGGGTGGCTCTGCAAGCGGACCCATGACGCAGGGGGGAGGCAAAGTTGGGCCGCCAGGGGGAGGAACCAAGCAATGCATGCACTCCCCTCCTGCGCAAACAGGACTTGGGCAGTGTTTGGTAATCGGATGCATTCTACCCATCCGTCGATGCTGCCACCATTCGTTGACCGGCCTAGTAAAAAGGACAAGTACGGCCAGCTCGTACGGCCAGCTGTACCCGGCGGGTGCCCCGCGGCTGCTGGTGGCTTCCCAGCTCCCGTCAAACCCACCCACTCACCAGGGCGTTTTGCGTCAGCTCATCCATGGGCGTCAGGTAGAAGAAAATGCGCCCCGTGGCGTGGTCTCGCGAGCCGTCGCTGTGCGACACCACTCCCCTGACAGGAAAAAGAGGGCCCGCACGCGCGCGTGTCAGGACGACGGCCACCGCGAGGGCCAAAACCAGGGCAAAAATGTCAATGTCCGGCAGCCCCAGAAACCCGACGATGAAGCAGTTGGGTGCCACGAATTGCAGCAATACGGTCGGTCTCGCGCGCGCGCACTTATGGTCGGTCCCTCGCGCACGCACTCACCCGACTGCCTCTCCTGACTGCGCATCCACCGTCGAAAGCACTCCCCAAGTTGTTTCGTGGGCAAGCCATCGGGCCATCTTTGCGCGCTCCTCGTAGGGCGGTCTGCGGTCGCGCAAAACACAAACGTTAGCGAAGCTAGAAACGTTTCAGCTGCATCTGGCTGCGGGCAGAGCGGGGTCGGGTTAGGGCCGTGCGGCCAACCCTTTTGGGCGACTCGACTTTTTTTGGTCCTCACCGTGGGAACGAGAGTCCCGCGGCTGCTTCCTCCGCAGCGTTCGGTGTGCCACGACCAGTTAGCCATTTCCAGAAGCTGTCAGGCCGCGCGTCGACAAAAATCGAGGGCGCGACGAGCAGAAGTGCTGCCAACGTCAGGGCGGTCCTCGCGCGGGACAGCGATGTTGCCTGTCCCGACATCTCTGGGTTTATAACATCCGATGTATGCACGCTCAAAGTATGCCAGGAAGTTTGGAAGTAATTTTGGAAATGGAAGGTTGTTTGGGATGGGCCCAAAAGAAAGCCTTCAACTCTGCCACTGCCTGTGTAAAATCAATGTAACTTTCACAACGTTTCTACTAAAGCCGACCTTGACACGTAACCGCCAGGTTTGCGCCTAGTTCTTTTCACAGGGCTGCTGGCGCCCCACAGAAAATTCTCTGCATTCCTATATCAAAACGTTTAACAATGGGACCGAGAAACCTATGATAGGGCGCTGAATTCTGGGCCGATAGCCAGCCGACTGCGTTCTGCGACAGCTTGGCCCCTTTCACCGCCTGATAAGGACCATACTCGCAAACAGGCTACACAGATTGCAGTTCCATGCGGACAATAGGGAGGGGAGCAGGTTGCCTGGGGCAATGCACTGCCCCGGTAGCGCGGCAGCCGACGGTTCTGGCCGGCCACGCGCTGGCTGCCGGGGCGCCGCGGCAACAGCATGGCCAATGTGGAAGAGTGCAAGACTCAGTGGCATGCCGCGCCACCGCTGCAGCGCCAGCGCGGAAAGAGGCGGGAACTACCGGGAGCCCGCTGGCCACGTTGTCTCAGGAGGACTACGGAGCTAGCGCCATCCAGGCAAGAGCCCTCGCGTCCGGGGCGAACCTTCCCGTCTCACGGCAGTTGTAGGCGATGCTTCCGCCAGAGTCGTGAAGCTGTATGACGATATGGCGGCTTTGGCCTCCAGGTGACACGACCCCCGCCTCCTGCATGACGCGACCGCGCAGCGCCAGCCGCTGGCCTGCCTCCCCCGCATGACGCAGAGCACAAACCTGCATCACGCACGCAACCCGCGCCAGCGCCCAGCTCATAAACCAGTACTCTCACCGACACTGCCCGCACTCGCCGCCCTCTCTGCGCTCCCCTGTGTGCCCTTTCCCTGCCCCTCGTCTCCCCCCTCCCTACGCGGCCAGGTGCTGGAGGGGCTGGAGCCGGTGCGCAAGCGGCCGGGCATGTACATCGGCGGCACCGGGTCGGAGGGGCTGCACCACCTGGTGTGGGAGGTGGTGGACAACTCGGTGGACGAGGTGCAGGCGGGGCACGCCTCGGCCGTGGAGGTGGACGTGGACCTCAGCAGCGGTGAGGAGCGCGGTCGGGGAGTGCGTGGGTGGAGGGGCGGCGGGAGCGGGGCACGGAGGTTCGGTGAAGAAGGCCCGCGGAGCCGCGTGCATGGGCCAGCAAAGGATGTGTTCGGTGCAGGATTGTTGCCGGGTTGTGCTCAAAAGTCAAAACGCACTCGGCACCGTCACGCCGCCGCAGGCTGGGTGACTGTGGTGGACAACGGCCGCGGCATCCCGGTGGACGTGCACCCCGTCACCGGCAAGTCGGCGCTGGAGACGGTGCTGACGGTGCTGCACGCCGGCGGCAAGTTCGGAGGCGAGAACAGCGGGTACAAGGTGCGTGCGCGGCCAGCACCGGCATGGCAGCATGTTGGCGGTTGGGGAGTTGGGGGCGCCAGCCTTGGTCGGGCCGGGGCTTGGCCGGGAGCCGCGGCGGCTGACGCCGAGGCGGCCCAGCCCAGTGTCCTGTCGCTGCGCTGCCTGTGGCGACTCCTGCACCGGCTTCGCCGACAGCGCGTGTCCACTGGCCTCCTGTGTCGTGCAGGTCAGCGGCGGCCTGCACGGCGTGGGCATCAGCGTGGTCAACGCGCTGAGCTCGGAGCTGGAGGTGACGGTGTGGCGCGCGGGCACCCGCTACAGCCAGCGCTACAGCCGGGGTGCCCCTGTGGAGGACATGCGGGTGGAGCAGCTGCAGCCCGGCAGCGAGGACGCGGCGCGGAGCGGCACCCAGGTACGGGTGTGTTTTGGGGGGGTGGGCGTGGGGTCCGGGCGGGGAGAAGTGGGGTGGGGGCTGGCGGGCTAATACGATACGATAAGAGCTTCGAAGACCCTGAAGATGCGATACCTGAGTTTTCGGGTCCCTAGGGGAAGAGCGGAGGGCCTACAGTGCGCTGTGGGCGACACGAACGGGCTGCGGCCAGCGGCTGGTCAGGCTCAGCCAGTCGCGGCCTGGCCGCACGTGGGCACGGCGCCGCCGCAGCACCAAGCACGCCCCGCGCCCGGCACTGACTCCTCACCCACTGACTCCTCACCACCGCCACCCGCTGTGGGCGTTGTGGCCTGCAGGTGCGCTTCCTGTACGACTCGGGCATCTTCGCCAAGGACGTGTCCTACAGCCCCGACGTCATCGCCACGCGGCTGCACGAGTTGGCCTTCCTCAACGCCCGCGCCACCATCCGCTTCCGCGCGCTGCGCCGCGGCAAGGTCGTGCGCGGCACCAGCCGCTACCTGGCCGCGGCGGCCAGCCGCCGCGCCGCCGCCGCGGCAGCGGCGGCGAGCGGCGAGGACGGCGCCGAGGGCAGCGGCAGCAGCGACGGCGACGGCGAGTTGGGGGCCGGCGAGGTCGCCTCCACGTCCGCGCCCGCGCCGCCCCCAGCGGCTGGCAAGCGCGGCGGCAAGAAGCCGAAGGCCGGGGCTACGGCGGGCGGCGGCGCGGCGGCGGCGGCGGGGGCGGCCGCCGCCGCCCAGCCACAGTACGGCGTTATCCGCGAGGACGGGCAGTGGCAGCTGTTCCAGTACAGCGGCGGGCTGCGCGAGTTCGTGGGCTGCCTGCAGGCGGCGTACGCGCCGCTGCACGAGGCGGTCATGGTGTCGCGGTCGGACGGCGCCAGCGGCGTGGTGGTGGAGGCGGCGCTGCAGTGGGCGGCGGACTCGTTCAAGGAGGAGGTGAGGCGCGGGCCGGGAGCGATGCGGTATTCACATTTGGAATGGGGTTCTGGCTTAAAAGATACTGTCGGCTACCTTGGGCTGACGGGTGTGCACACGCATGCGGGCGCAAAGTGATGACACCAAAGTCTTGGCAACCCGCGCAAGCCGCCCACCGCCTGATCTCCCGCGTGCCGCGCAGGTCCGCGGCTTCGCCAACTCCATCCACACAGTGGACGGCGGCACGCACATGGAGGGGCTGCGGGCGGGGCTCACGCGGGCGGTCACGCAGCTGGGCCGCAAGGCCAAGCAGATCAAGGTGCGGTAGCGGCTGCGGCTTGAGGCGGGTGGGGGTTGCAAAGATATGAGAAAGCGGTGGCTGGTGGGGGTGGGTGTGGGGCGGGTGTGGGGTAAACCAGCACCTTGCGTTGTGCTTGTCATGCTGCGCCTGCGAGATTTGCGCTGAGAGCTGCTACAACTAGGGGATGGCTGCTGCTGCCGCCGGTGACCACTGCTTTCCCGGACTGCAGGATTCGGACCCGCCGCTGTCCGGCGAGCATGTGCGCGAGGGGCTGGGCGCGGTGGTGAGCGTCAAGGTGCCTAACCCCGAGTTCGAGGGGCAGACCAAGACGCGGCTGGGCAACCCCGAGGTCCGCAAGATCGTGGAGAACGCCGTGTACGAGGTGGGGGCCGGGGTGGGGTGGGCAGGGGCGGGGCGGGGCGGGGCGGGGCGGGGGGGGAGGGCGCGCTTGCGGGGCAGGAGTGGACGAGCCCGGGCGGAAATGTGCTTGGGCGGCACCAATGCGTGAAACGATGGGGGTTGGCCTGGAGCGACGCAACCTCAAGGGGACCCGGTGCCTCACCGTGTGTGCCGCCACTTGCACACGCCCAACTTGCACACAGGCCGTGGGCGAGTGGCTGGAGGCGCACCCCACCGCGCTGGCGGCGCTGTGCGGCAAGGCGCTCACCTCGGCCCGCGCCGCCGAGGCCGCCCGCAAGGCGCGCGAGCTGGTGCGGCGCAAGACGTCGCTCATGACGCGCTCCACGCTGCCGGGCAAGCTGGCGGACTGCACCAGTGAGTGGTGTGTGACCGGCTGGTGGCATTGGGGGCTGTGCCGAAAGGGAGAGGGACCGAGGCCGGGGCGCCGGCGGGAGAGCCTGGCGCTGGCGATGATGCATGGGTGTTGATCTGGGTTGGAGCGAGAGTGCAGGTAACCGGGATCGCGACGTGGCGGGCTGCGCGGGCATGGAGGTGTGCAACCCTGGGTTAGCCACGGCCTCTGAATTCTACCACGGCTTCTTAACTTGCAACCCCACCCCACCCCACCCACCAGGCACCAACCGGGAGGAGACGGAGATCTACATCGTGGAGGGCGACAGCGCGGGCGGCAGCGCCAAGCAGGCACGAGACCGGCGCTTCCAGGTGGGCGCGCGCACAGTCCCTCGGCGGTTTTTACCTTGTGCTCTCTCATACACACGACGTGCCTCAGTGGGCCCGGGTCCTGTTGCCACCGCTGCCTCTCTCAATCACCGCCACCCCGCCCCGTCGTTGCCTCCGCCTCCGCCTCCGTCTCCATAGGCCATCCTGCCGCTCAAGGGCAAAATCCTGAACGTGGAGCGGCTCACGGACGCCAACGAGGTGGGGCCGGCGTTTCGGGGCTTGAACGGGGGGGGGGGGGGTACTGTGAACCAATACCGTAAGGAAACTTCAGCGCTGCATGGGGAAATGGGGAGGGGTGGCGTGGAGGTTTGGTGCTGGCGGTGGCCACTGGCGTGCGTTAGCCGGGCGGCCCCTGGAGCGCGAGGCTTCGGTGCCAGCTGCCGCTCACGCGACCCTGAAGAAAATCGCAATGCACATTGTAAAAATCAATGCGAGCAGGACTTAATATATAAGAACACGGAGATATCCAACCTCATCGTCGCGCTTGGGCTGGGCACGGAGCGCAGCGCCGGGCTGGCGTCGGCGGGCGGCGCGGCGGCGGCCGCCGCGGCAGCGGCAGAGCAAGGCCCCGAGGAGGCGAGCAAGGCGCTCGCGCAGCTCAGGTGTGTGCCCAGGAGTGTGCATGAGGGGCGAATGCCATGACGGGCGTCGGCTCAACAGGACAGCGGAGAGTCCCGAAGTGTCAGGTGCCAGGCGTCACCCAAGCTGCATCCATCGCCTGCCGCGCCGCAGGTACGGCAAGATCGTGGTGCTGACGGACGCGGATGTGGACGGCGCGCACATCCGCACGCTGCTCCTGACCTTCCTGTTCCGGTGGGTGCGGGGTCGCCGCCGCGTTTTTGTGGGGACTCCGCCGCCCTGCCTTGTGGTTCGCCTTGCCGCCCGTCCATTGCTGGACCGTGGACTGAGGCAGTAACACGCCTTCCCATTTAGCCCCCCCTCACCGGCCGCCCCCGCCGCCCCCCCTTGGGCATGTATCCACTGAAAACCCACCCTGTCATCATCATCTCGTCTTCATGCATGGAACCCCTCCCGTGAAACCAACCGGCAGGCACCGGCCCCAGCTGTTCGCTGCGGGGCGCGTGTACGTGGCCGTGCCGCCGCTGTTCAAGGTGGAGCGCGGCAAGAACGTGTGGTGGGCGCACAGCGACGCCGAGCTGGCGGCGCTGGTGGCGGCGCAGCGGCTGGCGCCCGGCGGCTACACGGTGCAGCGGTTCAAGGGCCTGGGCGAGATGATGCCGCAGCAGCTGTGGGACACCACACTCAACCCCGAGTCCAGGTGAGAGCGGGCGGTGTGTGGGAGGCGACAGAACAACAGAATGAGGACGGGCACAGGATGGGCGGCAGGGAGCTGTATGAGAGGCAGAGGCATGTGGAATGGTGGGCATATGTATGGTAGATGTCTGTGTGGCTTGACACTTGCTCGTTGGCCACCGCTTGACCACCACACCCCTGCGTGCTGTGCTCGCTCCCGGTGCGCGCGCAGGCTGCTGCGGCGGCTGACGGTGCGGGACGTGTCGGAGGCGGACGCCATGCTGACCATGCTCATGGGCAGCAAGGTTGAGCCGCGCAAGGCGCTCATCGACGCCTACAGCCGCCGCCTGTCGCTGGACGCGCTGGACGTCTAGGCGGATATGCACTGGTCTGGTGGGCCTGGTGGCCTGGCTGGTAGTCACGGAAGGGGTGCATTGGAGGAAGGCGAAGCGCGGTTGGGATTCATCGAGTGCGGTGCTGAGGTGGACCCAGCAGCTTGTACCGGTAGTTGTTAGCCCCCTCGCGCGGGCATGACGCGCGGGCATGTAATCGGAAACGTGTCAGGGCGAGTTCCCGCTGTTGAATTATTCTCCGACCAGGCGTCTGCCACGTCCCATCACAACGCTGTACGTCCGCACGTTGGACACCACCGCCTGCGGGCGAACGACAGCCGGCTGTCACGTGCAGTCGCCGTACCCGCCAGCCGCGGCCACTAGGGCTGCCAGCAGGCAGGGAAGCACCCCGTCACCCCGTGTCACTGCTGCAGTGCAGCCGCTGCTCTGCGACCCCTGCCGACCAGCAGAACTTCGGTCTTCACCACGTTCTTTGGCCTTCGTGTGAGGTATGGAATGCAGGCACTTGGCCAGCGGCGGTTCGCAAACGTCCTTACACCAGTGCCGGCAACCCCGACACCGTTCTTACGGGCCCACCGTTGCTAACGAGCACATTAAATCTTGCAGACTTCCATAGCTGACTCGCAACATTGATGAATCAAATTTGCAGTCCAGTTGATCACCAGCCAGCTTACCCGCACACCTGCCGTGCCCGTGCCCGTGCCTGTGCCCGTGCCGTGCCCGGCACCGAGCAACTGGCTCAATGCATGCCGCGGGTTCAATGCATATCACGCGCTGATGTGATGCTGATGCCCCGTACCGGATCGGCGCCTACCTAACAGCCATCTGGCACTGCCCGCAAGAAGCGTCAGGCGACCCTTATCCTCCAGCTCTGTCACATGCAGGCCAGCTCTGTCACATGCAGTGACAGGCGACGGACTGCATGCCGCACCATCTCGTGCCCGACCCCCCCCCACACACACACACAGTAGATCACCCGCGCAACGAAACGTGCACAGGCATAACATGATATGGCACTGCACGCCACCGCGTCACTAGTGGGTGGTGCGGCCCGTCTTGAGCGCCCCCGCCGCGCGCGCCTCATGCAGCGCTTTATAGATGGCAGCCTCCACATCGCCCTGGTCCCAGTTCTGGTAGAACAGCCGGATGGGGCGGCCCTCGTGGTTGACAAGGATTTTCTGCAGGGCGAAGGAAGGCAGGAGTACAACGGGCAGGAACAGAGGGCGTGTGTTGCGAGTGAGCGTTGGCATGTATGTGCTTGCTCCGCTCGCCACAAATAAGTCCCGCACCGGCCCCGCCCACGCGACGCACGCGACCGTGCACCAGTCCAGAGACCATCGCGTCCACTGATGCTCATTGCACACGGGCGCGCCCTCTCACCTGGAAGTTCCAGATGAGGTCCTTGCCGGTGCCGGTGCCGCCGCCGCCGCCCTCCGACGCAGGCAGCTCGCGCTTGAGGAACTGGTAGACGGGGTGGGTGTGCGCCCCGTTCACGTCGATCTTGCTGCGGGGGCGGACGGCGCACAGGGAAGATGGTTTCCTCCGGCGGCACACGAACTCCCACGCAACAGCTGACAGCAGTGCACAACCTCCTGTGACCGCACGAGTGTACAGTGATCCCAACGCAGTGATCCCGTCGCGCTGCGCCCCACCCACCTGAACATGGGGAAGTCCACGTGGTACTTGGTGGAGCAGAAGCTCTTGATCTCCTTCTCGTCACCGGGCTCTGCGAAGGTCGCAAGCACACACATACGGTAAGCGCGTCAGTGCACTGCGATACGATAAGCTGGACTGGCGTGCACTCTCGGCGCGACGCGTCCCTGGCACGTGTTTGTGTAGCCTCACCCCCCGACCACCGGCACGAAAGCTCACCTTGCTTGCCAAACTGTAGATGTGCCCGGAAGAAGATGCGTCGCCGGGTAACATGCAGCGCAGCGCCATACAAGCACGGTCAGTAAGCCGCACAAGCAGTGAGCGCCCGGCATGATCCCCTCCCTTACACAGGCAGCCCGGTACAGGGCAGGCCCGGCACGGCCTGCCCACCACCCGCTGCGCACCTGGTTGCAGGGGAAGCCCAGGATCTCCAGACCGTGGTCGCGGTACTTGTTGTACGTCTTGGTCAGGCCTGTGTGCGTGCCGTAAGTGTACGACGTCGCATTGGGCTTGGCGTTCGCTGACGCAATGTCTGCCTTGCTCAGGGCCCAGGCTTGCGGGGTCCCGATGCGCAGGGTTGCGCCTCCCATCCCTGCCACCACAGCCCCGAAGGAGCGTACCGCGCCCTCCCCTCCCCTCGTCGTGCGCTCACCCTTGTAGTTCTCGTCCGTGTAGCCGCACGCCGACGCCACGTTCACCACCAGCGTCACCTTGCCCGCGTACTCGCTCAGCGGGCGGCTCTTGCCGTCAATGTCCAGTGCCTCCTGCTCGGGGGCGCAGGCGGAAGGCGGCCAGGCAGCGCGCGTGGGACGTGAAGTACGAAAAAGGTGGACCCGTCCACGAGGCATTCGCAGCCGACATGGAATTGTAAGCGCGTCATTTTTCTAGGACTGTGACTGTACAGGCGGGCTCCATCCAACGCGTTCTTGCTCCGGCGCACAGCCTGCAGGACCGCCCCCAACACTGCACGGCTCACCATCGCGTACAGGCCCTTAGCGTGCGGGTTGACCAGGGGCGCCGAGTCGGGATGGTGCACCGGCGCAATCACCGGCGAAATGACGGGTGCAATCACCGGCGCGATCACCGGCACCTGGGGCGCGGGGTGAAGTCGGGGTGAAACAGCACGTCAGGTGTCATCACCACACACGCACGTCGGACATGCACCCCACAATCCGTGTACACGCCGCTCAGTAGCCCACACGCCCCGAAGCTGCCTTACCCCGGCACCTCCCTCCCTGATCCCGACCCCGACCACGCCTCCAACGCGCGCCGCCCCAGCCACCTTGTCCTCAGGCGCCTTCACGGGCGCTCGTTGCGCGTGGCTGTCCGGCTCGACCCGCTCCACGTTCGGCTGCGGCTCCCGCACAGGCGCCTTGATGGCATGCGCGTCCGGCTCGATCTTTGCCACGCGCGGCCCGGGCTCCTTCACCGGGGCGGTCGTGCCGTGGGCGTCGGGCTCAATCTTAGCGATGCGCGGGTCCGGCTCCTTCACGCCGCCAGTGCCCTGGTGGCTGTCCGGCTCAATCTTCGCCACGTCAATGGGCGCCTTGGCCTCGTTGTGCACACTGTGGTCGGCCGCGGGCTCCTTGACCGCGTGCGTCACCGCCACGCCACCTGGCTCCACCACCGAGCGCCGCTGCGCCGTGCTGTCTGGCTCGATGCGCGAGCCCACCGCCAGGCCGGGTGCGTCCACCTTGTGCTTCTCCTCACTCTCGCGGTCCGCCTCAATGCGCGAGCCCACGGCCAGGCCGGGCGCCTCGACTGTGCGCTTCTCCTCCGCATGGCGATCCGCCTCGATGCGTGAGCCCACCGCCAAGGACGGCGCCTCCACGGTGTGCTTCTCATCTGCCTCTCGGTCCGCTTCGATGTGGGAGCGCGCGCTGTTCGCGGTGTCGATTGCCTCCAGCACGCCGCCCTCCTCGTCGTCATCAACCACGTCGCCGCCCTCCGCTATGACCTGATCGTATGCTGCCGTGTCGCTGGCGTCGGGCAGCTCGCCCTCGTCGTCATCTGCCTCGACGACTGGCCTATGCCCGTACGCGTCCACAGCTGCTTCTTCAGACTTCTGCGGGGTCAAGAGTGCGGTCTGCGAGCTCAGGCAAACCTAGAAACATCCAGAAGCCAACCACCCTTCAAGCTCAGGCCCCACAGCAACCGCGGCGCAACAAGCGCTCCTATGTGTGGCCACCATCCCAAGCACTGCACACAACCCTGGCCCTGTGAGGCGAGTAAGCAGGCCCCATAGCCAGCGCCGCCCGGAGCAGCCACTGCCACTGCCCACACGCTCACCAGCGTTCGCCCCTCGTTGTCTGAGTCCGCGTGCAGGGGTTTGCGGTTTAGCTGGGTGAGGACGTGCTTCTGATGTGCAGCCACGCGGTCCTTAGACGAGCCTGTCCAGGTGGGAATGCCATGTCGCAGGGGGAACCGACCACGCACTCAGACTATTACACAGGTGCCGTGGGCTGACGCGCGGCACGTGCGCAGGGCTCAGACAGCAGGCTCGGGTCCGCACCAGGCGTGGATGAAGCGGAGTGCACACACAACCACTCACCGATGTACTTGAACGCAAACGCGGCGTAGCCCACCGCAAAGAGGATTGCGAGCACCACCACAACACTGCAGGAGGGACACCGGCACACCAACACGGCCCGGTGAGCCGGGCGGCGAACGTCCACACCACCCGTACCCAGCGCATGCACGCAGGGGGGCCGGCTGTGCCGCCCGCGTGGCACTACACGGTACGCTTGTGCCTGCGCGACTCCTACGCCCCAGCAAGGGAGGTGGTCCTCGCCGGGGCACCGCAACGAGGCGCGCAAGCATACACGCCGGCACGATGTACATTCAGCCAACGTGCTTCCCCAACCCCAACACCCCGTCTGCCCCTCGCCCGGCCCCTGGACCTTCCATAAAGCTGTGTTCAGAGCAGACCCGCTTGCTCGTCGCACGGCCAGCGCTACGCAGGTGCGGCAAGCAACTGCCGCGGGAACAACAGCCCCCGAGACAGCGAGCTCACCGCATCAACGCTCCTTTCCGCCGTGGCCGCTTGGTGACCTTTACATGATGCACCGGCAGTAGGGGCTTCGGCCCCGTTAGCCCACCGTTAATCATATTTTCCTTCTTTCGCCCCACCGGCCTCGCCGGGCCTGTCCCGGTCCGCGATTGCCCAGCAAACTCCGCTGTACTTGCAAGCTGTCGTCAAAAGGGGTTGGTGCAAGGCGAACTGGTAGGGATCAAATTACTACAGCCAGTTCTGAGAACACAGCAAAGTAGGCAAATTCATGAATCTCTAGGCAGTTAATGTAAACACGGCTAGGCAGAAGCGAGGCAGAAGGACTACCGCGTCGAGTTGGTGGCGTTAATGAAGAATTGGACAGACGAGCCTCGCCACAAAGCAGGGCAGCTGGACGGCGTCCGTGGGTTGATAGCTTTGATACCGCTGTAAGCCAATGCGCTTCAGCAAAGCGAAAGGCTTTCGGCCGGATTGGTCTGCGAATCGTCCCCATTCGCCAGCCAGCATTGGGCAATGTGAAACTTGATAATGCACTTTCATTAGTATATCACAAGTATTCAAGTCCCCAAGAGCAGCTCTTCGACTTTGCGCAGCCAAAGAAGCATTTGCCTTTCGCCCGCACACACGGCCTTCTGTTGCGTCTGAAGAGCCTTCCAGCCAGCTACGACATAGTGCCGCTAGTGTTTTTACCGCTACCGGCGTAACATCGGGCCAAAAGAGCTTTTCCCGCCGCCGTGTGTCGAGCTTGCCCGTCCACCACCGGCACGGGGCCCCGCGTGTGCCCCGGGGCGCGCCTCAAGGGGCGTAGCAGCATCAAGCGCAAGCTATCGCGCACGCGCGAGCCAATCGCTTACAGCCCACCATGGCCGCGCCGGCCGCGGGCGCCGCAGCGGCGCCGGTGACCGACGACGTGGACGCCGAGGCCTTCAAGCGCCTCTACCCGGACCAGTACTACCAGCGCTTCCTGGCAGAGGGCGTGCGGCCCGACGGCCGCCCCATCGGCCGCGCGCGCGCCGTGACCATCGGCGCCGGCACCATCACCACCGCCGACGGCTCGGCGCTGGTCAAGGTGGGGCGCACCACGGTGCTAGCCGGCGTGCGACTGGAGATCATGCGGCCGGACGAGACGGCGCCGGCCGCCGGCGCGCTTGTGCTGAACGTGGAGATGGCGCCCTTCTCCTCCGCCGACTACCGGCCCGGCCGGGCGCCGGACCACGTCAGCGCGGTGGTGGAGAAGCTGAGCTCGGCGCTGCTGGGCTCGGCGGCAGCGCCCGGCGCGGGCGCAGCAGCGGGGACGGCGGGGGCAGCGCCGGAGCGGGGCGGCGGCGGCGGCGGCGCGGTGCAGCTGGGCAGCCTGTGCATCGCGGAGGGCAAGGCGGCGTGGCGCGCGCTGCTGGACGTGTACGTGCTGGATGCGGACGGCTGTGTGCTGGACGCGGCGCTGCTGGCGGCGGTGGCGACGCTGCGGGACACGCGCATCCCGGCCGTGCGCAACACGCGCGAGGGGCAGTACTACGCCGCGCGCGGGGCGTCCGCACCAGCGGCGGAGGAGGGGAAAGAGGCGGGCGGCGGCGGCGGCCGGAAAGGCGGGAAGGCGGGCGAGGCGGGGCTCGTGGAGGGGGCGCCCACGGCGGTGGGGCTGGGGCGGCTGCCGCTGGCGCTGACGTGCTGCCTGTACGGCAAGCACGTGCTGGTGGACCCCACGGCGGACGAGGAGCGGCTGGCGGAGTGCGGCGTGACGGTGGTGGTGGACAGCGCGGGGCAGCTGCAGGGGCTGTACAAGGCGGGCGGGCGGGTGCTGGCGGACACGGCCACACTGGTGCGGTGCACGGAGGCGGCGCGGCTGCGGCACCGCGAGCTCAGCGCGATGCTGGAGGCCAGCCTGGCGCCCGGGCAGTAGCGCCCGCGGAGTGCACTGGTGGCGGGCGGGTGGACGGGTATGTGCGATGTCGCCTGGGTGGACGGGTGGACGGGTGGACTGGCGGCGGCTGTAGGTCAGAGCAGGGTGGATAGGCAGCTGTGGTGTGGACAGAGGACTCTCGTGTGACACATCGGCAACATGACAAGGACCACTGGCGTTGGTCCGCAGCTTAGTGCTGCTGACTACCGATGGCGCCCACGGGTGTGTGGATGATGTGAACAGCTGTAATGGGTGTGGATACTGGACATGCATGTCGCCACTCAGACAGCAGCCAGTGCAGTCAGTCACAAGCGGGTCGCCACGTTTTCATGGATGCGCGCTTCCCGCTTGATAGTAGTCCAGATCTAAGATGCACCGGGCCTCGCCCAACACGTGCGGGTTTGTGTGCCGCGCGCACCACCATCGATTAGTAGTGCTGCGGACTGCATTGGAGCGGCTTTGAGGCTGTGGGTGCTCGCCATGTGGGTGCGACCTGTGTCAGAGCCTTGCAGCTGCACTACGGCCAGACAATTGTGCCGACGAATGACGCGTGACGGGTACAGGTGCCCATATATATATACAGGCACAGGGCCATGCGCAGAGCATCGAACCGTGCGTACAAGCTCCGCCATCCGTCGGAATGCCACCAGCTTCCACCACAGCAACATCAGCATCTACTGCTGAACATCTGTCGCGTCAGTATGCCGGCATTGCGTTCTGCCGGCAGAGCAGGGTTTAGCCTAGCTGCCCGACGGGGTGGTGACACGGTTGGATCGTGCTGTGCCATGAGGCTGTGCCATGGGGACGCTCATGCGTGCGCTCCCGGCCTACAAGGGCGCAGCGCCGGCCTTGCCCGGCGCTGCTCTTCCGTTACTCCCGATACATGGTTCATATCATGCAACGTACAGAACAGACAACAATGCTGTAACGAACTCTGGTGGACATGTCACTGGATTCCCGGAAGCATTCTCTTTCTGTCGTTGGGGGCGTCATCGGAGGGCATGCCAAGTCTAGGCGCGCAGCGCATAGCAACGTCACCTTCAGTCCAGATCCAGGCTTCGCTTTCCCACGCTGCAAACTCTTGGACGGCCCTAAGGCGGAGGACAGAGCTGCCCGCTCGCACTGGCGGGTGTGTAACGCGGCTCCCTCGACAGCCTGACCTCAGTAACGGAAGAGCAGCCAATCAGCGGCCGGAGGGACTCGCTTCACAGATATAGCAGTCCGCAGTGTACGGCATAACTGCTGCACTTAACTGTTATGCTGCTGCAGTAGGCCTGCGTAGGAGTGGCGATGGATGTTGGGACATGTTCGCGGACTGCTCTCGCTTCGGCTTTGTGTGTCGGAGTTCAGGTACTGCACTCGAGTGACAGGTTCACGGTGCAGGCAGGTGATGCGCAGAGTATTGCTGCTGAGGCCGGGAACAAAGCTGGGGGGACCGCGTGCCCGCGGTCGCGTGCCCCACAGTCGGTTGTCGGAGACCGGTGTCATGTTCAGGCGTGCCCTTGAGACCAGCTGCACGATAGCTACTCTCCTGGACATTGACGTATGAGGTGTGGGACTTTTGGGCGCGTTTGAGTCCCTTTCGTTGTGGACTTGGGTGGAGGCGGTCACACGTCAGTCGCCAACCTCCAGACTCAAGTGTTCATCTGTTTCGGTTGTGGGGGGAAGTGGTGTGACCGGTGGCGGAGCTAGACAAAGCCGGCAGATGGTCGTGACACATCCCGGCCCAACCTACATAACCTCCAGTACGTATTGTTGCATTCGATACACTCCCACACACACGCCACACACCGCCAAAGCTCATCCGCAAATTGCTCACAAACGCGCAAACTGCACTCCGCGGCTACTTAACATCGTGCTACCGCCCCGCTGCCGCAGCCGCCGCATGGCCCGCTCGCGACTCGCGCTCCTGGGTGGCGCTCTGCTCGGCCATGTACTTGACCAGCGCCTGAGCGGTGGTGGTGGAGGGGCGTCAAGGTGAGGGCGGGGGCGGGGTCGGGACTTGCAAGGGCGCTGAGAGAAGTCCTGCATAGCAGTTCACCCACCCGAAAGGCCCCAACCCAATCCAAAACTTGCCCACCGCACCCGGCCACACCGCCACACACACCACACCGCCACCTCGCCACCCAAACCCCGCCGCCCGCCGCCGCGCACCTGCACGTCCTGGAAGGTGGTGGCCTCCGACGTAAGCGCCCAGTCGGTGCGGCTGTTGGCGTCCACGTCCATGCCCGAGATGAAGCCCAGCACGCGCTGCATGACGCCGTAGGTGGAGGAGGGGGTCAGCCCCACCGCCATGCAGCCCAGCGCGCCGCTGGTGAGGTAGCGGTCCGACAGGTTAAAGATGACGCCCTGGAAGGGGTGGTGGTGGGGGTGAGGTGGGGGTGGCGTAGGTTGGGTGTGGAGGGTGAGGAGGTCAGGATGGGTGCGGGCATGACGGGGACTGTCCGGCATTGCGTTGCGCGCAGCGGTGCGCCCTGCTTGGGGCATCAGCGCGGCGCCATCCCCACCCCTGCACTGCACTGCACGCCCAGTCACCGCCGCTCCTGCTCGCCGCCATGCATTGGGTTTGGGTCTGGTGTAGACCCTCCGCCTCTCTGCCGCTCCACCCCTCCGCCTCTCCACCCCTCCTGCCCGGGCCCGCACCTGGCGGTGGTCCACGTCGAAGTGGAAGCCCTGCTGCCAGCAGTGGTAGAAGAACTTGGAGCAGGGCATGGCCTTGACCGCCGGGTGCTGCAGCGAGTCCAGCACAAAGTAGTAGCGCAGCGACTGCGGCGCCGCGGAGCCGGGCATCGCGGCCGCCAGGTCCTGCGGCGCCGCCGCCGCCTGCGGGGGCGGTGTGGGCTCGGGCCCCGCCAGCAGCAGCTCGCTGTCCTCGATGGGGTCCAGCTCCACCAGGTAGGCGCCCGTCATGGGGTTGAAGGCGCCGGCTGCGAGGGCCGGCGGCGGCGGCGGCGTGGCGCGGGAGGGGAAGGTTGGTCGGGGACATGGGGATATTGGGCGCTGCGCGGCAGGCCGGCAGCCCAGGTTTGTGGAGCTGGAACAGGGACTAAGGGCGATTCAGTCACGCTTGTGAGTCGCCGCATCCCTCAGCCATGCTCTTCTGTCCAAACACCCCGCCATACCGCAACGCCGCAGCGTCGCAACGCCACAGCGCCGCAATGCTCGCAGTCCGCCGGGGCCGCCCCTCCCGCCCGCCCGCGCACCCACCTGCCAGGAAGTCGAACAGCTGGAAGGCCACCAGTGAGGGCATGATGCCCGGCCGCAGGTCCACCAGCCACAGCCGCAGGCCGCCGCCGCCGCCACCCGCTGCCGCCCCTTGTGCCTGCGGCTGCTGCTGCTCCAGCAGCGTCACGAAGTCCACCATGGCGTGCCCCACCAGCCCCGCCTCGAACGCCGAGCGCCCCACCGCCAGGGCCGCGTCGTACAGCGCCCGGTGCGGCACGGAGGACTGCAGCGCATAATGGACAGCCGGCGCACGCGAGGGCTGCTTGTGTTAGAGAGCACAAGGAAAAACAATACGTGTATGCGATGCAGCACGACGTGTATGTCTTTGTGAGTGATTGTGTGTACTTGCTGCTGGCTACCGTACTCGGACAGGCAAGCGGCAGCACCCCGCGTAGTGAGGCACATGGGACGACGCACAAAAACCAGGCAAGCTGCACGCACACACGTCACGTCGCGACCCGCTGCGGCACGCACCTGCGGGAAGGTGGTGCCCACGGCGCGGTAGGGGTAGCAGAAGATCTTTTCGTGCGTGGACAGCACCGACACGTTGCCGCGCGGGTCGATGAACAGGTTGACGCAGGGCGAGCCCACCGCCATGTGCGGGCAGCCCTCCAGCACGCCGCCCCGCCGCGCCAGGCTGGTGACGTAGTCGCGGTAGGTGGGGTAGGAGTCGCGGCAGGCCAGGTGCAGCCTGCAGGGGGCGAGGGGGAGGGACAGGAGGGGGGATGGCACGGCAATGTGATGCGTGAGTTTTCCTGAGCACGTGTGTGCGTGGGTGTCGTGAAGCGGCGGCGGTCCACGGCGGTGCGCTGGCGCCCGCACCCGGCACAGCATTGCAGGCCGTCGCGCGTCCCGGCGTGTGCGCCTCCCCTGCCTCCCTCCCTGCCTCCCTCCCTCCCTGCGGCGCCCACCTCTTGGGCATCTGCCTGAACAGCAGCTCGTACAGCCGGAACAGCGCCACACGCTGCACCTCCGTCAGTGGCTTGTCGCCCGCGCCGCCGCCGTCGCCGCCATCCAGGTTGTCCAGCCCCAGCTCCAGACGCAGCGAGTCGGCGGCGGAGCGGGGCCCGGCACCTGGTCGGGCGGGCGGGGGCATACAAGGTCGGGCGCGCACATCGAGCAGCCGGCACCCTCCCACGCACACGACGTGCCCAGGACGGCTGGGCTTGCAACCAGCGTACAGGTATCCCGCATTCCTTTCCTGCAGCTCTGTCGGTGCACCCACCCACCCACCTGCCGCCTCCTCCACCACGCGCGCCAGCACCTCCGCGCCGCCCTTTATGGAGGCGGTGTCGAAGAAGGCGTGCCCCAGCCCCATGACCTCGTCGTCGATCTTGAACAGCCACTTGGGCACCGCCGGGTGCCGCACCATGCACTCCGCTAGCGCCATCAGCACGCGCTGCTCGTCCGCCTCGAACTTGCTCTGCGGCCCCGCCGCGCCCGCCCCCGGCCCCGCGCCCGCGCCCGTGGGAAAGCCCGGCTGGCCGCTGGAGGTGCCCGAGCCCACCGTGCCGCTGCCCGGCCCCGGCCCCGCGGAGGCCGGCGCGCTGGCGAAGCTGCCGGTGCCGCCCAGCGTCCCCGCCGTGCCGGGCGGCTGCGGGCTGGGCTCGATGACCAGCAGCTCGCCGTCGGGCCCCAGTCGGTAGTCGGTGCCGGCGCGCAGCGGCGTGGTGAGCGGGTCGGCGGCGGCGCCAGCGCCGGCGGAGGTGGAGGCGGCGGTGCCGCCGCGCGTGGAGGCGGTGGCGAGGCTGCCGGCGGTGCCGGGCGGCTGGCGGGAGAGGCTCTCGCGCCGCAGCGCGTCGTCGCTCCGGATGGAGCAGCCGGGCGCGATGTTGGCGGCGATGGTTTTGAACAGCTCCCTGGAGGAAGAAAGACATGGCATGAGAACATACACGTGGAATACAGTATTTGCACCCAACACATGCACACCGACTTCACATTCCACGGGACGCAACCCGATGGCTTTGCGGTTCACCCGCACGGCGAGCCCCGCCCCGCCCCGCCCCGCCCCCGACCGCACGCACCTGGCCGCGCTCTTGCGCCCCAGCGCCCTGCACACGGCGGGGCTGGGCCCCAGCAGCGGCACGCCCAGGTGCACCGCCAGCTCCACCTCCTCGTCATGCACATTGCCCGGCACGATGTAAGACAGCCGCCCGTGCACCGCGGCGGCAATGCGCTTGAGCGCGCGCGGCGACGCCAGCAGCTTGGCGGTGACGGTCATGTGGCCAGGCAGGCGCGCGTGGTTCTCCGGCACCACGATCCTGCGGGCGACAGCCGCGGCGGCGTGTTTCAAACGCGTCGCTGTAGTTCTGGCATCAAGCCCCATAGCCCGCATGTGGTTTGTGCCTACTTGACTCCGACGGGGCGGCAAGCCGCTCGCACACGCGCCAGCACCCCGCCCCTGCACCTGCTGCAGCCCACAGCCGACAGGCCCCCGCCCCCGGTCGCCTGCGCTCGCTCACGGCCCACGGCCCACGCACCTGTATCTGCTCGTGGGGTCGCTGACGCCGCCCACCTCCAGCAGCTTGTTCCAGTAGTGGATCACGTCCGCGTCCGGCGGCGACGGCAGCACCAGGATCAGGTCCAGCAGCGGCTCGCTGAGGTCGCACAGCCGCGCCAGCTGCGCCGCCTCGCGCATGAGCATGGTGTTGAGCAAGTGCGGCTCGGGCCGCGTGGTGACGTCGCCGGCGGTCACGGGCGGCGGCAGCAGGTTGGGCACGTGCACCACCACGTGCGCGTTGCGGCGGAACAGCGGCCACTGCTGCTCCAGCTGGTCCTGTGTGGCGGCGGCGGCGGAGATTGTCGGGGTTGGTTGGTGGCGAGCTTGGTGGTGAGGTTGGGGGTGCTGCGAGGCTGTGACCTACACTAAAATAACGCACGTCTTTGCCCGTGCAGCCTCTAGTAGCAGCTTGAGCAACACCTCATGTAACGATATCAACCATGCCCTCCCTCGGGGGTGCAAAGCAAACTGCGTGCCGCCGCCGCCGCCGCTTTTGCCGCCGCGCCTCACCCGCAGCTCCGCGAACCGCATGTCCCGCTCCAGGCGCGCCATGCGCATGCGCTGCCGCAGCTGCTGCCGCAGCCGGCTGTTGCGCCAGGCGTGCTGGATCTTGAGCGTGGCCTGCCCCCGCACCGAGTACTTGCGTCGCGCCAGGTGGCCGCGGTAGAAGGACTGGATCAGCTGCGCCGCCGAGTCCTGGCCGCCCGGGCCCATAAAGCGCCTGCGGTCGTGCCGCACGATGACGATGACGTGGCATTCAGGCGTGCCAGCGCAGGCATGTCAGGGCAGGCTGCCACCGCCGACGTGCTTTCAACCGAAACCCGTCCTCCGCTCCCGTCCCCCCTCCCCGCCCTCCCGCCACCCCCCTCCCAGCCCCCTCCCGCCGCCCCGGCCGCACCTGCCCGGCTGCTTGAGCAGCCCCGCCACCTCCTGAATGTTGGTGAGGCACACCAGCAGGTCCTCCATGGCGGGCGCGTAGCCGGCGCCCGCCACCTGGATGGCCAGATCCGCCAGGCTCTTGCCGTTCACCACCGCCAGCGGCACCGCGTACTGCCCGCACAGCGCCGCCAGGTGCTGCAGCAGCCCCTCCACCACGCCCCACACGCCCTCGTAGCTGCGCGAGTAGGACTCGAACTCGGGTGTCTCGCGGATCACCACGCCCTTGCGTATCAGCACCTCGTGCAGGCTGAACGTGTCCATCAGCGCCTCGAACGGCCGCAGCGCCGCCGCCGCGGCGGCGTCCGCATCCGCGTCGCCGGGCCCGCCGCGCGAGCCGGGGGCCGGCTCCGCCACCCCCGCCTCGCCCGGCTGGAAGTAGGCGGGCGCGTGTGGCGGGCGGGGGGAGCCCAGCACGCCGCCGCCGCCCAGCGTGGCGACGTGCAGCGTGGCCTGCTTAGGCTCCTGCTGCGGCCGGATGACGGGTGTGATGAGGTCGAGCTTGAAGTCCTGCTTGGCCTGCAGCGCGTCCTCCAGCGCGCTCGTCACCGGGCCCCGCTCAAACTGCTTCTCGTAGGGGTGCTTCGCCGCCGGCGCGGTGCGGTAGGGGCCTGAGCGGCACGACACATCACGACAGCACGGCGGCGCATCGGCATGGGCTCATCGAGTCATGGTGGTGGTGTTGCCCCCAGCCGATTGCGCCGCGCCCAGGTGCCCGCACTGCCTGCCACCGCCGCCCAACCCAGGCCCGCTGCCGAGCCCCAGCCGGCAAGGCCGCCCGGGCCCGCCGCGCGCACCTGTCTGGCCGCACAGCGCGGGCGTGAGGTCCACCTGCTGCGGCAGCAGCCCCCGGTTGACCAGATGCAGCAGCCCCTTGTCCAGCTCCAGGTCAGTCACCTGGCGCACCACGAGCGGACACCGAGCGAGCACCGCATTCAGATGCACGGCACATCAAGATATCGAAATGCGGGTGAATCTTGATAGCGCCTGTCCACCACTGCCCCACAGCCCCGTCCCATGAGGCCATGACCTGTGCACTTGCATTTCCTCAGCAACGGCATCTTCCTTGTGTTGGTAACAGAAACGGAACACAACGGCCTCTCCCTTGTGTTAGATAACACGCGAGGGGGGACACTGCCTCTCCCTTGTAGTGTGTGGTCGCTACCGCTCGGCCTACCTCCGGCGGCGCCAGGCCATGCGGGTCATCTCGCATGTGGCGCGGCAGGATGACGCCGGGCGCGGCGGTGGGCGTGCGGCCCTTCATGAGCGTGCCGTTGTTCAGCGGCGGTTTGGCCGGCGGCAGCGTCGTGAAGCGTTCCTGGGAGGAGCAGGGCAGATGCGACATCGGTCCACGCACGCACACGTGGATCACACACCTGCCCAGTGAAGCCCAGCCCACCCATGCCGCATCCCAGGTCAACCGCAGCCCCGCACGGAGCCACGCCACGGCAGCCACATCGCCATCTGCTGCTGCGTCCGGTTCGCATTGCAGCCGGACCGATTACCATATGTGGTGCCGCCTCGGCAGCCTGCTGCACCCCGAAGTATGCAAGACGCCCTTATGTGTGCGCCCACCACCCCAGCCGCTGCCTGCCCGCTACGTTGCGACTTGCATCTGCATCCGCATCTGCCTCCCCCAGCGACGCCATGGCTGGTCGTTTCGCCTTGTCCGGTAACGGACAGCCCCTCACTCCCCCTTTCACAAGGACGGCTACCCCCGTGCCCGCCTCCGCCTCCACCTGCAGGTACTGCTTGGCGGTGTCGGTGATGGGCGCCGCGTTGGGCCCCGTGCGCGCCGCAATGAACTGCTCCAGCCGGGCATTGTTGGTGGCCGCATAGGGCGGCGCCTTGGGGGCGAATGATAGCCCCACCGGCTGCGTGCTGGGAGCCGGTAACGAGATGTGCGACTCTATGCCCGTCGCTTGGGCGATAGCCTGGGGTGCGGCGGGCGGCAAGCAAGCGGAGGGAGGGTCGCCTTGCAGTCCGCATGCAGGTCACCCGCCCCGCCCACACGACATCAAAAGCACAGACACCCTGAATGTCCCCGAACCACCTCTCCAAGCTGTCATTGCACACGCGTGTTACAGGGAGAAGGCCAGCCGTAGCATGGCCTTCCCCACGCTCAGAGCGCGTGCCGCAGCTGTCCCCGTGCTGCCGCACCTACCACTGCTTGTCGCCGAATGTCATCTTCTAACCGGGCGATGCTCGCCGCTACCGTGGTGCGCGTGGCATATGGCTTCGCAAGCTGCTGCTTCACGCGCTTGAGCTCAACAAGGGCCTGCGCACAGAGCGTGCGTGTCGTCCAGTGGTCAGCTTCGCCCTCCCGACTGCCCAACCCCTAGAGCTTTGGCCCCCATCCTCATCCCAAGCGTGTCAAAGGCAGCAGATGTGTCCCCCCAGCGCGTGTGGACCCGGTAGTGTGAAAGGACCACCTCAAAGACTTGCGGTCAGCAAGAGCCCGAGCGGCGGAGCGTCAGCGCCCGGCGGACGGCACTGCGTGGCCCTACCTGCTGGAGCACGTCCGTGACCTCGTGCGGGTCGAGGCCCTGTTGCTCCATGCTGCTTGCCGTGAGCCCTTCCACACTCCTTGCGCAAGCAGCTCAGCTCCTGGCTGCTGGCGCCCGCGCCGAGCAGGGCTCCCCGCTGCACATGCTTACTCCCACTAAAGCCTGGGGCCTGGAAAGCTACGCTATCGTGTGCACAAACGTACTACGGTGGGTATAGGGGCGCACGGTGCAGGAAGAGAGGCCTTCGATGGGCGCGGAATGTTTCCAAACGCGGTCTTCTTGTTTACGGGTAATTCAGTATGTTCTTAGAGTAACGAGTGAAACATTTCCATTGCTTTCAGGCTTCTAACTCATCCAGGTGCAGTTTTCTGCTCGGGGCTCATTCGGTGCAGCTTACTTGCTCGGCTTTCCTTGCTACAAACTTGTCAGCGTGTCATTTTACCGCGCAATAGCATCAACGTTATATAATTTGCGGAACTAGGTGCACGCGCAAACCTAGCGCGAGTGCCAACTCCTCCTAGGCCCTGCTTTCTTGGCAGGGGACGACGCTGCGGTCGTGTTATACTAAATCCTGCAAGAAACAGCGTTGCACCGAGCGTCAGGGCCTGTCTTGGGCCGCCCTCGAGGCGTGCAAGGGCGCAGCAGCAGCCCGTAGCCCAGCATGGCGGAGCTTGAGGATGATATCCTGGTTCAGGTGCGGGAACCAGTCCTGGAGAGCTGCGAAGGCTCGCCCTTAAAGATCCTGCTTGACATTCACTTGGCCGTGGCTCTGTGCACAGGCCGGCGAGCAGGACGATGCCAACGACCTGAACCGGCAGCTGTTCGGTGCGTGAGCGCGGGGACGTGGCGCATCCGGGCGATGCGAGCCACCGGTGTCGACAGGGTACCCGCCCGGGGTGTGCGGGACCGGTGTGTGTGCCTCCCAAGCGTGCGAAGCGCCTGGTGGCGGAGCACCGCCCTGAAGTCGACGGCCGCTTCCTGCCCGCGGTTCAGGTGCCGATAGCGACGATGAGGGCGCGGCGCCCGCGGCCGACCCGGCCGCCCAGGCGCAGCACCTGGCGGAGCAGGAGGCGCTGCTGGAGGATGACCTGGAGGACGCGGAGGCGGCGCTAGAGGACGAGCTGTCGGGCGGCAGCAGCGATGACGGCGGGGCGGTCAAGAAGGGCAAGAAGGATAAGAAGCTGCGCAAGAAGCGCGAGGTGCGCTGGCGTGACAGTGCTGCTGGTCGCTGCGAATGCAGCCGGCGGTGGGCTGGGCCGGGCCAGGGCGGCTGCAACATCCGCAAGGCACTTTGCGCCGGGCCCAGGGCCAGCCACAGGGGTGTCGCACGGAAGTGGTGCCCGGTGTGTCGGGGTGTCGCACAGTACACACGCGGGGTATCGGGGTGGTGCACGGAAGTGGATCTTGGCGCTCAGCGGCGCGGCCATGGCTGGTGGGCGGAGCTCAGTGTCTGGGCTGGTGCCGCTTGCCGCGGGCGTACCTGCCCACGCGCCACCTGCAGGGCGGCAAGGACGACAAGCCCAAGAAGAAGCGCCCGCGGGGCGAGGGCGCCAAGGGCGAGAAGGGCGACAAGGCGGGCAAGAAGGGCAAGGCGGCGAAGGGCAGCATCGCCGCGGGCAGGTCGCGGCGGACGCCGGGCGGCGGCGAGGCGGGTGAGGAGCCGCCGCCGCGCCCTCGCCGGCCCGTGGGCGAGGGCGGCGACGACCTGCCCAGTGACGAGCAGCAGGAGCAGGACGCCGACCGCGCCTTCATTGATGATGAGGGTGAGCGGGGCTGCGCATAGAGCGGTCGGTGGGCTGGGCTGATCGGGAGCAGGCCACAGCTTGTGGTCCAACGCGCCGCGCTTTGGACAACGGGTCTGGATGTACGGTAGTCTAGATGACCTGGGGTGCGGGTGTCAAGCAAGCCCACGCAGGGTAAGAACGCATGTCTCAACACCTCTGTTGCTGCTTCTCGGCGTTCGTCCTGCGGGGTGCGGACAGGTGCGGAGCCGGTGGCCAGTGATGATGAGAACGCGCCGCGCGTGGTCGCTGACGAGGCGGAGGAGGCAATCGACGCGGACGAGGACCACCCCTTCAAGCGCAAGAAGCGGAAGCGGGAGACCGGCAACGTGGAGGTGAGGCCGGTGTGCTGGCGGGGGGCGCCGGGGCCAAGCAGGGCGCTGTGAAGGGCGTGGCCTGGGGCCGCAGGGCGTGCGGGTGCTTGCGGAGCACGCGAAGGGTGCCGCTGTTCCGTGCACGCACTTGACCACTCCTGCCGCCGCTCGCTGCTGCCGTGGTGCACGTGACTTGCCGCAACCGCAGCTGGAGATCAAGGAGATGCTGGGCAAGATGGAGGCGGCCATGGAGCACGACTTCGAGACGGTGGCGCGCAACGCGGGCGTGGAGCTGAAGAAGGACAGCGGTGACAACCTGGTGACGGACGCGGAGGGGCACTACGTGGTGGCGCGGAAGGGGCCGCCGCCCGCGTCCAAGAGCCCCGCCATCAGCAAGCTCAAGCTGCTGCCGGTACGGCGGGGGCGCCGGCGGGGGCGCCGGCGGGCCTGCGAAGGGGAAGGGGGCGGGACCGAGGCGCCGCGGGCTGGCCGGTGGCGGTGGCGGTATGTGATGGGTTGATGCATGCTGCACGCAGCGTCCCCGGTGTCCTGTCACCTACGCCGCCGTCGGTGCCACGCCGCTACCGGTGCCGTAGTGGTTGATGGCACGTGTGACAGCCAAAAAGCACCTGAACAAACACACCCTATGTGTGTCCTCACGGTGTCCCCCTGTTGCCCCACCAGGAGCTGGAGCTGTTCCTGGCGCAGCGCAAGTACCACGAGAGCTTCCTGCAGCAGGGCGGGCTGGGCGTGCTCAAGGGCTGGCTGGAGCCCTACTTTGACGGCACGCTGCCCACCATGCGAGTGCGCACCACCATTCTCAAGGGGCTGCAGGTGCGGAGTGCAAGGATAGTTTTGGAAAAGACAACCAGACAGAAGCCCAGTGGTCTGGGGTGGGGAGGGGCGGACGGGCACATCGGCAAGGAAAGGCACGCCGCCATAGCTTCTTGCCAGTACTCGGCAGTGACGCAGCTTACGCTGTTTCGCACGCGTGGCGTTTTTCTCTTGACCGTGCCAAGAAGCGTTGCCGTATACTGGCATTGCGCGTTTCACTTCGTGTGCTGACGTGTGCTTGGACGGTGCTCACCATGTGCAGACCCTGCCCATCGACACGCGGTTCGAGGACCACAAGGAGATGCTGCGCAAGAGCCAGGTGGGCAAGAACGTGATGTTCCTGTTCAAGTGCACGGAGGAGACGGCCGACAACCGCCGCATCGCCAAGGAGCTGGTGCACCGCTGGAGCCGGCCCATCTTCTACGACCAGGAGGCGGAGGAGGCAAGTGCTGCGGAGGAGGGCGGGCCCACAACAGCCACGCGCGAGCGCGGCACGAAATGCACGGCATATGGGGAAGACAGGGTGGTGGCGGCGGTAACAGCGGCTGTGTGTGGTTCGTTGCGGGCAGAGTCCAAAGTCCTGCTCGGGCTCTGGGGCAACCCGGCAGTCGGAATCCGTCGCGACAGACCCCCTCCCTGACGACCATGCGTTCACCTGTGCGGCCTGAATGTTTGTGTGCACAGGCCAAGAAGCAGGTGCACCAGCAGCAGCTGGTGGAGGCTCGGCGCATGGAGTTGGAGCGCCGCCAGGTGGACGGCGGCGAGGAGGACAAGAGCGCGGCGGCGCAAGTGCGCAACAAGGCCATGCGCATCCACGCGCTGATCCCGCGGGTGAGGCGGAGGCCTGGCGTAAAACAGAGGCGGGGGCGGGGGCAGGGGTGTGGTAGTTCATTTCAGAGCCCAAAGTAACTGACCGACTGACCGGGGGTTGGGGGACGGAAAGCTCAGGGCTTGCTGTTCATACGCCCCCCAAGTATTCTTCTGTCAGCACGCTGATGTGCGGCGTCCTACAGCGCAGCCGTCCCTGACCATTGCCCACTCCGCCACGTGTCACAGGCGTCCAAGCTGGACTACGTCACCAACCCGGGTGCGGCCAAGGACTTCAACGAGAGCGAGGTGGCCATCGCCGCTGCCGCCGCCGGTCCCAAGTCCAAGCAGGTGGACGCGCTCACCAAGCGCCTGCGCGAGCAGCAGAAGAAGCTCAAGGACAGCAGCGCGCGCGCAATGAAGCCCAGTGTGGAAGGCCGCAACATTGTGCTCATGAAGTAGGGAGGCAGATAGGCAGGGGTGGGGGCAGATAGGCAGGGGTGGAGGCGGTGTTGGCGCCGGCGGTGGCGGTGTTGCTGAGAGTTGAAGAGCCGAGGTAGCTGGTGAAGGGCTGGTGTGGCCCAGTCGCGCAGGTGGTGGCAGGGAGGCGGTGGAGGCGCAGTGGTGGAACGGTACAGAGCGAGTCTGCGAGGGGGCTGGCAGGGGTAGGAGCAGGTGCTGGCGTGGTGCAAGGTGTTGAGTAGCTGGTTGGTCGAGGCAAGCAGGCAGTGGTCAGTTTCCTGGGTTTGTGAGCTGGATGGGGGACTGAGAGTGCCTGGTGTTGTGGGTCTTCTCTGCACAAGTTTACTCCCGGGCGGGTATATGCTAGATTAGATGCTCCAGCCACCTGCGCCCAAACCTTGGTTCCAGGATGCGTTGCGTCCGGCCGCGTTATCCAGCTGCATTGTGCACATGTGCATTGTGTAAGCACTTCGCTAACCACACTCACACTTCCTCATCTGAAGCGTGCACGTCTTTGTCACACGGCACCAACGCCTGATGCACACAGCGTTCGCGCATGAACTGCTGCGCAGCACACCTGTGCATTAATCACAGGATACTTGCACGCTTGCAGCGGCGTAAAGACATCTCGTATACATCGCCCACGTCGTATACATCGGCCACCCAAAATCATGTTTCCGGAAGCCTGAGTAACACGCTAAGCCTTCATCTGCAATAAACACTGGACACAGAACTTTGTGGGCGCTGCTGAACAAGCCATGCGGTGACACCAGCACCCGCTCACACTGACACGTCCAAAGTCACGCCTCATTCGGTGATCATTTTGGTTCCAGGTGGTAGGAATGCCACTCGACTTCCTCCGCCGCCTCCTCCTTTGCCACGTCGTCTTGGCCCTGTCATTATCGTACCGCTTAGCCAGTACCGGCCAGCACTGTCCATCGAAATGCACTCACGCAATGTACAGGTGCACCGCTCTCAGCCACGCCGCCCCCCCCTGATTTATGGACGCGACCATGCAGCAACTATGTGCAGAGAATGCTCACACCGCGTCACTGAATCAAGTTGGCTTCGCGCCCCAGTTGTCGGCGGCGCCCATTTGTCCGCGTCTGTCACCCAGTCTTCCCGCAATCCATCTGCTCGGGCGCGCCTAATCCAGGCCCAACCCCGCAGTGCCGCCGCAAACTGCACACGGCCATGTTGCCCTATGTGACGTCAGAATGTAGCTACTTTGCGCGTCTATGCGCCTGACACTAAACGACCGTGGGTCCCGCGCTCTCTACACCTCTGGCCTTAGTACGTCGCTCCGCTGTGCCGGTCATTGCGGGGCGGCGCATTGGCCGCAGCGCCAGTGCTTCATCTGCGCCGCCTTCTTTTCCGTCATCTTCGCGCAGCGCCCGCAGTACCACGTGTCACAGGCGTCGCACGCAATCCAGAACTCGTCCGTGCGGTACAGGCGCCCGCAGGCGGGGCACGGGTCGCCCTCGCCGTCCTCCCAGTCTCCGCTGGCCCTGTACCGCAACAATGGGGGCGGGGCCACACGGCACCAGGTGCCAAGTCAGCGCACCGCCTTTGCTTGTGAAACCATCTGCACCATCCCCCGACTGCATGGCTTATGAATGCGACATTTACAAAGAAGGGACAGTCCGACCAAGCAAGGGTACCCCGCACCCAAGTCAAGAGGGACTTCTGGTTTAAGCTGCGCCTGCCATTGACCCGTCCCGAGCCCCCGGCATGCTTACCCGCCCTCCTCCGCGTCGTCGTCGCTCATCTGTGAAAGCGTAGACATGGATCGCACACCGTGTAAGAGTTGGATTCCAGGGATGGCGGAGGGCCGAATCAGAGACAACACGGTACCGTATTATACGTCACAGCCACGTACCCGAGACCCGCCCTTCCAAAATCGCACCCACCCGTGCACGCGCGGACGCGCGCGACTGCCCGCCGGGACCTCCCGGCCGCTTCATGCCGCCAGCGTTCGTCGTTGGCCCGCCGTTTGTCTGCTTGACGCGGCCCGAGACCACCTGCACCGCACCGACAGAAGCAAGTGTTGGGACACATCCAGACCTGAAGGATACTAGCCCAGCTGACCCGCCTGCAGAGTGCAGCCTCACCTCGTAGCACGTCGGCAGTTTATTGATGAGGCCAAATAGCTCATCCCTCTCTTCCCTGTTAGGTTGTGGAGGAGTGCCGTTGCACACTCGGTAACTCATCGACGTGGTGTGGCAGGGCGTCGCTTCACCGTGTCCTTGTGCCTTCCCACGCACGCCCCAGGCAAAGCCCCACCCCAACCCAACGCACCGGTTGAGCCGCGCCCCCTTGTAGAACGCCAGCGCTAGCAGCCAGCTGCAGGTGGGCGAGCAGTCGGGAGCAACCGAGGGCAGTTGTAAGTACGGGTCAGGGCATGCTCGTGGGGTATGCTTGCCTCTAGAACATCTGGCATCGACTTTGCCGCGCTCACCTGTCCGAGTGCACGGCGACTAGGCTAATCCAATCCTTGCGCTGCAGGGGCAAGGAAATGGGATTTCAAGGAATGCCTGGCAAATAATGTGTCGCAGGCACAATCCGAGTGAGGCCCGCGACCTGCAGCCGTCCCTCAGGGCGCACCTCCATGCCATCCCGAGCAAAGTTGATGCCCTGCAAGTAGGGAAGAGCGCAATTAGACGTGCCGCGACAGTTTGAGTGCAAAATGCCACATCCCCGCCTCACCAGGGCTGGCTCCGGCGCTTCAGGAGGGACCTCCTCAGCGGGCAGGTCGCAGGCCCACGTCCCATCCTGGTACGCGTACAGGCAGAGGTTCTCCTTTTGCGGGTCGCACTGGGACCAGAAGCGGTCGATGTCGGTTGTCAGCGCGCGCAGAATGCCCTTGCGTCGCCCGACATAATCTTCGTAGATGGCGCGAGGTGAACGACTCATTGAATTCAACTGTGGCCGTCGGCGGGGCAAATTCAAGGACGGTTCAAGGGCCGCTCACAAGCGTTGCAGAACCAGCTTGAAGGTCAAGGCAGGTCACAGCTGAGTATATATAGAGGCGTGATAATACTGGCGATGTTGACAAGGTGACAAGGTCGAGCCAGCTTGCCGCCGCTTTGCCCCATGCCGGCGGCAAGCACACGCGGCACGGCTGCGCAGGGGACCCTGGCTGCGGATCATCCCCGCGTCCGCAAGTTGTTTCGCTCACCTGCCCCGCCATCACCTCTGCTTCTTCGCCCGCCACTCAGCCAGCAAGGCGGCGTCCGCGCCCGCGCCCAGGGGCGCCCCTGCCCGCGCCTGCTGCCGCTCCTGGTGCTTGGCGGCCGCCTCCGCAGCCTTGGCGTCCCGCGCCTGCCGGCGGGCCGCGAGACACGGCGCATGGCCACTTAGGCGCAACTCGGTATCCTACAAGCCGGTCTGGCCAGGACCACTGACTGACTGACATGGACGTGTGTGGTAATTGACGGGCCAGGGCGCAGCTGCCTTGCCCTCCGCCACACTGCCCTCGGCCTGCATGTCTGCCCGACCCACGTGTGCCGCTGCAACCGTTGAAAGGCTAGCGTATCTTTCTGGCTCAATCCGAGACCTGGAGTGAGAGGCTGAGAGCGAGCTAGCGAAGTGTGCGGAACGGCGCGCCGGGAGACCCCGCAAATCACAAGCTGCACAGCCCTTCACCACGTGCCAGGCGTGGTGGGGTAGCTCGCGTGCCTCACAAGGACAAAAACGATGTCGCACAAGAGAGAGCCTAGCACGTGCCCTGCGCCTGGCAACCCAACAGCGGCTTGGCGCTGCCAACCTCAAACCCTAACCGCCGCAGCCAATCCTCCGCCTGCTCGCGCAGCTCCGAGTCAAGGTACAGCGCCAGTGCGCCAAACGCAATGATCACCACAACCGCCTGCACAGCCTTCTGCAACCGACGCCGGCGCGCAGCTTTTCTGCTCTCCGCCTCGCTTTCCCCTGAAGCGGCCGCGCCAACCCCCGCGGCCGCATCGCCTGTGCCTCGCCGCATAACCAGGTTGAGCGTGGCGCCGAAGTAAACTGCCAACACGGTGGAGGAGAGGCAGATCACGTTGTACGGCATGCTGAAGTCAGGCGCTGCCAGTGGCACCAGCAGCGCTGGCGTGTAGACCTGCAGGCAGCCGCACACACCAGGGTGGAGCAGGGATTCTGGCCGGGAAAGCTGAGCCGACAGGCACGTGCGGCATGTTGACGGCGCCAGGTGCCCCAGCACGGCTGAACTCCGCACTCGGGCCCACTTCGGAGGCGTTGCACCTTTTACCACTGCAGCGCCGCACACCGAACCCACCCAACCACGTTTGCCGTGGTTGCTTTTGGGTTTGGACTTCGGAATGAGCTACCATCTCCCCCACGCAAATAAAAACACACGCACGTGTTGCTGTTGCTGTCGTTAGCACACGTGTTATGGACGGGCTCCGTTGTGTTGTGTACACTTCCGGTACACACATGTTTTCTTCCTTGTGTTCTCCAACACACGCACATGCACACCCACACCCACACACCTGCTGCACGCCGCCGCCCTGGAGCGCCAGCAGCAGCGGCGACGCCAGCGGCTGGCCCTCGCCGCCGCCGCCCTCGCGCCACTGCGCGCCGGGCAATGCCAGCGGGTCGACGTAGCTGACCAGCGCCGCCGGCACGTCGAAGCCGCGATGCGCGTCGGGCGGGTACTCGAAGGCGGTGAGGAAGGCCTTGCTGAACTCCAGGCGCAGCCGCAGCTCCGACACGGACGGCGGCGCCGCCAGGCACAGGTCCAGAACGCCGGGCGAGGCGCGCGCCGTCGCGGGGCGCACGTGACGCGACACCAGCTGCTGCTGCAGCGAGACGGGCTGCGGCCGGGGCGTGGGACAACAGCAACCAATTGGGGCGCAGGGGCCGGCGTTAAGCACTGGAGGCAGTAGCACCGCCCATCGGCATCCAACACGCACCTCGCATACCGCGGCCCGTGTGCGCATCCGGCCCCGAGACCTGGCATGCGCCTAACCGCCCGGTGCCCAGCAAGCAAACAAACAAGCATGTGCCCATCCGCGTGGCAGCGGCACCGCCCGCCACTCACCTGACCGTCGTACGTCACCGACAGCGTGTGCAGCCAGGGCCGTATGTACCAGGGGAACACCTGGTACACACACACCACCGCCAGCAGGCACACGCCACTGCCGGCGGTGGCCCCGCCGAGCCCGGGGCCGCCGCAGCCGCCCTCCATTGCCGCGGCCGCCACCCGTAGCCGCTCCTGGAGCTCCGCCGATCTCCGCACCGCCAGCACTATGCCGCCGCGCAGCATGCCCGCGCCCGTCACGAAGCGCTCCACCGTCACCGGTGCCGGGCCCAGTGCGCCGCCGCCGCCGGACGTGCCCACCGGGCGCGTCGGCGGCCTCGGCAGCGGCAGCTGCAGGCCCCAGCCCCTCACGTCCAGCAAATCCAATGTCTCGTACATCTGCAGGCGCGGCGCGGCCTGCGAGCGCAGCGCCGTCTGCCCGTGATGCACTCGCCCCCCCGTCACCGTCCACAGCGCCAGCTGCCGCCCACTCGGCGCCGCCAGCTGCCCGCCGCCCTCGCTGCTCGCCGGCGCGGCTTCCGCCTCCGCGGCCGCGGTCGACTCCGGCGGCTTGCAGGTGCCCGACGCTGTGGCCTCCTCGCCATCCGCCTGACCGGCAGAGGCGTCGCAGCTGCCGGCCGCGCCGGCGTCGGCTGCCGCTGCCGCCGGCCCCTGCTCCTCCCGGGGCTCCGCCACATACACAATGCTGCGTGCGGCGGGCGGGCAGGCGTGTTCCACATCCGCACGCAGCGCCTGCTCCAGCATGGCCCGGGCTGCCGCCGCGCCGCCACCTCCTGAGGCGCCGCCTGCGGCACCCTGTGGCGCAGCCGCCCGCACCACAAAGGTGGCTGTCTGCACCAGGCGGACGCCGGCGCGCTCGGCAGAGACCTGTCCGCGTTCCAGCAGCAGCCCTAGAGACACGTACTCTGCGTGGCGTGGGGGAGTCCAGAAATCGGCGAGCGCATAGCTCCAAGCGTAGGCTGGTAACGCCAGCGGCGGCTACGTGATTGCTTCCCAAGCTACCGGTCACAGCATTGGCCCAAGCCCCCACCTGCTCCGAACACCGTTGGCCGGTGCCGCAGCAGCGACGCCAGCCCCGCCTGGTCACCGCACGGCAGCAGCCGCAGCCAGGGCGTCAGGTTCTCCGTGCACAGCGCCTCGTGGGGCAGCAGCGCGCGCAGCCGCCGTATCCTGCACAGCGGAGGCCAGGGTCGTGGGTAGGTCCGACCCCACACACCGCACACCGGCGCAATGCTATTCGCTTTTGCCGACCCAACAGCCGGTGCAAACTCCACTACCCGAGACACGCAACCCACTTGCAGTCATGTACACAAAGAGCTTGCGCGAGGACCCACCCTGCCCCTGGCGCGTCCGCTCGCCCCGTCGCCAGGTCCTGCAGGCGCGTGTGGCCCTCGCCCACACTGCGCGGCTCCTTGAGCAGGCTGAGGCTGGCGCATGACAGACCCGACAGCGCGTGCACCAGCGCCGACCAGTGCGCCTCCAGGCCGCCGCCGCCGCTGCCGCCGTCGCCGCTACCAGACGCCGCTTCCGTAGAGTTGGCGGCTATCACGAAGGCTGCGTCAAGCACCTGTGGAGGCATGGCGAGAGCGTAGAAAGGCCTTAGGAGCGCAAGCGCGCAAAGATGTGCCTTCTCATCCTCAACCGGGCAGCCCGCTGGCACAATTTGTCAGCCCGCACTCACCGCCCCGACCGGTTTTGCAGGCACCAGCGGCCAGCCCCAATCGCCGTAGCGCTGCAGTGTGCGTGGGCATGTGCAAGCGCGTGCGGGTGGGCGTGGAAGGCGTCAGGGTGTCAAACACGACAATCCAAAGCGCGCTGGGGTCCTGGGTGCCACGGCAATCCGCAGCCCGAGCGAGCGCGCCACCCACCCATCTGCCCGCTGTGAGGTGCAGCTCAGAGCTCTGCAGCGGCAGGGCGGTGGCCAGGTGCTGCATGGCGTGCGGGAAGGAGACGTGCAGGCGCGAGGCGGTGGTGGCCGCGTCGAACCGGAGGTGCACCTGCGCATCACACCGCGAGGGGTGGGGCGGGGCGGGGCAAAAGTGTCCGCCAGGCGTTGCTTCCAAGGCCGGGTAGGCTGGTTGACAGTAAGGCAGGCCACCGCACACATTATGCGTGCACGCCGTACCATCAGGTGGCTCGGTCCAAGCCATGCGACCAGTGCCTCCTCTGAGAACACGTCCTGCGGTGTCGCAGTGGGAGCAGGGAGCAGGGGCCAGGTCACCCAAGTCTGTTCCGCGTACCCGTCGCTGTTTCAGGCCGCACACCTGCGCGACCGCCTCTCCAGCTAACAGCAGGGCCACCAAAAGGGCAGCCGCTACTACGGAGGCCTCGCCGCGACAAGTGCACATTCCAAGTGCGACCTTCCGCAGCCCGAGCCTGTTACATGCTTTCATGGCGCATAGCTTGTTATTTATCCATTTGTTGGGTGGGTAACTGATGCAATCAATTGCAGCGCAAGCGGGTCAAGTATGGAAGCCTCGCGGCATGGAGAAGTTTTTGGCAGGGTTTGGGAATTGGGGTGCCCCGATATTTACATACCCTGTTGCAACACGTCACTTGTGCATTCCACAGCATTTATGTTATCTCACGAGCCGATGGGGAGCAAGGGCTCGCAGCATCTATGAATGGTCACCCACTGAGGCTGCTCTAAAGAACCATGGACGAAGCAGAAATGCTTCAACAAGTCGACACGTGGCTTGCAACAATACGCCGAGACCTGTAAGTGTATGGCACGCTCCGCAGATTGCATGGGCGCGAAAGCCAGCCGCCGCTTACGCCAAGCCTTGGCCAATCGATGTACTGTTGTACACTGACTCTTGCGAATGCGTTGCATCGACGTCACGCATTGACAACGCAACGACAGGGCTCCCTGCACCGTGCCTGGCTCGGTGCCGGCGGTATTGCACCAGGGAGTGGCCGTCCGTGACTGTGAGAAAGGCTGCAAGCCTGGACTGACCGGGGTTCCGGGATGACTCTCATCAGCGGCACACGCATTCGCACTTGGCGCGGGGAAAGCAGGGCACGGCCTGGGTCACACAGACCGTGGCCCAGGTGGGCCCCGGCAGGCCCAGGCGCCCGCTGGCGCCGGACCCCCGACTCCCTATCGCGGTCCCGGGTGCCGCCCGCATGAACGCCTACGTGCGTCACAAGCCCAGTGTATAATACCGCATGCATGGCACGATGGCATCTCTCATTTTTTGTCTGTGTCTCTATCAAACCATTCCGCAGGCCCACGACAACCCTGCCGGAGCAGCTGCCCAGCCTTCCCGGCTGCCAGCGGGCCAGCCGACATGCCGTGTTGGCGCCGGCACGCTGCCTGGCCGCCCTGCCAAGCGCCGACCCAGGCGCTTTGGAGGCCGCGGCACGGGCACGGCTGAGCGGCCGGTCGGCAGGCGGCAGCCTGGCAACGTCCACAGCGCAGCCGCTGCATTACCGCGCGTACATGAACCAGCAGGTGCGTGGGTGGGAGCGACTGGGGATGTTACACGGGTTGGATGATTTTGTCTCCAGGATTGTCATTCAGGTGCATCAAGCCCTGGACTTGGTTTGAACCCATGTGCGCTCACATTGTTCGACAACACCCTCAACGCGCCGCAGGTGATGGCAGCGATGGCGCAGCTCCGCGCCCGGCTGCAGCTCGGGCCCAGGCAGCGCACCACAGGAGCCGCACCCTTGGCGCCGGCACTGGCAGCAGCAGGCAGCAGCCAGCAGCCGTCGGTGCCTCAAGGCGCGCTTCGCGCGCCCGCTCCTGGTGCGGCTGGCGCAGGCGCACCTGCTCGCGTGCCCTTCGTTAGTGATGGCGGCAGCGCCCCCAGCGCAGCCGGAATCCATGTGCAGCCTGCGACGACAAGAACAGCCCCGGCATCAGGAGTAGGGGTTGCATGCGGCCGCAAACGAGCCGCGGAAGTGGCGCCGGTCGATCTGCGCGCCGCGACAGGATTCCCACCGATGCAACCCAAGCGCCAGCACTTAAGCGACCAGGAGACGGTTGCAGCGGACCGAGAGGAGGTGGCGGCAGCGGCGCCCGCTTCGTGCCGGCCTGTCGCCTCACGCCCGCTTTCCAGCTCAGCGCCTCGCAGCACAGGCACGGCCACGTCATGCGACGGCTGTGACACGCCGTCTGCCCCGTCCGCTCCGGCGCCACAGCCGCTTCTCTCCACGGCATCGGGTCTGGCCCCATCTCAGTACCAGCTGCCGGCGCGGCCCCATGCAGCTGGTGGCACCGGCATGGGCGATGCAGCGCCGCACGCGCCAGCGGCATACAGCGGCACGCTGCATCCCCCAGTGCGACAGCGACCAGCACCAGCGGCCGTTGCAGCGGCAGCGCCGGGCGCCCAGCCGGAGGCACATCTCGAGCACCACCACCAGCTGCAGAGGTCTGAGCTGGTGCGTCAACATGTGGGTCCGCCGGCACCGGCCCCTGCAGCACAGCAGCGGCAGCAGGTGGCGTCTGGCGCTGCCGCTGCAGCTACCACCGCTTGTGGCAGAACGCAACCAGCTAAGCCACCGCCGCCACAAGTGCCGGTGCCGGCGCCACCGGCGCCGGCGCAGCAGCAGCAACAGCAGCTGCTGTGCGCCCTGCCGCAGCCCAGCGTCACGCTCCAAGAGGTGCTGGTCCAGCAGGGCGCAAGGCAGCAGCAGCAGCAGCAGCAGCATATGCAGTCAGCGGGTTGCGCCGGGAGCACACCGGCGCCCGCGGCCTCGACCGCGGCGGGCAGCTACCGGACCGTGCTGGACGCCGCCCTGCGGTCCGCAGACCCCGGCATGACTGCCGCGCTACAGGCTACCGCGTCCGCCGCCGCCGCACAGCAGCAGGAGTGGCGGTCGCAGCTGCCGGCGCTGGAGCGCCTGCTGTGCAGCTGGCCGCTGGCCGAGCTGCCGGAGCAGCTGCAGCGCCAGCCGCCAGGCGGCTTGGGCGATGCTGCCAAGGCAGGCGGCTTGGGCGATGCGGTGAAGCCAGCGGCAGCGCAGCCTGCGGCAAGCCTTGACGGCGTGGGTCAGGGCGTGTCGGGCACGTGCGCGCGCGGCAGCGCGGTGCTGGGCGCGGCGGACGGGGTCTGTGCGTCCAGGGACGAGGAGAGCGACGGCGAGAGCAGTGGCGGCGGCGGCGGCGCCCATGAACCGCTGCTGCAGTTCTCCTGCACGCCGTTCCGTCGTCGCCGTGGAGCGCAGACGGTGCCGCTCGGCCGCACACATGCCGGTGCGGCGCAGAGCTGCGGCCAGCACCTGCGGCTGCCCCGGTCGCCGCTGGTGACTGCGCTGGAGCCGGACGTGTGTGAGTCGCGTGGGGACCTGTGGGCGCTGTTCTGTCACGTCTTGGAGGCGCACCAGGCGGAGAAGGAGGCCGCGGCAGCAGCAGCGGCAGCAGCAGCAGCGGCGGCCGACGGGGAGCCCAGGCTACAGCTACAGCAGCAGCAGCAGCAGCAGCAGGTGCTCGAGGAGGAAGCGGATCAGGGCGCCGAGGACGACCCGGACGTCTACATCACAGATGAGGCGCTGGCGTGTCTGGCGGCGCTGGGGTCGGGACCGTACGGGCGCTGCGGCTGGAGCCTCCCAGTCATGGTACGGCGGCGGGGGGCTGGGGTGGCGGCGGCGGCGGCCGACGGGCCGACGTCGTCGTGTGCGCAGCTCGACACGCCGCTGGGGACGCCTCGGAGGGACAGCAGCGGCGGCAGCGGCAGCATGGAGGGAGATGATGGCGGGGCGGGGCACGGCTCGTCCTGCGCGGGCGAGGGCGCCGGCACGGTGTGTGCCGGCGGCCGGGCGGCCGGCCGGGCGGCTGGCGGGAGTGCGGCTGCGGCTGCGACGCTGTACTTCGGGCCGCCGCTGCTGGACCAGCTGGGCCTGGTGCTGGGCAGCTGGAGCCGCATGTGCACACGCGCCATGGCAGCGGGCGCAGCGGCCGGCGCAGCAGAGCCGCTCGGCGCGGAGTGGGGGCATGCCGGGTGCGGCCAGGCGGGCGACGGGCTGCTGGAGGCGCTGAATGTGGCTGACAGCGACAGCTGCGAGTGCTGTCAGCAGGACGAGTGGCGGCTGGGGCCAGGGGCCAGCCTGCTGGTGCTGAGCCACTGCAACGTCGCGGCCAGCAGCACAAGCAGCCACGCTGGCATGAACGCACCGGCGGGCTGGGAGGCGAGTGAGGGGCCGGGCGGCGCGGCACCGGTGGCGGCGGAGGCCGAGCCGGTGCAGGTGGTGGCGCTTGCCGCGCGCGGCGGTGCGAAACCGGTGCAGGCAGCGGGCAGCGGCGGTGCTGGCACTTCGGCTGCAGCTGCCGCCCTGGCGGCTGCGGCGGCGCACTACCCGGAGCTGGCGTGCCGCGCACAGCTGCTGCGTGGCTGCGTCGAGACACAGGTGAGGCAACGAAGCCGATGGCTTCACACCTGCATGCAGGGCACCGCGCCACCTCGTGCCTCACTGCCGGCCCCTTGCTTAGCTCTGTGCCCACGCTCTGTACCCTTTGCTTGCATTTCCAATGTCCAGCCACCCTGCTCCTGACCTGTCCCTGACCCCTGGGCCTCCTGACGCAGGTGGTGGTTGTGGATCCGGCTGATGGGGCCGTCACTGCCCAGCAGCGCCTGGACCCAGGAGCCCTGGTGCGCCTGGCCGGCCCAGACAAGGTGGGCGGTGCCGGGGGGCGGTGCCGGGGGGCGGTGCCGGGGGCGGGGGGTAGCCGGCTTTGTTTGCGGCGCGGGGAGTGGGAACTGGCTGGGAGCGAGCCGCGGCAAGGGTGGCTTGCATCTCTCTGTCAGGCCTGCCCTGCGAGGCTGCGACGGCGCTGCTGTGGGCGCATGCGCATGCGTCCATCGCCGCAGCGGTCGTGACGTGCAGCCTGCCTGCGTGCCTGCCTCCCTGCCGTGCTGCGCCCGCACAGGTGGAGCGATGCTGGCGGCTGGCGGCGCAGCTGCTGGGCTGGCTGCAGCAGCTGCCCACGGGGCCCTACGAGCTGCGACTGGACTTGTCGCGGGAGTGCCTGGAGCTGCGCGCGGTGCAAGCGTGACGTGGAGGACAGTGCACAGCGGGCGTTGGTAGCACGGTTAGCGAAGTGCTTTCGAAACGCGAACGCGAATATGCGTAAACGGTTGGGCTTGTGCAAATGCGTTTAAAGCTATTTAGGCACACGGGTTCTCCTGTCAACGGGGCGTTGCTGGCAGGCTGTGTGGCGAGTATGTGGACCGACTGGCTGACTGACCAGAGGTGTCCTCCGCAGCCTCCATTGGCGTGCTCTTGACCAGCGGTTGTCCATCACGACAAAGACTGCGGCACAGAGTCCTCGCTGCATTTTTAATATGGTTCGGGTTCGGTATCATACATCAGGCCCACGCTCCATTGGCCAACGCTCGGATCATCCAGGGACAGCAGCGAGGATAGCACTGTCAGTTCTGTGTCAAAACACCGCACGCACCCGCCCCCCAACACCTATGCACACAACTTTTTGGGATCCCCTCCCCCGCATTGCGTACTAAGCGCCAATCAATACGGGGATGGGGAACTAATATGGTTTTGTATGGCCATACACGACGGAAACGCCCGGCTACGCAGGCCGCCAGCAACACACCCAACTCGACCTGCTCCGTCCTCGGAACTCAGCAATCCATCCTCGAGTCCTCGATACCCCACACACACTGCGATTGTCGCTCTCCCAGGCGTCTGATCTTACCTAAGAAACCTCCGCAAGCAATGCATTCACGCACCTAAAGCAGATCGCCAGCCGCCACCACCGTCTGCCTGCCTCCCTACTGGGCCGCTGCTCTCAGCAGACGCCCCCGCTGCTCACACACGGACGGAAGAGGTGCGAGCACGCCACCGTATACCAAACGACGACGTCATCCGCACGCAACAACGCCGGACACCTATGAAGGCGCTTCACTTCAAACTCTGCTGTAATTGAAGCGCAGAAACAAGGAAACGCAAGAACCATGCACAAACAAAACTAGCCGGCGGCGTACCCGCTATGTCCTCAGTGCTCCGCCCGCGTTGCCCCATGTTTATCCACTCGAGCACATCTGCCGCAGCATCTGTGCTGAGTGTTGTGCGATGGTGGCAGCATCGACGTCTGAGCCCGCAGCCATGCATCCATCGCACAGGCTCCGCTGCGCTAGTTTGCTCTCCCTCACCACCCAGCACGACACAAGCGATTAAGCAAGTCCGTATCAACGTTGGTTTTGTTACTTTCGCATCACCCCGCATCGCTTTCGCCTCTCTGCACCCGCACCCGCATCCGCACCCGCATCCAACACAGTGCCTGCCTCACTCCTGCACCCGCACCTTCGGTGCCGCTCCGCACAGATGCTGCTCCACAGCTTCCGGCCGAGTGCCGCTCCTAATGCCGGCTGCCGCTTCGCCGGCTGCCTCGCCACTGCTGCTCGCCTACTTGGCCTGCACGGCCACGGGCGCCGACTTCTCGATGGGCTTCTCGCCCTCCGCCTTGGCGGCTGCGGCCTTGGCCGCGGCCTTCTCCTGAGAGCCAAACCAAGCGGGAGAGGGGTCGCATGGATGGTAAGAGACAGCGCAGCAGGGTAGACCGCGGCGCGGCGAGCGCACCCATGATGGGTGACAGCGTGTGCAGAGTCACTCCGCCATGCCCGGGCACCTCATTCAACCAAAAGCCGTTGCCCTCTCCTTCACGTTGCCCCGACACCTATACTTGCAACATTCCCCGACGGCAGTACCAAGTGCGGAATGCCATCTTGCCATGGATGCCCCTAGCAGGCCTGGGTTCAAGGCCGAGCTTTCCGCCGAACCCGTCCCACCGCTCCCGCCCCGCAGTGCCAGGCCCGCCCGCAGCCGCACCTGCTGGCGGCGGGCGTTCTCCCGCTTGAAGTCCTCCGACGACTTGTACTCCGTCTCCAGCAGCGTCTTGAGCTGCGGGGCGGGATGGGGGCCGGGGGCAGTCAGTAGGATCAGGCAGTCAGGGCACGGGGGAAGCGCTTTCGATACCAGCACCAATCTTGTGCAGCTTTCGATCCTGGCCCGCCGGCTGCAACTCCAGGGAAGCAAACGCCACAACCCGTTCGCCCCGCCCCAGCCCAGCGCTCACCCGCGAGTGGATCTCGAGCCCGCTGTCCTTGGGGAAGCCGGCGTAAAAGTGGAACGCCCAGAACTTCTCCAGGCCGTACAGGCTGCCGTACGTGTCAAAGTCCTTGAGCGTCATCTCCTCAAAGTCCTTGTACAGGTCCGCGCGGAAGCTCTTCTCCAGGCCGTAGCTGTAGAAGCGGAAGAGGCACTCCATGCCGTAGTGGTACTGCGCGCCCGCGTCCTCCTCCGCGTACTTGCGGAAGTCGGTGTACATCTTCTCGTTGTAGTTGTCGCGCAGGAAGTAGCACCAGAAGCGGAACAGCGTGTTCATCTCCTCGCTCTGGCCGATGCCTGGGAGAGGTACGAGAACATGAGGTGAGCGGGGGGGGGGGGGTAGGTTGGTAGGAGCCAAAACATGGAAAGCTGAGCTGGTTGGCACTGCCCGGAACGCGCTTTCACGCTCCTGTGTCCCTTTGTCACGCGCCGGCGCTGCGCTCCACCCGCGCCCGCGCACCCGCCCCAGGCGCCCGCTGCCGCCCCGACCTGCCGCCCCCCACCCTCCACCTCCTGGCCGCCACGGTCCGCGGCGGCCTGTGCGCCCCACCCGCCCGCCACCCACCCTTGGCGGAGCGCTCCTCCACGCAGCGCTTGAACCACTTCATGTACTTGATCTGCTTGAAGCCGTTCTCCTCCAGCAGCGCGTAGCTGGGGTGCTGGAACTTGGGCAGCGGCACGCTGCCGCCGCGGCCGCTGGGGCTGCTGCCCAGCATGCCGTGCCGCTGCTTGTACGACCCGCCGAAGCTCGAGGCCATGGAGCCCGAGGGGCTGGTGCCGTACAGGCCGTTGCCCTCGGGCGGCGTGGCGCCCATGAGCCAACCCACGGCGCCGCCGTTGGGCGGCGAGGTGCCGGTCAGCGACTCGCCCATGCGCTTGTGCGCGCCGCGGCTGTAGCTGTGCGCGCCGCTCTTGGGAAGCGAGGAGCCGTAAAAGTGCATGCCGGCGATGGGCGCCGCGTTGCGGCCGCTGCTGGGGCCGCCGTGCGGGCCCTTCGGCGGCTTGGCGTGGTGGCGCTTGTGGATTTGCTGCGGGTGGGTGCGGGGGACGTGTGCGTGTGCGCGGCCGGGCGGGCAGATAAGGCAGAGTGCGGCGCGTGCATGCAGGTACATGCAATGGCCGCCCTGGGCTTGCGATTGCAACGACAGGACACCCTGGCTGGCCAGCCTCAAGCGCCAACGTCCCTCCTACTCCTAGCAGCCTCGCCTCCCTGCTGCCTAATGCCGCCAGTCCCGTCATGCCCGCGCCCTGCTGCCTCCTCTTCCTCCTCCTCCCACCCCAAGTCTCCTCCTCAACCCTTTCTCCAACCCCTTCCCGGTTCCGTTGATCCGACCGTCTCCCATACCCCGCCCCAAAAACCTTCGAGCCGCCCCGGAGCCACCACCCATGCCAATGCCATGCGCTCACCTCCGCCAGCTCCTGCTCATACATGGCCAGGCCGTCCGCAATGAGGCGGCTGGACGAGGTGTCCAGCTTGCCGGCGGGGCCGCCGCGGATCTTGCGGCTGGGCGTCACCACGATCAGCTTCTCCAGCACGTCGCGGTCGCTCATGGCGTTCACCACGTCCTCCTGCTCGTCGCGCTGGGCTGCGGCGTCCTCGTCCTGTGGCGGCGGCCGGCATTGGATCGCATGTTTTCCCCAGTTCCCGAGACGCACCATCAGGACTGAAACCACCAATTGTCGGCAACCCAGCCTTACCTCGATTCACCTAGGTGCCCCTACATGAGCACGCACTGCACCGCACTGCACCAGCCTCCCCGGTACCCTAGACCCCCTCGCCCTCTCCTGTCGGTCCCCTACCCTTTCCATCCAGCTCCAGCCCCACCTCCATCCGCTGCTTCGACCTCTCGACCTCGACCGCCCATCCCCATCCCCAGCCCCAGCCCCCAGACCAAGCCCCCTGCCCCAGCCCCCAGACCCAGCCCCCAGCCCCCCATGCACCTCGTCCATGGCGAACAGGTCCTCATCCTCGTCGTCCGCGTCCTCCTTCTTGGGAGCCTTGGCAGGCGCCGCCTTCGCGGCCGGCGCGCCAGCGCGCGGCGTCGTGAACGCAGCGGCGGCCGCCGGCTTGGCCGGCGGTGGCGTGCTGCTGGCGGAGGGCTTGCCGCCCGCGGCTGCTGCTAGGGAGGAGGCCGCTGGCGACGCGGCCGCGCCGGCGGCAGCGGCCACTGATGTCCCCTGCGCCTGCTCCGCCGCCTTGTCGGCCTTATCGGCCTTATCGGCCTTGTCGGCCTTGTCGGCCTTCTCGCCCTTCTCGGGCTTCTCGGGCTTCTCCGCGCTGCCCTTGCCTGACTGCGGGCTGCTGCCCTCCTCGCCCTTGGCCGCCGCGGCCTGCAGCGCGGCGGGGTTGTGGCTGAGGTCGCGCTGCTGCGGCGGCAGCACCCAGCGGTCCCAGTTCTCGCGAGCGCGCAGCATGGTGCTGTCGCTGGACACCTCCACGATGGGCGAGTCCGCGATCGCGTCCACGATCAGCGTCCAGTCCAGCGTGAGGATGCGCACGCGGTTGAAGTTGGCGACCACGGCCAGCGGGATCCAGCCATTGTCGTCCATCTTCGAGCGCAGGAAGATGTCCTTGCACAGGTTCTCCACCGAGAAGTAGTAGTCAATCTGCTTGCGCACCGCCTCCGTCAGCATCGCCTTCGTCTGAGCCTTGTCGGCGGGGTTGGCGGAGCCGTAGGGCGCGGTGGGGTAGAACATGCCGCCGGCGTAGTAGCCGGGGTAGTTGTACTGCTGCTGCTGTTGCTGCTGGCTAGGCACGGGCGCGCTGATGTAGGGGCCCATGTTGGTGTTGCTCTGCGCCTGCGAGCCGCCGCTGCCGCTCGCGTGGAAGCCGCTACCACCGCGGCCACCGCTGCCCCGGCCGCGGCCCCGCCCGCGCCCGCCCTCGCCACGGCCGGCGCCGTCGCCGCGTCCGCCCTCGCCGCCGCCCCGGCCGCCACCCCGGCCCTCGCTGCGCGCATTGCTGCCGCCCTCACCCGCGCCTGAGGAGCTGGCTGCCGCGTCCGACTTGCGCGTCCAGGAGGACGACGCGTCGGCCTGGCCCTCAGTCGAGTAATTGCCGCGGCGCTCACGGCCGCCCGCGGCGGCGCCGCCGCGGCCACCCGAGCCGCCGCGGCCGCCACCCCTGCCGCCCGCATGCCCCGATCCGCTGCTGCTGGCATGGCCCTTCTCCCCTTTGTGGCCTCCCTCCTCGCCCTCCCGCAGGCCCTCTCCCAGCGCCGAGACTGGCAGGCGCACGGGCTTGCCCTTGCCCTTGCCAGAGCCGCCGCCACCGCCGCCGCCGCCACCACCCTCCTTCTCTTTCGTGCCCTCCTGTGTGCATGATGCATACACGTGTAGCGTTAGGAGGCATCCACTCCCGACAACTTCCTGTCGGCTCACTGTCTTGATATAGGCGATTCCCCAAGGTAACCATAACTTACCGTTGCGTTACCGCCAGCCGGCGCCTGCTCCCGCTTCTTCACCGGCTGCTTGGCATCCCCCAACGTTGGCCAATCCGACTGGCCCGCATCCGTCACGGGGGGCTGGTCGGGCTGCACACCAGGGGCGGCAGCTGGCGTCAGCACGCGAAAAACTCCCAGCCCCGTATCTCCTAGATGGTGACAGCGCCACAGGGGCGCCAGAACAACCCGGTGGGTGGCTTCCGGGGGGGGGGGGCCGACCCAGCCCACCAGCCCACATACGCACCTTTTTCCACGCGGGCTTGGCCGGCTTGCCCTCCTGTACACGAGCGAAACCATAAACAGGAAGCCCCGACAACGTTGATGATTTGGGTTAACCGTCCGTTTGCTGCGCCGACTCGCGCGAGGCCCTTGGCCACCGCGACATGCAAACGAATTCTCCCGACCGGACCCACGGGCACGCATGAATCCGCACCTTCGCCTTCTCCTCGCCAGAAGTTCGTTCCCCTCCATCGTTGCTGCTTGCAGGCTCGCCAGAAGCAGAGCCGCCCGCCGCCTTGTCCTCCTTCGTGTCCTTTGGCTCAGACTTGCTGGTGCTGGACGCATTTGAGGCATCGACTTGGGCATCCTTAGCTGCTGCTGCAGGCGTCTCCTTGGGATCCGCCTTGGTGTCAGCCTTCTTTACTGCATCTGCCTTCTCAGCGGGCGGCGCGGCGGCCGCATCGTTGCTGCTCTCCTCAATCGACTTTGCCTTTGGTTCTTGCTTAAGAACCTGGGCCCACCCAGCCTTCTTTGCCGGGGCCGGTTCGTCCTGCGTGCAGCATTTGTGGGACCGAATTTCGCCCCTGCTATGGCGATTCCTCACGCGACTTGCTTCCCGCACTCCACCGACCAATCATTATCGTACCTTGGTGACTTGCGGCGCTGTCGCTGGCGCTTTCTCTTCCGCCTTCACCGCCTCCTTGCCCTTGTCCTCAGCCGACATCCTCAGTTGCTGCCTGGCGCTTCGGGCTACTAATTTGGCCTGGGGCCCACCTAGAAGCACATGGCTACCAACGCTGCAAGCTTGTCTGCGAGCCGAATGTAATGGGCCGTGCGCGTGGAGGCCCTCGATTCCCTGTATTAAGAGGCTAGTATGTTACAGTTCTGGTAATCAGAGCAGATTCTGGGACCTGCGAGCGGTGACAGCGGCTCAAGTGGCTTGCGGTCGCACCTGTAGATCCGGCTGGTGCAGCGCATGCACGCGCTGCAGGAGGGGGGCCTCGAGTTGCCGAACACGTCCCTGTCTCGCCCCTGTCCTCGTCCTTGTCTCAATACGCAAGTCCAAACCTCGCCCATATCGCGCACGCGCACGCGTGTCACTGTAACTTGCCCCCCGTGGCGCGCAGCAGCGGCTACGCGGATCTGCACCCTGGACTTGCGCTGGCGCATGCCCCGGTGCCAGTGAGCTAGGCACCTGCGCTTAACTGCCCTAAGTGAGAGTCCTATCCATGTGTAGCTCCCAAGATCTAGCTGTAGACATGCGTGCACGGTGGCGGTGCAGGAGAGCCTCCCCCGCCGGGGTAATCCGAAACCCTATTTCATCTGCGCTCTTGCACACGCGCAGGCGTTCGAAGTCAATGATCCAATCCACACAGCAATGCAGCGCACATGCCAGATATTACAGAGCCCTGCAAACAATGTCGGACCAGCGGCTCTGCCATGCTGATCACGAGAAGCCGCTGAAGATTGTGCACCAGGGGAGTCCATCCGCCATCACCAGGGCATCAATGCGCGGTCGCATGAAAGCTCCGCTTACGGCCGCTCCTTTATACGTGCTTCCCAGGGGAAGGCGTCCGCACATGCGACACACGTGGGCGAAATCCCACTTGCTTGTAACATGGAGCCACCTCAGTCGCACGGCTTCCAGGGGCCAGAAGGCGCTCTTGCAGGCAAGTCGGGGCGCACGTCTGCATGTGTGGCCATGCCACAGTCACAGCTGAGCTTTCGAGCATCGTTCTGGTTGCAGTCGGGGCCCCGGCGGCCTTGAAGGGAGGAAGGAGAGACCGCTGTTGAGTCCCCGCGGTGCCTGCGGAGGGTGTGAGCGGGCGGGGGCGGGGGCGCCCATCGCGGGGTGGATCCGTGCCGCTCATCCAAGGTCTTCGACAGAAGCCGTTGCCATAAGATGCTTACACGTTTACGTCGGGGGAGCTTACTTCCTTCTTGTCAACAAAGCTTGCTGCTTTGCCCCTGAAACGACAGCTCGCCTTGCACCGTTCTGATAGATTTTTTGTACAGTATGTAGACAAAACAATAGATAATACGACGTCGCATACCCTCTAAACTTTATGGGAATGAAAAATTTAAACCAGGGCTCCTGAGCAAATTCGCAAGCCTGGCGCACACTGAACAGCCTTAGCTCCTAGCTGCGCGGACACTGTGGCGTTGAGCAGTCTAAATGGTGCAGGTGCGCTCTGAATCCGACTGCGGAAACTGCGAGAATTTTGGGAATCCGCGCGCGAACCCTGCCCTTCCCGACTTGCCGCTGCAGGTCTATACCGAGCCGTTGTGCAGGCGGTACTATGGCAGCGTTGTTGGGGAGGCGTCACTGTTCCGCTTCTTTGCGTACCTGTCGGCCATCGTCCTGGCGCTGGTCGTCGCCTTCGCCACCGGGGGCTTCTGGGTGAAGCTTACGCCAGATAACATTCAGGCGACGGTATCATACACGCAGGATGCCATCCTCATATTTGAGGTATGAACTGGTGTGCAAGGGACTTCGGCTCAAGGGTGGGGGCTAACGCGGGCGTGTCCGTGTCCTACGCTGGCGCTGCTGCAATACACGCTCTGCGTGCACAGGCGCGTGGGCACACTTGCTGCGGCGCAACACGTTGCTGTCGTTTATTCCCGACTCCAGGGTGCAGAGAGTGGGCAAGTTGCGTTCTGGAGCACCTCGCCTGTGCTGAACGCGGAGTTCTCCAACCTGTACACGGCGGCCAGTGTTCAGGTAATGCTTCGCTTGCCGACCTCCATGGTGGTGACACGCCCCAGACCTCGGCTTGGACGCGCTTGGTGGCGTGCGCAGGTGTCGTCCATCGACGTGAATGACGACGGGAAGGCGGACCTCATCACCTTCCAGGCCAGCATGGCGAACGCCTTTCCAGTCCACAGCGTGAAGGCACTGTTGCAGTTTCATTACTCACTGACGGTGAGACCGGGGGGTGGACCTCACTGAACGTGCATGCACACGAGCACGTTTGTACGGCGCATGCCGGCCGTGCGGCACGCCATGGGCGCTTTGATAGCAGTGGACCGGTACTCTGGTGCTGCCAACTGGTGCTGCCAACCGCCTTGACCCGTGCCCTGCGTCTTGTTTGCGGGGCGTGGCTGAACACAGGGTCACCTGCAGCTGGACATGTACAGCTTCGCGTACTTGGCGCAGACCTCACCAGCGCCAGGGGCTGCGCTCTTCACCGACGGAGAGGTAAGCAATGCGGAATGCGCGCCCTGCCCCAACCGCCCGCCCCACCTCAAGCCTGTATCATATGTTGGGAAAGGGCATACGGCACCCCTCGCTTTTGCTAACATCACTGGCAACCTTAGCAATGCCTCCCCCCTAGTTGCGTTCGTGGCCACATGCCTACGTCGCTGGCGACGTTCTCCTCTGCCGTGCAGCTCTTGCTGTCGTCCATGAACCAGCTGCAGGACCGCAATTACAACTCCAGATACAACTCGCCGATGCTCAACTCCAGCACGCCGTCCTACTCGACAGCCGTGCAAGTGAGGGCGCGCCTTGTAGAGCTCGCTGCTGGCTTTTGTGAATTGCCATAGCTGCTAGATTCAACGGCCAGTCCTTGCAAGCTCCTGCCGTAATCTTTCTTGTGTGCATGTGTGCACAGCCGTCGGTGGCGCTGGAGATGCAGAGTATCCTGAGTTCCTACCTGACCCGCAACTTCACCACCACCTACAGCAACAACTACCCCGTCTGGGTGGTAAGTAGACCGCGCGTGATACAGTTTGCTCACTGCCTTCTTGCAGGCGTGCGTCACTAACCCCATCAATGTGTCGCGCAAACGCAGAGCGGCACTGGAACGTCCTTCAACTTGCAAATGCGAATACGGATTCCGCCCAACCAGGTCATCTTCTACAGGTTAGTTTGTGCAGGTGTCCCTCGGCTTCACTGCTGGGGTATGGTGTAACCGCACGAGAGCTGCGGGGCTCGCCTACTATGAAAGCGACACTACAAAAAGGGACAGTCCGACCAGCAAGGGTGCCCAGCACCCACGTCATGAGGGGCCACCACCGGTCCAGAGAGAAACCGTACTGCCGCTAGCTGTCTGCCAACTTTCGCAAACCGTGCATCGTGCTCTTCATGCGCGTTACCGTATACCACAGGCCCCAAGCTATCGAGATGCTCAAGTTTGGCTGGATCCAGTGGCTTGCCACATTCATCGTGCTGTGGTACCTGCTGCAATGGGCAGAATGGTTCGTGTTCTATTACCGTTTGGTTGAGACCCGGATCGTGTCAGACCTACAACAACGGCAGCAGCGGTTTTAACGCCGCAGGGTGCTGTAGAGCCCACGCAGGGCTGTGTACAGCTGTTGTATGCTGATTGCGTGGGTCGGAGGCAGTTCGGTTGAGTCAGCAGGAGCAGGCTGATGGGGGGGATGCTCAGAGGTGGTAGGCCGTCGCCAGGCGATGCGGCACGGCTGCTGCAACACAACACTACACGATAATGGCTTCGCGTTTAGGCAGCACTCCGGTAATGGCTCAGGACCAAAAGCGCGAGTGGTGGTGCCCAGTTTGGTTCGTCTGACGGTGGCTTCGGACCAGCAGCGCCCGTGGTGGTGCACAGTCGGTTTGACTCTTCGGACAGCATCACAGCATGTTTGTGCAGGAGGCAATTTTGGTACGTGCTGTTACCAAGTAACCGACTCACAGTGCAGGCTGGATCGCAAGCTCCAATTACACATCGATGTATGCATGTGCACTGTAAGCAGCGTCTCCTACTGAAGCGCCCCGGCTCATGCCGATGGGTCCGCTCTTCCGACTCGACGCAGAGCATCAACTTTCAATGGTCTGGTGGGGTTCATCGTAGTACTACCAGCCCCTGATAACGCATCTACTGCGCTGGGTGTAGGTATAGGGCACTTGCAAGCCCGGACCAATGCTTTAAGCGTCTCAGTTTGAGTACACGTGACCCCGACGTTATTGTTAAGATGTACACATTCACAATGGCAGCAAACGCACGGCCGTGCCGTCTGTGGACTTGCCCGCGTATCCAGGTGAACACGAGTGAGTCATCAGCCACGACGTCCCGACGCCTCCCAGCTCAATGGGCGTCCGCATCTCCGCGCCGCCGTTTGGCGACCGGTGGCGTTCCCCCCAAATTCAAAACGACGCCGCCGCCTCCAGGCGCATCTTGATCTGTCTGTCCGCCTCCGCCGCCCACTGGCCCTCCCAGGTCCAGTCCAGCGTCCGTCCCTCGCTTGCCCTTCCTGCCCCCCCCTGCCGCCGCTGTCTGTGCCGCGCCGGACCCAGCTGGCGGCGGCGCAGGTGATGGCCCCAGATCCAGCACGGGCTTGCCGCTCGGCGGCGCCGCTGCATGCCCCGCACCCGATGGTGACATCTCAGAGCTGACCTGGAACTGTTGCGCCCCACCGCCGCTGCCGGGTCCACCCCGAGCCGCCTGGCCATGAGATTGCGGCCCCGGCATCCCACCCAGGTTCAGCACAGGGCCGCCGCTGCCTGGTGCTGGGCTCGCGCCATCGCCCGCAGATGCAAAGCCCGGCGGCAGGCCGCCCGGCCCCGCACCCGGGCCCTTGCCCATGGGGCTCTCCGAGGTGTCCATGAACAAAGCAGCGGCGCTAGGCGGCATCCCGGCTGCTGCCTGCTGCTTGTGGCCCAGCCCTGCGCCTGCGCTGGATCCCGGTTGTTGTGTGGGGCCACCCAAGTTCAGGACGTGCTGCTCCTGCTTCATGTGCGCCGCTGGGCCCATGTCGTCGATGCCGCCGTCATCGTCGGCCAGGTCGGGTCCGCCCATGGCGCTCGCCCCCATGTGTTGCTCGTCGCCACCCAGACCCATGCCACCGGCCCCACCGCCTAGCTGCGCGGACGGGCCCAGAGGAGGGGGCTGACCCGGCATCCCCGGGGGCGGCTGCACCTTGCTGCCCCCCAGCAGAACGCCTGGCACAGCTCCTGGCTTCCCCGGCGCAGGCGCGGCTCCTGCCGGCCCGGCAGCAGCCCCGGGCCCTGCCGGCCCTGCACCTCCAAGCCCCGTCAACATGCCCAACAAGCCGCCCCCCGGCATGCCCGAAAGCCCGGGCAGCACCAGCCCGTTGGCCGCAGCAGCAGCCGTGAGCGCCGCCAGAGCGCGGGCCTGCTGTTCCGCATCACCTCCGGCGCTGCCTGGCGCGCCGCCCGGGCCGGCGCCGGTCGCTCCGCCAGGAGCGCCACCTGCAACAAATTGCTGCTGCAATGCGGTTTGCAGGAGCGCCGTGAGCTGCTGCTGTGCGGCGCGATTTGCAGCGGCCGCGGACTGCGCCGCCCCGCCGCCGCTGCCGTAGTGGCCGCGCACGGGCATGCCGTCGTCGTCGCTGTCGGTGTAGTCGTCATCCCGCCCCCGCCTGCATGGGCATTGAACACACGTCATGTGAAGCCCAAACGGTTTGCCATAGAGACCCAGCGTGACCACGCGCGGGCACCTACATCACCGTGATGCAAGCGACGCTTACTTTTTGCGTTGGGCTTTCTTCGGCTTGGGCTCCGGAGTCGAGCGCAGGCCGCCCATGAGCCCCAGGAAGCCGGGGTCGGTACCCGTCGGCATGGGTCCCAGGTCATCCATGTTGTACTCCGACAGCGGGAAGTTCATGCGGCTGCGGCTGCGCGCGTCCTGGCCCCGCAGCCGCAGCACCGCCCGGTCATAGGCGCGAGCGGCCTCCACCTCCTCAGTGAAGGAGCCTGCACCGCACACGCAGCGTCGGATGCCCTGAGCGACTGGGGCTGCTACTGCCACGGCGCGGTGTTGCAGCTGCACATTCTTGAAGTGAGCACACGGCTACGGACATGGATTCCTAGTTGCGCTTACCGATGAAGTGCTGCTTGCCGCCGCCCCACACGCGGACCTCCCAGCGCTGGCTGCGCTCATGCCAGCTGACGCCCCTGTACTGGCTGGAGCCCTTATTGCTGTTGTGGCTGCCCTCCGGCATGCCGTCCGCGCCAATCTCCGCCAGGTAGTCCGCAGCACCTGGGGTGGCCAGCAGCGAGGTTGCGTAAGAGTTCAGCTCGACGTAGAGAGCCGGGCGCTATGCATGCACGAGGAAGCTAGGCTGGACACAGCTGTGTATGAAGCGCATTGCCGTACTCACTCTCGCGGAAGTTGAGCCCTGCCTCCGGCCCCAGCATGCGCAGCGCCTCCTTGTCGTAGGCGCGCGCCGCGTCCTCCTCGCTCTCGTAGCTGCCGATGTGGCGGGCGCGCTTGAGCTCGCGGTCCCACAGCACCGCCACCCACTTGGAGCAGGCGCTGTTCCAGGACACGCCCTTGTACTGGGACGTGACCTGTGGGACCATGTACCACCGGGGCGCATCCGCACAGTCAGGTTCCGCAAAACAACTGCGCAACCGGCGCGCGTGCCCCCCGCATTTGCCCGGACTGCTTCGCGCAAAGGCCCCTTGCTGACCTTGGCTCGCCGCGTGTCGCCCTCAGCCTTTCCTGGCCCGCGCGGCCCGCGCGCCTTCGGCGCCGCAGCCCTGCAACCACGGACGGGGCACTGTTACGGAAAGCACGAGCGTGTGCAGGCAGCCAAGCTTTACGCCACTATCGGCGCCTTAGGAGCAAGCCACCCAGCCGCACCGGACCAACTCACTTGGGAACCAGCGCGAAGTTCAGCAGCTCCTTCGAGCCGGTCCGCAACACCGCGGTATCGAAGGCTCTCGCCGCCTCCTCCTGCGTGTCGTAGTAGCCCAGGTAGTTGATGCCGTTGTTCTCCACAATCTGGGCCCGCCACTTGTTCTCCTTCTCGTCCCACACCACGCCGCGGTACACGGACTCCTTCTTGCCGTCGGGCCCGATGAGGTCGGGCGCGGGCTGTGACGGCATCATGGTGGTGAGCGTGGCGCCACGGCCGCGGCCACGACCCCGCCCCCGCCCCCGACCGGAGCTGGACGTCTCGTTGCGCAAGCTGCCCAGCACGAAGTCTTCGTCGTCGTCGTCGTGGCCGCGCCCCCGGCCCCTCCCTCTCCCGCGCCCGCGCCCCCGTCCTCTCCCGCGGCCGCGGCCGCGCCCCCGCGCCGCCGTGCCGAAGGCGCCGGCCAACGGCAGCGGCCCCATGTCCAGGTGGTCGTCGTCGTCATCACCCTCCTCCTCGCCCTCCTCGTCATAGCCGCCGCCTGCGCCTCCCGCGCCCTCCAGCCCCTGCAGGCCAGACGCCAGCCCGGTCAGGCCGAGCGCCATGGCCGCCTGCTGCACCGCGTCGAAGCCGCCGGCCGCCGCCAGGCTGGGGTCCAGCAGGCCGCCGCCAGTCAGCCCAAGCGACAGCGGCTGGCCGCCCGTGAGGCCCGCCATCGCCGCGCTGAGTGCCTCCAGGGGGTAGTTCAGCTCCGCCTTGGGGCCCAGCCGCCGCAACGCCTCCTGGTCATAGGCGCGAGCTGCCTCCACGTCGCTGTCGAACAGGCCTACCAACTCGGTGTGGTCGCCGTCGTGAATCACGGCTGCCCACTTCCCCTCCTCAGGCTTGAACTCCACGCCATGCAAGGGCTGGGCCCCCTCGTCGTCGCCCTCAAGCCCCTGGGCTTGCCCGGCCGCCGCAGGCGGCGGCGCGTCCTGACCCTGCCCCAGCCCGCCCCGCCCGAAGCCTGTTGGCGACGGCAGCAGGTGTGCCCCTGCGCCACCGTTGCCCGGTTCCCGGGGCGTCGGCAGCAGCAGGGCAGTGAAGCCGCCACCACCTGCTGGCGACAACGCCGAGAACAGCGGCGACAGCCCAGCGCCGCCGGGGCTAAGCGGCCCGCCCAGCAGGTTGCCGCTGGCCAGCCGATTGAGGTACTCGGTCACGCTGGGGGTACGATTGCCGGCGCCGCTTGGGCCCTGGCCCCCGCCTGCACCGCCATGCCCTGCCGCCTGTCCACCCCCGCCGTTGGCTGCGCCTGAGTCCCCACCAGCGGCTGCACCCGATGGCCCTGCGCCGCCCTGGCTGCCGCCTCCGCCCGCGCTGCCGCCGGCCAGCAACGTATTGAGGTTGCCAGGCATGGGCTGCGCCGGTGACAGCAGCTCATTGGCTACCAGTGCCTCCAGCTCGTTCGTGTACTCGCCGACAACAGTACACCGCGAGCCGTCAAACACGACGACCTGCCACATGTCCCGGTCCTTGTCGAAGTGCACGCCCTTGTACAGCACGTGTCCGTTCCCGCCCATTCCCAGAGCTGAGGGTGACTGCAGCCCCATGCTGGCCAGCTGCTCAGCTGATAGCTCGCCCGCGCCCGCGCCACCGCTGCCGCCAGCCCCGTCGCCGTCACCGCCGCCAGCGTCCCGCCCGCCGCCCGCCCCCGCGCCGCTCGTGATTGACGTGCGGCGAGCGCTGGGTAGCCCCAGGAAGCCTTTGCTGAACAGTGCGTCTGCCAGGGCCGCCTCATCAATGTCGCCCATGTCTCCCAGGCCCAGATCCCCGAGCCCGTCGTGCATCTCCAGCAGCTGCCGCAGCGTGCCCCCGCCGGATTTTGTGGAGTCTGGCCACGCACCCGCTGTGCCGGGGGTTAGGGCCCCCAGCAGCCCAGGCGTCTGCCCGCCGCGGGTGCTCTGCGCGAGCTGCTGGAACATGGCCTGCAGCTGTGCGTTGTCCGAGGCTGACAGGAGCGGCGAGTTGAGCGAATTGAGGATGCTCGGCAGCGGCGACATTCCGGTCGCGCCGCCGATTGCATTGATGCCAGTAATTAGGTTTGACTGCAGGTGCGAAGCAGAGATGTACATGGTGTTGAAGACTTTCACGCGCAGCACGCAACACGCGTCGAGTGCCCCTTCGTACGGACCGCACGCTCAACTCACCGACACGTCAGCCGGAATGGTCAGGGGTGGTGGTCGCGGCAAGCCACCTGCTCGGCCGCTCTTCCTGTCACCCTCCATACCCGACCCTCCAGCGCCGCCCGACAAGCCAAGCTTCTGCTGCATTTGTGCAGATATGGTGGATGGAGGCCCCATGGCTTTTCGGATAGCCGCCGCGGCCGCAGCCGGGTCTCTCCCTGCATTGCAAGCAGTTGCGAGGTTGCGTAACGAGTCAGATGAATACCGTCGACGGCACTCGCTCGATGAAGCATGGTGCGGGCCCGGCAGATCCCGTCATCCGTAACACGCAGCCGGGCGCGGCGGGGTCGTGCGAGGCATTCCACGCCCCTACGACGCATATGCGTACCTGCGAAGTTCCCCACGGCTGCCGCAGCGGAGGACCCTGGACCAGGGCCGGCTTCCCCAGCAGCGCCTCCAGCTTGGGCGTGCCCCGACGAGCTAGCGCCTGCACCCTGTGTCCCCGGCTGCTGCTGCTGACTGGCCGTCTGCCCCGCCACACTGCCTTGCCCAGGCTGCCCTCCGGGTCCGCCGTCCGCGTTAAAACCCCCAGCTGCTCCATTTGTGAGTAGCGGAGATATGAGCAGGTCCAGGTCCTGGAGACCGTTACCTGCAAGCCCGCAAAATGAGTCGACCGCATGTCAATATCCTGCCTCAGGGCCCTTCCCCTATCCAGTGTTGGCGCTTTAAGCCATCCCGAATCTTACCAAAAGGAGAGAGTAGTGAGCCCGCTATCTCATTTCCTGATTGGCTCTGCCGCCCGGTGTTGGGGCCGAGCGAGAACAAGCCCAGCGACTCGAATGACGGTGACTGGAAGTCTAAAGGCGTATCAAGGCCACCACCACCACCAGCTCCTCCGTCGCCAGGTATAGCAACTTGGAGAGGCTTCTTGCCGGGCCCTGCGATGAATGCCGCACGCGCAAAGGCAAGGGTCAGGGGAAGGCACATGCGCATGGAGATGGCCCTATATCGACAACATCCAAGAAAGCGAGGCGCTTACCTGGCCCAACAGGCTGTGCCTGAGCGGACATGGCCGTCTGTGCGCAACGAAGAAACCGGCAACGCAGGGGCCTCGGAAGGTCAGTCAAGTCAGAGACATTCGATCCAAAGTAAAAGCCCTCCAGCCAACGGGACAAACAAGGACTTCACGGCAGGGCGACGCAGGATGTTGAGTGCGATTGACCGCGAGTTGCATACGCGACCGCGCCAATATCTTACCTCATCCACGGCGCTTGTCAAGCTACCAAGTTCGCCATCTATCTCAGCCCCGGCGGTTCCCGCGGGCTGACGACCGCTGCTCTCCTCTCGCTTGGCTTCGCTGCTCTATCAAGGAATTACACAAGCTATATTATCTTGGTTATGTGACAGTTACAGCAACCTGAATTTTGAAAGCCTTGGTGCGTGAGCCTGACTCTAGGTGGTCAAACGATTTCTGGGTTCGGGCACGAAATCGCGCTTGAAGACGATTGCAGCATTAAGGTAGTAATGTGTAGTGTACATGGGATGCGCAAAGGCACTGCAATGGAGGCAGCATGAACCACGCATGCAACCCATGCGACTTTTCCCAACCCCTAGCGGGTCCACAAAACTGACGTAGAGGGGAAGTGGTGACGCGAATGCAGCGACAGCGGACGGGCCCAACCAACGCTGACGCTGACTGAGGTGCTGCCCTCCGGCTGCGTACGCCGAGAGAGGCGTTGCTGTCCAACTGCGCAGCTGCCGTGGGTACTTGAGGTGACGCATCTGAGGGATCCGGCCATCCGGGCTCACAAGGAGCTCCCCGGAGGCACAAGGCACGACATGTTAAACCGAGGCGGCAGCGCACACAACCACCCACCCCCCGGCCGAAAAGCCAGGCACCGAAAGCCGCAGAGGCGGGAGCTCCCCCGTCCACCCCACCCACCCACCCGCCCCCGGACGAAAGGCCAGGCACCGAAAGCCGCAGAGGCAAGAGGTTCCCCATCGGCCCCACCCACCCACCCCGCCGCGCGTGCGGACACACTCCCGCCTGCTACGCCCGTAGACACAGAACCGTGCAGCCCAGCCCACGCGGCCGCCGCACGGCCGGCCCGGCGCCGACAGGCAGGCGCTACCAGAACCACCTCACCGGCGCGCGACGTCCAGCAACCGGAACACCGGCAAAACCGCCACTGGTCCGCAAAGCGGCGCAGGGCAGCCGTACCGGCGCGCCACCCCCATGCACTTACGAAGCCACCGGCTCGCTCGGTACCGCCGCTGCCCCCGGTCCAGAGCTCCACGCGCGAGATCGCCGGCGCCAGTTGCTGTGGCCGGTGGGTGGTACGTCTGCGGGCTGCTGCTAGCAGACGGACGCACCACGGGCCGGCATGGTGCGGCGTAGCGGAGAGGCTAGCCCAGAGCTCTGCGGTGTGAGCGCCTGCGCCGGGGCGGGCACGGCCGCGGGCTGCTGCGAGCGGATGGGCCGGCAGGAGGACGGAGGGGACAGGCCGATCGAGATGGCGCAGGTCGCGTGCGGGGCGGCAGCGGCGGGCGGCAGCGATTCTGGGGCGAGGGCGGAGTCTGCATCACAACCGGGCGCCCGGAGCGTGAGGACTGCGTGTCAGCAAACTATGGAGGCAGCCAGCCAGCGCGCATCGGTACAGTTAGCGAAGTGCTTTCGAAACGCGAATGCGAATATGCGTGTAACAGTAACCGCGTCGCACAGCCACAGCCTCTGTCGCGCAACGGCTTGCTGGGTGCGGGGAATTCATCTGTCTGTCTCTACCGGGACAATGCCAACTCTGGCCCGTGTCCTGTTCATTTCACCTACCACCACCAACCAGGGGTGGTGGCGTCGAGTTGGTCTCCTGGCAGCATCAGATGGTCCTCGGACTGTCCCCTCTGGTAACCTCGCATTCTTATCTCCTCCTCCTCCCTTGTCCGAGAGAAGGCCCGGACTTACGCGGAAACGTTATAACGGTTGCCGTGACGGTTAAGGTGGTGGGTGTGCTTGGATCCCGTGCCCCGTGACTGCTCTCCAGCTGTCGCACTCGTTTACCTTCCGCGCATCTCATATCCCGATCCTATCTTGTTGATTCCTAGCGGAAATACGGCCAGACCACTAGGATTACACTTCAGGGGAATGCGACCGACAGTGGGCAATCGTCCGGGTTCGTGCCACGCATGGGGCCGGACAGCGATTATTGGCCACATATAGGACGTAGCCTATAGGGTTATGGGGTCGAATTATCGCTATACAAGTGCCATTGTAACACTACTAGCGAGAGGCAACCCAGAGAACGACCAGATATCAACATATCTCGATAACCCCAAACATCTCGATATACCTTATATTGTGTGTGTCGTTGATTGTGTGTGTGTCGTTGGGGCAGCGGTTTGACAAACTCGTCATGCATACCGTGTATGTACGAGTAGCGCGAACATGACCTATCCAAAAAATATAACCCAGCCCTCTTGCGACGTGCCGAACGAGGGCTATCTACCCTCACAACACAGGGTGCCACGTGACTACCGGTATCGCATGCACGCAGTGTCCATCGGCGGCCTCGCTCTTAGCTCTTAGTCGGCTCACTTGCTGCACGCCCTGACTGATAGAAAGGCGCATATGCATTCATTCATATCCGGACGCCGCAATCCACACTCATTACATGCTGGCATACCATGGCGCCATGGCAGACACAGGGCCGAACTCACACCAGTTGCTGAACACACTACACGCTATAAGCATCCCGCCCAGCCATGCAAGTGCAGAGGCTTCTAACGTTACAAATCGACTGATACCCTACGAAACCTGACGACCTCTGGGCAGCACCAAGTAACAGCGTTATCAACCCAAAACTTATAATGCGTGCGCCGAGGATGAGCTCCCCTTGCCCAGGCTGTGCTGGCTGTTGCGTCTCGCCACCTGTGCTTCTTTATCTCCTCGCTCCAGCTCCAGCTGCAGCTGCGGAGACGCTGCAGAGACTTGCAGGGGCCCGCCGCTGAACAGCTTCAACAGCGCTGGGTCACTGGTCAGCAGGTCTGACGTCACGATGACGTATGCGGCGTCTTTGGAGGCGGCCGCCGCAGCGGCCGCGTTTGGGTACATCGCCACCTGCCCCCGAATCCACTTGACGTTGCCCACCAGCGTCTGCTTGCCGCTCTCCGCTGCGTCAGCCACGAGGTTGAAGTCGGAGCGACGTCGACACGTGCCTGACCTCGCCACTGTTACGCAACAACAAACAAAGGAGTTGACTTCGCTCGCTGTCGGGGGTTTCAGACATGAAGCAACACGCGGTTTCTGCTGTTGTGGGTTTGTAGCTACAGGTTTTAGAACCCACCTGATGATTTAAAGCCTTGGCCTTGGCGTGAGCGACGAACGAAGTGGTGAAGTGGAGGCCGTTGTAGAGCGTGAAACTAAAATTGCATACTCTCGAAGGGAACACCGCCTCCATGATGCCTGAGGTGGGTGCAACCATTGCATTAAATGCTTTCCCCTAAACATTACGGTAAACATTACGACCTTCTAAGCGCTGTTTGCGTACAACGCTTCACCAGCCCTACACCACAAAATTCCACGCAAATGCATACGACTTGCACAGAGAGGCCGGACCTGCACGCATGCGCGCGTGCGCACAAGTGACGACGCGTGAATCGAATTCATAATACGTACGAACTTACCAGCTGCTGCGCTCGTTGTGCGCGCGCTAGCCTCTGCGCCTGCGTTTGCAGGTTAGTTACACGTCACTTGCGCACGGTGGGGCGGAGTGTCCGGGGGGGTGCTAACACGCGGCTTAAAGAAACCCTGCAACGCAACGCACGAACTTCTGCAGATCCTTGGGTCTCCCAGACCTGCGTCATACCCATGTGACCCGAGCCTGTTAGGCGGCGCAACCCCGCTGGTCTGACAGGACCCTCAAGGGATTCAGATTCGGGAACATGGACAACAACTCACGGGCGTTTGGCGCGCTCCCCACGCCCTCGCGTGCGCCTGCAGCAGGTCGACGTCAGCGTTGACCGACAGGCAAACCAGAATAAAATCAGCAATGTGTATAATGCAGGGAGCGGTGGGCAGTGAACACCAGGCCAAGCTAAACCAAACCAACCAGGTTGCAGGCATGGACGGATCCTGGGGCGCGCGGCTGTAGACCGCATTTGCCAGCCAGCTGTGCCGCTCCGTTCGCGGTAGCACATCCACAGCCCACGCATACCTACTCCTCCAATGCGAAATGCTAGAGCTGGAGTTCTGCGTTCTGCTCTGGGCCAAGGTACATACCCCAAACACAAACTCACCTGGCGCGCTCCCCTCAACTCCTGGCGCGCTCCCCACGCCCGCATGGCCGGCCGCTGCGCCTGCACAACATGGGAGCAGCCACCGGTCATACAGTATGCAGATGAGGGGCTCCATGCGGCGGGCCCGCGTGGGGTTCCGACACACTTTTTTGAATGGCAGCCGTTAGTGCCAACGCTTGCTTGTAGGCGAGGCCTGCAACGGCGTATGCATCCAGTAGGCGGAAGGCGCCGCCAGCCGTGTCGTCCGCATCGAATGTAAGCGGTAACGCGCGTCACACGACCCAGAACCCCGGAGGGATATCACATAGCACCCGGAGGGTGCGAGAGACACGCGTGTGGGTTTCACACACATGGGCTCATCCGCCCATGCGTAAGTCCGCTAGCGCTTATCAGCGCTACACGCACAGAGCCTAACAAGTCTATTACAGGTGTATTCATACACCACCAGTCATACGGTTATCATACAGTTTCCTTGTTTCCCCTTAGGAATCCTCGTTAGCATCCTTAGTTGTCGGAGAATAGTTCCACTCTCTCTCGGTGAGCACCTAGTATGTTCCTGTTAAGCTACAACTAGCTTACAAGTGGTATCGAGTTCCAGGACTAGGAATTAGCTACTAGAGAGCGAGCTCGGAGCAAATCCGACTCAGCCGGTCCCCCGCTTTGGCGGCGGTGACCCGGCGCCAAGGGTTGGCCTGCCTTAGGGCGGCCTCTAGAGACTCTTAGGAGTCTGTCCACAGTGCCCGGACGCTTCGCGTACCGTTGGCCTGGACTTGCGACCCCGACTCGGCATTACACCCTGCTCTCGCTCGGTGCCAGTCTTGGAGGTTCGCATATACTACCCTTAGGCGAATTGCTGCTAAAAATTTAGCGATATGTCTTCCAGGAGCCCAACTCCGGAACTCGTCACGGCATGGCGCACGTGCTTGCAGAAATACTGCGAGATTTACACGCTTGACCTGCCTGACGACTTTGCCGAAACCAGCAATACAACTATTAGCTTCCTGGCTAAAGTTTACGGTTTCGCCTTGCCCGCCGATGTCGCTGCCGCGCCGGCCCTGCTTGCCCGCCTCGAAAACGAAGGCTTGCTCTTTGAGAGCAAAAATATGGAGGCAGAAAAGGCTCTGGCCGAACAGCAGGAGCTGCAGGAGCAGTTGGACCTGGAGCAGCGCGGGCAGCCCACGCGTCGCCGCAAGACGACCCAGCGCGCGTCGCTGGCGGCCAACCCCGCGCCCGGCGGTGGCAATGCCGAGGAGGATAACGACCCCGACCCCTTCGCCACCGCCCGCGGCACCCCCGTAGCCAGTGGGTCCGAAGAACTGGACGAAGGCGAGGAAGGCGAGTTGGGCTCGGGGGAGGGCGATGGCGACGGCGAGGAGGACGGCCAGCTGACAGCAGCAGGCCTCCGCGTGCGCCCCGATATGGAAGCGGTCCTCATAGAGAACCGCAACCTGCGGATCCAGCTCGCGGCAGCAAAACGCAACAATGCTCCCACAGACCCGCGCCCGGTGGCGAACACCGCCGCCGCGCGGGCCCAGGCCGCCGCGCAGGCCCAGCAGCAGCAGGCCGCCGCGCAGGCCGCCGCGCAGGCCCAGCAGCAGCAGGCCGCCGCGCAGGCAGCGGCGCAGGCCCAGCAGCAGCGGGTCGCCGTGCAGGCTGCCGCACTGGCCGCGGCCGAACAGAACTTCCTGGCGGCTCAGCACCAGCTGCAGGAGGCGCGCGCCCAGCAGCAGCAGCAGCACGCGCCGCACCCGCAGTCCCTGCCGCGCCCGGCGCCCACCTTCAGCATGGGCGAGGCCAGCCATGGCCACGGCGCCGGCGAGGAGGTGCACCAGGTGCACCCGGCGCCGGCTGTTAACGAGCGACCGCCCCAGCGCCAGAACACCGGGGCCCCACGCCAGCCGCAGGCTCCGCGTCAGCCGCAAGTCGACCGGCAGGAGGTCCTGCGCTGGGTCCAGGAGTTCCGGGCCTTGCCGGCCGGTCAGACCGTGTTTGACACGCTACCCATCCAGACCGCCCGTGGGCCCGTGCGCAAGTTCGTCGCGGACAAGTTCCGCCGCACGTACAATCGCGAGCTGCGGGAGGGCGGCCCCGACGACGACGCGCTGCTTGCCGCCATGATGGAGGTCGGCCCGTGGGGCGAGGACCCGGGCGACTTCATGTTGGTCCGCCGCCAGGTACGGTTCGCAGACGGGCAGGCCCCTGGGGCGGATACGGTTGGGACGGGCGCTGACGTGCCGACAGTGCGCACGACGGGTGAGGGCATCACGGGCGTTGTGAATGACACACCGCCTGGCTCCGCTGCGCAAATCTCGCCTGGCCACTCACCCACGTGCACCGGCACGCGCGCAACCAACCCCACCAGCAAACATGACGAAAAGCCCCGCATGAAGTACCCCACGTTCGCCGGTAACACGACCAAGTTCATCTCCCACGTCGCCACGTGGTTTGAGGTGCTGATCATGTACCTAGTCCTACAGCGGTGCGACCCTGTAGCACATTTCGTGTTTTACGTGGGCGGGGCGGTTCAGAAGTGGGCCGTCGCGTGGATGCGTGAGTTCAACACCGTACACCAGCGCGTGCCAAACATTGACGAATTGCGCACAGCCTTCCTGTTGCAGTGGGACAATCCCCATCACCACACAGCGCAGGAGGCCCGCAAACGCCTGTTGGCCAGCGAAATCGCGCATACGGGTACTGTTGCTGAATACGTCTCTGACTTCCGCTTGGTGATGCAAGATATCCCGGATATGAGCATGCCCGACCGCGTCGCGCATTTCCTCAACGGCTTGCGCTCCCCACTGCAAAAGGAATACCAATTTCAGCCGGGAACCACCAAGGAATGGGAGGACGTAGCCGTGCTCATGCACCACGTGCTGACCATGAGCGTCGCATCCGATTACGCGAAAGGCAAACACCTGAAAAGCAAGCCATCTGCTGCCGTGTCCGACACCAACCCCTTTGCTGTGCGCGGTGGTGTGCAGAAGAAGAAGGGTAACGGCGGTGGTGGCTCCGGCTACCAGCACGGTGGCGGCGGCGCCAGCAACCGCGGCCGCGGTGCCTACGGTGGCGCCGGCAAGGGCAACCGCGGCGCCTATGGCGGCGCCAGCCACGGCGACTTCAAGATGCACAGCCGCACCGGCGGTGGCAGTGGCCGCACCCGCGGTGGCCGCACCCGCGGTGGCCGCACCCGCGGTGGCCGCACGGGCGGTGGCGGCGCCGATGGCGCCAGCGACAGCCTCATGCGGGCCCTGCAGTCGAAGCTGGAGACCGAGCAGCAGCTCATTGCGGCGCTCCAGGCCAAGCAGGGCAAGGGCCAGGGCTAGGCAGCCGGCAAGCGAGTTGAGGGCTTGGCTGGGTATGAGGCCCAGCCGAAGGGAAGTGCCGCTGTTGATTTGGTTGAGTTTTCTCCCGCTGCAGCGTTGGCGCAGGCTGTGTTGCTAGGGCCACGAGCCTTAGGTTTCCTGCCGTACTTGAATGTGCGGAATGTGGGCTGTCAACCCACGGCGAATCAGGCTGATTTGAATGCATCGGTGCATGTTGCGAAAGCAGGGAAGGGTCACCCTGGCGGACGCGCTAAGCCGGGTGATGCAGTAGTGAGTGCTACGAAGCCTGAGTATCATTTGTGTGCGCCGGATCGCATGGTCGAAGTTCAGGAAACAGTCAAGGCGTCCTTTTCATTGGACGCCGCCTGCAACCCCCAAGGCACGAATTCCCTCTGCTCTCGCTTTGCCATGCCGGGTACGTTCATGCATACGAACGTAGCTGGGGAAGCCCTGTGGTGTTGTGTTTCACCAGCAGATGTGAGACAGTACCAACAGCACTACGAACGCTGCAAGCGCAGCGCACCTCACACAACGTGTGCAGTTTTTGTCGTACCAAAGCGTTCAGCATTGACGCAGTACTTTAGGCAGCTCGGCTACAAGCTAGCACTTGAGCTACCTGCCGGCACCAACCTGTTGGTTTCCGCGAACGGCAAAGGCCAGCAAGGGCGGCTTCCAATGCCGCCTACCCCATGGCCTGTCCAGTTCTGGTACGATCAGCCCGCAGTGAAAGCGCAGATCCGCGCAGCAAACACTGGCCGGCCGAATCATGAGATGATGTTTCACACGTACATCCACGGACGCAAGTACCGTACACTGCCTGACACAGGGGCAAACACCCATGATACTGGCGATGGATTCACTAGCGCAGAAACCGTCCAGAAATGGGGCGTGCGCATCGAACCATCCCCCACCACCTCAGTCACACTTGCCGATGGTGCCGAACAATCCATCTTAGGCAGAGTCCGTGTCCCAATTCGCATGGGAACCCTGAATGACCACCTGACATTGCTGGTCATGAAACACGGGCATGGATCCGCAGACATTCTGCTGAGCAGTGACTGGATGGCACGACGCAGTGCCAAGCTCTGCTACAGAACCCGTACGATGTCGGTTCAGAGGGGGGGGAGCACACGGGTGCTCAAACCAATCTGCCGTCTCACGGAAGTAGAGCGCCTCATGAATCTTGTACTCGCTGTGCACGTATCACAGTGTTGCGTGGACGAACTGTCCCCACGGCAAGCGTGGAAAGCAATCAAGCGGGGTGCCCCAGCCTTCATGATGCTGGTGCGACCGGAGACCGCCCCTACGGTGCGGCCCTCTCCTGCCCAGGCACGCGTGGCAACTGCCACCGCCGCTACCAAAACCCCAACCGCTCCAGGACTAGTATCACAGCCTAAACTGGGCGCGTTGTTGGACAAGTACAAGACCGTTTTTCAGAAGGTGACAGGCATACGGGACACAACTGACCCCATCGAGCACACCATCCCATTGGTGCCCGGTGCCGTGCCCCCTGCCAAACGCTCATACCGCCTCTCCCCAGAGGAAAAGGAGGAGTGCAAACGGCAGATTACCGACCTTCTAGCAAAGGGATTCATCGAGCCTTCTAGCTCACCATTCGGAGCTCCGGTTATCTTCGTGAAGAAGAAGGACCCCGAGTCCCCAACCGGACACAAGTTGCGCATGGTCCTCGACTACCGTGCTCTAAATAAGATCACCCAAAAACGGCGTTATCCAATGCCGAATATTCAGGAGATTTTTGACCAGCTCGCTGGCTCTACTGTCTTCTCCTCGATCGATTTGGAGTCGGGCTACCACCAACTGCGCATCAGCAAGGAAGACATTCCTAAAACGGCGTTTATAACGCCAGAAGGCCAATTCGCATTTAAGGTGCTGTGCTTCGGCTTGACGAACGCACCCACAACCTTCCAAGCGACGATGAATTGCTATTTTGCGACACAATTAGGCAAATCGGTACTCGTATACCTTGATGATGTCCTAATTTTCTCTAAAACAGCAGAAGACCACTTGAAACATTTGGAAGAGGTTTTCGAGGTGCTGAAAACGCACGGCTTGCGAGCCAAGCTTGCGAAATGCGAGTTCAATCAACCCGAACTCAAGTTCCTTGGCCATATTGTAGGCAGGAACGGGCTCAAAGTCGACCCCGACAAGGTTCGTGTCGTGAAAGACTGGGCCGTACCCCGAAACCGCAAACAAGTGCGCGCTTTCCTTGGACTAGCGAATTACTTCCGCAAGTTCATTCAAGGGTACTCATCACTCGTGGCACCGCTCACAGCCTTAACTAGCGAGAAGTCCCCCTGGCAATGGTGTGACAAATGTCAGAAGGCATTCGAAGGCGTGAAGCGTGCGCTGATCTCTGCGCCGGTGCTTGCACTCCCAGACATCTCAAAACCATTTGAGGTGAAAACGGATGCGTCCATATACGGAACAGGTGCTGTTCTACTACAAGATGGCAATGCCATCGCATACCTCAGCCACCGGTTTACACCCGCTGAGAAGAACTACACCACCACCGACCAAGAGGCTTTGGGTGTGATTCACGCATTACGTGAGTGGCGTTGCTACCTTGAAGGTGCCCCCGACGTAACCGTGGTCACTGATCACCAACCACTGACCTACTTGGACTCTCTGAAGGCTAACGGCTTACTCTCTCGCCGCCAAGCTTGGTGGATTGAATTCCTACAGGATAAGAACGTGAAGTGGTCCTACCAACCAGGCCGCATTAACGTTGCTGATCCATTAAGCCGCATCTATGAAGATGTGACACCCGACGTGCCACCAGGCCAAGTAGCCAGGTTATTACTGGACTTTCTGGCCCAGGACACGCCCGGACAACAGGACGACACACCTTGTGTGCTTGCCACACGCACCCGTGCGCAGACACGGTCCGATACCATGGCCACCGATATCCGCAAGCGCATTGTGGATGGCTATGCGTCCGACCCTAAGTTCCGAAACCGGACTTGGGTAGCGAAGCTGAAAAAGATCGGCGACCTTTATTACAAGGGGGGACAGGTGATAGTCCCTAACGTCGATTCGTTACGCAGCACTCTCTTGGCTGAGTACCATGACGGTGGTGCCAGCGGGCATCCAGGGCACGAACGGCTCTATGAGGCTATACGGCGCGACTATCTTTGGGAAGGTCTGGGCGCAGACTGTAAGAGATATGCCGCGGCCTGCCCAGACTGCCAGCGTAACAAAGCCTCAACCGCAAAGCCGCGCGGTTTACTTCAGCCCCTACCAGTGGCCCAACGGCCCTGGGGAAGTGTCACACTTGATCTGATCACTCAACTTCCCCTGACCACCTCCGGACACGACGCCATCATCGTGTTTGTGGACCGTCTAACAAAGATGACGCATTTTGCGCCCACAACCTCTGATGTTGACGCAGAGGAGGCGGCATGGTTATACCTGCAAAACGTTTTCCGCCATCACGGTCTTGCAGACGAACTGATATCCGACCGCGGACCCCAATTCGCGGGCAAGTTCTGGCCTGAAGTGCACAGATTGCTGCACACTACGGTGAAGCTGAGCACAGCTTTCGACCCGCAGACAGACGGCCAAACTGAACGGATGAATCGTTTGCTTGAAGAGACGCTACGGCATTACGTAGGCCCCCGTCAAGACGACTGGGATCAGTACCTACCACTAATCGAGTTCGCAATCAATAACTCGATGAACAAGTCGATTGGCACGAGCCCCTTCCGACTTTACACGCCGTACCAACCGCGTACTCCCGCGAACCTGGCACTACCTGCCAAACACGCATTCACCGTACCCATGGCTTCGTCCTTGGTTCAGCTCATGGGTGAGCGCCTGAAGAGAGCGATGTCCTGCCTAACCAGTGCCCAGGCACGGCAGAAACAGGCCGCTGACTCTAAGCGCCAGGACACCACTTTTGCTGTGGGTGACCTCGTTTTGCTAAGTACCAAGAATCTCGCCTTGAAGGCTCCAGCCGGCGGTACCAAGAAGCTTATGCCTCGCTACATTGGCCCATTCCACGTGGAAGCCAAAGCAGGTCCGGTGGCTTACAAGCTCACCCTGCCTGCAGGGTACCGCATCCACCCAGTGTTTCACGCATCGCTGCTGAAACCGTACACGGGTACCGGCTCCTATCAACCTCCGCCAGCGTTCCTCGATGACGACGGCAACGCATATTGGACGGTGGAAGATATCCTATCTCATCGCGATCGGAAGCTAGGTGGTAGCCGCTCCCGAACTATCCGCGAATACCTCGTCAAGTGGGAAGGCTTCGGCCCTGAACACAACTCCTGGGAACCCGGAACCACCTTGTGTGAGGACAAGCTGGTTGAGGAGTGCATTGACGATTATCTGATTCGTTCCGAACGGCGCCAGGCTAAACGCCTGCGTAAGTGAGCACAGCCGAACTGATGTGTCCGGTTCCATCCGTGCTGCGGCTCCCGAGGGCGGTTCGCTTCAGAGGGGGGGGAGTGTAAGCGGTATCACGCGTCACACGACCCAGAACCCCGGAGGGATATCACATAGCACCCGGAGGGTGCGAGAGACACGCGTGTGGGTTTCACACACGGCGGATGAGCCCATGCGTAAGTCCGCTAGCGCTTATCAGCGCTACACGCACAGAGCCTAACAAGTCTATTACAGGTGTATTCATACACCACCAGTCATACGGTTATCATACAGTTTCCTTGTTTCCCCTTAGGAATCCTCGTTAGCATCCTTAGTTGTCGGAGAATAGTTCCACTCTCTCTCGGTGAGCACCTAGTATGTTCCTGTTAAGCTACAACTAGCTTACATCGAAGCCTAGCTTGGAAAGGGCATCAACAATTCGAATGGGTCGAATGGTTTCGACTCTCTCGCCCTTTACCGAGAGAAGGGCTTCACGAATGGTTACCATAGGCCAGATTCGACTGCATCTGCCTCTTCCTTGTCAATTGGCGCCAGAGCGCCAGCGTTCAAAATTAAGGAGCTGTAAAATTCACGCGGGGCCTAGTAGTTTTCGGGCAAATGGCAATTTGCTTGGCAGGAGCGGAGGAGCGGAACAAAATGGGCCAGCCTCAGGCCCGCAGACCCCCATTTGTGATCGCGTTGGCCCGGGCGCAGTTTGAATTCCGAATGTGATAATAGCAGTATTAACCGGGGAGCAACAAGGAGGGGACAAGGATAGGGAGGACGGGCAGGTACAGGCAGACAGGGACGCGGACAAGGACGCGGACAGGGGGCGGCACAGCCGCACATGCACGAAGGGAGGCCGGGGTGGCACAGGCTTTTCCATCTGTCCCTGGAGATCTTGCAGTTGCCGCCCGTGAGTGGGGCTGTGGGATAAGCCCGCGACGCTGGCTTCAGCAGTGCGGTGCGTGCTGGGGGAGTGCGGTTTGCTGCCCGACGTGATGGAACAGCCGCATTTACAGTTAAACTAATATGGGTATGGCTGCCACAGGGCAGACCGCTGGGCCGACCGAGTTATCTGTGGGTGCGGAGAAGTCTCGCGATGGACCGTGCCCGTGCCGTGGGTGCGCAAAGCCCGGCCCCACGCATACACGTCCCGCCGCCCGGTACTTATTGCGCACGCACTGCCGCCGCACACAGGCCCCAACCGTGCTCACCAGCGCAAGGCTCCGGCTGCAGCGTCACCATGGTACCGTGCTTGAGGTACGTGGCTGATGACACCTCCACGAGGCACCGCCGCAAGTGCGCGGGCACCATGCCCATGCGAAACGCCATGCCAAGAGCCTTGCACGCCGAATCAGCTGCCGAGGCCGTTGCCCGCGTGGCCAGCTGCTCGTCGTCAGGGAGCAGCACGCAAACGGCCTCCTCCTGAAGCACGCCCGCGTAGTAGTGCCCAGCCCAACTGCCCACCGTAATGCAGCTCTCGAGGCACACCGTGCTGCTGGCGCCCGCTGCACTGCCGCCGCCACCACGCATGCTGTTGCTGCTGCTGCTGCTGCTGCTGGCGCCGCCACCGCTGGGCATGCCGCTGCCGCCGGTGAACAGCAGCACCTCCACCTCGATGCCGCGGCCCATGCGCTGGCCTTGCAGCATCAGCACAGGCGCTCCAAGCCCGCTCGCAAGCACAGCGCCGGCTTTCACGGACAGTTCCCGCGCTTGCAGCATGGACGCACGGGCCACACCATCAGCCTCACCATCAGGCAGCGGCGCGGCCAGCTCAGCCAGCACCTCCCGCAGCTCTTGCTCCGTCAGCCCCACCTCTAACAATCGCTTGGCGTCCGGCTCGCTGCTGTAAACGTTGCCCAGATAGCTCGCTGTCTCAGTCAACACCGTGCGGATGCGTTCACGCGCCTGGCCCAGGCCCAAGGCGACCGCACCGCGCTCACTACTGGCAGGCGGGAGGTACGCGTCCATGGCGGGCCAGAGGCCCCACCCCTTCAGCATCTCGCGCACGGCTGCACCTGTACATGCACGGAGCACCCCTGTGTTTAATCCAGGCTGGCCGGCGTCCTTGTACCATGCCGCTGCATGCACGAGTTCGCGTGCACCGAGTGAAAAACAAACCGACCACTTGCACTGCTGCCCAACCCCACAAATCCCAGCCTCACCCTCCTCCGTGTCCAGGCCTGACGCTGCGGACCTCATGAATGCGTCGATGAAGCAGTTGCTGTCCTCAGGGTCGCCGCTGTACAGGAGCGCGCCTGCCGCCACGGCCACAGCCGCCGCCCCTCGGTCGTTGCCGCTGACCGCCGCGACCTCGCCACAGCGTGCAGATATGGCTTGGCGCACCGCTCCCTGTTGGCATGGGTACAAGCGCGGCACATGTTCATAAACTGAACGCGGCGGGCGCCAACGTTTTCAAACCGTCCACTGCATGCCTGCATGCCCGACCCCGCCTCCGACCTCCTCTCGCACCTTCTGCTCGCTGGATACACCTGGAGCCCAGCCGAACAACCGCAGCGAGCTCCCATGCCGCCGGCCTGCTCGAACAGCAGCGCGAACCGCTGCGATTTCGGACGCAGGCACGCTGCCAGGCCCCCGGCTCGTTGACGCCACACACGCATCATAGGACTCTGGTCCACAGTCCTGACGCAGCGACGCAACCTGGCTCGACGCACTCGCCAGCACTAGGCTTCGTATGGCTTTCATTCGGCAGAGGCGAGGAATGCTTTTGTTCAAATTCAGTATCACAAGTATGAAGCGGCGATATAGAGGCGCCCCACGCTCAAAGGGCTAGGCGCGGGGCGGGGGCGACCTCGGGGCTTCTCGGCACTCTGGCGCGTCGGCAGGCAAGTCGCGCAAAACTTCCGATATACTTCCCCGCTTTGCTTGCCGCCAACATAGTTTACCTTATAGACTGCATATCAGCGGGCACCGGATGCTTTCCTCCCGGTCTCGCAAAGTCAATTCATTCCATGGAAGCGCGAAGGTACTTCTCGCTCCGTTCAATTTTCCCTGCCGCATATTTACATGCAATAGACATTAACAAATCATAATACGTAGCAGTCGCGGTTTGTGCGTATGTCCAGCACGCACGCACGCGCGCACGCACCTTCCACTGTCTTAATTGTCTCCTCTGTCACCCCGAACGCGCACGACACCCCCCCTTGACGTTCACAGTGGCTCGCCCCGCAAATCCCCTTCGAGTGGATTCCCCGTGTGGGTACCCCTGGGGTGCCCGAGAGTTCAATCCATACATGCCTGCTGCGGACTGAGAATCAATCCACACATGCCTGCTGCGGACTGAGAACGGTGGCGGGCTGACGGCGCTGTGGAGTGCAGCACTGGGCCAGGGTGGCAGCACGTAACAGCACTCCGGTAACGCGGCCACGTTGCAACTGCGTGACTGCGTAACAGCGTAAGGCCATCGCTTGGTAGCAATGTAGCATCAACTGGGCGCAACCAGTCTATGTTACAGCTGTCAAGGACCAGGATCCGATACACAACGCAGGTTAGACCATTTAGACGGACAGCCAGCCAGCCAGCCATGCCACTTCAAGGGTGTCACAGTCAACATGTAGCACTTATCACAACCATAAGCTGCTCTGTGCTTGAGCACACGTGCCAGGCGTGGTGGGCGACGCGTCAAGCGCGCGCACATGTAATAAACGGCCAGCACCCATCGCATATTCGCGTTCGCGTTTCGAAAGCACTTCGCTAGCATTGAGGAATGGGCAAAGCGGACCGTACGGTAATGAGTAGCCGTGGTCAGGTGAGTGCTGTGCAACAGCGCCGCCTGGTAATACTGGGTCGTGGGACCCCACAGGCACCCCGCTCAGGACTACAGAGTGTCTTGGGAACTCGCTGCACCATTTGCGCCATATAAATGAACATTACAACCATCACCCGCATTTCAGCATCGGACGAATTTGGCACGCGTTCGTACCCGCCACTTGCGGCGCGGAGCACGGTATCCGAACTCACCCCCACCCCACTCAGCAAGCCCACCTTGCTCAGCCATTCTGTCCACGTTTGCTTAGTTACACTAGGCCATGCAGGTGCAAGGTGGCTCAAGCTTAACATGTGCACCAGGATGCTTCCATGCATAGGCTACAGTCCACCGGAATGAGGCCAGCCCAAGGTGCTGCAAGGGCGGCACGGATGACGAGTCTTGCCTGCTACTGTCCCTGGTTCATGGCGAACGCAAGTGCACGTTGATATGCGGCCTGGTACTCTGGGTCCAGCTCCGAGATTCCCGGGTCCTGCAACCATGGCAATAAGCATGCGCATGCGATTTGTGAGCACATGCGCATTGGTTCAATAATCGTATGCTGTGCACACCGTGTGCGGCCTTTGCCTCCCTGCTGTGTATCGGAACGCAGCGGCCAGCGCTCACCTCGCCTGTGCTTGCGTAGGCCGGCTCCCTGGCCGCCGGCAGGTCACCATACAGGTATGGGTCGTACCCCGCGGCCGCCTGGCTGTAGCCGCCCTCAGCACTAACGCCCTCCGCCTCTTCCACCGCCGCCGCCTCCGGATGCTGCATGCCGCCGCCGTCGGCCGCGTAGCCACCTGCCACGCCGGCCTGGCCCCACGAGGCCTCGTCCGCCTGCTCCTGCATCTCCATCATAGCCAGCTCCTGCATCTCCTGCATCTCCTGCAGCTGCTGCAGTTGCTGCAGTTGCTGCTCCTGCAGCCGGCGGATGAGGTAGGGCGGCAGCGGCGTGACCTGCGGCTTGAAGGTGCAGTGCTGCAGCTCTAGCGCCTCGCGCTCACGCTCCAGCTCGTTCCGCAGCGCCTCGCGCTGCCGCCGCTTCATGTCCACTTGCGCCAGGTACGCGTCTGGGTTGCGCATGTTGATACGCGGGCGCACCTGCAATACACCACAAGCGCACAACCAAGGCCGGCTTGTTAATGCTAGCCATGCATACTCTATCGCATGCACCATACCGTAACGATATGCGCCACGCCCCACGCATGCACCGCCAAGCGTTAACGGATGCTCACGTGCGAATAGTTGTCCTTGGTGTTGGTCTGTGGCTTGAAGGTGACGCCCTCCAGCTCCCGCATCTGCTGCACCGCCCGCTGCTGCTCCAGCCACTCATCACGCCGGCTGCGGCCGCCGTCCATCATTTCGTCCACACTGCGGTGCGGCATGGCCGCCGCCTTGCGTGTGATCTGCGACACGGCAACACAGCGCACCCAAGAGCACGTAAGTTGTCTAGCGCTGCTGGGAGCGTTAACATGGAGTCAGCCTCATTGCACCTAGCTTAGTCCGTGGCGCCGGGCCAACGCAACAAACGCACGGTACCTGCGGCTGGAAGGTGCACTCCCGGTACATCTCCATTATGGTCCGCAGCTTGCGCTCCAGCCGCCCTGGAGAGCCGGACGTGCTCGCGGACGGCTGGGCCGCCCCGCCCTCCTCCGGCCCGTCCGTTCGCGGCACGCTGTCCCGGACCTCCTTCTCCTTGAGCAGCCTCCGGCTCCCGGGCGACATGTGGGGCATCAGGGGATCCTCCTGCACCGCATGCGCAGGTGCAGTCGCCTCAGAATCACGCTTACGTTCAAGGCGCGCATGCAGGACGTGGAACAACGTCGCCCACCACCATTGGGCCTGCTCCCCGCAACCCGCGATGCGAGCGGTCCAGCTGCAGTGCTGCACACGCCGCAACACGCCTTGAGCGCGCGCACCTGCTCCAGCAGAGCCAGCTTGTGCTCGCGGTCGGCCAGGAAGCGCTCCTGGCGCGCCAGGAACTCGCCCCAGTCCAGCTCCGGCCGGACGCTGACGGTGCTGTGCACGCTGCCGCCCATGGTGCTCATGTTGCTGAACGCCTGGCTGCGGCTCGTGGAGACCGCGTCGCTGCGCCCGGGCGACGCCGCGCGCTGCCCCGACGAGCTGGTGCCTGGCCGCGCGTGAGGTGCCGACTTGGGTCGCGAGGTCGACTGCCCGGCGGACGAGCTGCGGAGGGAGGCGGTGGAGGAGGTGACGGCGTGCTGCTCGGTGCGGGTGGTGGTGCCGGGCTTGCGTGCGCTCGGGGGCACGTGCTGGCCAGGTGCATCAAAGCGCTGCTGCAGCGCGGGGTCGCCCTCCTCGCCCGGCCGGCTAGAGTGCACGCGGTAACGGGTCCTGGCAGGCCGGCACGGGGAGCGCACACAGAGGGAGCACAGACTCCTAGGCTTCGGGCTGGTGCTTTATCAGCTTGTATTGCTTTCGGTGACGCCTGAGTGGTGTGCCCTCTATGCTCCGGCGCTCTACATAACTTAAAGCCAGCACCGGTCCGACCGGCTGTCGTAAGGCCCGACCGAACACGCCGCTCAGACTAGACTCACTTGGGGTGAAACGTGCACTCCTCCATGCCGGTCGGCAGGAATCGCGATGAGGACGGCTCCGGCTGGTTGTATACACGCGGCTTCACGCCCTGCAACGACGCGGTGAAGCGACGCTGCTGCTCCTCCTCCAGCATCTGCCGCAGCACACGCTCCTCCTGGCGAAGGCGCTGCTCCGTCGCGCGGTTGTACATGCGGGTCCCCACCTCCGGGCCGTTCACGACCACCTTGCTGGGCGTGGGGCTGGAGGACGAGGCGCCGGCACCGCCGCCACGCGCGCTGTCCTGCGCTGCCGCGCCGCCGCCACTGCTACCGGTGGTCCTGAACTGCCGGAACGCCGCGGGGGTGTTGTTGGCTGACGCGTTGCGGCCCTTTGCGGGGGGCGCACCGCGCGCGGGCGTCGTGTATGCCGATGATGCTGCGGGGGGCGCGGCCCCCATGTAGGGCCGGTCGTAGGCGCTCATGGGCTTCTGCTGGTGCTTGGTGGGCGTCGCCCATTTTGACAGCTCGTGGTACACCTCCGCCGGCGGCTTGCCCTGAGGGATGCAAGGGGCAAAGCCGTAGTCGTTAGTAATGCAAGGAGCAGCGCCGTTGTCCGTAGGCTCGACAAGGACAGTCCAAACAGCCAGGTGGTCCAACACTACTTAAGGACCGCCATCTACCAAGCACAGCTGTCAGCCGCAGCGCAGTGGGCTTTCAGCCCCCGGCCAAGGAGCACATCCCCACCTGCATAATGAGGTTGGAGGCGTTGCAGATCTGTGGTGAGAAGGTGCACTCCTCCAGCGCCGAGCTTTCCAGGTCGTGCTTGATCTTGGCATGCCGCTCCTCGCAGCGCCGGCGCCACTGCGACGTGCGTTCATACAGCTGCTGCAGGCGCGTGACCCGCTCCTGCTCCGGCAGCTTCACGGGTACTTTGGACGAGCTGAATGGCGCCGAGATGTCCGCCTGATGCCCGTACTTGTCTACGCTGGTCCGGGCGTTGAGCATGGTGAAAGCCCGCGCGGCCTCGGCCGGGCTGGGCATGGGGACACGCCGAGCCCCGCCCATGGCCATGGACGCCGTGCTGGCGGCCGGTGTTGCTGCTGCGGCTCCCGAGACCGCTTGCCCACCCATAGCTCCGCCAGGTCCTGCAAAAAGTAGTACACAGTGGTTAGCGTTGTCGAGGTGTCAGCACGTGTACAGGTGGCCGCAAGGCTTTCCCATTGTACAATCGTACCTCCCGAAGATGCCTGCGTCGGACCGCGAGGTGACGGCATGTCTCCGTCTGCCTGACCCGCATCCGCCTCCGCGCCCGCGCCCGCGCCTGCCCCCGCCAACTCAGGGATTTCCCCGCGTGTCACCGGGGCTGGCTCGCCGACACCCGCGCTGCCCGCAAATGCCACCTGTTGCTGGACACCTGACTGCTGCTGCTGCACCTGCTGCTGCTGCTGCTGCTGCTGCTGCTGGCGCCGCAACTGCTCGCGCATCTCCTGAAGCGACATGGATTGCGCCGCCGGCATGGGGCCAGCACCGACAGCGGCGGCGCTCGCTGCTGAGGTCGCGAGCTGAGGTGCCAGCGCCGCGCCATACGTGGCTACCGGCATTCCAGCGGTTGCGCGTACGACAGCCTGGCGGCTGCTGGCTATCCCGACGCTACCGTAGGAAGCGGACCCGTAGTCCGGAGGCTGCAGGAACTCGCCGGGCTGCGCGCGGCTTGCTGCGTTGGGCCCCGGCGCCGCCACGCCCCCACCGATCGTCCCCCCGGCGGCCAGGCTGTCCCTGGGGCTGCTGTATGGCAGCGTTGAGCGATGCGCCCCCACACCCGCGAAGGCACCTGCGCAGCGAGGGAAGCGTCAGTGCGCTTGGTGTGGTGGCACACGAAGGGTGTAGCCGCGCACTGCGTTGCCGGCTCTGCCTTACCAGCCGGTGCCTGCTGTACGCCCCCATATGGATAGGTTGGAGGTGCGGCTAGGGATGCGCGAACGGATGAAGGAGGCGTGCCGTTGTCCAGACCCCGCAGCTCCTGCTCTATGGCCTGTGCAAGGTGGGGTGACGCGTGGGTAATCAGTACCGGGCGGAGAGGGTCCAGTGCTGCCGGCTGCCCTTCAGGTGCCCATGCCCATGGCCAGTGGAAAAGATATGCAAACAAGGCATGTCATATAATGGCCGCGAGTGAGAGTGAAAGTTGTGAACCCAGGATTTTTGCACTGAACGCGCCTGCTCAGCAAGCTCCAGTTCTGCCAGCTCTGGGTCAGCAGCATGATGCAACACATTTGGCGCCTGCACAGCATCAGATGCTCCAAGTGAAGTTATGGCCGTTCGCAGCGAGAGTCCACGGTCGCGACGACGCTTCAACGTTCACGCGCGCACCTGCAAGCCAGGCACGGCTTGTGCGTTTTGACCTATGCTTAGCCGCGTAAGCACGTCATTGATGAGGGCAGCCTCCTCCACGCTGAGCCCCGCAAGCTCTGACATGTTCCAGGTCTTTCCGGTCAAAACAAATCGCCGTTCAGCAGCAATACAGTAGCCATCTAGCTTGCATGAGCAAGGAAAGACTAAGCGCGCGTGCGCAGGCAAGCATCAGCAGTCAAAGCTAGACCCTCAACTGCTCGAGCACGCCAACGTTCTGGTTGCACGGTGATGATAATGAGTATAAGTTGGCGTGTAATGAGTGGTGCCCGCGGGTCCATTGAAGCCATTGACGTTAAGATGCGCCCGCCGACGGCCCGCCCCCATGACACGGACACGGCCGTCCCGACAGTGGACGCCGAGTCCACACGGGCAGGCTGGCCACACACGGGTAGGGGCCATATTAATAGTGGTCCGCGCCGACGTGGAGGGCACCAGCAGCACGGGCGTCTTGGGGAAGGGGCACAAAGGGTACAAGGGGCCCCCACCAGGCGCTCAGCACCTTGCTCAGCACCCTCCGCCGCGCCGCCTTGCCGCCTGCGTGCAGGGAAGCGGGCGCATGGGATCGCACTCATCACACTCGTGCGCGTGCGCACGGGTGGGACAGCTCACCGCTGCGCATACCCGTGCACAGGTGCGGCGCCGCCGCAGCGCTGCCTTTGCCCCTCCACCGCCGGCGCCCAGCCACGGTCCCACTGACAGGCGACCGTCGTCCAGGCTGCCCGCCATGTTCCAACATCACCTGACAACACAGCAACCTGCAAGCGGGCCGCGATGAGAACGCGCCCTGCTGCTGCTGCTGCTGCTGCGCTGATCCTGCAGCCGCTCGGCTTCGACCGGCCGGCCGTGTTCTGATTGCGAAGTGCTTGCTAGTGAATAGAGGGGTGCGGGACTGGCTGGCATTCGCATTCACTAGCAAGCACTTGGCTGGTAGAAGATGACGGAGCCACGGAGGTGCTGCAGTGCCCGTATCATGTAGATGGCTTTTGGCCCCCGGCGTCTACACAGCGTAGATGACCCCTCCCGCGCCATCTACGCCCCGAAAACTTTTCCTAGGGGCACGCCCCCAAAACCCCCAAACCTTCTACGCTCCCTGTCTAAAATACCGCCAAATCCGCCCAAACCGTCTACGCTCCGTAGATGCGCGGCCCCAAACCCAAAAATTTTTCTCCGCCTTCGGCGGATTTGGGGCAAATTTCTACAGCGTAGACGGAAGATACGGGCACTGAGGTGCTGACGCCCCGCCGGCGGAGCAGCCCACCGCGCGGCTCAGCGCGGCTCGCCTGACCTGCTGCCTCCCGGCTTAGTGTGGGGGCGGGCCGGGTCGCTGAGGCGGACTTGCGCGACCAGCTCCTTGCTGCAATGGTGGGGCTCTGGCGGGCCTAGGCTTGGCTGGGACTCACTGTGCGCGGAGTCGCGCAGACTTGGATTGGAAGGGTATGCAGCAACCCCAGGGGTGCTGGCGTCAAGTTGGTCTCCTGGCAGCATCAGATGGTCCTGGCGTCTTGTACGCTTCGGATTGTCCCCTCTTGTAAGATCGCATTCTTGCTGCAATGTAGCAGGTCTGGAAACGAAATCCTGCAGCTTTGGCAGCGTCTGCTGCCGCCAGCCCCATCCACAGCGAATTGCTGCTGTACACACCGTATCAAGATTGTCCGTTACAGACCGATTCAACTCTGCACATCAAGCACGCACGGTCGTCCGTGCCCTCTCCCCTCCGCCATCGCCAACCTGCCATCATGTTGTCCTCGTCCGCGACTGGGTGCTTACAATCTCAGCACGAAATCCAGCCAAGTCTTAATAGTGGTTCACTCATGCAAAGGGCCAGGGCCCATCCGCAAGCAACGCCCCGTTGTCAGCGCACAGCTGGGCTGCATGCCCCCGCTGCCGGTGGTCAAAAACACAAGCGAATCCCCGCCTCGCTCCCACATTTCTAACTCAATATCAGTTCGCTAGACCTGCCACGGCGGTTTGCAAGCGCCTGTGTGCGTTGCAACGCCGATCTCAATGCTGTTTCCTACATACGTGCGGCGCCCTCCCCTGCCCAGTGCAGGCACCACCCGAGCTCCGCCATGCATAGCCGCGCCGAGACGTCGGCGTGCGGGCGCGAGCCGCGGGAAGCCACGGGAGAGGCGCTGCGCGTGCTGCTTACTCATCACCGCCCTTCTTCTTCTTCTTTTTCTCCTTCTTGTCCGCCTTCCCGTTCTCCTCTGGTGCCGCCTCTGCCTTCTCCGCCTTCTCCTTCTTGTCCTTCTTCGCCTTCTTGGCCTTGGGCGCCTCCTCCTCGGCCTCCTCCGCTGGCTCCTCGGCCTTCTTCTTCTTGTCCTTCTTCTCCTGCACGTAGCGATTCCGGCAACACGAAATTTGAGGAAACGTCGGCGTGTGCCTCAGCCACAATGCCTTCCTTCGCATGCCCCTCCCTACCCACACACATACACCGCCTTGACACACACATCCACGCGTGCCCGCGGCTCACCTTCTTCTCCGCTGGTGCATCGGCGTCAGCGTTGTACGCCTTGGGCGCAGTCGCCAGCGCGGGCGTGGCGCCTTGCCGCGCCTTGTCGTACTTGGCGGGCTGCTCCTTGCCCTTGGCGCTGCCAGCCTCCGTCCCCAGCAGCTTGCCCTCCAGCTGGCGTAGCCGGGCCTCCACCTGATGGGCACAACAATGAGGAGGAGGTGGGCCGGTGAGCGTCGAAGCCCATGCTGCCCAAGACCGCGCTATGCAATACGCAGAGGCATACAGGCCCGGCGGCCCACCAGTGCCCGAAGGGTGCCCCACCGCCACCGTTCCAATGCCCAGCCCTGCCCCCGATCAACCGCCGCCCACCGCCCACCGCCCACCGCCCGCCGCCCGCCGCCCGCCGCCCGCCGCCCGCCGCCCACCTTAGCCCGCGCCTCCACGCCCACGGTGGCGTCGTTGGTGTCGCCCAGCGCGTCCACGCGGATAGCCAGCGCGCACTTGGCCGCCAGCACGCGGCTGATCTTGCCCTTGTACTTGGGCTGCGACTGGCCGATGAGCGAGGCGTGGTAGATGAGGCCGTACTTGGGCGTCTCGTGCTTGGTCTTGAGCGCGCGGAACAGCGCCTTCTCCGCGCCCAGGATCTGGACGGTGGACGCGGGCTGCTTGGCCAGGTTGACCAGGCTGCCGGCGTGCGCGATGAGGCGCGCGCCCACCAGCTCGCCCACCAGGACCGTCAGGTTGGGCGCCACGGCGGCCATGCGGTTCTTCAGGTACTCAAACAGCTGGCCGCGGTACTCGGACAGCGCAATGACCTGGTGCGCCAGGTCCTTGATGTTGTCAAGGTCCGACTCGCTGATGTCGGTGCCCATCGACACCTGCGCCGCCGCCTTGAGCGCGCCCTCCACCTCCTCCTCCAGGATGGCGGAGAAGTCCAGCCCCGCGCTCTTCTCGCGCGTGCCCATGAACACCACGCACTTGGCGTACTGGATGTTGTCCGTCACGATTTTAGTCATCTCCGGGAAGTGCCAGCCGTACCACTCGCGCACGCGCATGGCGTACGTGTTCAGCTCCTTGTCGAGGTCGTCCAGCAGGCCGATGGCCTGCACGATCATCGTGTCCACCTTGTCGGGGCTGAACTTGAGCTTGTAGCGCGACAGGCTGTGCGACAGACCCAGCGACATGGGGCGCAGGTCGGCGCCCGCCAGGCCGCTGATGAGGCCGGTCAGCTGGCTGCGGATGCCGCGGCTCAGCTCCAGCACTTGGTTGCTGCGGGAGTAGGGCGGCGGGTGGGGCGGAGACGGCCCGGTCGAGGGTTGGTGGTAAGTTGGGGCAGGTCGCGGCAAGCTACTGGAGGAGCTCGTGACGCTGAGCTATGCGGTGAGGCCACGGGTGGCTCTACGGGAAAGGGAGGCATGCCCGCGCAAGGTTGCGCTACACACACACCATCGCCCTGCCCCCACCGCCCACCGCCCGCCCCCGTCCCCCGACCTCTGGCGGGCTCACCTCCACAGCACGTTCAGGCCCATCTTCTCCTGCACAATGCTGCCCAGCTTCTTATCCAGCATAGCGAGCTTCTCGTCCTCATCCACATGCTTCTTCAGGAACTTCTTCAGGCCTGCGACGCGCGAGCAAAACACCAGATGTCACTCCCGGTTCCGCCGAGAGCAAAGGCTGCATGCAGCGTACCCTTGCTGAGCTTGCTGTCCACCAGAGCAGTGGCAGCTGCAAGCGCCTCCGTCGTGTTCTCGAACTTGCTGAACGCCTTCAGCTTGACGACCTGCGGGAGCAACGCGATGTGTTTAGTGCGCCGTCGCCGGTGGCCGCATGGCCGCGCCGAAAAAGCCATGGCAAACCTTACCTTCTGAGCCGACTCGAGCGTCGCGAAGTCGCTGGCGAGGTCCTGCGGAAGCGAGCCGGCCGCCGCCGTCAGCCGTCGCGCACTTACTTCCCCGCCCCAAAGGCGCAACAAGCGACACACTCACTTCCGCCTCCTCCAGCTTCTTCTCCTTCAGGACTTTAAATAGGGCAAAGCCCGCTGCCGTCTCAAAGAGCAGCAGCATTCTCGATTGTTTGTGCCGAAAGTGGTCCTTCAAGGACAAACTAAGAGGCGACTGGAACTGAAACAAACGAGTACCTAGTATTTGCTAAGACGTCGCCGGTTTATGCGGAGTGGGGCGGCGACGGGCTGCCCTAGTCTGCCCCGAAGTACCCCATCCGGCGCCCCATGCAGCGAGGCACGCTCGCCCTGGCTTTGCGGCCCCCGAATGTGTTGCCGCCTGCAAAGAGGTGTCGCCCCGTCCAGTTATCCAAGCCCCTCGGGCGCCTTTGGCCGTCCACGTCGCACCTCTGCCACCGCTCGGTCCATCGCCAGCGCATGGACGGCTGGCGAGGCTATGGCAGGCAGCCGCGCCTGCCTTGCCCGGGGGTGCTTGCGCTTGGTCCCAGTGCGCACGCCGGCGCGTGTGCTCGTTGGTGATTGCGTCACTTGAAGCACTCGTAACCAGTTATATAGGCGCCGTAGCTGTGGCGTAGCATCGCGCCAGCTTATTACATCACAGGCAGCTGACCCCAACAGACCCCACGCCACGCGGACGAATGCATTGACGCACCAGCCTTGGGAGACCAATCGCCGGGTCTCAGCCACTCGGCCTATCCAGAAATCAGCAAGTTTGCCCAGTCCCCGCAGCATGGAGCAATTTGAGGATACGCGCACTGGCATCAAGTCAGTGAACTATCAATGGCTGCCACCTACCAGAAACATACCGGCACTGGGGCAGGCACACTTTTGAGGATGAGGCAAGCTTCCTTTGATTGGGGCACGTTTCTGGGGACACAAGTTACCAACAGTGTCGCATAGCCGTCGCTTGTCTGCCAGTCCGACCAACTGTCATCTCCGCTCATCTAGTCACCTTGCCTGCGACCCAGTAATATGTCTGATGTGTCGCATGCGACGCCTCAGCTGTGCGCATCCCCAACAACCCACTCATGCATGCCAGCGGACACACACACGCACACAGACACACACAACCAATGGGCTCCCCTGCACACAACTTGCTTCTACTTTGTACACACGCGCCCACCGTGCAAAAAGCACTACAGCCACCACCATCACGTATTTACGTGTGTTCTCCAACACCATCACAACTACCACCACGAACAGCCGGGTGCTCACGCCTCGCCGGCCTTTGCCTCCCCTGGCGTTGACCGCTTCTTCTCGGCGCGCTTTTGCGTGCGCTTGAGGTTCTTCTTCTGCGCCCGCGACATCTGCGGCCCGTCCGACTTCGGCGGCTGCTGTTGCTGCTGCTTGCCACCGTCCGCCTGGTCGCGTTTCCGCTTGTAGCCGCCTGGCCCTGCCGCGCCTGCGTTGTCCTTCTTCAGTGTGGGGACAGCGTAAGACGCCAGGCGTGCCTGCTGCGGGTCCACCTGCTTGGGCGTCCATTCCCTGGGCTTGCCGTGGCCATGACCGTGGCCATGACCGTGGCTTTGGCCGTGGCCTTGGCCGTTGCCCTGCCCCCGACCAGCACCGCCGTCCTCGCGCTGCCGCTTCTTGCTGGCCCCGTCGCCACCCGCCGCGCCGTCGCGCGAGCCCGGCCCTGGCCCCGCCTCCTTCTCCTTGCGCTTCCGCTCCTGCTGCTGTTGCTGCTGCTGGTCCGCGGCACCCTTGCCCTCGCCCTTGTCCTGCTTCTGCTCGGGCTCAGCGGACCCATTGGAGGCGGCACTGCCTGGCCCCGCGCCCGCGCCGTCGCCGCTCTCGCGGGCATCCTTGCCCTGCCACCAGTTGCCGCCCTTGCTTCCACCTCTCCCGTCGCGGCCCTTCTCCCAGTCCCGCTTCTTGTACTCTCGCCGCTTCTGCTTGGCATTCGCTGCGGGCATGATCACGTGGGCCAGAAGGGGGTGGGCTGCGGGTCAGCACGGTCGTCGGACGTCAGGGGCCGGCGCACCACACCACCCCGCATGCAGCCTCCCCAGCCGCCTTCCTACCCCTAGGCCTGCCCCGTGACGCATGTCCCACCCGCCCAGCCTCACCCGCCTCCGCGGTGACCATCTCCAGCGCCTTGTAGTTGGGCCGCAGCTTGGTGGCCTCCTCGCGGTAGGGCGCCAGGCGCTTGATGCCCACCACCTGGTTCAGCGAGCGGTCGTCCAGGCGCAGGATGTCGTCCACGCTCAGCCCGAACGTGCTGGGGTCCACCGGCTTGTACCTGCAGGCGGGCGAGCGGGGCCGCGGGGGCAGGGGGCAGGCGTGGTGGTGGTGGTGGTGGTGGTGGTGGTGGTGGTGGTGGTGGTGGTGGTGGTGGTGGTGGTGGTGGTGGTGGTGGTGGTGGTGGTGGTGGTGGTGGTGGTGGTGGTGGTGGTGGTGGTGGTGGTGGTGGTGGTGGTGGTGGTGATGGTGGTGGTGGTGGTGGTGGTGGTGGTGGTGGTGGTGGTGGTGGTGGTGGTGGCGAGGGGTGGGTGCAGGGGAGCGGGACGAGCTGGCGGCGCGGAGGTGAGGGCCGCTCCAGGAAGGATGCCGGCAGCCGGCCATGTGCGCGCGACCAGGCAGGCAAACACACCTGCGCGCCCTGTCCCGCCCTCGCCCTCGCCCCAGCCCTAGCCCCGCCATCCCGCCATCCCCCAACCCCGGTCCCCCACCCCCGGATGGTTAAATCGGGCTGGTGTTCACATCCCGTCATCCCCCCATTGGGGAACTGGAAATGACTACACACACACACACACCACCCCACACACCACACCCCACACACCACACACCACACGCCACACGCCCCCCCCCCCCACACACGCGGGTTTGGTCCGTCATTTTTGTTGTTTAACACACACGCGCACACACACGCACCTGAAGCGCGTCTTGATGCCCGCCACGTTGTCCTCGTAGTCCAGCTTGTAGTAGTCCTCCAGCAGCCGCTGCAGCTCGTTGCGCTGCCGGGCCAGCTCCGCCGGGTCGGCGCGCTTCTTCTTGCGGCCGGCCGCCTCGTCCTGAGCCGGGCAATTAGGAGCAAGGGAGGGCGGGTGGATGGGCGGGCGGGTTCGTGGCAGCCCTGCACGTGTGCTTTGGGACGGCGCGGCGTTTCGCCGGTCTGCGCAGGCCTGTGCCTCCAGGTGCACGCGCGGCTCCAGCCCCCGCCCCGCCGCGGGGCTCCTGTGCACCCCTCCTTGCCCGCCGCACCTCGGGGTCTTCACTGAGCGCGTCCACCTCCTTGATCTTCTTCCGGATGTCGGCAAACTTCACGGGCTTTCTCTTCTTCTTCCCCTCGCCCTCCTCCCCGTCCTCCTCCTCGTCGTCCTCCTGGCCGCCCACCCCTGCATCATCAACATCATCGTCCGCCCCCTCGCTGCTGGCGCCCGCGCCGGCAATGCCCAGCTCCTCGTCGCTGTCGCCGCCCAGCAGGTCCAGGTCCTCGGCCAGACCCTCCAGCTCCTCCTCCGCCTGCACGGGAGTAGCGTGGCGGCGATGGTGGCGGTGAAGGTGCGGCGGTGGAGGTGCAGGTGTGGATGCATGGGGGTTGCAAGGTGGATGCATGGGGGGTTGCAATGATATGGGAAAGCGGTACAGGATGCACTGAAGACTGCGTCTCGAAGTCGTTACCGAAGTGAGCGGCCGTCCTGGCGGCCGCGTGTCAGCTCGCTGTGCCTCCGTGAAGCTGGTAGTCCCTCCGTGAATTCGATAGTGTTCAGTTTATTAGGAAAAGCCTGGGCGCAGGTGGCGCGTAGTGTGGAAAAACGCTCGGGGAATACCGCACGAAAACTGTCGTCTGGCCGTGTGGCGAAGTGCGAGCTGCAGCTGCATACTTTGGCTGGCACCCGGGGGAGGTGCTCAAGGACGCGGCGCGCATTGGGCAGCGGCATGCACGGCGGGAGAAGGTACGGTATGGCTGACGCTGGCGGAGGGGCGAGCATGCTACCTGCTGAGGGCAGGCAGCAGCAAGCGCCCTAATCGCCACAAAGCCTGCCTGCCCACCAAAACCACACCCAGCCCCTCTCCGCGCCGTTCCCTCCCTCGGAGCGCCCGCCCGCCCCTCCACCCCATCCCCTCACATCGTAGTAGTCGTCGTTGAAGGCCGCCGCCATCTTCTTGTCCCACTCCTCCGGGTCGAAGTCGCCCTCGAGCACGTCGTCCAGGCTGACCGCCGCCGGCGCCGCCACGCCCGCCACGTTGCGCAGCTTGTCCAGCCTGGGTGAGCGTGGGGTGGGCGTGGGGTGTGTGCGTAGGGTGAGCGTGGGGCGGGCGAGCGTGGGGTGAGCGTGGGGTGTGCGGGGGGTTTGCATGGGGTGTGGGTGGGTGGGCGGTGTGTAAGGACGTTCAGCGTCACACCGAGCCCAGAGCTCCTGGTGCTTCTCCACCCATCCCATCCCGTACCCCGGCCGACCACCACCCCGCGCGCCCGCCGCCCCCCCCCTCCCGTATTGACACATACACACACATACACACACGCCGCACTCACTTGGACTCGATCTCCTGCTTCTTCAGGTTCTTCATGCGCTTCACATCCTCGCGCGCCTCCGCCTCCGCTGCCTCCTGCCGCGCCTTTTTGGCGTCGCGCTGCCGCTTGCGCCTGTCGTCCTCCTTGCGCACCGTGCCCTCCACGTTACGCGGGTGCGTGACGATGCGGTCCGCGCCCGGCTCCTCGTACCTGCGTGGATGCGCAAATTGTGCATGCGGGAGAGCTCACGCAAAGCGGCGGCATGTCGTTCATTTCAGCAGCGCCACCCTGTGTTCGCGCCCACGTGCCCAGTTGTCCACAGTTGCGCCCAGCACCCCCCTGCCTCTTTCCGCGGGAACATGGCCGCATGCCGCATGCGGCCTGCACCCTGCTCCCTCCGCACATCGGTTTCGGGGTGGCAATGGTTGATTTGTGCTCCCACCTGAAGTTGTACTTGGCCTCGAAGGCGTCCGCCGACCGCAGGTAGCGCTCGTCCTCGTCGTCGTCCAGGCCGTCGCCGCCGCCGCCGCCGCCCTCCTCGTCCTCGTCGCCCACGATCTCGCGGTAGCTGGGCACGTAGCCGTCCTCGCGGTCCACCCAGCCCTGAGGAACACCCGGGCGTAGGTGCGTAATTGTGTGCTAGGCTGTTAGCGCGCGAGAGAGAGGGAGACGAAAGAGAGATAGGAGGACAGAGAGAGCAGGGGGCGCTCGGTAGAGCTATGGGTGCGAGGGACAGGGAGGGGACGCAAGCGGAGGTCTCTCTGCCCGCATCGGCAGCCCGCGCCGCCTCTACCACCGCCGCCTCGACGCTGCCGCCGCGTCCCGCCCCGCCGCCTGCACCTTGTTGAGGATGTACTCCTTCAGGAACTGGTCTTCGTCGTTCTCGTCCGCGAAGTAGGCATCAGCCAGCTGCGCGGCAAAGAAAGTAATGGAAGTGGTGAGCGAGCGAGCAATGGCAGAGTGGCACGGGCGTGTGCAGTACGACCGCGGCGCCGCGACAGGCCTGCCCCAGTATGTAGTGTCCGCAAGACAAGTCCCCTACCACACCAGCCGCCCACCTTTTTGACCTTCTTCTCCTTTTTCTCCTTCTTCTCCTTCTTTTGCTTCTTGGGCTTGGGCGCCTCCTCCTCCTCCTCCTCCTCGTCATCCTCGTCATCCTCGCCGCCGGCGGACCGGCCGCGCGCGCGCAGCACTCCGCCCAGGGCGTCCTCGCCGTCCAGACCGTTCTCCGCCTCCTGCAGGACAGCCGCAGGGAGAGCGATGATTCGTGCGTGCGCGTTTGTGATTCAGCAAAGCCTCCACAGCACGGCCTTGTTCGTGGCGCTGTGTGTGCAGCGCCGTGCCGCCCTCACCGGTTTGGCCACCGAGCCGCGTCCCTTCTCGACACCCCTTCCCGCCGACACCCGCGGTCCCGTGCCACCCGCACCTACTTATGGGTCCAAGTGCGCCGGCACCGCGCGTCGCTGGCCGCGGTACTCTCTGTGCCGTCTCATGCGCCCCTTCCCCATACCCCTTCCCACCGACCACCTTGCCCCTGCCGGCCCCCGCACGCACCGTGGCCGCCGCCAGGAAGGCCTTGCGCATGGCCTCCTGCTCCGGGTCGTACGCCTTGGGGTGGCGGCTGTCGCCCGCCTTGCGGCCCCCGGCGCCGCCCGCCTCGTCGTCGTCGCTGCTGAGCTCCGGCCCGTACTTCAGCGCCTGCGGGGTGCGGGTGGCAGCGCGGCGGCGCCGTCCGTGTTGCGGCGAGCGACAGCGCGTGTACACTGGCGGCACTGGCGATTGGCGCCACCGGCAGATTGCCCGTCCCCGTCCCCGGTAAAGGCACAGGCTGCGCTGCTGGCAAGCCGAGGCTGTCCCAACACACCCACACACCCCGCCCGGGACACCGCAGCGGCACTGCAGCCCCTTACACACACACACGCACGCGCGGTCTTTCCCTTGTGCTCTCTCACACACGCCTGCGGTATCGTACGCACCTGCTTGGCGATCATGTCCTTGAGGTACATGGGCTTCTCCTTCTTCACCTTCTGCTGCGCGCCCGCCCCCGCCCCCTCCTCGCCGCCCTCCTCCTCATCCTCAAAGAACTTCACGTCTTTCTGGTAGATGGCGGGATCCTTCTGGCGGATACGCAGCATCGTCTCGAAGATCTTTGCCTCCGTCTCCGCCGGAATCTCGCCCTCGTCCTGCGGGTGCGGCGCGAGGCGCGGGTGGCAGTGGGATGTCGGCGCCACGCCACACGTGCATGAGCCTACAGGCTTGGAGCGCCCCAGCCGTGCGCATGGCCCCCACACAGGCGTGCGGGCAGGCCCATGGGTTGCCGCCCGGCCCTGCGATTGCGCGCAGGGCCCCCGGTATCGAACTCCCCCACACGACTGCTACTGCGCCTTCCCCCCCCCGCCGCACTTCCTCCTCCTCATCCGAGCTGTCAGCATCGCTGTCCGGCGCCGGCTGGTGGCCCGCGGCTATGGCGGCCTCACGGGCAATCTGTGCGGTGCAGGGGGGGGGGCGTGCCACAGGTTATGCGTCGGAGGCATGGGCAGCGCATGCGTTCGGTGAGCGTGCCGTTTCCATGACACTGTGCCACCCGGCAGACATGCACTGGATGCACCAGCTGCGAAACACAGCCGCTCTGCGTGGGGCGCAGGCCCGCGCACCGACACAGTCCCGCGCGGCTTTACTCCCACAACACAGCTGGGGCCCCCCGACCCCACGCGCGGACCCCCGCCACCGCTGTGTAGGGTTTGCCGCCCGCACCTTGCGCGCGAGCTTCTCCGCCTCCTCCGGATACTTTGCCTGCAGTCGGTGCAGCTCCCTCCGCCGCTCATTGTGCTGCAAGTGCAAGGGAGAACGCACAAGCAGCGTTGCCGCCAGCCGCCACCGATGTTGCAGAAAGCCGGTCGCCGAGCAACGCTTCAAAGCTTTACATCATCGAATTTGTCGAAACACCAACCTCGAAGCGAGCAGCGAACTCCTTGTTGACGCGCACGCTGAAATCGACCGGCGCGTTGTTGCCATCTTCGTCGTCTAGCAGGTTTTTCTTCTTTTGTGGAGCCATATTCTTGGTTTTATGCTATGGCGTTTGTTCACAATTTGTGAAGGGCACGAGCGTAGGGCGCGCCGGTTCTAGAACTTTTGCACCGCCCTTTCAGCACCAATTTGACAGCCCTTGAAAATCTCTGAAGGCTATTATTAGCTGAGTTACCCTGGGGCTGAATTGGCTCTTTGCCGGCTCGCCAGTCTCGAAAAGTCATGGACCGATGCAGTCAAGTAATTTCGCCGTTCCGTCTCCAATGCACGATATTATTTACATGCTTATCCACATGCATCGATAGCATACGCGCCAGACCGAGACTCACGAAGCCTTGAACATTATTGAGCGTGTCCGGCATGGCGTCGACAGACGGTGCAGCAGAACCAGCGGTTGCGGGCTCGGAGGCACCGGATCGCCCCACCGATGAGGCCATCCTGCAGCAGCAGAACCAGATCCGGGCGGAGCAAGCAAAAGTCTCCGAGTACGTGGGCCAGGAGGAGAACCTAGGCGCGCTCAAAGCAGGCAAGTGGCCACCGTGGTTGAGCAGCATGGCCGAATAACGCTGGAGTAGCTATGCAGACAGAGGGGCGAGGAAGGGGGGCGATGCTGGGCGCAGGCGTGTGCGTGGGGTGGACGCCGTGGGGCCGGAGCCGAGCCTGTGATGCAGCTGCGTGTCAGGCCTGAGGGTCGCGAGGAATTTCAAGGGGGGCATGCCGACGTGCCGCCTTTGCAAGAAGCGCCCGCTTCCCCGCGCCCGCGCATATGCGATGCTGCCTGACACGTGCAGAGTACGAGAACGGCAACCAGAACTTCGTGCAGAAAATCAGCAAGCTGGAGGAGAGCTACCGCACGTTCCGACGCACGCGCGGCGACGGCAACTGCTTCTTCCGCGGCTTCATCTACGCCTATCTGGAGGGGCTACTGCAGTCCTCGGACCTGGTAGAGGGCAACAGGTGCGTGTGGATGCGTGTACGTGTGTGTGCGCGTGCGCGCGCGTGTGTGTGTGTGCACGGAGGGAAGGGAGGGGTTTGAGTCGGGCGGTGGTGGGAGCGTGGAGGGTGGGAGGGCGCCCGCGGGTGCGCACTGGCGTGGGGCGGGCTGAAAGCCGAAGGGTGAAGCCTGACAGCAGCTGCACGAGGTCCTCCGTGCCGGCTGCGCCGCGGTGTCGGGTCCGGCCAGGCCGCCGGGCCACGCACTGCGGCTGGGTCCACGCCCGCGGCGAACCATCTAGGTTTGCGACCTGGCGCCAAGCTCGCGCCCTAGTACAGTGGCGCACCCAATAAGGCGTGAACATGCCCGATGCGTACGGCATCCCCCCCTGCCCCTGCCCCTGCCCCTGCCCCTGCCCCTGCCCCTGCCCCTGCCCCGCGCCAGGTTCCTGTCTGTGGTGCAGTCGTGGAAGGCCAAGCTGGTGGAGGGCGGCTTCCAGGAGCTGGTGTTCGAGGACGGTGAGGGCGCCAGGAGGCGGGGGCGGGGGGGGGTCTTGTAAACACCAGCCCAAGCTAAACCAATCCCGTGAGGAAAGAGAAGCGCTGCAAGGAGAGGCGGAAGCCGCAGATGCGGGGGGCAGGGTGCGGTGCGGGGTGAGGGGTTGTGAATACCAGCCCAAGCTAAACCAGCTGACAAGACAAGGGACAGGCAAATGCGGGGGGCGGGGGCCGGGGCGAGGCGGGGCGGGGCGGGGCGGGGGGCGGCGAAGTTGGCAGGGCACCCGCGACTGCAGCGGCGGGCGGGGCGGGGCACACCCTGGAACGATGGGACAGGAAGATAAGATGTTGCGGACGCACGGATGGGCTCGGGGGTGGGGTGGCGTGCGGTGAACTGGGCTGGGGTGGGGTGGGGCAAGAGAAGTGTAGCAGGGTAGACAATAGGCAGGTGGGGTGGGGTGGGATTAGGACAGACAGGGATGGGGCACAATGAGGGACCTCTCCTGCGTGCAGTCGAGGTGCCAGCCTGGGTCGTGGCACCGGCGCAACGTCCCGCCTCGCCCCTCCCCACCCGGATACCTTGTCTGGGGTCCCTCCTCGCCCCCGCATTCCCTCTGCAACCTCCCCGCTCCGCCTCGCCCACCCCCGCCCCGCCCGCCAGCCATGGACCTGCTGCTGGAGCAGGTGAAGGAAGTGACCAAGGCCAGCGACCAGTTCTCGCAGGAGAAGCTGCTCGTCAACATGCGCGACGACATGGTGAGCGGCGGCGGGCGGCGGGAGGCGGGCGGGGGCTGCGGCAACAACATGGTGGGGGGCGGCGGGCGGGGCAGCGGCGCGGGCCGCAGCGGGCCAAAGGCCAGCAGCGCGGGCGCGGAGGGCTGTGCGGCGTAGTGGGGCCGAAGCGGAGGCTGCGCGCGCGGCAGGAGCGCAGCGCGGCTGCGAGGCAAATACAAAAGTGCGACGGCGCCGGGTGGGGAATTGAGATGCGGGTCGCCGGGTAGCGCTTGGCGGGCGGGTGTCAAGCGAGCTGGCGCCACTGATGTGTCGCGTGCCGTGCCCCCCACCTGCTCCCCCACGCGGCAGGTGTCCAACATGATCGTCATGTTCCTGCGCCTGGTCACATCCTGCGAGGTGCAGCGCCGGGAAGACTTCTTCTTCCCCTTCATCCTCGTGAGCGCGGGGGCTGCCTGCTCCGGGGCTCCGGGGCTCCTCTGCTCCACTGGCGCCTGCGCCGCCACGCCTTCCGCCCTTCTGTCCGGCCGCGCCCAGGGCCTCACAAAATGTCTCCGCCACCGCCGCCTGTTGGTGGTGGTGTTGTACTACTGATGAATGTGCCCCCCACCCTCAGGGCATGTACGACGAGCCGCCCGCCACGGTGGAGCTGTTCTGCCAGCGGCACGTGGAGCCCATGGGCGAGGAGTCCGACCACCTGCACATCGTGGCGGTCACGGAGGCGCTGCAGGTGCGGCGGGGGGGGGGTAACATTCATGATTATTTGCGAAGTGAAGGCGTAGCCGGGATCAGACATACAGGGGGGAGCGGATCAGGGGCGCCGTCCACGTGAACGGTGCTTGGCGGGTGTCGGACTGCCGGACTTGGTGGATAGGCCGCCCAGGGCCGGCGTCCACGTAATGTGAACGTCTCAGCCATCGTCGTGGGCAGTATGCTACCAGGGCAGCGGGCGGGATTCTTCCAGCCTCGGCGCACCTTCATGATCTGCTCCGCCCTCCCCGCTACCAACCTGGCAACCGCCCGCCCCCTGACTCTGCGTAACTTGTTTATGGCCTGCAACCTCTGGCCCCTTTGTGCTCAGATCCCTGTGCGGGTGGTGTACCTGGACAGCAGCGGCCTGCCAACTGGTGGCGGCGGCGGCGGCGGCGGCCTGGAGGCGTCCTGCCACGACTTCGTGCCGGACTCGTGCCCGCCCGGGACAGCGCCGCGCGTGCACTTGTTGTACCGCCCGGGACACTACGACATCCTCTACCCCCGAAGCGGGTGACAGCAGAGGCCTTCGCGGAATGTTGCAGTTGGTGGCGGTGATGCGGTTGTAACTGTTGGCGGCGCTTGGCGGCGCAGTGGCCAGGAGCTCGGGAAAGATTTGGGTTGCGCGGTTGATACGGATAGGGCAGTGAGGTGTTGCTTCCCCACTGATGCGGCGGCGTCCGGGAGCTGGAGGCAGTGAGGCGGCTCCGGAGTTGGAAGAGTGTTAGGAGTCGGGCAGGGGAGATGTGGACAGTGCGTGGCCAAGGCCACACTACGGCATAGTCGGGTTCGGGAGACTGTGGCTGCTGATTGGAATCACAGGCAGCTTAAGTGACGTGACTTGACGGCTGCGAACACATGATGACACCAGTCAGGGTTACCACTGGCACCAATGTACAGTGCAGTCGTCGGGCATGCTGCTTACCATTGTGCTTCTCCCTTGGTCCCTCCAAATCCATTGTCGCCCCTCAGGCGCAGCCGGTCAGCAGCCGCTACACGGAGCAGGGCAGCGCGCCGACAGATCGACTCCAAAAGGCATGGCCAACTTGCCGCGAGTATGCCATCAGCCCGTCTGAGGGGCCCTTCGGGCTGCAAAAGCTACACACAACTCCTCAACCTCTGCTTGTGTTCTCCTGCTGCAGTGTGCACACAAGCATACAGTAGTCTCCCACTCGTGTTCGAAACCCTCCTGCACGTGCTCTTGTTCTTCGCCGGCGTTCCTTTCCACGTTCATGCCGCACAGCAACACGTTTGCCGCGTCTGGGAGATCACCTGTCACTGTCAGGACTACTGCACGTCTGTGCCCCTTGCCTGTCCCATCAACAGCAACACTTGGGTGGAAGATGAGGCCACCCATCTGCGCAGGCGCTCCCGAGCTGCCCGAGCCGGTTAGCTGCGCACTGCCAGCCGCTGGGCTGGTTGCCCTCCAGGCGCCACGCGTGCGCACGGGTTACGGCGCCTCGGTGGCGGCTGAATCCGCCGGGTCCGTCTCATCCAGGATCTCTTCCTGCAGCATTGCGGCGGCGGCAGCGGCGGCGAGGAATGGGCTGGGGTTGCTCCAGTACTGACACAACAGAGCAGGTCGACCGTCAGCAAAGCCCGAAGCCCTGGTGTCCCACGCGGCGCATCACCACCACCACCAGCGCACACGCACCCACCTGCACCAGCTCCTCAATCACGTCCTCCAACGTGATGATGCCCACGGGCACACGCACCGCCGCCGCCGCCGCCGTACCGCCGCCGCCGACGCCGCCAGCAGACGGGCGCTGCACCCCAGCATCCAGGGGCCCAGCCGGCGCCGCCGCAATGGCAGGGCAGGAGCGCGTCCCCAGGCCCGACCGCCGCGCAACCACCGCACCAGCCCGTGCAGGCGCCACTGGAGCCGTGCCTGCGGCGGCCCTGCTGCCTGCAGTCGCGCGCGCAGCGGCGCCGTTTGCGCGCAGCCCAGATGCTGCCGTGGCAGCCTGTTGCTGTTGCTGTTGATGTGACAGCGTAGGCATCTGTGCCTGTGCCTGTGCCTGTGGCTGCGCCAGACCGTACGCGCCGTACGCTCGCAGGCCGCGCAGCTGCGCGTAGGCGGCTGACGTGGCGTGTCGGTGTACGGGGGCCGTGCTGTTCCGCACGGCGGTGCCAGCAGCCGCGGCGGCACCGCCCCCACCGGGTGCGGCCGTGCTGCGCCGGTGGTGTGCGTGGGCCACAGCCGCAGCCGACGCCGCAGCGGCCGCTGCCGCGGGTGCAGCTGGCAGGGGTGCGGCGCCGTCCGCATGCTGCGGCGGCTGCACGCTCGCCAGGCGCGCTGCGCGGCCGCCGCCGCCGCCGCCATGGCCTTCACTGCCGCTGCGCCGGTGCAGGTGCATGCGCTGACCCGCCCGGCTGTGGGTTGGGGCTGCACGGGAGCCATCTACGCCTTGACGCTCCGAGTCGACGCGTGGAGGCCCGACACCGCCCAGGCCGTGCGGTGTCGCCCGCGACATCCCAAGCAGCTCCGCCCCCGGTGTGTCCGGCCTCTCGTCCTCCCGGCGCATTGCCGCCGCCGCCGTCCGCGTCAGCTGCTGAACCGCCAGTTCACCCGCCGTCGCCGCCGCCGCCGCCGTCACTGGCGTCGCCGCCGTCGTGACGGGCGTTGGCGGCATCGCCGTGGTTGCTGCGCTGCTCAGGCGCGTCGCCCGCTCTCCACGCTCGCTCCCACTCACGCCGTCACCCGGCGGCCCCACCGCTGTGGAGGCGCTGCCGACGGAATGGCGGCTGGCCACGCGCTGCGGCGACGGCGGCCCCTGCTGCGAGTCCAACCGCTGCGTCTCGCGCCAGTGCTGCACAAGCTCAATCGCGCTGATAGACGGCGCCGCCTGCAGCGCTGCCGCAGTAATGGTGCCGGCGCCTGTGGGCGCGCCGCTGCCGGCCGCCGCAGCCGGCCGCCGCTGCGGGTCCTGGTCGGCGTGTAGCCCCATCTCCACATCCGCCGTGCTGGCCCCCCGCTCGCTCACCCCAGCAGCTCCGCCCGTCCCGGGGTGCGCGGCGCCGTCGTTGTGCCGGTGATGATGGTGGTGGTGGTGGCTGCGGTGCTTCTTGCGGCCGCTGGACCCGGGGGACATGAACCGCAGCACAGCCCGCATGCGCTGCTCGGCCACACGCCAGTGCCGCGACACGCCGCTGCTGCCGGGGTGCTGCTGCTGCTGCTGCTGCTGCTGCGGTCCGGCGGCGTCGGAGCCGCGGGCTGTGCTGAGCGTTGCGCTGCCGCCGCCGCCAGTGGCTCGGCTGACCCTGCTGAGCCAGCTCTGCCTGTGGACGCGCCCCGGGCCTGTCCGGCCAGTGGCGGCGGTGCCATTGCTGGCGGTGCTGGTGCTGCTACTGCTGCTGCTGCTGTGCCGGTGGCGGCGCCGGTGCCGACGCCGGGAGGGCCTGCCGCTCAGACTCTTGCTGTCGCGGCCAGTGGAACGGCTGGTGGTACTGCCACTGCTACTGCTTCCGCTGCTGCTACTGCTGCCGTCCTCGCTGTCCGAGCCGCTGCTGCTACTGCTGCTGCTGCTACTGCTGCTGCTGCTACCGCTCTCGTCACTGCCGTGCGTGCTGCTAGTGGAGGGGCAGGAGCGCGCCCTCCGCAGCATCGCCGCCACCTGGTGCGGCGGCGCCGTCAGCACCGCGATGTGGGAGCGGCCGCTGGAGAAGAAGCGCAGCAGGTCGAACAGCGACGTGCGCGCGCTGTAGTGCGGCAGCGGCCGGAGCGGCGCGTCGCCGGCGCGCACGCCGCGTGCGGGGTCCACCTGCCGCAGCACCGGGCATTCCCGACGGACACGGGCAGGAGCGAGCGTGCGTGGCTGCGGCGGCGGCTCGCCCACTACTAGCAGGCCCGCATCCCCGCCCTCAACTCACGTTGCGCAGCCCCTCACACCTTGGTACGGACCAGGCGCGGCCCGGCACACGCGGCCCCTCCTTGCACCCCCATTCCTCACCTTCTGCAGCACCTCCTTGATCAGCATGACGCCCAGGAACTCGGGGTAGCCGTTCTCGCCGCGCCGCCACACCGGCACACGGCTGCGCCCCGTGCGCAGCACCGCCGCCAGCGTGCGCCTGTCGGGCAGCGCAGCACAGGGGCCGGACCGCGCGCGTGTCAACCGCGTCCACTGCTCCTCATCATGCACCCGCCCGGCTTGACGTGGAGCCACAGCGTATTCGCATCACATCGCGTGCCACACACCGACAGCCACCCCCCCGCTTGGGCTGGTATTTACACGCCCCCCCCCCGCCAGCCGGTCGCACCGGTCCAGCACGGCGTCGGCCTCCAGTGCGAACACGCGCGCCAGCGGCGTCGTGGCGGCGGCCGCGTCCTTGCCGTGCAGGTCCAGCACGCCGCGGATGATCTGTGCATGTTGTGAGGTGCACATGTGTATGTTTTGGAGAAAATTGAACAAAGCCCGCCCAGAAATATGTGTGTGGATGTGGGTGCGTGTCTGAATCCAGACCCATAGGAAGTGTACAGGCAGGGCCATGCATACCATGCCCAATCATTGCGCCCACCTTGGTCTCGTCCTGGCTGAGGCGGCCGCCCAGCCCCTCGGTCTTGCCGTGCAGCGCCACCAGCGCCTTGAGCTGGCGGCGGCCGTGCAGCCCGGGGTCGTGCGGCCCCAGCACCCAGTCCAGCAGCCTGGAGGGCGGGTTGGAGGCACACATGCCGTATTGTGCTCTCTTAACACATAGCGGCCTTGTCATCTCGTATCACACAGCAGCCGCGCCCGTTGCAGCAGCCGGGGTCAGGCAGTCAGAGAGCTTCGTACAGTAGACAGGCGGCGCCAAGCCTCGCATCCAGCCCGGCAGCGGTCAGGCTTCGTTTGGGCTGCGCGGTGCTCACTTGCCGATGGGCCAGCTGATGGGGCTGGTCACGCACACGATGAAGCGGACCACCCAGCTCAGCGCCCCGCCGATCACGATGCCGTGCCTGCGCGACGGGAGTGCAAGCTTGGTTGGCAGCTTTGCCGGGGTGCTGCCATACCCACCACCGATAAGGGCTTGACGAACCGGCACAGCTGCGTCGGCGCACGCACGCTGCGGCTCACCCACCTGGCGCACACCGCCTGCGGCACGATCTCGCCAAAGATGAGCACAGCGGTGGTGGACAGCACGCTGCGGCAGGCAGGACACAGGACGCAGTGCGGTCAGTCAGCCCGTCAGCCAGTCAGTCGGTTTGCATCGCCGGGGCTGGAGGCGGGCAAGCCCCTCCGTCTAGTTCGGCTTTTTTTCGTTTGGGCTGGTATTCACACGCCCCCTTCCCCGTGCCATCGCAACCGCCCACCAGGCCGGCTGCCGCCTTCACCCTGCCCACAGCCGCCACACCGCTCACATGGCCACCGCGGGCGTGACCAGGTTGTCCAGGAAGATGGGCAGCGAGGTGTTGCAGGCGGCGTTCACCAGCACCTGGTGGTGGTGGTGGTGGGGGGGGGGGGGGGGGGGGGGGTTGTAAACACCAGCCCAATCTAAACCCAAGCGAAACTAGACAAGGGACAGGCAGGTGCAGTTTGCGACAATACAGGGTAACGGTATACTCTTGCGTTTCGGGTCGAAGAGCGTAGACGGGCGAGGTCGGCGCGCCGTCGACGAAATGCCACCCAGGCTCGGCTCGCGCACAGCAGAAACAGACCCGCAAACACGCAAATGCAAAGCACACGACTTACCTGGCGACCAGGAAGATGACCCCGGCGCCAGGCAGCAAGCGCCGGGCCAGAAGAGCGACATGCGGTTAAGGGGAAAGGCGAGGTTCGGAAGGGCAGGGCACAGTGAAGGGGCCGAGGCGCATCGGCAGGTAGGAAAGGGTATGAACAGCACAAAGTATATCACGCACGAGCCTGGGCGGCAAAAGAGAAAGGTGGGGGCGTCAGAACGGGTTAAGAGGTAGGCGCTGCCGGCATGGGGGCGGTTAGTGGCAAGGGATGCGGCAGGCAGCGTGCGGGCCGCGTACGGCTCCCCACAACGCTGCCAGCCCGGACGCCCCTCACGCATAAGGGGGCACCCGGGAGCGGGGGCGGTGAGCGGCGACGGCGAGGGCGGTTAGTGGCGACGGCGGGAGGCGGTTAGCGGCGATGGCTGGGGGAGTTAGTGGCGACGGCGGGGGCGGTTAGTGGCGACGGCGGGAGGCGGTTAGCGGCGACGGCTGGGGGAGTTAGTGGCGACGGCGGGGGGCGGTTAGTGGTGACGGCGGGGGGCGGTTAGTGGCGACGGCGGGAGGCGGTTAGGGGCGACGGCTGGAGGCGTTAGGGGCGATGGCCGGGGGCGGTTAGTGGCGACGGTCGGGGGTAGGTAGTGGCGACGGCTGGGAGGGCCCGAGGTGGTGGCGACGGTGGGGGGCGGTTAGTGGCGACGGCCGGGGGCGGTTAGCGGCGAGGTTGGGGGGCGGTTAGCGGCGACGGGGTGGGCGGTTAGTGGCGACGGCCGGGGGCGGTTAGGGGCGACGGCTGGGGGTCGGTTAGCGGCGACCGGTTAGCGGCGACGGCCGGGGGCGGTCAGTGGCGACGGTCGGGGTAGTTAGCGGCGACGGTTGGGAGGGCCCGGGGTGGTGGCGACGTTGGGGGGCGGTTAGTGGCGACGGCCGGGGGCGGTTAGGGGCGACGGTGGGGGGCGGTTAGTGGCGACGGCCGGGGGCGGTTAGTGGCGACGGCTGGGCGCGGTGAGCGGCGACGGCTGGGGGCGGGTAGTGGCGACGGTGGGGCCGGGTAGTGGCGATGGCTGGCGGCGGCGATGCAGGGACGATACGCGGACGGGGTGAGAGGGGGGTTGTATTGTTGTAAACACCAGCCCAATCTAAACCCAAGCGAAACTAGTGGTCTGGTGGGTGGGGGGTGAGGGTGGTGTAAGTTCGTCGCTGTAGAGCGGGCACGGAGGCACGAAAGGTACTCGTCTGCTGTGCTACTCCCCACCCCTCAAGTTCTGCTTGGGCTGGTGTTCACAGGCCCCCAAGGCTGCAGCTCACCAGCGACACCAGCAGCATGTGCGGGTTGGCGACCAGCGGTACAACCCGGGCCGCCCAGCGCCGGTGGGTGCTGCTGCCACTGCACTCGGCGGCAGGGCGAACGGGCGAACGGTGGGTAGGCACAGCCTTTGGCGAGCTTGAGGCACGATGTCTGGCCTGCACGCGCACCCGCGCCCACGCGCACACGCACGGCCACACGCCACACGCCCACATGCCCACACGCCCACGCCCACACGCCCACACAGGGCCTCCTCTCCCCGCCGAAATAACAAGGCACGATGCCTCGCCACGATGCCTCACCCACCTGCGCTTCACCACCTCCAGATCCAACTTGTCCAGTGAGAGCAGTCCCAGCGTGAGGCCGCTGACCAGCCCGGACAGCAGGATGAGCGCAATCGACACGCAGGCATAGATCGCGACCTGCAGCGCAAGCAGCAGCAGTGCGGCGTCGCGCGTGGCTGGTCGCCGGCGCGGGCGGTGCGACGCGGCGGTGGACGCCGGCGTGACAGGCAGCCAAAGACGCCCCGCCCGGCACAGACACGGGGCGCTAACGGGCGGGACATGGCTCACGCACACACTTGCCTGGCTCTGTGGCAAGTCGCTCGCCACCATCGCGCCCCGCCTCGCGTGGGCCTGCGGAAAACTGCGAGGCCGCTCTACCTTATCCTCGCGCTCGCGTGGTTCCCTGGCCCGTTACAGCACTCGATGTGGTGAAGAAGACGCACAGGCAATAGAACACCTCAAGTATTTACAGCGCAGCAGACCCGCGGGCCTGACCGGTTCCGCATTTCCGCAAGTCTCTACGTTTGGCACAGCTTACACCGGGGTTACGAGTGCGCTAGTGCGAATTCCAGTGGGTTGAATTCCACACCGCCGCATTGTGGCCCCACACGTCCTGATTGCGCAAAAAAGTGAAGAGCACGCAGAAGCGCAGCGCCGCGTCCAGCGCATGGGCTTCTCTACACTGTCAAACATACACTCAGCGCTTCCCAGCACCATCTAGCCGTCTGCCATCAGGCAAGCCGCCTCCGGGGCATCTTTTGCGTGCGCCGCAGCTCGTCCGCATTGATCTTCTCGCCCACCACCTCTTCGAGCTTTCGCAGCAGGTACCGCTGCCGCCCCACCGCCGCTGCCTGCAGCGCTGCCGCGCGCTTGGCGGCGCCATCCTGCTCCGCCCCCAGGGCCAGCGCCTCCGGCCCCTCCTCCGCCGCCAGCGCTGCCCACTCATGGAAGGGCACGACCAGGGGCGACCAGCCGCGGAACTCCAGCGAGCGCAGACGGGCCACGGCCGGCCCCAGCGCGTGGTACGGCGGGTCCAGCGCGCAGCAGCCCGCCGACAGCACCTCCACACTCAGTGTCATGCCGTTGATGCTGCGGGCGGGCGGGCGGGCGGGAACATGAGATCACAGGGGAAGGTGGGGGCGCGTCGACATGAATGCAGGGTGCGTTAGGGTTGGGCCTGCGCGCAAGGAAGGAGCGCGTTGCATGCGGCGGGTGTGTGCTTTATGTGCTCTGTGTGCTCGAGCGCCAGGTCCCGATCCGTCCAGCCGTGCCGTGTCGCGCGGCAGCGGCCCACTCACAGCATGGTGTGCGGCAGGGTGAACATGCCGTCGATGGTGGCTGACGGCCGCAGCTCCACACCCATGGCCTGCAGCGTGGTGGCCACCTCGGACTCCAGCTCCAGCCTGGGACATAGGATAACAGGCGGGGCGTGAGCACCAGAGCGTGTTAATTTAAGCGGCAGGCCGAGGGACGTCCCTGCCGAACATCCTGCCTGCGGCCTGCCTCATGCGGTCTGCCCATCACCGCCCACAGGTTCCCGCGGCACCTGCAACCCCGCCTCACCTCCCCATATCTCACGCCTCGCCCATGCATTTGCCCACGCACCACCCGCCCGCACCTGCTCAGCGTGACGGACGGCGGCTGCGCCTGCATGCGGTCCGCGTGCTGCTCGCGCTCCTGCTGCTGCTGCGCGTCGGGGTGCGCCCAGTGGTGGTCGCGGCCCAGGGCCTCGGCCTGGAAGGCCACGAAGGCCGAGGTGAGGAAGTGGTCGGGCATGCGGTGCAGCGGCGGCCGGTTGCGCTGCAACCGGATCCAGGCGGTGGTGGACTCAGCCTCAAGCGGGTTGATGCGGCCTGCGAGCATGCGGCCGGCGGGCGGTGCGGCGGCGGCGGCAGCGCGTTGGACACATACAGACACACGCAGCGCGGGGGCCGTGCCACTCGCAGGGGATGTGGAAGGCAGGCACGGAGGGCCGAGGCGGCGCCGCCCCAGCATCCAGGTAGTAGCCCTGCACTATCATGGCCAGCACGACCAGCACTCGGAGCACACGCACAACACGCCCCGCCCCCGCCCCCGCCCCCGCCGCTGCACTCACACAGCCCCACGCCGGGCTGCAGCTCCAGCGCCTTGACGTGCGCGCCCATCAGCCGCGCCAGGGCCGACCAGCTGGCGCGGTCGTGGCGCAGGCGCGGCAGCACCCGGAACAGCAGTGTGTACAGCGGGTCGCTGTAGCAGTGCAGCGCGCCGTAGCCCCACAGGAACTGCGGGGGCGGAGCATGCAGCACACAGCACAGCACAGCACAGCGCGGGCGGCGGGGTGGACGCAGGCGGGGTGGACACGACGGGCGGCGGGGCGAAGTAGGAGGGGCAGGTGGTGGTCAGCCGTTCGCTGCTCAGCGGAGGAGAGGGGGCATGCAACGCGACATTTGGGGCCGTACCTTGGACACAGTGTCCGGGTCTGCTAGCGCCGCGGCGTCATCCGCGCCGGCGTTTCCGGCCGCCGCCGCCTCCACCGCCGCCCCGGCCGTCCCTGGCGCCGCGGCGCCCGCGTGAGCACCCGCGGCCTCCGCCCCCGGCGCCTCCGCGCTCCAGTGGAACGGCAGCGAGGGGTTGAAGCGCTCCGTCAGCGCGCAGGGGCTGAGGTGGCCGCCCGGCCCCACCTGCGTGGGCCACATGGGGCTGAAGCGCGTGGGCGCACTGCGGGTCGCCGCCAGCGCGTCGCGGCTGCGCGCCTTGCGGCGGGCGTACGCCGCCGACACGCTGCCGCCCGTGCTGGCGGAGGCGCCCTCACCGCCTCCCGCCCCGCCTGCCCCTCGGCCGCCCCCACTGCCGCCGCCGCCGCCGCCGGCTCGCCGCTGGTCCTTGGCCATCGATCTGGCCTGCTTCTGCAACGCCGCCGCCAGCTGCACGCTCTCGGCGGACTGCGTGTTCTTGGCCACCGCCGCCATGGTGGCCGCCGCCGCGGCGGCGGTGCCGGCGCGCAGCGGCAGCGGCAGCGGCAGCGAGCTGCTGACGCTGCTGGCGACCGACTGCGGCGCCGGCGCCAGGCCCGACGCCACGCGCGCCGCCTCCGTCACCCGGTCCACCACCGCCTCCAGCAGCGGCTCGTCGACGTGCTGCAGCAGCGCCAGCGCCCACGTGGCCTCCGCCAGGGCGCACAGCGGCGCGGACGGCGTGGCGGCGGTGAGCGAGCGGCAGGCGTCCGCCAGCAGTGCGGGGTCGTAGCGGCGCAGGCGGGCCATGGCGGACAGCAGCAGTGCCACCTCCGGCGCGCCGGCCGAGTCCACCTGCCGCCGGAGCCCAAGTGCAGCGAGTAGGGAGCGCGACCAGGGTTGGAGCCAGCGATGCGGCGGGGCGCAGCAACATGCTATGAGGGTTGGTCACTTGGTCTCGATCAGGCACCCGCCTTTCCGCTTGGCGTCGCCGGACGCAGCCGGGGCCGCAGCCTACACTGCAGCCTGCATCAGCTTGACATCAACCCAGCACCCACCTGCTCTCTAAACCTGATGCTGATGCTCTTCAACAGGTCCTCGTCCTCCTCCAGCTGCGGCTCTTGCTGCCGGAAGTACGCAAAGCCCTGAGGCACACACAGCGTGCAGCGGCGGCCAGGACGGTGACCGGTGGTGCTGAGGCTCCACAGATTCCCGCCCTTGCAGCAAGACAGGCAAGACCCCGCCGCACACCCGCCACCAACGGGCCAACCGCGCTTCAACTGGACCCATATGGCACCCGTACCCGAGCCCGAGTACCCGTACGGCAAAGCTTTTCTGATACCTACCGGTACGTACTCCCTAGCCCCCCAAACTCCCAAACCGGCGCCCGCGCCCGCACCCGCACCCGCACCCGCACCCGCGTCCGCACCCGCACCTGCGCCAGCGCCGCCAGCTGCCGCGGGCTGCAGGCGGGCAGCGCCTCCCACACCCGCTCCGCCAGCGCGGCCACCAGGTCCGGCTCGTAGGCCTCGTGCCGCGCCATGGCCCACGCCGTGTTGGCCAGGTCCGCCGGCCCCAGCTCCGACGCCTTGGCCCCCAGCGGCCCCAGCACCGCGCCCAGCAGCCCCTCGTCGTGGTGGCCCACCGTGGCGTAGGCCCACAGGATGTTGCTGAGCTCGGGCCCACTCATCTCCTCCGCATGGCACAGCACCAGCCCCGTCACCGCGTCGAACAGCTCCGGGGAGTAGTCGCGGGCCAGGTGCGCGGCCAGCTCGGAGTAGGACACGGGATGCGCGATGGCGGACAGCACGTCCCGCGCCGACTCGGCCGCGGTCATGACGCTCACCATGCCGTGCAGGCCGCGCGCGTGGCGGTGCAGCCCTGGTGGCGACGGTGGTATTGGGGCGGGCGGCCGTGGAGTCAACGCCGAGTGCGCTGCCGCTGCTGCTGCTGCTGCTGCTGCTGTACACGTTGGGGGTACTGCAGTGCGCGCGGCACCTGCAGCCGCTGGTGGGAGCGCGGCGGCGGCGGCGGCGGCGAGGCTGCCGTGTGTGCCAACGCTCGACTGCGCCATGGAGCAGCCCGCTGAACGCGGACCGCTGCTAACAGCCGCCGAAATCGTGTGCCACCAACCCTGCCCGGCCCAGGCCGGTTGCAGCACCGAAGCACACGTGCAAGGGGCTCCGCGTGTAGCCGCTTGTGACATGCCTGACAACGCCACGCCCACCAACTTGGCAGCTCCAGAGCTGCTGCTGCATGCAGCTGGCCCCGACGGTGGAGTTGCTTCCTGGCTAGTCCCCATGGGTGCAGTGGACGCGCCACGGTCCTCCTGTGGATGAGGGGGGGGGGCGACCAGTGGGACACAGGCACACAGCTCTCCCCGAGGCTGAGGGCGGACACGGTGGAGCCCTAGCCACGCCTGGGCGTCTGCGAGTCAGGCTTCACGCTGCCCGCTAAACATCGTCCACACGCATTACCCCTTCCTCACACCTGTGCGCTCTGTGGCTGCTGCCGCCCGGCAACAGCCTCCCGACTTGACGTCGACGCTGCAGTGGTTTGCAGGATGCCGCCCTCCATAGGCGAGGTCAGCGCTCCGATGCATCGTAATCGACGCAGCCCCAGAGACATTTCAACTCCGCGCTCGACGAAACACAAAAAAGGAAACCCGGTTATTCTGCGCCTCTGGCTCTTCAGCCCCCACGCCGTGTGTCCCGCTCCATCATAGTTTGCACCTGTGACAGCGTATTTTATCCTCCCAAACGCAAGGAGCCGTGCTTTCGATTTCCGTCAGAATGCGCGCGTGTGCACAGGAGCTTGGCTTTGCAATGATGAACGTCACAAGTAGGCTGAGCTCTACAGCTAGGTCCCGCTAGCTGCATTTCTGGCGACCTGCCCGCGATGGGGACTCCCCTGCACTTCAGCGGTAACATGCGGTTCGCCCGCCGACAGACCGGGCACAGTTCTAGTCGCTTCGAACTGAAGGGATGATAACATGAAGAACATAGGAGCCATGGAACTCAGTCCAGGATAGCAGGGGGCAAAATGTTTTTCCTTCTCCTGGTCGTGCCAACCCTGCTTGTGGCAGTGGTTTGGCTGTTGTTGTCAAAGACTTCTGTGGTGACATTTACATCGGTGGCGGTGCTGCGCACGGTGCTGCGCCGGGCCGCAGTTATTTCGCAAGGAGCCGAATGCGTAATTGAACAGTGCCCAGGCGGTGAGTATCATCAGCCAATCAACAGAAGGATTTCATTCGCAAGCGGGGATCAACGGCGCCGGTCAACGAGGCAGCGACGGGCGCAATCAGTCCTGGCTTGCAAACCCCACCTTCCGTCAGCGTGCATTCTCACCTTTCCACTCGCAGGCGTGCTGCTGAAAGATGCTAAGCTGCCGCCGAACCTGCTGGGCAACACGGGCGGGTCCGTCACCTTCCCCGTGGTGTTTGTCGCGCGGGTGCAGCTGCTGTGGGCGACGCGGACGGCGCCCCTCACCGTGCGCGTGTCGGGGCTCAAAGTGCGCGTGTTGCAGCGGCGCACGCCTCCCAAGGTACGGATGCAACCTCGCAGCTGGGACGCGTGGGGCTGCGTGCCTGATCGCTCACGTTTCGTGGTCTGTGTTTGCAGGCGCAGTCAGCCGTGGTTGCTCATCGGCCGCAAGGCAAGCTGAGCGCGCTGGAGGGGCTGATCTGGGGCAGCCACCAGCACACGGCTTCGCCAGGGTGGAGGGCGCGCCAGCTGCAGCTGCTACGGTTTTTGGTGGCCATATGTCTGCGTAACGTGGCCGTGGAGGTGGCAGACGTGAGCATCCAGTACGTGCAGACCGGCGACCCGGCGCCGGTCATCCAGCGGAAAGATGACGGCTCGGCGGACGCGGTGGGCATCAGCGTGCGCACGCTCACGGTGGCGCCCGTGGCGAAGGCTGCAAATGCACCGGCGGCAGCGGCTCCCAAAACCCCCGATGCCGGACTCGCGTCTAGTAGCGACGGCGACAGCGGGCGGGCGCTCAATCGAGGTACGGCGTGCGCTCTAGCTATCGAATGAACCTTGAGTTCATGCGCGTTGACAATGGTTGGCGTCGTACATGGGGTAGCGATTCGATTACCTTTTAATGGGGGCCCTGGTGCCTTGCGTATGACTTCTGACATCAAGTGCCACGCACACCCTTTCCTTTGCAGCGCCATCCGCTGCCGCGCGGCGGCAGCTACGGCGGTGGCGCTCGTCTTCCGTACTCGCGCCGAGGTGGCACGTGCTGCAGAAGTGGCTGCAAGGCGCCACCTCTCAGGCGGGGGAAGTGGCGGACTGCGACGCCTCGCGGGTGACCGTTGATGGCGTGAACGTTATACTGCTTTCCCGAGGCGCCCATGCCACTGGCCCCATTTTTACTGGCCAGCCCCCGCCACCACCGGTTCCGGCGGGCCAGCCGGCGCCGCCGCAGCAGCAGGTAGACACGCAGCGCAGGAAGCGGGTCCGGGCGATCACCGCCGCTCGCGAGCAGGCAGCGGCCGCTTCCACGGCGCCGCCGCCTCCAAAGCCGGCCGACCGAGTCCTGGCGGCCGACTGGCTTGAGAACGAGCTGCACTGGGACTACATGCACTTTGTGGTGCGGCAGTGGAGCATGGAGGTGGAGGTGTCCCTGGTGGAGCAGGGGCAGCTGGCGCAGCGCATCCGGAACTTGCGGCGCGCGCTGAAAGTCGGCAAGAATGGGGGCCAGCCGCCGGCCATTCAGGTGCACGGTTCCTTTGGGGTGCGGAGCTCACGAAACCCAGCACCAGTTTCGCAAAAGACGGGGCAGGAGCGTGCAGAGGCTGCCGGGGCGTCCCCCGAAGGAGCGTCGCCGGGACCAGGTTCCCCGTTCCCCAGCGCCCCGAACCTGCAGGCCCAAGCGGCGCAGCCGCAACGCGCTGCCGGCGCGGCGCCGCGGCGGCCGCCTCCGATCGTCACTGACTCAGCAGGCGCAACGCTGCCGCGGGCTGGCGGGCAGCGCCAGGGGGCCGGTGGCAGCAACGGAAGTCGGGCGGCTCAGGGCGGCGGTGCTGCGGAGCCCGCGCGGGCGCTCACGGTGCACGTGAACGTCATGCTAAAGGCGCTGGTGCCCGAGCTGACGCCGGAGGCAATCGTGCAGCTGCTGCGGGTGGTGGACCGCGTGTCTACCTACGAGAACTACCGCAAATTCTGGCGCGTGCGGCCCTCGGTCAGCGTCACCGAGTCGCCGCTGGCCTGGTGGCAGCATGCGGGCCGCGCAATCATCAACGACTGCAGGTGGGGCAAGGATGCCAACGCGCTTTGGCAACCAGGGACGTACCCTCGATTGCCGCTCGTATGTTCCATTGCTATTAGGAGCAGGGAAGGAGCTCACCTCACGCACGCAATGCCTTATCCGCAGGGAGCACTACCCGGTGCGCAAGCTCAGCGACTTCATGGCGCGGCGTGCGGAGTACATCCGCATCTACAAGGCGTACCGCAGCATGCACCGCGGCTTTATCAGCCGGACCCTCATGCCGCGCTTCGAGCTGATCTCGCGGAGCCAGGTGGGCGGGTCGCCGGTGTTTCCGGCAGCCCCGCCCGCAGCAGCAGCGGCTGCGGCTGCGGCTGGGGGCGGCTCACGGCTCAGCCGGTCCAGCGGGGGCGCAGGAGCAGGAGCAGGGCGCGCAGCCGAGCAGCCGCCAGCGCCGCGCAAGCGGCTGCCGCTGCAGGTGCGGATATACCAGCGGAAGAACTCGGATCCGGCCACGGCGAAGGCGCTGCACACGGAGCTGCTGAAGCTGGAGTCGCAGCTGACGCTGGGGCAGATCATGTGCTACCGGACGTTCGTCGCGCTCTGGCACTCGCAGTACCTGGCGCGCAACCCGGACATCAAGGACCGGTGGGAGTCGGCCATGTCGGTCATCACCAATTTCGTGGACGCGATCCCGACCATGGAGGAGGAGGACGAGGACGATGGGTCCGATGCGCAGGAGGATGACAGCGGCGCCCCGGAGAAGGCGGCCGCGTCCATCATCAGCCTCCGCATCTACTGCCCGCGCGTTGGCTTGAAGGTGATCAACCGCCACATGGCCACCGCCCCAGCGGCAGCAGTCGGAGTCGGCAACGGGTGGAGCGCGGCCATGGCGGCTGAGGAGGCGGCGCGGAAGCACCAGAAGCGCACTGCCGACGTGCTGCTGTTGGTGCTGGAGGGCCTTCACTTCTGCATGCCCACCATGCACCACATGTCGACCGAGGTGCGGCTGGGGCATGGTTGCGGCGCTGTAAACTAGGGTGGTGGGGCCGGGTCGTAGCTGGGAGCCGCCGTGGGTATAGCGTCAATCGCAATGTTGGGACCAGCGGGCGTTGACGAGGGGATGATTGCGGTCAGGGAGGGGGCTCCCCACAATCACTGAGGTGCCGTTCCTTAACGTTGGCTGGTCCGTGCGTTTGTCACTTCACTTCACTTGTCGCTTCACAGGCGGCCACGATACGCGCCTCGGTGCTGGGCTCCAGCTCGGCCACCGCCCCCAAGCACCTGATCGTGATACCGGCCTGCCGCGAGAGCCTGGAGCTGCACGGCCCCAAGCTGGACTTCTCCACCATGCCGCCGCACACCAGCGCGAACGCCACGTACGCCTCGGCCGCCACCACCGGCGCCGTGTACCCGGACGCGCCCATCTCCGAGTACCTCACGCGCATCAAAGTGCACCTGGCGTCCGTGGAGATAGCAGCCACGCACTACTCCATCATCCTGGCCGCCGTCAAGTTCGGCATGCGGATCATACAGCTGCAGGCGGACGCGCACAAGGCGGCCGTGGCGCGCCTGGAGGGCCACCGCTGGCCCTCCACCTCCGTGCACGGGCTGGTGATGGACAGCTACACGCGCAACCGCGTGCCGCTGCCCTCCTCCATGGCCAGCTTCATGCCCAAGCTGCAGCTGTTCTGCCCCATGGTGGGTGGGGCGCGGCCGGCACTAAGCATGAAGTCGTGACCACTCGTTTCGGGTCTTCGCTGCGTTACACTGTGCTCGCTTGCGCACGCAGGTCTCGGTGCGGGCGCTCATTACGCCCAGTTTGACGCCGGACATTGGCGGCGTGTCGGCGCGCTACTCGGACGCGCTGGCGGTGGCGGCCCTCACCGACATCCGCGCCTCCACGCGCTACCTGAACACCTGCTACGGCGCGCTGGTGCAGTCCGCGTCCGTGCAGACGCACGCCGAGGTGTACTTCCAGCTGGTCCCGCTCACCAAGCACTCGTACAGCCCCACCTGCAAGCCGCTGGTGGGCAGCCTGGAGCCGGGCACCATCAAGCCGCAGCTGGGCACCTTCGGCAAGGTCTGGCTGCACCCGGACGACGTGCCAGTCCTGTTCTCGCGCGATAGCGGCGGGCCGCGGCTGGGGCACGGCACCAGCAAGCAGGGCAGCAAGCGGTACAGCAGCCGCGGCTCGCACGACTCGGCGGCGCCTGGGCACGGGCGCCACCATGCGGGATCCGTCATCAGGTGTGTGTGTGTGCGGGGGGGGGGGGGAGGGTGTGAACGCCAGTTCAAAGCTGCACAAACCATTACCAACCCAAAACCGATGGGGAGGGCCGGGCGCAGCAGAAACTTAGAAACGCGCGACGTGGGGTTGGGAGAGTCGCACTCGGAATGATTTGTGTGCACCTGGACCATTGACGCGCCTGCGGCATTCCTTGTGGCCGCTTACCTTGCAGTGATCTCGGAGGCGCCGCGCGCACCGCCGCGCACATCTGCTACCCCTTCGTGCCCGTGCTCAAGGTCCGGGCGGTGTCCGCGACGGCGATGAAGCAGGTGCCGTACGAGCCGGCGGTGCCCGGCACCATGACCAGCCACCAGACGATCGGCGCGCACAGCGTCATGGCCTGGTTCTCGCCGTGGCAGGCGAAGCTCATCATGGCGATGATGGACCAGATCATGACGCACCCAGTGGTCAACGTGCTCCGGCAAGCGGAGGAGCAGGCCAACGGGCCGACAGCAGCACCCGCCGCGGCACCAGCAGCGGCACCGGCGGCGGCAACGGAAGCAGCGCCCGGAGCGACCGTCACCGGCGTCGGCATTCGCTCGCAGCCCAGCATCGCAACGTCCACCATGGGCGGCTCGGAGGCAGCGGCACACGACTCGGCGCCATGCGGGCCTGCGGGCGGCTCCCGGGTGTCGCTGCTGGTGACGGTGCCGCTGCTAATGGTGAACTGCTACGTAGAGCTGCCGGCGTCGCTGTCGCGGCCGGAGGAGCTGTACACCAGCATGTTGGCGATGCAGCAGTCCGGGTAAGAGCTGGCAGCTGTCGTTCCTCAGCTCGGAGCGCCTAGGCATCCATTACTCATGGGGCACTGTAATTGCACCTGTGCCTTGATGCCGCTTCGATCGGGTGCTGTAGCTGACGGCTCATGCGTCGGGGCTGCAACGCTTGACATGTGTGTGCTCTTGTCCTGCCTTGGCTGCTTTCAGGGCGGAGATTCAGGCGGCCGCATGGGTGACCGCCAGCCGGCAGCAGGCCAATATGCTCGGCGACTGGGCTAAGCAGGCGGACACGGACCCGGTGATGCGCTGGGGCCTGCGCATTACTCCGTTCGTCTCCTTGACCATCAGCAACCTGCGTGCCGGGCTGCGGCTCACGCGCAGCAACCACGTGCACGCTACGCTGATCAGCACCGGCACGCTGCTGTCAGACCACCAGGCGCGCTTCAAGCGCCAGCTGTACGACCAGGTCTGGCTGCCGAACGCGGGCCACGCCGCGCGGGGCCCCGGCGCCAGCGGAGTGCCGCGGGTGCTGCTGCCGGAGGACGGCAGCTCGCAGCTGCTGGGGCCGCTGGCCGCGCGGGCGGAGGCGGTGCGGGTGTTCGCGCGGGACCGCCGCCGGGCGGCGCTGGGCCTGGGCCTGCACCTGGTGCAGTCCAAGGAAGAACGGCGTGGCCAGGCGCGTCAGCAGTGGCGGCGGCTGCTGGAGGTGCAGCAGCTGCAGCGCGCCAGCGACTACGCCATGTTCCTGCTGTCCACCACACACCACGCCGCGGTGCGGCTGATGGTGACGGATGATCTGGAGCCGCTGGACTGCTACCGCATGCTGATGGACGGGTACCGGGAGGCGCAGCGGCGGGAGGAGGACGAGGAGCAGGAGGACGCGTACGTGACATCGGTGCGGACGCCGCGTGAGTCGGGCCCCATGCTGTCCTTCAGCGCGTCGCCGAGGCAGCGCATGCCCAGCATCACCAGCCGCGGGCTGAACCGCGGCGGCTTGCAGGCGTCCATGCACGCGCGCAGCCGCAGCGTCGCCTCTGGCGGCGGCGCGGCCGGAGGCGTGTCGAGGTCTGCGGTGGTGCAGCCGCACCGCAAGACCGCGTCCATGGTCCAGGTGCTGAGCAGCGTCAACAACACCAGCTTCTTCACCATGATGGCCATGCAGCGCAAGGCGATGGCCAGTCACGGCGGCGCTGGCGCGGGCGGGCCCAGCCGCAGAAGCATGGGGCCCATCCCGGAGGACGGCCGCTTTGGCACGCCTGCTGCCAGCGAGCCCAACGCTACGTCTCATGACGGCGTGTTCGGGAACGGCCACGCGCCAGCCGGGTTCCAGCGTGCGGGCTCAGTCCGGCCAGATGCAGGCCGGTCGATCAGGCGGCAGGGCTCAAACGGCGCCGGCTTCGTGCGCTCTGCGGCCGCGGTCATTGGCGCGGACATGGACACGCAGCAGCAGGCCCGCCGTGACGGGAGCGATCCCCGCGTCGCGCCCCACAAGGACACCCACACGCTGCACAGTGCGTTCACTACGGCAGGAGCAGAGAGCCATGCAGCTGCGGCTGCGGCTGGCGGCGCCGCGACTCAGCCGGCGGGCGCGAGCACCGCCGGGGACCAGGGCGGCAGCCAGGCGGACCTGCCGGCTTCGCGCATTCTGGAATCTGCGGAGCGGAAGCTGAGCTTCGTTACGGCGTTTCGCCACATGGGCAGGGTTGCGGTGTTCAAGCAGGAGCCCTCGTATGTGCACTCCATGCCGTTCGTGGACCCCAGCCTACAGCTGCTCATGTCCCAGCTGCCTGAAACCAGCCCAGATGGCCCCGCGACCCATGCGCGTGTCAAGACGCAGCATGTGGCCATGCACGTCGGCGTCCACTCCATCGGCACGGCGCTTCACTTGGCCGTGCAGCTGCAGCAGGTGTGGGGCCACGACGCACATGGCGCGCGCGACGCGCAATTAAACTGCTCGACTAGGTGCCTTTGCTTGTCAGCGGTGATGCTTCTCGTGGTCAACAAATAACCCCATTCTTCCGTTGTGCTTTGCAGGCGTTCTCTGGGCATGCCAAGCGGCCTCACGTGCTGGTCCCCCCGCCCCCGACCCCGCCACCCCCCGCCAAGCCGCACAAATTTGAGGCACAGTTCTACGTCTGCAACTTCGACCTCAAGGTCAGGGGCCGGGCCGTGCATGTCACAAGCCGCTCGCATCCGCTCTCAGGTTTCGTGTTGTGCCGCGCGGACTGCAGCGAGTACACACTTGAGGCGCTAACCAGCAACCCTGTGTTTGTTGCCCCATGCAGGTCGTGATGGAGGAGAAGCCTCGACTGCTCAACGCCAAGGCCGCGCCGCAACGGCCCGGCCTCACGCAGCTGCTGTACCTCAACCTCCAGCACATCAAGGGAGTCGCGAAGCCGGCGGAGGACGCGCTGGGCCCGGACCAGGCTGGCGGCTTGTCGGCCAAGATCGACATCACAAGCCTGCGCGTGCTGGACCTGCAGAGCTGCGCCGAGCACCGCAACGTGCTGGTAGCGAACCGCCGCGTGCACCAGCCGGTGACGGCTGCAGAGTCGGCATCACCCGGAGGCGCGGACATGCCGGTGCCGCCCATTGCGCCGATGCACTCGCGCGGCAGCATGGTGCCGCCCGTGTTCGCGGTCGTCCCGCAGAACCTGCCGCGCTCATGCCGCGTGGAGATAGTGTACCAGACATCGCTAGACCCCAGCGTGCCGGCGCACGTGGTCATCAGCGTGCACGACCCCTGCATCACCTTTCTCCGCAAGTTCGTCAACAACATCCTGTACGCGGTCGGGGCGATTGTCAAGGCGCACACGGACGCGCTGCGCGCAGCTGCACCAGACGCGCCTGCTGCCAGCGCAGCAGCTGGTCACGCGGCTGCGGGGCCCACTGCCCAGCCGCCGGAGGCTGCAGCTTGCGCGGCCGGAAGCGCCAGTGCACCCGCGCCCACGCCTGCGCTGCCGCCCGTCATTATGCTCAAGGTGGGCATGCTTCGGGCCAGCGCATGATTGCCGTTGTTGCCAGCGTACGATCTTTCAGGTAACGGCTCTTCACTGACGTGGTGAATGTTGTTTGCTTGTCGCAGTTCACGAACGTGGGCATCATCCTGCCGGCTGGCTCGGCGGGCCGCAAGCTGGCCGTCAAGCGCGCAATCCACGAGGAGGCGCTGGCGTTCCACTTCCGCTCTCTCGCGGTGTGTGTGCCGGGCGACCCGGCCGCCCTGGGCAGCCTGACGCTGCTGGACGAGGACGAGGATGGGGATGAGGATGCGTTTGTCAACGCCGCCAACGGCGACCACGACGTGGCCTGGATGACCACCGAGTCGGAGATTGACAGGCTGATCCAGTCGAGCCTGGAGCTGGGCGAGAGCCATTTCCCTCGAGTGGGCCAGGAGGCGGTGGCGAAGCCGGACGCCGGCGCAGCGGCAGGCGGTAGCCAATACGGTGAGAGCAGCGGCGGCCTGGGTGTTGAATTCCTGCCCAGTACCCTGCGCGCTTTCCGTTCACGCATGTTCACAAGCTCTCCAGCAGGACCGTTCTAACTGCGCGACGTTCTGTCTCGCAGCCACTGCTAACGCCCAGTCGCAGCAAGACGCAACGCAAGGCGCTCTGGCGGAGACCGGCGACCGCCTCGGGAAGCTGCACCGCCACCTGAAGGCGGCCAAAGCCAACATTCTGGAGCCCCTGAAGGAGGTCAGTCGGCGCGTATCAGGCTTGTCAGGTCATATTCTCGCTGCGCAGCAGCATATTATGATGCGTTTGCCGACCCATCCATTAAATATCCCCCTGTGGCTTGTCTGACTTCAGATTTTCCAGGAGGCCAACCAGAAGCGCACGCGGCAGCACGGCGAGCAGGGGCTAGTGCTGATTGAGGAGGGACCTATGCGAGGCCCGGTGAACGCCGCCCTGCCAGGCTACCTAAACATCCCGGAGCATGACGAGCGCACGGTTTCATCCGCCGCCGCTGTGCACCACACAACCACCACTGTCCGGCCGTCAGCACCAGCTGCGGCTCCGGCACCCCCCGCTGCTGGCGCCGATGCGCCCTCCGCCTCTCCACCTTACGCGGCTGCGTCAGGTGTGGTTGAGCTGGAAGGGCCTGGGCCAAAGGAGCCATGCCATTATGCAGATGCTGCAGTTCCCTGGACCTCTGTTACTCATTCCGGACTATCCCCACTGCTCTTGCAGGGTCGGGGTACGAGAACACAGCGGGTGCGGATGACCCCACGCAGCCCAGCTTCTACGGCGTCTCCCGCATCAACCGGCCGACGGCGCTGTTCGGCGCCTGCGACCTCGCAGCCTACAGCTGCAAGCTCGTGCCGTTCGACAGCCCCGACCGTGGCAAGGAGCGGCGGCTACAGGCCCACGCATCCGTCGCGAGCGTTGCGTTCTCGAAGCTGCAAGAGGAGCTGCAGAACCTGGAGAGGCGGCGGCGGAGCTCTAGCAGCGCGTTCCCGCCGCCGGCTCCTGTAGACCGTAAGCGGCAGCCCATCCAGATCATGGAGGGCATCACCCGCCGCGAGCGTGTTGCCAGCGGCGACGATGAGGCGGTGGACTCGGCGCTGACGGCGCTGGCGGACGTGGAGCTGCAGGAGCTGAAGCTGCTCATCGACCCCATGCCCATCGACGGCGTCCTCTTCACCCACCACAAGCGCAAGGCCACCCAGATGCACTTCTCCGTGCCGGACGTGATGCTGGCCACGCTGGGCCCCACGCGCTACGCGCGGATGATCAAGGTGTTCACCGGTAAGCTCATGCGACTGGGGCAACGCTGTTGGGAGCAGGGAAGTGTCTCCGGCCTCCAGCGAAATTTGTTCCTGGCGTAAGCTAAGATTGAGCATTGTCTTGAACCTGGTGTGTGCACATGTGCGCTGTGCCGCACGCAGACAACGTGGTGGAGGCCCGCAGCTGTTTCGAGGCCGGCATGACCAGCAGCAACCACTCCGCCAGCTGGAACACGCGCTTCGACCCGCACATGAACTTTGGCCCAAGCCCTGGCGACCTGCCCACGTTCCAGCTGACGGTGGAGTGGCCGGAGCAGCTGCAGGTGTGCTTGTGTGCACCAACCGCATGCGTTTTGTGCACCAACCGCGTGCTCTTGTTCACTGAACTTGCTGGCGCCTTCCAATTCACAAATCAATCAAGGTAACACGCCCTCTTGCCACGCCTGCAGGCCGCGCTGGAGAACGACCCGGCCTGGTGGTGTGACGTGCAGCCGGGCACGCGCCCGCTCGAGCCCTGTCTGCAGGCGTGCTTCACCAAGTGCAGCCTCGGCCTGGTCATCATGCGCAACCACGGCGACATGTTCCTGGCCTTCCAGAGCCAGCGGCTGCACGTGAGTATTACGGCGTGATGCACCGCGCGTGTGGCGGTTGTCTCGGATGCTCGCGGCTGCGCCGCACACGCCGTTTTGGTGCTATGTGCTGGTCACTGCGGGTCACTGCTGGTTAACACCGTTTGTGCTTTGGAAACCTGCAGATTGCCGACTCGAGAGTGCACAGCCGCCTCGCACAAGGCATGGATGACGGCACCGATGACGGCAGCCCGATGAAGGCCTCGGCGCTGCTGCCGGACGAGTCGCTGGACGAGCCGCAGGACAGCGAGTTCCTGCGGGGGCCGCGCCGCACGCTGTCGGGCAGCTACGACGAGGAGGACGACTACTACACGGAGGACCAGAGCGACGGCACGGAGGTGTGCAGCTGCGCGGCTGGGCAGGTGCAGGGCTCCTGCCCAGCCCTGCAGGCCGTGCTGCTGCAGACGGCGCAGCCTGCCGGGCTGCCAGGCTGCCGCGCTGCCATCCCGTTTGCTGCACCCTTGTCACACCCCACGCACGCTCCTTTCCTGGTCGCCCGTGGTTGCAGGCGGACGGCGCGGTCAACGGCCTGGCGCACCTGGACAACGCCAGCACGGAGACGCCCGAGGGCATCAACGTGCAGCCGGTGGTGGACGACCAGCAGCAGAGTTTCCCGAACAAGTACGCGGTGGTGACGCTGCTGCGCAGCGGCGTGGACCTGCCGCCGGACGAGTCCGTGCACCTGGGCTGCCACCCGGAGTCGACGCAGCCCGGCGAGGCGCCGCAGGACGGCGTGCACAACTGCATGCGCGTCTCGTTCGCCATGCTGCACTGCGGCACCATGGCCAACGAGATCGAGTTCTGCCACACGCTGGTGCAGTGGCCCTACCTCACCGAGTTCTCGCTCATCTCCTCCATCATCTCCATCTTCCTGCCCAGCTGGGGCCACCCCGCCTCCGGCCCCGAGGCGAGCCTGCGGCTCCAGGCGCTGCCGTGGATGTACTTCAACCTGGTCATGCGCGACAGCCAAGTGTTCATCCCGGTGCTGTCGCCGCGGCTCAAGTACTTGGAGTTTGGCTGGCGCGCGGCCTCGGCGGATGAGGAGGTGTTCCTGACGGCGGAGAAGCTGCAGGAGCTGTTCGCGAGCGCCGCGGCCAACGACGTGACCTGGCGGCGCGAGCCGGGCCGCTTGAGCCGGCAGCCGTCGCCGGGGCAGCCCATGCGCACGCGGGGCAACACCGACGGGGGCGGCGCCGGCGCCGGCGAAACGTCGCTGCAGCGGTACACGCTGTCGCAGGGCATCACCTGGGGCGGCTCCATGCGGCGGATAGTCCATGAGGACGAGGAGCTGCCGCGCCTGGAGGAGATGGGGCTGGTGCTGACCATGTCGGCCCTGCGCGTGGGGTCCTTCGCGGGTGAGCAAAGCTGTGGTGGTTGCAGAGACGCACGTGTGCTTTCCGCACGAGATGCCTCAACCTGCCTCAGCCTGCAGGCCCGTGGTGTGTTAGGGCGGAAGACTTTGCGACGCGCGCTGCGCACCGTGCCGCCCCTGCTGCTGCCCTGCCCTGCTCCGCAGGCGGTGACGGCGATAGCATCCTGAAGGTGGACCTGCGCAACGCGGCGGGCTTCGTGCGGCACAAGGCCGCGCAGGTGAACAACTGGCTGCTGCCCGTCAAGAGCATGACCATGGAGTACCGCTGCTCCATGCCGCTCGCGGACGAGTCAAAGGTGCTGCAGAAGTACATCACGTAAGTGGCTACTGTGATAGATGATGTGGTGGTTCTATGCGCGCCTTTCCATGGGACCCATGGTTGTGTGGTGCTGGTCTCACTCGCGGTGTGGGCGTTGCCCTGCCCTGTACGGCACAGGATCGCCCGCGCCCTGGCGTTCCGGATCAAGACGCGCCGGAAGGTGACCGCCAAGAAGCGTGCCGAGACGCCCGCTGACTCGCACGCGCCCGGCACCAGCCAGCCCGTGCCGCGGTCATCCGTTGGCGGCGCGCTGCCACCATTCTCCGGCGAGGGCGGCGGCGGCGGCGGTGATGACGCGTCCATGCGGTCGCGCGCCTTCCGCCCCACTGATAGCAGCAAGCAACCGCTGGTAAGCACCGCATGGCCGCGCGGCTTGCGGCTGCCCATGGTGCCGGGGCTCGGTACCCACTCTCGGCGTATCCCCCATTCCAACCTCGCACCCCCCAATACTTAATCATGCATGGAACCTCATCAATCCACCACCCATCCCACCCTCCGCAGGACCTGCTCATCGAGCAAGCGACTTCGCGCGCGACGACGCTGCTGGAGCAGCACCGGCTGCCGCTGCCGAGCGACGCCACCACGCAGCTCGCGCGCGAGAACCTGCTGTCGCGCCGGACCGCGGTCACCACGCTGACGTTCACGCTGGACACCGCCGTCGTGCGCGCCTCGTTCTCCAACATTCCGCTCTGGCACGCGCTGATGGACGACATGGGCCTGGCGACGGGCCTCATGACGCGGAACAAGGGCCTCTTCGCGCCCGCGCCGGACATCGTGTGGGCGCGGGAGAACGAGCCCAAGTTCGCGTTGGTGGCGCGGAAGACCATGGCGCACAAGCAGTCCGGTGGTGGCGGCGCCTCGAGCGACGCAGTTGCGCAGGAGAAGGGTAAGACTTGTGCTGTGATGCGTCAACCCTGCATGGTCCAGCCTTGCAGCTGCCTGTGTGCTAAAGGCTGTGCATGTGATGCTTGCCTGCGTCCGCAGCTTCCTGGAACTTCCGGCCCAGCACCATGGCCGTGGACGTGCGCGTCAAGTCGCTGGCGGTGGTGCTGTGCGACGACAAGCCCAAGTCCTACGGCGCGCCGGACGTGCTGACGGCGGCCATCGAGCGGCTGGGCGTCCAGTACAGCCTGGACAAGCGCTACTTCGACCACCTGCCGGAGCAGACTGGATCCATATCGCTCATGCTGTCGGCGCAGTTCCTCAACAACTCCACCGGCCGCTGGGAGCACCTGCTGGAGCCCTGGCCCGCGGAGCTGCACCTGAGCGACCCCATCAACCCCATCTTCAAGTCCAGCAGGACCAAGTGCGTGGGCGTGCGGCGCCGTGGGCGGGCATATGCGCAGCGTAGCGGTCGCGTGGATGGGTGCCCTGTTAAGGCCTCTTTTCCTGGCCGCCTGTGCTTGGTCGTTTCCGCACATACATGTGCTGCTTGCATGGTGGGTGCGCAGGTACGTGTTCGTGCAGTCCAGCGAGCTGCTCAAGCTAAACTTCCACCCCTCGTCGCTGCTGACCATCGGCGACATGCTGGCCTTCACGCGCAAGCTGTCCGACCGCTCGCCGGCTGCCTCCGCGGCGGCCATCGGCCGCGTGGACACCACCGCACCAAACGCCGAGAACCCGCCGTCCGCGACCGAGCAGATGGCGCTCCGTGGCTCCATCATGTCGCGCGTGCCGCAGCGGTAGGCGCAGCAGCAGCAGCAGCAGCTCCAGCGTCTTGCAGGTCATCTGTGGGACATGGATGTGGGATTGTGGGCAGAACCTTGGGCTGCGCTAGAGCCGTGTGCGCTTTGGGAACTGTCATAACCGCTGACGCCTTTACACGCTGCCTCCCCTTTTCTCGTCACCTGCAGGTACCTGATCCAGAACATGACCGGCATGATCATGTCGTACTGGGCGCCGCCGCAGGAGGCAGACACGCGGCTGGTGGCGTCGTCGCAGGTGTCCAGCGCGCGGAAGCTGCTGCCGCCGGGCTGCAGCGAGGAGCTGCAGGTCACGCCCACGGCCAAGGAGGTGAAGATCGTGGGGCCGGGCGGCGTCGTGGTGACGCGGCTGCAGGCCCAGGTGATCACGCTCAAGTTCGAGGGCACGTGGATGCCCATCTCAGGTACGCGCTGCGCAGCTACGGGATTGCTTCCAGGCACCGGAGGCTGGCGGTTTCGGTGTGATAAATGGTTGACGCCTCGCACGCGTTCCTTGGCATCCCCGCAGAGGTGTCCATCGACGTGGTGGGCAAGTACTGCTACGACCTGCACTCGCCGCACGACGACCGCCGCGCACCCGTGATCGTGGACGTGGTGCTGGTGGGCCGCACCAAGATCCTCAAGATCCACTCGGCGCTGTACGTGCAGAACAGCACGCACCTGCGCATCGGCTTCCGCCTGCACTTCCCCTCCGCGCTGCTGGCGCGGCAGATCATGCTGGGGCCGGGCGACGTGCAGCTACCCGGCGAGCAGGACATCCGGCTGCGGCCGCTCAAGCCCGGGGAAGGTAGGTGTTGAAAGCCGGTTGGCTGACACAGATAACGACCCTTGTCAGTTGGATAACCCGACGCACATGCTCACCGACCTGAGCCCGGGCACCTGCGCCCCCATGCGTACTCACGTTGGTGCGCCGCTGCCGCTGCCCCGCACGTGCAGGGCGCTATCTGCCGGTGTTGGCGGCGCTGGGCGGCACGCTGTACCTGGAGCCGCGCGGCTACATGCCGCCCGAGCACGACGTCATCCGGCTGTACCCGTCGGTGACGGACATGCCGTCGCAGTCGGGCTTCATCGCCTCGGGCCTGCCGCTGGAGGCCAGCAAGGCGCTGTACGGCACCTCGCCGCTGTACTTCGCCGCCAAGGTGCGGGCCGGCGGCGATGCAGACAGCAGCAGCATGCAGGGCCTACACGCCGCAGCCTACCTGGCTGGGGCTAACACGTCGCTTCCATTTTGCCGCTTTTCATGCGCTGCGCCCGTGTGCAGGTCAAGGTCAAGTCGCGCACCGAGTACTCGTACACCACCTTCAACACCATGGAGGTGCCCGGCCCGGGCGAGTTCGCCCGCGCCACGCGGCCGCTGGAGGCGTCCATCAAGATCACGCCCACCGCCGTGGTCACCAACTCGCTGCCCTACTACATGGAGGGCTACCTGCTCACCGTGGCCCCGCCCGGCCGCGACCCCGACATCGCCACCAGCACGCCCGCGGGCGTGGCGCCGGCGGTCTCCATGGCCCCGCCGTCGGACGGCGCCGCGTCGGTCGGCGGCGCCATCAGCCCGCTGCCGACGCTGGGGACGGATATGTCGCGCAAGCTGGGCGCCCGGCTGCCGCTGCCGCTGCGGCGTAGCGAGGTGCTGTCGGGCAAGGTGCTTGAGTCGGAGCGGGACCGCATCATCGCGGAGATGCAGATGCTGGTGCAGATGCTCAAGGGGCCCAAGGTAAGCGTGTCTGGGCAGCACTAGAAAGCGCCCCCGCAGCGGAACTTGCCGAGCCCTCCAGCGGCCCATGGCCCTGCCTAATCTTCTGCTCTGCTCGACGTCTCACGCGCTGGTGCCGCCCTGCACCGCAGGCCAAGATCCCCAACCTGCGCGGGATGTCCTCGGACGAGCAGAAGTGCTGCCTGCTGGCGCTGCTGCGGTATGAGCTGCGCTGGACGGCGCGGCGCAGCAACAAGGAGACGGAGCTGCTGGTGCGCACCGACAACGAGCCCGCCAACAAGGTGCGCGCGAGAGGGAAGAGGCACCGTGCGGGCCAGCGCTGCTGGTGCCTTCATGCTTGGCGGACGCGCCTGACACCAAGCCCGGAAATGGTGCCGCTACATGCAGATCTCCTGGCAGGACCTGAGCAACTTCATCGAGTGGGCCAAGCACAACGTGCGGCGGGTGCAGGTCAAGCCGGGCAGCACGCAGCACTTCTACGTGGACATGTACAAGCAGGCGGTGCTGTGCGTCAAAGTGCCCGAGCTCAAGCTGGTGTGCTCCAGGTGCGTCCACGCACACACTGCACAATGTGTCCTCCATACGGCCCATGCCTGCTAGCCACACCGTTCACTGTGTTGTTGGGCGCTTGCCCGCCCGCCCAACTCCAAAAACGCAAGGGTGAGCAAGTCGCTGATGGCGCTTGTGTGTCGCAGGCCGGTGGAGATGAACTTCGGCTCGCTGTCGAAGCCCAACAGCCGCGAGGCGGAGCAGCTGCCCGACTTCATGCGGCTGGTGCGCACCGAGCAGGAGGAGCGCTTCAACGACGTGATGCTGTCGCTGCAGAAGCGCAACCAGATGGAGCCGCAGAAGCCGCTGATCCAGGTACGGCTTGAGACATGCGGGATGGGGTGAGCTTCGTGGGATGCACCTGCGCACTGGCCTGAAGGCGACACACTCTTTACGTCCATCCCACTCCGCTTCACGCCACAGGCTGTCATCCAGCAGGCCCGCGACACCGCAGCCGGCATCGGGGACAAGGTCGGCAACACCGTGCGCGGTGCGCTGGAGGGCTTCACCATGCCCAACGTCAACAGGACGAGCGAGCCGCCGCCGCCGCCGCCGCCCGACCTCAACACGGAGTCGGCGCAGTTTTGGCAGTCGAACCCGGGCCAGCTCGTGCGCCTGTCGCTGTGCGTGGAGCCTGGCCCGTACCCAGAGGGCGGCGCCCTAGCGGCGGATGCTAGCACCACTGCCAGCGCCGCACCTCGTGCTTCCACGGGCGGCCAGGACGGCCGGAGGGCCAGCCAGGACAACAGTGGCCGAGGCGTAGCGCGGCTGTGGCAGTCTGTGGCCTCGGCCTCGGCTGCGGCTGTGACGCCGGCAGCCGCTCAGCCGGCTGCCGCTCAGCCGGCTGCAACGGCGCCGCCTGCTGCCGCGCTACCGGCTGGCGGCGAGTTTGACGACAACGCGCCCACCGTCGCCATCGAGCTGAGCGCGTCGTCAGAGGGCGGCGACGGGGCTGCTCTCGGGGCTGGGCTTGTGGACAGCAGGCAGCCGCTGCCTCAGGCCGGCGCGCAGCCCATGGACGTGGCGGCCATCACGGCGGCGACCGGCACGCCCTTCGGCACCGCGGCGGCTATGGCAGCTGGCGGAGGCGTGGTGGAGGTCGAGGCCTACAACATGGAGACCATGAACTTCCGGAGCTCTGCCTTCGCCTCAGCCGTGGAGGTGGCAGAGGCGGCTATGACGGGCAGCGTGATCTTGCCGCCGCTGCCGCCGCCCGGGCAGGTGGCCGCAGCGGACGCCCGGGCTGGCGAGGCGTCGGGTGTGGGCACGAGCGCGCAGCCGCCGTCAACCGCGGACACTGGCACGCCGCGGTCCCTGCTCGCGCGCCTGAAGATGCCAGGGTGGCTCTCCAAGATGGGAAGGTCCAGTGGCGGCGCGCATGCAGAGGCAGCGAGCCGAACGGCGTCGGAGATGGCGGTGAGTCAACGACGCAAGTTTCGGAATTACTGTTCCATTCCGTGCTTTGCCAAGCTCCTCGGGCATGCAGTTCTGAACCACCTGGTATTGCGGTCATCCCTGTTGTTGTGCAGGTGAAGCCGCCGGGACCTGCTGCGGGACACGACCAGCCTTTGGCGGCGCCGGCTGCTGTCGCTGGCGACACTTCTGTCAGGCCGGCTGCAGCACGCGCTGCCTCGCCCGTCCAGCAGCCAGGTGTATCGGCAGAGGTTCAAGCAGCTCCAGCGGCGACTTCTGGGTCTGGGCCGGCGCCCCTGCAGCCAGCGGATCTCGAGCAACACATCCGGATCCGGCTTCACTTCAGGCCAGCAATCACCGCGCAGCCCGCGCCCGCTCCGTTTGTCTTCCGCATCACCAAGCGGCTGCAGACGGTGTTCAACTACATGGTGCCAAGCGCGCTTAGGGGTGAGTGCTGTCTGCTACGGCATCACGCCAACTGTGACAGCTGCGTGTTTGACCATCTACCGTACACTTATTACTTATCACTTATTACTTATTACCTGTGCACCACCTCATTTGTTATGCACGATGCAGATGAGTGGGACCGGAGCTCTGTGGGCAGCCAGCTGCCGGTTGCACCCGCGTACTCGGCGACGGCTTCACAAACCGGCGATATGCCGCTCTCGCCTTGGCAGCCGCACCACAACCTCGTTCGCGTGCGCTTCAAGGTCACGCCCGCGTCAGACGGCGACTCGCAGGCAGAGTACGTGCGCGTGCGCTTCAAGGTGAACCCACGTGTGCCGGCAGACCTCGACGGTTCGCCGTACACCGTCGCATCGCAGCTCAGCTCGCGCGGTGGCGGCGGCAGCGGCAACGCGTCGGACAGCAAGAAGGCGCGCTTGCTGGCCGCCCGCCGCCGGCGCTCGAGCGCCACGTTTGGTAAGTCCTCATTGCTGCGGTTCAGCCGCTTGCACCTGGTGTCTTGACACTGTTCTTGTATGTCATGTGCAGGCCCCGCGGCGTGGGTTCGCTCCCACATGCGGGCGCCGCGCGTCTCCATGGGCAGCAGCCAGGGCGAGGTCGCACTCCGCAACATGACCAGTGAGAGCGGCGTCCCGGACGCAACCGACGGAGCGGCATTCTCGCCCCTCGCCAGCGGTGTAGGGTTCTCCACGCTGCGGCCGCGCAGGACGGTAAGCTGGGACGAGGGCAGGTTACAGAGCTGCAGCATCAGGCCATTGTATGGTTCCATCGTGGCTCGGGGGTTGGGGCTAACTCGTTGGCTGGCTTGTTGTTCGTGAATTGCAGCGCGCCTCCAAGAGCTTTGACGGCTCCGGCATGCTGTCAGCGACGTCGTCCGCGCCGCTGCCGCCTATGGAGCTGCCGGTCGAGCTGGCCTCGTCGCCGTCGGGGCGCCGCAGCCGCCCGCTGACGCCCTCGGTCACAATGCCAGCGCCCCTGGAAATTGGTGGCAGCCACGAGCACGGCGTCTTTATTGGTGGCGCCGAGATGGAGACGCACCAGCTGGAGGTGGTGCAGGAGGGCGGCTCCACGGAGGGATCCAGCGCCGGCTCCACCGCGGCCGTGCGCGCCACGGCATACGCGCAGGGCTTCTCAGCTTTTGGGCTGTACCCGCCCGATGCGGCAACGCCGCAGGCCATGGGATCCGCCACAAGGATGCACGTGGCCTCGCCCGCGCCTGTGACGCCGGCTCAGCCGCGCACGGGTGGCGCCCATGAGCACCCGCCTCCGTCAGCAGCGTCTGTTGCTGCGCCTTCGGAGGTTACGCCTGGGACGGTGGTGATGGTGCACAGCGGCGCCAACAGCCCGATCAGCATGCCTAGCGCCTCGCCTGGTCCGCGGACTGCAGCCTGGCAGGCACGGCACAGCCGCACGCCCACGGCGGGCGCTGCAGCGCACCTGCAATCCGAGGCGGAGGCAGCCGGCTTGCCGCCGTCACCTCCTGCTCCTGTTCCCGGCGGCGAGCCTCCGGAGGCCCACGTGCCGCAGCCCATGAGTGGCGCCCTGCCACCGCCGGGCGCTGCGCCATCCGCTGCTGCTGGCGATGCAGTGGCCGGGAGGGCGTACACGGTCTGGTCTGAGAACCCGGCCTACCTGCGCGGCAGCGGGCAGTCCACCGTGTCTAGCACATCGGAGCTGCCGATGCGCCGAAACCCCAGCGAGATTCGGCCGTCGCACGAGGCCAGGGCCACAGCCGCTCAACTTGGAACCACGCTCAGTGACACCCCGGAGGTTGATTCGGTGGACGAGGCCGGCTCGGCTCAGCCTAGCGCTCGTGCTATGTCGGTGACGCAACACGACCATTTGGGAGTTGAGGCTGTCAGCCATGAGCAGTCACCGCTGTCCCTGGCGGGGACGGCGGTCACTGACACGGCGATGGCCCGCGCACCGAGCCGCATTGACAGCCTGCCCCGGGCCAGTCGCTACTCGAGCGCAGCTGTGAGCCCCGAGGGCTCAGAGCTGGAGCACAGCTCAGGCGTGCGCGGAGGCAGCCGTGCATCATCTTCTTCCGTCGTCGTCCCTGGCGCCTCACGCGGAGGCTACCCACTGCCTTCGCCGTCGTCACAGCCGTTGGCGGCAGCGGCAGCGAGCGCGCTCAGCCGCTCTGGAACGCTTGCGAGAAGCGGCACGCTTCGGCGCCGCTCGGGTGTCTCTGCGCACTCAGTGCGCATGGTCTCGCGTGGTGGCAAGGCTGGCTCGGCCGACTTCGACGCATTCAGGCGAGTGTCGGCTACGTCTCAAAGCACCGGCGGCGGCCAGACGCAAGGCGCTGGTGGCCTGAGCGCCGCTGGTGCAGCCGCAAGCCGGCAGCTTGGCCGTCGCACGACATGGCAGGCGGGGTCCTTCAACGACATGCTGGAGTCCGGCGGCGCAGAAGAGGCGCTGTCAGGGCGTGACAGCGCGGGCGGGCTGCGGCGGCTGTCGATGGGCACCGGCGGCAGCATGCGCCGGCAACAGGTGCAGGGCGGCTCGCGCAACCTGCTGCCGGCTATCCGAGAGGCGCTGACGCCCATGCACTCGGTCGACGCGGAGCTGCAGCGGCGGTCCACGCGGGCCAGCACGTCCGGAGCAGGTGCAGCAGCTGCGGGCGGCGAGCCCATGGCCTTGACGTCGCCGCGGCCTTTCCCCGCCGGCGCTGACGCAGCAAGTGCCACAGCAGCACCGGGCACGTCGGGCATCGACGTCTTCGTCGCCAAGCACATGCCGCTGATGCAGCGGCGCGGTTTCGGACATGCCGGAGGCCTCGACATCCTGTCGACCGGCTCAGAGTCCTCCGCAGCGGCAGCGGCGCCGCTGCCGCTGCCGTCGCCGCCGCCGCCGCCAGTGCATCTGGCTGGCGGCAGCAGCAGGCGTAGCAAGCTTGCCGCGCGCATCAGCGAGCGATTTGGCTCAGGTCATCGGCCGCGCACGCAGCTGCAGAGGCGCAGCGCCACCCTGGACCGCGGCAACGCGAACCCAGGCGCCCAGCGCCAAAGCTCCTCGGAGCTGCAATCATCTGCTCTCAGCGGCCGCTTCAGCAAGCGCAGCAGCTCGCAGCCCAGCTACCGGCAGCTGCGCTCGCCGGACGAGCCCAAGTCCCCGCGCGCTGGTCAGGGCGCGCTGCAAATGGCCAAGTCGGCCATCCAGGCGGTGCCGCACCTGCCCAGCCTGACGCGCAAAGTGGGCGCTCAGATCGTGGACAGCGGCACGGACGTGGTGAACAAGGTTGGAGGCGCCATCGGGCGTGGTGGCCAGACGGTGCGTGCAGGTTGCCTTTGCGCTCCCTTCGGGCTTCGCTTCGTCTGGCATCACACGGGGCCGGCCAGCTGACGCATCCGTGTGTTGTATGCACAGGTCCTGGCGGGCGGCAGCCAGATGGTGACCATGGTGGGCGGCGCCATCGTCACTGGTGGCCAGACGGTAAGATGCTTTGTGTTGAAAGAGGGCATCGATGCCGGCCGGTTGGGAAGACGTGGCGGCCGGGTGGCTGGCCATGCATTGCTGAGGCGGATCCAACATGTGGTCACGCAGGTAATCCAGGGTGGCACGGTGGTGGCCAACAGGGTGGCAGATACCATTGTCGCTGGTGGCGGCGCGGTAAGTCGTGGTTGAAGCGCACGCATGGAGCTGCGATGAGACAGTGGGCGTGAACGGAGGGCAAAAGCTTGTTGGAAGCACGTAACTGGCCTGTCCGTGCAACCTCCTTCGCCATGCGCAGGTAATCCAGGGCGGCTCGGTGGTGGCCAACAAGGTTGCGGACACCATTGTCTCCGGCGGGCAGATCGTCAAGGATAACGTGGTGGAGGGCGCAGAGCTGGTGGTTGCGGTCGCGAAGCCCAAGATCAAGCACAGCCTCAAGACCATCGCGTGGCAGGTGCGCTTGGTATTCCCAGATTGGGCTGGTACTCGTAACCCCACCTCAACTTGCCGTCAAACTTCTGCCGCTCCCTCACATTACCGTACGAGTTCTCCCTCTGCCTGACCTCTGGCTCAATGGGTGCATTTTCCTTTTGCGCAGATGACGGAGGCGATGCGGAAGCGGAAGCAGGGCGACAAGCCGGAGCTGACGCAGTTCAGGGACGCGGAGGTCAAGTCGCCGCGCAGCGGCAAGAAGAAGAAGGGCGGCGAGCTGACGCCCAAGGTGCTCCTGCTCAGCCTGCACAACAGCCTGGCGGCCAAGGAGGACGATCACGTGTGCCGCGTGTCGCTGTTCGCGCCGTTCTGGATCGACAACCGCACCGGCTTCGACCTGATCTTCAAGGACCTGGACGCGCCGGCCTACATCGACCGCCTGCCCTTCCTCCGTAAGTGCGCCTGTCACTTACGGTGGGATGTGCCGATGTTTGCGATATGTCATGCATTTGCAATCATCAAGTTGCTTCCCTGCGCGACACACGACGTCTGCAACACCTCCTGTTAATTACCCTGCCTCCCGCTGGAACGCAGTGTGGCACGCGGTCCGGGCGCCGGGACACAAGGAGGATGCCACCACGCTGGACTTCGCCGCGGACCCGGGCCCTATCGGCGGCGGCCCTCGCACGCCGCGTCACGCGCACTCGGCGTCCGGGAACCCGCCCACCTCGGCGGCGCAGCGGCGTGGCAGCATGGCGCGCCAGCCCTCTCGCCGCTTGACGCCGCACCCCAGTCAGCGCCCGGCGCTGTTGAACGACCAGCCGCGCGCGCAGTTCAAGGTGGAGGATGGCACATCCAAGACGGACTTCAGCACGCCGTTCAAGGTGGCGACCACCAGCCAGAAGTACTCGGTCGAAATCAAGGCGGAGGAGGTGAGGACCGGCGCCTGCAAAAGGCTATTACCGTATAGAGGCATGCATGCCGATTACTACGCGCATTGCATGCCGTACACTGCCCTGCGTCTTTGTGCTGTCTCTCTCTCTCTCGCTGTCTCTCCCCCCTTGACTCTCTTACACACATACCTGTACACATCCGACGTTTGAAACGCACGTGCCGACCCCACCGAACCCAACCGCACCGCAGCACGTCATGCTGGCGGAGGAACACGAGGCGCTGATGCGGGCGGCGTCAGACATGGAGGCCGCGTCCAGCAGGCGGCGCAGCACCGAGTACCCGCGGAACAGCAGCAACGTGTCGCAGCACCAGCGGCCGCAGGATGAGCGGGAGCGCGCGCAGCAGCAGGCGGACAGGTCGCAGCACCAGCAGCCGCGGCAGGCACCAGAGGAGGCTTCTGCGCCTGGGAACGCCGTCTTGCTGGCGGGCACATCGCAGCGGATGCTGGCCCTGCGGCCCCCGGCGCTGGAACTCTTGCAGACCACGCAGTCACCGACGCCGCTGTCGCACACGTCTGTTGGCATCGTTCGGATGCCCGAGATGCCGCTGGTGGTCACGCCGGAGACAGGCCATGGCGAGCTGCACGTGCCGATGGTGGGCGAGGCCCTGGAGCAAGTGCCGGAAGACCTCGAAGGCGAGGCGTCCTCAACGCCCGTGCTATCAGGCGTCTTTGAAACAGCTCAAGCGGCCGCAGCTCAGGCGGCCGAGGACGGCGCCGCGGCCGCAGGGCCGAGCCGCCAGGTTGGCCGCGCCGCGTCCCAGGTGGTGCGCTCGACCGCCAAGAAGGTGCAAATCCAGGAGGTCAACTCTGCGCCGCTGCCGGCGCTGGGCGCGCTCTCGAAGAAGTCCCAACACACCGGCGGCACAGCCATTTCGCGCTTCGGGCGCGAGGGCGGCGCAGTGACACTGGCGCCAGTGCCCTCGGTGTCGGCGCCCATTGACTTCAGTGAGATCACGCCGGTGGTGGAGGGGGAGGAGTCGGCGTTCGTGGGTGCGGCGGCGACGGCCTTCAGCCCTCACGACCAGCAGCTGGCGCCGCTGCCGGACATCCCGGAGATTGTGGAGGTTGAGGAGGAGGCCCCCCGGGTGTCGGTCGCGCGTGTCCAGATCGGCGGCCCGCAGCCATCCAGCGGGCAGGTGTCGCTGCCGCCAATGCCGAGCGTGGGTGTCAGCGATTTCTCTGCCGCGGGGACGGTGGTGGTGCGCGACGTGTCGCCCACACGCACGGCTGTCAGCGGAGACCTGCCGCACGCCTCGGGGCCGTCCACGTCGGGCACCGAGCGCCGCCGCAAGAAGCGCTTTGGGGGGCGCAAGGCGTCCGTCATCAAGGCCACTGACGAGCCGCCCAAGGGGGGAGTCTGCGCCCCGGTGACCGAGTGGCTGGAGAAGCAGAAGCAGAAGACGGTGGTGGTGCGGCGCATGTTCCAGTTCGCGGTGGAGGTGTGGCCGGCGCCCAACAACACGGTGTTCAGCCGCACCAAGGTGAGCAGGCAGAGGCAGCCTGGTGGCAGCGTGGCACACGCCCCAAAAACATGACGATTACCGGCGTTTACCGCTGCTGAAGCTGTCCACAACCAGCCTGATGTGCGGCTTATTGTTGCCGCTGTGACAGGTGATCACCGTCAAGAACAAGTACCTCATCCTGAACGCCACTGGCCTGGAGATCGAGTACAAGCAGAAGGGCACGCCCGACCCCGCGCTGACGTCCTACGGCACCGGCACGCGCTTCTCCAACCGGCTCAACAACAACTGGCGTGCGGCCTGGCACTGGGACAACGCATACGCCGACCAGGAGCTCATGATCCGGCCCGCCGGTGACGACTGGGAGTGGTCCGGTGAGTTGGCCTGCTTGCTCCCCGATGCATGCAGTAGCTTGGCCATGGTACTACAGCCGCTAGCGCTGCGCTGGTCTGTGCCATGCTGAAGGCTGCTTCTCTATCGCGCTGCAGGGAGCTTCAAGCTGCCCGAGAGCGAGGACTACTTCGGCCTGCGCATCCGGCACCGCCACCGCCGCGAGTACGTCATCATCCCCGTCAACATCACCGTGGGCGCCGCGGGCTCGGTGCTGGTCACCTTCAAGAGCAAGGAGTGAGTGGCGCCCCGTGCAGGATCCCAGGGTGCAGCCCTCCCTGCGCCTGCTTGCAGCCCGGCATCGGTTGTCCGCGCTCTCACGCAAAGCTTGTTTCCCGCAACGTCCGCCGTACAACGCGTACGACAGGTCCGTGCCGCCGTACATGGTGGTCAACCGCTGCCGTGACGTGGTGATCCGGCTCAAGCAGATGGAGTGGGGAAACCCCAACACGGCGCAGAACTGGGACGTCATCCCGCCGAACGCCAACTCGCCCATGCCCTTCGCCTGGGACGAGCCGCAGCTGAAGCACGTGGTGCAGGTGGTGGCGTCGGCACAGCGCGACCTGGCTTCGGCGCAGCGCGACACGGACCTGCAGGTGCGCGTCTCACTGCGTTGGGATTGCGCCGTGTTCCGTCAGGAATGCGTGGTGACAAGCGAAGGACTTGGCTTATTGCCAGCAGCGGCTTGCCAGCACACGGGCAGGGGAAAAACCAATCCGCGCGTGCTGCTCCTCACACACGCAAGTGAGGATCTCACCGTCCGTCACCGCACTGCACGAAGCGCGCCTGCGCTGCCCTGTAAAACACCCCTGCGGTTTGCTCCCCTCCCATATCGGCGGCATACCGCGTGTCTCACCACCAATCCCGCTGCAAACCCTTTCCAACCACCTCTGCAGAAGACCGCCATCGACGTGGACCTGGACGCCGTGGACGCGAACACCACCATCTACGTGCAGTCGCGCTCCATGCAGCCGCAGTTCATGCCCATGGCCGCCCGCTACGACGCGCGCGAGAAGCTCAAGTACCTGTCCGACAACGCCAAGAAGGTGGGGCGCAGCCGCGCCGTGCGTTGCATCGCGCAATGCTGCCCCGTGCATGCAGCCCGCCACGGCAGTGTAGGGTGCCGTGGACTCGCTGATAAATTGATTCGTATACCGTAACGCTTTTCCATGATAGTCGCGGCGTGGGTTCGGGGAGCGGACGGGATGAGATACTAGGCCGACTACCCGATTGCCGGGTTTGGGCTAGCCTTGCACGTTTGGTCGCTCACGGCTCCGTCGCGTGCCTCGGCTCCTGGTGTACTGCAGGTGTACGTCACCGTGTACGCGGACGGCCCCACGCGCGTGCTGTGCTTCTCCGAGGACCGCTCCGGCGTGTTCAACATGGACGACGAGAACAGCCTCGTGAACCTGTCCTACCGCCTGCAGCAGGTGCGTGCCGCACCCGGCAGTGACTGCGTTGCTGCCTGCACGCCCCACATCAACATACGGTAGTGGCATCCAAGTATTGTCTGCGTTGTCGGCGGCTTGTCACGTTGCGAACGTCTTCGCGGCTCTCGTGTATGTGAGACAGGTGGCTGTTCGCCTCAAGGAGGTGGACCACCGGCTCGCGGTGCAGCTGGGAGGCACCGACCGCATGGGGCAGACGCCAGATGAGGACGGTGGCGCAACGGTGCTGACGCCCGAGGCTGACAAGGCGACCGTGCCGCACCCATCCGTCACCGCCATCTCCATGTCCACGGCCGTGACGGGCGGCATGCATGGAGCCCCCGGCGCCAAGCGCTGGGCCGCGCTCAAGATGGCCATTGGCGGCACATCCACCGCCGGGGCCAGCGGCACCACCACTCCACCGTCGGCGCGGCACGTGGGCTTCCCCGGGGCCAGCGGCTTCAGCGCGCTCGTGCCGGGCTCGGTCGGCGGGCTGCAGCGCATGCCCTCGCTGCAACACGGCTTCGGAAGCGCGCCCACCTTCGGCCAGCTGCCCGGCGGCGGCGTCCGCCTGCCCTCCATACCAGGCGTGGCTGCCAGCGCGTGGCGCGCGCACCACGCGCGGAATCCGTCGGCGGGCCACGCCCAGCCCGGGCAGGGGCCGCCCCTGCAGCCGTCGGCGCTGCTGGGGCTGCCGCCGCTGCTGGCGACGGCGCAGAACCTGACGGTGGGCGGCTCGCTGAACCAGCTGCTGGAGGCGCTGCCCACCTTCGGCTCCGACGTGGACGTGCCCATCGGCGGCGACCTCACCATCACCATGCGCTTCGTGGAGGGCCTCACCGCCGGCTTCAACAGCAACGAGAAGCTGGTGGCGGTGGAGGCCAAGATGGTGGTGCTGTCCTCGGACCCCAACTACAAGGACAAGCAGGAGAAGCTGCGCGCCACCGTGAGCTGGACGGCCGCGGCCGACCCCAGCGCGCCCGCGGCCAGTGGCGGCGGCGGCCTGGGCGGGCTGCTGGGCGGCGGCGGCGCCAGCTCCTGGGGCACGGGGCGCATTCAGCTGAACAACCACCAGGAGGTGTTCCGCGACATCCCCGCCTCGGCGGAGCTGCAGCTAGATTTCTTTATCGCCAAGGGCACGGAGCAGCAGACCACGGAGACCACCGGCAGCAGCACCACCAACACCGAGAAAAAGACCTCGGCCGGCGGCAAGGCAGGCGCGGGGAGTGACGCGCGCCGCAGCAGCGCCAAGATTGCCGGCAAGTCTGGCCGCGCCGGCCGCTCCTCGACGGGCTCGGTGGGCAGCGCGGCGGGCGGAGGTGGTGGGGGTGGGGGTGGCGGTAGCACCTCTGCTGGTGCCGCCGGTGGTGCTGGCGGCGGCGGCGGGCGTGGACCTCAGCCGCCGCGGCCCAAGCCGGCGCCGAAGACGCACCACTCGCACCACTACTCCGCGCCTATGTCTGTCAGCACGGGGCAGTTCGCGGGCTCCGTGCGCGTGCCGCTGCTGCTGACGCTGGGCCGCGACAAGGACCAGGAGTGGCTGCTGCCGCTGGAGCGCAAGGCGGGCTGGCAGATGGTGCGCGGCCACGTGTCGCTGTCGTTCGAGTGGAGCGTGACCAACGAAGGCATGCTCATGCGCGAGGTGGCGGCACTGGAGTACATCCTGGCGGAGAAGGTGGAGCTGCTGGCCCTGCTCAACCCGCTGCCCTCCACTGAGACCGCCGCCTTCGTGCGCCTGCCGGGCAGCATGCAGCCGGTGCCGTCGGCGGCGATCGTGCGCGCCGGCAGCACCGACGGCACCGCGCCGCTCAACCTGGCGGCGGGCGGCGCGGTGGTGGACAGCGCGGTGCCCACGCTGCCGGTGAACCGCACCACCCGCGCCATGGCGGAGTCGTACTACGTCAACCTGGACGTGTCGGTGCTGGAGGTGACGGGGCTGCTGCCGCGCGAGGGCTTCCGCGCCGGCATCGCCTCCACGATGTACGGCCGGCAGAACGCCAACATGGTGTCGACCGCCATGCTGCCGAGCGTGTCCGTCGTGATGACCTGTGCCGGCGAGACGCGCCAGGCGACTGCGGGCGTCAACTCGGTACACCCGCGCTTCCCGAAGAACACCAACACCTTCCAGAACGTGCCGCTGGGCTCGCGCGTCAAGGTGCAGGTGCTGGACCAGCTCAGCCACAGCTACACCAAGCTGCTGGCGGAGGCGGAGATGCACGTGTCCGACGTGCCGGTAGGTTGGGATCCGCGCCGGGCTGATGCCACTTGCTCCTGAGCTGCGGCGCTTGGGTGAAGTCGAGCCTTGTGCCTTGATCTTAGTCAAGTGGATTCTACCCATGCACCAAACACACGCACGCCGCTAAACGTTCTAACTCGTTTCTGTCCGACACGCAGGGCACCGACCCGCTGTACGCCTGGCTGGCGCTGCCGCGCAAGAAGCGCAGCTCGCGGTCGCAGCGCATGCTGGCGCTGATCATGATGATGGAGGAGGAGGGCGACACCGACATCATGCTGCTGGTGCGCATCAAGATCCACAAGCCGCAGGTGCACGGCGTCATGATGGCCGTGACGTTGGACCTGGCGGGCGCGGGCCTGTGCGCCAAGACCAACCTGGAGGAGCTGTTCAACTTCACGCTGCAGAAGGTGCGGCTGCGGCCGGCCGGGTGCTTTGCCTACTTTGCCGCTGGCGCGCCTCTGGCTGGCTCGCGGCAGCCTGCGGCCTCAGCTTCGCTCCCATGCATGCTGGCGCTGCTACTGATTGTACGACTGGCTGCCCTGTCCCCCGCTCCCCGCAGATCCGCACGTCGCTGGTGCAGACGCGCTCGGACCTGCAGGTGACGGCCGCGGTGCAGACCATCCAGCTGGACAACCAGATGCTGGAGGCCAACAACCCCGTGGTGCTGTCGCCCGCGGACGGCTCGCAGTCGGGCAGCGTGGCGCACGCGCGGCGGCGGCACAAGGCCCGCCTGCAGCAGAGCGCGGAGACGCCCAACCCCATCCTGCGCCTCACCACCAATGACACGACCCTGCAGGAGCCGCTGCTGACGTTCCAGGTGCGTGCCGGTGACCGCGCCACCGCGGACCGGTAGCCAGCGCTGTGTGAAGAAGCGGCACATCCAGTGCAGTTGTGTTGACCATGCATGTTGTGCCCGCCCGCGCCCTTCGCTGTGTGTTTGCAGGTCATCTACAACCAGGCCAGCAGCAACCAGGCGCTGGTCAACCCGGACGGCCAGCGGAACACGGCGGACGGCAGCGCGGGCATCCTGTCGTTCAAGAAGATCGTGCTGGAGCTGGGGCCGCTGGACTTCTCGGCGGACCAGGTGCGGAACGCGGCAGGGGCTGCAGGGTGCAGGCAGATGTGCGGCCCGCAGGCATGGCCATGCGCCCCCAGCTCTCGCTCCCCAACCTCTTCACTCTGCTGATGGACGCCTAGCCGCGTTTACCTGGCTCTTATCCTGCTGTTCGTCCCGCACCTGCACACCCGCAGGAGTTCATCGAGGCCATCATCGCCTACCTGAACGCCATGCCGCTGGCGGATGTCTACCAGGACGAGGCCTGGCAGAAGAAGATCGACGCCATGCAGGGCGGCGGCATCGCCGCGGCCGGCGGCACCGAGGACGCCGCGGCGGACCAGCACCTGGTGAACCGCGACAAGACGGCGGAGGAGGCGCTGGCGTGGCTGCTGCAGAAGGAGGTGGCGGAGCTGGAGCTGCTGCGCGGCCAGAGCTCCATGTGGTTCTACCTGGAGGTGAGGGCGGCGGGCCGTTTGGCTGGCTGGTGCCCGCAAGTGTTCCTGCAGCAGGGTTGTTCCTGCGGCCACGGCTGGCCGGCCCACTGTGAGGATCACGCCTTTGACGCCTTGACGTTGCTCTGCTTGCCCCCGGCGGCTGGCTGCTGCTGCCTGCAGGAGTTCTACCTGTCGGACATCTTCATCAACGTCACGCTGGCGCTGTCCAGCAGCTTCAACGCCGGGGGCGGCGGCGGAGGCAGCTCGGCCATGGGGCGGGTGAGGCGGTGCCGCGCAGTCCATTATTGTAGCCCATCGCGCTTTGCTGTGCATGTGGAGCCCCTACACCCCGTGCCGTTTCATTTTCCCGCTCGCTCACTCCTCATGGGTTTCCCTCGCCCCCTGTGTGTGTTGTTGCTCCCTCCCACAGGAGAGCGAGCGGCAGCGCAACATGCTGCGCGGCTTCCTGTCGCGCATGTCGGGCAGCAGCGGCTTCCAGCTGATCAACGTCACCAACGCGCCCATCCAGCTCGAGTACGTCGGCTTCCAGAACCGCCTGGTCAACCGCGTGTCGCTGATCAACACGCTGTGGCGGCACTACTCCTGGATCGCCATCGCGCAAGCGCGCAAGGTACTGGGCGGCGCCGGCCCCGCCATCGCCGCCATCCCCGCCTCCATCATCTGGGCCAGCCTGGCGCTGGTGGACCTGGGGCAGGACGTGGCGGCCAAGCGCGTGGGGCCGCTGCAGGTGCCCATGCGCATCGGCTACGTCATGTGCACGCTCTCGGGCCAGGTGAGCCCGCTCCCCCTCAAAGGGCCCCGGCGGCGTCTTGGCAGGCTTCGCAGGTTGCAGGAGCAGTGCGTGCTTCCTTGCCCATTGCCAGCAGCATCACGTTCTACATCGCCCTCAACCAAGCTGCGACCGCTCCTTTCAACTCGCCCGCAGATCATCGGCGTGCTGAGCCGCACCATGTGCACCTTCATGGGGCTGCTGCCGCCGCGCTTTTCGGTGGACACCGCGCAGCTGTCGGACAGCGAGACGGCGCGGCGGTTCACCGTCAAGCCGCAGACGGTGGTGGACGCCGCGTTCCTGGGCCAGCGCGACATCGTGATGGGGCTGCTGGCGGGCGCGTTCGGCTTCATCCACGACATCAGCGCAGGTGCGGCTGGGGCTGAGGCTGGGGCTGCAATTGGGGTTGGCTTGGCCTGAGGTACAGCTGCGGTGTCTGGTGTCTAACACGGTATGCGCACGGCCTTCCGCGCGGCGCAGGGTCCCGCTGGCAAGGCGGCATGGCGCCGGTGGGCGTGACGGTGGGCCTGTTCAAGGCCACGCTGGGCCTGGCGCTGCGCCCCACCGCCGGCTGCATCGAGGCGACCAGCAAGTTCATGCAGGGCTTTGGGCTGCTGTGCCTGGGCAAGCGCGGCATCCAGGGCAAGCTGGTGCGCCGCGTGCAGGCGCCCGGCGTGGCCATTACGGACGTGGTGCAGGCGGCGCGGCAGAGCGTGGCGCACGAGGCGTACCAGTCGGGGCTCATCGCGGCGTGGCAGGTGCGACCGTGCCGTGTTACCTATGTGTGCGCCTGGCCTCGCGCTGAACGCGGAGGGCCCAACCGCATCACCGGCACGAGGCTTTCGGCCCTTTAGCTAACGTGGCTGGCTGTCCATTCATGCTTGCTTGCGCGCGCCCGCACCTCTGCAACCACCACCGCAGATGGCGCTGCCGGCCATCTCGTCGGCGCTGGCGGAGGACACGGTGATCGACGTGGTGGCGGCGCGGCCCACGCGCGTGGTGCTGCTCACCAACACGCACCTGGCCTACATCTACGCGCGCCGCCACGCCGCTCCGTCCTCGGGCGGCGGCGGCGCGGGCGCCAGCAGCAGCCGCAACGACACGGGCGGGCTGGCGGTGACGTACCGCGTCAAGTGGATCCTGCGCAACGACCACATCGACAACATCCGCGGCCTGGAGCGAGGCTACACCATCTCGGTTGAGTACCACCAGCCCGTCAAGCTGGGCAAGCTCAGCCTCAAGCTGCCGCTGCGCAAGGGCATGCGCGCGTCCACGGCGGAGGGGCACAAGAACCTCATCTTCCGCCTGAACCGCCACATCGGCCACAGCAGCGGCGGCGCGCGCGACTTCGGCTCACTGGCGGCGGGCACCACCGCCTCCGCCGGGGCGCCCATGAACCTGCAGGACCTCAGCATCATGGCGCCCATCCCGCTGATCGAGGAGATCCCCGGGGTCGGGGCGCCGCGGGCCGGCGCTGCTGCGGCCAGGCCGGTGCCGCTGGGGCTGGGTAACGTGAGCGGGCTGAGCCGCGGCGCGGCGGCAGGCGGGCCGCGCCTGGGGCGGGGCCTGGATTCCCCGTCGCCGAGTATGCCGCGCATGAACTAGAAACATGATTTCTGCCGTAGGCCAGAATGCAAGAGCTGCCTTGGCCGGACGGCGGTGATAGCGAACGCATAGAATAAGAGCACAGTGCTGCCGGGTGTCTGTCATCAATACGAGCGGGGGGGGGAAGGTGCGGAAGGGGCCTCAACATTCTACGCATGCAACCGCTGTCTCAGCAATGCCTTGAATGTTTACTGTGTGCGCGTGTTAGTGCGTGTCGGCAGGTTGTGGGCGTGTGGACGCCTGCATGTATTAATTATGCACTGGGTTGTGGGTACGTACCTACGTACGGTACTATACTGGCGCGGAGCTAGGCACCGCACTGAAACCAGGATAGCTCTGCAGAGGAATCGACTGGGGATCGCACTCGGAAGACTGCAGATCCATTATCGCGAGTTAGACTTGCATGCCGTGGTTGCGCGCCTTGGCGCGGGGGCATTAATCCTCCGCGTCTGCAGGGCCACATGAAGAGCTCTCGGATTTTGTTTGTGTGACCGGACGTGAAACGGATAGGTGGACTGATCGTGGGCGTGCCCACCATGTAAAGGAGTATTTGAAAGCCTCCATCCAGGACTAAACATGGGCTCGCGGCGTACCGCCGAAATTGCCAGCCAGAGCACTCTGTGATGCGCGGCTCGTTCACAACCTGCAGAACAGCTCTCACCCCCGCAGCAGAGCGTATTGCAAGCGACGGGCACTACCTTCATACCACACACACATCCTGCTCTTCGACTACGACAGCTGCTTTGTGGCACGACCCTCCAGCGCGGTGCTGCCGACAGCCCAGCCACAGCCCTGCCTTGCCGGCCGGCTCTACCCCACAGCGGCACTTTTCCCAGCACCACCACCTGCATCTTCTCAGGCAGTGTCCTGGGTCGCAGGAATGTAGTCCGCACCCTCCTCCGCAGTAGCGTTGTCATGGCCCGCACCTGGCAGCCCCCTGCCGCCGCCACCTAACAACGGGTCGTCCTCGTCGTCGGAAGCCGCTGCGAAAACGCCTCTCCACGGCGTGACGTGGCGCTGCGGCGGCGGTACCTCCGGTCCCGATCCCGGAGCGCCACGAGCCTGCACGGCACAGTCCCTGCTTCTCAACCCGAAATCACACGCACGCGTGAAGCAGGCAGCGGCGACCCGATGCAACCACGGATGTCAGCTTGCCTCAAGACATTACACCCAGGAACTCAAGCCCTCACCTGCTCAACCGCTGGCGTCGTGCCAGCTTGCGGCCCTGGCCCGGCTGCCTGCTTGGGCGTCTGGCCGCCACGCGGCAGCGTTGCCGGCGCAGTGGCGGCGCCGGCCGTGGCTGCCGTCGGCGCAGTCGCCAGCGGGCCCTGCTGTGTCTGGCTGGGCGCCGGCGGTTGCGACGCCCGGCCGCTCTGCCCTCCGCTCGGCGCGGCCCCGCCCTCCGACGCACGCTGCCGGGCGTTAATCCTGCTCACCGCTTCCCGAACTTGATTGGCACGGGCGCACCGAGGCCGAATCACCACACCGCAGCGTGTCAAGTCGGAGCGGTCCCCGCGCGTGTCGATGTGCAGGCGGATTTTGAAGGGCTCGTTGCCCTGCAGCGTCGTGCCCTTGAATTGGACCGCGCCATACACCGCCACCACCGGCTGCCGGCTCAGCGCGGCGTGCATGTCGCGGATGACGCCCTCCTCCCTGCAGCGGAGCAGGTACACAGAGCGTTGCCACACCCAGCGCCACAGACGCGGCGGATAGGGCTGCGGAATGTGGGGTGTGTGCGAGTGACCATTGCATGCACCATTCAGCGGCTCACCCGGTAAGGTACAGCAGGACCTTGGGCGGCCCCGACACCGAGCCATCCACCAGCGTGACAACAGTGTTGAAGAGCTGGCCGTTGCCCAGCTTGTTCACGGTGTTGCACATGCTGACGCGCGCCAGCAGCGGCGGGACGTCTGGGGCGCCACTCCCCTGCTGCTCCTGCTGCTCGTGCCGCCTGTTGTCGTACCAGGCCGGCAAGTCCGCGAATGCAACTGCCGATTCCAGCATCGCTCTGTACTCCTCGCCGCCGACCTCCATGGTGCGCCCCGTCGCGTACACGAACGGCACCGTGGAGGCCTCACGGTCGCCGGCCGAGCTGCCGCTGCTGCGGCCACCTCCCGCGGCCCCAGACACAGCGCCGCCACCACCTCCGACGCCGCCACCGGCTGCCGCTGCTGCTGCTCCCGCTCCCATATCACGTGCGCCGTACTCGTGTAGGCCTGGCGCCTGGCGTTTGCGCTTTTGCAAGTGCCCCTGGTCTACGCCGGCCGCCGACGGCTGAGATGATGACACCGTCACTGCCGCACTAGCTGCCGGACGCGGCGCCGCCCGCTGCTGCTGCTGCTGCTGCTGCTGCCCTGGGTACTGCTGCGCCTGAGCCCCTCGGGCTGGAGCCACGGCTTGCACCCGCGAGTGTCCGGCCTGTGACGCCTGCGGCGCATTCTCGGGCCTGCGCGATTGCTGCTGCTGTGGGCCGTGTGGCGCAGACGGCAGCACGTTCGGTAGCGTTGACGGGTCTGGCTGATGTTGGGACGCCAGGAGCTGCGACTGCAGCAACTGCCCCGACCGCTGCTGCTGCTGCTGCTGCTGCTGAGCCTGACGTGCCACGGGCTGAGGCGGCCCCTGCTGCAGGCCAGCCGGCTGAGGCGACTGCTGCGCTCTCAAGAACCTAGCGATGTTGTTCTTCTGGCTCTTGTCGAGTTGAACGGCGCCTGACACACACTGCTGTAAGAGAGTCCGGATGCACACCGCCGGCGTCAGCATGTAGTGGCGGCCTGTTGGATGTTGTCGCAACATCATGCAGAGCACACGTCAGCCCGCGCGCATTCGCCGTAGACAGGGTCACCATGCCCACAACCATGCCTCACAAGCTTGGACATGCCGGAAGCGGCACAACTTTGCTTCAGCAACCTCACGTCCTCCTCACCTTCCGGACCGCACTCTTCCGTCAGGCGCGCCAGGCATCCGAGCGCCGTCGCCGACAGCCTGGCTGCCTCGTCCCCACCCTCCTGGTGCGGCGGGCGGCCCGCCAGCTTGGACGCGTGCGGCGAGCTCGATGCACGCAGCTCGTTGCGCACTGCCTGCCACTCCTCCGCCGGCGCAGGGAAGCCCGCGCAGCTGCTGAGCCGGCTCAGGACCTCCTTGCGGTGCTCTGCTGCGGGCGGCAGCCCCGCGGTCAGAGCGGCGCTTTGCACGCTGCCGCGATCCGGTCGAAGCCAAACCACGCTGCACTCGACGCACACGCGCAGCAGCAGGCCCAGGGCGCAGCCCGCGGCGGCACTAAGGGGGCGGCGGGCCGCCGCCTCCATGCACTGCAGCGGACTCGACCTGCAAATGTCCACAAGAATCACAATGAGCCAGAGAGCTCTGCCCTGCCCTGCTACGTACAGGATGCATCAGGGCAAGACAGCCTGCAAACCTCGCGCCCGCTCGCTGCACACTCACTCGATGTGGACGGAGCCCTTCTCCGTCTTGGCGGCCTGCTCCTGCGAGGCCAACAGGCCGCAGTCCGCAGCAAGCTTCATCACGTCCGCCGCCGCCTCCAGCACCGCGCCCACCAGCCGCAGCGACAGCCGCCGGCGGCTGAGCACGTCACCGCCCGACTGCGGCTGTGTGGGCTGCGAGGCGCCCGGGCCCGCCTCGCCATCCACCAACAGCAGCTGCTGCGCCAGCAGCTGGCCCCGCACCTCGCACAGCGCCTCCACCACCAGGCACAGCAGCGCGGGCATCAGCCTGTATGCAGCGGAGGTGGTCAGGGGGCCTCAAAGCCAATGAGCATGAGAGTGTCGAGCATGAGAGGGTCCGGTGTCGCCCACACGACCGCGCCCTAATACAGAGCACGACGCAATGCAACGCACGGCAAAGCGCACGGCGTTTGAGCGCCTCAGCTGCGCATTTGAGCTGCACCAGGCCCCACCTTTCAGCCACGTCCGCCTGCCTGAGCTCGGGCTGCTTGAGCAGCTCCCGCAGCCACGCCAGCGCGTGCATGGCGTGCCGCACCAGCGCCGTCTTCAGGTGCGCCCCCAGCCCCGCCTTGCAGTAGTGCCGCATCGCGCCCGTCACGCAGCGGTGCAGCGCGCGGGCGGCGCTGTCGCGCGCAGCAGCTGCGGAGGTCACTGCAGCGCACGCTGCATCTGGCGGCGCCAGCTGCTGGGCCGCGGCCTTCGCCGCCAGCAGCCGCAGCTTCTCGGCCTTGACGTGCTCGGGCGTGTCCTCAGCGCCCGGCAGCTCCATCACAATTGAACAGAGCAGCACGAGGCATCTGCAGGGGAGCATTCCGTAACAGTCGCAACGCGCAGGTAGGTGTAGGCCGCCGCTGCAAGCGTTTGCCTAGGGGCGCGTACGATTGTCTACCAGCCGCGGGCCCCGACCCTGCGGCACACACGGTACCTAACAGCCAGCCTCCTTGCCTGGTCTCAACGGAGCTCTTGCCCTGCATCGGCGCCAGGTCCATGCGGCTGTCGAACACGTGCGTCAGCACGCCCCACAGCTCCGCCAGCAGGCCGCCGCTGCTCCGCCTGCGCAGGGCCTCGTGCCAGCGCTGCACTCCAGCGGCTGCGCGCGGTCATGGCGTAAGGGCACGTGTCAGGGGCTCGGTGTGACGCGGTGCAGCACGGCAAACAGGAGCTCGCGCGGTGCTCCCCGTGCAGCCTAGCGCACGTCGCCAGCCGCCGCTAACTCACTGTCGCAGCTGGCGTGGAAGGTCAAGCTGGCCACGTCCTCCACCGCCATGGCCGCCGCCACCTCCAGCAGCCGCACCGCGCCCTGCGCCCGCTCCCAGCGCGCTGCGTCCAGCCGGCCTGCCCCGGCGCCCAACAGCACGCCGCCGAGCGCCGCGTGCAGGTCCAGGGCGCCGCCGGCACAGGCGGCCTGCGCCGCCAGGGCCACACTCGCCATGTGCCGGTGCGCCTGCAGCGTGGCGGCGCTGAGCGGCATGGGGTCCTTGCCCGCGCCATCGACCGCGGCGGGGCTGGCTGCGGCATCGCCGCGCCGCAGCTCCTCATTGAGGTGCTGTGCGGACACGTCCAGGCCGTCCAGGAGCGCCAGCAGCTGGCCGCTGCGCTGCTGCGACTCCAGGGCCGGGAGCTGCCGCTGCTGCTGCGCCAGGGCCCCCAGCGCGGTGAGGACCTGCTCGGCCACAGCCTCGCTGCGCGCGCAGATGTCTGCCGCGGCGGTCTCGGGGCTGGTGCTGTCGCAGCTGGCGGCGGGCCAGCAGAACAGAGCCTGGGCCTCCGGTGCGCGCAGGAGCCCGGCCGTCAGCATTTGCAGCATGGCGCGGTCGCTGCCGCTCTCCATCGCGAGCCGCAGCCACACCTGTGCACACGCACATCACAGCGATACTAATGCGCGTCACAATTCGCAGGAAGGGTGCGCGCCGCCAAGAACACTGCGGCAAGGCCCAGCAGCCGTACTCACCCCCAGCAGCCCCATCTGCTCCTTGGCGGGGCTGGCGCGGACGGGCAGCAGCGCGCTGGCCACCAGGTCCGTCCGCCGCAGCGCCACCAGGCCGCGGGCGGCGTTGGCCAGCAGCGCCACAGCCAACATGCGCTGGTGCGGCTCCACGCGGCTCTCCCACACCTGTGATTTTGGAATGCGCGGGCGGGCGGGCTGACCGAGCTCCCACCAGCGCCGATGCCAAGCTTGCTGTGCATGGCTACCAGTTCCAGGCACAACCACTGTACGGCGTGCTAGGAGCAGGAGCACGCAACCGGCCGCGTGTCTCACCCGCCGTAGGAAGGCGCCGGAGCCGCCGCCCATGAACCCCACCGCCGCCGCGGCCGCCGCCTCGATGCGGTCCCACGACCCCAGCGTGGCCCTCTGCACGTGTGACGTGCCGGGCTGATTGTTGGCGTGCTGAGTCAGCGCGTGCAGGAAGCCCAGCAGCGGCACCGCGTAGTCCCGGCAGGGCGGTTGCTGCGTAAAGAGAGGCACAACCAGGTGGCACAGGGAAACAAGAGTTGGTAAGGCGTTATATGCAGATACCACGGTATGCGGACAGCTGTCCTACAGCGCCAGACAGCGCACAGGGTGGTGCGCGCACTGCGCCACAAGCAGCGTACCGGCGTGATGGCGTGCACGGACATGTCAGCCGGCGCGACGTAGTCGAGGTGCAGCAGCCGCTCCACCGCCACCTGCAGCTGCGAGGCCACCACCAGCTCATATGCCGCCCGTGCACCGCTGTGCCCCACAGCACCTGCCGCCTGAGGGTCGGCAGCCCCCGGCTGCACGGTCGCCACCACGGCGTCGCCGCCGCCATGTTGCCGCGGCTGCTGCTGCAGCGCCAGCACCTGAACTGTGGTGCTAAGCAGCAGCAGCTTGTCGTTGCGGCACGCGTCCCGCGTCCGGTCCGGCTGCAGCAGCCCCTGCACCGACGCCGGCTGCAGCAGCAGCTCCGCCAGCGGCCGGCCCACGGCCCGGACCAGCACCTGGCCGAGGGCAAGGTGAGGGGCTGTCGTCAAGGCGGACTGGTGGGCGTCATTACTGCAGAAGCAGTGAAGATGTACGCTGCCGCATGCTGAGAGGAAAAAGTGAGCCTGCAACGTTTGCCGGGTGAGTCTTGGTTGCCCACCGTGAGCTGCTTGCACAGCTTGCTGAGCACGTTGCGGTGCTCGGCGGCCAGGCGTGTGAACAGCAGGTCGCGGTAGCCGCCGCTGGTGGGGTTGGTGGCGGCGGCGTCCGACCAGTGCAGGCCGCCCAGCTGCGGGAGGTGGGTCAGGTGCGGGGGGGCGAGTGGAGGTATCGAATGTGCGCGTGCACGGCGGGCTTGCGTTGCCCAGCCTGGCGAGCGTGGATCGAGGCACCGCGCAACCGGCTGCTGCCTCCTGTATGCAAACCGGCGGCCGTCACAGCTTTGACGCACAACAGCTGGCCCGGGACAGACCCAGTTGTGATATATCGGTGTTGCACGCTGTTGACGTTTCGTACCTGGTACGGCCCCAGCACGCGCAGACGGCGGGCCTCCAGCCTCAGGTCCGCCACCTCACTCATGCTCGCCACCAAGTGCGACTGCTGCTGCAGCCAGCCCACCAATCGCTGCAACGACAGACCCAGAACTTCCTGCCAGCTGTCCGAAGCCCCGCTGCCGCCGCCGCCTCCACCAGCTCCTGGGCTGCCGGCTCCACCGCCGCCGCCACCGCCACAGCCGCGCAGACGCTCCGCCGCTAGCTGTGACAACTTGACGCAGCCGCCGATGAGGATGTCGCGGGCGGCCGCGTCGCACCTGCGGGACCGCGAAACACTACGTCAAGCCCCGGTACATCCTGGCTGCCTCGATGTGGCCTAACCTCGTACACCCCAGCTTAAGATGCAATATGCGGAAGCGCCGGCGTGGCGTGATGCTGCTCACCGGTCGAAGTCTGCAAAGGATGACTTGCACACAAGGTAGTCAACAGCATCCATTGCTGCACCCGCAACACCGCCGCCCGCCGGGCTGGGCAGCTCCGCCACCTGCAGCAGCAGCAGCTCCACTGCCGCCCTGAGCTGCGCGTGGTTAGTCAGCAGCTGGCTGCGGCTCGAGCGGTCCTGCACGCCCGCGTCCCCGGGTGCACCTGCACAGCCACAGCAAAAGCACGGGACAATGAGCTACGGTCCCAACGACGCTGCTCGGCGGAACCGGCTTCTGCTGCACCTTCATGGGGCAATAAGCTACGGTCCCAACGACGCTGCTCTGCGGAACCGGCTTCTGCTGCACCTTATGCGTCGCCCTTTCCTCACGCGCCACGGAAAGCACCAAGCGGCTCACCCTGTGCCGGGTAGCTGGACACGGCCGCCCGATCCACCAGCAGTCGCTTCAACTGCTCCAGCGCCTGCCGCAGCAGTGCTTGCCACTCCTCCAGCCATTCGCCCACGTCGTCACCAAGCCCCCCGCTCGCCTCCGACCCCGCCGCCGCCATGCGGCACAGGTCGCAGCCGATGCGCTGCAGGCTCAGCAGCAGCTCCGTGTAGGGCGCGCCCTCGGGCGGCGGCTCCTGCGCCAGCCGCGGCAGTGCATCCGGGCTGCGCCACACCGCTGCCGACGCCGCTGGCACCCTGTCAGCCGTCCACTCTCCGCCAGCCGCAACGGCCGGGCTTCCCGCCACGTCCAGCATCTGCACGTCCGTCTGGAAGCTTCCAGCGCCGGCTCGCTCCAGCGCTGCTGGTGAGGTGCGTGGCTGCTGCTGGTCGCCAGCGCCCCCCCCACCACCATCCACGTCCCCTCCCCGCAGGCACGCCTGCGGTGACGCCCCAGCGCCAGGCGGACGGGTGTACCAGGGCGGTGCCGGCAGCCCGCCGAAGCCGCCCGGCCCCTCAAGCCGGCTGAATGGATAGACTCTGGGCGCCTGCCGCCGCGCACGCGCACCGGGCTGTGGCGGCGCCGGCGGCTGCCGCTGATGGTGGCTTCCGGATTGCTGCGGATTAGGCAGCGGCGGCTGCGGCTGTGGTTGCGCTGCTTGGACCGGCCCGAGTGGGGGCGGAGCGCCTTTGGTTGCCAGGATACCGAAGCCTAGGTGTTGGGCTCGAGGGGCGCTGGGTAGTAGCGGTGGTGGTGGGGCAGCTTGCGGAGCAGCTAATGTGGCAGCACCACTATCACCTGCTGTTGCCGTGGCGCCGCCAGCCAATTGGCGGCCGTCCACTTTGCTGCCGGCGTCCAAGGTAGCTGGGCCAGCAGCTGCCGTCAGCGCATCCTCCTCCGTGCGCAGGAACCTTAGCCATGGACAGTAGGGGCGCTTGCACTGCTGTCGTGCGTCTTGGTCGCCGTTCGTCGGCGACGCAGGGCCACGACGGCCGGCGCCTCGTTCTGCCGGGGAGGTTGGCCCGCTGTTTTGGGCAGCGCCATACGGTGCGCTCGCTGCAAGTAGCCCTGTGTGCACATTGGGTTTTTGAAGGAAAAGTCACAAACCGCCCGCAGACGCACTTATATCGAAAACACATCGCTCGCGATTTTCCAGTGTGTCGCTTACCAGGCTGCACTCCGACTTCAGCAGCGAGCTCATCGATGTCAAATATTGCGCTGTGCTCTTCCCAATCAGGCGCAAAGGACCCCATCGCGCCTAAGCAACTCGCGCATTCGCGCGCCAAAGCCGCTGAGTCAGGCCCTCAAGGCCTGCAGTGCCTAAATTTCATCCGTGAAGCACTGAGCTTATTTGTTATAGTCGTGAAGCGCTGGCAATGGTGCGTGCGGATAAAAGGTACTGACAGCTTTGGGCAGCCGGCCTTTCCGGCGAAACGCGCTGAGTATGCGAGTGGCGTTTGTGGCAGAATGGAGGTGACTTGACTTGTCGAATACACTTGTGCACGAATTTGCGTAATCACCGCGCGATGCACGATCACGCGTGCGGTGCCTGGCTTTGCCCCCTTCGTCCAGACCTGCTTGGCTCCAACCCAAGACCCCATTTCCGCACGGTTACGGCGGTGAGGAAACGTAGGGCTGCGAAGCAACACGCTGGCTAAGTTCGCGAAGAGTTGGGCCAGCAATGCACTGTCGGACGTTTCCCCCCACCTAGCCCCACCCAGAACCAGGGAAATACAGGGGCTTCGGCGCTTCGGCTGAGACCGGATTCGCAGCCATAGCGGCATAGCTCCGACGGCTGATACGGCCCGCCGAGCCAGCGGCGCAGCCTCAGGAAGGCGGGCGGTCGTGTGTGCGCAGAGTATAGCACAGCGGAGATAGATGTAGAAATGGTGCTCTGCCGCGTACTGCGCATCCTCGCTGGCGCTGCAGCCGTAACCGCTGCTCGGCAGCTGCAGCTCCTGAGTGTCCCCATGCCTATCTGGATTGACGAGAGGTAGGACCAGGGGAAGGGGATAAGAAGTGACATACCCAGCTGTGGCAGATGATATCCCATACCCAGCAGGCCCGTGCGCAGTAGTGGAGGCAAGTTGTGGCTGTGCGACGCGCGGTTACTGTACCGATGATGCGCGCTGGCTGGCTGCCACCTGGCTGGCTGGCTGCCATCTGGATTGACGAGAGGGTGTCCAGTACGCGAGGGACCCCACACAGTGGGGCCGTCACAGTCTCCGAAGCAAAAGTGTTCCTGCAGTGGCACCCACAGCCACCAACTGATCAACCATATCAGCGCAACCAATTAAATCATCGGCCGGGTGTAAACCCGGATGCCGCACACCATATCCCATCGTGTACATGCCACCGCTTCTACGGCAGGACAAACTACTCACAGCAGGCTACTCCTCAATTTGATAAAACGTACCGCTCCGGCCTTTGCCTTTGAGCCGCCCCCGCCCCCAATTCGGGGTCCTATCGTGGCGATGCATCAGCGGCCGTTAACCATGACGCACGGGCCCCGCTATTGCAGCTTTAAGGCTCCCGCCAGCGTGTTCAGCAAATAATACAAGGCGCTACTTGGCAACCAACCCACGTCAGTATGGTTATTTGTACACGGCCCAGCCGCACAGGATGGCACCAGTAAGCTCAGCGCAGTATTTCACCATATACGTCGTCGTTGTCAAACATCAACAGCAAGCATTAAGCCAGCTAACAATCCACCACTAGCATACCACTCAAGCATACGGTTCAGGCGTGTTGGGGCAGCTCTGAAAGTCACGGGAGAGCGGAACCCTTGCAAAAGAACACGCGCAATTCAACCACAACCACCAGTAGGGCCGCGCCGTTGGGCACTGCCTCGAAAACATTTGCAGAGCACTGTGGTGAGGGCACACGTGCGGTAGCGTACAAATGTTGCGCTCGACACATGAGGGCCACGCACAATCTATTTACTGCGGTTGCGACTGAGGCGGGGTCGCGACCCGAAGCTGAACGTGCGCTCCTCCTCCTCCGCCTTCACCTCCGCCTGCATTACAAGGTCACGCGAGTAAACATGCCTTGTCAGAAAGAAGGGGGCAATGCCGTATCCAAGCCATGGCCCAACAAAGCTGCCTTCCCGCAATTCAATTGCCCCAGTTGCGCTTCTTCCAGACCGTACCGCATCGCCCACGCACCTGCAGCATCGCGTGCAGGGCGTCCGCGTCCATGCTCTCTTTGTGCACGCGGGTCGCCAGGCCGTCCAGTGACAGCGCGAACTGGGTTATCGTGCGGCCGCACATGTAGTGCCCCGGCGACAGCTCCTTCCAGCCCTTGCGGTCCGTCTCGCCGTTGGGCAGCGAGTCCACGTCGTTGGTGAACAGCACGGCACCTGCGTGCGCATCGCGATAGCTAGGCGGTTTGCATGGGCGAGTACTTGGACAGTGGACCAAGCAAATCTATACAGGCTTAAATGTGCCCGCTACCTTGACTTCCACAAGGGAATACGCCGACCCCACCACTCAACAACTTGCCGTCGGCATCTAGCTTGTAGTACAGCGGCTCCGAGCCGGATGGGTCACGCGCGGCAAATGCCTGCTTCTTTGCGGCGTCGTACAGAACAAAGGCGTACTGCCCCTGCACGGCAGAGATGCATGGCGGGGCACGTACCGGTTCAAACGTCAGCTTGCCCGGCGGCACTCAAGCGCCGTGTCAAGATCAGTGCCATGCCACGGAAATGCCTAGAATTGCAGCTGTAAGCGTGGCCCTCGCACTGTACAACATCTCTATGTGTGCAAAGGGCGACGGCCCCGAGCTCGGTCAGCCCGACACCATGCCTTCATATGACCATGGATGTATGCGCCCACGCACCTGCAGCTCCGCTAACATCATGACCTCCTTCCCGCAAAAGTGCTGGTACATCTGGAGCAGGCATGTCGTCGTTTGCGCGCCCGTGCCCGATGCAGCGGAGGGGTCCAGCGCGCTCTTGCCGCGGCTGCCGAACTCGTGGTGGCGCGCGCAGAGCTCGTGCAGGTTGCTGAGCGTGCCAAAGAATACGAGCACCTGGTCCTTTGAGTTGTGCACGTACGGCGTGATGCGCACGAGGTGGTCGGTGATGGCCTGCACGCCGGGCTGGACCGCTATGGCGCCTGTTGGTACGGCACATGGGTGTGGTGACGGATGTTAGTGGCCAGGCCAGAGCTGGGTTGATTACTCGAGGCCTTTCAGTCTTGGTCCCACGCCGCTGCGTGCTGCATCTTTATGCTTATCGCGCGGCGTGTGTCACTACAGCGCGCGGCGTGTGCTTATGCAGGTGGCAGACGTCGCCCCACCAGAGCCCGACACGAAGCCTGCCACGGTCGCCACTTACCGCCAGGATAGCAGAATTTCGTGACACTTGCGCTTCCAGCAGACAAACTCTGTGGCGACTTGGGGGCAGCCTCAGCGTACCTGGTGAATGAAACAGACACGTGGGGCGACCGGTCGATGGAGTGCGAGCTTGGTTGCCGGCACTTCACAGCACAATCAGCCACCGCATACTCGACACGCAGGCAGGGTTTTTCAGTGCCGGTCTGCCCCACGCGTCGCCGCCAGCTGGCCTTCTTCTACGTGTTCCATTCGGCATGCCAATAGGAACAGAGCACACCGCCAGGCCCGCTTCAGCACTGGGACCACCGGAGCAGTGTCCAGAAGCCCTGCACGTCGCGACCGGCCATCGGGCGCGTTGCGCACCTACCTCGCGGCAGCCCGGTCAATCCTCGACGCCGCGGAGTCGCGTGAACCAAAGAGTCCAAGCAGGCCGGAGGGCCTGCGTGCAAGCGTGCAAAAGCGCAAGCATGGAGGGACAGTTAGCGCTCGAGACGTTCCACGCATTCATGCCCTTGCGTACCACCGCCATTTCGGTCAAGCCTGGCCACAACTCACTTCACATATGCAAAGAAATTGCCATTCGTGGCAGCCGGTGCCGAACTTGACAAAAGCATTCAAAGAGCAGGTCTTGCAGTGACACAGATGAAGTTTTGATTGCGTATCAAACCACACCAGGCTAGAGCGGGAACCATAAGAGGCTGCGAGAACTGCACCTGCATGGACCTGAGCCTGATGATGAATTTGAGGCATGTGGCTTTCGCTATTCTCTTCTTTTAGTTCGTAACTTGAGAGCTTGCCTCAGATATGGAGTTGGATGCCTGCTGCAGCAGCTAGGCGCGCTGGCCAGGAAGAGTCAGAGAAAACGTCTTGCACTTCTTGACTTTTCATTCAATTTTCCAATTACATACGCCATAAATAGACTCGAGGCGGCAGTATGAGCGAGGACAGGTGCGGGGCTCTCGATGTCTGAACCGAGACTGGGGCTCGAGAAGAATTCGGCGCCCAGCATCAATTCAACGGCTTTCGTGCCTACCTCTTATGTACAGAAGAGCAAAGCGGGGCCTCAGGAGCCGGCCAAGCGACCGGAGCGGCGAGGTGAGCAGCAACTCCCTAAGGTTAAGGTCAATGCGCCTGGCTGGGCGCTCTCGGTCGCGTTGGTCTGATGGCTGCAATCCTGGGACTTGGATATTGCTTTACGCAGGATGAGAAGGCCCCGCGTGCGGGAGCCGGGGCTGCGGGTGGAGGCGGCATCTTCAAGTCAGCTGCAGTGGCCGTGCTGCGGCAGCACCGGAAGCTGATGACGACTGGGGACATTACCAGGTGGGCTCGATGGGGGCGGGTAAGGGGCAGGGGATGGCTGGGTAGGTAAGTTGGCGCAGGGCGGCAAGCTCAGGGGCAAGACACGGGAGCACGGGTGCGTCGCGCGGTGCGTCACCTGTGCGGTGTTGGCCACACCCGTGGTGATATGCTTACGACACGTTGAGGGCCTCTCTCACCATGGCCTCAGGCTTGCTGTTGAGATGGGGCTGCTGAAGTGCCAGGGCAAAACCCCAGAGGCCACCATGGCTTCGGCGCTGTACACAGACGTGAAGCGGAAGCTGCAGAAGTCGCTGTTCACCAGGTGCGCTGCTTGGCTGGCGCGGGGCAGCTGGGTGTCCTTGTGAGTTTCCATGTACATGCGTACATAATCAGCAAGTCAACACCGGCACGCGTGTCTTGCCCAATCTGGACTGGGCACCTGCAGGCCGCAGGAGGGCCTGTTCGGGCTGCGCGAGTGGCTGGATGAGGGCTACTACCCGGAGGGCTGGGTGGGGCCGCCCGATGGACTGGGCCTGGCGCCCTTCAAACGCCGCAACAGCGCCAGCGCACACGCGGGCGGCAGCGGCGGCACCTCGCCCTCCAAAGCCAGTCGGACCGGGGTGAGACCATTGGATGCCGCTGTCGGTCACGCTCGCACGGCACCGTTGCTGCGACCTGTGCCTGCTTGGCTTGTCCACCGTGCGCAATCGCCCTGACCTGGAGCTCATGTCGCGGCCTTGTCACCGAACAGGTGCGCACGGGCCCGGGGCGCTCGTCCAAGGCCCGCGCTTCGCGGTCCTGGCGCAACGCGGGCAGTGACGCCGAGGATGAGGACATCATCCTGGACGATGAGGATGACAGCCCGGTGGCACGGCCCAGGCGGGGGGGCGGCATCTCGCCGGCGGGGGAGGCAGCTGGCGGCAGCGGCACGGCGCTGGCGGGGCTGGACGACGAGGACGGGGATGAGGCGCTGGGCGAAGGCGAGGAGCTGGATGCGGAGGACGGCATGGACGTGGACGGAGCGGCTGACGGGGCGGCTGGGGAGGCCGGCGGCGCGGCTGACGGCTCGCGTCAGGAAAGCCCGGATGCGGGGCAATCAGGGGAGCGGCGACCCAGCGGGGGCGGTGCGGAGGAAGCTGAGGCGCAGCCGCCTGCTGCCGGTCCGACCGGTCAGGGGGAAGCGGAAGAGGAGGAGGAGCACGGCGGGAGAGATGCAGCCGGCGGGCTGGTAAGTGGGCGCCGCGAGCGTCGCACAGCGGGGTTGCAGCACTTAAGAGGCCTTACACCCAAATATAATCTTGCAGAATGCGCTGCCCATGCTTCGCGCTAAGGCTGGCATTGTGTGGTGCTTGTTTGCAGGCGAGTACGCGGCCGCAGCCGTCCCCATCGCCAGGCCCAGGCACTGGGCGGCGAGGGGGCGCCCGCAGCCGCAGCGGCGGCGGCGGCATTGTTGGCGACGGTGGGCTCGCGCAGGACGAGTGCCTCTCCCCACTGCACATGCTGGGCGAAGCGGCCATGAGCGAAAGCCAAGGCGATCTGGTGGGTCATGCTTTGATTCGCTTGACGAGGGCTGCGGTTGTAGGGAAGCACCGTCGGCTGATTGTGTAGCAGACATCGCTGCCGCCCCGCGCATGACTACGCCCTGGCATTGCAAACGCAGCCGCGCGCTGGGGGCATGAGTGTGGACCAGCCGCCCGCCAAGCGCAAGCGGCCCACCAGCATTGCGGTGCCGGAGCGGGGCGGTGGCCTGGGCGGCGTGGAGGGCATCACGCCCAAGTCGCCCTACGAGGACAGTCTGGCGGCGCTGCACGAGATCGCCACCAGCCCCTCCACCTTTGAGCTCACGTCGGTGCGTGAGGCCACCAGCGGCCTGGGCAGCGGCGGCAAGGGCGGCCGCGCACGGCCGCGGCTGCACGTGGACGTGCCTGGCACGGGCGACCTGGTGGGCGGCCTTCACAACCGGCGCGACGGCACCCCGGGCGCCTCGCTGCTGACCGACAACCTGATGCTGCACGTGAGCGCCGGCGACGTGCGCGATCATTGAGTGGCTCGCAAAGCATGTGTTGCATTGCCGTGTGTGCCAGCCCATTGTGCCGATAACACAATTAAGATCAGGTTGCCTTCCGGCCTTCACCGCGTGCGTGTGCAGGGCGAGACCACGCCCGCCATCCTGGTGCAGGCCTCGCCCGTCACCACGGCGGACGGGCAGCAGGCCATGGTGTACCGGCAGGCGCCCGTGATGGTGACGCTGCCGCCCTCGCTGTCGTCGCCCTCGGCGGCCGGGGCGGGCCAGCTGGATTCGCAGCCGCTGGTGCACGTGCAGCTGCCCAGCCACATCCCGGCGGAGCTGATGCACATGCTCACGCCCGGTGGCCACCAGCTACACCAGCAGCTCACGCCAGGGCGCCAGGCGTCGTTGTCGGGCCTGGGGTCCGGGCTGGGGCAGCGCGGTGGCGTGCTCAAGGTGAGATACTCGTCTGAGGACTGCATGCGGATCCCACGTGCTTTCGTACATGCTAATGGCGCGGAATTCCACCAGTGAATGGCGTGTCTGACCAGCAATGTAACGCTGCCGACACCTTCCCTTTCCGTTGTCAGGCTGATGGACCGGCGTCCGCGCGCGCGCCAGGCCGTCGCGTGAGCTTCTCAGGCCAGGTCGGCATCCTGGGGCCCCCGTCTGCTGGGGCGCAGATGCTTCAGCCCCTGCAGCAGCTGCAGCCATCCACTCTTACGCTGCCCAGCCAGCCACCTCCGAGTACCAGTGGCGGGTCGGGCGGCCAGCAGGTGTGGCCGCCGCGGCTGACGCCGGCGCAGGTGGAGAGCGAGCTGGTGGAGATCAAGCGCGTGCAGACTGTGGTGGAGCGGCTCGAGTCCAAGTTGGGCAACACGCACCCGCAGGTGCGGCCTGCTATCACACCCTGGATGCATGCGTATCAGTTGGTGGTACAGGTGGTGACTACCGTGTCATACACAAATAATGTCCCGTGTTCTCACGATGTTTGTTGTGCTCATATGTGTTGCTCACGAGCTCGTAGGTAGGCAAGGCGTGGCTGGCCCTGGCGCGCATGTACCAGCACCTGGCGGAGGCGGAGCGCAACAACGGCGTCAACTGCGCCAGCAGCATGACCAAGGCCACGGAGGCACTGCGGCGGGCGTGGACGGTGTGCCGCGGCTGCGCCGACAGCTGCGGTGCCGCCATCGGCTGTGATGAGGCCTTCGACTACCTGACCGGCTCCTGCTCCAGTGCCGCGGCTGCCGCTGCCGCGGGCCCGGTGGACGGAGCGCCGCCGCGAACAGGCACGCCGCCGCCAGGTGGTGACGGGGGCGCGATGCTTGCGAACGTCGGGATATCGCCCGTGGTGGAGAAGTCGGCAGGCATAGCCGGCGCGCCGTCGGCATCGGGGCTACGAGATGGCGGTAACGGGGGTACGCCCGACGCATTGGCGGTACAGGGCTAGTGAAGCGGGTTGTTGATACGGTACTTTCGGACTTCAGATGCGGACAATAACCTGTACAAAGGTGGTTGGGCAGCACATACGGTATGCACAGGTCGCAGAACCATGACGTGTCATGCCATGGAAGTAAATATGACCTGATTACATACCTGGGTGGCATCACTATGATACAGACAGTTGTCCGTGGTCTACTCCAAATGAGTTAGGTGGGCCAACCACTGAGCGCGTCAGTGAGTGTATGCAGTGAGAGAGCTGACGGTGGTTGCCGGGAGGAGGGGAAGACCGATTGTTTGCGAAGTCCTCACGCCCACATTGGAAATTGAGGAATCCCCCCGGTTCAAGCTTCAGAACTCAGCAGATACGTCACGCGACCAGGAATGCTACGCCGGGCCCCGTGTTATGGAGAAGGTTCCAGTTTCCGGACCCGTGTGAAAGTGCCCGCCTGCTGAGAGCTTGTGCTAGAGGAGGCTACATTATGTTGTGGACGTAGAGCTCGCATGATAAGATGGACGGGTTATCACAGAGTGGGCTGATGGTGTTGCAGATGGCACTCACTACTACAGAGCAGTTACGGTTACGGTATGTCGGTATGTCGGGATGAGTTGCGGCAGCACGCCCCGCATGTAATCAATGCCAGGGAGACGTTTCGGTGGCGGCGTGGCGCAGCGCGACGTTTGTGTTGCACTGGCGGCATTGTACAATCCCGAGCCATCAAGCTGAAAACGATGTTGGCAACTTGACAGTTGACACAGTGCGTACCTCCTAGTTCCCATGCCTGCCTCTATCGTGGAACCCTGGACGAACGCTGGACGAACCCCCCATGGGTTTTGGGTTGGCAATGGTTGATTTGGGAATTGGAAAAAACTACCCCCACTATCTCAAACATAGAGCGCCTTGACATGATTGCTGGCAATACGACTAGCGTGGAATACGCATAACGCATGACCGGGTCAGGGTGGATGCACCATATCGTATGGCAAGGTTGGGGCTGACAACTGGCATGCTGCGCGCCTCCATTTCTCCACCCCGCCACTGACCGCTGGCGCTTTGCGAGGTGTCGTTACAGCACAACCATTGGGCGAGCACATCCATGCAGCCACAGCCCACACAAATTCGAGTCAGTGATTGGCATCTGTCCAAGTGCCGCAGTGCAGTCGGGAACACACCACCAACTCCAGGCGCTCAAGCCGCCCTCATCCACCATCCACCCCAAGAATCAAATCGTGCCGACGGAATTGCCCCGTCTGGCAGCCCGGCACAGTCCAAAGACCAGCAAACACATCATGCCACATTGCCCAGTAATGAATGGGACCGCCCATTCGGGTTACAGCCCACGCAGGTGCACCCGCTCAAGTGCGGCCGCTGCCCACGCATCCAGTTGCTCATCCAAGTACCGGTCTAGTGCCGCCTGGAGCGGCCGCACCCGACCGCTGAGGCCAGACAGCGCCTGGGCTCGCTGGACCAGATCCTCCGCCGCCGCTGCAGACGACCGGGCCTCGCCAACCAGCTTATCCGCCTGCTGGGCCCAACCCTCGGCGGCCTGGGCGTACTTCTCCGCTGCGGCCACGTCGCCCACGTTGCGGCGGCCGGCGGCCTTGGCGTTGGCGCGAGCAACACAAGTCGTTGCTGCCGCGACCTGGGGATAGCACGTGGCGAAAGGGTGTAAGGCGGGCAAATTCAGGGCACGCAACGCTGGTTTGTCCGCTGAATATCGCATGGCCACGACTCCTGGCACCGCGTGCACCTTGCACCCACCTGCGCCAAGAGCGACTCGCGGTGGGCACTGCGCCGCGCCGCCAGCGCCGACAGCGCGCCCGCCACGTCCTCAACCACACGCGCGAACGTGGCCAGCCGGGCCTCCAGCGCCTCCTTGGTGCCCTGCACCGCGCGCAGCGCCTCCTGCGCCAGGTCCTCGCCGCGCCGCGCGTCCGCCTCGGCGGCCGCGGCGCACACGCCCAATGCGTAGCCCGTCGTGAGCAGGCTGTCCAGGTCGCCGCGGGGCACCGCTGCCGCCGAGCCGTCCGACGCAAGGGCACCCGCCAGCCCTGCGCCGAACAGTGCCGCCTGCATGGCCTCACAAAGCGCCAGGTCCGCTGCCTGCACCAGCGCCTGCTGCGCCCGTAGCTCCTGCTCCATGGCTCGCTGCAGCCGCTCGGCCACCTGACCAAGGTCCGAGCTCTCGCCCGACAGCCGGTCCGCCAGCGCCCCCAGCTCCCGGGACTGCGTGGCCTGCTCCACGGCGCGCTCACCCAGCAGCGCCGCCTGCTCCGCGTACGCGTGGCTCTTGTGCAGTGCAGCTGCGTGCGCAGCCGAGCTTGGCTGGGAGCCCAGGCGAAGCTGCAAGGCGAGAAGTAGCGGAATGTGAGCGAGCGAGAAGTCGCACCGTATGGCTTGTGGGCCTGTCGACCATGCCGCTCAAACCAGAGACCCGAACCTGAGCAACGTACCTGTAGCTTTTTGCTGCGGCTGTTCGCCTTGGCGAACGTCCTCTGGCTTTGCAGCTGAAGGCCCGCGGCTGCTGTATGAAGCGAAGCAATCTGCTCCGTCAGCGCGGCCTGCAGCCGCTCCAGCCCCTGCACCATGGGCGACGCCGCCAGCACCGAGGTGGGTAGTTGCGGCACCAGCCCGGCCTGCCGCAGCTCCGTCACCGCAGCCGCCGCCTCCAGGCCCGCCGAGGTGGAGGCCGCAGCGCTGGTGGTCGCCGCAGACAGCACGTGCAGGCGCTCGCCCATTGAGGTGGCGCGGCGTGCCAGCGACTTGTGACGCGCCGCCTCCATGCCGTGGCGCTTCATGGCGGCGTGCAGGTGTGCCGCGCGCTGGCGCCACTTGACGGCGGCGGAAGCCACCGCTTCCGCCTCTGCAATCCGCCCCGCCGCCCGCACCCGCATCTCCTCCGCCTGCAGCACCTGCAGCTGCGTCTGGCAGCGCTCCCACTGCTGCTCCAGCTGCAAGATGGCACCTTCGTGCATGTGCTGCGCCCGCGCGTAGTGCAGCGCCGCGCCCGACCACAGTTGTTGCAGCCCCTCCGCTGCGATGCTGTTCAGGTCGTCCGGCAGCGGCAGCCGAACCAGCAGCGGCGTCTCTGGCCGTACGCCCTCAAGCGCGTGAGCCACAGCGCGTTGGTCAGCCGCATGTGCCTCGCCAGCGAGCCCGTAGGCAGCCTCGCTGGCACCCGTGGATGAGGGAGCAGCCCCGGCAAGGTAAGCTGTGAGACCGGGTGCAGGGCCAGGAGTGGAGACTGCGTCCCACGGCCGCCCTCCACGCTGGCTGTGGGACGAAGAGGGTGCGCCCTGGCTGGTGCTGGGCGGCGCGAGCAGGCTGCTGGCCGTGCTGCTGGGCGGCGACGCGGGGCCTTGCAACTCCTGTGGAGCTAACTCTGCTGTGGGGTACGTGACACGCGCGGTCAGCGGGGCTGCTTGCGGCGCATCTATCTCGCTCGCAGCACCCGCCATGCCAGGGGTGGGTTGTTGCGGAGGAGCTGTGGTGCCGGGCGCAGCCGTTGATGCCAGGGCCGGATAAGCGGCCAAGTTGCCGTCACTCGAGCGCAAGCTGGCCATGTCAGTGATGTACACGCCCGGCGCCTTTGGCTGAGGCGATGCAGCCGCTGGTGCTGGCGCCGCGTGCTGGGGCTGAGACGGGGCTGACACCCTGGCCGTGGCTAGAGCGGCGATGGGATGGCCGGCGTTGCCTGACTGCGATGCAGGCGCCGCAGCAGCAGCTGCTTGCTGCGCGCCGGTTGGCGCAGTGCCCACTGCCAGACCCCGCTGCGGGCTCACAGACACCGGCGGCGGCGCCAGCGCGACAAAGTTGATCTGCCTTGGTCGGTCGCGGCCCGCCAGCTCAGCCGCGGCAGCTTTGGCGCGTGCCACGGCTGCAGCTGCCATCGCCAGCAGATCCGCATCGATGTCACCGGACGAAGCACCCGCCCGGCTGCTGTCGACCAGTGCCCTGCCATGGCCACGATCGCGCTCCCGCAGCTGCCCCTGCTCCTGGTATTGCTCTCTCAGCAGGTCCTGCTGGCGCAGCAGCATGTTGCGGGTCAGCTCCTGCAGCCGCTCTGTGTCCGCGTCAAGCTGCGCCCGCTCTGTGCCGCTGGATGGCGTGTCGGGATCTTCAAGGCGGCGGCCAGAAGCAGGGCCGCTGAAGTGGGGAGAGAGCGTAGCGGCCTCCCGTCCAGTGGGTGCAGATGCCCTGGCGAGATAGGCAGCGCTAGCGCCTGGGGCGGCAGCCCCGGGCGAGCGTGCGCTCTCCTCTGCCGCGAGGAGCCTCCTGCGGCTGGTGCGGGACTGCGGTCCGAGTGGCACAGATGCGGACGCGCCGTCGCCTTTGGAGGCAGCGACGAGCCAGCGAGACGCGTCCTCGCTCAACAGTGGTGCCGCGGCCACCTCCGCCCACCTCTCGCCGAAAGCGTGCATCTGCTCCGCCAGCTCACGCTCCCGCCTCGCCGCCTCATCGTCCAGCTGCTGCACGCGCTGCAGCAGTTGCTCCTCCTCCGCAAGCAGCGCGTCATGCTCGGCCAGCAGCAGCGCGGTCTGTGCGGCCGCCCGCTCGCCGGAGGTCGGGTACCGCTGCACTGCCGCTGCGTCCTGGCGCCGTGCGGACAGCGAGGCCGGTGCCGTACCATACACAAGCGTGTCGCCAAAGCGGCGCGGGCTCACTGGCATACCCTGCGGTTCCATCAAGTTGCTAGCCTCCATCCCGGCAGTGTCGCCAACATGGGGCAGGGCGCCGGGCTGCGCTAGTTCTGGGGCTGGAGCCGACGCCTTGAGCGCCGCAACACGGCGACCCAACGCATCTTCACGCGCTTGGCGTGCGCTCTGGATGCATTCTAGCGCGTCCCGCAGACATGCCTCCGCATGCTTGCACCCCTCCAGTGGCGGCACCAGCATCAGCGCCACCGCGTGCTGCTGCGACAGCTGCTTGCAGGCGGCCAGCAGGGACGCAGCCTCGTAGGCGCTCATGTGCGGCGAGGCGCTCAGCTCAGCGGCGATGCCGAAGCGGGCCATGTCTAGAAGGCTATCGCTGGCACGCCGGAGCAGACCATGCTGCTGCTCCAGGCAGGACACCTGTGGAGGAGTGCGTGCACGTGCGCATGGAGCAGCGGCGGGTTGCGGCAGCGCACAACGCAGCAGTGACTGGGAGCAAACACAAAAGCGCTTGCCAAAAGAATGAATTTACAAAGCACCCACGCCGCCGCCCATACACGCACTCACCAGCTTCTGCTCCTGGGCGGCAGTGGCCTCCAGATATGCGGTCTCATGCTGCAGCCTCTCCATCTCGATCTCGGCAGCGGCCACAGCCAGCTGCGAGGCCTCCTCTGCAGTTTCTGGCAGCGCTTCTAGCTGGCCCGTACCGGCACTGGCTGCAACAGGAGCAAACGCCACGGTGCTTCGGGTGTGCCCAGTGAGCTCCAGGCGCTGCAAGTCGTGGGCCAGGCTGGCGCCGGTGGCTGCGCGCCTGAGCTCCGCAATGACGATGCCCTGCCGGTCACTCGCTTCACGGGCGGCGCCAGCAGCCTGCATGGCAGCCAGGGCGTTGCCGCGGGCCTGCTCGGCGGCCGCAGCCGTTTCCAAAGCTTCGATGTGTCGGGAGACCGCCTCGGCTACAGCCTGCAGTATGTGAACACAACACGGGAGCATAAGCTCAAGGTCACCTGCTGTATGCGCTTTACCAAGCGCGTGCGCAGAGGCGGGATAGCCAGCGGCGGTGTGGCGCGCGCACCTGCAGCGTTACGGAGTGCAGCTGCGCGGCCGCCAGCACGCCATGGTTCTGCTTCGTGTTCTGGTCAGGTGCAGCCTCGGTGTCGCCGCGCGGGCTGGCTGTCGTTACTGCGTCGCAGGCAGCGCCATGACTCCTGCCGTCGGCCATGATATCGGTGCGGCTGGACTTGGTGGCGGTGGCGATAACCTCCGCCGAGTCCACGCTCAAAGCGCCGGAGCCATCCAGTAGCGTCAGCACAGCGCTCACCAACCTTTGAGCGTCCTCGCCACGCTGGCGTGCCTGCGGGTAGGAAAAGGCAAAAGGTATGAGGGCAAAGCGTACAAATGTCCACAGCGCATGTATCTGCTCCACCTGCACCTACCTTGTTGATCCGGAGCTGGCAGATTTCCACCGCCGTCTCAGCCGCAGCCAGGCGGTTGCGTGTGGCCAGAGCCTCCTTATGCAGCGCTGTCCGCTGCCGCCGCGCGATGAGGAGCCCTGCTCGGGCCGTGCGGGCGGCGTGCAGCAGCTGCTCGGGGTCCTGGCGGTCCTCCTCATCGGCCTCCTCATGGCTGCCTGCACGCACGGCCGCTGCCAGAGCTTCCTGGTACTGCCGCTGCAGGATTGCTGCCGAGTCGTGCAGCTCTTGGAGTCTGCACGGCGGAAAGCCAAGAGCCGTGCCTCAAGACGAATGTGCCGCAAGCTATGTTTGCATGTAGGCGAACGTTACAGCAACCCACCTGCCCTCCGCGCTTGCCAGCGCCTCCTCCTGCCGGCTTAGGGACACCCCAACGCGCGCGGCGTCCTTCAGGCAGCCAGCATGGCTGTCGTGGGCGTCCCGCGCGTCCATCAGGTGGCCCACGCCCGCACTGCACAGCCGCGCCAGCTGGGCCAGCATCTCTACCAGTGCCTCCCCCTACAAGATGAGAGTCGGGACGACAGGCGCCGTGCGCGGTGAGAGGAGAGCACCGTGCATGTCTGCGACGAGACCTTGCGTATGAGCACGACCTCACCTTGGCGCAGAGGCTGGACATCACGATCTGCTTCTGGCCCAGCACCTCGCAGCGGCGCTCCAGGCGCATGGCCTCATCCGCCACGTCGGCCAGCTGCGATGTCAGCTCCTCCGCCGCGTCAATGCGAACGCACGCCTGGGCGTCGTTGCCCCTCTACAAGCAGACAACAGGCACAAGTGTTAAGCGTCAACAACGCGAGTACTCGCCATCACACCAGCACAAGCCCTCAGCAAGCAATGCCCCCGCACCTGGCGCTGCATCAGTGCCTCCACCCGGTGTGCCTCGATCTGCGCGCCCAGCGTCTGCATCTCGCCCCGCCGCTGTACCAGCGCCGCCTTGCTGGAGTGCAGCGTGCGCTGCAGCGCCTCCAGCCCGCCCGCAAGCTGGTCATGCTCCGCCTGCCGCTCCGCCTGCAGGTCCAGCGCCTGCAGCAGCCGCACTGACAGCAGCGCCACGTCACCGTACAGCTCAGCAGCTGCAGTGTCGGCAGCGCAGGCGTCGGACTCCTGGTCTGCCTGCGCCGTCAGGCGGCGGCCGTCGGACTGTGCCTCGTCCATGGACTGCTGCAGCGCCACGGCGGCACGCTCCACGACGCGAGCGGCGTCGCCCTTGCCGGCCTGCGGTCACCAGTATCACCAGTGAATGGGGCGCACGGTCGGTGGCAGGGGATGAGCTACGATGCCGGGCATCTCGGGCGTTACCTGAATGTGCTGCTGGACAGCTTCCTTGGATGCACGGGTCTCGTGCTGCGCGACCTCCGCCCGCTCCTGGGCCTCGGCGGCCATCTGCACCAGGCGCAGGACCTCGGGCTGCCGCTCGGCGCACTTGAAATACAGATCACACGCCTGGTGCACGTACTCGGCCACGGTCTGCGCCACGCCCGCCGGGCGCTGCGCCTGAGATAAGTGGTCCTCCGTCTGCACGCGCAGGGTAAACCAAAGCAGTGAGCCGTGCTCAACAACAACCAAGGTGAAACGCCCCAACCAAAACTGCACACCAACGCGGCGCACACACCAGCTGCAGCTCCTGTTGCGCGGCCCGCATCTTGGCCTCCAGCTCCGCCAGCTTCTTGCGCGAGGCCTGCACCTTCTGCAGCTCAGCCTGCAGCGCTGCCTGCAGCGCCGCCGCTTGGCCCCGCGCCTCCGCCGCCTCCAGGGCCTGCCCGGCGCGCGCCTGGCGCTCCGCTGCCTCCATCCGATCCTGGATCCGGCCCGCGATCCCACGCACCGCCCCCATGGCCGCATGCATGGCGGCAAGTTCAGCGCCCAGGTCGGAGCAGATGCCAACGCAAGCCATCTGCAACCGTGCGGCGGAGATGGCGGTGTTCGCGGCGTGCGCCAGGCGCTCAGCCATGGGGGCCGCCAGCGCCATGGCCGCATGGATGCGGTCAGCCTGCAGCGATACCTCCTCCGCTAACGCAGCGGCCCTAGCAGCCAGCCCCTCTTCTGATGCTGCCAGGACATGCTGGTGGGCGGCATCCGCAGCAGTCCTGCAGGGTTGGGGCGAGCACGCAGACACGGGCGGGTTAAGCCTGCGCTCCAGCGCATGAGAAAGCGGCCTGGCACTATCCGCACGCACGTGCAAGCTGCAACTGCTTACCGCATGGCAGCAGCCTGCGCACGCAGCTGCTTGAGCGGATCCACCGCGGCCGGGCTGCCCTCTCCGGCATCCGCAGCATCTGACAAGCCCGCCAGCTCCTCGCCATTGGCGATGCTCACACGAGTCCCCTTGCCGGCGTTTCCACGCAGCTGCTTTGCCTTCTCGGTGTGGGCAACAGCCGCGGCCTTAAGATCTGCTTGCAGTCGCTCCACGCGCACCCGCCACTCGGCCTGGTCGACAGCCTGCTCCTGCTGGCGCAGCACAGCCTCCTGCCGGGTCTTGGCAGACTCCCACGCCGCCAGCGCGGCTTGCAGCACGTCCACGCGCTGCTGGTGCGTCTGCAGCATCTGTTCTGCCAGAACGACTGCGGCCTGGGTGGTCGCTGCCTGGCTAGACGCCCTGCCGGTCGCACAAAAGTGGAAGCGCAAACACATGCGGATCAGGAAGGCAAAGAGCACGCAGCCGCTGCGTTCCTAACCCCTTAATGCAATCAAACATCAATGCCAGCCTTAAGCCTCAGCCGCACCTGATTGTGGCAGCTGTGCCCGCTGAGCCCCTGCCGCCATTCACACTCAGAGCAGTACCGTCCGCGTCCACGCCGGCTTGCAGCGTGGCAGACTGTTCCCGCAGCTCGTCAAGCAGCTTGCTGCAGTCGGCACTCTCAGACTGCGCAGCCGCCAGGTCTGTGCGCAGCTGATCGATGCGACTTGTCATCTCTCGCACCTGTCCCAAGCAAGAGGTACCGTAACACGCACAGCAGGCGTGACGGCGCGGCGTGAGCAAGCGGTGACGGAACCGAATCCACGCGGGGCAGCAAATACAAGCACCCCTGACGCAGCCAGATCCACATACCTGCGCCTGTGTCTCGCTGGCCCGCAGCACGTGCTCGGCACGCTGTGCCATGAGGGCAATGTCACCCGCCATGCGGCCGCACTCCGCCTCCTGGCCCTCCAGCTCCCGCTTGCGCTGCTGCTGCAGGGCGCGGTGCGCAACCGCCTTGGCGCCCATAGTCTTCGACACCAGCATCAGGTTCGCGACGTCCTCTGCACTGGCGGAGTGACTGGCATTGGTCAGCTGCTGCCGCAGCTGCACTGCCTTGCTCTCCAGGCCCGTGGCCTCGCGGTCCAGCTGGTCCACTTCCAGTGCCTGCGCACGGGCGGCTGCCCGCTGCACGGACTCCTGCTCCCGGCACACGCCAATGCGCGCGGTGAGGTCCAGAGCCTCCAGGGTGTGGCGGTGGTCGGCCTGCATGCGGATAGCCAGGCGGGCGGGTAAACTTGCTGAATCGTGTTTGTAATGGTGGGTTGGGACATGAGGACGCACGGTAGTCGTACAGCGCTCCAAACAAGACTTGCCTGCAGCGCCTCAAGCACCGATTCCAGCTCCACAGCTGCCTTGTCTGCAGCGCGCTCCTCCTGCTGCAGCTGCAGGATGCGGCCCTGCAGGGCCGCTGCCTCGCCGCGGTATGTCTCCGCCTGCAGGAGCGCATGGGCGGCCGGCAGCGTTAAGCGCAGGTGATGCAGTCCCAGACACAAGGTACGATACTATAAAAGGCCACATTTGCAATGTTTGTTGCCATAAGCTGACCTTCTGCAGCAGCGCGTTGACCATCAGCTTGGTCTTCAGCATCTCCTCATCCTCCTCATCGCCGCCGGCCGCGCGCACCGAGGCCTCCAGGCCCGCCGCCTCGTCCGCGTTGGCCTCCGCCTCCAGGATCTTGGCGGCCAGGTCCGACACAAGGCCCGCAGCTTGATCCGAGAGGTGCACCTGGCGACGGCGTGCGTCGCAGGCGCGCTCCGCGGCGGCCGCAACCACCGCCAGCGCGCTGATGCTGCCCTGCAGGCAGCGGTAGCGCAGCTCTGCCTGCTGCAGCTGCCACTCGGGAGAGTCCAGGTCAGGGACGGTGCCGGCCTCGGACGCACCCTGCGGATGCAGCCATTTGGTCTCAATTCAACCCTCAACACGGCGGACACGAGCTGCAGCCTAGCTAGCATGCGCAGCGGGGATGGGAAGGACCAGGGAGGCTTACCGTCTTAGCTTTAGGCGATGCTGCGTCGGAACCGTCGGTGCCGGTGGTCGCCGCAGCCAGTCGCGCCTTCAGGACCTCCTGCATAGTGGCGTCTGCCTGCGCGCCGCACTCGGCGCTGCGGCGGATGCTGGTCATGGACACGCGCAGGTGGCTAGCTGCCTGCAGGAAAGACGCCTTGGAGGCCAGGTGGTGCTGGATGGTCGAGTTGCTCGCAGCAAGCTGCGGGGGGGGGGGACACACGAGGTTTGGGCCGCACGGAGTAAGCACGAATTTGTAGTTCAGGAGACGCGACTTTTATAATTCTCCCTAGCTCTGCTAAACAGCTATGCATGCTCTCGCAGCATACCTGCGTCCTGAGCACATCAGCCTCCGCCACCTTGCCCTTGGCCGGCACGCCGTTGCCCGCCGCCACCTCCACCTCCAGCGCATGGCTGTGCTTGTCGCGGTGCGCCAGCTGGTGCTCCACGTCCCGCAGCTTGCGCACCAGGTGGTGCTTGTCGCGCATGCAGGTCAGCGCCTCCTGCAGATGGCCCGCAGCCGAGTGCAGCAGGCGCACCTCGCGGAGCAGCTGGTCCCGGTACTGCACAGTGGCTTTGAGGTGCGTGGACAACCCCGCGGCGCCCTGCTTGGCGGCCGCCGCGGCGGCAAGGTGCTCCTGCGCGTCCGCGCGGCACTGCCGCGCTTCGGCCAGGTGGGCGTCGGCGGCAGAGAACTTCAGATCCTGTACACCGGAGAGAGGCGACAGGTTGGAGATGGATGCGTATCTGCATGCGTCCGGATTATGACTGCCCCCGCTGAGGACTTGCGGGCCGCATCCTTACCGTGCGTAGTTGCAGGGACTGGTGCTGAAGGGACTCCGCCTGCTTGGTGCAAGCTTCTGCCATCTTCTGCTGCGCCTTAGCCTCAGCCTCAAGCCTGCGACAGCAAGCCAAGGCGCCACGTGCGCACGTATATCGTAAACACGTAATGCACCCTGTTCTGTTAAGAATATGCCGCAGGAGCGAGCGCACCAGACAATTGTTGCAACATACCGTACCTCTGGAACGCGGCGCTGAGCTCCTCCACCTGGCCCGAGGCGGCGCGCGCCTCCTGCTGCTCGTCCACGATACGTAACAGCAGCGCCGCCAGCTCGGAGCTGCCCTCCGCCACGCGCTTCAGTTCCTCAGCAGCGGTCTTGGCCATGGCCGCCTCCTCGTGCCGCAGCTGAGACTCGTGGACCAGCGCGGCCAGGGACCCTTCTGCCATCAGCGCGTCTGCCGCAAGTCGCTTCACCGCCTCATCAGCAGCAGTAGCTTGCAACAGGTTGCCGCCCGCCTGTGTTTGGAGGGAAAAGTACGGTGATGCTGGCAACAGGATGCGGTCTACGAACCGTTGAGCATCGGAAATGCTAGAAACTGACGCACCCGGAACATGCGTGCTTCTTCGGTAGTGGCGGTCATGTGTCGACGAAGCATCTCCAGAGCCTCACGGCGCACGTCAATACTGTCATGCAGCTCAGCGGCCGCCTCCAACGCAGCCGTAGCCGCGCTGCCCAGGTCGTGGCGCGCTGCAATTAGTAAGGGACTTGCGTCATAGCACGGAACGGCGCGCGCCTGCAGGGTTGCCAAGTCCTAACAGTGCCCACCCGCGCATGCAGCGCCGCGTCACTCACCCTCCGCGAGCTTGGCGGCTGCCTGGTCGTACTCGACCGCCTGCAGCGCCGCCCCCAGCTGATCGCGCGCGAGCGGCATCTGCACCTCCAGCACCGCCAGGCGCTGCTGCTGCTTGGCCACCTCCTCCATGTCCACCACCAGGCTGGAGTCCTTGTGTCCGAGCAGCTGGGCCTGGATGACGGAGGGTTCCGAGCGGGCGTCGCATAGTACGCCTTGCGCCGCCGCGGCCTCCACACACATGGCGCGCAGGTCCGCCGCCATGGCGCACGCGCGGTCCAGGCCGTGCACAGCCGCCTCCGCGGCAGTGATGCGTGCAGCCCGGCGCTGGGCCTCTGTGGGCGGCGCTGCTGCCTGCTGCGGCATGTCCACAGCCCCATCCGCAAATCCCGAGGCAGTGGACGCGCCGCCGCCTGAAGCCGCGGGGTTCGCCGCCGCCGTGGCCGCCGGCGCCGGCGCCGGCTGCGCCAGGTGGTCTTGGCCGTCGAAGGCGTCCTGGTGCAGCTGCATGAGGGCCGAGATGGCTTCCGTGCGCCTGCGCAGCACGCTGATGGCCTCGGGCGTGACGGCGGTCATCTCCTCCAGGTAGCCCTGGATGCAGTCGGCCGCCGCGTCCGCCAGGCGAGCCATTTGGTCCATTACCTCGGGTGGGACATGCAGCGCCGGCCGGTTGGACACCATCATGGAACCGCGCCTGTGCAGCACGTGTGCGTTCTCGTGTTAGCATCTTGCAGTGAACAACGCGAAAAAGGGGGTTAGGTGGAAAGAAAGGCGGGCAGGTCGCGAAGGCACGCCTTGCGCACTGACCCCCGTGTAGGCGTGTTGACGTTGCTGCCGGTGTCCCTGGCGGTGTCCAGCTGCTGCACACGGGCGCCGATGGCGTCCGCCGCAGCTTTGAGCCCCACAAGGCGGTAGTGCTGGGCTTGCGCCGCCACCTTTGCCTTCTGCTCGCATGCGTCTGCCAGCTCCACCGCGGACTGGTACAAGGCCTGGGTAAGATGGCAAACAGGAAGGCAGCCAAAGTCAGGCTGGGCATGTGTGTCCGTGGTACGGCGAGTGCAGTAGCGGCCCAAGCTGAACGGGCGCACACACCTTGTTGCACAGCGATTTCTTCTCGCACAGCTGCCGCCGCGCCACCGCGTCACGGGCGATAGTGGCGAGCCGGGCAGCACCAGCTCGACTATCCGCCGCACGGCGTTTGGCGACCTCCAGGCGGCGCTGCTGCTCCTCAATGAAGAGCGACAGGCGCTGCTGCGCCATGGTCGTGTTGTGGCGCACTCCGTCGGCTTGTGCCCTGCGCGTGCCAACACAAAATGCAAGGACATGATCATTTATGCAAAAAGCGCTGCAGTGGCAAGGGGAACAGCCACGAAATATTATGTCTGGTGTCCTGCGCTGGCGGTTCATCGGGCCACTCACTTGTTGAGCTCGAACGTCGCCAGGCTCACGCACTCAGTCGTGTCGGCCACGTCCGCCTCGTACCCCTGCGCCTCCATGGCCAGCGCCTGCGCCTTGCTGGTGAGCGCGTCGCAGCGCTCCTCCCGGCGGTGCAGCTCGCGGCGAATGCGCCAGTCCACAGTAGCGTAATGCAGCGCGTCATGGCAGGCCGCGGCCTCATCCTCCAGCATGTCGGCCTGAGGAGGTGAGGGAGAATATCGCATTGTGAGAGAGTTGCGGGGCCCGGCCGGACAAGCAGCGAGGAGTGTGTGGGGCAAGCGCTCGGCCCTCCTTGCGCACCTGCTTGTGGCACAGCGAACCCTCTGACTCCTTCAGGCGGATCATGGCGTCGCCGTGGCTGAGCAGCGCCGCCCGCTGCGCGCTGTCGCCTTCGCGCGCCTCCTCCATGTCCATGCGCAGCTGCTCCTGCTTGCGGCCCAGGATTTCGGCGGCGGTGTTGGCGGTGTCGCCCTGGCGGCGCAGCGCCAGGATGCGCGCCTCCACCTCCTCCAGCTGCGAAGAGAGCAAGCAGGCAGACCGACAGACAGGGCGGCACGTGATGGAGGCGGGATTGTGCAGACCAGTAGCTCACATTGCCGCACGGCAGCGACCGCCACCCTCCAGTCCAGTCGTTTGCTGGCCCGTTTGTTGCCAACACGCACCCGCTGTTTGGCGGTGCGGTACATCTTAGTGTCCGGCTCCTGGTCCTCGTCCTCTTCCTCTGTTTGCTCCTCATGCAGCTGCGCCAGGTCAACGCCGAGGCTGGCCCGGCTCAGCCGCCTCTCAACAGCACCGCCACCGCCGCCACAGGCGGGGCCGACGTCGCTGTCTTCGCTTTCGGAACTGCTGCTGTAGCCACCACCGCCGCTGGCGCTTCTTTCCCGTGTGCCAAGCTTCGCCCCGGGGCCGGCTGCGCCAGGAGGCATGCTGACCTTGACGTTGGACAGCGGGCGCAGCGCATGCCGCGCGACCTGCGGTGCAATGGCAGCCGGGCAGGAAACCGAATGGTACACGCGTGCACGGAGTGTACCCGAATGGAATGTGTCCTTAGATGCTGGCGCCTTACCTTGTCCAGCAGGGCGCCTGCACTGCCCTCCTCTTCCCCGTCACCGCGGTCGCGGGCGCGTGGCGAGCCGAGGGGGCTCATGATGTTTGCTGCGGGTGAGCTGCCAAGGTACGGCTGCCTCTGCGGCATGGACGGCACTTCAGGCAGGCGCATGAACGCGCGAGAGCTGGGCGCCATGGAGGCGTTTGAGGGCTGGCTGCGGGGGTCCTCTGCGGCCTCAAACAGACCCTCCCTGTCGAGCGCTGTGCGGGAGTTGGTGCGCGACAGGGGCGAAGGCGAGCCCTGCGGCGTCAGCTGCACACCACTGGCGCCACCTGCCGCCGTAGGCCCAAGGTTGGACCCCTGCCGCTGCTGCGATCCTCCACCACGCTTCAAGCGGGCGAGCGGCACATTCAGCGCTCCAGATCCTGCGTGCGGTGTCGGCTGCGACTGCGTGCTCTGCAGCCCAGATAGCCCACCGATGTTCACGGTGAAGCGAGGCGGCTGCTCGCTGTCCTGCTGCTGACCGCTCCCGCCTTCCCGCGGCGAAGTTGCACTGGTGCTGCGCTGAAGGTGGGCACGCTGTGACCCGCTCGCTCCAGCCAGTCCGAAGACCGTGCCAGACTTGCCGGCAAACGGGGCTGCGTCTTCGTCCATGCTGCTGCCGGCAGTGCCCAGCCCCAAGCGAGCAGAGCTGTGCTCCGAGCCAATGCCTGGAGAGTTGCGGAGCGGTAGGCTGGCACTCTCGCGCTGCGAGGCTAGAGGCGAGGCGAGCAGTGGCCGCCCGGCAAGCGGCTCGTACGCTGAGCCGCGGCCGTCTCCGCCGCTGGCCTGCCCGGCCAATGCTGCGCTCGCGTGCGAAAGGGATGCCTGTAGGATGGCGGCGCGAGAGGAAGTTGTAACGCGCATAAATAACTAGGTAGGCAGCACACGCGCATTCACACTCAGTTCCTACTCACGTGCGGGACTGGGTCCTGAGGCCCGAAGGTGGGAATGCGCTGGAGACCGCCCTCTGCCAGCTGGGTGCCGCTCAAGCCGCCGCTCAGCGCCGACGCCTCGAAGAAGCTGTCCTGGCGCTCAACCGCAGCCACGGCCTGTCCAGGTGCACAAGGTGGCCAGCCGCACGGTCAGCAGTCTATCAGCATCAGACAAATCAGTACCGTACACAACAACGCACCTGCTGCTCCAGGATGGCAATCTTGGGTTCGATCTGGGCCAGCTGCTCCTCCACCTGTCGGTTGCGTTGAGCACGTCCGAATCATCTCACAGACCAGGCAAGCGATCCTTCAAGGACGCGGCAGTGGCTTTGAGCCTTTACCTTGGCAGCGTCGCGAGCGGTCGCCATCGCCGTGTCCCTGTCCTGGCTAACTTGCTGCTGCGTGGCCCGCAGCGCTGACCGAAGGGCCGATGCCTGCTGCTTGGTGCGAGCTATGTTGATCATGTGTGTGGCCAGCTCGCTCGGCCGCAGGCCGCCGCCAGACATCTGAGGACGAGCAAGCAAGCGCCCGGAGTGATAATGCAGCAGCACACAACTCGCAAAGGCCACAAGACCAGTTAGGCCAGTACAAAGTATGTAAACGGCAATGGCACGACTGAAAGAACCCACCTGGGCCTCCAGCGAGGCAAGCTCATCATCGACGCCGGTGAGTTGCGCCTGTTGGTGCGCAGCCTGGTTGTGCTTGACAGCGGCGTCATTGAACTTGCCCGCCGCAGACCGCCGCAGGTGGAGCGCCGTGATGGCCAGCTGGTGTGCGGAAGCGACCTGGCACATCGAGCACGGGCATCCACACATTGCAGGCACCAGAGCGGCAGTTGAGGGAAAGGTCATCTGCCAGCTGATATCTTGCAGGGGCGAATCCGCAAGCAAACATGCATGCACGCCCATAAACGCACATGCTGTAGCACATCTGACTTGGCGGCGGCGAGGATGTGGGACCGCCCCGTTGCCCGCTCCATGTCCTCAGCCTCGGCGCGCAGCTTCCGTGCGTCCTCCTCCATCTGCGCCGACTGCGCGGTGAGCCCGTCGGCCTGCTGCTGAAGGCTGCAGGTTCGCAAGGCAATGTGGCGGTGGACACGTCAGCCTGGTTTAGTGGATGTCAGCTGACATTCGCATTCACGGGCACGAATGCGCCTCGCCGCAGTGCCTGCTCACCTGTCCGCCATCGACTTCACCGACTCGGCCTCAAGCGCCAGGCCGCGGTTTGCAAGGCGGCGGGCCTCCTCCCTTTGCTCTGCTGCCTGGCGGGTAATGTCAGCGGCCTGCTTGCAGTGCTGCGCCGCCGCCGCCTTCATCGTCTGCGCCAGGGAACCAGAGGCCTTGATTTTGTCCTGCTGGGCTCCCACCGGCGCCGTGAGCTGCTCCACGTCCAGCCGGGCCTGTGGGCAGCGGCACGAGACGTTGGGCGCGCGCGCCAAAATAAGGCACGCGGAAGAGTAAGAAGCCGCAAGTTGCGCAAACACTCACCGCTGCAAGCCGCTTCTCCCATGCTGTTGCCGTGACCGCTGCCGCTGCCGCCTTGCGCGCCTGTTGCAGCCACTCCTCCCGCAGCTGCGCTGCCAGCTCCTCCGACGCAAGCTGCTCAGTCAGCTGGTTGCGGCGCGCCAGCGCCGCCTTGAGCTCCACCGCGACATCGCCTTGGCGCCGGGAGACGTCCTCCGCCATACCGTGCACATCCTGCAGGCGCTGCCGCAGTGCCTCCGCCTCCGTCTCACTGCGAGCAGACTGCAGCGCGGACTCCAGCTCCGCAATGGCGTTGCGGCTTGTCTCTGCCGCGCGCTTCAGCAGCTCTGTCACGTCCTCGCAGTACCGCACCTGCAGCTCTGCGCCGCGGGCGGCGGCACGGGCGCGGCGCAGGTTGCCGCGGGAAAGCTCGTCGCAGGCGGTCAGCGCGTGTTGCAGCATGGCCACCTGCTGCTCGTGTGACTGGAGCAGGTCGTAGCTGGCCTGCATCTCCGCGGGCGTCGGATCCCGCATGGACTCGTGTTGGCGCTGCACGTTGCGGGGGAAGGCATGTAAGAGGCACACACGCGTTCGCTATGTGCGCGCGGCAAGGATAACCTTATGGCGTTAGCACCGTCCATTCCAGGACTCACCCGCACGGACTCCAGCTTCTGCTCCGCCTCACGCAGCAGGCCCTGCAGCTCCTGGCGGACAGCCTGCCGCTCCATCTCCTCAGCGGCAGCGCTGCCGTCGGGGTCGGCGTCGGAGGACAGGCCGTCCAGGTCCTGCTGGTGGCGGCGGTGCAGTCTATCCAGCTCCGACTCGATAGCCTGCAAAGCCTGAATCGCGGGATCCGAAGACCCGGGCTGACCACTGCCCGGACGGTAAGCACCCGCCATCAGGGCGGACCCCTGCGGTAGGCATAGCAGAGCGGGAGCCATAGCATTGGGATCGGCCAACCCGCACATGCAGATGCTGCCGAGGACATTGAATTTGACCATGCCTTACCTCCACGGGCGCAGCGTCCGAACGGCTGGGCGATAGAGAGCGAGCAGAGGATGAGTCTGCGAGCTGAGAGCGCCGCGTGAAGCTGTCGCCGGAGATGCCAGCAGGCGAATTGCTCCCAAAAGCCTCCCGCATGCGAGGGTCACTGAGGCCTGGTGGCGCCTGCCTTGAGAGCACGCCTAGGTCCGTGGCCGCCTGTGGGTAAGTGATGAGCGCCGCACCCATGTGGTAAAACAAACGGGGCGGCGGGCCAATGCTTCTCATTACGGTATTAAGCACACACGAGCTTCCTCCGTTTCATCACCGCACCTGCTCCACCGCGGCAGCGATCCGCCCTGCCCCCGCAGCTGATTCTGCGCCAGCAGCGTCGTGCAGCTGCCGGGCGGCGGCCATGCACCGACGGGAGTTCGAGGTGCTGCCCGTCAGTCGCTCGGTGCGCAGCTGGGCCTCCGTTTCCTCCACATGCGCACCTGGCACACCAAGGGGGCGGGACACGCCATGGGTGACTGAAACCGACAAGGCGCCAAGAGCATGACTAGATGTGATCAAGCAAGCATACCGGCATGCATGCTTTCCGTGAAGGCTGGTGCATACCTGAGCTCAGCTGCGCAATGCTGTCGCGCGCGCCCACCACGAGCGCCGACACCGCATTGCTGTACGCTTCGAGCGCATACCGCACGCCCTCGTCTGCCTCTGTGGCGGCCTTCGCGTGCAGCATAGCGACGCTGTTGAGGGTCTGACCGACCGCGCTTGCCTCAGCCTCCTGCAAGCGGAAAACCCTACGCACGTGAGAAACATTGAGCACTTGAGCGGCTGTGTCGCCCGCGACAAGCGGTGTTCTCCCAACCCATCTCCGACCACCCCGCGCCTCATCTCTGCGCACCTTCTTCCGCGACTGCTCTGCCCGCTGCCTTGCGGCCTCATATGCAGCATGCAGCTGGCCCGCCTGCGAAGCCGCCTCCATGTGCTTATTCTGCAGGCGCTGCAGATCAAAGCGTGTGGTCAGCGCCTGCGCTGCGGCGCCCTCCGCCTCGAAGTTGCTGAGCTCCGCCTCCAGCTGCTGGACTTGCGCCAGAAGCGCCGCGTCCATGCCCAGCGAGTCCTGCGCCTGCGCCTGCACCGTCATGGCTTCGGCGCGCGCGGCCTGGGCATCCTCCTGCGCGCTATGCAGTCCGGCCAGCGCGCGGCGGTAGGAGTTGAGCGTGCCGCTCAGCGTGCCATGGCACTCACCCTGCAGCTCCAGCGCCTCCACCTGCAGGCGGGCAAGTGCGCTGTTGAGGATGCCGTGCGCAGCCAACGCCGATGTGGGATACCGCTTACCAGGAGGCTAGCCGCGGCAAGCACGTGACCGCAGCGCGCATTGGTGCGCTCCACCACGCCCTCAACAACGGGGTTCCGCGCCTCCGCTGGCAGCGCAGCCGCCACGCTCTTCCAGCGCTCCAGCCGGTGCGCATCGCGCTGCTGCTGCTGCTCCGCCAGACCGCCGCAGTTCTGCGCGTCCAGCTGCAGGTTACTGGTGCTGGTCGCGACCGCCACCAGGACCTCTGCGTCAATAGCGGACGCCTCCAGCGCACCAATGAGTGCGGAGTACCCGTCCCACCTGGTTAGGGAACAGCGCGAAGGCCGTGACACGAGTAAAGCCTGGCAGCAAGAACCGCATCGATCGGAAGTAGCCCGTCTCCTTGCCACGGCAGCACGCTTGCCTAGACAGTATCTAGACTGAGAGCCACATGCATGCGTACCTGGAGGCCGGGAACTCGGGCATTTCCACCGCTGCGTGTGCCTCGAGCTCTTGCAGCAATGGCCCTTCCGGACCATCCCCACCGCGGCCTGCATTCTGGCCTCGCGCAAGGGATGTGCGGCCAAGCTGCATCAGTGGCCGCGCCGTGTCCAGGGCCGGTGTGTTCAATGCCGCCTCAGGGCCACCGCCCCGTGATGGCTGGTCCGAGCCTCCGCCTGCACAGGGTGCACGACAAAAGGGGAGGGTCACGTAAGTTCATTCCGCGATCCCACCCATCCACCACGCCTCTGCCTAACGCATGCGCCACATACCCGACAGCCCGCCTGCTCCGATCGACCGCGGGCCGGGGCTGCCAGTTGTCGTGCCGTGCCCGTAGCCTGCGCCGAGCGTCGCTGTGCTGGAATTGCGGGACAGCATGCTTGGCGATGCCATCATCACCGTGGCCGTCTGTGTGGGCACGGGAAGACGGCACAGTCAGTGAGCAGCTACTCACATTAGCTGCGGGACAAGACACTGGTGGCGGTTGTGACGCACACGACTGCGCACCTCCTCCTGCGTCGCCAGCTGCCGATCACGTGCCCCAGAGTCCTGGGGTGCCACCGCACCCACGTCGAAGCCGCGCTGCTGCAGCTCCGCCTGCAGCCGCTCCGCGGCGCGCTCGACGGTTTGCAGGCCCTGCAGCAGCGCGCGCTGCTGCTCCTGCGCGTCGCTGGTCGCCTTCTCGCGGGCGTGCAGCGCCGCCCTGGCCCGGTCAGCCTCCACACGTAGCTGCTCCGCCGTGCGGTGCAGCTCCTCTGCCTGGGCCATAGTAGCCGCAGCCTGAAGCGGGTCAAAGGAGCAGCGAGGCCTTGTCAACAACTGCCGAGGTTCAGCCTTCGCAATGATGGACGCACCTCCTCCGGCTGCCCAGCATCGTGCAGTCGCAGCGCTTGCTCCTCCAGCCGTACTGCCTCGTCCTCTTGTGCACTGGCCGCCTGCTCGATGTCCTGCCACATCCGGCGCAGGTCCTCCGCGCCCGAGCTGGCCTGCGCCCGTCATGTACGATAGATATGCGCATATGTCACGTCGGCAGCATGCACACAAGGCGGTCGGTGCACAATACGGCAGCGAGCCTAACCTGTTCAGAGCGCTGCTTCCAGAGCTGTAGCAGCCTCGAGGCCTCCAGCGCGCCCACGAGATGTGACACTGCCATGCTGTCCAGAAGTGCCTCAGCTTGTTGCTGGTGGGTGCAAACACAGGATGGGGAAAGATTGGATCAGCGAGCCTTAAGGATGGGTCGCAGCACGAGCGGCAGCATAATGGACAGTAACGCCTGGCCCCACCTGGCTTTCGCTGCTGGCGTCGGAACCGGGCAGCCTGCGCCGCTCCGCTTGGAGTTGTTGGGCCAGCCTGCGGGTACGACATTTCGTCAGTGGTGCGCACAACGTCTGGCTACTACGCCAGGGAGCGAGTTAAGGGCTTACATGGCCGTGCGGTGGCGATGCAGATCAGTCTGCAGCATGAGGATGTCAGCGCCACGTTCGGCCTCCTCAAGAGACAGATCTGCCGCTGGGGCGGAAGCCAGGTCCCGCGCAAGCACGCGCGCCGCCTGCCTCGCCCGCCCAGCGCGGTCGGGAGCCCCTGTCCGGGTCGCATGGACAAAAACTTCAGCACAGCAACCTCTGAGAAAAACACGCAACACGCACACGTGGACGTCTTGTGGGGAACGCGAGAGTACAGACACGAAGAACAATAGATCTGCCTCTCCAAACGTGCTCTCCATGCAGCAAGCGTGTGCGCACCTCTTAGCTCCTCAAATCCCTGAGCGGAGCCTTCGACGGCCATCGGCGCGGGCCTGTCGCCCATGAGCGCTTGAGTGCTGAGGTCCTGCAGCCGAGTGCGCATGCTGGCGGCCTCTGTGCGACTTGTGTCGCGGTTTTGCCGCGCGACGTCCAGTAACTCGCGCCAGGTGTTGATATGCACCGCCAGGCCCTCTGCCTCGGCCGTCTTGCCTTGACTGTGGTGGCAGGGTGCAGGTTGGGAGGCGTTAAGCCGCCAACAGGTCAAACCAGCTTGGAAACAAGCAGCCATGGGATACCGGTTGCCCTACCTCATGAGCACGTCATACTGCTGCTGGTCCTGGGTCAGCCGCTCCTCATACACCGCCACGAGCTGCTCGTGTAGAGCGGTGGCGCCTTCTGCGCTCTGGCACAGCGCCACCAGCCCAGCGGCCTCCTCCTGTAACCTGCACATACCGTAATGGAATGATGACGACCCATTCTCTACTGAGTAGCTGTCTTGGCCCCCCCTCGGCTTTCGTCGCCACGATCCGACTCACCTCTCCTGGCGCTGCTTCGTGGTCGCCTCCTGCAGCTGGGCCTGCCGCTGGCTCAGGTCCGCCACAACCTGCTCCGCTGAGCTCAGCCGCTCTCGCGCCGTCCGCACGTCTGTCTGCAGCCGCTGCGCCGCATCGCGGGCTACGGAAGCCTGCTGACGTGCGTAGCCAGCGTGCTCTTGGGCCCTGCAGGCATACAGAACACAGGTAAGTCCCAATGCAGGCCCAATGCAGACCAGTGAATGCAGACCCAGGACTCTGATTCCCATGCAACGTGAAAACACTTACTGCACAGCCTCCTGCATGAGTGCGTTTCCGAGCTCATAGTTGCCAGCTGCAATCTGAGCGTCAGCCTCCTGCTGCGCCTGCTCCGCACGGTTGACAGCTGCCTCCGCCTCTGCGTCCCAATGCACCGCCTGACCCTGCAGGCCCTCCGCTTGCCGAAGCAGCCCGTCAAACCGCTCGTGGAGCCTGCACAGTCAAGGCGGACGCACACATGTCGGCATTGCAACAAAGGGTGCGTTCCATGCTCGCCAAACACTCACTGGTCGCGGTCGCGTGTGGCCGTGGCAAGGCCCGCCGCCAGCGCGTCATGCTCGAGGCTGTACGCACGACGCATGGCGGCATCCGCCTGGGCGTGCGCCTCCTGCGCCTCCTTGCGCTGCCGCAGGTACTCTTGCTGCAGCTGCCGACTCTTACGGGCAGCTTCCACAGATTCCTCCCGCAGCCTGCGATTGCACGTCGCTTTGCTTGAAGGATGCGACTGCAGACGCTGCTGGGTGCGCTACATGAAACGTGACCGCCCCTTACCGGTTTGCCTCGCGGATGTCCTCCAGCGCCTGCGGCAGGTTGCCCTCCGCCGAGTGCTGCTCCGCCGACGCCTGCAGCTCCAGCGCCCGTGTGGTTGCCTGAGCCGCTGCAGCCGCCTGTATTTCAGGCCACAGAAGTACGCTCAGGCAAAGCTTCTTACACCATAGCTGCCATGACGCGGGCATCAAGCTCCCACCTGCTTTGCAGCTGCGTCATATAGCTGCAGTGCCTTCTGCGCTGCCTCTGCCGCGCGCACACGGAAGCGTGCAGCAGCCGCTGTCGTTGCAGCGGCCATCTGCAACACTTCTTCTGAAGGCTGGCCAGGGCCGGGCTCATCCCAGCCATACTCATCCCAGCCCCGGTTCCCAGCATCGCCCTCCGCTTGCGCTGGGAACTCTCGCTCAAACGAGCTGATGATGCTGTCGATTTCCGAGTGGATTTGCGCCACAGCGTCGACCGCCCGGCGTGCTGTGTCTGTGCGGCCCTGGACAACGCTTGTCAACAGCCGCTCTAGCACGTCGCCCCCGGCATGTGGGACAATCACTCCTGCTGCGGCCTCCCCAGCGGCGCCAGCCGCTGCAGGAACAAGCGCCAGTTGCTGGTTGCCGGGGTCGCTGGCTGGGTGGCTGGTGCCTGCGCCAAGGCCACCGAATTCCTCCAAACCCGCGTGCACGTCATCCAATAGCGTCAGGGCCCGCCGGAAGAGCGTGCCGCGGATGTCGGTTGCAACCACAAGCTCGCCTGCCGGCGAGGCGCTCGGTGCGGCCATCCTTTGCACCGTCTAGTCAATTGTTGACTCGCAGACTAGTAGTCGGGCTGCAGGTCTTTCTGTGATTGCAATTTCATACTATTGTCATGACATAGGATAACACAGCCATTCTTGCTGTCAAGGGCCTTCATTTTTTGCAAGTGTCCCTGCCGTGCACATATCACGACCAGTGTTACATCAATGCATACAATTTTGTAAAGCTTGAAACATTGTCATTCCGCTGGTGCCCACGGGGCTGGATTCTGGCAATTCTGATTGGGGCGAGGCCCATGCAAGAACAAAGAGTCGCGTCCGGTGGTTAAAAGTCGGGAAATCTATGCCACAACAAACCGATTGTATCAAATTACCTGTTGAAGCTGACCGTGACCTTGGCTATAAGGCTCCAAATTTCGTTCGCGTTAGATAGTCGCGTTTAGGTTGAAGTCCGCTTGTGCAAATCTCATCACATATACTGTTTCAGTCCGCACTCACATAGCTGGCAGCGTCCTCGAGCCACATGCGCTAGGGCATGGCTTAGTCGACGAGCCTCCGTGGACGGAGCTAGCTGGCCTATAGTGAAGCACTTTGACATATCCAGCGAAGGGCCATGGAGGTGCAGGTTCCAAGGTGAGTCGAAACTTCAGGGTGCATGGTTCAGGGACCGGACCGGGACCGGTAGTGGCTGGGTTTGCAGGCCGTGAAGAGCGTACAGGCGCGCCAAACTGTGGCGTGGTCAGCAGGGGGGCGGCTGTGTACTCGTGGGTAGTGCCAGGGGGTGGACAAGCAAGGGGCGTGCTTCAGTGCAATTGTCTGTGAACGGATGCGGTTGCGGGCGTCATAGCTCTGTGTGGTTCCAGCTCATGCAGCGCAGCATTCCTTAGGGGATATAAGTGGGCGTGATAACGCGAACTCAGACACGCACGTTGCACCAGGGGCAGTGTGTGGGCGTGTGGGCGTGTGTCGAGGGGCTGTGCCCTTTCCACGGCTGTGTCGGCCCTTCGAGCCCTGTGGTCCATGGTGTGGCACTTCGGGTGACAGGATTGACAGCGTTGTCCATCTTCCTGCCGCCTGCCCTGCTCTACCATCTCCCCACCACCATAATACACAGCACGTCGGCGATGTCGGCGTTGCAAGGAAGCGCCAGCCCGCGCAACGTGGGCTCGCCATCCTCCCGAGTGCGGGCGAACCTGCAGGAGTCCATATCTGCCAGCAAGCTATACAAGGACCTGTCGCCAACCCGGGTGTATCAAAGCAGCAATGATGAGAGCAGGGTAACGCTGCCAGAGCTCTTCCGGCAAAAGAATGGCTTGCAGTCCTTGCGGCCAACGTACTCGAACGAGCCAATCGGCGGTGATGACGACGACACGGGGAGAACGCCCAAGCTGCTGCAACGGTGAGCCTATCAGACGAGCGTGCAGGTAGCACGCGGGGGGTGGTGTAAACACCAGCCCAATCTGGGGGCGGGCAGCGTCTCCAATTCCAGGCGTCGCGCCGCCGCTTGCCGACGGACACTTTGTGAGCGCCCCGGTAGAGGCCATGGCGGCGGTGCTGCCCTGAGCTCCAGCTCCACCTTCGCTGCCAATGCGTTGCTCTTTCGCTCACCGCGAGGGTGCTGATCCACACTTGGCGCAGGCTCGAGGCACTGCTGGAGGAGAAGCTGGGCCTGGTGGAGCGGCTGGGCAATGGCAACAAGGGCTTCGCGGCGGCACAACTGCGCACAGACGCCTTCCGACAGGTGCGGCTTCACGTTGGGCCGTGTTATGGTGCAGTGCTCTCGGGGGTGCACGCACGCTTGCCAGGCGCACCTGCTCACATCTCAATGCCGCCCCCGCTTTCGCCGCGCCACAGGTGTTTGATGCCTTCCTGCACAGCTTCACCACCTATCGGTCGCTGCTGCTGCGCATCAAGCAAGAGTACGACGTGGCGCTGGACGACGCGCTGGCGTCGCTGTACGACAACGTGCACATGAAGGCGGAGCTGGCGGTCGTGGACGAGCGCATGGTGCGTGGCTGACGGACTGAGCGAGCAGACAGGGAACAGATTCGCCCCTTCGTGGCTGGGAGTGTTTTACCGGTATTGCAACAAGCAGCGTCTTTACGACTGTGCTCTCCTGGCTTGAAACACGCAGGCCACAGCGGTGCAGCAGGCGCGTGCGCGCGCCATGGAGGACGCTAGCGCCGTTCGCAAGGAGCTGCAGGACCAGCTCAACATGGAGGAAAGCAAGGCCTTACAGGTAGGGGCGCGCCGTAGTGCACACCACTCAGCGGATCATGCCCCCACGCAAGCTACAGCCCCGTCCGGTCCGACCAAACTCATCCTGAGCAGCCTGCTGTAGCAGGCCATTGTCATACAAGTTCCAGCGCCGCACTTGCAAGTCCGTCAGGCTCACGCTTCCCTTGTTCGGCGTCGCATCGATGACCATCACCATCGCCACCATCACTTTCCTGCCCTCATAGGCCGAAGCGCGCTGCCAGGCCGCGGAGCAGGAGATCCAGGCGTGCAAGTCCAGCATCCAATCACTCAAACGTGAGGTGGCTGACCTTCAACGAGCCAACACCGAAATTAAGAACCAGCTCCTGCTCAACTCGAGCTGGGGTGCGGCAGCCGCTGCCCCGAAGGCTGACACATGAGCTTCCCACCAGCGCCAACGGCATGTTAAATGAAGAGGCCCCTGTTCGTCCAGACTAGCTCGCCCGTCCATTTATTGTCAAAGTATGTAGCGTGCCGCAAGGGCACCGCTGTCAGGTTTCGTGTCCTGACATCGCACTGCGCAGTCAGGTTGATTCGCTACGTGCGAAGTCACTATGTGTACGCCTCCACAGCATGTGGCTGTGGCCTGGACCCGAGGCCACCCTAGCGGCAGCCAGCTGTTGATGGCTGCTATCTTGCTCAACCACCGCGAGCCTCACGCCGCGTGGCGTCGTGGAGGACCTCCACGTCCACGGCGCCGGGTGGTAGCTGTCAGTGCGAGGCGAGCAGGGGGCGTTGCGAGGGGCTTGCTTAGCTTAGAACCTCATGCCGTTGACTGGTGTAAGGGTTGTGGAGTGCTTGCAGTTTTGTATGCAAAGATGGCGGCACTTTCGGCACTTTAGAGAACGGCGCGCTATGCCCCTTTTCGCAGTACGCAACCTGCTGTACCATTCACACGGTCACATGCGGGTACGTGTGGCACCCTGGTGTCCATAAGCAAGGCAGTAACCCGCCGCCACAACCTTCAGCCTTTCCTTTCCCGCTGCACCGGTACGGTACTCACATGGACGTAGCGGACAACCGAGCCACGGATGAAGCAGTTGCGCACTGACATCTGCAGGATGTGAAAAAGGGGCACGCCACCAGATGTCGGGGACAGTGGGCTTATGTTGGTCGCCCAGGTGCTGCGAGCGCGGCGTGGTCGCATTGGGCTCTCCACTCCCCCAGACGGCGCCTTAAGGCACCCTGGCGGTGCCCGAGGCAGCAGGATCCCCTCACAGCATCCCGCTATGGAACCGCCGCATCTGCAACCCCAAGGCTGGTAGGCAACCTTACGACAGCGACCTGCTGGAGTCGTGTCCCCGCAGTCTGCCTCTTCCAGGCTCCCACCAGCCCCAACTGCCTCCAAGACGTCCCGACCCATGCACTTATGGGACGCAGTGACATCCCTGTCTGCATCTGCCCTGCCTTCCATGCCATCCTCTCTCAGCCCTGCTCATACATACCGCGCCGGGCTGGCGCGCAACCACAGCCCAGCCGATCCAACCCGTCGCCTGGTGCGTGCCTGTGCACCCTTCCCCTGCCCATTCCCCTGGTACCCCTCCCCACGTCCCACCTTGACCTTCCCAGCATCCTTCAACCCCGTCCAGCCACGCCAGCCTCACCATGTGGGGGTACTTTTGCTCGTTGTGCACGCGCGTGTTGGTGAGCTTAATGTTCAGGTACTGGTCCACGCTGTGCAGCTCCCCGCTAATACACAAGTCGTTCTTGAGCTCCACCGTCACCTGAACAGTTTCATAACGCCACCAGTCAGCTTTTTGCCGCCACAGCGCTGCAGCTGGGCGCGAGAGGTCCGCATGGCGCGCACCTCCTTGCCCACCAACGTCTTGAATAGGGAGAAGAATAACATGTTCCTACTACCTAAGCTTCAGTGCTAGTGCTATGATCTACAGTCAGTCCGAAAGCACAGCGCCAAGCGCAGCAATCTGGAACCAAGTTGGGAGTATAGCAGGGCCGAAAGGAAAAGCGGCTGCGCGCTGGGTATTGCCGTGGTAGTGGAATTTCTAAATTGTGCCGGCCGGGAAATTTGGCCCCGCACCGATTCGGCCCATGCCCGGCCAGCACGAAACCCGGCGCTGCATGCCGCACGGTTATTTAAAAGTGTCACTTGCCTGGCTTTGATTCCGAATACATAACAAGGGACTTATCGCTTTGGAATTCCGGTCGACGGCTAACTGTTTTTGGCGCTGAGTCGCCTGTTGGGGTAGGGGCAATTTGCAACCATGGCAGACACGGTGCAGTACCTTATGGAACAAATGATTCCGGAGCTGGAGGACCTAGAGCAAAAGGGCTATTTTACGCGCGCGGAGGTCAAGAAAATTGTCCAAAAGCGACAAAACTTTGAATACTTGCTGAAACGGAGAGCGGCACTTAAGGAGGACTATTACAGGTGCGTATCGAGCGAGCGCCGACCGTGCATGCGCCGCCGGTCTTTCGTTGGATTTGCATCGATTGGCTGGCATCTCGTTGTTGCACTAGATACGCCGACTTCGAGATGAAGCTGGAGGAGCTGCGACAGGCGCGGAAGGCGAAGAAGCACATCAAGGGTGCGCGCGGGGTGTCACCGAGGGGTGCTGCCAGCTTTGGGTTTCGGCACGCAGCGTCAGGAAGTGTCGGCAACGCCTGCGGGCGTCGTGAAGCGCCTATAGCACAAACGGGGGTATCATCAAGTGCTGCTGTCTGGCGTGTTTGAGTGGGGGGCCATGCGCGCTGTGCTCTGTAGGGAAGAAGGGCCTGGCGGAGGTGGGCATCGTGCGGCGCATCCACTTCATCTTCGAGCGCGCTGGCCGCAAGTTCCGCAGTGACCTGAGCCTGTGGCTGCGGTGGATTGAGGTGTGCAAGAGGTACAAGAGCACAAAGCAGCTGTCTAAGGTGCGTACCAGCCGGTGGGGGGGGGTCAGCCGGTCAGGGCGTTAGGTCATGTGATCACGCATGGAAGGGGGTGCAGACTGCGCCCCGTAAGGCGGGGCAAGCCAATCCTCACACAAACCGCTATCAACATTCGCCCCACCTAACACTCGTTGAAACGCAGGTCATCACCAAGGCGCTGTCCCGGCACTCCACCGTCTCGGCGCTGTGGATCGAAGCCGCGCGCTGGTGGGTGCTTGGCACGGCGGGCGAAGCACTGAGCATGAGCATGTTACATGGCTTGAAGTCCATGCGGCCCCACTAACTCCTTTGAGTCCGGAGGCGCGATGATAACTAAACAAAGGGGAATCAGCTAGCGGTTGCGCAATTCACTAGACCGAAGCGTTGTCACCGCGTGCAAGTAAGCAGCTAGCTTTTGAACGTCCGTGCCAAGCATAGCTCTTTTCATATCACTACCTGTAATACCCACTGCTTCCCTCAAGCTCGCGTACTTCGTGCATTCCAGCAAGACGTGCTTTTCGTCTTCCACGCCTCCATTCCCGCACAGCCTACACACCCGTTGCGCCCTAGCCCGGTACTGTCCCCCCGCCTGGGGGCGGTTCACTTCCAGGTCCCAGCAGCCCAAACGAAAGCGCATTAGGGCTATCAAATGCTTATGCGCCACGTACTGCCTCATATGGGCTAGTCTGCCTTGCTCAATCGATGCATCTTTTAGTGGCACTCCCATCCACTGCAGATACCTGCACATTTTCACCCCTGGCGCGCCGCCCACAGAGCGCCGCCCCCCACTTTCAGCAAACGATCGCGGGTCAGTGTGAAGACTAGTAGCCTCCCATTCGTGCATAAGTTTGCTGGAAAGCTCAGCTAGGAGCGTCCCAACCGGCAGCTCAGTTCGAAGCAACCATGCACCCAGCGCAGCCTGGCCTTGCGGTCCTTTTTCGGACCAGTCATAACCTAGCTTCCTGCATACCTTATACAGCTTGCTTACCCAGCACATCCCCTGGAAAGCACTTGCTACTGCCGTGTTCACAGCATCCTCCAAGAACGTGTGCGCGAGTGACTTTTCTTGCTTGACTATGCGGTTCCAAAAACCAAAGACCAGACGCGCCCAATGCAGATGCATTGGGTATGCCGCGAATTCAGCATAAAGCAGCCTGTGTGTTGGCTTACGCACCCCAGCCGCTCTCGCAAGGAAAGACGTCTGCAGCGTCACCATTGGGTCAACCAAGGCCTTCTCGAACAGCGTGCTGGCCTTCCGCCATTTGCCACGTATGGCCCCTTCCTGTGCGCGATCATAGCCACCGTAGCTGACCCCCTCGAAGAGAGAGTACAACGCGTCCGGCCCCCATATCTCTACACCATAGGACAATACCGATCTCACTTGCACATCGAAACAGGTGTGCATAACGTCAGGTGCCAAACAGCCCCTCTTGTCTAGCGCAGCTATCAAACCGAGAGCAGCTCTTTTACCCGCGGCAATCAGCTCCTGGTAGCAGGAATCGAACGTCGTGGCTGGCCCGTAGTAAAGGCCTAGGTACCGCGCGCGCCCCTTCACAGGGATTCGCACGCCTCCGTACCTAAGGGCAGTAGCTCGCACCGCAGACAGTTGCCTCTCTACTGAGGTGCCAGCAAAAACCATGATCTCACACTTGCCTATATTCACACGCATCCCGAAGGCCTCACAGAACTCATGCAACCTGTTTAGCAGGAACTGCATGCGATGGATGGACAGCGCACAGAACGTCAGATCGTCAGCGTACAGCAGGCAGGCCACAAGCTTGCCGCCAATCTCAGGTGCCTCATTACTCCACGTGCGACTGGGTAGTTCGTGCCTATCCCATGCATCTATGTAATCGGCCAGGGCTTCAATGAAGATCCCAAACAGGTCCGTGCTTTTAGGGCATCCTTGCTTAACCCCCTGCAGTGATGCAAACAGGCTGCTTAACTTGCCGTTCACTTTCACCCTTAGGCAGACCTTCTGATAGCATCTCTCTAGCACCGTCAACATGTGCCCGCTCACCCCTCGCTCAGCCAGTCGTTGCCAAAGCACCCATCTAGGCACTTTGTCGAACGCCTTCTCAAAATCAATCTGACAAACAAACAGCGGTTTTGCCCCGATAGCACTGTGCTTATGCGTAATGTGCCGCAGCGCGAACAGATGGTGGGCTGTGCTGTACCCAGCCCTGAAAGCCGCCTGACAGCGATGCCTTCCCTCCGTAACGTCGCCAAACTGTGCGAGCCGTGCCTGGTTGAGGGCGGCGTAGCACTTAGCCAGCGTGCCTCCCACTGCTATGCCTCGGTAGTTCGTACGATCCCCAGCTTCTCCCTTCTTCTTGTACACCGGCGTGAGGTGTGATTCCTCAAACTGCGCAGGGTAATCACCTAGCATCCTAATGCGCTCCATCAAAGCCGTAAGGGCTGGTATAATGGCGTTGACCGTGGTGGGGTTTTCCCCCTCCGTGCGGTAGGTGCATTTCTTGTAGCATTCACTGGGCGCCTCTTCTGGCCCACACGACTTATTGTTGCCCATTTTGCCAACCGCATAGTGCACCTCGTCTTGCGTAAAGCTTGCGTTAAGCACCTCGTCAGCCTGCCGTGTACGTTCTGCGACGGCAGCACAGCCTAGAAGCGTCTGCGTTGATCCCTGCCTGCCAATACCGTTTACGTAGCTCAAGATTTCTACTACCCTGGCCTCCGCGTCGCTGGTGCGCTCGTGCAAGCCTGCATTATAAAGGCCATCGAAATAAGTACTCCACTCTTCAACATCCTCAAGCGGACACTCGCCTGCCTGCCCACCCTTCAACAGCTGCCAGAGCTTGCGGGGGTTTGTGCGGCATGCCTCGGCATGTCCGCGCAGCGCCTGATGCTCGTAACTAGCCTTGGCCTCGCGCTTTACTCTGTTGTAAACACGCCTCGCCTCCCTTAGGGCAGCGTATTCTGGCCCGTCCCTACTTTTGCCCTTGGCAGTCGCTGTCAACTCCAACACGCCACGCCTATGCTCCCCGCATGCCGCGCTCCACCATGGGGCGTCTTGCCCACCTCCACATGGCGAAGCACTGCTGCCAAGAGCATGGCAACCTCTACGCCTCCTCTTCCACAGCCCCACTGCCGCGTGCGTCTCCCGCCATGTACCGCGCACCCTTCAGCGACTCCTGCCTGCCACCAGCACCCCCAACATCTGCTGCTCCGTCACCACAGGGAGTTTGACACCAACAACGACATGGCGGCGGCGCGCAGCCTGATGCAGCAGGGCCTGCGCATGTGCAAGGCGGATGAGGACATGTGGCTGCAGTACTACAGCCTGGAGCTGCTGTACGCGCTCAAGCTGCGCGTGCGCCGCAAGGTGTTGGGGCTGGACGACCTGGCGGCGGGTGAGTACGCGGGGGGGGGGGGCTGCAGGCGCGCTGGGCCGGGGCCGGGCGGGGGCGGAGCGGGTGCTGAGGCACAACGCACCGGCCTGCCAGCTGGGCTGCATGGTAGGATGTGCCGGCATTCAGCACTGATGCTGTGGAGAGGGAGGCGGCGCGGCGGCAGGCGGCAGGAGGAAGACGGCGCAGGCGGGGCGGTCTATCCCGGGAGCGCATTCGGTGACCGTGAGGCTTGCGGGCGGAGGCGGCAGCACCCCGTTCTCACCCCATGGTCCTGCTTTGTCCCGCCGCGCAGACGTGAGCGGCAAGGCGGGCACGCCCGGCGCGCCCTCCGCGGCGGCGGTGCGGGCGGTGATGCAGGGCGGCGTGGCGCGCATCGTGTTCAAGAACGCCGTGGCCGCGCTGCCGACGCGCCTGGGCTTCCGCGCCCGCTTCCTGGACGTGCTGCGGCGCTTCGAGTACGGCTTCGTGGCGGGGCTGCTCGAGCAGGTGTACGACAGCATCCAGCAGGACTTTGCGCAGGTGGGGGGGAGAAGGGGGAGGAGGAGGAGAAGGGGGAGGGGGAGGAGGGGGAGGGGGAGGAGGGGGAGGGGGAGGAAGATCCGAGGAGAGAAGGGGGAGGGGGAGGAGGGGGAGCGGGAGGAAGATCCGAGGAATGGGTTGAGAACAGCAGCTCGACGACCTAACCCAGCAATCAATGAAGACCAAACCCAGTCTGGCCAGCGCGTGTGGGCGCGGCTGTATGGGAGTCGTGGCGGGGCTGGTGGTGAGGGGCTGGCGCCGAGGGCATGACATGACAGATTCATCAACTTGCACGTACGGCCCCGATGTGATGGATTGCGGCGCAGTCGGAGGAGGCCTGGGACCTGCTGGCGCGGCGCAAGGTGGACTTCCCCGCCAGCCGCAAGGGCCCGGCGGCGGCGGCGGCGGCGACGGAGGCGCAGGCCGAGGAGGCGGAGGCGGAGGCGGCGGAGCGGCAGCTGCAGGCGGACGACGCCGAGGGCGAGGACGGGTCGGGGCGGGCAGGGCCGTGGGACGCGGACGCGCACGCCGCAGCTTGCGATGTGTACGAGGCGGCGCTCGGGGCGCTGCCCGGCTCGCGCATGCACCAGCTGTACGCCGCATTTCTGTGCGGCAGCCTGGAGCAGCTGATGGCGGAGGGCGCGGGGGCGGGTGCGGGCGCGGAGGCGGCGGTGGCGGCGGCGGTGGGCGTGGCGGCGCGACTGTTCGGGCTGCTGCAGCGCGCACACAGCGAGGGGCACAGCACGGCGGAAACCTACCTCACGTGGGTGGAGTGGGCGGGGCGAGTGGGGCAGCCCAAGATGGCGCTCAAGGCGGCGCGCAAGGGCTGCGAGCGCTTCCCCACCGACGTGGCCATGTGGCGGCGGCGGCTGCAGCTGGAGCAGGCGGCGGCGGCGGGCAGGGAGGAGGAGCGGCTGCTGCCGGTGCTGAAGGCGGCGCTGCAGGCCACCCAACCCGACCAGGTGCGCCGTGTGTGTGTGTGTGTGTGTGTGTTGCAAGCACAAGGAGAGGGAAATTACACTGACCGTGTCGCGCCGACGTTAAGAAGGCACACTGTACTACGGTAATTGCAACGCACATGATTACCGTACATGTCTGACCCCCTGCCTCCCCCGCTCCCGCGCTCACAGGCTGCGGAGCTGTGGCTGATGGCGGTGGGTGTGATGCCCGCCTCAAGCCCCGAGTTCGGGCGGCTGGGCGACATGCTGGGCATGGCGTGCGCCAAGGTGGCGAAGAAGGCGAGCAGCGGGGGCCTGGGCCAGGCGGCGGCGGCGCTGGTGGGCAAAGCCAGGTGAGCGCGAGACGCAGCGGGCCTGCCGCGGCAGCGGAGCGGATGCAGTGCGGTCTTCAGCGGGGCATCGGTTGGAGAGTTGGGCTCTAGGGTTGCCCGTGCAGGCATGAAGCCGCCAGGCCATACGGGGTTACGCATGTGCTGCGGCCGATGATGCTGACATGATCCTCTCCCCGCGGCCGGCTGTTGCGCCCCAGGGACGCGCTGGGCCTGGACGCGGCGCGGGCGCTGTACGCCAAGCTGCTGGCGGTGCCGGCGCCGGGCGGGGACCTGTACCGCGCCGCGCTGCGGATAGAGGAGGACGCGGCGGGCATGCCGCCCGCCTCCACCTCGGGCGCGGCGGCGGTGGTGCCGGCGGTGGTGGCGCTGCCCAAGGCGGCTGCCAAGCGCGTGACGGATCTGTACGAGGCGGCGGTGGCGGCGTACGGGCACAGCGAGGTGGACCTATGGATCGGCTATGCGGGCTGGGTGGTGGCGGGCGGCAAGGGCGCGGGGCAGGTGTACTGGCGCGCCACCAAGCAGCTTGCGGAGCCGGACGCCTTCGTGGCGGCGTACCGGGAGGCGATCGGGCAGCAGTGAGCGAGGCGTTGGCTGTGATGCTATTGCTTTTGGCAGCCGGGTAGCTTGGTAGCTTGATGGGTCAGACCATCAGAGCCCAGCAGGAGTTGGGCCGTTCCATTCTGTAGATTGGCGGCGCCGTCAGTTCAATTGGAGTGTTGCTTGCTGATGATGTTGGGGATGTGATCGCTCGTCAGGCCACCGGAGGTCAGTAGGTGCCTACGGGCCTTTGATGGCGGGCGTCAAAATCCGAATGTAGGTGCGGAGAGCCGGTGATGCCTCACAGCCTCAGCCGTCAGGTGTTGCGGTGTTTCTCCGATCCTGTCCCATCCTGCAGAGTCCGCACATGCTCGTGTACCCTGTCGTATCCTGGCCACCCCTGCCTGGCATCTGTCCAGCCCCCATCTCCTCGGGCCCCCACGCCCAAGGCAGCGCACGTGCTGACGTGGTGCCGGACTGCTGGCGAGCCTTCTTGCCTTCTAGGTGTTCGGTCCTGTGCGGCCACCTCTCACGTGTTGTGAAGCAAACCGGCCCCAGTGTGGGGTCGGTAGGGTCAGTGTCCTTGTCAGAGGTGGTGTCGTGGTGCCGCACAGGCATGACTTTTGACGAACCCTGACTCTGAACCTGAACCTGACTCTGAAGTATGGGGGAGTCAGGAACAGCCAAAGTTGCACCAAACCCAGGAAGCCGGGAGTAAGGAATAAGGTCACAGCCAGGAAAATTGGACTGGCTAGGCCGGACAGGACACAACCTAGGCCGGACGTAGGCCGTAACTGTAGGGACGCAGCATCCTGTGCCTTGCGCCTTCGGGTGGGGGCTATGACAGCGGGCTGGGCGGGCTGGGCGTGTGGGGTGGGTGACAAGATGGAGGGTCCCGGAGGATGCCTGATGGGTGATGGGGCGTGGCGACCTAGTGGGCCGAATTTCCCGCGTGGCGCCAGGGTTCCAAGCTGCGACATGTATAATTCGTCCATTACAAATGCTTTTATGAATTTTCCCAGCGTAATTACGCTCAACCGCAAAGTGTAGAATAAAGTCAGCAAGAAAAACACCGCGATGCCCATCTCTAGCAATTATAAATAGCCAGATATCATGAGCATTAATAGCGGGATATATTGCGGCGCGCGCGCCTGGCTGCGCGTAGCCGCAGCAGGGGGCGGCAGATGCACTGATGTTGCCGGTGCAGTCGTGCCGGGCGCGGGTACGCAGACGCCACTGGCTTACTTGTCACTGTTCGCGCTGCCCGCGGCGTGCGGCTCAGCCAGGCAGCTCAGCGCGCGGTCGCAAGCCAAGCCGGCCGTGTCGAGCACCTCGGACCGCTCCGGCTCCGGCGCACCAGAACAGCCCCCGCCCCACCGCAGCCCCAGACGAAGGCGTGACGAAGACCGCCAACCCAGGGAGCCTTCGGCAGATGTCGGCCGTGGTGACACCTTCATTCGGCGTAGCAGGTCATCGCCCTCCTCAGCACGCGTCGCGGCGCAGCCTAGCGCACCCATCATGCCGGCCGGCCAGCCGCTGCTGCGCGATGCGCCGGGCGCCGGCTTGGCTCCGCTGCCCTCGCTCACGTCCTGCCCCAGCCTGGCGGTGCTGAACGAGCACGTGCAGCGGTACGGGCACCTGTACAAGCTGTCCCACGTGGCGGCGGGGCTGCAAGTCCTAGCCCAGCTGGTGCCGGCGGCGGCGCCGGTGCGCGGCGCGGCTGCAACTCCAGCAGCAGCGCCGCCCACATCACACCAGCCCAGCTCTGCCGGCAGCCACGTAAGCAGCAGCGTCACATCCAGCGCTAGCAACAGCAACAGCAGCAGCAGCGGCCAAGCTGCCGCTGCCCATGAGCAGGCTGCGCGGTCGGCGGCGGCGGAGGCGGCCCGCCAGGCGGCTCAGGTGGCTGACCTGTTGGTTCTGGCGGGCCACCACCAGGCGCGCCAGGAGGACGACCTCGCCTCGCTCAGCGCCTGCATCGACGCACTCGCACGGACGGGCGAGCTCGAAGCCTCGAGGCCCAGAGCTGCTGAGGGCCAGGCGCACGCGGCGGTGGGCAGGGGGCAGCCGCAGCCGCAGCCGCCACGTGCGCCGGTGGCGGTGGAGCTGGCGATGCCGTTCGTGGAGCGGCTGCGCGCGCCCGGCTACTACTACCACATGCGGTCGCAGCGGCACGATGTGCTGGCGCAGCTGCTGCACGCGCTGGGCAAGCTGCGGCCGTGGGCGTACCTGCCGGAGGCGGAGCGGTTCACCTTCGCGATGGTGAGAGGGCTGTGTGGTGCGGCGTTTGGGAAGGGAGCTGCTGCAGGCAGGCTGTAAAGGGGTTAGGCAGCGCAAGGCCTGCCTCCTCACTTGTGGGCTCACTCCACGTGTGCCACGGCCGCAGGTGGTGGGCCGCGTGGTCAGCTCGCTGCACGCTGCGCTGCCCAGGCTGGGGCTGGAGGAGGCGGTGGCGGCGGCGCAGGCCATGGCGCGGCTCCACCTGCCGGTGCGCGGCCACGAGCGGAACACGGCGTTCCTGAAGGTCAGTCGGGGCTGGCTGCGTGGACTGTCGGCGGTTGGTTGCACCGCGTTATTGGCCTAGGGCTTGCGTGGGCTAACGCCCATCGGGGATTTGCGGGGACCCTTGCAGGGGCTCGCGCGCCACCTGGCGACTGACGTCCTTCCAAGCTCCAGCCCCTCGCCCGAGGACGCGTTCCGGCTGGTCTGGGCTTACGGCGAGCTGCTGCCGGGCGCCTGCGGCACCGACGACGGCGCGTATGCTGCGGCGACAACCCCGGCAGGGCCCCACAGTGCGCCGGAGGCGGCCGCCAAGTCGGCAGCGGACGAGGCGGGCGCTGGGGCGGCGCCGTCGTCCCCCCAACAGGTTGACCGGCGGGCTGGCCGGGGGGACGCTGCCGATGCGGATGTGGGCGCGCTGGTGACGGCGTGCTGCCGTGTCGTGCGCAAGTCGCTGGGCTCGCCGGAGCCGCTGTCGCCGCGGCAGCTTGCCCGCGTGATCCGCGCGCTGGGCAAGCTGCGGGCGCGGCGCGAGCTGCAGGAGCTGATGCCCCAGGCCGCACCTGTCCTGCTCGCGCACCTGCCCAGGTGAGCGTTGCTGAGCGCGCAGCACCGGCAAGGGGAATTTGTCATTGACTCCTTGCATATGCGTAGCTAGGGCAAACGGGGGAAGTGGAATGCCCCAATGCGTGTGAGGCACAAGTGCGCTGCGGACATGGCCACGTGCGCATCACCGGCCTCACGAATTGGTGTGCCTGCTCCTGCTGCTGCTGCTACTGCTGCCGCCGCTGCTGCTGCGCGGCGGTGGGGCTACAGCCTGGACACCGGCAACCTGGTGGACGTGGCGTTCACGTGCACCAGGGGCGGCGTGGCGGAGCCGGGGCTCACCACTGCCATCGCTGATCAGGTGAGGCGGCAGCCCGCCTGGCCTTGGGGGTGTGAGCGTTCAACAGAAATCAGGAATGGAGGGCTGGTGCAGTTCGGGTTGCAGGCATCGGTGTGACAACGAATGGTAATGCTGATTTGGTGGCGTCCACAGATCGCTGCGTCGGAGGGACCGCTGGCCCTGGGCGATGTGCAGCGGCTGCTCGCGGCGTACGGGGTCCGCGGTGCGGCGCCGCATGCCGGCGTGCGCCAGCGGGCGCGCACGGCGGTGGCGCAGTCCCTGAACGGCGCCGTCCCAGTGCGCGACCTCAACGGCCTGCTGCGTGTCATGGACGACCAGGTGCGCGCTTGTGTGTGAGGTTAATGTAGATGTGGCACCTGCTACCGTGGTGGTACACCTGGCAGTCCTTGGGTCTGTGCGGCACTGATACCCAGTAATCCAACCCTGGCCATCCGCCACGCAGGATGCGGCGGACGCGGAGCTGGTTGCCCTGGTGCGGGCAAGGCTCAAGGACCTGTCGTCGAACTAGTTTGCCACGCGTCACCTAAATTGTACGGATGTTGGGGCCGAGGCGAAGCGCATGTGGAGTGGGGCGCCAGACAAAGCGTGTGTGTATTTGTGTGTGGGGCGCATGAATGCGGCCGTGAGTATGATACCCAACCTCAGGACAAGTTTAATCATTCATATCTGGACATAACCAAGACATTCAACATGGAGACGTTAATTATGGTGTGCGCTATCGCGCTGGCGATAGCGGTGAAGCTTGGCTTTTTCTTCCTATACGCTTGGAAGGCTCAAAAGGAAGCACCTATACCAAAGAGCCAGCCGTTTGACATAGTGCAGAAGGGCGAGGAGAAAGCCCCCGATGGCAAGCGCATTCTGGTCACCGGAGGTTGTGGTTTTCTGGGGAGGTGAGCAGTGTGGTGGTAAGGAAGATGCCTGTACAAGAAGAAGAACAGCTCGTTGGTAGCCAAGAATGCGTGATGAACAGTGCGGCTGGCCGATCGGCGTTCCCGCGCCGCGCCCCTCCGACTTTCCCTCGCCTAAAACCATGCTGACAACAGCCAATCGCTAAAAGGGCACCTCGATTTTACCATGTTGGGGCGGGGTGCGGGTCCGAGCGTGTCATACAGACTGTGCTTGACCGCCCCGCGCCCACTCGCCCACCGTGCCCACTCCACTCCTATGCTCGGCGCAGCCACATCGTACGGCAGCTGAAGGACCGTGTCGGCAACAAGGCAACACTCGTGGTGCTTGATGCCGCCGTCCACGACAAGTTCGGGCCGCTGGTGCCGGGTGTGACCTACATCAAAGGCGACATCACCACCTACACGCACGTTCACTCTGCGCTGGCGCAGTGCGACTGCGTGGTGCACACCGCCGCGCTGGTGGGCGACTCCACCACGCCACGCGCCACCTTTGCCCGCGTGAACGACCAGGGCACCAAAAACATCGTGGAGGCGGCGTTGGAGCGCGACGTGCGGAACATGGTGTACACCTCCTCAGGTGCGCCGCAGGGTTACATGTTGTTAGTTTGTTACATTGCCGCCGAGGCGGGGGGTGTCCTTGAAAGCCGTGAGGCTACAGACACGATCATACGTTTACGGTACGGGTGGGACACTCGTTTAAGGCGGCGGGGCGTAGTGACGGCCATCGGTCGGCCAAGCTATCGCCTGGGTGGAGCAGGGCGGTCGGGGTCGACGGGGCGCGAGCCCCGCAACTGGCTTTGCTTCCGGCGGGCTTGGTGCGGTTTTGCACCTGACGTCATCCGTGTCCCTCGCACTGCGTCCCACTTCCGCGCACGCCGTACAGCGTCCGTGGTGTTCAGCCTGGCCAAGGTGCGCCCGGGCGTCACGGGCGGCGGCTCGCTGGAGCCCATCCTGGAGACGGAGCCGGCGCGCCCGGAGGCCGAGCTGAACGGCGCCTACGCCAAGTCCAAGGCGGCAGCGGAGCGGCTGGTGCTGGCGGCAAGCAGCCACGCGCTCCGGGTGGTGGTGCTGCGCCCCGGCGGCGTGTACGGCATGGCGGAGACGGTGGGTGGCGGGGGCGCTCACGGCCTGGTGGGGCGCGCCGCCGACGTGATAGGGCTCTGCAGCTGGGGGACGCCGTGTAACAACCGCAACTGCTCTCATGATGCTGCTTGAGGAGAAAGGGGCAGTGCACAGCGTGCGCCCACGCCGTCTGCGCGCGCGCCTCTGACTCGTGTGCGCATCTCGCCGTGCGCTGGCGCCGTGCAGGGCATGACGCCGCAGATCCTGGCCGGCCAGCCGTGGGTGGGGCCCGGCCAGGTGCGGGTGCCGTTCGTGTGGGTGGAGGACGCCGCGCGCGCGCACGTGCTGGCGGCCGAGCAGCTGCTGTGGCCGCAGCCGGGCCCCGACGGCAGCCCGCCCAAGCGCATCCACGGCCGCGCCTACCACATCACGCACGACCCCGTGCGCGACCCCCTGCTCTACCACGAGTTCGGCGGCGGCGTCCCCACCTCCGACGAGGAGCTGGCTGCGCTCGGCATTGCCGAGCGGCCGCACCCGGACGTGGTCAAGGCGGAGCAGGCGGCGGGCGTGTTCACGACGCGCGACTGCGCGGCGCTGCGCGCGGCGCGTGTGAGCGCCTACGGCTGCGCCGCCAACAGCGGCATCCCCTTCCTGGTGGTGTGGTTCCTGGCGCGGCTGAATTTCTGGGTGGGGCAGCGCTTCGGGTTCGTGCTGGTGGATGGGCGCTCCACGCCCGAGAACATGATCTACGCTTCCAACCACTGGCCCTGCGACGTCCGCGACGCGCGGGCGGTGCTGGGCTGGGAGCCCACGCCGTTCCGGGTGGTGGCGGCGGCGCTCGGCGAGGCGGGCGCGGACGCAGACCCCGCGGCGGCCAAGCGGTATAGGAGCCTGACGGTGGGCCCGGCGGAGGGGAAGAAGGCAAAGTAGGGGAGGGCGACGATGGCGGCAAGCAAGGCGAAGGGGGCGTGAGCAGGCTGAGCTGGAAGGAGCAGGTGCAAAACGATGAGCCCGTATGCAGGGGATCTTACGGGGGGCGGGCCGGTGAGCACTGACGAAGTGCTATGACGAATATATGCGAACGAAGAATTACGGCGTGTCCCGGACCTGGAGTGTCACAGCTATTGACGTGCGCGCGCTCTGCGTGAAGTGCGACGCAGAGCTACTCGGCGTGGGCATAGAGTGTGCTGCGTTCGATTGGGCGTCGCCGGACTATATGCCTGGTGTACCTGGTTTTGCGTCTGGTGCTGTAGACAGCGCTTTGTGCACAGACACGGTTTGCTACACTTTGTGGGGCTTTGGCGGGCTTACGCTTGGCTTCGACTTGCGAGGTTAGCAGCTGAGACATGGACCTAATGCACGTGTTGGTGGAAGGTCGGCAGCCAGCTGGGGGGAGGGTGGTTTCCCTTCGGGCCGGAGATGGTCCCTCCTGACCTGGGTGCGGGGCACCCTTGCTGGTCGGACTGTCCCTTCTTTGTAATGTCGCATTCATAGAGTGTGCGGTTGGCTGCCAAGGCCAAAGGCTGAGCTTTAGACTTGAACGGATGCGCAATATTATTACGCAGATTATGATTGAGACTTGTACAGAATGTGGTTTCGGTTCAGGCGTAGGGCACTTGTAGCAGCGAGGGCACCGGTGCGGCGCCATGGTGTCGACCCTGTTGCATTGTGTTCGTGCCATGGTGCCCGCCTGATATCTGCCCGCTTACATCTCAATTTCATCCATATAAGTCAAGATGGGAAATCAAAGGCCTGTCAAGAAGAAGGGCCCCAAAAATGCGGGCGTGGGCGTTGATTTTAAGCGCGTCAAGCACAAGGTCGGCAAGAAGCTCCCAAGAGCCAAGAATGATACCAACACGGACTACACGAGCAAGAGCATTAACCTGCCGAGCCAGGCCGTTAAGGAGGACCGCAGCGGCGTCGCCGTCAACTATCAAAACCTGACCCTCAAGGTAATCGTGTCGCGAATAACAGAATTAGATTTTACGTGTACCGATACGTATAATCAAATTGGAAAAGCTAATGCCTTCATGGCGGCTGCGCGACCTTTGGCATCCGCCCTCGTTTACAGGAGCTGCTGAACCAGACTTCGCACCACAATGACAAGTCTAGGAAGCACTCGCTGGTCGGTCTGGCGGACCTCTTTGGGCGCCACCCGGAGCACGTCCGGCTCCACGCGGCACAGGCACGACTGGGGTTCGGGTTTGGGTTAGGTCCCCGGCTACTTCGCAGGCCGACACAGTACCGGGCCCCATACTCCAACTTCCATGGGGGCGCACACCATGCAACCCACGCGCTCTGGTTCTTATCCCCCTCCTCCTTTTGACGCCGCGGCAGGTCCTGGCCACGCTGGCGGAGCGCGTCGTGGACGGCGACCCCGGCGTGCGCTCCGAGCTGCGCCGGCTGCTGAACGAGGCTGTGCTGCCGGTGCTGGGGGCGGACGCGCTGCGGCCCTTCATGCCCGTGGTCATGGCGCACGTGTGCGGGTGAGCGCCGGCGACCAAAGCGGCGTGCTGACTCTGGCAGGTGCCAGTCGGGCTGCTGTGGCGAGTTGAGCGCGGCATGGCGCTGCGTGGTGCCGCTACGCGCTGCTGCACGGCTGCTGCTGACTGGGCCACGCCAGCGTCTTACTGGCCTGCAACCACAACTAACGCGGCGTGTTTTTGTCTGTCCTGCCACCGCAGCGCCATGACTCACCTGAGCCTGGACGTGCGGCAGGACGCGCTCCTGTTCCTGGACATACTGGTGCGCGGGGCAGCCGGGGCTGGGGGCTGGGGTTAACTGTGAACCAATCGCGGGGCTGGGGGCTGAGGGGAGACAGCTGGGTGGGCGCTGCCGTGTCCTGGGATGCACGCGTGCGCTAACGACGCTCCAGTCAGCATTCCCCACATCTCCACCCTCCACCTCGCTACATTCGCGCTGCTTGCCCCGCCTCCCCGCCTGCCCTCACACAACACACCAGATGGACCACGTGCCCCGCCTGGTGGTGGACGGCTACCTGGCGCCCTGCCTCGCGCACTTCTGCGACCTCTTCTCAGCCTCCCACCGCACCCGCAGCATCCGCGCGCAGTCGCTGGCGGCGCTCACCAAGCTGCTCACCTCGCTCTCCAGCTTCCTGCGCCGCGCCTTCCCGGCCGGCGCCGCCGCCGAGGACGGCGCGGACGCGGGGGACGCAGGCCCGGGGCCCAGCAGTGCGCGCCAGGCGGCGCTGCAGGCGGCCGCGGCTGCAGGACCGCTGGGCGCCGACCGCACGCGCTGGCCGGCGCGCTCGGGCGCAGAGCTGATGGCGGGGCTGGATGGGCTGTTCAGGGCGGCGGCCGCCGCCACGCGCGCGGGGCGCGGCAAGAAGGCGTCCCAGCTGGGCGCCACGGACGGCGTGGACAAGAACCGCGGCAAGAAGGGCCGCGGCAGCGTCAGCACCAGCGAGGCATTCATGAGCAGCTCCGACGCGGCGGCGGCCGCCAACGCGGGCAAGAGCATCGCAGCCGCCGCAGCAGCCCTGGCAGCGGTCGCTGCCGCGCCTTCGGCGGCGGCGGCGGCGGGCGTGAGCCTGGCCGCGCCGTCGGGCGCGGCGGCAGCGGCTGGGGCGGGTGTTCTGGGCGCCGGCACCACCATGGCGGCCGCGCTGGTGGCGGCGTCTGACGCGCGCGCGTCGGCGCTGCGGCTGGTGTCGTTGCTGATGGACTGCTGGCTGGAGTGCACGCCCGGCCAGCTGGCCACGGCGCCGGAGGCGGAGCAGGCGGCGGCGGTGCTCATGGTGCTCAGCGCCACCAACACGCTCATGGACAAGCTGCTGCTGCCGGCGGCCGGCGCCGGCAGCGGCGCGGCGGAGGCGCAGCTGCGGCTGCAGCTGCTGCAGCACCTGCACGACCTTGTGGCCAAGCGCGTGACCGGCTGCTTCCCAACCACGTCGCCGCCCGTCAAGCCGGCGGCGGCGGTGGCGGACACGCTGGTCCGCATCAACCTGCAGACCGCGGAGCTGCTCTGCCGCTTCCTGCCGCTGCTCGCGCACCAAGCGCCACCGCAGCAGCAGGGCGCGGATGCGGCGGCCGGCGGGCCGCTGCAGTGGGTGCCGTCGCTGGTGGGCTTCTATGTGAGTGTGCTGGAGGAGGGCGTGCTGCTGCCGGCGTCGGCTGGCACGCTGTCTGAAGCGCCGGCGGCGGCGACGGCGGGGCTGAGCGGCGGCGCGAGTGAGGCGGTGCTGGGGTCGGTGGCGGCGGCGGTGCAGAGCCTGGACGCGGCGTCGGCACAGCGGCTGATGGGCGCGGTAGCAAGCTTTGCTTCGCGGCAGACGGGGCGCTCGACGGCACGCTTGTCGAGCATCCGCATGCAGCACGGGCTGCTCAGGGCGGCGCTGGCAGGTGAGGTTTGTAATGTGTGCATGACCTGGCCCTGGGTGCTGTCACTGCGTGCAACACGCATACGCTACGGCGTCGAGGCTGCATGTGTGTATCTGGCTGCCAGGGAGCGCCGCGCACGCACGACGCTTCGCTCACTGCACCGTAATGCACCTGCACCCCTGTACTGCGGGCCTGGTGTCCTCAGGCCGGCTGTACCTGGAGGATGGCGTGGTGGCGGGCTGGCTGGCGCCGCTGCCCAAGCTGCTGTGGGAGGTGGGCGGCTCGGCGCCGGACTCATCGGCCGCGGCGCTGCAGCTGATCATGGATGCTGCCCGCTTCGCGGCGCCCGGTGAGCATCGCGCAGCCTTCCTCACATCGCGTTGCTATTAGGGCACCTCTCATCCTGCATTTCTTACGGCTGCATTTTCCGCGCGCCCGAACTCCGCCCGCTTGCAGCAATCGCTGCGCAACTGCCGACTTGCACTGCGTGTCCCTCTCTATCTGCCCAGGCTCCTCCATCGCCGAGTTCCTGGTCGCTCAGCTGCAGCCGCAGCTGGCCCCGCTGTTCGCGGCGCAGCTGCCGCCCAAGGCCGCCAAGGCCGCGATCGCCAAGCACAGGGCGGCGCCGGGGGCGGCGGCAGGGCCTGCGGCTGCGGTGGCGGCGGGCGGGGGGCTGGCGGAGCAGCAGGTCATGGTGCTGCTGCCGGGGGTGGTGGGCAAGCTGCCGGACCATGTGGCGTGCCAGGCGGTGGACCTGCTGTACCACACAGGTGCGGTGCGGTGCGTGCCGTGTGTGGTTCGGTTCGGTTCGGTTCGGTTCGGTTCGGTTCGGTGCGGTGCGGTGCGGTGCGGTTGGGCTCAGGGCGTTTGCTCGTCGAGCCAACGCCTGTCCGCGGCGTGGCGGGTGTGGGGTGACGAGCGCACAGTCGAAATTGCAATACATGGTACATGTCGGCTGGGCACTGGGTCGCACCGCTCCAACCAGAGGCATTCCTGAAAGCATTGTGCTTCACGACACCGCCGCGCAGGTGCGCTGGGCGCGCCGCTGCTGAAGCCGCTGGCGGCGGTGCTGTCTTGCGCCGCGCTGCCGCGCGGCCTGGCGCTGCGGCTGCTGGACGTGGTGCTGGCGCGGCTGCGCGACGCGCCCGACCCCGCGCTGGCGGCCAGCTGGCTGCTGTCGCTGCTGTTCGGGCCGCAGCACGGCCTGGCGGTGCTGTCGCCCGACGGCGCCGACCTCACGGCCGACTGGGCCCGGCAGCGCGCGACGCTGGACGCCGCGGTCATGGGCATGGGCCGGCTGGGCGGCGCGGGCCCGCTGCTGCAGCTGCTGCTGCCACAGGTCGCGGCGCTGCCGCTGGAGGAGCTGGGCGGGCTGGGCGCGCCGGCGGCGCGCGTGCAGCGCTACAGCCTCGTGTCGCTGGCGGGCGCGGCTGTGGCCGACGCGGCGGGCGCGGGCTCGGCGGCTGCGGCGGCGCTGCCGAGCCAGCTGGCGGAGCGGCTGCCGGCGGTGGCGGCGCTGTGCGGCCTGGAGCTGGCGGCGCAGGCGTCCGCGGAGGTGGGCGAGGAGGGCGCGCTGTCGGGCGTATTCGGTGGCGGCGCCGGCACCAGCAGCAACGCGGCCGCAGCCGCGGCGGCGGTGGCGGCGTGCGGCCCGGTGCTGCAGCTGCTGCAGGAGCACCCGGGCATGGCGGTGCCGATGCTGCAGCAGCTGGCGGAGGTGGTTGAAGCCGACGTGCAGGCTGCGAGCAAGGGCGGCGTGGAGGTGGGCGCCGGTGCGGCTGTGGGGCGGCTGCAGCTGCACGTGGCGGCGCTGGCGGCGCTGCGGCTGGCGCAGGCGGCTGTCAAGCTGCAGCCCGTGCGCACGATGCACGTCGCGGCCAAGGCGGTGGCACAGCGGGAGGCGCTGGCGGCGGCGGCTGCCCGGCTGACGGCGGCGGTCAAGTCGCTACCGGCGTCCGGCGCCGCCAGCGAGCGCGCGGCCGCGTGTGTCATCGATAGCCAGCGACTGTCGCAGACGATGGCGGACCTTTACGCCTCGTCATAAAGGATTTGGGAGCGGCACGCAGGGCGCTTGGTGTGGAGGCCGTTGGTATGGGATTCGAGTTTTACAGAGGGCTGGAAGGATCCGAGTAGGACCCGATGGCTAGGACTGTCGTATGCCTGGTTGCAATAATCGGCGAGAAGAGATGGCTCGTGGTGTGTTCCGTGGAAGCCCAAGGGCCAACAGCCGCCTGGGCAACAGCGGCTGATTGCACACTTGCGCATGACTTGCCAAAAAGTCTGTAAGCACTGTGCGCGATTGCTAAATGCCAAAAAGGCAAATGCAGCCCTCCTCCAGGGGTGCCGTAGCCGTGATCCACAGGATTCCCACAGGTGTGTAGGTGCAGCAACTTTAAGACCAGCCTTGAGTCTATCTAAACCGAATGCGCTAAGTCAAATTGCTCTAGTCATCCACAAGCCATCGCAGCCGCAGCCGCATACCATCCAGGGCAAATCCCAACCCGATCATGCACTGAACCCCGGCGAAAGCCGTCGCGCTTCGCACGCTGTCAGCCCCCCACACATGTGCCCTGCCCGAACGTGCGACGGAATGTCGCCGGTATTGGCATGTAGGAAGTCGCACGCCATTCGAACTACCCTACGATGCTCGCTTGCCAACTCGACGGCGGTTGCGCTCGCTCCAGCATCTACGATGCCTGTCTACTGCATGTGTCATGTACGTGTGTCTCAGGGTTCGCTCAGGGGCATCACCAGTCATCCAAGCTTGGGGCCTGCCGCACAGTTCTCTTGGCGACCACACCACAGCACAGCACGTCACAGCGCACACGCACATTCTTGAGCACGCGGCATCATCACATCGCCACCACAGACACGCACCGCATGCGGCCACTAACGCCTATCGCTGCGCACTCGCTCCTAGTTCTAGGCAACCACTGCAGTGGGCGCGGACGCCACCTCGGGCGCGCCGCCACCGCCCTGCAGGTGGGCCTCGTCCGCATCACTTGGCGCTGGATCACCCATGCTTTCATCATCTGCTTCGCCGTCATTTCCATCGGCGGCAGCGTTGCCCGCATCCGAGCTGCCCGCGCCGGCTGTCATCGTGGCAGCCGCAGCCGTGGATGACGGCCCTTCCTCTGCCGCCTTCTGCTCCGGCCGAGCCGGCGACCGAACCTCTGTCGGCTGCGGCGGCGTCCTTTGCTCCACCGCCCGCGCCGCGACCGCCTCCCGCTCCGCCACCGACGCCTGCTCCTCCGGTGGCTGCTGTTTCACCTGCGGCAGCTGCGGCAGCGGCACGCCGAGGACCGCCGGCCCCACCGACACCGCCCCGGCGGCCGGATCCCGCAGCAGCCCCTCCTGCGCGAGGATGGCGTTCAGCTTCTGCCCCGGCGACATTCCCGACGGCAGCGACTGCAGCAGCCGCGTCGCCGGCGACGCCACCGGCAGCCCGCCGCCGCCGCCGCCCACGCCCCCCGAACCGCCTGCCGCGTGCAGCCCCGACGCCGCCGGCTGCGGCTGCTGCTGCTGCGCCGCCAGCTGCAGGTGCGCCTGCAGCAGCAGCACGCGGTCCACCAGCTGCTCGCGGCTGAGGTCCTCCAGCGCCTCGCGGCCAATGGGCTCCAGCCCCAGCGCGGGCGGCACGTGCAGCAGCTCCAGCGCCGGCGGCAGCACCACGCCGCCGGGCCCGGGCAGGCCCATGCCGGACAGCCCCAGCGCCGCCACCGCCAGGCCGTTGAGCCCAGCCAGGCTGTCCTCGTCCAGCGGCCCCTGCCCCGCAGGCCCCGAGCCGGCGCTCGCGTGCTGGCTGCGACGCCGCGTGGAGCCGCCTTGCCGGCTGTCGCCGCCGGCGACCCTCCAGCTCCCGGCGCCCCGGCCCTGGCCGCTGGGCGCGGCGGCTTCGGCCGCCGGCTCAGCCTCTGTTCGTAGTGAGCGGCGGGCGCCGAGCTGCGCCCCGCCGGCTCCGTCGTCGCCCGTCTCAGCACCGCTCGGCCCTTCCCCGCCCGCAGCGGCCATGGCGGCCGTGGTGCGCTGGCGCTTGCTGGAGCGGCCGCTGAGGGCGCCCTCCTCCGCGTTGGCCGCGTCACCGCTGCCGCGCGCCGCGCCCGAGGACTCCTCCTCGGCCGCACCGCCCGCCGCCGCCGCCTGCTGCGAGGCCGCCAGGTTGTGCGCCAGGGCCGCCAGCGCGAACTGCTGCTGCACCGCCGCCGCCTGCAGCGTCAGCCGCTGCAGCAGGTCACCCGGCAGCCCGCCCGCCGCGCCTCCGCCACCGCCGCCGCCGGCTCCATCGCCCGCCTCCAGCCCCGCCCGGTGCACCGCCAAAAGCGCTGCGGTGGTGGGGCTCAGCAGCGCCGGCGCCGCCAGCAGCTGGTCCAGCGACATGCCGTTGCCCAGGTCGCCCATGCCCTCGCCGCGGCCCTCGCCCTCGCCGTCACTGCCGCCGCCGACGCCTCGGTACCCAAACCGCCCGCCCAGGCCGTCATCCCGGCTGGGGCTGGCACTCTGCGCCGCTGCCGCCAGGTTCGCCAGCTGCGTCAGGCCTGCCACTGCGTCACCGTCCACGTCCTCGTCATCCTCGTCCTCCATGGACCCGGCCGCGCCCCGGGCGCCGCGGCGGCGACCGCGCTGGCTCCCGCCGCGGCTGCCGCTACGGCCCCCTCCCGCGCGGCGGTGCAGCGCATAGTCTGGGTCGCCGCCGCCGGCCCCGCCGCCGCCGCCGTCATCCTGGTCCATTGTGTCATAGTCCTCGCCCGGGCCCATGCTCCCAGACTGCAGGAAGCAGAATTGGCGACAGGTCAGAAGAGTGTAGTGGCAGGCGTCAGGCGCGCGTCCAGAACAGCCATAGAAAGACAGCGCAGCCCGCGCCCTGTGAACGCACGCCGGAAACACGCGTTTACCCGAACGACTCACCCTGTCACTGACGGAGCGTTTGCGTGCGCGGTAGCTGCGGGCAGGGTGGCAGTGCACGACGGGAGCGGAGTTTACGCAAGGCGTCTGGCACACAGCGACGCAGCGCGAACCTCTTTAAGCCAAGCGCGCACACCCTTCAGGTTCACGCGCAGTGTACTCATTTGTGATTATCTCTATATTATTAGTCGATTCGGGGTACTGTTGATGAGTACTGTTGATGAGTACATAGGCGGCAAGTCCCAATCGGCGCTGGAGGGGGTGGGGGCTAGCCTCAACTCACTTGCGGAAATAGTCGCGCACCAGCGGCAGGCTCCGCAGGCACCTGGTGTGGCGGGCAGGGTGTCAGCGCTAAAGCCATTTGGCCAATCCATTCTTCGGCCCGGCAACAGCCGCAACTCGGCAACAGTCACATCCCGTGCCGTGCGGTTCAGATAACCGCAACTCACTTGGCATGTATGCGGGTTTCCTGCAGCGACGGCGCATCCTCCTTCCACAGCGAGGCAGCATGTTCGTTGTACCACACAGTTATTTCCTGTGCGTCCGGCCGCCTGCCCTCCTTCTTCTCAAACGTTGACCGCCACCTGCGAACAGCCGGCCGGCAGCACCATCAGCCGCCAGCTACTGCCTCACAACTGCGGGCGGTCAGGCTGACCCCTGCCTATCGCCGTGTACAGCCGATCTGGCCAACATCGAGTGCACAAATACCCAGGTTGCTGCTAGCCACTTCGTAACGAGCGCACCAGTCGTTGAACGGCTGCCAGAAACGCAGGGGCCGTCGGTCCGAGCTGTGCCGTGTTGGTGAACGCGCCTCCTTGGCGTCATCCGAGCCCTGAGACTTGCTCCGCCCCCGCGAAGACCCCCCTTTGGTCATGAATGCGTGCTGCTTTGCCCACAGCCGAGCAGATGGCGCCCGCCCGTGCGGGCGGTGCCTGCGCGCAGCGAGGGGTAGCGAAAGTGGAGGGCGGGGGGAAGGCGATGAGGTGGCGCCCAGGGCCTTGGAACCCTGGCGCAACGCAAACATATAAACCGCCTGAACTGTTTTGTTGCTACACACAGGGCCGCGGCGGACGCGGACCTCAAAGTCAGGTGTTGCTGCCCGGGCAGTAGCCGGAAGGAGGCCTCTTCACGCCCCGCTGCTAAATACTAGCTCCTGACTATTAATTGAGTGTGTTGGGTCGTCCTCGTGGACGGAAGCTCACTCACCCGCGTTACGTTGCGCTCCCCAATTGAGACGACCAGATGCTGCCCGAAGGCGCTGCTCAGGCCAGAACGGATTCGGCTGGACACAGAATTGGAGTCCCCGCAATCAGCGGCCCGGAATCAATCAGCAGAGTCTGGCCAAAGTCGAGAAGCTGTAGCTCGCAACCTTGGTGCTGAGAGGACAGCAGCAGCCAGTCGAGCCACGCTAGACTACTGAAATTCAATAATGCAAGACTGCGCAAAGCATTAATCGGCTGGCATCGCGTAAACGAGTAGTTGTTCGCGTGAAGAAACAAGGTCGCTTATAAGCTAGTGGCTACCCGCGCATCATACCTATATTAATTTGGCACAGAGTTTGTGATGCCGCTCGTAGTTTGGATTTGCCAGAAATGCACGCCCGATGGTGAAACCCTGTGTCCGCGGCCCCAACTCCACGCGCAAACCCCCCTCCAGCGGAAGAGCCCCACATATAATGCCTTCGCGCATCTATCGCGATGGGGGCGATGGGGGGTGAGGGCGGGGCGAGCAGCGGGAGGAAGGAGGGGCGAGCTAGCACCATGCTGTGAGCGGACGGCCGAAATCCATGGCGTCCCTCCGAATTCGTGACGCATTTTGACTGCTTATGTTCCTATCTTTGCCATACGCACACAGCCACGCACGCCTTACCGTTGCTATGAACGCGGCATTACAAGAAAGGACAATCGAAAGCAGCGGCCCAAGGAGGCCCTCCCTATTGTCTGCCGACCAAGAACGTGAGTGCCGCACATCTTACTACCGTGCCTGGACGCCTCAAGCTCCCCCCGCTTTTATGCCCTAGCCCAGAAGAGCCCGCCATAGAACATGGGCCACGCACACATTGGGCCCCTCTCTTCCCATCGCTTCAACACCTCTCCAACTGATATCGTCATCGCAACGAATGCACCACGTTCATGGCACTTGTGGTCGACTTCAGAAATGCAAACCGGCCACCTCTGCCACTACCCCAACGGCCCTAGTGGCCCAGCCTCCGTCGCATCAACAGCGTGTTCAACCGTGTCCCCCGGCCCCGGCCCCGCTGCAGCGGCCTGTGGCGGTGTGAGGCCCGGGGTCATCCCTTCGCTGGCTCCACATGCCACAGCCGCTGCCACTACTGACTCGGCCGATGGTCCTGGTCCTGCCAGGTCCGGGTCCTGCCCTGGCTCGTCTGACGGGTCGGCGAACGCGTACGCGCTGTCATACCCATACAGCGCCCCGCCTGGGCTCTCCAGGCCCGCCGCCCCCAGGGCGCCCTCCTCTTCCACCAGCCCAGCGCCGCCTGCGCCCTCCTCGCCGCGCTCTAGCGACAGCCAGCCCACAAGCTCTGTCAGCTGCTCCACCTGCTGCCGCAGTGCTGCGTTCTCCGCCGACAGCGCCGCCTTGTCGCGCATCAGCGTCTCCACCTGGGTGGCGGCAGCGTCAATGGATTTTTGCGTCAGCGGCGGCCCTTACACTCATGCACCCCGGGCACCATACTGCGATATTATTCGGCGGCAGCGCCGCCCCTGACTGAACTCCCGTCCCTGACTGAACTCCCTGTCCATCGCACACTCCATTTCGACAGTGCGCCGCCGCACCTGCGCCAAGAGCATGTCCGCCATCGCCTGGTCCACGCCGCTGCTGGCTGCCCGCATGCCGGGGCTGAGGTCCAATCCCGACGGCCCCTCGTCCTCCTGCCGACCCAACAGGAAGCCCTCCGGTGCGGGGCTCGTGCCGGCGTAGCTGGAGGCGGCCAGGCTGTAGGCGGTGCTGCTCGGCAGGCTGCCTGCCACGACAGTTCCGGAGGCTGCGGAGGAGGAGCAAGACGTCTTGTGGAGCGACGGCGCGCACGCACTGCTCGGCGGCAGCGCGCCGAGGGACGTGCTCGCCATGCCCTGCCCCAGCCGCGGCATCTGCATAACGTAAGCAGCCGCGAACAGCACATTACGGCATCTGGAGACGCTGGGAGCCCCAGGAGAAGCGCACAGGGACTGTACGACTGCTACCGTGCTATCCGCCAGGCCTGTAGCCTGGAAGCAGCCATGTTGGCCAGCCCGGATAGCGCTCACATGATGCGCCCAGCCTCACCTCCGGCGGTAGCGTGGCCCTCCCCGTCTGCGCTGCCGCCGGTTGCGTGAACACCTGCAGTCCAAGTGGCACGAGTTGGGGGTGGCAGCGCTCGGTGCTAGGGACCCCCTCAACACGGCATGCAAGGCCAGGCTTGTGTTGTACATTTGGGCGCTGTGAATTACAGCAACGCACCTTGAACGTGGTGAGTTCTACCGCCGGCGGTGGGGCCGGCGCCGCCGGCGCGGCCCCTGCCCCGGTGCTCTTGGCTGCGAGTCCCTTCTGGTGACGGTACTTATCCAGAGTTCGCCGGCCCGCTGCACGCAACCACTCCTTGTACTCATCCTGAGAACGGCGGGCGACAAGGTACGGGCAGGCGGCCAGGAGCACGTTAGGCGACCAGGTTGCAGCGCCGGAGAGCGTGTCAACACCGTACCTCACGTGCTGTATAGCTTGACCCTAGGTCATGAAACAGACACGCGTGCTGCTATCCCAATGCGCCACACGCCCGTTGTTATCTAAAGCGTCAGGCTGCTACTGGCGCCAGACGTGATGCTGCTGCTGCCCGCCAGCTTACCCAGTCTGCCCAGTCGCCTTTCATGTCCGCGGAGACTTGCGCCCCTGTGCCCCCCCCCCCGCCCATTGTCGTAACCCTTCCCCCACCCAGCCAGCCCTTGCACACCTGGGACATGCTGTTCGGGGCCTTGGCCTCCCGCTCTCCTGCGGGGAGGCCGACCATAGTGCTCACGTCCTGCCCCGTTTCTCCTTTCCAAGTGCGCCGGGTCAGCTATTTGGGTCTGCAGGTCTGCGGGCAGACCCCCCTAATCCGTCCCGGCGCGAATCCGGTCCTAGGAGCTGACGCTATGCTTGAATCAGATCAGCAGGCGACCGCGCGCGCGGAGCTGGCGCGCGCGGAGCTGGACGCGTCAGCACTTTATGAGTCGGCAAAGTCGTTGCTAGGTCGCTGCACAGGCTTAACATTTGAGTGCGATTGCGTCGTTATTGATTTATGCTTGCCTACAGTGTGGATTTCTAGGACCGCAAGCTTCGGCTCCGGGCCGATTCAACGCCATCGTTCAAGGCACTGCAATGAGGCCTGAAATGTTCCACTAAGTTCATTTGCACCTGCGTCTCTAGCATACAGCTAAACTCAATTTAGTAGTAATTTGCTGCGCCGAGAAAGTCCACCTAGGAACGGGTCCAGATTGCCCGCCTTTGGCCCAGAAGGCCTTCCCGACCGCACTAACTCCACTCTAGGAGCCTAGACATGTCTCTTAGACGCAAGCTAAAGGGGAAGAAGCCGCCGGAAGGCTGGGAGCTCATTGAGGAGGTCATAGAGGACTTTGAGCAGCAGCTGAAGGAGGCGGTGAATGAGGAGCATGAGGGCAAGCGTAAGACGGAGCTAACTTGGAAAATCCACCGGTTACACTGGGAGAAGAATCGCTTCATCTACGACCTCATGTACCAGCGCAAAGTCATGTCCAAGGAGCTGGTGAGCTAGCTTAGCAGCAAGTGGCAGTGATGCTGGGTGCCGGGGTGCGGGGGGGGGGGGAGGGGGCGGCGGAGAACGTTGTGCGCGGGAGGTGGCCGTGTTGTGGTCCATGTCGGGGGGAGGTGGTGGGTGTCAGCGTGCAGCCGACAAATGAAAGCTGCTTTGGAATGCGGCCTGCGAATGGAGATGCATGGTCTTGCAAACCACCTTGCGGGGCAGCTGGCGCCCAGAACTGACCGTGCCCCCCATTTCTCTGACGACGCCGCGCACAGTTTGAGTGGCTCGTGCGGGAGAAGGTGGCCGACGGCGCATTGATAGCCAAGTGGCGCAAGCCCGGCTACGAGATCCTCTGCTCTATGCTGGCCATTCAGAAGGGCAACCACAACTTCGGGACCACCAGCCACTGCCGCGTGCCGCTGCGGGCGCGCGCCAAGCAGCAGCGCATCACGCCGGACGTGCAGACGGGATGCATCTCGTGCGCTTCCGGAGACGGGAAGTGAGTGGGAGCGCTAATGGGCCGTACGCTGCAGGGCCCAGTGCTGAACATGTCGTGTCGCCGTGCACCATCAGCAGGCGACGCATCCGTTGCGCTTGCTCCCACTGCGGGATGCAAGCACAGGATAGCCGCCTGGTTCCGCAACGGTTGCCTCCACAGGCGGTTCTGGGGCCTGCGCCCATACATGTCACCACGTACACAACAACTTGCACTCACCACTTCCCTCGCCTGCCCCGCCTGCGCAGGTTTGGCGGGCCGGTGTGGTGGAACACGCCGCTGGACGAGGAGGACGGCGCCAAGCTGGAGGAGAACCGCACCACCTGGGGGCAGGCGGGCGCCGGGGAGCCGGGCGAGGGCGCAGGAGGCGGCGGGGGCGGGCCGGGCCCCAGCCGCAAGCGGCCCGCGGCGGAGCTCGACGGTGACGATGACGATGAGCTGCCGGATGAGGTGCGGGCGCGCCTGGAGGCCCTGAAGAAGAGCACCAAGGCGCTGGACTGAGGGCGCGGCGCGCTGCACGGAGGGCTGGCAGTTTTGCAATGATGTTGAGCCGGGACGTGGTGCGGTTGGAGGAGGATTGCAGCCGCAGCCGCAGTGGGGATCGGCGGCATGAGCGCGCAGCTCCAGGGCCATGCTGGGTGGGTGCTGGGCGTGAGTTGTCCTTCGGGCGCGTGTGTGCGTGCAATTGATGTGGCGGCGGATCCTATTACGCCACCAAGATTTTGAAGTCGCGCAGGACAGGGTTCCAGAGAGAGGGTGCACAGCTGGTATAGGGGCCACATCGCCGGTGGGCACCGGCCATGGTCAGTGGCGCATCCCTGCGCCTGATACGGTGCGCACCGGAGGAGGTGAAAGGCGTGGTCCGTGCCCATGTGTGCAAAAGGCGGCATGGTGCTTGTAAGACGTGGCAAGGCAAGGCCTTTCACTCTTTCAGCTGCCTCGGTGCGTGACAGGCGGACAGCGTGATGGACTGATGGGGGGGAGCACCCGTGCAGGCACCCGTTCTGACGTGTGCGTGCACGGGCGGCTGAAGCCTCGCGTACTGGTCCCCTGAGAGACGTGCTCCCCACTGGGCGGGCACCGATTCCCTTCCCCAGGCTGCGTTCCCAGAAGCCTCGCCCCCCACCCCCAACCCCGTCAGCAAAATCACTGCCCTCAAACTTGGACTCTCCCCATGGACCCCGTACACACGTCCAACTGCCAGGCCGATGCAACTCCCTCTACGTAGCGTGCGCACTCGCCGCAGAAACCATTCCAATACCAAATGTAACATTAAAACAACACTAAAAATGATGTTCTTTTTCTTTTCGGGAGGCCCTGCGGGAGGCCAGGGGTCTGTGCAAGTCGCCCCGCTCATCCTCCTGTTGCCAATCCTGTTTCAGTTCTTGCCATTGCTGTTCGATGGCATTGTCATCACGGGGACGCCAGGCGCCAGGCGCGCTGCGAATCATGGCACGTTTGGGGTCGCTTCGGTCGCTTCGGTCTTCGTCAACCTCGTGCTGCCTATAATAGGCATATTTGGCATGATAAGATTCATTCGATGGGTGAGTTGCTGGTTGGCTCACCTCTGGGACACGTCACGAGGGACGGAGCTGCCGAGGCATCGCCGGGAGCCGGGAGCAGCTCCCCGGCGGTCACGCTGAAGTACATCGTTGACGCGGACCTTCCCACTTCCTGCAGATACGCGCCAACGGCGGGTGGCGCTTCTTCGTGCGCCTCCTCTTCCAGGGCTACCACGGCGGGGCCGCGGCGGCGGCCGGCGCGGGGCCGTTCGGGTGGCCGTGGGGCGCGGCAGCGGGACAGCGGGCGGGGCAGCCGGGTGCAGGCCGAACTGGCGGCGGTCGCCGGCGCGTGACAGTCGAGGAGGTTGCGGAGGCGCTGTCCAAGCTGCCCACAGAGGCGTACCTGACGCCGCGGGAAATGGCAGCGCTGTCCGTGCACGAGCTCAAGGTGAGTAGGTTGGCCGGCGCGGGACATGCCTGTGCAACCGCGGACTCGAGCTGGCGGACGCGCAGTCAAGCATTGCACCCGTTGCGCCGCAACCAACGCCCTGAACTTGGGACAACTGCCAGGCGCTGCTGCACGGCCGCGGCCTGGAACCGGTCAAGTGCCTGGAGAAGGGCGATCTGGTGCGGCAGCTGCTGGAGCACGGCGGCAGCAGCGCCGACTCGTGCAGCATATGCTGTGAGGAGTACGGCCCGCAGGCGGCGGAAGCCGCTGCTGAGCCGGCGCGGCAGGCGGCGGCAGGAGCTAAGGCGGGGTGTGGAGGCTGTGGAACAGTTGACGGGGTGGCGGACGCGGCGCCGCGGAGCGGCGCACGAGGCGCTTCCCAAGGAGCGTCGGAGGCACGGCCAGAGGCCGGTACTGGGTCTCCCTGTGGTGTGGGCTATGGCGGAGGTAGAGCAGGCGAGAATGGCGCCCCAGCTAGCAGCAGCTGCAACGCCGCTGGGGCCCGCGCCTGCGGAGCGGCAGCAGCGGCGGACGACGACACGCCTGTTGTGCTGCGCGTGCTGCGGTGCGGGCATCGCTTCCATGTCGAGTGCGTGGATAAGTGGTTCCTGAGTGCCACGGACTATACGCGGGAACCGGCGTGCCCGCTTTGCAATGCGCCGCTCATCCCTCAGCGGCAGTAGGCAGCGGCGAAGGGAAGGAGAGCCCGCATGCACTGCGTCAGGCAGGCGTGGGCGGTACACACCGTCGAGCATTCGGGCGTTTGAGTCGGAGGCGGCGGCAGATGTAGGTGCCATGTGACCATGTCTCATGACTCACGAGTTGACCTGAAGGTTGCGTTCGGGTGGTCTCGTTGCAGGCATGGGAAATGCACACTTGCAGCCCTGTGACACAGTATCGGTAGTGTTGACGGCACAGCGGAGGGTACGACAGCGTGGACTAGGAATACCCGGACCGAGGCGCTGGCGACGCCATCCTTGTGGTGTGGTAGGCTTGCGGTACGATTGCGGAATGGTGGATCGGTTTCAACAGGCAGATGGCAAGGCGAAGCGGCAGCGACAATGGGTAGGAGGCCGCCCAGAGCTGACCACGTACATCAGGCGTGTCGGTTGGCATCGGCTGGCAGTGGCACGTCCCCACATTCGGACACGTGTTTTGGCTGCGCCTAGGATAGGCAACCAGCCACAGGCGGTGTAAGAGGGCTAGCGCCGTCAGGGGTGAGACCCATGCGTGGCATTACATAGTGTACTGTTTTAGCCATGCAACATCATGCGGCCGCCCCCTAAACATCCTGCTGTTTAGCGGATAGTGGTGCCAATTGCTTTTGGGCAACAGAGCGTTGCAAAATGTTAACCTACAGCCCGTACTGGCCCGGCATACTGTAGCAGAATGCACGAAGTCTGGCGTCGACACGGAATGTGCATATGCAGTGTCCCACCGTTTGTCACGATCACATTAAGTACAAAACTGCTTGCAAGTTGAAACCCGCACCGTGGTTAGCCCCAGTAGTGACTGGGCGGGCACAATTGAGCACGTGCATGAGCACTTCATTAAACGTGCCATTGTGACAGTGTTATGTCAAACCCCGGCAAACAGTGCGACAAGAAGCCAGCCAAGAGGCTTCCAGCTGGAGGTCCTAGTGCGCACAGCAGCAAACAGAAGCCCGGCCTATTGAACCGGGGCCGAATGACCAAGGAATTGGATAAATCACGCTTCAATGTTCAGTCTCTTCTTCATTGCGAAGCCAGGCCCCAGCGCGGGGCACAGCCATCATTTGTCATAGATAATTCACGCGGGGGGTCAAACACGCGGACAGCAATTACCGACACGTTCCCGCACGTACAGCGGCTCAACCCCTCCACAATTCAGTCGCCTCAGTCAAAACCCCCATGCGGCTATGCCCGCTCCTCTCCTACTGGGGGCACAGCATTCTCCACATCGCGCGTGGCCGCTGGCGACACCGGTCGTGACGTCTGTGGCGTGGGCCCACTGCTGGTGCTGTCGCTGTTGCGTGACCCCGACTGGTGTGTCGAGTCGTCGTACGCGACTTTTTTGGCCTCAACGTCAGGCAGGTCGCCCACCGGCAGGATCTTGTTGCTGCTCCCGCTACGCACGATCATCGAGGTGGGGCTGGGCGAGTCCTTGGGGATGATGAGGTTGAGGATGAGCGCCACCACGGCGCCCAGGGTGAAGGACGTGGAGATGACCAGGATGATGGCGTCACGCAGACCGCGCAGACCGGGCGACATGCCGGGCGTGACGGGCCACAGGTTGAGCGTGGCCCACTGCGGGACCAGCTCCACGCCGAACGCCAGCGCCAGAGAGCATGCCAGGATGAAGCGCGAACGGCGCGTGAGGGGGTCTCCGTTGATGATAATCTTGATGCCGGAGGCAATGACGTTGGCGAACAGGACTGCAGCAGGCAGCAGGGCGAGGCGAGCGAGCGAGCGCGGAGGTTTAGGCTGAGTTCACGTGCGTGCTGGGGGCAGCCCCGCCCTGAGCTAGCACCGCCCATACGGTCTTTGTGCAACTGCAATATGAGGAGCTTTCATTCTTGTTTCCGCATTCTACCGCACCAACCCCAAAAGGCCCAACGCCCGAAGCCCCGAATGCCCCGCCGAACTCACAAGTGGTCATGCCGCCCAGCACACACTCCGGGATGGTGGTGATCCAGGCGCCCACCTTGCCTGCGGGGCATCAAGACAAAATTTACGCCATGCCACCATCTATTGAGCTAACATATTTCAGGGCCCTTACGCATACAAACCTTGCAGCCACAGCCCCGCTCGTAACTTACCCAGGATACCCAGCAGGAACAGCCAGAACGCAGCGGCAAAGCCGGCCTGACGGGCGGCCACGTTAGTCAGAGAGATGACGCCGTTATTCTGCGCGAACGTGGTCAGGGGCAGCGAGGTGGCCAGAGCGGAGAAGATGCCACTGATGCCGTCGTTCAGCAGCGCGCCCTTGATGCGCCGCGTGCCGTCCTCCGTGTCGACAGCCATACGGGACGCCTCCATAGTCGCCGCCGTGTCACCCACGGTCTCAATGGAGGTGATAATGAACACAATCATCAAGGGGATTACCGCCGGACCGTAGAATCCTGTAACAGGTGAGCAATGCGGCAGTGCAAAAGAACGGTTGGTCAGCCGAGTCGAAAGCTCTGCGCATGCAATGGCCCTCAATGGATGCGTTAGCTGAGGTATGGCCCCCACTAGTGCTCCACCATGCAAGCTCGCGCTCACCTAGCGGGAAGGTGGTGGTCCACAGGAACGTGATGCCGGGTGCCTGGTCGATCTTGGTGGTGATCACGTACTTCTTGCCATTGTAGTTGGTCACGGCGGCGATCAGGTAGCCAAACAGCAGCGCCAGAATCACCGAGGCGTTGCGCATGAAGGGGCTGCCAAAGATCTCCAGGAAGATGATGGTGCTGCGCATACGTGTATACATATCAGGGCGGCGAGACAGGCGTCAGCACAGAATGAAGGACAGGTTCAGCAGTTATGCCACTGGACACACGCGCTTGCAGTGCCGGACACACCTGCATGCCTACCGCCCAAGCAAACCCCAAGCATTGACTCAGCACGCCGCACCGGTGCCCGGGTACCCCAAGCGAATGAGAGCATACTCACATGAACACCAGGAAGCCCAGGCCGATGTATTGCTGAGAGCCGAAGGGAAGGAAAACCTCCGTCTTGGTGGCATCGCCGCACTTGATGCCCGGGCCCACCCAGCATTGGCTGGCCTGCATGTAGCTGGTGCCGTTCGCGTACTTGGCAGGCAGGAAGCAAGCCTTGGTAGCGGGCGGGTGCTGCCAGTTGTCGGCGCAGAAAGCGCCGCCGCCCCAGTTCTTGAAGCCGGCGCCAATCAGGTGCACGCCAATCATCATGATGGTGATGCCGCACACGATGGGCGGGAAGATCTTCCTGATGACGCGGATGGGGAAGAAGGACAGGATGGCAGGAATGACGGCGCACATGGCGATGGTGCCGAGGAACATGCCGTACGCCTCCTCAAACGTGTGCCCCTGCTCCTTCATAAGCTGGCCGATGACGGAGGTGGCGATGGGCACCGTGGTGAAGGACACGCCCATGCAGGACAGGATGCCGGCTCCGAACTGGTAGTTGGTTTTCCAGATGCGCACGCCCAGCACTTGGAAGAACGTCATAATGCCGCACACGATGAGCGATGCCTGGACCAAATCTGTAGACAATGAGCGGCGCAGGGGCAAAAACATTAGAGAATTGAATGCACGGGCAACAATTCAATGCATGCTACAGTAGACCTCGGCACGTTTGTCGCACTTGCAACGCCCATGCAAGTCACTCACAGCGCTGGGTCTCAGCTGGGTTGCCAGACGAGTAAGGAACCGGCGGACTGGTGCCGGGGCGCGTGCCGAAGCCCAGGTTGGAGATGAGCAGCGGCGGCGTGATGAGGCCTCCCACCATGGCCAGGGCGTGCTGCAGGCCCATCACCAGGGCCACGATGAGGCCCAAGAAGTCATCTTTGCCGAAGAACGTGGGCGGGGGAGTGCCCTTGGACTTGCGGAAGTAGGGGAAGACGGGCTGCAGAGGAGAACGACGGGATGGAGGGGTAGGACGTTACGTTGAAAGCAAAGTGGCTGGGAGTGCACCTGCGATGCGCGGCATGCCTGACAGGCCTGACAGGCGCATGAACACGCAGACACACACGCGCAGGTACGCCCCGCCTCAGATTTGCTAATGGCCCACACGCAGCGCCCTGCTCAAATGCACACCTTGCACAGATACTTCATGTCGTAGGTGCCGATCAGCAGCTCCTTCATGGAGCGCTTGCCGGTCACCTCATCCACCTTGCCGCGGAAGTCGTCCATTGTGACTGTCATCGTGTGAACTGGGTTGGAAGGATGGAAGGGCGGCACAGGCAGGGCAGGTTTCGGTGCGGGGGAAAGGGCTCACGGAACGGGTGTAGGCGGGGGCAGTTCCTGCAGGCACGCCCGCCACTCTGGCCGACCTTTTCGGTTGCAAGCTCACCTCGCGACTTCGTGAGTGTCCAACTTGGTCCGCTAGTCTCTTGGCAGCAAGCTCGATGCTATCGGCGCGCCGGTGCTTGGACCGCGCTTGGCCGAATCGGTATAGCTGCAGATGCAACCCTTAAAGTCTCTGTCTGTCGCTGTGTCACCCAACGCTGTGTCTTTGTCGAGACCAAAGTCAAGTGTGAAAAAAGGCCGCGCGAGTTCGTTAAATGCACGGGGCGCACAGCCGCGCACGGGGTCAGCGATTGGATTTCATTGCAGGAGTCCTGCAGCGAGCCGAGCCGTACGGTCAGGGCCGGGCAGAGTGCGACTGTCTTCGTGCGTCCTTGGAACATGAATGCGTAAGGCTGGGAAACTATGGCCGCGTCGTTCACAAGGATAGCGTAGTCGCCGGAGCCTGTTTCCACATTGTGCTCATCAGCTCTAGTGACAGGAACACTGCCTTATTTGCATGATACATCCATGCGCCCAGAGCCAAGGCGTTGCGCTTTGGGCATTTTGGCAGTCGTGAAGCAATCTTTGTCAGACGTCACACTCGTGAGAATCGTCGCACGCCGGCGAGCGCAAAGCGCCGGTGCTTATTACCAGGGAGGGATTTGCGAGCGAGATGTAGCGCAGCGAGCCGCAGGGGATAGGGCATGCGCAGCACGACGATTGGGCAAAGCTGGGGACTGGGTGCGCGCGCAGTTCTGCGCAGTTAGCGGCAGGCACGGGGTGGCCGGCCGCCTGCCGCCTGTGCTCTCGGCAAGAAGGGTGCACCCCGGCTCGGCAACAGGACTACGTGTGGCTACAGAATGGCGGCCTTTTAATCATGTCTAGCGGGTCCTCGGGTCGCAACACCCGGGCGCATACCGTCACATCCCCTTTGCCTGCCTTTGCCACGGATGCCGAGCGAGGTGCCCCCCCATGCACACACAAGCCACGTCCCACGCGCTTGTGTTTGTCTGCTGAGTTGGTCGTTACGCGTGCAAGACGCTACGTACACATGTACGATGGCCGAATCCATCCTGGAATCACGTTGGATTGCATCCTACCACGCCTACCACGCCTAATGCTTACCTCACCTCGGGCGCGCACCAGCCCACGGTCCTGTGAGCTCACCCGTGCCATCGGCCGCGTGGCCCCGGCATGACGGCTCTGCCCAGTGGCCTGGGGGCCAGGGGGGACACTGCGCAGTGAGCGCGTGGGGGCGGCCCTGGACCCACACCTGCCCCTGCCCACGAAACTTCTTGCCGGCGCCACCATTAGTCCCCTTGCCCCACAGTACCAAAAGCACGTGCGCGCACTGGCAAAAATGAATACCCGCAGGGCTGCTAGCCAACAGGACCGCATTAGCCTACCACCTGTAGTCTACGCATCGCACTTGGCTTGGCTTCCGCGGTTCCGCCTTTCCAACGGACTGGCTCCCGTCCCCCGTCCTACCACCTGCTACCCCAGTCAAGTAGCAGCACGCATGGATCACAGAGTCCTCCCGCTGCCGCGTCATGGTCAACACGGCGATTCACAGCAAGGTATGTCCGCACACCGAAGCGGTGAGTACCATCAACAGTGCAGGCCGCACTGGCCGCAGCAGTTGCCCTCAGCACGGTGAATCCTCGTATCCACCCGCACACCCTGCACGATCTAGTGGTTCCAAACAGACGTGTGCCATTCGATCCACCAATAACAAAGACATATGTAAGTGCGCAGCCCCAGCAGGATCAATGCAAACACGCACCGGACCATCACAATTGGCCGCTTGGACCCGCACATTCCAAGCAGGAAGTATCCCACCGCGCGGCAAGCAGAAACCAATCATCAGCATACTTTGGCTCTGTGACATTCAGTTCAAACTCGAGTTGTGAGCATTAGTCTCGATCGGTTCTCTCTTTATTTGTGGTGGGCCGGGCCGGACGACGCACGTACGCCTACCTCAGCTTGGCTGCCTCATTCGTTAACGGTTTGCCTTCCTGCGTCCGCAACCTTCGGCCCAGGTGCGTGCTAAGCAGCAACACAGGCTACGCACCCTGAACGCGGCCACTGTTGCTGTGCCTCTGTGCAATGGCTACCACCGGAGCGCCGCTGGCTTGTGCCGCTTCTGAATGGTACGAGGCATCCTTGGCGTCCTTGTCCGTGCTCACTGAGCTGGCACCTGCAAACACAATGCAGATTCACGTGAGAAAGGCTCAAAGTGCGCCCAAAACCTCAGACGCACAAGGACGGGACATGTTTCAAGCGCCGCGAGTGCGAAGGGTGCGCGGGAATTTCGCTCACCAGGGGAGCAGCCGGTGACTGTTGGGTCGGTCTTGTCCTTGGGGATGATGAGGTTGAGGATGAGCGCCACCACGGCGCCCAGGGTGAAGGACGTGGAGATGACCAGGATGATGGCGTCACGCAGGCCGCGCAGACCGGGCGACATGCCGGGTGTGACGGGCCACAGGTTGAGCGTGGCCCACTGCGGGACCAGCTCCACCCCAAATGCCAGCGCCAGCGAGCATGCCAGGATGAAGCGCGAACGGCGCGTGAGGGGGTCTCCGTTGACGATAATCTTAATGCCGGAGGCGATGACGTTGGCGAACAGAACTGCAGGGGCGGGCAGCAGGGCGGGGTAAGCGTGGGAGGAAGGAGGTTCAGGTTGAGGTAACGTGCGTGCTGTTGGCAGCCCGCCCTCAGCACCGCCCCATAAGGTATTTGTGCAACTGCAATATGAGGAGCTTTCATTCATGTTCCCGCATTTTACCGCACCAACCCCAAAAACGCCCAACGCCCCAAGCCCCGAATGCCCCGCCGAACTCACAAGTGGTCATGCCGCCCAGCACACACTCCGGGATGGTGGTGATCCAGGCGCCCACCTTGCCTGCAGGACAGCACGACAACATTTATGCCACCATCTTTGAGCTAACATATCCCAGGGCCCTTGCGCGTGGAGACCTTGCAGCCACAGCCCCGCTCGTAACTTACCCAGGATACCCAGGAGGAACAGCCAGAACGCAGCGGCAAAGCCGGCCTGACGGGCGGCAACGTTGGTCAAAGCTATTACGCCGTTGTTCTGCGCGAACGTGGTCAGGGGCAGCGAGGTGGCCAGAGCGGAGAAGATGCCACTGATGCCGTCGTTCAGCAGCGCGCCCTTGATGCGCCGCGTGCCGTCCTCTGTATCTACAGCCATATGTGATGCCTCCATAGTAGCGGACGTATCACCCACGGTCTCAATGGAGGTGATGATAAACACAATCATCAGCGGAATGATGGCGGGCGGATAGAACCCTGTAACGTGGTGGGGAGGAGCAAAACGACGGGAGAGAGCCGTCAGTCCGGCCCATTGTTGCGTGGCGCTGCACAGCGTGAATCGCGCAGGGCTGCGCAGGTGGATAAATTATAGATAAACCCCGCTGCACGCATATTCGCCATGGCGACATCCTATCCTGCCAGTTCTCACCTAACGGGAAGGTGGTGGTCCACAAGAATGTGATGCCGGGTGCCTGGTCGATCTTGGTGGTGATCACGTACTTCTTGCCCTGGTAGTTGGTCACGGCGGCGATCAGGTAGCCAAACAGCAGCGCCAGAATCACCGAGGCGTTGCGCATGAAGGGGCTGCCAAAGATCTCCAGGAAGATGATGGTGCTGCGTGTACATGTGTACATGTGTAGCAGGGCGAGACAGGCGTCAGGAAATGAATGGATGGCAGGTTCAGCAGTTGTGCCACTGGGCACACCTGCATGCCTACTGCCCAAGCAAACCGCACCAGTTCCCGGGACACCCCAAGCGAATGAGAGCATACTCACATGAACACCAGGAAGCCCAGGCCGATGTATTGCTGAGAGCCGAAGGGGAGGAAAACCTCCGTCTTGGTCTTGTCACCGCAAAGCACACCAGGGCCCACCCAGCACTGGTTCAGCTGCAGGTAGCTGGTGTCGTTGGGGTACTTGGCGGGAAGAAAACATGCCCTAGTGCTTGGCGGGTGCTGCCAGTTGTCGGCGCAGAAAGCGCCGCCACCCCAGTTCTTGAAGCCCGACCCTATCAAGTGCACGCCAATCATCATGATTACGATGCCACACACAAGGGGCGGGAAGATTTTCTTGATGACGCGGATGGGGAAGAAGGACAGGATGACTGGGATAACGCCGCACATGGCGATGGTACCCAAGCACATGCCATACGCCTGCTCGAATGTTTGACCCTGCTCCTTCATGAGCGTGCCAATCACGGAAGTGGCGATGGGCACGGTGGTGAAGGAGATGCCCATGCAAGAGAGCACGCCCGCGCCGTATTGAAACTTGGTTTTGTAAATGCGCACGCCCAGCACTTGGAAGAAGGTCATGATGCCGCACACGATGAGCGCCGCCTGGACCAGGTCTGCATGCAAGCGGTCATCACGAGCCTCTATCAAAGAAGGACACAGCCGCTTGGGAGTAGCTATATGTCACTGGTCTGCGCCCAGCACCAAACGCCAGGCAAACTCGAGGCGCATACGTGCTCGCACTACTCGTACCACCCGAACTAGGCCCAGCAAGCGACTCACAGCGCTGGATTTCTGCTGGGTCACCCTGGGCATAGGGAGTTGTGGTCCCCGGCCGGTTGCCGAAGGCCAACGTTGACACCAGCAGCGGGGGCGTGATAAGCCCGCCCACCATCGCCAGCGCGTGCTGCAGGCCCATAACCAAAGCCACGAACAGCCCTGCACAGAGCAGCAGAGTCCGATGCACACACGGCAACCAACATCAGTCGGCAGTCAAGGGGGCACACAAGACGGAAGCGACCGCAAGCGGGGGCATGTCGGGGGCATGTCGCATGACACACGCGTCTCCCTCACCCAGAAAGTCGTCCTTGCCGAAGAAGCGCGGCGGAGGCATGCCTTTCCCCTTGTGACAATAGGGGAAAACAGGCTGCGGGCCAGGGCGAGCCAGGGCTAGTAAGGCAAAAGCAGAGCCAGCAGGGAGCAGTCACGCGCGCTCGCTCTTACCAGGCAGAGATACTTCAAATCATATGTGCCGACCATAAGCTCCTTGAAGGAGCGCTTTTCATGGTGGTGTACCTCCACTGCGCTCATGGTCGCCCTGCCTTCGCCCAGCGCGGTCGCTCGTCAGGCCTATTGTTATGTTGAACCTATCGAAATTACTCTCAGCCACTCAGCGGCAAAAAATGTGCCTCGTAAGCTGCGCACGCGAGTTGTCTACGAATGTATTCATGCCTGGGATGTGTGTGGCGTGTTCAAATAAAGCTACCCGGTTTACGCTGAGGTGAGCTAGGCGCGAAATGAAACCGGCGTGCTTGGCTCGTCCGCGGGAGGTGTCAAGTGGGGCACCAAGCGAGACTCTCTGCCAATTGGGAAACAACAAAGTAGCGAGGAAAGGGAACGAGTGCTCGGGTCAGCTGGGCTGGTCGGGGCGCACCGGCACCACCCCACACGCGAGCGCTCATCCGGTCCCGCCCCCGCCCTCCGTGCCGCCATCGCTTTTAGGGAGTCCCGCTCCCGCGGAAGCAGCCAGGGCGTTAGCGTGGGCCGTGGGGCTTCAGTGAGTCTGGCCTGCACATATATCCACCCTGACCGCGCCCCTTGCGAACCCCGACCGTGACCCCAACCCAGACCGTGGCCCCTGCGAACCCGGCCTTCTATGCGTGCTAGCGACTACAACGACACATGATTACGCATATTCGCGTTCGCGTTTCGGAAGCACTTCGCTAACCCTGACCGTGGCCCCCAATAGGTCGTGCTTTGTGCGCTGTCTGTCTGTCATTGTGGGTGGACGATCTGACCAAGCCCAAAGCACGGCTACCGCTCAGTGGGTGTGCCTCGTCTTGCTTGCAGGGGTTGTCGAGACCAGACCTGCTAACATTCTCTCGCAGATCTGCCAGCTGACTTTATACCCAATAATGAGCGAACACCACTGCGAGAAAGAATACTGCGGTCCGATGTTACATGGCAATCAACTCTGCTCCGCCTGCTCCCTCTCCTCCGCGGGCAGTCATTACGCCCCCGGCAACAGCTCTGCCGCCGACGTGTACTCCCCATGCGTCGAGAAGTAGTCGACCAGGCGCTTCAGGAACGCGTCCTGCGACACCGTCTCGCTGTCACAGAACACGGCACAGTGCCGGCGCGCGCGTGTGACAGCCACGTTCATGCGGCGACGGTCCGACAGGAACCCGACACCACCGCCGTCGTTGCTGCGCACCATCGAGACCAGGATCGCCTCCTTCTCACGGCCCTGGAACCCGTCTACACTGCTGATCTCCAGGGCGCCGCCGACGCTTGTGGCCCGCAGCTCCTTCAGCAAAGCCACCTGAAATGACAACAACAGACACAGAGGAGGCAGCAGATCAGGATATGTATGGAGGCACACCGGTTGCGGTCACAAGCGCATGCGGAAGAGCGTGCGCGTTCTGTGCAGTGTAGCAGGTTTGCGGAGCGGGCATCATCGGAAGTATTGTCAGACAGACGCCTGACGCAAATTACCCATTTGTGACAATCAATCACCTGCCAGCGCCCCGCAAACGTGCCATGCGTGTGTATGCAGCGTGAGCGTGAAAGCGGAAAGGCGCTTGTGACGCGTGTGGCGACATCAGGATTAAAAAGCTCGTTTTATATATTCCTCACTGAGGAACTCAGAGATGGATTTCGGTTAATATCATCAGCTGCCGCCATGCCATGCTCCGCCGCCCTTAGTACGGTACCCCCATATGCATGTGCTCATTCATGTCCACCAGTCCTCAAGACGCGACATCAGGATTAAAAAGCTCGTTTTGTTTATTCCTCACTGAGGAACTCAGAGATGGATTTCGGTTAGTATCATCATTTGCGCGTATGCGTGGAGGTCATGCGACGACCGTTGTACTGTCCGTGATGCGGCTGACTTGCTGAGCACCCCCCATGCCCCCGTGCGGAAACCCATGGCGCTTTGCCCACCTGCGCATTGTAGGGCGTGATGATGCCGATGTGCTGCGGCGGGATGCCCATGCGCACCAGCCGAGCCACGTGCGCCATCACCGCCTTGGCCTCGCCGGAGTTGGCGTAGCTGCTGCCCTCCGTCTCCTGCTGCTCCTCGAAGCCGCAGCCGGCCGTGTCTACAAGCATCAACACCGGCAGCGCAGCCAGAGCGTCTGACGGTCCCGGCTCGGCTTCCAAAGCGGCGGCTGCGGCCTTGCCCGGCGCGACCTTCTTTGCGCCGGCCGCCTTCTTTCCGCCGCCAGCCGCCGTCTTGGCGCAGCCCTTGCACGCCTTGCAGCCGGTGCCGGCGGCACCGGCCGCGGCGTCGGGTGGCATGTCGCCGAGCGTGTGCTCCGCGACGGACGGGTGCGCGGTGAGCTTGCCGTGGTAGAGCTCGTCGCTCGACCACTGCATGATGGCCTGGTTCATGCGGTACTGTACAGTCAGCATCGCGCTGGCGGTCGGGACGGATGTTTGTAGCCGCTCGAACAGGGTGCGCGCGAGGCCCTGCGGCGGACGGCACGACGGCAGGGCGCGGAGTCAGCAACAGAGGCGGAGTCGGCAACGTCGGCATCGTCACAGGCTGCACATGCTACATGCGGTTTGGACACAGATGCTGGTATGGGATGCAATCGGTGCGAGAGAATGCAAGCTTGGTGACTCGGGGAATTGTAGTCTATAAAAGAGCATCATGGACATGCTCAGTTCCTTTTTGTCGTCATCGTCGCCAGCTGCAATCGCAATGCACACAAATGCCCAGATGCCTACTAGCAGCGCTAGAGCACACGACACAATTGGAAGAGAGACTCACCAGACGTGCGGCCTCGTCGCTGACGACCGTGGGCGGCAGCTGCAGGTGGTCGCCGGCCAGAACCGCGCGGCGCGCGCGCAGCAGCGCGCCCCAGGTCGCTGCCTCCAGCGCCTGCGCCGCCTCGTCCACGACCGCCACGTCAAACAGCTCGCGGTCCAGCTGCCGGTGCGACACGCCCGTCAGCGTGCAGCACACCACCTGACCGCCCTTGATCACCTCGGCCACCGCCGCCTCCTGCCGCTGCCGCTCCTCCTTGCCCAGCCGCCGCAGGTCGCCGCGGAGCTCGCGGCGCTCCGCGCGATCGCGCGGCCCCAGCTTGAGCAGGCGCGCGTTGATGGACTTGATCTCGGCTCGGCAGTCGCGGGCCAGCGCGCTGTTGTCGCTGCGCAGCACGTGCGCCTCGAGGCTGCTGTCCAGCACGGCCGGCAGCAGGCGGGCGGGGTGGCCCATCCGCACCAGCTTGAGCTTGGGGTTGGCGCGCACCAGCCGCTCCACCAGGTTGTCCACCTGCAACGGGAGGAGGGCGCAATCACCAGCCATGCGGCAGAAATAAGAGACGGTAGGATGTGGGAGGGCGAGGGGTGCGCTGGCACGGAGGCAACCCGCAGCAGGGCGGGCTAAGGCCCGCGTGGCTGGCGCCGTCGCCGCCAAGAGCAGGGGGAACGCCGCAAGGGCAGTGGCATGCGCGCACTCACCGCAATGTTGGACGCTGACGCCGCCAGGACGCGAGAGCCGCGGGCCACCTCTTGAAGGATGATCTCGACCACCGCAGTTGTCTTGCCTGTGCCTGCACATGTAGAGTATGCGTAGTGAGATGAGTATCGTGTGTGGAAGGTGTGAGAAGTGTGGCTCCACCACGACACACGGCCGCCACGTGAGGAGCGGTTATGTCTGGAGGGCAAGCGCTTGGTGGTGTTGCGGACTATCTTAAGCGGGCACAGACAGGGACGCTGTACACACTCCATTACCGCCGCGTTGATGCATGTGCAGCTGAATCTTTAGACGGCCGAGTGTGGATTTGTGCGTACTGAACCCTAACGAGCGCAACACTGGCGCTGGTCACGCCCGCCTCAAACAGCGTACCCTGGCATGCGCTATTGCAACCCTGTAGAGACCAGGCACCATCAGAGAGGTGCAGGGTCTGCTGAGAGCTGCGCGACGGTTCTGATCTCATCCACCCCACCCTCCAACCACGTCCGAATGCGTACTCCCCGACCACCCGGCCCATCATAACTGAAGCTGGAACCCAACCGTGCTGAACACCCACCTGGCGGGCCGTGCACCAGAGCCAGGTCCTTGGCGGACAGCGCCAGCGTGACCGCCTGCCGCTGCGACTCGTCCAGGCCGGCATTGAGCGGCTTCCACTCCGGCGCCGCCGCGGCAAACTGCGGCTCGCGCCGGCCCCACACCACGTCCAGCAGCGCGCCGCCCGGCAGCAGCCGCCCGTCGGGCGTGGCGGCGGTGCCGCTGCGCGCCTTGAGCAGCGAGTCCAGCGTGCCGCGCAGCCGCTGGTAGGTCACCTCGTTGGCCAGCTTCTCCAGCCGCAGCGGCTGGTCCAGGCCGTCTTCGGGCGCCTCGTCCACCGCGACGGTGATCGAGTTCTCGCGGATGCGGTAGATGACGCCGCTGACGACCGCGGGCCCGTCGGCCGGGCCGCGGCTGGGGCGCAGCGCCACGACGTCGTGCGGGCCGAACTTGTGCGGCGGCAGCTCGGCGGCCGGGCCACCCGCGCCATAGCCCTTGTTGGACACCAGGGTGAGCAGCGTGCGGCCCAGCAGGCCGCCCTCCATGTCGTCCACACGCAGGTTGAGCAGCGTGCGGCCGCGGGCCTGAACAATGAATGGCGGGGCACAGCGGCATGGCGTCAGGTACGAGGGCGGCAGGAAAGGGTGAGGCAAACCGGGTTGCACACCGCGACGCTGTTTGTGTGCGGCACGGACGCAAAACACACGCTGACTCCACGCGCCCAGTCTGATTTCGTTACGCCCGCAGCGAGAGGCCATGCCTGATACGTGCAAGAACCTCCTCACCTGTGCAGTTTCCGGGGAGCACATGTGGGTCTCCTCCGTGGCCTGCGCCACCTCGGCCGCCCGCTCCAGTTCGATCAGCTTGCGGCTCAGTTCCACAAACGCTTCCACCGAAGTGGGGTCGCTGCCAGCACCACCGCTAGCGCCCGCTGCCGAGCCCTTGCGGTCATAGGACGTGCTTGGAAGCTGGTCCCGGGCGTCGAGTCCGAGGTGCTCCAGCAGCGCCGCCACGATGTCGGCGTCGGACGTGGCGCTCGCCGGCACAGTGACCTGCGCGAACGGCAGCAGAGGTTAGGAAGACTGTACACAGAAACCAAGATCCCTGCGTCGAGCTCGCAGCAAGCAGGCGATACAGGGCCAGGCTGCACGCGCACCTTGCGAGCGCCCTGCTGCCCAACGACAATTTGTCGAGAAGCTCCTTCGCCTTCGCTTGCATGGTACAAGCCAGCAGCTCCAGCAACTTCATGGATGAAAGCTCGTTGACGTGCGCTCAGGGAGGACGGGAAGACGACCTGGCGTAGGCAGAAGCCGAACAAGCAGATCGGCTGCAGTGTCAGAAAGCCATTAATGCCCTATGATGCAAATATAAACTGATGCGCGCCTGTAATGAAGCAGGATGCCACACAGGAAGCTAGCCGGCAAAGCGAGCGGGAGTCGGGCTCACCAGTGCCGGCGCCGCCCCGTTCCCGGGCCCGGCGCCCGAAGCCGGCTTCTGCGGGAGCCGCAGGCCGACATGTCGAGGTCAGCAGGACAGTGGCTCCACCAGCGGGCAGCTCCTAGCCCTCCTCGCGACGCCCTCGCTACCTTGGGTGCCATGCCGGCAGTGCCCGCGGCGCCGTGCACTTAAAGAAACGTTGTTGTGATAATCAGCATGCGGAAAGTTTTAGTCTGTATGACGCGGACGTGGATAAAGATAAGGAACGGCTGCTTCGGCGTTCTTAATTCGGCTTTCGGTCGGCCCATGCAGCACTCCCCATCCGGGCCTCATCCGCCCTCCGGACCCCCTGCCCTCGCCGAGACCGCGGCCTACACGGTACAGCTGGTACACGTCCGAAGCGCGTGCGTAGCAGCCGTTTGACAGGGTGGTGCCTGGGTGCCAGGTAGCCCTAAGGTGGCGGCGGCGGCGGCGAATGCGACTACGGCCCACTGGCGGTAATGCGCAGGAGGTGCCACAGGCACCAGCCACAGGCCTAGCCCGCGTGCCGGGACTGCCACCGCTGCACCGCCACCCCCGTGAAGTCATTGGATGATACCCCATGGGTTCTCGGCTGCCGATGCAACTCGCACTCTGGAGATGCCGTTTGCCAGTGCTGGGCCAGGCTGGAGTGCCGGTTGTTCTGGTTGTTCCTTCAGATGCGCCTGCTGCCAAACCTGGCGTTCTGTCTGGCCAGTGCGGCAGTGCGGCAGTGCGCTTGCGGTAGCCAGTTCCAGACAGCCGCACGTAACAGCCTAAAAGGCGCGCTGCTCCCGGCGCCGGCTGGTCGCCGCACGCCGCTGCTTCCGCTCACGCAGGCCGCGCCAACCATGCGGCTGGCGCTTGCTGCTATGGCGCCCAACCCCACGAAGCCGCCCGTTCCGCCTCCGGCGCTTCGCTCGCTCCCTGCGCCGTTACCGCAGAGTTCGGGTAGGGCCTTGCGCCAATTGCTCGCCCTCTGGCACGCTGCTTGGGACGGCCCACAGCCGCGCGGCGTGCGCAGGGGCGTGGTGACTGCGCGGGGTGGAGGCGGCCAGGCAGCCGACGCAGGCCACCAGGTAGCCGGCGCAGCCCGGGTCCGCGGCCACCACATATAGGGCGCTCAGGGCAGCCAGTGTGTAACGCGCGAGCGTCCAGCCAGCAGCGACCACGCAAGGAGCTGGGTTGTCCCCTGGTCTTTGGTCGGCGGCGCTGTGTGCGGCGGCTACCGCAGCGCGGCAGCATAGCGCGGCAGCATATTTTGGTAATTGGAAGGCATTCCTCCCCCAGGTGTACTTTGCGGCGGTGGTGGGGGTGCGTGGGCCGTCTGCCGGTGTCTCTGTATGGTAGGGCGGCCGCGGCATCGGCTTATGCCCTGGGCAAGGTACTGTCAATTTGGAGTTTGTGGGCCTGTCTCCGGAGACGGCTGCTGGGGCGTTGTTGGGCCAGGTGGCGACGGTGGTGGACCGGCGACTACTCGCCGGCCCGGCATGCCGCTACACCGCACGCCCAGTAGGTGTGTCCCTGGAGGTCATGCAGCTGCCTCCGGTATGTGGTGGCGTGGGGCTCCTTCGCGCGGCGCTGGCCTGGCCGTTCGGTGTGTGCTGGGGGCGTCTGGTTTGCTCCCCTGGTTGTGCCGCCGTGGACCAAGGCGGTGGAGGTGGCGTGGCTGCGCAAGTGTCGCCCGGCGGCCACTCCCTTGCGTCTGATGCTGCGGGGTGACAACAAGCGCGTTTTGGCCAAGCCGGTTACCCCCGGCCTGCGCACCGTTTTGGCGTCTCAGTTGCCACGCTGGTGGTTACGCTGCCATCCGCGCCGGGGCCCTGGATTTGCCATGTGCCGCCTTGGGCGAATCCGGCGCTGTGTGAACATGGGCAGACCTTTGAAGAGGCGTTTGAGGATTTGTTTGCCTTGCCGGGGCTCCGGTACGTAGGGGCGGCGCGGTTTCGCGGCGCGGGCTGAGCTGGAGGCGCCGCGGTTTACCTACCTCGCCGGGAGGAGTGGGGCACGATTTAGTGAGGCGATGCTAGAATGTGCCTCACGAAGCTGTGGCGGCCTGTGGTTAGGTGGGCCCCCCGGCGCGCGCTGCCGTCCCGCTGATGGGGCCTGCGTCAATACAGGCTGCGGAGCGCTTTGCGGCGGCGGTGGCGCTGCTCCCCGCCGGCTGGGAGAGTACTGCGGCAGGCGGCAATGGAGGAGAAGCGGGTGTCAGGAGGCGAAGTGGGAGGCGGTGGCGGCGGCAGCAGCAGCCGAGAAGCAGAGAGGGTATCAGGACGCCGGCACGCTTCTGTGCTTCCCCGCGGCCCCATTGTGTTTTGGATGCATGGTGTTTTGACCACGCGGGGCAGCGACATTGCAAGGCATACTGTTTAGTATGCTGTGAGCACCTAGCAGACTTGGAACGTACTGACAGTAGCCTTGACGCCACCAGCGTATATCTAGAATTGACTGGTTGACTCCTGTTTGGCTCTTAGCATCGCTGTCGTCCAAGTCGCTGTTATTGACATCATAACATTGGAATTGCCAGAGAGGCCGGCAGTTGATAGCCTGTTAATCTCGAAGCCGATTGAGATCGTAGGCACAGGTTCCGCGCCACCAATTGCGCGTGACACCGTTGTCTGACTTAAGAGGGTCAGGCAATCATGGCGGCAGCAGACGTGAAGGTTAATGCGGAGGTCCGCGACCTGACGCGTATTGAGCGTATCGGCGCCCACTCCCATATTCGTGGGCTTGGTCTTGATGATGCACTGGAGGCGCGTGCCGTGTCCCAGGGCATGGTGGGGCAGGCCAAGGCTCGGAAGGTATGCAGTCGGGTGCATCGTGCGCAGCCGAGTCCAGCGCTGACAACAGGTCTGTTAATGCTGGTGTAGGCTGCGGGTATCATCCTGCAAATGATCAAGGAGGGTAAGATTGCCGGCCGCGCCATGTTGCTGGCGGGGCAACCCGGCACGGGCAAGACGGCCATCGCCATGGGCATGGCCAAGGCGCTGGGGGAGGAGACCCCCTTCGCCATGATGACCGGCTCGGAAATCTTCTCACTGGAGATGTCGAAAACGGAGGCGCTAACTCAGGTGGGAAGGGCGGGTGGTTGGAGGACATGGCCAAAAGGGTGGGGCCGGGTCGCGGGGGCGGGGTGGGGTGGGGTGGGGTGGGGAAGCCAGGCGCAGCCGTGGCGGTGTTGACAAGCAGGCGATGCAAAGGGCATCGGGTCATTGATACCTTACCGTACGTGCTGCAAACCCGGCGTCATTGACATACGCGCGCCGCAATCTGACGCAGGCCTTCCGCAAGGCCATTGGCGTGCGGATCAAGGAGGAGACGGAAATCATCGAGGGCGAGGTGGTGGAGATTGAGATTGACCGGCCGGAGAGCGGCGGCGTGGCGAAGACGGTAAGGGGGCATGGTCAGAAGCAAGGGCAGGCGCGCTGGGAGCGATGGGCCTGATGCCGGGAAGGCAGGCTAGAGGGGGCAGGCCGGGGTGCTAGGCTTGCCCTTTCCTGTTTCGTGGGAAGGCCACGCAGGGCCGCTGGTTGGTATGGGAAGGGGCAGCCATCGTGGTTACGGCGCAGGGTTTCCGGAGCCTTACTGGAAGCAGCATTTTGCTCCTGGCACGCCGTGCTGCGTTGCCACTCCGCCATCTGTGCTGCGGCTCAGGAAGTGTTGCCCGCATGGACCCTGTGGTGTGCAGGGCCGCCTGACGTTGAAAACCACGGAGATGGAGACCATATACGACCTGGGGCAAAAAATGATCGAGTCTCTGACGAAGGAGAAGGTCACAGCCGGAGACGTGATCACCATTGATAAGGCGTCAGGTGCGTGGGCACGCGGGCCGGGGTTGCATGTGTCGATGTGGCTGCACGCCCGGCGGCACGTCACCCAACCCGAATGCTTCCATACACTGCCGTTACCGTATATCGCTGCGGGTCCTCCGCCTTGCAGGCCGCATCACCAAGCTGGGGCGCTCGTTCGCGCGGTCACGGGACTACGACGCCATGGGTGAGCACCGCGCGGGCGTGCTGTGTCGCCCCGCCGCGGCTTGTGCCGCACTGGGCGCTGTCGTCGGAAGCCTGCTGGGTGCCCGCACGCGCGTCGCATCTAGCTGGGGCCTGCGGCCGTTGGGGGTCGGGGTCGAACAGCGGCGCTGACCGCTCATGCGCGTGGCTGGGCTGCTCGTAGGCGCGTCCACCAAGTTCGTGCAGTGCCCGGAGGGCGAGTTGCAGAAGCGCAAGGAGGTGGTGCACGTGGTGACGCTGCACGAGATCGACGTCATCAACAGCCGGACGCAGGTGCGCTGTGGGGCGGGGTGCTCGGGAATGGCGGCGCGCCGACAGACACGCGAACCCTTCGCTTGCCAACGCGGTCGGCCACAGGGCTGTCACATGTAAGTCCTCAGCACTGCCATACCCCAACCGCCTTTAAGCCGGCAGGCCGCTGACCGCAGGCCGGTTGGAGCCGTGCTGATGCTCCGGCTTGTGCCGCCTTGTGCTGCTGCTGACGTCGGTGCTGCTGCTGCTGCCGCCGCTGCAACTGCTGCGCTGCAGGGCTTCCTGGCGCTGTTCTCGGGCGACACGGGTGAGATCCGCTCCGAGGTGCGCGAGCAGATCGACGCCAAGGTGGCGGAGTGGCGCGAGGAGGGCAAGGCGGAGATCGTGCCGGGCGTGCTGTTCATCGACGAGGTGCACATGCTGGACATCGAGTGCTTCTCCTTCCTCAACAGGTGCGCGGGAGGGGTGATGGAGGGGGGGGTGCAGGGCGGGAGCGGTCGGGGGAGCGGGGTGTGGTCGGCAGTGAGCTGTGGTGGGGCAGTTTCGGTGGCAACCACCAAAAGGCACGCTGGTTGCAGACGATGCGGCGGCACGGCAGGGTCTGGGGGGTGGTGGGCAGCAGGCATTGGGCGGGGCTGCAAGCTGGAGCGTAGCGGGTGAGGTGGCTGCATGCGGGCAAGGCGCAGTGCGGCAGCGGCACCACCCCTCTCCATGCCAACCCCGTAGCCGCCCTTGGCCTGCCGCGCCGCCGTGCAAACTGCACACCACACTCGCTCATGGTGCTTCCTATGCCTGCGGTAAGACATGCCCCTGGTTGACGGGCCCTGTCCTTGCCCACCTTCCGTGTTGTTGCAGGGCGCTGGAGAACGACATGGCGCCCATCCTGGTGACCGCCACCAACCGCGGCATCACGCGCATCCGCGGCACGCAGTACCGCTCGCCGCACGGCGTGCCCATTGACCTGCTGGACCGCCTGCTCATCATCTCCACCGAGCCCTACAGCGAGAAGGAGATCCGCCTCATCCTGGACATCAGGTGCGCCCAGGGCAGGTCGCGTGCCGGGCTGGCGTGTGTGCGTGCACCCGATACGCCGGGGCACGAGTGTGGGCAGGATGTGCCGCATTGCAATGCCGCATGGCTGCAGTGCTGCACGTGGTTGCACCTGGAACACAGACCTTCGGTGCGTGTCCATGGCCTATCAAGTATCAACGTGCCCAACTGTGCCCTGAACCACCAATGCCTACTCCCGCCCCTCCGCCCCGCTCGCCGTCTGGCTACTTGTGCCCTGACAGGTGCGAGGAGGAGGACGTGGAGATGAGCGAGGATGCCAAGGAGCTGCTGACTAAGATCGGCTTCGAGACCAGCCTGCGCTACTCCATCCAACTCATCACGGCGGCGGCCATCGTGTGCCAGCGGCGCAAGGGCACGGAGGTGGACATCGAGGACATCAGCAAGGTGTACAGCATGTTTGTGGACGTCAAGCGCAGCACGCAGTTCTTGATAGAGTACCAAGAGCAGTACATGTTCAACGAGGTGCCGGTGGAGGCGGAGGAGATGGAGACCTCCACGTGAGGGGGCCTTGCGCCTTTTTCGGCGGTTCCCGCGGTTCCGTGGCGACCGGGTGGGCGTGCAGGGGTTGATGTACAGGGTCTGGAGGCAGTTGCAGGTAGCGGTGGGTGCGGGCGAAGGCGGAAATATGGAGGGTGCGCAGCGATGCGGTGCGGTGTACAGGTGTGAGAAACGCGCTGGAGGGGGCTGACGGGCACACCCCGACACGTTTGATGACTCTTGAGAGGATGTGATGCCCAAAAGCACAAGTTGCTGTACGACCTGGTGCCTGTGGACTGTGAAGATGCGGTGTGTAGGGGGCTCGTGCCGCAGGGACGGCGCAGGATGGCGCTGGGAGCCACGGGGTTCGCCGGTGCCCAGCGTGCTGCGAACGCGGATGGAGGGCCGGCGACGGGGCTCTAAGCATACACTACAAGCTTTTTCCTTTTATGCTAATCATATACGTTAACTCTATTGAATCTTCTCAAGAACTTTCCGTTGCTGCCCAGCTGGACTTGCATCTTCGTCAGGCAGTGGCGCTGCAGGCAAATTTACAGTAATCCTAGCGCACATAAACAACAAACAACAACCTGGAGGATGGATTTAGGCGTTGGAACAAGCAGTGGCGGCTTGCAGGTAAGAGTTTGCAGGCGCGACTTCGCTAGCTGTCGCCCTTGCCCTGACGACTTGGCCTGGCGCTACTAGGACGATGACGTGGCGCTTGCTAAGCTTCTCCAGGAACAGGAGCGTGCGCTCTTCGTGCTGGGTCGCGGCGCCAGGTGGGGATTCTACCCCGATGCTATCGACCCGCATGCCCCGAAAAATGCGTTCTACCAGGGCCCCGCCAGGCACTCCCGCATTAGAGCGGGCATTCATGGGGTTTCAGTTGTGTATACCCCAGACAGGGCTGACAGAGCCAACTCGCATCTGACACGCCCGCCGACATCCTTGGGGGCCGTCGGTCACCTTGTGCAGCTCCGGGTGCATGCACAGCATCACCGCCCACAGTCTTCTGCACCTCGCAATCGTGAACCATGACCACTGTCAGGTTGCGACTGCTGGCGCATGCTCTTGCCACCTTCATGGCGCGCCAGCCAGCATGCACTAACTTGCACTGCGACGCACCCCGCCCCTCCCCGGCCCGGGCTTGTAGGGAGGACGCGGCACACGAGGAGCTGACTGATGAGGAGCTCGCGCGGCGGCTACAGGAGGAGGCAAGTGCGGGTTGGGGTGTGCAAGCCCAGGGGGCGTGATATGTAGCACCTCAAGGGAGCCGCTGCTGCGCACGATACTTTCGGCATCACCTGTTGGGGACGTCCGGAAGGCAACCCCAGCGGGATTGGTTGCCTCGCCCAAGCCCCACCACTGGCGCTTGCCCGTGCGCACGGTGAATTAAATTGCAGGAGGATCAGGCAACCTACCAAGCTATGGCCGGCTATGGCAGCTACGGTGAGGCTTGCGTCCGCGCCCAGCCACGGCCTTGAGTCGTGCGCGCCGACAGCTGATCCGCTCCCCCTTGGGTGCAAAGCCTGCGTTTGATGGTCACGCTGCCCCCATCCGAGCGCTGCTTTCGCGGGCTTTTCCGACGGGGGCCAATGCTGGGGCGCTGCGCACACCCGCAGGCCTGGAGGAGACCCTGGGTGAGGGCGAGGGCACCGGCACGGGCTCCCAGCCGGAGCAGAGCACCATGGACCTAACTTACGGTGAGCCCTGGCGTGCACCCGGGCGCGGTGCGCGTTGTTTGGCCGCTGCCCTGGCTCATAGCTCGACCGCCTCTTGTTAAGGGGAGGGTTCGGTTAGTAGGTGTTGTATGCTGCTCGCTTGCTCTGTGCCGCCACGTCATCCCCACACATCCCCGTGGCTTGCTTCTGCACGCGTGCAGAGGACATGCTGGCCCTCGGAGACCTGGCTGGCAAGGTGAATAGTGGAGGCATCGGCAGTCACAACACTAAAGCCGTGCGAGGCATATGGATGCAGGGCTTGGGGCTGGACACGGCGATAGGGCGCTCGAAATTTAGCCGTTACTGCTGCTACTACTGCTGCCGTGGGGTCTGTACAGGTCAGCAAGGGCCTGCCGCACGAGGTGCTCGCGCGCCTGCCGGTGCAGGACGTGGCCAGCCTGCGCGGCGGCGGCGGCGCCATCACGCTGGACAGGTGGGGTGCGGTGCAAGCGCGTGGGCGGGACGTGCGGGAGGGGGGGGTTGTGAACACCTGCCCAAGCTGAACCAAGCTAAACTATACAAGGGACAGGCAAATGCAACTGAAGCAATATACGTGCGGGGCGGGAAGTGGGGTAGCTGCGCTGCAGAAGTTCTTCCCGCGGCCACAGGTTGGATGCATGGGCAGAAGCAATGACCTGTACGGCGTTAGGTGGGTTGCGCAGCTTGGCTGAATGCACTGTTTTGGGACGGCCGGCTGCCTGCCTCGTTCGCAGGTGCTGCATCTGCCAGGTGGAGTTTGAGGACAGTGATCCCGCCACGGCACTGCCCTGCCGGCATTGCTACCACAGCGCTTGTGTGCGCCAGTGGCTGCAACAGAGTAAGGCCTGTCCCGTATGCAGCAAGGAAATCGAATGAGCGATGGAAAGCTGGCTTGGGCTCAGAGGCCACTTAGCGCATGGGACGGGAAGGCCTCGATATGCTCGCAAGCACGGGCCCTGCTGCTCACGAGTGGGTATGCAGGGCGCGACTCATCTCACTGCAGGCGATACCGTGGTGTTGGGACATTGATGCTCGGGTCTAACGGCTGCATCGTATGCGATGGATGATGCGATGCGCGCACGTGGGTGTATGGGGAGGATAAAACACGTGCCGTACAATGGAGCTGGTGGTGGAACCTGTTGCACCGTTTGTGTGGCCATGTTTGTCAGAAGGCGTCAACATGCGGGCACTCCTGGCCACCAGGGTGCTTTTAGCGAAGTGCTTGCTAGTGAATGCGAATGCAAGACGCCGTCTTGAGCTCCAAGCTTCTTTCAGGCGGTGTGCATTGGGGTTGCTTGGCAGGACCGCCGCATCACCCGCCTGGGTGACTGCACTGATTGGGCCTGCTTGGCGTAGCAGGCAAGGCGGGCAAGAGTACGCACTGCACGTGCACCAGCGTGAACGATAGATCCACATTCCTGCGCATTAATGGACTAGCGCTCGATCGGATCGGGCAACTGGCGACGAAGGCAAACGCAAGGGCGGGACCAGGGGAGGGTCGCCTGGGCGGGATGGTGGGGTGCCCTGGCCGCACCATCCCGCACACAAAATGCGGCGTGTGTTACACATCCAGCCAGGGGGCGCACGCCCACTGGACTATGTCCCCACGAGCTGTGGGTCATGATGTGGAGGCAGTAAAGGGAGCGCGGCCACGCACGTGAGCAACGGTCGCAGATCGCGAGCATCCAGGATTGTCCTGCCTCTCCAGTGACACCCAGATCATTCAGTTCGAATTCAGCGGTGTTCCGCGCCGAGGCACGCGGCAGGGTCGCAATCAGCCGAGTGAGATGCCACCACTGTCAGGAGTGGCTAGGCCCAGCAGAACACTTAGCTGCGCATCTCATTAATGTGTTGTTTACAGGCGTTTAAGATGCAGTGCTGCAACGCGCGCTTGGGAAATCGCGCCTGGCCACATCCATGACAACTGCAACTCACCGGCCAGCCAGTGCCAGCTCCTTCAGACACCCGGTCGCGGCACGGTTGCGCAATTGCCGACCAGAGCGACGAGTGAGCGATAGTGGGTCAGGGTCAGAGTCTGCATGGGCTGCATGGGACCTGTACGGCGGTCCTGCAGGACTCGGTGAACATTTGTTTCGCGCATTTAGACCAGCGGCACCTAGGTTTGGACTAGCAGTGCTGCATTTGCAACAGCCAGTTCAGTGGTCAGGGCGCGCACAGTGCCTGAGCATTTGCCGGTGACCGAGCGCCCCACTGCGCACGCTTGCTGCGCTCGCAACGCATTATTGTATACCAATCTCCATATCTATCATCGCGCCAGCGTGCTTGCGTAGCGGCGCCCCACAGGTGAGGTCAAATAGTTAACCGAAAAGATGGAACGCGAGTCGCTCTTCGTTGCGAACCCTTGATTTGTGCTGCGACACCCTTCAGTACACATGGGTTGAGCTTTTCGTCTGCCTGAATCGACTCTGCCACAGGCTTGTGAATGACAGTCACAATGGACGACTTCCGCGGCAAGGTGGATGAGGTGACCGGCAAGCGCTCCATGAAGGAGCTGCTGATCGGCACCTACGATATGAAGTACCTGTGCAAGGTGTGTAATTGAGCAGGGCACGGCGGGTGGGCCATTCACAAAGCTGAGGCGGGGCGTGCCTGCGCATGTCTTCGCGTGCTTGCGAGGAAGGCCTGTCAGGCATGCCGTGCATCGCAGGTGCACTCCCAGCCACTTTGCCTCCAACATGACTGCTAACATCCCACCCCTTCCTTCGTTCTCCTCTGCAGCCCGTCTTCCCCTACTTCCGCAAGTCCAAGGGCGTGCCTCCTCCCATGTTCTTCGGCAAAGACGACTTCCTGGGTCTGTTCGTGGCCCTGGTCATGGGCCTGCAGCACGCGCTGGCCATGGTGGGAGGCCTCATCACGCCGCCGCTGCTCATCTCCAACCTGGGCTTCGGCATGCGCCCCGGCACAAGTCCGCCGGTTCCTTACTCGTCTGGCAACCCAGCCGAGACCCAGCGCTGTGAGTGACTTGCATGGGCTTTGCAAGTGCGGCAAACGTGCCGAGGTGTGGGTATAGTAGCATGGGGCGAATAGTTGCGGGTGTATTCATTTCTCTAATGTGTTTGACCCTGCGCTGCTTATTGTATGCAGACCTTGTCCAGGCGGCCCTCATCGTGTGCGGCATCATGACATTCTTCCAAGTGCTGGGCGTGCGCATCTGGAAAACCAACTTCCAGTTCGGTGCCGGCATCCTGTCCTGCATGGGCGTGTCCTTCACCACCGTGCCCATCGCCACCTCCGTCATCGGCCAGCTCATGAAGGAGCAGGGGCACACGTTTGAGGAGGCGTACGGCATGTTCCTCGGCACCATCGCCGTGTGCGGCATTATCCCTGTCATTCTGTCCTTCTTCCCCATCCGCGTCATCAAGAAGATCTTCCCACCCATCGTGTGCGGCATCACCATCATGATGATTGGCGTGCACCTGATTGGCGCCGGCTTCAAGAACTGGGGTGGTGGCGCCTTCTGTGCCGACAACTGGCAGCACCCGCCCGCCCCTAAGACCTGCTACCTGCCTGCCAAGTACCCCAACGGCACCAGCTACATGCAGCAGTCGACCCAGTGCTGGGTTGGCCCCGGCATCAAGTGCGGTGACCCCACTAAGACGGAGGTCTTCCTCCCTTTCGGCTCTCAAGAGTACCTTGGCCTGGGCTTCCTGGTGTTCGTGTAAGTATGCTGTGATTCGCTTGTGATGTCCGGGGGACCAGTCCGCTCAGGGCATACAGGTGTGTTCGGATTTGAAAGGGCGCGTGCTCAGTGGCATAACTGCTGAACCTGACATTCATTTCCTGACGCCTTTCTCGCCGCCCTGCTACACATATACACATATACACGCAGCACCATCATCTTCCTGGAGATCTTTGGCAGCCCCTTCATGCGCAACGCCTCTGTGATTCTGGCGCTGCTGTTTGGCTACCTCATCGCCGCCGTGACCAACTACCAGGGCAAGAAGTACGTGATCACCACCAAGATCGAGCAGGCGCCCGGCATCACGTTCCTGTGGACCACCACCTTCCCGCTAGGTGAGCGTGAGCTTGCTGGCTTGGTGGGGCACGAGTGGGGCCAGCCTTGCGCCATTGGGGCCATTGCATGTGCAGAGCTTTCGCTTTGGTTGACCAAGCGCTTCCTTGCACTGCCGCATTGCTCACATGTTACAGGGTTCTACGGTCCGGCGGTAATCCCCTTGATGATTGTGTTCATTATCACCTCCATTGAGACCGTGGGTGACACGGCGGCGACTATGGAGGCGTCCCGTATGGCTGTCGACACGGAGGACGGCACGCGGCGCATCAAGGGCGCTCTGCTGAACGACGGCATCAGCGGCATTTTCTCCGCCCTGGCCACGTCGCTGCCCCTGACCACGTTCGCCCAGAACAACGGCGTCATCTCTCTGACCAACGTGGCCGCCCGTCAGGCCGGCTTTGCCGCTGCGTTCTGGCTGTTCCTGCTGGGTATCGTGGGTGAGTGGTGGTGATACGCAGCTGGCAGTGGGCATGGGCTCGCCATGCTGGAGTGAGGGCATGTGCGGTTATGGACCACGCACGCACCCATGCCTTTGCGGGGCTCGTGCCAGTAGTACGCTACAGCCTGTGTGAAGCTGCGCCCCGCCCTTACAATGATTCCTGCCCGGCAGGCAAGATCGGCGCCTGGATCACCACCATCCCGGAGTGCGTGCTGGGCGGCATGACCACTTGTGAGCTCGCGGCACTCAGGGCTTGGGGCGTTTGGCCGTTTTGGGTTGGTGCGGTAAAATGGCAGGAACAAGAATGATAGCCACTCATAATGCAGTGGCCCAATACCGTATGGGTGGTGCTGAGGGCGGGCTGCCAGCAGCACGCACGTGACCTCAACCTGAACCTCCTTCCTCGCTTGCTTACCCCGCCCTGCTGCCCGCCGCCTGCTGCAGTCCTGTTCGCCAACGTCATCGCCTCCGGCATTAAGATCATTATCAACGGAGACCCCCTCACGCGCCGCTCACGGTTCATCCTGGCTTGCTCGCTGGCGCTGGCATTTGGCGTGGAGCTGGTCCCGCAGTGGGCCACGCTCAACCTGTGGCCCGTCACGCCCGGCATGTCGCCTGGTCTGCGCGGCCTGCGTGACGCCATCATCCTGGTCATCTCCACGTCCTTCACCCTGGGCGCCGTGGTGGCGCTCATCCTCAACCTCATCATCCCCAAGGACGCGTCCGCGCCGACTGCCGATAACCTTGAGCTGCCGGAGCTGGAGGCCAAGGACATCGCCGTTACCGATTCGAACCACTCCAGTAGTGAGAGCGAGGACGCCAGCACCAAGAAGGCACCTGGTGCCGTGGTTGCCAGCCGGCAGGATGAGCATGTCTGAGCAGGCCCCTTGTGTGCTGGAACTAATCGCATTTGCACAGCATTTCGGTGCAGGGGGGTCCGGTGGGGGCTTGTGCAGGGGGTCGGTGCGCGCAGCGGCTGCTGTCGTACTGGATATCATAGTTTGGCTTCCATCTGGAAGGCATGTATTCAATAGCAAGTATGTACAAGTACGGTTGGGCCATGCGGCACCAATGCCAAATTGCTGTTTGGGCCTATTCCGCCGGTTGCCTGCAAAATGCTAGGCCGGTCAAGTGCAGTGTTTGACACGGCAGTTTATGGAACCTGCCCCTTGTCCTGTCCCATCGACCACACAGTGAACTCGCTCGCACGGTTCGTCATTTAACATTATACATAAATTTGGTGTATTATTGTGTGGCGTGGCGTGGCCCACCTGGGTGATGTGGGAAGTTACGCAATGCTGTGTGTACGAAGAAATTGAGTGTGGAGCAGGGGATGAGTGTGCGTGCGGCGGGTTTGGGCGCGATCCTGGCATTGCGATCCGCGTGCTGATGGACCTGCACCTGCCCGCGCGCTGTGCCAACTATGCCCCAGCTGGTTTGGCCATGACTTCCCCTGTTCCGGGGCCTGAGCGCTCAGTAGCGTACTTCACTGCGTGAGTGGCCGCTGATGGTACCGACTGGTACCGACACTACCGAGTGAAGACGATGAGGGACGAGTGGTGTGTGCGCGCCGGGGTGTTCTGGCGGTGACCATCCAGCGGTGGCTTCTGGCTACGGGACTACTACTTACAACGACGGGGAATCGGGGATATCCACGGCACTGGCATGGCGTGCATTATTCGCCACACGGAACTTGAAACATGCACGGGGTGAAACACAAATGAGGTTGGCATCCATCTGGCAAGGGTATTCTGCGCTTGTACTCGACAGAGCTTTGCGGAAGGAGCGAGTGCGCCCCATCAGCTCTGGCTCTGCTACTATGGTATGTAATGAAACGTACACGCAACACCGAAGACGGCGTCTTCCATTCGCATTCACTCGCAAGCACTACGCTAACACCAGACAGTCCGGGATATTCATCTGTCACCACTGGGGCTGACTGGGGCACGCCAACTCCCGTGTAGCAGGAGACGCCGTAAAAGGACTTGATGATTCGAGCCGGGGCTGGAGAGGGTTATATTACGTTTGTGGGGATTCATCCGCCCACATCCCTGACTTGCCCTGGTCCTACCGCTAACACTAGATAGGTTGCGTCGTCATTGGCAACAGGGTACGGAGATCAGCCTGTGGCGGTGTGGCGGGTAAACCCTACAGAACTCCATGATAACTCCGCAAGCGGTCCCTGGCGGCAAGTCATCGAGTCCTTTTACCGGCATCCCGGGTGCCGGGCTGCTCTCAGACCAAGTGAAGCTCTGTACACACAACTACGTGAGTATCCATGAGCCCTGCACCCTGCACTGTGGTCAAGGGGCGACAAGGGGCTCCCCCGGTCGCGACTCGCCGGGGGCCTACGAGTGTCGCACCGCCCGACAGGTCCAAGCGTGCACCCGTGACTGGCTGGACCCATTGACCAGCAGCCTCCTTTTGCCCACACCCGCACAGCCTCCCCGTCTGTTGTAAACCCGCCACAAACTATGTGTGTGCACACTTATCTGAGCAGCTGCCCCATCTCCCCTGGGCACGGTGCCCGTCCGCGGCCAGGTCCGCGACCTTACAGCGCGCAGCAGTTCGAATGCCCAAATGCCCAGGAACCCTAGACGGACGCTCGCCAAAGGAACTCGTCGATGTGCTCTTGAAATGAATTGAAGCTTGTTTCATGCGCAAATGCGTCAGCACTTAAAGCCCTGCTCCTGGAGACTAGGGTTCGCCCTGCGCACTCGGCATGCGGGTGAGCGACGACAGCAACAGGGCCGGTTCGAATGGCCGGTGCTCTGAAGGCGCGCTGAGGCCGTCTGCAGATTTGCACAAGTGATTTCTGCGGGGCTTAGCGGGCGAGACGAGGCGGATTTGCTAATGTAATGCCCGTACGAGCGATCGGGTCCGTAATATATCGCGGCAGACGCGCCGTGTGCGGGCATTTCTGTAAACACACACGGCAAACAAGCTACACATAAGGTCCAAGATGGTCGAGGATAGCGAATGTCGTGACGGCGAGCACGGCGAGAGCCAGCCGAAAGGTTGGAAGACGAAGATGGCAGATTGCTTTCACACAGACCGGTCAACGAAGGAGCTCTTGGTTGGCACGTATGACATGAAGTATCTGTGCATGGTAGGACTGGCGGGGCAGGGCGGGGCAGGATAGCTGACTTTGCAGCGCAAGCCCCAGCTTAACTTTCCGCGGTTTTGTCGCGCAGCCGTCCTTCCCCTACTTCCGGAAATCCCGTGGCGTTGCTCCGCCAAGGTTCTTCGGCAAGGATGACTTCCTTGGTGCGTTTGCAGCCCCGCGCGGCGCATTAACTGCCGTTCCGGCGCACGTGCGCTCGCCACTCTTATCAAAATTTGATACTTGACGACCGCTATCGCTAGCAATGTGTGCACTTGACGACTGCGAACTCGGCTGGAACCCTAGCGCGCGCTTCGACTATCCGACTTCGATTCGACACCGCGCAATGCGAGGTTCGGTCGCCGACGTGTCCCATACGACGCACAGGCCTCATCGTGGCCCTGGTCATGGGCCTGCAGCACGCTCTGGCCATGGTGGGAGGCCTCATCACGCCGCCGCTGCTCATCTCGAACCTGGGCTTCGGCACGCGCCCCGGCACGAGTCCACCCGTTCCGTACTCGTCTGGCAACCCAGCCGAGACCCAGCGCTGTGAGTTTGCGCGGCAGTCGCATGCATTTTGGGGGGAAGGGGGGTTGCAAGTCAGCCGAAATTCAGCTTACCCCGGTGTTCAAGGGCGAGGAGGAGGCGGGAAAACGGTGCTTCCATAGCGGTAAACGCGGTACGTAGGGTGTGTCTTTCGGCGCGCGCGCTGAATGCCTCCGAAGCAGGAGAGGCCTCTCAAGTCTTAAGCCTGCTCCGAAGAGTCCAAACACGACTGCACAGTAATTGCGTTGTGCGCTGCGCCCATCCATGCCTGACACAGATTTGGTCCAGGCATCGCTCATCGTGTGCGGCATTATGACGTTCTTCCAAGTGCTGGGCGTGCGCATCTGGAAAACCAACTACCAGTTCGGTGCCGGCATCCTGTCCTGCATGGGCGTGTCCTTCACCACCGTGCCCATCGCCACCTCCGTCATCAGCCAGCTCATGAAGGAGAAGGGCCACACGTTTGAGGAGGCGTATGGCATCTTCCTCGGCACCATCGCCGTGTGCGCCGTCATTCCTATGATCCTGTCCTTCTTCCCCATCCGCGTCATCAAGAAGATCTTCCCGCCCATCGTGTGCGGCATCACCATCATGATGATTGGCGTGCACCTGATTGGCGCCGGCTTCAAGAACTGGGGTGGCGGCGCTTTCTGCGCCGACAACTGGCAGCACCCGCCCGCCCCTAAGACCTGCTACCTGCCTGCCAAGTACCCCAACGGCACCAGCTACATGCAGCAGTCGACCCAGTGCTGGGTTGGCCCCGGCGTCAAGTGCGGTGACCCCACTAAGACGGAGGTCTTCCTCCCCTTCGGCTCTCAGGAGTACCTTGGCCTGGGCTTCCTGGTGTTCGTGTGAGTATGCTCTCATTCGCTTGGGATGTCCGGGGGACCAGTCTGCTCAGGGCATGCAGCAAGTGGGGTGTGCAGACGGACCTATCTGCCGCTTGCTTGGGCAATGGGCATGCAGGTGTGTTCGGATTTGAAAGGGCGCGTGTCCAGTGGCATACCTTCTGAACCTATATTCATTCTGTGCTGACGCCTGTCTCGCCGCCCTGCTACACATATACACGCACATGTATGTACACGCAGCACCATCATCTTCCTGGAGATCTTTGGCAGCCCCTTCATGCGCAACGCCTCTGTGATTCTGGCGCTGCTGTTTGGCTACCTCATCGCCGCCGTGACCACCTACAATGGCCAGAAGTACGTGATCACTGATAAGATCGAGGCGGCACCCGGCATCACGTTCCTGTGGACCACCACCTTCCCGCTAGGTGAGAACCGGCAGGATAGGATGTCGCCATGGCGGATGTGCGTGCAGCGGGTTTATCTATAATTTATCCACCTGCGCAGCCCTGCGCGATCCACGCTGTGCAGCGCACGCAACACTGGGCCGGACTGACGGCTGACTCCCGTCGTTTTGCTCCTCCCCACCACGTTACAGGGTTCTACTCGCCCGCCATCATTCCGCTGATGATTGTGTTCATCATCACCTCCATTGAGACCGTGGGTGACACGGCGGCGACTATGGAGGCGTCCCGTATGGCTGTCGACACGGAGGACGGCACGCGGCGCATCAAGGGCGCTCTGCTGAACGACGGCATTAGCGGCGTCTTCTCCGCCCTGGCCACGTCGCTGCCCCTGACCACGTTCGCCCAGAACAACGGCGTCATCTCTCTGACCAACGTGGCCGCCCGTCAGGCCGGCTTTGCCGCTGCGTTCTGGCTGTTCCTGCTGGGTATCGTGGGTGAGTGGTGGTGATGCGCAGCTGGCAGTGGGCATGGGCTCGCCATGCTGAAGTGAGGGCATGTGCGGTTATGGACCACGCACGCACCCATGCCTTTGCGGGGCTCGTGCCAGTAGTACGCTACAGCCTGTGTGAAGCTGCGCCCCGCCCTTACAATGATTCCTGCCCGGCAGGCAAGATCGGCGCCTGGATCACCACCATCCCGGAGTGCGTGCTGGGCGGCATGACCACTTGTGAGTTCGGGGCACTCAGGGCTTGGGGCGTTTGGCCGTTTTGGGTTGGTGCGGTAAAATGGCAGGAACAAGAATGATAGCCACTCATAATGCAGTGGCCCAATACCGTATGGGTGGTGCTGAGGGCGGGCTGCCAGCAGCACGCACGTGACCTCAACCTGAACCTCCTTCCTCGCTTGCTTACCCCGCCCTGCTGCCCGCCGCCTGCTGCAGTCCTGTTCGCCAACGTCATCGCCTCCGGCATTAAGATCATTATCAACGGAGACCCCCTCACGCGCCGCTCACGGTTCATCCTGGCTTGCTCGCTGGCGCTGGCATTTGGCGTGGAGCTGGTCCCGCAGTGGGCCACGCTCAACCTGTGGCCCGTCACGCCCGGCATGTCGCCTGGTCTGCGCGGCCTGCGTGACGCCATCATCCTGGTCATCTCCACGTCCTTCACCCTGGGCGCCGTGGTGGCGCTAATCCTCAACCTCATCATCCCCAGGGATGCATCCACCGCTCCCACCAAGGACAACCTTGAGCTGCCGGAGCTGGAGGAAAAGATTATTGCTGCCGACAGTGAGTACAGGGCAGCAGAAGGGCAGGCGCAGCTGATTAGGGCTCAATCGTCCGCGACTAGCATGCGAAGTGCTTTCAAAACGCGAACGCGAATGTGAACGTGACACCAGAGCATGTCGTGCAAAAGCAGGGCAGCTATGGCATCCCACTTGACTATCGCCGCAGTCCAAGGGGCACGCGTGGGCATGCGAAGTGCGGGCGCATCTGTCGTACCTGCCGTTCGGGTCCCGGCTGCCCGCCACGTGGCTCTAATCGCCTGCCCTTTGTGCCTGACCCACAGAGAGTGGCAGCGGCAAGGACTCGGGTTCCTACAAAGACGAGCTCTCGTCACATGAGGACGGTGGGCACAACATGGTGCCTCCGCGCCAGGAGCCTCCGGCAATGGTTGCAGCAGACGCCACCTGCAAGGTTTAAAGGGCCACAAGTAATGTGTTGAAAGCCACGAGTCATGACCAGCAGACCTTGCAATCGTGAACATTTGTACTGCAAGAGATGTGTTGCGTGTTGTTGCAGTGGCCTGTCGGGTATTGCTTAGCATTCAAGCCCGGCGATTCAGTCGCCGATGGCAGTAATTAGCTTCCCCTTGAACTTAACGCCGTCCGTACCGCACGACTAAGAGGTGCATGTACGGGGAAAGGGCTGCGGGGGCGCGCCGTGGCATGCAACCACGACGCCCCAGACGCACGCGAGCGGCACTGCGTCTCGATATGCAGACTGCAAGCTCGCCATTAGCAAGAGCATGCACGAGGTACCTGGATTCTTGATTGCTTATTTTGATTTAGCAGGTTGTGCACGCAAGCTCTTCTCCGAATGCCTGGTACTGAGGCTCGTGCTCGTGCCGCCGTGTACGCTGGAAGTGCACGTGCTGGTATTTCCAGCAGGAGCCTGATGAGCTGTTCATGTACGCATGCAGGGCCCATGCACGGACAGGACTGTGTTGTTAATAACAGTCAGCATGTGCGGCTGTGGACTGGTTTGAACGTTATTCGTTGGCGGTTGAAAGTGAGTCAGAGTTGTGTCGAGCGATCCCCCCACGCGTTCGGTGCGATAGCCATTGAGGATTCCTTCTTGCACAAGGCGTGCCGCATGGTGCATTCATCCAGGTGGCTGCCATCAAGCCATTACTGTTGCACGGGATCAGTCTGCAGGAGGGATCGTGAGTCAACATTAATCAATGCTGGCCGCCGCCTGGTGGCGGTTCATAGCCGACTGTAACATACAATCCTTCCAAGCGCCCCTGGGCCGCATCCGCCGTCCACAATGCCCTCCATGAGTGAGCCCGCCTCAGTGCCTCTCCAGCCTCTCATCTGCTCAGCTTCCGCTAGCCGCATATCCGGATGCCGCCCACCCCGCGCAGCAGCGCGTGAGCGAGTGCCGATACTCCCGAACCCGAACCTGCCTAGTGCCTACCCTACATCCTGCATCAGTCTACCTAAACGCAGCTTTGTCTGCCTCCGACAGCGCGCTCCACGCCGCTCCAAGCAGTTTCGAGATCTCGCCAAGGCTGGCGCCGGGGTTGGCGGCTTGCAGCCGGGGGCGCTGCTCGCGGCAGAACGCTAAGTACGCGTTCGGTTTGGCCTCGGTGGCCGTGGCGATGGCCGTGGCAGTGGCTGATTTTGCAGCCGCCGTGCGCCCAGCCGCCGCCTGCTTGCCGGTGCTTTTGCTGCCGCGCACTTTGCTGCCTTTGGCCGCGGTCGCGATCGCAGCCCTCGACGGGGCTTTTGAACGCCGCTCCGGCACGGATGTGGAAGTGCCTGGTCCGGCCTCGTCACCACCTGCTCCTGCCGCTGGGCCCGCCGCTGCAGCCGCCGCCGCAGCCTCCACAAAGCGTTCTTGCGCCTCCGGCTCCAGGGCCCGCCACTCCGCCGCAATGCCCTTGACGGCCTCCCGGTACACGGCGTCCGCGTCAGCGGCCTTCAGCTCGGCCCAGCGCTGCCGCATGAATGCCGTGTAGCCGCCGGAGCGCGCAGCCCCCGCCGCCGCTGAAGAGGAGGTCTGCTTGCGGGCAGAAGGCAGGAGCCGGGTCGGGATTGTTAAACCCGGCCGGGTTAGGCACGCATACGCATGAAAGTCCGGGCTCAGCCGCCAGCCCCCCGCCCGGACGCTGCAACACACCGGACATGGTGGCAATCCGGCCAGCACCAGGCAGTGCATGGTCACCCGTGCACCCACCTGCGAGCCTGCGCCTGACGCTCGCCCGGCCGTGCGCTTGGTGGCGGCGGGCTTCTTGGCCGACGCCGCGGGCTTGGCCAGCCGGCGGCCCCGCGGCGGCAGACCTTTGGCCTCCCGCTCCGCCTCCCGCGCCCGCTTCGCCGCCAGCAGCGCCAGCGCGGTCTCCAAGTCCACATCCTGACGTGTGGTGGGTGACACACATGACGCACAGGCGCACACAGGCACGCGATTCAGCGCAGCGCACAGGCGAAGGTGGCCAATCATATGCCTGTGCAGCTCTACGGTGGCAAGCGGTGGCGAGCGTACGGCGGCCAACGCGCATGCGGCCGGCACGCGCACATGCCCCCCGCCCAGTCGCCTGCCCACGGGCCCACGCGCCCACGTGCCCACCTGCGGCGTGCCGCGCTTGCCCAGGCTGGCCGACACGCCGGCGTGCGCCACGTAGGGCCCGAACGGCCCGTTGTTAGCTACCACCGGCTGCCCGTCCCCGGGGTGCAGCCCCAGCGTGCGCGGCAGCGCCAGCAGCGCCAGCGCGCCCTCCAACGTCACCGTCTGCATGGTGAGACCCTGATCACGTGCACGAGCAGGAGGGAGGCGTAAACCATCGGAAACGGCAGGGCGGCAAGCCCAGGCAAACGGAGCTGGGTGTAGCATAAAGCATCTTCCTCTGCCAAGCACCTGACAAGCACGACCGGCCGCGCCACCGATCGTCGCAGCGCACTGACCTTTCCCTTTGGGATCGCCGCGCGCTTCACCGGCCCCGCCTGCGGCTCCACCACATCCTCGCCGGTCGCTGCCGCCTGCACCTCCGCCTCCGACGCCTGCACCTCCGCCTCCGACGCCTGCACCTCCGACTCTGCCGCCTCGACCTCCGCCGCCAGAGCCGCCTTCTTGGCTCCCTTGGCAGCGGCCTTGGCCTTCGCCGCCCCCGAAGCCGTCTTGGGCTCTTTCTTGGGCCGCTTTTGAGTCTTCTTGGGCTCTTTCTTGGGCGCGTCCCCCTGCTGCACGTACAGCCCGTACGGACCCAGCCGTACGTACACGGGCTGGCCGGTGTCGGGGTGCGCGCCCAGCAGCCGCTCCGTGGCGTTGAGGGGCACGCCGCTGCCGCCCTCGCCGTCCCACTCGCCTGCCCATCCGTGCAGCGGCAGTGGGCGCGGGGCCGGCGTCGGTGGGCATGCGAGGCGCGCAGAACACGCAGGTGTCCCCCGATGCAGCGCCCCAACCGCGCAACCGCCTAACCGCCCAACCGTACGCCATCCCGAGGCGGCCGCGCTCGCGAACCGCACCCCGCGCGCGCACGCACCATCGCCGGCGGTCACGGGCAGCAGCGGGCGGCCAAAGTCGCACTTGAGCGCCTCGTCCGCAAAGTTGCTGCAGCCGATAAATCCGCCGTACCGCGACGGCTTCAGCACCAGCCGCCCCACGCCGCACTTGGGGCACAGCCGCGGGTCGTATTGAGACACGGCCGTCCCCGCGCCTGACGCTCCTGACGTGGACGCGGCTGTTGCGGTGGAGGCAGGGGTCGAGCCCGGCAGGCTGGCCACGCGGGTGGGGGACACGTCGATGGTGGTCGGCGCCGGCGCGGGCGGCGCCAGCAGCGCGGGCGGCTTGGGGAAGAGGTAGGAGTCGAGGGCGGAGTCGAGGACGTCAAACACCTGGGTGGTGCGGATGGCGGTCATGCAGGACACGGCCGCCTGGAAGGGGCCCCAGAAGGTGCTCAGCACCCGCTGCCACGCCGCCTTGCCGCCTGCGTGCAGGGGAGCGCGCGCACGGGAACGCACTGGTTGGTGTGTAACGTATGCGGTCGGGCGGGACAGAACGCCACCGCGCGCCGCAGGTGCGGCGCCGCCTCCCCCACCGTCCCGTCCCGTCCACCGCCGGCGCCCAGCCCCGGCCCCGGCGCCACCCACTGGCGACGTCGTCCAGGCGGCCCTCCATGTCGGAGGTGAAGTCATAGTCCACCCAGGTGGCGAAGTAGTGCTCCAGGAAGGAGGTCAGCACGCGGCCCAGGCTGGTGGGCAGCAGCGCCCGCCCCTCGCGGCACACGTAGCCGCGGTCCTGCGTGTGTGTGGTGCGCGGCGCGGGTTACCGTAGTCGTGCATGCCGGTACCGCATCACACGGCTGCGGTGTGTATGTTTGCGCCCGGTTGGTGGCACCCGAGCAGGCAGGTCAGCACCACGGAGTGCCGAATGTAGCCCACCGAGACTGCTGCGGCATGCGCGCACACGCACGCCCCACACAACGACACCGCGACGCCGACACCGTGACGCCGGTACCGGCACCGGGGCCGCCACGGCCCGCCCACCTGCAGCAGCGTCATGATGGGCGCGTAGGTGGAGGGCCGCCCGATGCCGCGCTCCTCCAGCGCCCGCACCAGGCTGGCCTCGGTGAAGCGCGGCGGCGGCCGGGTGGCGTGTTGCGTGGGTGCCACGGCGCTGCACGGCAGCCGCACGCCGGGCTGCGCACACGCATACGCACGAGGGGAGGGAGAGGGGTTGTGAATACTAGTGAATACCAGCCCAAGCTAAAAGGGGTAGCAGGCTAGGACATCGGCTACGGGAGGTGTCAACAAGCGTTACGCCGCACAAGCCGCGCCGCACAGCTTCCGGGCCCCACGCGCACACACCTGCAGCGCCAGCAGCTGCTGCGCCGCCAGCCCCTGGTTCTCCCGCGCCGCCGCGCCCTCGTCGTCGCCGGCGTCGCCACCTGCCGGCCCCGCGCCCGCCTCAGCCTCCGGCGCCGGCTCCTCGCCCTCCGCCGGCTCGTCGTCGTTGTAGGCGCGCAGGTAGCCGGGGTCGCGCAGCACACGGCCCGAGGCGCGCAGGCCCAGCCGCCCGCCGTCCGCCTCGAACTCCACGCTCACCTGCACCAGCACATCGCCCGGCGCGGCGCGGCGGGGGCGGGGAGGGACTCCTAGGGCTCAGTGCTCGGGCGGCATTGCGAGTGTGCTGCCTGCAGCCGCGCAGCGGACCACCCAGTCATGCCTGACCCCCACCTCACCCCAACCCTCACCCCCGGCGCGCACGGCACCGCACGGTGTGAGGTACGAGCGTAAGACACACACACGCCTCACCACGTCGTACTGCGCGCTGGTCATCTGCGACGCCACGGCGCGGCGCCAGACCAGCTCGTACAGCGCCGCCTGGTCGGGCTCCAGGCCGGCCGGCAGGCTGGAGGGCGTGACGGCGGCGGGGCGCGTGGGCCGGATGGCTTCGTGCGCCTCCTGCGCGTTCTTGGCGCGGCTCTTGTACTGCCTGCAGCGGGCGGGGCGGCGGGTGGGTGGGAGGGGGGTTTGCGGATGTGGATGGTTCAGTGAAAGGCAAGGGGCTGTGCGCGAGCGATACGGGGCGTGGACAGTTTAGTACCAATCCAAGCTAAGAAACCGGCGAGAGCAAGGGGTTACTGTGAACCAATCCCGTAAAGAGACATCAGCGCTACTAGGAGAAATTACAGCCGCATGTGCGAGCTACTGTACGTCACCGTAGGTAGTCGGGAGAGCAAGGGGGTGGGCATTCCCCTCGAGCCCCCCCCCCCTCATGCGCATGTCATCATGTGCCTGCTGCCCGCCCGCCCACCCGCCCACCCACCCATCTGCCCCCCACTCGCCCACCTGGGCTGCTCCGGCACGGCGCCGCGCCCGAACATGGCGCCGTTGGCGGTCCGCAGCTCGGTCACCGCCTCGGCGCTCATGGACACGCCGTCCGTGCGCATGTAGGTGATCAACCCCTCGCCCGTGCCTGGGGTGCGAGTGTGCGCGTGCGGGTGCGTGTGTGAGAGAGCGGAGGCAGGGGTGTGAGCGCCCGCGCGCGCGGGGTGTGGGTGCCAGTTGCATCAGTCGCATGCACCGCTAACCCCCAATAACCCTGATCGCACGCTTCCCCCATCGACCCCTGACACACACACCCGGCCCCGCCCCGGTGCTGCCCCCCCCCCCCCCCCCACCTGCGCCCTCGTACAGCTGCTGCGCCGCCCGCATGGTGCGCGCCGCGCTGAAGCCCAGCCGGCGGCTGGCCTCCTGCTGCAGCGTGGAGGTGGTGAAGGGTGCGCTGGGGTGCCGCTGCTGCTGCCGCACCGCCACGCGCGCCACCGTCACCGGGCCGGACTGCAGCGCAGCCAAGACATGCGCAGGGCAGACTCAGGCGGATGGCTCAGGCGGATGGTAACAGGCGATTCGAGCACTCCGAGAGTGCTGGGGTGCCACAACTCCATGCGGGCTTCATCACACCGCTGCATTAACGCAGCCCCAAGCAGAACACGTGTGCGAGGGCCCAGATTCCCGCGCACCCGTATCCTCCTCGCGAGCTCCTCCGCCTCGGCCTGACTGCGTATGTCCATGCCGCCAAGTCGCCGCCCGTCCGCATGAGTCAACCGAGACCGGATCAGCGCCGCCGCCGGCCCCGCCGCTCCAGCCCCAGCCGCCGCAGCCGCAGCAGCGGCAGCCGCCGCGGCGCCGCGGGCTTTGCTCACCCCCGCCGCCGCCGGAGCGGCCGGCGGCGCCAGCAGCGCGGCGATGGACCAGTAGGCGGTGGGGCTGAAGCGCTCGATGGCGGCCTCGCGCTCGCACACCAGGCGCAGCGCCACCGACTGCACGCGGCCTGGAGGGATGGAAGGTGGGCATGGGCACAGCGTGGCGGTGGGTGGCGCGCTGCGTGCCGTGTGGGGGTGACAGGGACAGGAGTCACAGGACAGGGGCAGCGCGCAGCACATGGCCGCGGAGGCCGCGCTCGCGGCGAACTACCAGCAGCCCGCCTCAAACCCAGTCGCCCCGGCGCCGGCCGACCCGCCCCGCCCTGCCCTCCCCTGCCCGGCCCTACCAACTGCCCTGCCCTGCCGCCTGCCCTCCGCTGCCGTACTGCCGTACCCGCGCTGCGCGCCCCGGGCAGCTTCCTCCACAGCACGGGCGACAGGTGGAAGCCCACCAGGAAGTCCAGCGCGCGCCGGGCGCGGTAGGCGTCCACCAGCGGCTGGCTCACCTGTGGGCCGGCGGAAGGAGGAGGCGGCGCCGTTACAAAGAGATAAGAGGGCGAGAAAGGGCGAGGAAGGGTGAGCAGGAGGCGGCGTTGGGGGCCGGCACAGGAATCTATCAGGTGCAGTTGAAGGCCCGTGCTCCCCACCTGCCGCCCCGCCGCCAGCGCGCTGGTGACGGCCGACTTGGTGATCTCGGTGAAGGTGATGCGCTGCACCGCGCCCACCTTGCGCAGAACGCCGCGGCTCTGCGGGCACAGCAGCGGGCGGGCGGCAAGCGGCGTGAGAGCTGAACCGGCACAAGAGGAACAGCCCCAACCCACCTGCAGAATGTCCTGCCATCCGAATGCCACACCGCGCCCGCTAACCTGCCCAGCGTGATCACTTAAACACACAGGCCACCGCCGGCGCCAACAGCCAGGCGGCGCAGCCCGCAACGTCCACCCATGCCCCCGGCCCTTCTTCTCACGCCCCTTCCTCTCACGCCCCTTCCTCGCACGCGCCCCTCCCTCGCCTAGTTAGGTTGGTGGTTGAGCTTGGTATTCACGCGCCCCACGCCCAGCCCCGCCCCCACCTCCAGCTCCTGGCTGATGTGCCAGCTGATGGCCTCGCCCTCGCGGTCCGGGTCCGTGGCCAACACCAGCAGCGGCGCGCCCGTGGCGGCGCCCGCGATCTCGCTCATGCGCGGCTTCGCCGCATCTAGCATCTTCCATTCCAGGTGCCAGTCCTCCTCCTCCGAGCCCGAGGCAGCCGAGCCCGGCGCATCAGAGCTGCCGGGCTGGCCGGGCCCCTGGGCTGCGTCCGGGTCCGGGTCCGCGCCCGGCGGCGGGCGCACGGAGTCGTTCTTGGGCGGCAGGTCGCGCACGTGGCCGTAGCTGGCCAGCACCTGGGGCGAAGGGGTGGGGTGGGGGGTTGGGGGGTTGTGAATACCATCCCAAGCTAAATCCAACCAAACCAAACCAATGCGTGTGCGTCAGTGCATATGGATAGGAGCGAGGAGGAGAGCGGGGCCGAATATGCGACGTGGTGGAGAACCCCGATAAGGCCCGATGGGTCCCGGCCCCGAGCCCATTGCTACCCAGTTCCCGAATTCCCGGCCCGTCGACCCAGCTGCGAAATACTCGGTATGTGCTGGTGATGAGCGCTTCGGTCGAGTGCATCCGAGGGTGTGTGTGTGTGTGTGTGTGTGTAAACACCAGCCCAATCTAAACCCAAGCGAAACTAGACGAGGGACAGGCAGGGGGGGAGGGCGGGCGGGATGCGCCGGGCCCACACGGCACGGTGTGAAAGCGGGCAAAGGAGTGGCGTTGGGCAGGATTGACCGCAAGGGCAGGGCAGGGGGCGCCAGCCCCCGCGTGCACCTGCAATGCCGTACACACACATACACAGCTCACCCCATAGCTGCACCCCCCCCAGTACCGACCGCCCTGCCCGCCCGCCCGGCCCGCGCGACCGCCGCCGCACCACGGCCGCCGCGCCCCCACCCCCACCTTGTAGTTGTCCCCCAGGAAGCCCTGGATCTTCTTGGCCTTGGTGGGCGACTCCACCACCACCACCACCGGCCGGCCGGGCTTGACCGCGCGGCTGCCGGGGCCGCGGCCCGCCCGGCCGCTCTCCACCAGGCCCGAACCCTTGCCGCTGCTGCTGCTGCTGCTGCTGCCGCCGGCGGCGGCCCACACCACCACCTGCCGCCGGCCCCCGCCCGCGGCGCTGCTGGCGGCGCCCGCGTGCCGCAGCAGTGCCCTGATGTGCCATGCTGATGGCGACAGCGAGAAGAGCAGCGTGCAGCGGGGGGGCTGCGCCGGTGCGGCGAGGCCAGCTGCCGATGCCGCGGCGGCGCCGACACCGGACGGGCTGCAGGGCCCGCCGCGGGCGGCGCAGCTGCGCGCGCGGGCCGCCGTCCTGCTTAGCATCGTCGCGGCCACGCTGCTAGGCTGACACTCGCCACCTGAACCCGGCAGCGATGCGAACGGTGGCGGCGAGGGGTTGAAGTCAAAGCGGGTCGGGGCACGACCTGGTCCATAACAGAAGCCCCCCGGCGCCCCCAGCCCCAGCGGCACCACAGACTTCGGTGCCGCGCGGAGCGTGCGATGCGGCTACGCCATAACTGGGGTGGGGGTCTGCAGTCTAGAATTCCAGTCCACGCATTAGCATGCAGCCGCACCGTTGACTCAGAGCGCCAGCGACATGCGACGCCGCCTGGCGTCGCGACTGTTTGGTCGTCCCCTCGCAGACTCCGCTAAAAGCAGCCTCTTACTTCGTACGCTTACGCCACCACGAATCTCCATATCTAGAATTCATGAGCAGGAAGAGCAAGACAGCTGCGACGAGAAATGCGAGTCCCTCAAGCAGAAGCGACCGTTCGCTGGTATGCATATGCAGAAACTATTGGAGTTCCTAACGGTGCATAATTGAACAAGAGGAATTGGGCATAGGCGCGCCGCGACGATTCAGCTCAGAGTGTGCCACCAATTGCAATGCGGCTGGCCCATAATTGTTTTACCTCCTCTTCTCACGGCAACATTTACAACTGTGTGTTACGCATCATTGACTTGTAACCTGGGGCGCACCGGTGTTGCGACACGGCGTTGAAAACTCCAGGAAAGGGTTCTTCCCACGTTTTTAGCAAGGCAACAAGGCTTTATTTGTAGACCTGAAGATGCTAGCACACAGGGGAGCCCAGGGGCAGCGCTGCTTTCAAAGGTGTGTTTCGGCAGGTGTTTGGTCGGCGAGAACCGGAATCGCCAATAGTATGTGTGGTCATGTTAGACAAAGTCATGCTGGACAGGCGTTCCGAACAATCAGTTTGGGTACGCGATGGCTCCGATTCTCGCGGAGTTTCGCGTGCGGCACGGTGCCGGACTGAGTTAGCTGGATAAATCCGTGCCTTGTATTGCAACATCAAGCGACGAGCCTCGGGGGGCAACCAGAGAGGCTTTTGGACCACAAGCCGTGGACGCACAACGTGTGCACCCAAACCACCGCGTTGCTCCCGCGACGCGGAGCTGGGACGGTGGAGGCTCCAGACTCGCCCTGTACATATGTCTCCTCCAGCGTTCTTATGGGTTCCCCTTACCGCGCAGGCAGCGGCAAGCCGGGGTCCAAGTGCGGTGCCCCAGGGTGCTGGCCGCGGCCAGCAGCACCGGCAACAGCACGCCCAGCAGCCTGCCGGCGGCGGAGCGCACCCGCACATCCTTCCACCACGGCATCACCTACATCAGCTATGAGGTGTGTGTGGGGGGGGGCGGGGGGGAGTGGCGAGGGGTGGAGGGGGCAGGGCAGGGCTTGACACGGCGGCAGTCTGGGATGTGGGTCGCAGCGCCGGGGAGAACGTGTGCCAGCGTCGTGACTCGTGAGCGTCCTTCCGGTTTTGGTGTGGCCATCCATGATCAACACGCCTCGCGCATCATCGTGCAGGTGAACACGGCCGTCATCAAGTTCAACACGTCAGGTGGGGCCGCGTCGTGGGGTTACCTGTGCCACCCTGCAAATCCCCGGTTCCCTTTCCTAATCTCCCCCCTCCTCCCGCTCCTACACATGCCACCCCACGCTCCGCCTGCGCACGCCAGGCGTGCGCGTGCTGATAGATCCCTGGTTCGTGGGCGAGCTCACGTTCGGCGGCGCCGACTGGATGTACGCGGGCCGCAAGAAGGTCATCGGCCGCGACACGCGCGTGGACATGCAGCAGGTGCTGGCGGAGGCGGACGTGGTGGTCATCACGCAGGTGCGGCGGCTGCGGGGGGGGGGGGGGGTAGTTTTCTCCAATTGGGGGGGGGCTCTGGGGGCGGGGGGTTGGGATGGGCGGCGGAGGGCGGGGGGGGGGGCAGATGCAGAGGCGGAGGGTGTGTGGGAGGGGGGCGGCTGGAGGGATGCCGCTGGCGCCAGTCGGGTCGGCAGGCAGTGGGCATGGCGGGCGCGTGCAGGTGGCCTGCAGCGGCGCCGAGCCGCGCCGCCTTCATCCAGCGGGAGCCCCGCAACACGCGATGCCAATCGATAGGGGGAGGTGGTTTGGGCCGGGGTGCAGGGAGGGCTGGGAGTGGTAGCGCGCGGCCAGCCGGGTCAGCACTGGCCAGCAGCACTGGACAGCATCGGAGACGTTGGCACCGCTACACAGGCGGAGCAGGTCCTGTGCAGCGGGGCAGCCCCGTGAACGCATCGGCAATTTAGCAACACTCAATGATAAACTTGCACTGGCGCCGTGCTGATTAACGGACCCCCCCAGGGCCTGGATGACCACTGCCACATCCCCACGCTGTCGGCGGTGGCCAACAAGGCCGTGCCCGTGGTCGCCAACGCCGAGGCCGCCGCGCGCATGCGGCCGCTGGGCTTCACCAACATCACGGTGTTGGCGCCGGGGCAGGCCACGTCCGTGCCGGGCCAGGCGGGCGGCCGGCTGCGGATAACCGCCACGGAGGGTGAGGCTTGGGGGCCGAGCGGGCTGGGGCGGCAGGCAGGAGGGCCGTGGAGGAGGGCTGGAGATTTGGAAGGTTTGCACCGCACGGCCCCACGCGCTCCACGCTCCCCACCCCGCTTCCCGCGAACGCGCCCTCCCGGCCCCCTCTCCCCGCCCGCCCGCCAGGCGCGTTGGTGGGCCCGCCCTGGAGTGCGCGGCAGCTGGGGCTGGTGATGCGCGAGGAGGTGCCGGCGGGCGAGCGGCCCGCCTCGCTGTACTTCGAGTCCCACTGCGACTTCGACGCGCGCAGCGTGGAGGCGGGCCTGCGCAGCGCCGGCCTGGCGCCGGGCGAGGGCGTGGACGTGGCCGTGAGCCCCGTGGTGACCACGCTGCTGGGCATGCCGGGCGTGGCGCCGGCGTCGTACGCGCTGGTGCAGGTGGGGCCGGGGGGGGGGGGCCGTGATGGGCTGGGGGGCTGGGGGGGGGCCGGGGGGGTTGTGAATACCATCCCAAGCTAAATCCAACCAAACCAAACCAATGCGTGTGCGTCAGTGCATATGGATAGGAGCGAGGAGGAGAGCGGGGCCGAATAGGGGGGCTGTGGGGCTGTGGGCGTGGCGAGCTTGGTTGGGGTTTCGGGCGCGGGGCAAACGGGGCGATGGGGGGAAGGAACGGGAGTAGCGGCTGGGACACACGCGTGTGGCTGCCAGGCGGGTGGTCGTGAAGCGGCTGGTTCCCCGGCTCCCGCCTGCGGCGCCTCCCGCAGGGTGACCAGAACCTGGCGGCGCTGCTGCGTGTGCTCAAGCCCAAGGTGCTGCTGCCGCTGCTGAACCACGACATCGACCACCGGGGGCCGCTCACCAGCATCATGTGGCAGGTGGGCACCGGGCGTGGGCTTGGATGCGTGGCCGGGGCCGGGGCCGGGGCCGGGGCCGGGGCCGGGGCCGGGGCCGGGGCCGTGGGCATGGGCATGGGCATGGGCATGGGCATGGGCATGGGCATGGGCATGGGCATGGGCATGGGCATGGGCACGGGCACGGGCGCGGGCGTGGGCGTGGGAGCAGGGCCCATAACACCCAGGATGGGTACGCAGCCGGGATCGCGGAATTGCGCGCAGCAAAGTGCGGAGCAGCCGGAGGCCTCCGCCTCACGCTGCCGGCTCCTGAGACCTGACCGCCGCCCCTTTGCTCGTTGCCTGCACGCGTCGCACAGAGGGGCGAGGAGGGCGGGGTGGGCGACATCCTGCGCAAGGCGGGTCTGGGCGACGTGCGGGTGGAGTACCCCGCGCCGCCGGGCGAGGCGCTGGCGCTGGCGCTGTGAGCTGGCGCGTGAGTGCCGCTGTTGAGTTGGCGTTGAGTTGGGTTCCGAATGGGCGCGTGGGTCGGCGCGTGGGCTGTTGGTCGATGCGGTTGTTGGCCGCCGGCAGGAAGCGCCGCTGGGGGCGCCGGACGCAGTGGCCTGGCGCAGGCGCTGGGCTGGCGGTGGTGGTGGAGCGGTGGTGTGGGGGCTGCATTGCGCTCGGAGGCTGATCGTGGGGAGGGGGCTATGCCGTCCATGCGAACTGTGCGTGATAAACTTGGAAGTGCTGATATGTTCAGAAGGGAGAGTGGCATCTGGAGGAGTTGAAGTGCAGTTGGCTGGGGCTGGGGAGGGTTGGCGCCGCCGGTAGGCCGGCGGCAGTGGTGAAGCCGGGCTGGGCGGTTGCATGAATGCAAACGGACCCCCCGACGAATGGCCGCATGGTTGTGCCCCGTGAAGCCGTCAGACGGTCGGAGCGAACGCTGGCAGGCCTGTTGTATTACTATGGTAGGCATAGTATACGGTTGTCGTGTAGATGCCGGCCGCCGTGTATTACGGCTGCTGAGCTGCTTAGCGCAGGTTTGAGCTGGGTCAGGCGGGCGGCCGCGGGCCCCTGCAGATTGCCCCTGGATACGTGCTGCCACTGCAGCGCAGGGTCTGGCAGGGTCTGCCGGCGGCTGTGATTAGATGGCAGTAGGCTGTTTCAGGCTGCCCCGGCGTGCACGATAGCATGCCGCGTGTAATATGGTAATACGTTCGCATTCGCGTTAAGAAAGCACTCCGTTTACTGCTTCATGTCTGCGCCTTGAGATGGACCCAGCCCCGTCCCACAGTGCCCACACAGTGCTGCATACACCGCCTTGTCGCGTCCCGGCGGTCAGCACTCAGCAGCTCGGTTGCCACCCGCCGCACGCGCGTACAGGATGTGCGCAGGACGCATTGGGCTGCGCGGCCTCATACGGCATCACTGCCAGCTGTAATCGGCTGCACACACCGCAGGCTCCACAACGCAGACCATCGCGCCGCTACCCCCGCAAACACAGCTTTCCGACCTGCTCGACTCGGGCTACGAAAGCAGTAAGATGATACAGCTCATCAATGCCACCTGCTCAGTTCCAGCCTCGTCTCTCAAGCCCGTCAGGCGCATGGACCTCCATTGCAGTTCATCGTGCAGGCTGCATGACGCAATAACCATCGTTCCACACGGCTGCCCTCAAGCCCACACGCAGCGCCCACTCAGCAGGGGGCCTCCACGTGCCACCGCCACGACAGCCGCGCCTTCGGCTCCGGCCTCCCGGGCACCGGCAACAACACGCTCGTGATGCTCATGTCCACACCCCCACGCAGCTGACCATGCATGCTCGCCGCCACACCCACCTCCTCACCCTTCCAAGCCGCGTCAGCGCCCCGCACATGCTCGCGTTCTTACATCTCCCATCCCCCCCAGCTTGCAGCCGAGCTCCTCGCCTCTAGTCGTCCGGCGCGATGCGGAGGTCCGCCACCGGAGAGAAGTCGGGGCTGCGGCGCCGCCCCGCCGGCGAGTCGTAGCCGGTGCCCGGCCGGGCCGCGTCCGAGGCCTTGGGCGACGACACGCTCTCGGTCGTCAGTGCCGCAGCCGCCGCAGCCGCCGCGGAGCGGCCCGCGCCCCTGCCGCCGGCCGGCGAGGGGCCGCCATCCGCGGCCAGGGGAGGCACGGGCGGCTGCTGCGTGCTGCTGCTGGCGGCGCCGGCACCGCCGCCGCTGCCGCGCGCCCTGTCGCTGCCGGCGCCTCCACCGCCTGCACCGCGCTGCTTCAGCCCCGCCGGGCTTGCGGGCCCCCCGCGCGCCGCCGACCCACCACTGCCGGCGGCGTGCGCGGGCGACGCGGAGCCGCTGCCCCTGCCGCGCGGGCTGCCGCTGCCGCTGGCCTTGCCCAGCGCCTCCCTCAGGAACAACTCCCGCTGCTGCACCAGCCGCTTCTCCTGCTCCTCATGCGACATCATCAGCGCCCGTGCCGCAACCGAGCTAAACGAGCCGCCGGAGGAGCCCGGGATGCCTCCGCCTCCACCGCCGCCGCTGAAGCTGCCAGGGCTGCCCACGACAGGGCTGTTGGGCGCGGGGCTGAGCGCGGCGCCGGCCGGCAGCTGCTGCTGCGCGCCGGCGGCGGCCTGCCGCGCGCCGGGCAGCACGCTGGGCGGCAGCGGCGAGCCGAAGGCGTCGCGCGAGGGAGGCGCCGGCGGCGGCGAGGGCGAGCCGGGCGTGTTCGGGCTGGAGGTCTTGGCGGGACTGCTCCTGCTGGCAGGGGAGTCGCGGCCGCTGGCAGCACGGCTGACACGCAGCGCAGTCAGCACCCCGGGCGCGGCATCGGACGCGGCAGGACCGTCGGCGGCGCCGGCGGCTGATGCCGGCGGCGGCGCATGGGCATCCGGGTGCGCGACCGCCTCCACCAACCTTTCCGCCATGCCGCCCACCTCGTCCACACCCACATCGCTGCCCAGGCGCTCCAGCTGCGGCCTGGAGTGCAGCGGCGGCGGCGGCGGCGCCGCCGCCGCCGCCTCGGCTGCCGCCGGCTGCGCCGCCGCCGCTGGGCGGTGGTGGCCGACCGGGCCGTGCGACAGCATGGAGCCGTTGCCCGATGGCGACTCAGCCAGCTGCGGCTGCGGCTGCGCCGCCACCGCCGCCGCCGCCGCCGCCGCCGCCGCCGCCGCCGTCACCACCGCCGCCAGCTCGGGGATGGTCGCGGGCAGCACCGGGCTGCCGCCGCCGCCCAGCACGCCCCTTCCGAAGTGCACGCCGCCGCCGCCGCTGCCGCCATTCTCGATGTCAATGCCCGCGCTGCCCGCGCTTCGCGCGCGCGGCGGACCGGAGCCGCCGGACACCGCACGCGAGCCGCCGGCGCCGCCACCGCCGGCGCCGGCCTTGGTCCGGTCCGGCGACGCGACGCCCGCGGGCGTGTCGGCGCCGCCCTCGCGGTCCTCGGGCTCGCGGTCCTCGTACAGCATCTCGTCCGCCTCGTCCTCCACCAGCACACGAGCCCTGCGCAAGGGACAAGGGACAAGGGACGAGGAGAGTCAAGGAGAGCCAAGGTGGGGCGGGTTGCAATGATGGTCGGAAACGCGGTACGGCGGGTGGGCGGACACGCAGCGGCGCAGCAAGGAAGCGCTGCGTGCGGAGGTTGCAGCGCGCCGGTACTACCGCACGCGGCGCCCACCACCCCGACAGGGGCGCTGGCGGCCCCGCCCACCAGCCCAGCCCCTGCCACCGACCCGACCGAGCTCGCCGCCGCCGCACCTGCGCGGCGTGGGATTGCGGCTGATGTCCACCGACTGGTCGCCGCTCTCGCTCATCTCCTCGCTCATGAAGGCGCGCCGCATCAGCCGCGACGGCACACGCGGCATGCGGCCGGTGGTGCTGGGGGCGCTGGCGGCGGGGCCCCCCGCCAGCCCAACCCCCGCGCCCCCGCCTGCGCGGCCGCCGGCGATGCCGCCCGCCGCGAGGCCGCCGGCGAGGCCGGCGGCGGCGCCGCCCGCCGCGCCGCCCACCGCCAGCCCCAGCCGGGCCGCCGCGGACGCGCTGGGTTGGGGGTGCGGGTGCAGCGGCGGGTGGTGGTGGGCGGGGTGCAGGCCGTAGGCGCCGGCGGCGGCGGCCACCGCGCTGCGGGGGTAGGGCGGCGCGGCGGCGGACATGCCGGTGCCGCTGGAGGAGGCTCCCACCAGGATGGGCGGGTGGCGCTCGGGCGGCGCGCCGCCGCTGGGGTCCGAGGCGCGGCCGCCGCCGGTGACGATGACGCCGGGCGCGCCGCCGCTGCCGCCGGCGGAGGCGAGCTGGCCGCCGCCGGTGGAGAGCACGGGCGTGGTGTAGCCGGCTGGGGGGGAGCGGGGAGGCGTGCGGTGTGGGTTTGTAGAAGTAGCGGATCAGGCGCGGCGCTCACCGCACCTCCCCTGCCCTTACTTCGCCGCCGAATCCTTGCATCTCACGAGTATTGCATTGCCTCTGTCGGACCTGCCTTGACTTTGTTCAGTTAGATTCTACGCCCCCCACCCCACCCCACGCCCCACCCTTCCACCCGCCCTCCGCCCCCCCCCCCCCCGGCCTCACCCGTGTCCTGCTGCCGGCTCCACATGGCCGCGTACAGCCCGCCCTCCTCCATCAGCTCGCTGTGGCCGCCGCACTGCGCCACCTCGCCGCGGTCCAGAACCTGGCGGGGCGGCGGTGGCGGCGGGGGTTCCATGCATGATTAATAACGATGAGACGATGTTGACAGGTTGTTGTCAGGTGAGTCTTGGCGTTACCGATTACGGTACCATGTAGGGGCGGCCGGGTGCGCAGGCGGCCACGGGGTGGGCGGACCGGCCGGCCGTCGGGGCAGCTGCGCTGCCCTCCCCCTCCCCTCCCCTCCCCTCCCCTCCCCTCCCCTCCCCTCCCCTCCCCTCCCCTCCCCTCCCCTCCCCTCCCCTCCCCTCCCCTCCCCTCCCCTCCCCTCCCCTCCCCTCCCCTCCCCTCTCCCTCCCGCTCCCCTCCCCCGCCGCACCAGGATGAGGTCGGCGTCCATGATGGTGGACAGCCGGTGCGCCACGATGACGGTGGTGCAGCGCGCGCGCAGCGTCTGCAGCGACGACTGGATGGCCAGCTCCTGCGGGGGGGGGATGGGCGCGGGGCAGGCAGGGCGGGAGACCCCGGGGGCGGTGCGGCGGCGGCGGGTTGGTTTGTGGTGTGGTGTGGCGCCCTCCTCGTCCCCAGCCACCCGCTCAACCACTACAGGTCGTTCGCATTCACATGACTACAACCGCCTGCGCCCAGTGCCTACGCGCCCAACCACCAAAGCCCAACCAACGCCCAACGACACCAGCCCCGGCGCGCCCACCGTGAGCGAGTCCAGCGCCGACGTGGCCTCGTCCAGGATCAGCACCGCCGGCCGCTTCAGCACCGCGCGCGCGAACGCCACGCGCTGCTTCTCGCCGCCGCTGAGGCGCAGGCCGCGCTCGCCCACGCGCGTGGCGTAGCCCTTCTTGAAGTTGGTGGCGATGGAGTTGTGGATGTGCGCCACGCCCGCCGCCTCGTGCACCTGCGTGTGTGCGATTGATTGCGTGGGAGTGCGTGTGAAAGGTGTTGACGCCCATGAGGACACGGGGCTGCGTACCGGGCTGTGCGGGGTCAGTGGGGCGATGGAGGGCCTGGGCTGAGCGCCGAGCGCCGCCATCCGCGACACAGCCAACACACACCACGGCTCACACGCTACGGCCCCGCCGCCCCCACACGCCGCGCCCACACGCCACGGCTCCGCAGCACAGCCCCCACACGCCCCACGGCCCCGCTCTCGCTCACCTCCTCGTCCGTGGCGTCGGTGCGGCCGTACCGAATGTTGTACAGCACCGTGTCGTTGAACATGACCGTGTCCTGAGGCACCACCGCCACCGCCCGCCGCAGCGACTCCTGCGCGGCGCGACAACAACAGGGTGGCAGGGTGGCAGCGGCACGGGGTCAGGCGGGCGGGGCGGCTACGACAGCAGGCGCCCGGCGCAGGAGAAGCTTGGTCCCGACATGCGCAGTCGCTTGGGATTGCTGTTTGCCGCAGCCGACTGGTACCGCCTATGCCCTGCCCTCGCGTCGCCTTGCCTCGCCCGAGCTACTATCAACGCGGCGGTCGCGCGGGAATGAACCTGAACGGAACCGGCGTGCCGCTAACCCCCCGCCCCCGCGTCCGCACCTGCGTCACCCAGCGTATGTCCTGGCTGTCGATCAGCACGCGGCCCGACTGCGGGTCGTAGAAGCGCAGCAGCAGGCGCAGGATGGTGGACTTGCCGCTGCCGGTGGCGCCCACCACCGCCAGCGTCTTGCCGCCTGCGGGCGAGGTTCAGTAGGCGTGGCCGCGGCCGTCAAAACATCAAGGCAGCTCGGCCGGCAAGCACCGAGACCTGCTACACACGCACGGCCGCAACCGAGCCGCTACTGTCTGCATGCCCTCAACTCCACTCCCGCTCCGGCCCCTCCGCATCCCTCCCCCAGCACGCACCCGGCACCGCGAACGTGACGCCCTTGAGCACGGGCGTGCTGGTGGGGTTGTAGCCGAACACCACGTGGTCAAAGTCCACCCGGCCCGCCGACACCACCAGCCGGCGCGGCGTGGGCGGGTCCTGCACGCCGGGCGTGGTGTCCAGCAGCTCAAACATGTTCTCCATGTCGATCAGCGCCTTCTGGACCTGTGGGGGCGGGAGGGGGCGGGGGCGGGGGCGGAAGGGCGGGGGCGGCAGCACGGAAGGCGGAGGAGGGCGGAGAGTCAGAGGCTGGCTGGCTCGGGTGGAGGAGGGGGGCTGCGAGAGGCGCAGGCCCCGGGCCACACAAGGGCAGCAGCGGGCCCGCGGTCGGCGCTTCGGGCCAAAGGAACGACCCGACCCGACCCGGCACGACTCGACACGGAACACACGCAGCCGGAGCTGCACCGGCCGCCCCCTACACCCACAACCCGCCCCGCCCCGCCCCGCCCCGCCCCCAGCGGACCTGTCTGTAGTAGGATCCGAAGAAGGTGAGCGGCACGTACAGCTGGTTCATCATGGTCACGAACAGCACGGCGTCGCCCACCGTCAGGCTGGAGCGCACCACGCCGCGCACGCACACCACCATGCCGCTGGCCAGGCCCAGCCACACCACCGAGGCCTGCGGCCGAGGGGGGCGGCGCGGGCGGCCGAGGGGGGGGGGTGCGCGCGTGCGTCGGGTTGGGCGTTGTTGCAGCGGGTGTACGCTCCGCGCGCACGCAGCCCGCCGCCCCCCTGTACCGCTTCGCCATAAATTCCGTGCAGCCCCACACGCACCCCTTCACCGCGCGGCCCCGCCCCCCACCCACCCACCTGGGTAATGGACAGCATGGCCAGGAACGCCATCTGCCAGTACTCGGCGGCCTGCGCGCGCGTGCGGGTGGGGGCGTGGTGAGCCGGTGCCGTCAGTGAGGCGTCCAGGACGTCGAGGAACATGCGAAATAGGCCACGCCTAACTTCGCGGTGCACGGCACCTGTACGGACTTCCGCACCACCACCCCCGCACACGCGCCCACCTGGTACTGCCGCGTGGCGTTGTCGTACCCGGCCAGCTCAAAGCGCTCATTGCAAAAGTACTTGACTGCGGGGCGGGGCGCAACACGCAGCGGGCGGGGCAGCGAGCCGGTCAGCGGGCGCGACGCGGCGGGTGGCAGCGCGGGACACAGCCGCGGCCTGCCTACACCTGGCTCCGGCCCGTCCCTTTCTCTTCGCCGCAACCTCGTGGCGCCCTGTGCCCCTGTCTTGCCGCCCCGCCCCGCCCCGCCCCGCCCCGCCCCGCCCCGCCCCGCCCCGCCCCGCCCCGCCACCCCCTAAGGTTGGTTTAGCTTGGGATGGTATTCGCAACCCCCCCTCCCTTGTGAATCCCCCCCACACAACCGCACCTGTCTCGTAGTTGAGCAGCATGTCTGTGGCGCGGCCCTCACGCGCGTTGTCCAGCGCGTTCATGCGCTTGCGGATGACGCCGCGGCGCTCCGTGATGATCACCGTCAGCGGCACGTAGGAGGCCACCTGGCGGCCAGTGGCAGGGAGTAGCAGTAGCAGGCAGTAGCAGGGCGTGGTCAGGCAGGACGTGGGGGCGGGCAGGTGGGCCGGCGCAGCGCGGGGGAAAGCAAGGGTGAAACAGCCTGCACACGAACACGCACAAATACATGTGTAGGGCCACGTGCTCGCGGCGCCCCATCCCCAACCACAGCCACACCCGCAGCGCCCCAAGCGCCCGCAGCGCCCGCAACGCCCAGCCCCCCGCTCCCCCGCTCCCCTCACCGTGACGAACACGATGACTGCGGCCCAGGGCTGCATCTTGAAGGCCAGGTAGGTGCAGGCCACCACGATGTCGATGAGCTGCGGGATGACGTTGAACAACACGATGGACACCGTGTCCTGCGGGCCAGGGGGGCAGGGGGAATTGCAAGATTAAGAAGGTGAAGGCAGGATGATCCAGGCGGGATTGCAAAGATGAGCTAAGGTAGGACATCCTCCGCCCGCCCGCCGGGCAACCTCCCTCCCTCCACCCACCCACCCACCCACCCACCCACCCACCCACCAACCAGCCAGCCAGCCAGCAAGCCAGCCAGCCACCCAACCACTAGCCCGCCAGCCCGCCAGCCAGCCAGCCGGCCTTCCTCGCGAGCCCAACCACCCCGCGGCGCGCCCACCTGAATGCTGCTGGTGCCGCGGTCCAGGATCCTCATGATCTGGCCCGTCTTGCGGTGCAGGTGGAAGGCATGGTCCAGGTCCAGCAGGTGGCCGAACACGTCCAGGCTGATGCGCCGGAACGCGGCCTGCGCGGGGCGGCGGCGGGGCGGCGGCGGTGGCGGGAAAGGGGGGTTGCATTCATGATGTGTTAAGGGAGGGTTGCACGATTGAGAAGTCGGTGACTGTGGGAGTGGGTAACTGTGGGAGCGAGGCGGGCGGTGAGAGAGCTGGTGGCGGGTGGCGGGTGGCCCGGGCCTGGGCCTGGCCCGCACCATGTGGTTGCAGGTGCGTCCTGATGACTGCGCTGTGGCATCCTAGCGTGCCCCGTCCCAACCCGTGTCCCTCCCTCCCCCTGTCTGCAACTCCCTTTCCTCCACCGCGCCTGTCACCTCTTCCATCTGCTGCGCCTCCTGCGCCTCCTCCGCCTCCTCCTCCTCCCCGCCGCAGTTCCTGCCCGTCATCGCGTCACCATCCGCCCGCCCCCGCCCGCCCCCCACCCGCCTCCATCCACACCTGTGTGATGGGGATCCAGATCAGGTCGCGCATGTTGGCCAGCAGCCCCTCCATGCCGCTGCCGCCGCGCAGGAAGTAGAAGCCCAGGTAGGCGAAGACCCAGGGGTAGAACACGCTCCAGAACGTCACGCCCTGGGCGGCCTGCGGGCAGCGGCGGTGCGTGTGCGGTTGCGCAGGCGGTTGTGCGCAAGCAAAGAAAGACACAAGACATGATGGTGAGCGCTACGGGTGGCGGCAGCGAGCTGTCTGGCACCGCAGTCGGCGGTCCTGCCTCAACCCATGTTGCATCGTTTCATCCCACCACACAACCAAACTACCCCAACAGCCCCCGCCGCGTCGCCTCCCCCGACCTACCTTGAGCAGCCCATGCGCCGCCGCCAGCAGCGTGCCGTTCGCCTCGCCCGCGCCCTCCGCGCCCGCGCCCGCCGCCGCCGCCGCCGCGCGCAGCAGCGCCCGCGTCGCCTCCGACAGCGCGCCCGCGCGCGCGCCGCCCGCGCCCCAGCCCCCCCAGCCTGCACCCCCTGCACCACCGCTGGCGGCGGCGGCGGCTCCGTTGTCCGCCATGGCCGCCGCCGCGCTGCCCAGGTCGTCCACCATGTGCTTGTACAGCACCGGCACCGCCAGGTTGACGCAGCGCTCGCCCAGCACCAGCACGAAGCACGCCACCAGGCGCAGCTGCAGCGGGCGGCTCTCGGGCCACACGTAGCGGAAGGCGCGCGCGGTGCGCTGCGCGCGGGAGGCGGGCGTGCGGCCCTGCTGCGCGGCCTTGGCGCGCTTGCCCTGCTCCTTGGCCTTCTCCTTCTCCGTCTGTGCATGTGGCAGTGAGGGCAGGCAGTGGCGGCAGGGTCTGGATCCAGTTTGGAGGCCGACGCGGAGGCGCGTGCCGCAAGGAGCACGCGCCCGGGCTCGTCCCAGCAGTCCTGCCCGAATGCCCAGCCACCATTCTCTGCCCTGGCGCCGCCTTCACCGCCACCTCCGCCTCCTCCTCCTACTGCTCCTCACGCTCCTCCTCCTCCCCCCCCTCCAGGCCCCCACCTGGTTGAACAGCGGCTCCTCCAGCTCCCCCAGCGGCAGCGAGGCCATGTGGCCGTACAGCGCCTCGGCCATGCACACGAACAGCACCAGCCCCAGCTGCACCGTGTGCAGCGACACGCTGCAGGGGCGGGCGCGGGGGCAGCGCGTGGCGTGGCGTGGCGGCGTGGAAGGGGCAGGGCAGGGTTAATGGGTGGCGCGGCGTGGCGTGGCGTGGCGCCGCTGCCAGCGCAACGCGTACTAGCGGCCCGCCTGCCAGGCTACCGTACTTACCCACCCGCCCCCCAGACAAGTGGGCAGACCCCGCCACTGCGGTTTCGGTCCCTGCTCCAAGGTGCTCCCCCCCCCCACACACACACAAACACACAAAGAGCAGTACCCTGCACACCTCACGATGCGGTCCTCCTTGGCAAAGTCGGGCGTGATGTCGTGCAGCGTGTCGGCGGCCATCTGCAGCGCCACCGTTGCCAGCGACGCCAGCACCACCGGCAGCAGCGCCACTCCCGCCAGGCGCCGCCACACCGCGAGCATGGCCACCTGATGCATGGGTGTAAAGGCGTCAGCCATGCGGGGCGGGCGCGGGGCACGGAGTGTTGCGCGTCACAACGAATCGACTTTCCGAACCCACCACCGTGATGGCATACAGGATCGTCGTGGCCGCCAGCTGAGCATCGTAAGCAGCCATCATAAATCGGCCCTGTGACGCTCTCCATGCCGCGTGCGCGGCTTGGGTGCACACCAACAATGCGAACGTGCCCAGGCGGATTTTTTTTAACGGGGCCAAACGTTTTTCCTTTCCAGCATCTCTTTCTGCTGGTCGTATAGCGTAGAAGAGCAGGAACAGAGCAGTGCTGCAAACGCAGAGAGCCCCGCTCGCGATAACGCGGGCGAAATCCGTTGCCATGATTGCTTATGTATGCGTCTTGTTATTGCATGACTTGTTAGACGACGGACATGTACAAGTCAGCAGCTGCGGTCGAAACCTGCTTGACCGTCTGCGCGACGTACAGCAAAGAAATAATAATATGCAGAGCTGTTAGATAAGCGCCGATGCTGAACGAAAGAGCGCCAAATGAGGCGCGATCAGACGGTGGGCCCCATGTGAGCTGCGGTGGCACGCACCGTGTCAACCCCCGGCTGGCTTGCCCATACGGTAAACAGCAGCCATCTCTGCTTGAACCAGGTCTTGCGAGACTGAGAGTGAGAGGTTGAGTGGGTTGCATCAATGGGGTGAACGTGCCAGACGGGGTGAGGGCTCAAGCCGTCAAGCTCCTGTAGGCCCGAACCCCGCTGGCCCGCTCGCCCTGCCTACGGCCCGCGGCCAAGCGGCGCCAAGCGGCTTAGCGTCAATGGCCAAAGTGCCCGTGCCCAAGGTCGAAGCTTCGTTGGGGGGGATACGTGGAGACTCTTCAACCCAACAGTGCGGGCCGCCAGCAGCAAGGAACCGGTTCGCCGCCTGAGGAAAGGATTCCGGGCTGGGGTGGACGCTGATTACGGTACGAACATGTATGTGCGCCCGCGCGCTACCCGTATGGAAGGGAATCAAGAGGAGCAACTGGAATTGCTTACAGCAATCTCTTGCAAGATGCCTTCCGAGGGAAAAGGCAGGGTTGTATGACCCTGCCGACGGTGCTGGCCGCACTGGCGCTCGACCGCCCCCTCATGCCTGTTCCTAACCTGCCTCGCCTCTCTGAGCCTCACTCAGCTATAGCCATCATGTAGCCCTTATCGCAGCATTGCATTTCTCCTCTACCACTACCGTAATGCCTATTTCCATGTATCTCGTCTTTCAAACTCGCTTCACCTGCGGTACCCTCAGTACGTGTGCCGCTCACGCATCACAAATGAAGAAGCGTCAGTTATTCCAATGCAAGAACGTCACAATAGTGCAAAAAAGAATCAGGTTCATTTCCGTGACGACGCACACACAGGAAGAAGAGCTTCGACACAAACCCATTGCCACGCGGTCAGGCCGTTTGGCGGTGATCACCACATCTGCGCGGATCACTTGCCCAAACACTCAACAAAAACCCTTTCTGTCGAGGACTCCTTGTCCGCACACACTGTCAGCATCCAGGCCCATCATGAAGCCTTGCTGTTACTGAGTTACCAGACAGCAACACGCCTGCCAGAGGTGGTGAGCAGCTGGCGCAATGAACGCTGCGCCCCGTCACCGCTGGCTCCGGCCGTGCCCCCCCCCCCCGCCCACGCAGACGACGGTCATCGTTCAATCATCAATATCTAGTGGGTCGCCAGCCGACCGTTTGTCAGTCGGGATTACGGTATCCCAAACCGGTGTCAACAACGCATGCCCCAAATGCAGCCAGCAGCGCGCCCCGTACCATTGCTTCCGCCGCTCCGAAGCCGCTGCTGCCGCCATCTACTACATTAAGCCGGCCGTCCTCCCGCCAGGCCGCTATGCAGCTCCAGAAGCTGCTTAAGCGCCCAGGCTGCGGCGGTTGCCCGCCTGCGACTTCTTCCAATCCGCCTGCGTGCGCTCGGCGCCAGTGTCCACGACCACGTCGCAGCGCTTGCAGCTGGCCACGCACTTGCCGGGGCGGGCGCGGGTGCCAATCATGAAGCTAACGTTGCGCTCGCACTCGCCCGCCTCAGCCCAGTCGGGGCACATCTCGTCGCTGTCCTCGCAGCCGGGGGGCAGGTTCTGCTTCACCTTGGGCTGAGGGTGCTGCTCAATCATCTCAGCCTGCTCGTTGCCTGCGTGGCGATCCAAGCATAACGGGGGGAATGTGAGATGGTGACACTTTTAACAAGGATTTTCTGGTTTTTTGGGGCAGGCAGCCTGGCAAACGCATTTTATGACGCCTTCAGCCCAGAGACCCACCCTCGCATTCTCCCAGACAAGCAGTTTACTCACCCATGGCGTAGTGGCCGACGTGGATCCACTTGGCAGCTGACCACTTGATACCCTTGATCACGGGGCAGGCGGTGTGCAGCGACTTGCGCTCCAGCTCGCCGGTGGGCTTGATGCTGTGGAACAGGATGGCAGTGCCCTTCTTGGGCTTGGCGGCCAGGTGGTAGCGGGCGCACTCGGAGAAGCCCACGTTCTCGCCGCCGGGGGCCGCGATGTTGGGGAAGACCGTCTCGCCGCCCTCCTCCGTGTCCACCAGGTACATCAGCACGGTGGCGTAGCGGTTGCCGCCGTTGGCAATGCCGTCCTTGCTGAAGGGTGGAAGCGGGAGCAGCAGGGAGGCAGGGCAAAGGCAGCAGCCGGTCAGCAAAAGGTTTCCGGGTTGCCAGAATCAAGTAAGCGCGGGAGCTGACGGCTCGGAGCAAAGGCACGCAAACACGCGACATGGATGCGTTGCGCCGCACCCATTGCAACACCCAAGTGCCGGCGTTCGCCCCCGCTGTCGACTCCGAACTCACTGGAAGAAGTAATCCCAATGCGCATCATATCTGCCGAGGACAGGAGGAGGAGGACAGGACGCTAGGCTTCAGTGTGTGAGAGCACACCATGCGTGTAACAAACACGGATGCTGGATGGCGTCTGTCCCCTAGACTGGACTTTGCCTGGTTTGCATCGCGCAACGGGTGGGGTACAGTGCGCGACTTACTTCTGCTCCTTCTGGTAGCGCAGAACCTGGAGGCCCTCGCCGTTGCCGGCGGGCATTAGGGTCAGGGCGGCGATGCGGTCCTCCACGCCCTTGACGACGGGGTCCTCGCCGCGCTCCAGGAACACGCCGAAAGAGGTGCGGATTTGAGACTCCTCGGAGCCACCATCCGTGGCGACGACGCCAGAGCGCTCCAGGCGGCGCTCAGAGACCTGGACGATGTGGTCGCACTCCTCTGCGTGTTTGGGGGTTGGGGGGAGATGGGGATTAGCGAGGGGAGTGGGGCACGGCGCGGGGGCAAGGGTCCCCAGGGTACCAAGTAACTGTTTCCAGTTCATCAGCTTCAAGCAAGATGGGTGACTATGTTGGACGCAGCTGAGGCTGAGGTGCTGGCGATCGCGCTGTTATCAGGCACACGAGGTTCCGTCGTTGCGTGCCGAAAGCTCACCATCGGTGAGGAAGTGCTCGACGAGGAAAATGCGGGCATCAGCATCAAGAACCTGTGCGTAAGGTACAGCAGCGTGGGGCGGGCAGTCAGCGTTTACGTGATGCAAGAAGGGCGACCCACAGAAACAGCCCGAATGTTGTTGCAAGGCGCCTCACCTTCATCTTGCCGACGCGGTGGCTGATCAGGTCGGGTTGAACCACATCAGGTTTGAAGTCGCTGCCCATCCAGCCTGCGAAGGGACGAAATGGGCTCGAGGAGTGAGACAGGTCGCGGAATCCACATTATGGCATGTCGGAGTCAGAGGGTCGCGGCGGAGTCCGTGCTCACCAGGAAGGATGTCCTCATCGGTGCGAGGATTACGCTGAGCCGCAAGCGCGAGCTGGCCCAGACACAACGCAACAGCCGCGACGATAGCGAAACTTGACTTCATTTTGTAAATTTTGGTGGCTAGAAGCCTCGAGGGACGATGGTGGTGCGTCTCAGTGGTGGGGCGTGGGTGTTAAGTATGCAAACGGTATGGAGTTGCCGAGCTGGGCCGAGGGCTTTTTATGGGCGCGCGCGATCGGGTTCGATGCAGTGTATGGGCGTCCCGCAGCGCCGTCCTTGCGCGCAGCGGTGGGCGCCCCCGCAACTGAAATATGGCCCCTGACTCAATACGCCTTCTCAATCTCGTACTGCATACCGGTGTCTATCCAATCCGCATCGCATTGGGCACTGGCCTCGCGACTTTCGCCAGTCTGTTGAGATGCTGATTTCGTAAGGGTGTGTGAAGGGCACCGTTCCGCCCGAGCTGGAGCGCAATAAGCAGGGGCTGAGCGTGACTAAACATCGGGTTGGCTTGCGGAAGTAGCGGCGATCCGCGAAAGTCCCGGAGTGTGTCGGTGTAACCCCGCGCCATGCGCGCGTGTCGGAACGCACGCTGTTTCAGGGGTTTGTTCACACGCCCGTTGAATGCGGATATAGACACGCTTACTACGGTTGGAGCTCGCTCGGGCGGCTCGCCAAGCGCCAACCGTTTCTGGCAGGATTGAGCGCGCGGTTTCGACCCGGTTCGTCCCGAAGGGGCTTCGGACTCCACCTGTCGCGTGGCATTGAACGCAGTACTTGCTGGCCCGGACAAGGCAGCTGGCATCAGCGGCGGCACAGGCAGATGCCAGCGTGGCCACCCCGGTGCAGGGACACGCTTGCTAACGGACACGGAAGATGGTCAGGCTGGCAACGGTCCGACAGCGTTGCTAGCCTGGAGCTCTCGACGGCGTCTTGCATTCGCATTCTCTAGCAAACACAACGCTAGCGTTACCGCCCTGGCGCCTCTGTGGGCTGGTGCGAAAGGTGGCTGTTGACTGGTGCGAAAGGGAAGACATGCGTGATTCCCGTGTTGCATCCAGAGCCCATGTTTCCAAGCGGTTGACGGCTCTCGCCTCTCGGCCAATACCGCCTGGCCGCACGCCCTCGCGGCGCTGACGGCGGTGGCTTCGCTGGCACGCCGCAATTTCGCCCCAATAACAAGCCGTCAGAGGGGGCAGCCCCAGCAGGCCAGCACCCAGCTCGATGCAAAAATGCTCAAACCCTCACTGCCTCATAACTCCTAACTCCTTGTTTGCTCCAGCTCGGCCCCGCCCCGACACGAACACACGACACCATCGTGTAACAGCCACCGCAGCGCACGCTCTCCGACCCACTTGCAGGCTGACGCCCCGCCACCACCTCCTCCTCCCCTGCTACTGCCGCCCCCCACAGCTCAATTCTTGCCGTAGTTGGACCTGTCGTAGGTGATCCCGTAGTCGATGAAGATTTCGGCGCCGGCGGGGATGTCGCGGCACGCCACGAACAGCAGGTCCCCCGCGGCCGACCCGTCCTCCACCGACGCATTGGTGCCCAGCGAGCCCTGTGTTGGGTGGGTGGTGATGGAGGGGCGCCTTCATCCCAAAACCCAAACGAGTAAACAAAGGTATGGTGGGGGCCCAGCATTGCGGCTAAGGCAGTGGCGGGAAGCCGACACTAATGCAAGCAGCAGAAGCCGCCCGGTAGCGGGCAGGTGCGTGGCCAGGGTGCGGAGCAACTGAACGGATGCAAGTGCCAAGCAAGCAGCAGCTTTGCTCACTACCCCTGGCAGGCTGGTGTGCTTGGGGATCGTACTATCCAACCACCGACCCACAGTGCGCAACCGCCCTCCCCCTGCTGCACCTTGGGCGGCTCATTGGCGAAGCACAGGGACACGTCCGAGGGCAGCGGCCAGAACAAGCCCGGCGCTGGGTAGGGGCTGGGCTGACCAGTGACGTCGGTGGGGTCCAAAAATGAGCCGTCGCCTGCGCAGCAAGCCCGCAAGCGTGCAGCATGGGTGGGGCAGCGGCGTGGAGGGTGCGAGGGCAGCATAGAGCACCCGGCGTGGTGCCGGGACTCGCAAGGCCCGATGTCCAGGCAGAAACGCTAAGTGACACACAGGGCCCCCGGGTGTGCGCTGCCAGCGGCTGGACGAGCGCCCGTCAAGGCCCACTGCCCACTGCAAAACTCTGCGTCTCGTTTTGTCTTTCTTTGTTGCTTGCTCGCGTCCTTTCTTTCTTTCTGTCGCAAAAGCGCACACGCGCGTACCCGTGCGGAAGGCGTAGGATGAGGCCAGCGGCGCGTACTCGCACTTGGTCAGCATCTCGGCGCCGCTGCGCAGGCGGCCCGGGTAGGCGCCCAGCACGGTGCCGGAGGGGATGGGCGCGGTGGTGAACAGGCCTTGGCCCGCGACGGCACTGGCGCGCACCTGCGGGCAGCGGCGGTGTGGGCGCGTAAATGGATGTGGGAATGGTAGGCAGGCGGTGCGGTGCCGTGCGGTCCAGCAACCGCAGCTTCTGGTTCCGGAGGTTGTGTCCTTGCCGTGCTCCACCCACCCGTCACACGCACAACCGTGGCGCTGTGGTGTTTTCAACACGTGGCCTGGCACACACGCGCACGCTCACCTCCAGCAGGTCTTTGCGCGACCAGCCCCGTGGCCGCGACTGGTAGGCCGCCAGAGCCGCCGCCGCCACCGCCGCAGCCACCAGCTCCCATGCCGCCAACTGGGTCCAGAGGGGAAGACAAATTCATTCCTGATGCACGGCATTCTGCCTTGGGCCATGCCGGCCCTCGTCACAGGCCCTGCCAAACACAGGCCACCAATCCACACCATGCACCCAACTAGGCAATAGGCGTGCCGACCCAGTGAATGTCCGCACCTGCAGCTGCTGCGTCAGCACCTCGGCGCTGAGGCCCGCTTCGGCCCCCGCCGCCGCCGGCGCCACCTCCACCACCGCCGCCTGCACCTGCGCCGCGCTGCAGCCCAGCCGCCGGTAGTAGGCCAGCAGGCCGTCCATCTGGCAGCAGCGGCAGGGGTGTAGGTAGAGATGGAAAGGGGGTAGTCTGGTCCAGAACCTAAAGCAACTGACTGAGTGAACCCAAACCAAACAGTCCCATGCAGGTATCCGGCGCGGCAAGTGGCCAGTCGCTCGCGGTGCGGCGCTGATACCGCACGCAACGCCACCACATCCAGGCACCACACAGGCACTCACTCACCTGCAGTCCCGAGTCGAAGCTCTCCTGCCGCTCCACAAATTGCCGCATCAGACCGCTCAGCGTTTCCGGCTCACAGAAGGACGGTGTGGCGCCGCCGTCCGCTGCACCGACCACACCGCTGCCGCTGCCGCCATCGGCTGCGGCAGTAGCTGCAGGGGCGGAGCGCAAGCTAGACCCCGGATCCCTGGCTGACGCCATCACAGCTGGCGCCGTGTCGGCAAGCTGCGTTTGCTGCTGCGTCTGTGCCTGTGCCTGCTGCTGCAGCTCCTGCAGCTGCCGGAGGCGCTGCGCCAGCGCGAAGTTGCCGCCCTCGCCTGCAGGCGGCGGCGGCGGCGGCTCCGTCAGGGATGGCGCGGTCATCGTCTGCGAGGCAAAGGCCGCCGCGGCAGCTGCTCCAAGAATGGGGTTCGGCGGCAGCGCCTGCACCGCCACCATCGCCGCGCCACGGCTGCGGAACACCGGTGACTGGCGTGCCCCGTGCTGCCGGCGGCAGCCGGCAGACGGGCGTGCCACGCTGCCAAGTGCCGCAGACGCCGGCGGGGCACGTGAGCTGCTAGACAGCCCCGACCCTGCCCTTGCTGAGACTGCAGTGCTCATCGTGTGAACGAAAGGTTCTCGCTGAAACACGCACGCGGGCTGCCTCTCAGCCAGATGAAGACGGCGGCTTGCCACCGCGTGCTCCGGAGACGTCCGGCCTGCCGCTGCTGCGTGCCGATGGCCCGTTGAACCCCTGGCCCCCCCGGCTCGCTGCACCTCCCCCCGTTGCGCCCGTCAGCGGTGTCCTCGCGTCGCCCTCGCCGTAGCGCTTGAACAGCGCGCGGTACTTCGCGAGAAAGATAAGAGCCTCAAGCTCTTTGGCCACGTACTCCCCTTTGCCAAGGGCCTGTTCTATCGAGGTGTTCTCGGCAAGCGGGCGCTTGAATGCGCTTTGGAGCTTAGCGCGGGCCTCAGATAGACCGCGAGGGTAATCTCGTGCCAGAAACAGAAGCCGCTTGTATAGCTGACGGATTCGTGCGTCCATCCATGTACACCTGTGCAAGTGATGTGTGCATATATGTGGACGACAAATGCGGTGGCGCAAACCACTGGTTGCCATCGCGGGTTCCGCCCATTCTGCAGATCGATGGGCGCGACTCTCACCGGGTTTGGCCCGCCTATTGCAAATGTCGCTTATCGGCCGGTTTTAAATTTACCCTTTCTTATTTCAACTGCAGACACATCATACGGTCATCTGAGTTGCAGCGTCGCCTGAACAACAAAGCCCGGCATCATTTCGACATTATCAAGCAGCTGTAAAAATAGTCACTGGATTGATTCACACGTCAAAAGGAGATAGCGGGCCTGTGACATTTCAACACGCGGACTCGGACTCGGCTTGTCGGCGGAACGACAATTCACAAGCACCCTCGTGACTGAATCAAACCACATGTGGGTAACAGACAGCTGAAGCGCTTGGAACTGGCCGTCCGCGTCCTGCTTGTTGCGCCTTCGCGTGGCGACGCGGTGGCGACGCGATTACTTTCTATTTATGGACAGAGTGGTGCAATTGCGTCCTAATCAGTCAGCAGAAGTCATGTCTTAGAGGGCACGGGGTCAGTCGGAAGAAGTGTAGCTCTTCAAGTTGGGCACCCGGGCAGGCGGAGCCCCGCTCACACACAGCACAACCGCGCCGTGCAACACCGCTGAAGTCTGCCTCCCCCCTTGAACCGCAGGCTACGTGTGACACCTGGACGAATGGGCATCCGGGTCTGGCACGGGGCCGCCCCGACGCACAGCACGCGCCGCGCCTAGCCGGCGACGACCACGGAGCTAGCCCCTTAGCCACGCGGTCCACCAGCCATGGTCCGAAAGGCTGTCCGCACCTACTCTCAGATCCTGACGGACTTTGAGAGAGCCGACGTCCATGACGCCCGCATCCGGGCCTACTATGAGCCCACCACGCCGCCAGGCGGCGGCGGCGCCGCCGCAGCTTCCGGTAGCGCCGCCGCTGCCGGCAGCGCCACACCCACCGCGACGACGCGGCAGCGCCCGGCCAGCGCCAGCGCCGCCAGCGTCTCGGGCGGCAGCGTGGCCGGCGGCGCGACCCAGCGGCGGCACCGCTACTCGCACGTGCTGGACTGGAACGACGACATCACGGCCATCATCAACATAGACAAGCACGACGGCGGCGTGCGCGGCGCCGGCGCCGGCGCCGACGCCGGCGGCGCCAGCAGCGGCCGCGCCTCCCGCGCGCTGGCGGCGGCGCTGCAGAGCGCGGTGGAGGCTGCAGCCAACATGAAGCTGTCGCCGGCGCCCACCTCGCAGCCGGCAAGCAAGCTGGCGGAGCGGCTGCTGCGCACCACCACCGCGCCGCTGGCGCCGCCGCCGCCGCCGGCGTCCGGGCTGGGGCTGGGGGGAGCGGGCGGCGGCCTGGCGACCACGGGGTCTCGCAGCGGCACGCCGGCTGCTGTGGGCGCCGCTGGGGACGTCCGGATGGCGTGGGGTGCAGCCCCGGGGGCGGAGCAGGCGGCCGCGCCGGGCTCGCCGACGGGGCGGCCGGGCTCGCCGAAGCGGACGGCCGGCGGCGTGCTGACCAGCGGCGTGGGCGACCTGCACGGCGGGCCGGGAGCTGCTGGTGCTGCGGGCGGGCCGCTGCTGTCCGCGTCCGCGCGCCTGATGTACTACGGCCACGTGCGGCAGCGGCCCACCAGCGCGGTGGGCGCAGCGGCAGCCGGTGGTGGTGCTAGCGGTGGCGGCAGTCGTGGGGGCCGGCCCACCTCGGCGCCCATCCACGCCACCGCGCACCCGGGCGCAACGTTCCCGCTGGGCGCCGGCGCCGCGGCGCGGCCGGCCTGGGCGGTCGCGAGCAACGGCGCGGTGGTGGGCTCCGCGCCCAGCGCGGCGGCGGCGGGCGCCGCCAACACGCTCTCGCCCAAGCGCCGCCGGCCCTTCTCCGCGCGGCCCGCCAGCGGCGCCGCCAGCGTGCGCGCCGCCAGCTTCCACTACCCAGGCGCCACCGCGCCGGGCACAGCAGGCGCGGCGGCGGCGGCGGCCATGGGCGGCGCCGCCGCCTCGCCCTACGCCGCCTCCAGCGCCGCCTACGTCAGCCGCCGCCGGCCGGCGTCCGCCTACCCCGCGCTCAACGCCGCCGGCCGCAGCCTCAGCCTCAGCACTGCCGCGCCGCAGGACGCCGCCGCTGCTGCTGCCGGCTCGTCTCCGCCGGTGTCGCCGGGCCCCGTGGTGACCAAGTCGGTGGCCCGCAACCTGGGCGTGGACCCGCGCGCGCTGGCGCTGACGCAGCCCAAGCGCGGCCCCAGCAACGGCCTGGTGGTGCGTGACCCGGTGGGGCCGCAGCTGGCGCCGCCGCGGCGGCCCGCCTCCGCCTCCGCGTCACGGCCCGCGCCGGCGGCCGCCTCGCGGCCCATGTCGGCAGGCCCGGGCGGCGCGGGCGCGGGCGCGGGCGCCGGCTACGCGGCGGCGTTTGCGGCGCCTGGCGGCGCGTGGGCCAGCGGGCGGCTAGAGGGCATCGCGGAGGCGAGCGAGGCAGCCGCCAGGACGCACCAGCACCAGCACCACCAGCAGGGCCTGCGGCCGGAGGAGAGCGCGCTGAGCAGCCGCACAGGCATGTCGCTCACCTCCTCCGCGCCCGGCGGCGGCGTCAGCAACAGCGGCGCGGCGGCGGCGGCCGCCGCCGACGCCAGCCTTGCGCGCCGCCGGCACGGCGCGCTGTCGGCGGCGCGCAAGACGCTCTGGAACCGGATCGCGGACGCGGCCGGCCTGGCGCCGTACGAGATCCAGAGCACCGATCCCGAGGTGCTCGCGGCGGGCGGCCCGGCGCTGGGCGTTTTCGGCGACCCCGCCACGGCGGCGGCGGCGGCGGCGCTGGCGGCGGGCGCCGCCGGCGGCTCCGAGTACCTTGCCGCGTACCTGGCGCAGCAGGCGGCGGCGGGGCCGGCGGGCGGCGGCAGCGGCGCCGGCAGCCGCCTGGGCTCGCGCGGCCCCTCGACCCGCCCCTCCCGTAGCGTCAGCCCCGAGCCCTTCGGCATGGCCAATGCGCCGGTGCCGCCCGGTGGCGGCGGCGGCGGCGGCGGCGGCGGTGGCGGCGGCTCGGGTGGTGGTATGTGGCCCACATACGGGCAGTTCGTGGCGTCGCAGCCCTACTCGCACCTGCACCCGGACGCGGCGCCGGGCGGCGGTGCCGGCGGGCAGGCGCCGCTGCAGGGGCGGCACGCCGGGGAGGGCATTACCCACGTGGAGGTGGTGGCGTCGGGGTTGCAGGGCCCGGCGGGCGTGGCGACACCCGCGCCCGAGCCCGAGCCCGGCGCCGCCGCAGCGGCCGGCGCTGGGGACGCGGACCCAGCTGCGCTGATGGCGCAGGCGGTGGCGGCGGCCCGCCGCGAGCTGCTGGTCGAGCGGCGGCCGGGCGAGCAGGAGGACGGCCGGGATGGGCTGGCGGAGGAGGAGGGCGGAGGAGGAGGACTGGCAGGCGGCGCAGGAGGGCGCCGGCGGCGAGGCGGGTGCGGGCGGCCGGCCGGCGAGCGCCATGCCCTCGCGGCTGCGCAAGGGCTCCGTCATGCGGCGCCCCAGCACCCGCGACGTCCGCGCCGCCGCCGCCGCCGCCGCCGCCGCCGGCCCCGCAGACGACGACGAGGAAGAGTGGGAGCAGGAGGAGCAGGAGGAGGAGGACGATGGCGAGGGCGGCGCTGCGGTGGCGGAGGAGGAGGGCCACGAGGGAGAGGGAGAGGAGGGAGAGGGAGAGGCGGGCAGCTACGGCAGCTGCTCGGACGAGGGCGGCTCACCCACAGCCGCCGCAGCCGCAGCCGCGCGCCGCCACGTGCAGTGGGGCGTCAATGTGCACTCCCCGCGGCCCAACAGAAACCACACCACCGCCACGGCCACCGCTGCCGCTGGCGCAGGCGCGGCCGGCAGCCAAGGCCCGACCTCGCCGACTGGGGCCGCCGCTACCGCCGCCAGCGGCCTGCGCCGCACCACTAGCAGCACCAGCAGCAGCGGCGGCGGCGGAGCCACCCACGGCGCCGGCCACGGCGCGCACGAGCCGCATGGCCGGCCACCGCGGCCTCACATGCACGGGCAAGGCGCCAGCCAAACCCTCACCCACTCCCATGCCCACAACAGCCAATTGCACGTCACCCACGGCACCCACGGCCGCCCGCCGCCCGCGCCCCCCAAGCCGGCGCCGCAGTACCCACACCCCTCGCTCAACCAGCACGCCGCCGCCGCCGCCAAGGCGAGAGCCAAGGCGCGGTCCAAGGGCGGCCGCGCGCGCGGCCGCCGCGGCGCCGGCGACGAGCTGCCGTCCGTGGAGGTGACCACCGCCGCCGGCTCCCTGGGCCGCGCGCGCCTGTCGCTGCAGGGCGTGGATCCGGGGGAGGTGGCGCTGGCGGCGCAAGCCGCGGCGGCGGCGCGGCGCGGCGGCGGCGGCGGGCGGCACCCGCATGAACAGCAGCAGCGCAGTGTGCACGACCTGCTGCTGCCGGCGGGCGGCGGCGGCGGCGCGGACGAGCCGAGCTACACGGACAAGGGCTTCTACGAGCTCGTGGCGCGGGTGGAGGAGCCGGCGGACGTGCAGGTGGGGCGGGGTGGCGGGTGGTGTAGTGGCGGGTGGCATGCGTGGCGACGGCTGGCCTGCTTGGGCAGGCATAACAGGAGCGAGTGGCATGTTGAGGATCGGTCGCTTTCACAGTGCTTGCCGCCCGCTGTTCCGCCGGCGTGTCGGCAAAATTAGGCAACACCGCACCGTGCCCGTGTCTGGTGTCCGGTGTCCGACCTGCGCAATGGACCACCACCGCTCTCGCCCCCGGCCCCCGCGTCCAAGCCCCAATCCCACACCCAACCCATCACCCGCAATCCCACATCCCACATCGGCTTTCCCAACCATATTTGCAACCCCCCCCCAACCCCCGCCCCCAATCTCCCCAGGGCTGGCTGTTCAACGTGTACCTCACCGACATAGCGCCCGGCGAGCCCGTCGCGCGCCGCGTGTGCGTGGCCGCCTGCGTCTCCGCCGACACCGCCAACCAGCTGCTGGTCCCGCAGCCCCCGCCGCCGCCCACCCCCGCAACCCCCGCAACCCCCGACGCCGACGCCCACCCCCGGCCCGGCGCGGCGCTGCTGTCGCCGCCGCCGCTGCCGCCGCCGCCCGCGGTGGGCCCCCTGATCAGCCCCGCCGACCTGCTGCCCTGGGTGTCGCGGCCGGAGCAGCTGTTCGGGCACTGGCTGCGGCTGGAGGCGTACGCCATCGCGCCGGCGGCCACCAAGGTGGTGGATGGCGTCACGTTCATGGGGCGCCTGGAGGACGACGACGACCCGCCGCCGCCGCCCAAGCTGTCGCGGCTGCAGGTGCGGAGGGGCTGGGGGGGGGGTAGCCGTGCATGTGACGGGGGGGGGGAGAAGCGTCTTTAGGGCGAGGCAGGGAGGGGCGGGAGGGAGGGAGGGAAGGGTGGGAAGGTGGGTCTGTGCGCCGGTGCATGCATTTGGGGCAAGGGCGGAGCGGAAGGCGCACCTGGTCTTTCCCCGCCTGGCCTCAAATCCGGCTCCGCGTCGCACGGCCCCCGCCGCACAGGTGGTGGAGGTGCGGCCGCTGGGCAGCGACGCGCCGGGCCCCGGCCGCACCAGCAGCAGCGGCCTCGGTGCGGGGCTGGCCGGTGGAGTTGGCGGCGGCAACGTCCCAATGCGGTGGAGCAGCAACGGCCTTGGGCCTGGCATGGGCATGGGAGCGGGCATTAGTATGGGCATGGGCATGGGCGGCGGGCCGTCGTTCCGCACCAGCAACAACGGCATGGGCGCGATACCGCTGCCGGTGCGGCTGAGCGGCAGCGGCATGGGGTCGCTGCCGCTGCCCCTGCGGCTCAGCAGCAACGGCCTGGGCGCGCGCACCAACAGCAACGGCGTGGCCGCGGCGGCGGCGGCGGGTACGCTGGGTGGCGGCGGCGCGGCGGCGGGCCTGGCTGGTGGGAGCTTCCGCGGAGGCCGCCTCGCGGACACGGCGGCGGCGGTTGGGGCGGGCGCGGGCGCGGGCGCGGTGGGAGCCCCCGGCGCAGGGTTGCCAGTGCCGCGGTCGAGCAACAGCGGCCGTAGGTTTGGGGCGTGAACATGTGTTAGTTGGTTCGTGTTAAGTGGTGTGATGTCGATGTGGCAGTTTGGACCGTGTCATGTTGGTGTTGGTGTTGGGTGCCCCTGGTGAGCGAGGGGGGTTGGTTTGAAAGCTGCCTGGGCGGAGCTGTGGTCTATGCCTTGTCGCCGTGTGCCGCCGACTGGCGCACGGACTTTTGAGTGAGGGATCCTCTGATTTAGAAGCACTGTATGGACATAGTTCATTAGCCATGCAACTGCACTGCCCTCTGGACGGCTGATAATAGTACATACTGCCGGCATGAGGCGCCGTAGGGGTAGGGCAGAAGTGAGCTCGAGCTGGGACGGCGTGTTGCAGGTGTGTCCATTTGCAAGACAGGCACTCTTCTTCTGTGTACGCAGCTCGATGTGCCCGAGGCTCAACCCAGCCCATCGTATCGGCGAACTTGACTGTATCTGAATGCGACAGGCGATTGACCGGCACTTCCGTCCCGAGCCGCTTCTCACCAAGTCATCATGCGGGCTGGTGGGCTTGAGCATGCATTGAGAGCAGCGGGGACTCGGGCGCACACAACCCCACAATTCCATCACACACTTCTGCAGCATCGCAGCCACCACAGCGGCTGAGCGGCAAGCATCTGACCTGCCCCTCCCAGTCTGGCTAGCCACTTAGACCCTCCGCTGCACCCTGGCCCCTGCAGCTCCGCTCCCCGCGGCCCCCTAGTGCCGCGGCATGGCGCGGGGGCCGGGCACGTGCTTCACGGCGGAGCCTGGCTCCGGCGCGCCCAGGTCCCGGAACTGTGCAGGTGGGATGGGATGGGGCAGGGATGAGACAGGACAGTCGCGGCAGCGCGGAACTGTGCGGGTGGGGTGGGATGCGATGAATGACATAAATGTGTGACGGCAAGCCATGTCGGCCCCCACACTCCCAGCCGCCTGCTCCTCCCCCCTCACCTCCTGCTCCTCCCGCGACCCGCTGCCGGCGGCCCTCCGCAGCAGCCTCCTGCTCCGAGTGCACCGCCGGAGCTCCCACCACACCTATTTCCGCGGCCGGCACCTCTGACGTGGCGGCTGGCTCCTGGTCGGCCTGCCATTTGGCGGGGAGGGGCAGGATGTAGCAGGGATGCCGGTAAAAGGACTTGATGACTAGCCAGGGACCGCTTGTGGGGTTATCGTGGAGTTGTGTAGGTTTTACCTGCCACACAGGAAGAGGGAGGGTCGGAGCCGCGGGGGAGCATGTGAGGGCGGCGCAAGGAAGGCACGGGGGGCGGGGAAGTGGGGGAGTGTGCGAGCACGTGTGGAAGTGCAGCGCAACTGCGCAAGAGCCTACGACGCCCATTTCTGTGCTGTGCCCCACCAGCCCCATCGCGCCCACTGCCCTCTGCCCTCTTCTCAGACCAAAGTCCCCGTGCCCTCACAGCGGTGCGCTGCTGGCGCTGCTCCCTGGGCTCCAGCCGGGAGGCTCCAGCCGGCACGCCGCCCGCCTCCGCCCCGGCCGCCGCCGGCTGCTCCGCAGTGCTGGCGCCCATCACAGCCCCCTCCGCGGTGGCTGGCCGGCTGCACGGCAGGGCGGCAGGATGAGGGGGGAGGCGGCCAAAAGTTCGCGTGGCGGTCGAGGGGAAGGCCCCGCGGCACGTGCAGGGAGTGCGGATTGGACGCGGGTTGCAGGTCGGTGACGACAGCCAGGTGCCCACGGCCGGCGAGTCGGCCCTCCTTTGCTTTCGCCCTCCGCCGGGCCCTTTGCTGCTTGGTGCTGCCGGGCAACACACGCACACACGCTCGGCCTCCTACCTGCCGCTGAGCTGTTGGGTGTTGGGGGCGCCCGGCTGCGCCGCCTCGTTGTTGCGGCTGTGGGGGGCCTGCTGCGAGCCCGGCGCGCGCGTCGTGTTGGCGGACATTGTGTGCGGCCGTGTGGAATGAGAGCTGTGTGTGTAAAATGGCTGCCTGGCTGTGCATGGGCGTGGGCTGCTGTGAGGGCGACGTGATCTTGCCTTCTTGGGCTGTGCATGGGCCCCATTCCGGCATGCCCATGCACGCAGACCACACGAATTGCTGCCCAGCGCCCGGCCCCCGCGGCGCGCAACTGGGCCGCACTTCATCTGATGCAGTGATATGGGACTGGGAGAAGCCCAAGTGCACAACTAGCGCGCTGACACCTGCCAAGCTGCCTAAAGCCTTACACTCCCAGCACCACTCGGTGGCACCCGGCCCATGCCCGGCACCCGGCCCATGCCCGGCCGACTCAGCTGGATGGGCGTGGCACCCAGCCCACGGGGCGCCACCCTGAGCCCCCGCCACCCCGCAAGTCAGTCAGCTGCGACACGCAATGGCGTGCCCTGCAGCCGACACGCTGACGCCAAGCCCCCTAGCAACACAGCCATCGCAACAGCACACCCAGGGTCCAAGCCAGTCAAACGCGTGCTCGCCACAACGTCCCCCTCCTTTGCGTGCTTCACACCAACGGGGGCTCACCCTATGTACCGAATGCCTTGGCTTGCGCGTCTGTACAACCGCAAACCGATGTACCGCGCTCGCCACCCACCCACCCACACACGCCCGCGACCTGGACGCCCGCCGCTCGCCGCTGCAGCTGCTACTGCCGCCGTGCTCCCTCCGCCGGTCCTCGCCCTCCGCCTCTACCTACGTACGCCGCCAGCCTCCCTCCACACGCACACCCACGGCAGGAGAACGCCATGGACTCCGCCCGCCCCCACCCCACCCCCATGCGCCGCCACACCTCCGTCCCCACGCAACGGGCCCCGCCGCCGCCGCCACCGCCGCCACCATCGCTGCACTGCCGCCGCCGCCGCCTTACTCGGCCAGCATGCGCTCGCTGTCCACGTTGTCGTGGTCCTCCACCTCGGGCGCGCCGCCGCGCGGCCCGCTGCCCTTGTCGCGTCTGGACAGGCCGCTGACGATGTCGTCGATGCGCAGCAGCATCTGCGCGCTCTCCACCGCCGTCTTGATGGTCTGCGCCTTCACCTGGTACGGCTCCCAGATACCCAGCTCCTTCATGTCCTTGACCTGGGGGTTGGGAATCGATAAGGGGGTTTGCAAGGTGGGGTTTGTAAGCATGTGATGGGGGGGTCGTTCCATGCATGATTCATTACGACAAGGTGATGGGGGGGGGGTCGTTCCATGCATGATTCATTACGACAAGGTGATGGGGGGTTCGGTGTGTTGGGGCGACGGTCGTGGCTTTGACGCAGCTCTGTGGCGGATGCGCCGGGTGTGGGTTGCCGGCTGTTGCTGGGCGCCGGCTCCCGCTGTCAGTCGCTCGCGTTTGCGCGGGATACGGGCAGTCTTCCGTTCCGGGTCTGGTACGGACTACCCCTAACCCCGGCCCCACCCCCACCCCCAAGCCCGCTGGCCCCACAAGCCCATCTCTTACCTCGCCCGACTCGCCGTCGATGCCCCAGCAGCAGGCGCCGCCCTCCGCGTGCTTGGCGCGCAGCTTGGTAAGCGTGCGGATGACGTTGGCGCCGCAGTTCTGGGCCAGCGTGCGCGGGATGACCTCCATGGCCACGCCTGGGGCGGGGGGCGGTGGTGGTGGTGGCGGTTCGGGGGTAGTGGGGTACGAAGGCAAGGGTGGTAAGCGGGTGGTCCCCAGGCGCGACTAGCTCCAAGTTTCTGGAGTCGAGGCAACTGCGTGGCTGGGTGGAGTCGACCGGAAGCCAAGGCGCCCGTAGGCATGCGCGCAGGAGGGAAGCTCGAACTCGAGGCCTTGCCACGCGCTGTTCCGCTGTCTTGAAAACCTCTTAACCTCGGTTTAAAGCTTGGGGCTGGAATTCAACCCCCTCCCCTTGCCCTTGGGCGGGCCCCCTACAAACCCAGCGCCGCCGCGGTGGGCACTCACCCACGGCCTTGTAGGGCCAGACCTCCACGCCCTCCACCGTGGCCGCGCGCATGGCCAGGCCGTGGCTGACCGCCATCTCGCAGGCGCCGCCGCCCGGCACCAGGCGCGGGTCCATGCAGATGTTGCGCGCCACGCCCATGGCGTCCGTCAGGTTGCGCTCCACCTGGCGGGGGGGGGGGCGGGAGCAGGAGGGGGAGGAGGGGGAGGGGGAGGCAGCGGCCACGTGAGCATATGGAGGTGTTTTGGCGTGTGCATGAGTGGGTTGTGCATGTGTGGGTTGCAGGTGCGTGTGTCCGGCCATGGCCCGGGAGGGTATTGGTGTCGGTGTTGGTTTCAGCAGCGCCCCCCGCCCTCACCTCGTTCAGGATGTCCTTGGAGGCGCCGCGGAGCAGCACCGTGCAGGCCTTGGGCGACCTGGGCGGTGGAGGAGCAGGCGGCGCGTCAGGGAACACGTCACGGAACACGTCAGGGAACGGCCCGCGCAGCTGTCCATGCAGCTCCGACCAGACACGCTGTTGCCGTCTCCTGGCCACAGCTGGACCGCATCACGCCCACGCCCGGACAGAGCGCACGCACAGCACACGCAGCACATCATCACGCGGCGCGGCACGCACTTGCAGTCCACGATGAAAGTGAAGAACTCGTCGCCGATCTTGACGCACTCGAACAGGCCCGCGCCCGTGCCGATGTCCGACTCCTTGATCTCGTCCGTCCTGCGGGCCGGGGGTAGCGGCGCGGGCGGCGGTGCGGTTCAGGCGCTCCCGAGCGCAACAGGCAAGGCAGCCGACAGCGGCAGCCTACTGGCGAAACGCACGGCCAAGAGCCAACCCGCCCGACCGCCCAGCGCGCCCCACCGGTTGACGATGGTGGCGCCGCACGCGCGCGCGATGCGGTTGTTGTCGGTCTTGCGCAGGCGGCGGATGGCGGACACGCCGGCCTTGGTCAGGTGGTGCGCGGCCAGGTCGGACAGGCCCTTCTCGGTGATGACCACGTCGGGCTTGAAGGCCAGGATGTGGTCGCACTGCCGCGCGATCTGCTCCTCCTCCTGCTTCAGCAGCGCAGCCCTGCAAGCCGACGGGGGGAGAGGGAGCGCGCGCGCGTTCGTGTGTTAGAGGCAAGGGGAAAACCAGCAACCAGGGCTGCGTGCGTGTGTTGTGTGGGTGTGCAGATGAGAGGGGGGAGTGGCCAGGGTGGTGGCGTGCGGTGCGGTGCAGCAGGGCAGGCAGCAAAAGAGAGGGGACAGCGGGCTCCAGGTGTGTGGGCCCGGCTGCGGGAGGGCGGCCAGACGTTGTGAGGACAGGGGCACGGCCCCGCGTGTGCCGGCTCCAGGGGCACCCGAGCGCATCGTCGCCGCGTACAAGCAGCCGCGCCTGCTGCCACGGCGAAAGGCAAGCGCTTGCGGGCCTCGTGCATTGCTGCTTCCCTCATGCCAGGTGCTGCGTCCCGAGCCGTTACGCAGCTGCGCGTTCGCTGCTGGTCTGCCCGGCCGGACGGTTACGGAGCAAGAACTGCGCCCTGCGCCTGCGCCAGTCCCGAGTCGGGTCCTGGCGGCCATCGGCTGCACGCACACGTCAGCAGCATCCACCTCGGCACCCCAGCTCTCCAAGATTGCTCATGGCGCTTCAGCACCGCGCCCTCCACCTCGTGTTAACGCCGCTGCCAGGAGCACTGCCGCCGATGTCCAATCGCGCAGCTGTCGCGGGCTGCTGCCAGGACCACTGGCGGTACCGTCGTCCGCTGCTGCTGCCAAGACCCCTGCCGGCGCCAAGACCCCTGCTGCTGCCAAGACCCGCTGCCGGCGTGCAGGCTACCGGGCTTCTCTAGCCCTTATCCCCGGCGCCGTGGCGGCACGTCCCGCCCGCTGTCCCCTGGCCCCTGTCACCCAAGCCATGCCAGCAGCCGGCGACCCACCAGTCCTCCTCCTTGCTGAGCTCCACGTTGGTCTGGTTCTCGCCCTTCTTGTACTCCAGCGGGCAGTCCAGCAGCAGGATGCGCGGGTTCTCAATGCGCCGCCGCATGCGGCCCGGCACCACCACGTCCTTGTTGAACATCACACCTGCGTGCCGGCCGGCCGGCGGCGTGGGGGGACAAAGAATGCCGGGGGTAACGAAAGCGGTCCCGGTTGAGAGGAGCCACGGGCACGTGCACCACGGCGGACTGCCTCGGCTTTCCGGGCCCAGCGTGATGGACGCTTGCGCTCCCTCCCATGCCACCCCACCACCAACCCAGCCGCTTCCCCCCCCCACGCCGCGGCCTGCGCCGCCGCCTGCACGCCCCGCCGCCGCCGCCGCCGCCACGCACCCTTGAGCACGCGGCAGTCCTCGATCTGGCCGCCGGGGATCTTCTCCACCTTGGCGTAGTTCTTGATGTCGATCTCCTTGTGGTCGCCGTGGTTGACGGTCACGATGCCCACCGCGTCCAGCGCCAGCTCCTGCAGAGAGGGAGGGGGAGGAGGCTCGGGGGTTAGAGCAGACGGGCGGCGGCAGAGGTGCGTGCGTGCGCGCGGGGGACGCCGTAAGACTGCGGGGCTAGTTGATCAAGGCTGCCCTGAGATGGGGCATGCGCGGCGCGGCACCAGTGGCCGCAGCCGCGTTGCCGGGCTGAGACGCAGGGTGGCGGCTGCGGTCCAGTGCTGCACTCTGGCGGTGACTGGCGCGGTGCTGTGCTGGCGCCCGGCGAGGGGCGCACTGGCACCCCAACATGCCGTGCCCGTGCCCCGCTCCCGCTCCTGCCCCATCCGCCTTGCCCCCGTAGGCCGCGGACGCCCCCAACGGTGACCCCCCGCGGCTCACGCAGTCTGCGCGCCCGCCCGCGGCCCCGCTCCCGTGGCCCCGCATCTGGCCAGGCCGCTGGTCCAGGCCGCTGTTCTGGACGGGCCCGGCAGCCGCGGCCGTGACACGGCGGCGGCCCCCGCCACTGTCCTGCTGCGGCCGCGCTGCAGTTCCCAGCTGTACCCCGCCCCACCGTGCCGGGCCCGGCCCCAGGGCCGGAACGACGGCCAGCTGTGTGTGGTGCTGGCTGAGACAGCGGCCACTGTGAGCCGACACACGGCAGCTCCGTTGCAAGTCCGCCGCTGCGCTGCCGCCGATGCCAGCGCTGCTAGCTCTCTCTCACGACGGCGCGGCGGCCGGTCTGCAGGCTCGCGGGCGCGGCAAGCGCTGGCCGACCCCCCGACCCCGCAACGCCGACCGGTAGTTGCTCATGGCGCACCACTGCTGTCTACTGAGCTCCCGGCCGCTCACGTGGACGGGTCCTGTGCTTCGCTGCTGGTGGGCGTTGCCCTTCTGGTTCCCCAGGCATGCCGGACCCATGACAGAATGGCAGCACGTGCGGTCTGCACACGTGCACACGTGGCGGGTGCCAGCTACCAGCCACCATACCCCCGAGTCCGACCATGCGGTAGGACAACCCTAACAAGCCCCCCCTGTGACTCCGAGAATCCCGCGCCCCTCCCCAGGCCGTCAGAGCCACCCCGGCCAGACGCATATGCCGCCGCTGCACCCACCGCCATGAGGGTGCCGAAGCGGTGCGTGAATTTCGTGCCGATGCAGCTGTTGACCACGTTCATCATGTGCTTACGGTCGTTGGTGTCAATGGGGAACGCCAGGTCGTCAATGATTTTCACGGAGTCCTCCAGAGCCTTTGCAAAGCCGCGGACAATCACCGTGGGGTGAATGTTCTTCTCGAGGAAGGGCTCCGCCATATGGAGCATCTCGCCGGCTGCGGGGGGCCAGAGGCAGTGCGGGGTCGCGGGACGCGGGGGTTTGGGGTCGCGGGGTGGCGGGGCCGCGCAGCCGAGGGGCCGCCTGGGCCGCGCGAATTCCCGACCCCGTACCCTTCCCGAAAGTCTGCTATACTTACCCAGGATGATGACCGACGTAGTGCCGTCGCCCACCTCCTCGTCTTGCGTCCGGCTCAGCTGGATCATCGACTGCGCGCCAAAGAAGACCTTTCAGTGTCGGCCGCGGACCGCCTGCACACGCCAGTCTTACCTTGGCTGCCGGGTGAGACACGTCAATCTCACGAAGGATGGCGTGGCCATCGTTCGTGAGCACAATTCCGCCGTTGGGGTCTAGGAGCATCTTAAGCATGGAGCGCGGCCCCAGCGTGGTTCGAATGATGTCCGCGACAGCCTGCGATCAACGCTTTGTTTGAGCTCCGAGCTGGAAAAATAGGCCGCTCGCCAGGTACCGGCTCCCGCTCTCTGCACACCTTAGCTGCCGCAATGTTGGCAAACTGGGCCTTCTTGCCCGTTTCGCGCTTTGTGTTGGCATTGAGCACCGTCACCGGTAGCTGCATTTCGCCTTAACTGCTCGTCAAAAATAGCACAGGGCCAAGAAGAGAAGGAGCAATCTGAGTTTGTCTTTGCGCAGCTTGTTCCGTTCTCTACGTCAGCTGTGATATTTGACTGTGCCTGGTCAACAATGCTCGCCTAATACTGGTCCAGGAGCCCAAATGCAGCGTATCGACCAGCAGGGCGTGCATGGGCGCGATGAATGTGGCGCAAGACTCCGCGAGTGCCCCGTGTCTCCCAGGTTACAGTTACTCCAGCAGCGTTGATAGCCACGAATGCTCGAATAGCCACTGACGGGGCAGGGCGGGCAAACGAAATAGAGCCGGAGATAGGGCCTAAAAATGGAGAAATACTTGGACCTGACGGCGATCGGGTAAGCATAGCTTCTTATGAAAAACCCTACGCGGTGTCTGAAGCTTGGGGGCTTGGCATCCCCGCAATTTGCGCAGGCAGGGCCAATATGGCACGGCCTACCGCGCCAAGGACAAGTATGACAATCAGCTGTATTGCATCAAGAGGATCCCAATGTCTGCGAAGGTGAGCACGCAGCGCAAGGTGGCCAATTCGTTGTGCCGGCTCTCAGTGTGCCGCTTGTGTCTCCTTGCAGGACGACCATGCGGGGGCGTTGCGCGAGGCTCAGCTGTTGGACTCGCTTGACCACCCGAACATCATCAGGTAGGGGGCGGGGCGCTGTGTCTCGCAAATGGACATGCGGTCGAGTCGTCTCGCCGCACAATGGCGTACCTGCCGTTGCGAAGTCAAATGTTTTACATCGCCGCACACCACAGGTATCGCGAATCCTTCGTCGACAAGGACGGCTCTCTCTGCATCGTTACCAGGTCCGTTTCTCGGTTGCTCAAACATTCGGACCTAGCGTTCTTGCTTGGAGTAACCCTGCGTCTCAATGTCATACGGTGGCGGAGTTAACCGTTCGCCGTGAAAACTGCCCCACGCAGCTTCTGCGAGGAGGGCGACCTGTTCAACCGGATTCGCAAGAAGGCAGCGGCGAAGGAGTATTTCACGGAGGATGATATCATGAACATGTTTGTGCAGGTGCAGGCGGGTTGGGAGGACGGTGGCCGCTGGCGGGAGGGGCCGGCTGAAAGGGGCTGGGGAACGCACACGCGGAGACGGCAGGGTGTGTGCTAGAGAGCATACGGAACGGGAAGCGGGGTGACCGTGGATGCCTTTGTATGCGTGTGCGTGTGCCATGAACGCGGGGATATGTGGACCCGTGCAGATTGCCTCTGCGATCAGCTACATCCACTCCAAGCGCGTGCTGCACCGCGATCTGAAGACCCAGAACATCTTCATTGCCAAGGGGGGCATCATCAAGCTGGGCGACTTCGGCATCTCAAAGGTGCTGGAGCGCACGGACTCGTTCGCCACCACAGTGACGGGCACGCCGTACTACATGGCCCCCGAAATCTGCACCAACCAGCCCTACACCTACAAGAGTGACATCTGGTCCCTGGGCTGCGTGCTGTACGAGATGTGCACGCTCAGGTACGTGTGTGGGTGCCGCGGGCCCAGCACCGCCCGCACGAAACGCTCCATCACAAGCGATGCATCCACGGATGCCGGGGCCATGTTTACATATACGGTACTCCGTGCGCGGCTCGAACTGTGTGGCCATGTGTGACCATGTCTCGCTCGGTTCGGTTGGGTTGCAGGCACGCCTTCGCCGCGGACAGCCTGCTGTCGCTGGTGTACCAGATCGTGCGCGGCAACTTCCCGCCCATCCCCACCGACCAGTTCAGCAACGGGCTCAGCGACCTGGTGAACCGCCTGCTGTGGCGCGACCCCGCCACGCGCCCCTCGCTCAGCGAGGTGCGGCGCCAGGCGGTCGGCAGGGGGCGCGCCCGAGTAGCGGGGGCCAGGGATGGTTGGGTGCTACGGGCTGAACCGCCCGGACGGGCGGGTTGCCGGGGCTGCGACACCAAGTGTGTTAGAGATCACAAAGGAAAACCAAGTGTGTGTGTGTGTGTGTGTATTGTGCCGCGCAGGTGTTCAAGCTGCAGTTCGTGCAGAAGCACCTGGACCGCTTCAAGGGGGAGGAGCAGCGCCGCAACCTCAAACAGTCCACCAGCATGTCGCGGCGCAAGCAGCTGCTGGATGCGCAGCCGGGGGCGGGCTACTCGGAGGTGCGGAGGCAGCTGGCGGAGCAGGAGGCACTGGGGGTGGTGGTGGTATCGGGGAAGTGTGGGGCCGGCGGCACTGGGGGCCCGTTGTAGGGACAGCCGGCGCGGGCAGCAGGACCTGGTGCGTCACGCACGGAAAGCGGGGAAGGGACCTTGTGGAGCTGGGGTTGGCGAATGCTGCCGAACGGGGCACCCAGGGGCACCCGTGGCGTTCATCAACTCGTAGCGGGGCTGTGCAGCCCAGCGCGGCGGGTTTTGACATACCTACCTATTGTACAACGACAGCTTACCGGGTCGCGGGTGCCGCATACCCGCCGCCGCAGAACGACGTCAACCTAACGCCGAAGCAGAAGCTGGAGCGCAAGAAGCAGGTGGACCGCGAGCGGCGCGAGCTGGAGATGCGGGTGGCGGCCATGTCGGCGAACAAGAACCGGGAGCAGGTGCGGCGGCGGCACCAGGGCACCATCAGGGCACCATCAGGGCAGAGAGGCCGGGCCTTCCGCTGGGTTGCGCCTGCCGGCACCGCGCCCACCGCACCCCGCCCGCCGGCGGCGTGCCCGTCCCTCCCTGCCAACCCGGCATGCCCGGCTCGATTGACCCGGACCCAACACAGGTGGCGGCGCGCAAGAAGGAGATGATCTACGGCTCCAACACCGGGCTGCCGGGCGCGCAGGCGCAGCACCACCAGCCGCCGCAGGGGCGGGGTTTCGAGGACGACGACGACATGCCCAACCTGGGCTCCGTGCGCATTGACGACGGCCCGCGCGCCGCCGCGCCGCCCACGCGGCCCGGCAACCGCAGCATCTGGGACGTGGACGTGCCGGAGCCGTCGGTGAACCCCTACGGCGCGACGCTGCCGTCGCAGGCGCGGCAGCAGCAGCAGCAGGCGGCGGCGCGGCCGCAGACGTCGCAGCAGGGCGCGCGGGCGTCGCCGGCGGGGAGCGCGGGGCGGCCAGGGGCTGGGGTGCAGCAGCAGCAGCAGCAGCGGCCGGCCACGACGCAGGGCGGCTCGCGGGGAACTCCCGGGGCGTACGGCGGGGGCATGTGGGACGACAGCGACGACGTGCTGCAGGGCAGCGTGCGGGGGACGCAGCGCACCGTGCGGGCAGGGCTACAAGGTGCGCACGCGGCGGGCGGGTGGATGGGGCTGGTGGTGGGGCTGCTCCGGCGGTGGGCTGCAGCACAGCGCTGTGGTTGCGGGTATCGTGGGCAGGACGTTGGATTGGACGGGGACATGTCAAAAAGGGTCCCGATCCCAGAGCCGCACCTCCTGAACCCGCAGCCACGTGCATGCATGCGTCCGCACTCCGCAGGCACGGCGGGCGCGGTGGACATGGGCGGCGGCGGCGGCAACAACGGATGGACGTACGGCGGGCGCAACGACGACATGCCCAACATGGGCACCGTGCAGTTCACGCAGGGGCCGGGCTCCTCGGCCTTCGGCGCCGGCGCGCGCGGCTCGCCGGCGCGGCCGCTGGAGTACACGGCCGGCAACCGCACCGGCGCCTCCGACAGCCCGCTGATGGGCTCGGTGGTGCTGGGCAACAGCCGGACCATGGCGGGCATCGGCACGGGCGCGGGCGCCAGCGCGGGCCGGCCAGGCAGCTCGCACAGCCGCGGCGGGCCGGGCGGGAGCATCCTGTCGGCCGCGCCGGAGCGGCCGGCGTCGCCCTACACCGGCGGCGCGTCGCCGTACGGCCACGCCGGCCAGTCGCCGGCGCCAGATGCACGGCGGCCGGCGGCGCAGTACGGCGCGCCGGCGGGCGGGAGAGCGGGCGCCGGGTACGGGGCGGCGGCGGGCGGCGGCCACCACGGGCACGGGCACCACGGCTCGCACGGCCACGACGACGAGGACGGCTACAGCGACGACTTTGAGGAGGACGACGACGACGAGGGCGTGGTGCAGCAGCGCAACCGCATCATCGCCAACGTAGAAGGTAGGTCGGCTGGTGGGCTGGTGGGCTGGGTGGTGTTGGGGCACGCAAGCGGCGGGGCAGTGCAGGCCACGTGCTGCAAAGGGCTGTGCCTGCCTTTCGTCGCGCATACGCACGCACGCGTGCGCGCAGCAGCTTCCGCACGCCCACGCTGCCGTCGTTGACAGCCATTCCCCGTCAGCGCTCCCTCCAGCGCCGCTTGCGTCGGCTCGCGTCACGGCCACCCGACACCCAACCTGCTCCTGCCCACCCCGCACGCACACACCCGACAGACGCCAAGCGCGGGTACGACGGGCGCGACGGCATCGCGGCAGTGCAGGAGCGTGTGCTCAACACGGGCGCCAAGCACGACAAGGCGCGCATGCTGCGGGCCAACTGCGAGCGCGAGCTGGGGCCCAAGTTCGCTGCGGTGTACGACTACCTCAGCCGCGTGCGCAGCCAGAACCCGGCGCCGGAGGAGCGGGAGGTGCAGCGGCGGTTGCTGGAGATCGTGGGCGACAAGAGCAGGATGAACGGCACGTTTCAGGTCGATCAGCTGGTATTCACGGAACAGATGTACCGCGACAGCTGATGCAGCGGGGCGGCATGGAGAACGCGTTTTGGCGTGGTGTGGGGTGGCATGGGTCGTGACATTTCGCAAGAGCGATTCGTTTGGGGGGCATCGGTGCCGCCGGCGGCGGGTCAGTAGAGGCGCGGCTGGGCGGTGGGCGATGGGCGATGGGCCAGTGTGGTGTGGGCGCAGGCATGTGGTGGTGTGCCCGTGTTTGGTCGGATGTCCGGTCGCGACAGCTGCAGCACGAAAGTGACTTCAACATCAACATCAGTAACTTGTAACAGCTAAGCGAAGCCTCACCAACATGACCAAGCGCACCTCGCCGCGTGCGCGCAAGCCCGCCAAGCCCTTCGTGCCGACCAACACGCCGCGCGCCGCTGTTCAGCCCGCCTTGGAACAACGGGCACACATGGCTGCCTGGGTATGATACGGCCCCATACTCCAGGGCAACCTGAATACCGTAGCGGCGAGGTCTCCTGATATCGGGAGTCGCGTGATTTGGGAATATTAAGGGTCACTGCGTGTACAGGCGTGTGTGCTGGGGTTCGTGCCGATGCGTGGATCCCATGCCACCGGCGAAACTCGGCCAAATTCCAGCAGTGGCAAACTTGCACAAATTTCTCCTGCCCGCACCGGCTGCCAAGCCTGCTTAATAGGGCGTTGCGTTGCGTGATGGAATGTAATAGCGAAATTTTCTTCAGCCCTAGACTTCCTGACCGCACGTCACAGCGCTGTTACCAGTGATCTATACGAACTTGCTAGAGAACTGTGAGAGCTGCAAAAATGGCAGAGCGGGAAGGATTCGGGCAAAATGTGCTCGGCAAGCTCAAGCTGGTGGGAGAGAAGGTGGTGGACTTTGGAGGAACCGTCGCTGGCAAAGTCGTGGATGTGGGAGGCACCGTGGGAGGCAAGCTGGGTGACATCGGTGGACGAATTGGCTCTCAGATAGCCAGCTTGGCTGAGACAGACTTTGAGCGCATGCGACAGCTCAACCAGATTGCCAAGCAGCAGCAGGACCTGCGACGCAAGTACACGGAGGAGGAGCTGCAAGCGGTGGAGAAGAGGGCAGACCTGGTCCTCGGGCAACTGTACTCGGGGTATTTCGAGGCCAACTTTGACCCGGTGGCTTATGAGCTGTCAAAGCTCAACGACCACGATAACCAGGACCACATTGACGAGCTGGTGGAGCGCTTGACGCTCGGCGTGGAGGTGAGCGACGCCCCGCGAGGGTGGTGGATGGCACGGGCACGGGGCGTGGCCTGCAGCCGACCAAACCTGGCACGGACAGGATTTCATATGGATGCATAGAGGGCCTGTTGCACTGACTGACATCTTGGCTAGGGGCTTAGGATAGGTTCAGCGGTAAGGCACCGTGCCTGGCACAACTCCTGCGTGCACGACTGCTCCACCACTTCGCACTGCGTTGACCGGTGCAGACGGTCAGCGGGCGGCTGTCGCGGCACGTGAACAAGAAGCGCGATGTGCTGCTGGCGGGCATCGACCGCGTCGCCGAGGTGGGTGAAGCGATGGGAGCTGGGTAGGCGAGTGGGGTGGGCGCATGGCGCGCAGGGTCTCGCCGGCAGCGCACCCACTGTTGGGGTTGTGCCTCTCACGCCACAGGTGGGGGATGTCGCGTCCGACGTGTCCGTACGCGTGCGCCGTACCGTCACTCCCGTACATCAGCACCTGTACCAAACCTGGAAGCTCTCCCCCTCCAGCCAGCTGCTCATTGCGGGCGCTTTCTCCCCCCTGAACTCCCGGAGCCGATCCCCTTTCGCCCCCCCCCTCCCCTCCCTTCCGGCCTCCCCCCCTTACAGGTTGAGGACGACCTGAAGGCCGCCTACCACATCTCCCGCTCCAGCCGCGCCAGCCTCAAGGCGGCGGCGGAGGAGGTGCAGCGCAACATGAGGGTGGTGGGGCAGACGCGGCGCAAGCAGGCGTACATGGAGATGATGGAGGTGGTCAGCAAGGTCAAGCGCGCGAGGGACCTGCAGCACCTGCTCAAGTGAGCCGGGCAAAGGCGGGGAGGGGCGGGTGGGGGAGCAGTTGTGGAGGGGCGCGGAGCGGGGGAAGGGTGGGCGGGGGACCGGGCGGGTCATGGGAGACCGCTGTGTGCAAGGCGTGCGGCGGCGGCCGTGGTACGGTGGTGTGCGGTGGTGTGCGCGGTCTCGAGCCCTGGTCCGCCCTGCTCACACCGGCGCCGGACGACCTCACCGTCACCTGCTCACAGGAAGTCTCAGGAGCTGGGCGAGTACGGCGACGCCATCATGACGTGCGTGCAGTGCTTCCAGGGCGTGGACTCGCTGCGGCAGCTGGCGGTGAGCAGGCGGCGGCGCGGGCGGAGGCGCAGGCGGAGGCGCAGGCGGAGGCGCAGGCGGAGGCGCAGGCGGAGGCGCAGGCGGAGGGGCAGGCGGAGGGGCAGGCGGAGGGGCAGGTGGAAGGGCAGGCGGAAGGGCAGGCGGAAGGGCATTTGGCGGCGGAGGGGGTGCGGGGATGCGGGGATGCGGGGTTCGGCTCGGGGCATGCGGCGCGTGGGGCCATGGCGAATGGCGAATGGCACGTGGGCGCGACACACGCGTGGCCGCAATGCCCGGACCGTAGCGAGGCGCTGCCGGAGCCAAGCCGTGCCGCGCCGCGCCGGGAGTGTCAGCGATGTGCTGCGGGGCGTTGCTGCGTACCCCGCGCGGCGCCGTGCCTCTGTGTTAAAGACAAGGGAAGAAACGTGCCTCTGTGTGCGCCGCAGGTGTCGGGCGACCTGCGCGCCAGTGTGCAGCGCGCGTACGTGGACACGCTGCGGCGCATGGACGGCGCGCTCGCCAACATCTGCTCCGAGTTCGACCCCGACAAGTACACCAAGGTGCGCGCTGGGCGGGTTGCGGGGCGGAGGGTGAGGCTGGGCGGGTGGGCGTGCGGGGCGAGCGGGTGCAAGGGCGGGTGTGCGGGGCGGGCGGGTGTACGGGGCGAGCGGGTGCTTAAGAATCCTGGGGCACGGCTGTCTGCCCGACCCGGTGTCATCAGCCGCCGATTCGCTCTCCTCCCCTCGCGGTCTTTCAAGCCCGCACCCGGCTTCCCGCTGCACGCGCTCGCCCCTCTGCCGCTCCAGCTTGGGCTGGCAACCGCAATGCCCCGAATGTTCCTGGCTATGCCATCACTTCGTGACTAATCATGAATGCAACCCCCTCCTTCCCCACTTGCAGATCCTGGAGGGCTACCTGCTGCAGGGCATCGACGGCAAGGCGCTGGCGGACAAGGTGCTGCAGTGCTTCAAGGACGCCATCCACGACGTCACCACGCGCGTCGTGCGCTCGCTGCTGCTCACCAAGCCCAAGTGAGCCTGTCGCACGGGGCCGGGGGCAGCGGGCCGGGCCGGGCCGGGGACCCCGGGGCGCGGCCGCAGGACGAGCGCAACTCGAGCGGTGCTCTGCTCTGCCCATGCAAACCGGACCAGGCCTTTCTGACTGTTTCGCACCTGCCCTTGGCCCCCCATCTGCCTACCTAACACGCCAGGCTGGCCGACCGGCTGGCGGCGGGCGGCGCGGCGGCCATGGCGCTGGGCTACGGCGAGCTGCTGCGGGCGCTGCCCACCGACCTGCTGCGGCCCTGCCTCATGCGCATCCTGGAGGTGCGTGCACACACAGCCGGCCCGCAGCCTGCGGGTCCCGACGGGATGGCCGCCGGCGTCCTCCCCGCACTCGCCGGCTCCGCCGCGCAGGCCGGCACGTGACTGCCAGTGATACGCGCGGGCAGTGTGCAGCGTCGCCTCAATCCCCGACTGACTGCCTCCTCTGCCCCGCTCCTCGAGGCCGCTGCTCGCTCACCTACCCTACCCTACCCGCCCCCCGCCCGGCAGGTGGTGTTCGACATCCTGGCCTCCTACCACGTCATGGCGCACTGGCACGTGCTGGCGGTGGCCAAGCAGGGCCAGATGGAGGCGGCGGCGCAGGGTGAGTCGTGAGGGTGCAGGGAAGGAAGGAGGCGGGGCGGCGTGAGCCAAGAGAGTCAATAACGTGCCGTTGTATGGGGCCCAGGCTGCAGCACGGTAGCTACGGCAGTTGGTACGGTGCTGCGCCGCGCTTCATGCTCGCTCCTGCGCCCGGCGGCTGCGCGCAGGCATGGACGAGGAGTCGCGGCGCGCCCAGGCCGCCACCGCTAGCTTCCTGACCTCCGTCAGCGACATGCTCAAGGTGGGGCGGGGCCGTTGCGGGTGTCGATACCAGCCCAAGCTGAATCCAAACCGAACCACACCAAACCACACCAATGCATGTGCGTCAGCGCATATGCATAAGAGCTTTGCGGTGAGACAGCCGTCTTACCGCAAGCCATCCCATGCCTCCCTGCGCCCGTGGCGCCCTCCGCATCTGTACTGCACCCGCCCACACCTTCACCTCACCTCACCCGCCCCGCCTCTTCCCACTTTGCCGCCGCCGCCGCCTCCGCGCCGCAGGTGTCCCGCGGCGAGGTGCTGGAGGTGGCCGCCAAGCGCGTGCGCGACCTGCTGGGGCTGGACAGCCTGTTCAAGGGCGAGGACTTCCTGCAGGTGCGGCCGGGTGGGTGGGGGGGGGCCTAGGGCCGGGGGGAGGGGGGCCTGGGCCGGGTGGGTGCAGGGCCTGGGGACACCAGCCCAAGCCAAAGAGCGGGGGCAGGGAGAAAGGGGTGGTGTTTGTGTGTGAAGGGTCTGCACTCAGCTCTGACGTGTTGCGCATTCCCGGGTCCGCGCATTCTACGTGGCTCCGCACCCTAAGCACCCTTGCAACCCCCTGCCCTGCGCCTGCTGGCCTGCGCCTGCGGTCAGGCTGTGGACTGGTGCGGCAAGTTCGGCGGCTGCTGTGAGGCCTTCCTCAGCGGCCCCACCGAGCTGCGCCCCGCCGTCATGGCCAGCTGCGCGCGCTTCCTGCCCGCCTACCACCGCTCCAACCTGGAGTCGCTCACCACCTGCCTCAACAACGAGGCCTGGCAGGTGCGTCGGAATGGGCTGGAGCGCGTATGTGGGAGGGGGACGCCGCGGCTGAGAGCTGCACTGGGGCTGCCGAAAGTAGTACTCGACTGGGAGCCGCGAGACCTGGATCCCAAGTCCACCGCATGCCTCCCATGTGCTCGCCAGCCCAACCTGCTGTGTGCCGCACACACACACACGCATGTGCACACACGCATACACACACGCTCACGCTGAGGTAACAGCCGTATGCGTTCCGTCGCGGTTTGCCGCACCGCACGCAAGGTTGCTTGTTGTCGTTTCTCCTTGTGCTCTCTAACACACGCTCACGCCCACACGCACACAACTTCGCTTGCGGCGCTGTTCTGTTTTGTTTCTTACACACGCCCACCCCCCCACACACGCCCCCACACGCCGCCACGCCCACAGGACATCGGCGCGGTGACGGGGTCCGCGGGCGCGGTGACGCTGGAGCTGGAGGAGGCCATCCGCGACTCGCCCTTCTACGTGCCCGCCTGGGGCGAGCCGGGCGCAGTGCACTCGTTCGACAAGTGGATGGTGGAGGGCAACCCCTTCAAGCGGGGGTGAGGCCGGGCGGGCGGGCGGGCGGGACAGGGCGGGTGGGCGGGGACGGGTGGGCGGGGACGGGTGGGCGGGGACGGGTGGGCGGGGCGTGTGGGCGGGGCGGGTGCAGGTGCTTGGCTGCAGGTATCGGTGGGCAGAGGCGGGTGGGGCGCGCGGGCGGGGCGCCGCCCTAGTGTGCTCAGGTTGCCGCACTGGGTGCTGGGAGCTGCCACTCTGTTCATCCCCCGCCCCGGTTTCTGGAATGAACTACCCCCTCCCCGCCCCGCCCGCCAGGCTGGGCCAGGGCAACGCGCCCGAGGGCAAGCAGAAGTCGCTGGTGGACCTGCTGCAGAAGACCACGGCGGAGGGCAAGGAGCTGTCGCGCAACAACAGCCAGCACATCAACCTGTCGGCCGCGGGGTCGGGGGCAGCAGGCGCCGGCGCCGAGGAGGGCGCCGGCAGCGAGCGGCAATCCAGCAGCGGCGCGGCGGACGCGGCGCCGGGCACCAGCGGGTCAGGCGAGGGGCAGGCGGGGGCGTCGACGCCGGCGCCCGGGGGGCCGGGCGCGGCGGCAGCGGGGGCGGGCACGCCGGGGGCGGCGGACCGGGGCGCGGCGGGCCCGGCTGGGCCGAGCGGGGGTCAGCCGCGCGCGCCCAACATGCTGACCATCTCGTCGCAGCAGGCGCTCAAGTACATAAAGCACTATGGCCAGATCATGAAGTGAGTCGGGGCGGGACGAGGGACAGGGCCGGGCACGGTTACGGCAACGGGACGGGGACGGGAACAGGGGCTCTCACGTGTCTGCTGATGCGGACTCCGGCGCCCGAGTTCCAGGAGCAGACGGCGGCAGCGCACACGAATGCGACGAACCTCCCCTGTCCGCCCGCCCTGCCGCCTCCACCCTACCCAAGCCCCTGGAACCTACTCTTCCCCCGCCCCTCCTCCGCCCCTTCCCATCCCTGCAACCCCCCTGGTTTCGTATAGTTTGGGCTGGTATTCACAACCCCCCTTCCTCCCTCCCTCGCTCCGCCCTCCGCCCCCTGCAGGCCGCTGCAGGGCAACAGCGAGGCGCTGTGGCGGCACATGAGCGAGCTGTTCGACCTGTACCTGCTCTACTGCTTCTCCGCGTTCGGCGGCATGGGGCTGGAGGACCTGGTGTGGCGGGACGACCTGCTCAGCCCGCGGCTCAAGGGCGCGCTGCTGCGCATCCTCACAGCCGAGGGCTCAAAGTACCGCACGCTGGTGCGTGGCGCTGCTACTAAAAGGGGGTGGTGGTGCAAGGATGGTGGGGAAAGGGGCGGGGCTCAGGGCATGGGCTGCGGAGCTGGGCGTTGGGTTGGGGCTTGACGGCGTGTGTGTGCCGAGGGCGCCGCGGCCCCTAGCGGGCCGTAGCGGGAGGGCAGGCGCCGGCAGGAGGGCTGCCCTTGGCCCCGCCCCATCAGGCGCCACAAACCCCAACCCCAACCCCACCCCGCTGCTCTCCCCTGCTGAGTGCGACGCTCTGTTTACCATCGCCGTCTGATCTAACAGGTCGTGCCTGAACCCGGGTCTCGCTTTGATTTCGCTGGTGACCACAACCCCCTGCCCCCACCGCCCCCCCGGCCGTGCACGCCCCCCCCCCACCCTTCGCCAGGTGGACGAGCTCATCCGCAACCGGCCGCTCAACAGCCGCGGCGCGCCCATCGCCTCCACGGGCCTGGGCCTGCTGGACCGCTTCGGCGACCGCATGGAGAGCTTCGCGGACTCCATGGAGCGCTCCGTCAGCCGCATGGCCGTCAAGCTGGGGGACAGCAAGCTGGGGCAGGTGGGGGCGCGGCGTTGCGGGGGCGGGAGGGACCCCGGGATATGACGAGGAGGGGCTGGAGGGGGGCTGTGGGCAGCAGCCCGAGCTAAGCCAATGTAGCTTGACGGAGGCCAGGCAAATGCATTAGCAGGGGGGGCCTGGCGCGGTACTGCGGGCTGCGGTGCGGGGCAGGTTCGCATGTGGTACGGTGCGGGCGTGGGGGGGCCGCGGGCTGCGGTGCGGCCTGTCCAGCTCGCTCAGCTTATACCGACAAACTGCGGATACCGGTAGCACGCGGCTCACTGCGCGCCCACGAACGCACGCACGCACACCGCACCGCAGGTGATGGGCGGCGCGGAGGGCAGCGGCCACGGCGGCGGCGGCGTGCAGCTCAGCGGCGCCTCCATGGTGGGGCTGTCGGCGGGCTCGCAGCAGGCGCTGCCCAGCGCCAACACGGGCATGCTCACGCCCGTGCCGGCGCCGCGCCCCAGCGGCGGCAGCGGCAGCGGCGGCGGCGCCATGGACGGGACGGGCGGCGGCGGCAGCGGCGGCAGCCCGGGCAACGGCGGCGGCGGCGCGGGCGGCTCGCAGTGGGGCCTGCGGGAGCGGGTGGTGGCGGTGGAGTCGCTGATGTACATGGCGGCAGAGCTGCGGGCGGCAAAGAACGCCATCATCGTGAGTGTGACCGATTGGCAGTGGTGATAGCGGCGGCAGAGGGGTTGTCGCGCCTGGGCAACTGCGTCACTGTGCGTGCGTGCGCGTTGGCCAGGGCAGTACCGGGTGTCGTGAGGCTGTGTCGTCCAGGGCACCGCGCGGGGGGCCATGGTCGTCCGTGGCCTTTACGCGCCGCCCCTTAACCCTTCCAGGACCCTCTTCCCGCGGCCTATTCCGTAACGATGCTACTTCGTCCCGCACAGCCCATTCCCGCTCCCCCCGTTCTCCCGCCCAACCCAGTGGTTCAGTGCATCCTGTACCGCTATGCCACCCATCCTTGCACCCCCCCTGCTTCACTTCTGTTTACCTTCTCTGCAACCCGCCCGCCCCCGCCCGCCCCGCCGCCATCGCCCCCGCCACAGCTGGCGCTGCCGGGCCGCTGCAGCCGCGACATCGAGACCTACTTCGCGCGCACCGTGGAGGCGGCCGCCGACCTCAAGGAGCACCTGTTCCGGGCCGCCGCCCGCGTCATGATGCAGGTACGGCATGGGGTGCGTGTTGCACAAATGGAACAGAAAAATTGGACATGAATCCGCGGGTGCTGTTTGTGTGCGTGGGTGCGTGGCACCTGGGGCCGCGGCTTGCACTCGGTGCCGGCAGGCCGACAGAGGGAGTGCTTTGCAGGAGGGTGCGTTGACTGCCGGCCCACGCACGGACGGACCTGGTAACGGCACACGCATGCCTGGCACGCGCATGCCTCGCCACCCGCTCGTGTTCCCCCACTCCTGCGCCGCGCTCCCGCTGACCGCCCCGACCGCTGCACGCGCTGCCGCCCGCCGCCAGGGCGTGTGGGAGGGCGAGCGCGGCATCCCGGCCGCCATCGGCGTCACCAACTACAACGTGCGCGAGCCCGCCATCCGGCAGAGCCCCTGGGCCGACTTCAGCGTCCGCGCGCTGCAGACGTTCAGGTGAGCGAGGCGCCGTCCCGCCCGCCGCCAGGCCGCCCGCTGTGGCGCTGCCCACCCGCTGGCGCGCCCGCCAACTGCGCCACGCCTCGTGCTTGATGCCCTCACCCCCGCCTCCCGCCACTGGGATGCACGGTCATTGATAATGCCAAGCTTCTGCACCGTGCCATTGTGTTCCCAATGCCTCACCCCAGCTAACCATGCATGGAACGCCGCCGCCGCCGCCGCAGGGAGCGGGTGCTGGCTGCACGGCTGCCGCTGCCGCTGGTGGTGTCGCTGTGGGAGTACGCGGCGGGCGTGGTGGCGGAGGGCATCCTGACGGGGCTGGCGGGCGTGCGCAAGTGCAGCCTGGAGGGGCGCGCCAACATGTCCTTCGACCTCAGCCACGTGGAGCGCCAGGTGCGGCGGCGGTGGCGGCGGCGGCGGCGGCTGGGCCGGGCGTGTTGGTTGGGGCGTGTATGGGTGCGTCGGGGCGTGTCGGGGCGTGTTGGCGTGCGTGTGCGGCCTTTGGGGCGAGGTGGCGCTGCGGTGCGTGGTAATGAATCATGCATGGAACCCCCGCCCCCCGCCCCGCAGATGCGCGCCATGGGCCCGCCCGGTTTCAAGCCCACGCCGCTGGCCGCCGTGGACACCTACATCAAGGCCTTCTACCTGCCCTGGGACGAGCTGCCCAAGTGGTGCCAGGTGCGTGCGTGCTTGGGGTGTTTGGGCGTGGGGGTGTGAGGGAGGGAGGGAGGGCCGACCACGACCGCTTGTCCAGTTACACACGTGCATGCGGCCTGCCTCCAACCCGTGCACCAGCACCCGGCAAGGCGTGCGCACCTGTCCGTACACGGCCGCAACCGGTCATCGCCCCAGACGCTCAGAACCTTAATTGTGCACATGCGCCCCGCGCATTGCGCCCACACGCCACCCCGCTCCCGCGTGTCGAACATACCGTAGCGAATACGACGCGAGCGAAACGCGCTGACCCAGTGTGGTCCATTATACACCCGGACGCAGGCTGAGGCACATGGGGGCCGACCGCCCAGAACCACACTTGTAAACACCTCGCGCCCTCAACGGCTGCACCCCAACCCCCAACAGGCGCACATCTCCGAGTACGGCAAGCAGCGGCTGTTCACGCTGGTGGAGGTGACGGCGGAGTTCAACAAGGTCAAGCGCGGCCAGAAGAACGACCTGCTGGAGGTCATCGAGGCGGCGGCGGACGCCACCGGCCGGGCGTTTTGAGGCAGCAGCTGTCATGAGCGGATGCCGGGGTGGATGCCGGGGTCGGCCTGGGGCGGCAGCCTTCAGTTTGCCAGGCGGTGGGGTGGGGTGGGGGCTCGTGTGAGCTGAGGTGAAGGTCGTGGCGCCCGGTTGGGGTGGCACCGTGGCAGGGCGTGCGGTTGCGCGCGTGGCAGGGCGTGCGGTTGCGCGCGGGATGTAGCATAGCGCCCGCTCGGCCGTGCAAGCGGGATGGGGGCAACTCACAGGTCTGGTCGCAGACCGGCGGCTTCACGGCACGGACTGCGCGTGATGGCACGCCTACTGCGGTGACCTCGGTGTTACACGGCAAACAGGGGGGCAGTAGCTGAACTTCGAAGTCCCGAGAAAACATGTTACGCCCACCCAGTGCGCAATCAAAAGCAGGTATACGCCCGTGTACCCAAGCTCCCGTTCACGTTACCAACATCACGTCACCATAGATCCAGAGCGGCTGAGGAACGCTGATCGAGCTCCAGAGGCTGGGAACTGAGCTGGTCGCTGGTGGCGAGCTGACAAGCTGTATGCGCGCTCCTCGCTCTCCGGGTCCCCCGGTCAGGCTTCACACCAACAGACAACACACAATGCCGTGCGGGAGACTGCCTACTGCGGTGGCTATGGCAGAGGCTGGGATCCGCACGCGCTCCTGGATTTGGTCGGTGGTGTCGGACAGGCCTTGGGGCGAAGCAAGGCCGGTGCGGCGCGCAGTGGCGGGTGGCCGACTGCGTGCTTGGCTGGGGGTTGATGTGGTGCAGCGGGAGGATGGAGGATGGAGGATGTGTCGTGGTGGAAGGCAACTGAAGGATTGCGGCGCTGGATGGCCCGCTTGGGCCTGCGACATGCACGGCCGCATGTGCGGGCATGTCCTTGGCATGTAACCACTGACGTGATTGCTTGACTGGTAAGGAACTAGCCTAGTAGGCGCCTGCACCGGAGAGTCACATACCGTATCTCCGCTGCCGGCCGCACCTCTTCAGCATCGGCGACTGCCGCTCTGCAACTGCATGCGGCAACGTGCCCCGTGCCTGGCCTTGCCCCACCCTCCGGCCACACACGGAGGACTGGCCAACCTTTCCTGTGCTGCATATGCGCACACTGACAGACCTTCGCGAACGCGCGCAGCATGCAGCACTCGCACGCAGGACGCGGTTGTCGAAGAGTCGGGGAGTCGGGCATGCATGCATGGTCTACGAACCCGTGCAGCATAGCAGACACACCCACTTCAATTATGTTCCTCAAATCTGTAACTTATAACCTACAGTTGAGCACGATGCCTTGATTCTTAAACTGGGGCCGAGTCGCGCGGCCGACCGACGCAATAATTGACCGTGTGCGGGCGCAATGCCGACGTTTTTTTCGCGCTGCTTCGGGCGAGCCCCCGAGCCTGAGCCCAAGAGCGCGCCGTCACAGCCAACAGTTGTGGAGAACGTAACGCGGGTCCAGAACGGGCTCTACGGGCTCGCGACCGAAGCGCTAGACAGCGGGAACCTGCAGCACGCTGGCCTTGCTACTTACATGACGACCGTGGATGAGGCCTGTAATATAATCCCGCTGAACGTGGCGTCACCAAGAGGGGCTTTACCGTCTGGGAGGCCGGCAGCGGTCGGTGCCGACTCCGGACGGCAAAATCATCGTGGGTTTGGGACGGTTTCCGAGCCTGTGCCACAATATCAGGATGACAGTGACACGGAAAACTCCGCGGAGCGCATGCCATGGCTTCTGGAGGGGGAGGAGGATGCTGACCCGCCAGCGCTTGCGCCGTTCCTGCTGGTCGACAACCCAGCGGATCCAGAGGCAGTAGAGGTAAGACCATGCTTAAAGGGGAGGGCGGGAAGGCATGAAACCGGGCGGCTGAGCGGCAGGCACGCAGTTGACACACGGGTGTTTTTGACCGCCGCGCAGCTCGGGGACTTCTGCGAGTCCCTGCTTCTGTCGATGCAGCATCGCCTCAAGGTGGACGCAGAGGTAAGCTTACCATGTTCAAGCGGGTGATTTCCACACGGGGATGCACTGCAGCGGGATTTGCAAGCGAGCCCATATGATCGCCCTGAGCCTGCCGTCCTTTCTGCCGCCCTCTGCTCCAACCCGCGTGGCCCCCCCACAGCTCTCCAGCTTCCGCCAGATGCCATCCCTGATGTCGGGCCAGCTCGTGCGCCTGTCCATGGGGCAAGCCACCTTCGGGGCCCAGCCCAGCGGCGCCGTGCTGCCCGCTTCCAGTGTCATCAGCGGGCTTGCTGACATGATGCCCGGCGGCGGCGGCGGCGGCGGGGGTTCTGTGGGCGTGGGCGCCGGGGCCGTGACCAGTGGCAACTACCTCACACGCCACGAGAAGCGTGTGATGGGCACTTTTGAGACCTCCTCCCGCGCCACCTCCGGCTCAGCCGGCGCCCGGGACGGCAGCGGCGGGCCGCTGCGCTTCCCGCAGCCCTCCCTCACCCCGGACGGCTCGGCGCCCCAGGCGTACCTGCAGCAGAACTACGCCGGGGCGGCCGGGGGGCCGGGGCTCTTCAATGGGGGCGGCAGCGGTGCCGGCCGCGGCATGCTGCTTGGCCGCGGCAACAGCTCCAGTCAGCGCCGGCTGCGCATCCGGGCGCTGCTGCAGAACGACGGCATGGCGGCGGGCGAGGCCCACGGCGGCAGCGTCGACAGCAGCCAGCGGGCGCAGAGCCTGGGCAGTCTCGGGAGCGGCGGCAGCGGTGGGCCTTTGGCGGGCCGGGCGGTCGGGCCGCCGGTGGGCGGCCTGAGCCCCATTGGCCGGCTGGGGCCCCCGGTGAGGAACCACAGGGTGGTGGGAGCGCCGGCGCGGCCTGGGCAACAGCCACAGCAGCAGCAGGCACAGCAGCAGCAGAAACATGGCGACACCGGCAGCGCGGGGCAGCTGGTGTCGGACGAGGACGCGCAGGCCGGCGAGGCTGGACTGCCCCGCAGCGTGGCGTCGTGGCAGGACGTGCTGGCGATGCCGCAGCAGCAGCAGCACCACCACCAGCACCCGCAGGCGCTGGCGCTGGCGCCGGCGCCCGGGTCGGACCTGGTGGCGGTGCCGACGTCCGACACGCCGCTGCACCTGTTGCCGCAGCCGCCGCAGCGCCAGCCGCATGCCAACGGCCATGGGGGGTCTGCGGCGGCGGCGTTGTTCGGGGCGCGGCTGGGTGGCGGCAGCGGCGTCGCGGGCGGCAGCGGCGTGGTGGGCGGCAGCGGCGTGGTGGGCGAGCAGTCGGGCTCCGCCATGGGCGGCGTGGATGGCATGAACTGGGAGGTGCTGCCGCAGCACCTGGCGCACCTCACGCCGCTGCAGCGGCAGCAGTTGCAGCAGCAGCAGCAGCAGCAGCAGCAGCAGCACCAGCTGGGCGCGTCGGCGCAGTGCAGCGGCGGCGGCGGCGGAGCCGCCGCTGGGGCCGGAACTCCGGGTGGCGGGGGTCCGCACCAGCAGCCGCCGCCGCAGCAGGACTCGGGTGCATCTTCGGGGCCGCTGGGCCAGGTGTCGGCGGACATGCAGCACCGGCTCGCGCTGCCCGCCGGCGCCCTCAGCCCGGTGGGGCCGACCGGGCCCGGCGGGCTGCCGGCGGCGCCGCCGCTGCCGCTGCCGCCGCACATGGAGCAGTACCTTGTGTTGTCGGACGTGTCGCCGCCGCAGTTCCAGCCGCACTCGGCGGGCGCCTCCGGCAGCGGCGTGGACGCCGAGGTGGCCCGCGGCAACATGGCGTGGGGCGGCACGGCGGGCTGGGTGGCGGCGCCCGGCTCCAGCGGCCTGGCCTCGGCCGGCGGCGGCAGCGGCGGCGGCGGCGGTGGCGGCGCGGGGCGGCAGCCGCGCTCCGTGGCGCGGCACCCTAGCGTGGCCGCCGGCATCAGCACCGCCAGCGGGCGGCCGCTGCGGCCCATCCCGGAGCTGGCGGCGGCGGTGACCAGCGCCAATGAGAATCAGCTGCAGGCGCAGCTGCAGGGCAGCGCGCCGCTGTCGCAGGCGCAGTCGCAGTCGCACGCGGACGCCGTGGCCGCCATGGCGGCGGCGGCCGCCGCGGTCACGGCCTCCGTCACCGCCGCCACCGCCAACAGCGGCGCGCACGCCATGGGCCCCGGGGCCGCCGCCGGCGCACATCGCGCGCGCATGCAGCAGCAGCAACAGCAGTACGGCGGCGGTGCCGCACACCCGCAGCCCATTTCCACTCAGAAGCAGCTGCGCGCGCTGGGCCGCGCGTCGCGGCCCAGCGGCGGCCCCGGCCCCGGCGACGCGGCCGGCACGGGCGGCAGCTCCGGCGACGTGAACGGCGGCTCCGCCTCCAGCCTGGCGGTGGACCGCAGCTCCAAGCAGGACAAGCTGCGCCGCAAGCTGCTGGGGACGGGCATCGCCCGCGCCGGTGCCGGCGCCGGCCACGCCGACGCGGCGCACCACGCGCTGCTGGCGGCGCAGGGCCTGACGGGCCGCTCCGCCTCCTGGAACGCGGGCGCGCCGGCGGCGCACGCCGACCCCAACCGCGTGGCGCCCGACCGGCCCGTGGAGCTGCGCGTGTGCCGCACGCCGCGCGACCTGTTGGACGGCATCGCCGACCTGCGGCCGCTGGAGCCGCCCGCCGAGGACGAGGACGAGCCCGAGGTGCAGATGGAGGCGGGGCCAGGCGGCGTGGGCAGCTTCGGCGTGGGCGTGGGCGCCGCGGGCGCGCGCGCGCGGTCGGAGGCGACCGCGGCGGCGCAGAGGACGCGGCGGAACTCGACCACCGTGGGCGCGGAGGCGGGCCGGCCGCACTGGCAGCGGCCCAGCAGCGCGCGCGTGCAGGCGCAGCGGGCGGCGTCGACCGCCGTCGCCGCGGCCGCGGCTGTGGCAGCGGCGGCTGGAGGCGGCGGCGGCGGACGCGCCGCGGCGGCGGGCGGCTGGATGGCGGTGACGGTTGCGGGCGGCGGCGCGGCGGGCGGCGCAGAGCCGGCAGCCGGTGCGGGTGCGGGTGCGCCGGGGTGGTGCCGCAGCATCATGCTTCAAGGTAAGGGAGGGGGTCACGGCACGGCACCGCACATACCCGCTCGCCGAGCAGGGGCATTGACCATGGGCATGCATACCGACGGTGTATCTCTCCCATTTCTGTGCCAGCTGTGCCGCTTTTCCAGCCATCCTTGCAACCCTCCATGCCCGCGCTCTGACCGCCGGCCGCGCCTGCACCGCACATCACCGCCCCCACCAGGCCGCTGGCAGGGCCGGCCCGTGGCGGTCAAGGTGGTGGCGGGCGCGGGGCTGGACCCGCGCAACGGCTGCCTGGGCCCCGCGCTCACCGCCTCCGCCGTCATCCACTCCACCCTGGTGCGCGTGTACGGCGTGCGCCTGCTGCCGGCCGGCCTCGCGCCCGCGGCCGGCGCCGCCGGCTTCGGCGCCGCGGCCCTGGGCAGCGGCGGCGCCGGAGGCGCCGCCGCTGCGTCGACGCTGTCGCCCGTTGCGAGGCTGGTGGTGGCGGACCGGCGCGCGGCGTCGGAGGCGCTGGCGGCGCTGCGGCCGGAGGCGGGCGAGGGCGTGCTGGCGGTGGTGATGGAGCTGTGCGGCAGCGGCTCGCTGGAGCCGCTGACGCGCGCGCCGCTGTACTCGCCCTTCCGGCCCAGCCGCTCCTGGCCCGCCTACCTGGCGCGGCGCGCGCTGCTGCGCACCGCGATGGAGGTGGCGGGCGCGCTGGGGAGGCTGCACGCCTGCGGCACGGCGCACGGCGGGCTGCGCCCGCGCAACCTGCTGCGGGCGGCAGCGGGCAGCGACCGCCGCAACTTCTGCGTCAAGGTGCGAACACCGGTGCCGCGTTTAGGTTTTTAGAAATCATCCTTACAAGGTTGTGGAGGTAGACGCACTACCCCCCAACTGCTGGGCACAGTAACCCGAGCAGCCCGGACCTACATCCAGAACCCTGACAGGGCGGAAGGGGCGGTGATTGCCGGAGCTAAACCAATCCCAATGCATCAGGGCGAGGCCCGGGACGGGCTGGAGGCGGGGGTTTCGGCAGCGGCGCACGGGCGCGCATGCGGTGCACGAGCTGAAACTTCTTTTTCTCCGGCGATCCCGTGAACACACAGGTCTCGGACGCCAGCCTCAGCGTCAGCTCGCTGCAGCTGGCCGCCGCCACCTGCGCGATGGCCGCCGCCGCCCGGACGCACACGCACACGGCCTCCGGCAGCTTCAGCCGCCTGGGGGTGGTGGTGGTGCCCGCCTCCGCCGGCCTGGGCCGCTCCTCGGGCGGGCCGCCGGGCCCTGCGCCTGCGGCGGGGCCTGGCGGCGGCGCAGGCAGCGGCGGCGGAGCTGCAGGCGACATGGGGAGCCAGCCCTCGTCCCAGAGCGCCGCCAGGGGGGTGCACCCGGGCGGCGCCGGCGGCGCAGCCGGCCCCTACCCAACCCCGCACCCCGTCGCCAGCTCCCCCTCGCGGTCCGCTCGCGCGGGCAGCGGCGGCCACGACGCAGTCGTGCCGGCGCCCGGGCGGCCTCAACAACCACAACAACAGCAGCAGCCGCAACAGCCGCAGCAGGCATGGGGCGCGCCGCCGCAGCAGCAGCTGCCCACCTCCGGCGGCGTGTCGCACCTGGTGTCGCCCTACATGGCCAGCGCGGCGGCGGCGGCGGCGGGGCTGACGGTGGAGGCGGCGGCGGCGCTGGCGGCGCCCGAGGCGCTGCTGTGCCCGCAGCTGGAGGAGCTGCTGTACGTGGCGCCGGAGGCGCAGCTGGAGCCGGCGGCGTGCCTCAACACCGCGGCCGCGGACGGTGCGTGCGTAGGCGGCGGCGGCGACTCCTCTGGGCGGTGCCGAGGGCATGGGGTCGGGCATCCATGGGGCGGGCTATGCATGCGGGCTCGCAAGCGGGGAAAGTCCGGGCCGTGCTAAGACGCCTCCTTACGGATTGCATGTGGAATAGGGCACCTGTCCTTGCGACGCTGCTTTGCTCAAGGCTGCAGTCAAGGGTGTCGAGCCTGCGTGCCCTGAACTTCAAAGCCCTTACAACTCTGTCTGCGCTGCTGGCCCGCAAGCCCGGCCGCGGGCCAGCCACTTGACGCACCTGTTAACACGCTTGCTGACACACCCGACTCCCGCCTGCCCACTGCCCGCCCCGCTGCGCCTTCCGCGGCCCGCGCGCAGCCTACGCGTTCGGCGTGCTGCTGTGGAGCCTGGCCACCGGCGAGCAGGTGCCGCCCGAGCTGGCGCTGGCGGAGCCGGCGGCGCGCAGCGCCAAGGTCAAGGCGGTGATGGCCGCGGCCGCGGCGCGGCGGCAGCTGCAGCTGCAGCAGGGGCTGGCGCGCCTGAGCGACGCGGAGGGCAGCGCGCGCAGCAGCGGGCGGCTGCCGGCGCAGGCGCTGCTGGCCGCGCCGGGCTGGCCGGCGGGGCCGCACGGCCAGCTGCGGGCGCTGTACGAGTGGTGCGTCAGCCCCGCGCCCGAGGAGCGGCCCACCATGGACCAGGTGGGGAGCGGGGGCGGCGGGGGCGGGGCCGAGGCCGAGTCAGGCGGGCAGGCGGGGTCGCGCCCAGGCAGCGCGTGGCCAGGGCTGCTGGGTAGGAGGCTGCTTTGCTGTAAGGGGCGCCTGCTGGCAGCTGCATGCCCCCATGCTGATTCAGCTTGGGCTGGTATTTACCACCTCCCACCCCATCGCCCAACGTTTGGCGCCTGCCGCCGCCAGGTGGTGGCGGAGCTGCGGCTGCTGGACGAGGCCGTGCGCAGCGAGCGGCCCAAGTCGCGGGCAGCCGCCGCTGCCGGGTACGCCGCCATGACCGCCACCTCGCTCACGGGCGCGAGTGGCGGCGGCGCCGGCGGCGGCGTCTACTCCATGTCTAGTTACATGGTCTGAGTGGGGCAGCGAGGCCGCGTGCCCAGCGGGAGCAACCCGGTGGTCCGCTGGGCCCATGGCGCTGACCGTGGCTGTGGCCGTGACATCGAGCAAGGGCTGTGCAGCCCAGCTGATCGTGGGCTACGGGCGAGGCGCCTCGGGGCGGCCGCGGCTGTGGTGCCGCGCGGGGGCAGCGGCTGTGGCCTGAGGCTGGCGCCAACAGGATGTGGGGCGGCACGGCTGCGCAGAGAGGGAGCCGCTGCCCGCGGCATCAGCATCTTGAAAGGTCGTGGCCGGCGCGGAGGCGGAGGCGGCGGACGCGGACGCGGACGGGGCGTGGCGCGGCTTGCCTCGGTTGCGCCCGGCAGCCATGAAGAGTTTAGGGCGCGACAGGGCCTAACTCCTGTGTTGATCTGGGTTGCGGCCTGGTTTGAGCCGTGCGGCACCGGCGTGTGTACCTGCTTCTCACACTAACAATGGCGCCACGCCAAGACACGCCATGCCAGACAGTCAATGGATGCTATGTGGTACGGCGCGGGTGTGCTGTTACCACAGAATCCCGTGCGTGGTTGTATGCGGGTGCGGCTGCACCCAGGGCGAAGCATGCCGCTTGCAACTGACACACACGTGCACTCGCATAACGTATTGGACAAAAGAGGTAAACACACTTGTCACGTACCGTAAATGAGTTAAGCATGGGCGGGTTCCAACGTTTCCCAATGGTGCTGCCTTCTTCTGCCCGCGTGCACGTACCTGAGCCGGCGGCCGGTTTGTTGCACTCGGTGCGAGTGATGTTCGGTACTGCATTTCAGCCCAAGACAGGCTGAAGCATGATGCGCTGCATTTATGAATGAGTTCACGCATGCGAAGATGAAGTTCCTGACTTTTGCTGTCAAGAGCCTGGTCTGCACCAGCCGATCGGGCCTCGGCACCTGTGTGTGGCACACCCCGCGGGGACGGTGTGGCTTCAACAAGCGAAGCGGAGATGGTCAGATGATCAATGCCAACTACCCAAGTAAGCTACCAGCAACGGCTGTCGTATGCGGCGGGCAACGCGGGGTGCAAACGGGCCCCATGACGGTACAGTATGATGGGACGGAAGGGCGAGGGCGAGGTGGGGCGTTCGATAATTCGATGGCTCTCGCGATGTGGCTCGGTGACTGAGGAATGGCCGCATGGGGGTACTGACACACTGCTCGTGTGATTCTTTCCTGGGCGCGGGCGCGGCTTTCTTGTTTCTGCGTTGTTCGTGGCTGGCGTGTCTCTCTCTTGCGTCCAGCCCAACCATAATCAGTCGGGGCGTGCCAGTGAAGAAGTGATGCTGTTGCGTGAAATCTGAAGATGACATTTGCAACAGAGCCCCAGACAACGCATGGATCTGAAATCTGAATGCATGATGAATGGCTGTGGCGCATTAGGCTTGTTGTGGAGCCAGGAAAGGGCCATGCGACGCCCGCTTTATGGACGTACCAGAGGTGGCGGGACCATGCGTGCGTGCGTGCGTGCGTGCGTGCGTGCGTGCGTGCGTGCGTGCGTGCGTTACGAATTCGGAAGTAGGGCACCAGGTTGCGGCGAATGCACAGAGACTAAACCGCTAAAGCAGGCGGCAGAGAGCCGTGTGTGCATGTGCAACGATGACGTGGCAATGCCGTGCATGCCTTGGCCTGGTTTGGCACGGCGCATTCCCAAAAGTGTGCCGGCCGACACGGAATGTGAACACATACACCCAATGGAGCTTGATCGCAACACTCTTGACTGTGAGGTATGTGACACTGGCCGTGCGCCTGCTGGCGTGCGGGCCCTGCCGGGGTCCAAGCTGCAGCGGTGCGCTGCAGGGGTGCGCCAGGGCCGCAGGGAAGGGGGCCACCGCAAGGCCACCTACAAAGGCACAACTGTCTGGGTGGCCAGGGGGCCGAGAAAACCAGGGCCGAAAACCCTGCCCGATGGCGCCGTACGTGCGCCGGCACGGTCGTAACAATGTTGAGGCCGGCCGTAACACTGAGCAGCTGATCTTTTCGAACCTATGAGCATTTATAACATTATTGCGCGGACACTCTGCAAGTTGCAGCGGTTGTTTGAGTTCTTTGACTTTTTGTTGTGAACCTGGTCCGCCGGCAAAATGTCTGAGACTTTCGGCTCCTGCAATCAGTGCCTTATGGGCCTGATTGGGACAGCGGAGGTGAGCAGACCGAGTCGCACCGGTCGGCAACTTGTCCAGTCGCCGCACATGCTTGCTGCCTTCACATTGCGTGAATACAATTGTCGCATGGCATAGATCTTTGCGGAGCGCCGGCTCAGATTGCCGGAAGCAAGTGCGCGCACCATGCCCGCGCACAGTTCGGCCCGAAAGTGAGCGCGTGCCCGTCGCGCAGTTCGCCATCACGGTTGCGCTCTTCGCGCTGAGCAGAGAGAAGCTGGAGAATCAGGACGTTCTTGTCAACGCACTTGGCATGCCCGTCGACACGCCGGGCCCAAACTCGAAATACGTCAATTATGAGTGTCTTTGGCACCCCAATCCCTCTGAGAACACCGCATGCTAGTGAGTAGAGTGATGCGGTCGGGTCGAAAGGATTGCGGCCCGGGCGGACATGCGCACATGCGTCGCAAGCCAGGTCCAAGGCGGGTCCTGAGGATGTCTGGATGAGGGGAGCCAGCAACGAGGGATTGTGCCAGAGTTGGGGAGGGGGGAGGGGAGCTGCGGAACACCCGGGACTGCACTGACGTGTGCACGGTCCTAACACCAGCTTCAAATAATACGACACCAGGCTTAACAAATAGGCACGCATAGGGCAGCGCCGCAGTTGATGTTCACGTCTGCCTATGCATCGCCCCGCCGTGACATTCAACTCCGCCCGCCGCAGCCGGAACATGGTCGCCTTCGCCTTCACGCTGGGCGGGTCCGGCGGCATGGCCATCGTGCTCACCTGCCTCCTGTTCTGCATGGCGGGGCCCAAGGCCATGCAGGTACGTGCGGGCCGAGGCGGCGTTTGGGGGGTTGGCCGTCTACGGCGGGTTTGTGAATACCAGCCCTAAGCTAAGCCAAACCAACTGGACACGGGACAGGCAAATGCAACATCAACAAAACAGAGGGGGCGGGGGCATGAAGGGAAGGCATGGGGGGATGCAGGCGCGGGCCGTCAATGCAGCCGCTTGCTGCCCCGGCCCTTCGCCTGGCCGCCCCGGACCCTTTCCCTGGTCCCGCCACGACAACAACCCCAACGCCGCCGCACCTCGCCGGCCCTGTGCGCTGCAGATGAAGACCATCGCGGACATGTATCAGGGCATCGGGCCGCAGTGAGTGCCGCGGGGTCAGGAGCGGCGCTGGCCGGGGGCGGGGGTCGGCGCGCGGCCATCAGGAGGAAATGCTGATGATAGGGTAGTGACGGTATGTGATCCTGGGCCTACCCTCCCCCTCCGCGCCTTACCAACACCACGCCGAGCCCCGGGACCCCCTCGCTCCGCGCCGCCCGCTCACAGGGCCGTCATCATCACCTTTCTGTCGTGGAGCGTGCAGGCGGTGAGCCTGGCGCTGTGGGTGTGGACCGCCGACACCTTCAGCGACGCGTACAGCGCCGCCAACGCCTACAACCTGCCGCAGTCGGGCACCCGCCAGGTAGGGAGGGCGGGAGGGAGGGAGAGGTTGGCGATGGCCGGGGCCCGCCACCGGTGCGCCACGGTGCATTGTCCTCTCCCTGGCCCCTGTGTGTGCGTTACGAAGCAAAACACGAAATGTGTGTGGATGTATGCGTGTGCGTGCGTGCGTGCGTGCGTGCGTGCGTGCGTGCGTGCGTGCGTGCGTGCGCGCCTGCATGCATGCGTGCGTGTATGCGTGCGTTTGCATGCGGTCAAGTGACGTATCGCACCCAAGCTCACCCGCCCGACGGCTCCCTCCTCGCACACACCCCGTCAGGATATGCGCGGCCTGGCCTGGGCCAACGTGGGCCTGTTCGCCACCTCCGTCACCATGGGTGAGCACCGCACCGCACCAGTGCACCACACACCCGCACTGCACCACACACCACCACACCGCACACCATACCGCGCCGCACTGCCGGCCCGCGCCGGCGGCCCACCTGTGGCGACCTGTGCCGCGGCGCTGCCGCAGCTTGCTGCGGCGCGCGCTGTCCAGTCGCCGTGGTGCAGCTTGGCTCGGCTCCCTGGCTCGGCCCTCCGCCGCCTGTAACGGTGCCGCCTGTCGCCATCCTGCCCGCTTCTCCGGCACGCCCTCACCATGCTCAACGACGGCCGCCGCCCTTCACCATAGACCAGTAATGAACACGGACGGACGGAACCCCAATGCACGCGCGCCCCACACGGTGCCCACGCGCGCAGGCTTCATGGACATGTGCCACTTCTGCATGGCGGTCAAGGACGGCGCCACCGGCCGCAGCGGCGACCTGGAGAACAAGTTCGGCGAGTCTGCGGCGGAGATGGCGGCCAAGTGAGCCAGAAGGTGGTGCAAAAGCCCGGAGCCGTGCGGTGAGGCGGCGGAGCTGTATTCCGAATCATGCAATTGCCTTCACGTGCCTGGCGGCTGCCGGCGCGCGGGCGGCAGGCGGCGGGCGGGATCCATAGCAGCGTTACCAGCGGTGATGGATCCCAGGGGAGCATCTCCCCTGGAGGATCCGGCCGTGTGTGCGGCGGCCGTGCAAGCAGTGGCGCTGAGGAGGCGCGCCCACTGGCCGCCCACGGCACGGCATGTTTCCGCTGTAGCGTTCTGGGGTTTCCACCGTGGCCCTATCTTTTTGTTGCGATCAGCTGCTAGCAGTGTGACACAGGCGCAAGATTGCGCGCGCGATTTCATCCGGGAAGCAGTGCGGGTGACTGGATTCACGGCGCCCTGCAGTATTGTGGCGCAGGACAGCCCCTTTGGTTGGCTTCACATTCACGTGGTAGCGGCAGTGTGGTGCGGTGGTGGTGCATGCCGGCAGTGTGGTGCGGTGGTGGTGCATGCCGGTAGTGTGGTGCGGTGGTGGTGCATGCCGGTAGTGTGGTGCGGTGGTGGTGCATGCCGGTAGTGTGCTACAGCACTCAATTATGGCTCAGGGTTTATCACGTGGCTCGAAACTCGGGGGATGAGGGCGGCAGCATCAGCTCGGGCATGTGGCTCTTTCATGAAGCCCACGTGATGCAAAGGCATGTTAGATCGAGTGCAGGCTGGGGAAATGGTGTAACTGTCGTGCTCGTCTCCGCCACCGCCATGGGCTGGGGCCACCGGGCAGGGACGACAGGCCAGCTCCCGTTCCATAGCATGACTCGACGGGTGAAGCGTGACTGCCTCCTGCACAGCAGCGGCCAAGCTGCAACCACTCGGTCTCCCACCCTCCCCACCACCGCACTTGGTGCACCGAAGGGCGGCACGGTGCCCACCACGAAGCGCAGTGGCGCGCAGCACCTCTTCCGGCTTGGGCGGTTGGTCAGCCGCACACGCCGCATTTCGCATTTAGCAATTTAGCAGGAGCTGGCTGTATGCAGTTGTTACGGTAGCGTGGAAACCTCGGCCATGCCTCAACGCCCGCTTGTTACACACAGCCTGTCCGTTTTTGTACCGCCGCAGTCATGCCGGCGCCTGGTGTCCTCTTCGTCCACAAGAGCAACGCACCGCAACTGCCAAAGTGCGCCGCGCCTGCCAATGCCTGCCGTACGCCGCATCCGCCCGGTGGCCCGGCGCAGCTACCGCTAACCTGCTTTAAAGTCTTTGTCACACACATTGCAATACCGACCGTGCCGTAGTGTACCGTACGGCCTTCCTCTGCTCGTACAGTGCCATTCTGTCTGTGCCTACTTGATACGGCCCAGGGGAAGGCCTAACGACGTGTGCACATCACCCCTGTCTGCCCACCATCCCCACCACGCGCGCAACCTGCTTATCACGCAAAAATGCAGTTGCTTCTGTGCAGCATCAATGAAACATTCTCGGCAAGATGTTCATGAACGGGCCCTCGGCAACGCGCTCCTCCGCTCAGCTGATTCAACTTGCCAGGAACTCTTTACAACCATGGTATATATAGTACAAGCGGCACAACGACACATTGTATGCAACGTGCATCCTCACGCACGCGCTTAGTCTTCGCGCAAACTCTTTTGCAACCACCACCCTATCATGCGTCCCATCCTGCATCCCCTATATCACCACCCTAGTTCCCGCGGCCACACGCATCTACCGCAGACGCCACAAGAGAGGCGGCGCCGCTTTGCGCCTCCGCCACAAGCTAAGCAGAGCTGGCGCCACATGCCAGCTCTGCCCAGCTATTCCTCGGCCCCGCAACACACCCCACGCTCCTGTGCGCACCTCTCCAGCAGGCCGGTGCCGCCAGCGCTGCTACTGCTAATCCTGCTGCGGCCATTGCCACTGTTCAGCTGCTGGGCGGCGCTGCACGCGGGCCTTGCATGCTGTTGACTTGCAGGCGGGTGTTGCTCCAGCCGGGGGCGTGCCTGGCCGCGGCCCCTGCCTAGTTTTGCTCAGCTGCGCTCCGCGCGCCACCGCGGCAGCCCGCGCTGCAGGTCCAGGAGGATGCCCTCCACCTGCTTCACGAAGATGGAGCGCGTGTAGTAGGCCACCGGCGCCGGCACCTGCACCGCCGGCACCACCGACAGCGTGTGCTGCACCTCGCACCACTGCTCGCCCGGCGGCGCCGCCTGCGGCGCCGGCGCGGGCGCCACCGCCCAGCGGCCCTCGAAGTCGGACATGAAGTTGGAGTGGACCAGGTTGAACAGCAGCGTGCGGGCGGCGTCGTCCTCCACCACCCCCAGCTGCACCTTGAAGGTGCCCGAGAAGGCCAGGAACTTCCAGATGCACAGCTGCGGCGGTCGGGGAGGCGTGCGCGGTGCGGTGCGGTGTGTGGGGATGGGCGTTGCACAACAACAGCATGCAGCAGGAGGAGTGGGGGCGGAGGAGTCGTGCGCGACCCATTCGGCTGTTGGGCAGCAGCTGCCTCTCCGCCTACCTGATCCCGACGAGAATTGCGTTGCCTGTGCCTGGAATCCGTTTAGCTAGGCTTAGGCTGGTATCCACCCCACCACCCCACCACCCCACCAATGGTTGATTTGGGAATTGGAGAACACTACCCACCACCCCACCACCCCCGCCGCCCTACCACCCGTTCCCGCCCTCCCTTGCAGGCTGCCCTTGCCAGCACCCCGCCCCTCCACCCCACCACTCCCGCCCCTCCGCCCCTCCGCCCCGCCACGCGCCGCCCCCTGCCGCTCACCTGCTCCACCTGCTTGCCGCCGTCCGGCCCCGCCACCACCTGGCTGGCCGCGATGTTGGAGAACACCCGGTGACAGCCCGCGTAGTCGGTCAGCAGCTGGTACACCTCGGCGGCGGGCGCGCGCAGCAGCAGCCGGCCGCGGACCTGCGCGGTTTGGGCAGTGGGGCGTTTGGGCGTTGGGAGAGCGCGGGGGGTGGGGGCGGGCACAGCAGCCCTGCAGCGGGCTGGCCGAGCGCGTGATCCCCCCGCACCATCTGATGCAGATGCAGGTGCAGATCCGCCGGTACACCGGCTGTACGGGCGCTGACCGCTGACCGCTGACCGCTTGGCCGGCAGAGCCCTGCTCCCGCCCAGCCTGTGCCCTCCCTACCGAATAATCAGGCCCGTGCCTGCTGCTGTTAGCGTCCTTCCCCCCTTCCCTCCGGCGCCATTCACGCACCGTGTACTTGCCGTCCACCAGAGATACGAACGCCACCTCCGGCCGCTGCCGGCGCGCCTGCCCATGCTGCTCAAAGTCAAGCTCGTCATCGTCGTCGTCGTCGTCGTCGTCGTGCGACGCATAGCTGCCAGCCCCCTCCAGTGTCTGGGTGCGAGGGGCCGCTGGCGGGGCCTCCAGCACCCTCGTGGAGGGACCCGACGACTCCGCGCCGGGCAGGGCCCTCCGCGCCGGCAACCGACGTGCCGTTAGCGCGGGGTGACCGCTGGCCCTCAAAAGCCGCGGAGCGCTATCGGCATGGCCGACGACGGGCGCCCTGGCAGGACGCACGAGGTGCCCGAGCGCACGGACAGGCTCGTTCGCGCTCGGCAAGGCGCGCGCACCAGGCCCGGCGACATGGCCCGACGTGATGCCCAACATAGCAATGGCTGATGCGCGCTCGTTAGCCTCAGCTGTGCATGTGACGTTCCAGTCGCTCGCGCTGCTATTGGGCGCGCGCGCGTGCAGGGAAACGCGTGGCCCTTCTCAGACCACGCAAGTAAACAAGCCAAAGGGCGAATGGACCGCCCGTAGCGCTATAAAAAGTATTGTGGTGATTCACTTGTGCGTTTTAAGGCACAAACAGCATCAAAAGCCGGAGAGATTTCTGGCGCGCCAGGCCATCATGGGCCGAACAAACGAGGTATGCAACCCAGCGTAGTGAGTACAAGCAGAAACACCATAAAATCAGAGTATAAAATGGCAGGAGCACCGTGGCTGCACCGTGGTAGCAAGAGACTGCCGAACAGTTGGACCCGAGGGACTGCGAGAGACTCGCCGCGGGATGCTAGCGCGGGGCAGTGCAGGGGGAACCCCCTTGAACTGGAATGCGGTGGACTTGCGATCGTTAGGAGTCCCAGGGCCTAGTCTAGCCTCTGTTATGCATATGGCTCCTGCAGAGGGCTTCGCCTGACGCGTGACCGGGCACGCAGGCGTGACGACGACAGGCAGGCCAGGTCGGCTGCGTAAGACTTCAATAAAGTCAGACTTGGGCGCTGGGCCTCGGCAGGCGGGGAGTTGTAGTTGTGGCGTGCCGAACGATGTCATTTCCCCTCGGGTGAACAGGAGTGAACTGAACGCTCTCCTGCAGCTCCAGCATGCCCCCTGCATGCCCTTATCACTGTATATCGCAGCCATGAAGTTCATGCTCTAAAACTGGGAAGCAGGAGTCGGCCCTGCAGGCACTGAAAGGGGCCGTAAACTTGGCACGGCCGTTTGGAGCCGCACCAGATGCGTCATTACCGCTACAATGTAGGAAACAAATCATTAGCAATACCCTCGGTATGCTCACTTGCGGCATGCATGGCAGAGTCTTGCATTTGCACCAGCTTAGCCCTCGTTGGTGCCCCCTCCACGTAAATTGTGCGTAAAGCCTGTGAGCAACTATTGTTTTATTCATAATTAGGAGCAGGACAAACATGGCCGGCCGGTCCCCTGGCTAACGGTCCCCTGGCTAACGCTTGCGCTCTTTCTCCTCTGGGACGCATTAGGGCCCCCCGGCACTGCTTACTGTAGGCCGCAGCTGCTGGGGGGTGAGGTGTTGGGCCCGGCAGCTCCAGCCACATTAAGGCCGCAGGTCGCCGATTTTAGACGATTTTCGACGTTTGAGCAGCGCCATGGGTTGCGTTAGTAGCAAGGAGGGCGAGCTCGCTGGCGTCCCGCCAGCCGGCAAGGAGTTTACCGACCTTAACAATTACGATGCCCAGGGTGTCTTGTCTGTATACCTGACGGGCGGGCCTCTGACCGCGAAGGACTACAAGGAACGTCTGGTCTCCTCGGAGGGCACGCAGACCGTGTTTATGCCCCAGTCTGGCTATACCATCCGCTATGCTTTCGTCAGCCAGCGCGGCTATTACCCGGATGCACCAAACAAGGCCAACCAAGACAGCTTCTGCGTGCATACGTACTTCGGAGGCGACGCAGAGCAGTGTCTTTTTGGCGTGTTTGACGGGCATGGCGAGTATGGGACGCAAGCGTCCCAGTTCGCCAAGGATAAGGTGAGGAAAGGGTCACATGCGCGAGGCGGGAAGCGCGGGGACGGTGTCCGGTCAAGTGCGGGCGAGCATGTGACCGCATGCCGGCGCTCTGCGAGGTGTGCACCTTGCGTGTTGGGTGCCGCGCCCGCGTTGAAGTGCCCTGCGGCCTTCCTTTATGGAATTATTGCGGAGGTACCCGCGGGCGCTGGAAACCCGCCGCTCTTGACAGCGGCCGGTCGGGGTGCCTCGGGGTTTGGGGGGCCGCAGCCAGCATCGCCGGTTTCTGGCCGCCGCTCGGGCGTGGTCCAGCGGCGGCCGGGAACAACGGCAATGCCAGGGTCGGGGGGTCGCAGAGGCGTGATGCGGCGGCGGTGGGGCGCCCGCACCAGCGGCCGGAGCGGCTCCAGCCGGCATGACCGCTGGCGGGGGCGGGTGTGTGTGTGTGTTTGAGGGGGGGCGGGCGGGGCGACACGCTGCCGCGCCTGCTCCTGCGCCCATGCCACGTGACTCTCTCGCAGCATGCAAACACGTGCGCACCCAAGCAAACCCTCAAGCCTGCACTCTCGCTGCCCCCGGCCGGCCTCTGTATGTGTGTGTGTGTGTGTGTGCAGGTGCCCGAGAACCTGATGAACAACACGCACTTCGCGGTCAGCCCGGAGATCGCCTACCACCAGGCCATGGTGCTGTCCAACAACCAGCTGCACAGGTGGGCGCGCCGCGACTTGAGGGTGGTGGTGGGGGTGGAGGGGGTGTTGTTGTGGACGTGTGATGCTGAAGCAGCAGCTGGCGGTCGCGGCGGCGGCAGAGGCGGCTTGCCGGGGGAAGTAGGACTGCCGTGGGCTGAGGTGGCAGGTGCCGCATACATGTGGCGGTGCAGCGGCGGGAGCGCGACTGGTGGCAGGGGGGGCAGCAGGGAGGCAGCAGGCGACAGCATGCCTGCAGCAGCTGCTGTCAGGGGTGGGTGGGTCGTGAACGCCAGCCCAGGCCGGGGGGAAGGGAGAGCGCCAGCTGCCTCGGTGCACGCGGCGGTGCGTTTGCTGGGGCAGGTGTGGGTGTGTGGGTGCGGGCGTGCTCGAAGGAGCTCCAGCCAGTGGCGGCAGCGGTGGTCGGCGGTCGGCGAGGGGCGCTGGTTGATGCCCCGGCGTGGAGCGCGGCCGGAAGGGGTCCGGGTCGAGCAGCTGGATGCCTGTTGCGCAACGCGGGTGCAACGCCGGTGTGCACGCACTCACACCCGCCTGTCCACCGCCGCCCACCTCACCCCGCCCCGCAACCCCCGCCGCCAGGTCTGACATCGACGACTCCATGAGCGGCACCACGGCCATCGCGGTGCTGGTGCGCGGCCGCACCGCCTACGTGGCCAACGTGGGCGACAGCCGCGCGGTGCTGGCGGAGCGCCACGGCGACAAGGTGGTGGCGCAGGACCTGTCCTACGACCAGACGCCCTTCAGGTGCGGGCGTGCGCGCGTGTGTACACGTGCGTGTGTGTGTGCGTGCGCATGCGTGCGTGCGCGCGTTTGTACACATGCGTGTGTGTGCCTGCCTTTACAAAAGAGACGAAGCGTGTGTTAAACACAAACACACTGAGTATGTGTGGGTGTGGCCTGGGGCTGATGCGGTGGATGGTGTGGTTCTGAACCCGGCATTGGTCGCCTTGCGCCCTGCGCGGCAGCTCGCCGCTCTGTGCCGTCCCGCCGCGCTGCGCGTGACACGGACTCCCTGCACTGACGGCCTCCCTGCTGTCCCCCTCTCTGCTGTCCCCCTCTCTGCTGTCCCCCTCCCTGCTGGTCCTCACAGGCGCGACGAGTGCGAGCGCGTGAAGCGGTGCGGCGCGCGGGTGCTGACACTTGACCAGCTGGAGGGAATCAAGGTGTGTATGGGTGTGGGCGTGTGGGTGTGAAATGGGTGTGGGCGTGCGTGGGTGTGAAAAAGGGGATGTTGCAAACGATGGTATATCCCGGGGATGTGGGTGGCGGTGTCGTGGTGGTGATGGTGCTCACGTGGGTCCGTTGTGGCGCCAGAAAGCGGGGCCGGAGCAGGAGGGCGGTGGCATTAGCTGGGATGCGGGGACGTCCAGGGCTGGGGGTGCCGGGGCTGTCGAGGCGGGCGGGAAGTGGGAACGGGACCCGGCTGCGCAGGGCAATGTTCCACGGGACGCACGCGCGCCGGTGGAGAAGGCGTGGTCCGGGAGACCGGGACGTGAACGCAGCGGACGTGTAGGAATCAGGTCTGCTGCTGGGGGCGCCGCTTCTGACGCCGTCCGCCGGCCGCCGCGCACCGCACAGGACCCGAACGTGGAGTCGTGGGGCACGGAGGAGGAGGACGACGGCGACCCGCCCCGCCTGTGGGCGCCCAACGCCACCTACCCCGGGACGGCCTTCACACGCAGCATTGGAGACAATGGTGGGTGCAGGGCGGTCGGGGCCGGGGCCGGGACCGGGGGTTGTGGCTGCACTCGGTCAGCTCCGCGTTGGGGGGGGGGGGGCTGGTGGGGGTGGGAATGAGGGCAGCATGTGGCGTGTACGCGCGGCCCGCACGCTCACCCCCGCACCTCCTTCCTTTCGCCTGCTGCGCTTCGCCATCTGCCATCTGCACCACTTGGCCATCCCACCCCCGAACTTCAAGACGCAGTCTTCAGTGCACCTGTACCTCTTTTCCAAACATCTTTGCAATCCCCGCACCTTCCCCGCGCCTGTGGCGGGGCCTGCTTGCCCCTCCCTCTTCCGCGCCCGCGCCCGCAGCCGCCGAGCGCATCGGCGTGTTCGCGGAGCCGGAGGTGGTGACCAAGCAGCTGAGCGCGCAGCACCCCTTCATCGTCATCGCCAGCGACGGCGTGTTCGAGTTCCTGTCCTCGCAGTCGGTGGTGGACATGGTGAGGGCGGGGGGGGGGGGCAGGTGTGCGGGGGGGGGGGCAGGGGACGTGATGTGGTGGGGTTGGATGTGTGTGTGTGTGGGGGGGGGGGGGGGGGAAGGCGGGGCGAGTGTGTGTGTGTGGGGAGCGGTCAGGTTGGTTGGATTGGAGTAAGGGTATGTGGAAAACTCCTCAAACTTGCAATGCTCCCCCCCCGCCCTCTGCGAACCGACAGGTGACCAAGTTTGAGGACCCGCAGGAGGCGTGCCTGTCCGTGGTGGCGGAGAGCTACCGGCTGTGGCTGCAGCACGAGACGCGCACGGACGACATCACCATGATCGTCATCCAGTTCCAGGGCCTGGAGGACGAGGCGCCGCAGATGGCGCTGCCCACGCCCAGCGGGTGAGGCGGCGTGAGGGCGGCGTGAGGGCGGCGTGAGGGGGCGGGGGGTTGTGAAGCGGTATTATTCAGCACTGGCACAGAGCTGGCCGTTTTCAGGTTGGGGCCGCGGGCCCGCGCCGCCGCCCGCGGCCCCAATCTTGAAACGGGCAGCTGAGTGCCCATGCTGAAAGAGACCGCCTGATGCGGCTGAGCGGCTGCCTGTGCAGCCGCCGCCGGGGCGCCGCCGCCGGGGGGCAGCGCGGCCTGCTCGTCCGTTGCTGGTCTTCAGTGCATCCGGTGCCGCCTTCCCAACCACCCTGTGTACCCAACCCCGCTGTGCACCATCTATGCAACCCCACCCCCACCCCTGCTGTCTACGCCACTACACTTCTATGTACCCTCCGCAGCGCCGCGCTGGACTACTCCACCCGCGCGGTGCCCTCCATGGCGGGCATGGCGCTGCGGCGGCTGCCCACCACCCGCCTGGCCGCCATCGAGGCGCCCGCGGTGTCGGTGGAGGAGCTGCAGTCCGAGCTGCGGCGCCTGCAGCAGCGCAAGGCGGCCACGGCGGCGGCGGTGGCGGTGGCGCAGAGCCCGGGCGGCGCGGCCGCGGCGGCCGCAGCCGCGGCGGCGGCGGGGACGGGGGCAGCGGCGGAGGGCGGCGCAGGGGAGCAAGGAGAGGGCGAGGGCGCGGGGCAAGGCTTGCGGACGCCGGACGAGCTGCGGGTGAGTGTCGTGTGCGGGGGCGTGTGCGGGGGCGTGTGCGGGGGCGTGTGCGAGGGCGCTGTGACCGAGGGGCCGTTGCGGGGAGGTGCATGCGCAGGCTCGCGCGAGGGGCAGTCGTGCGTGCTGTGCCGCTGGCTGCGCTGCCGCGTCATGCGCCAGGGTACCAGCTGCGCTGCCCAGAGCCCTGGGCTCTGGGGGCGATCTCGTGCGGGCGCCCGCTCTGCCGCCCGCGCCTCTTGACACGTCCCACACCCATGCTGGTCTCCCGCTCCTGACCTCCGGACGCTGCTCATCTTGTAACCTCCCGGCCCCTGCCTGCCCCACCCCGCCCCGCCCCCCGCAGCTGCTGGCCGGCGCCACCTCGGGCAACTTCCTGTTCAGCAGCATGACGGACGGCGAGCGGGCGGACGTGTTCACGCTGTTCGAGAGGTACCCGGTCAAGGTGAGGGGCGGCGGCGGCGGCGCAGGGCGCAGGGCGCGCGGGATGTGGGCGCGGGCGGGAGCTTGGGTGAGGAAGGGGTTCTCCTCTTCTCTACTCTCCCCCTGCCTGGCTGTACACCACACCGGACCGCCGGTGCTGTATGGCTGCTCCTGGCTACGCCTTCACTTCGTAGCTCATCATGAATGTATGAACGTAACCTTGTCCGCCCTGCCGCACTGTGGAGAAAACTACCCCCCCTCAACCCCTCCCTCCAGGCCGGCGACGTGGTGGTGCGCCAGGCCGAGCCGGGCGACTACTTCTACGTGGTGGAGGGCGGCCAGTACGACGTGTTCGTGCAGGCGGGCCTGGACCCGCCGCTGCTGGTGCACACCTACAGCAGCGCCAGCGGGCAGCCGGTGGGTTGGGGTGAAGGGGGTGTTGCAAAGATGTAGGGGGGGGGAGGCGGGGGCGGGAGGGCGGCGAGGCTGGGGGCGGTGGGCGGGGGAGGGGGAGTTGTTCGGGTTGTGGTGGTCGGGGCGGAGCAGCACAACGTATGCGGAGCGGATGCGGGAGCGGGGCTGGGCGCGTGGAGGGCTGCCTGGCGCTGCACGGCTTCCCCAACCATCCCTGCAACCCCTTCCCCCCCAAAACAACCTGCCAACATCATCTCATCCTAATCAATCATGCCACGCATGGAACTCCCACCTCCCCGCCAGGCCTCGTTCGGCGAGCTGGCGCTGCTTTACAACAAGCCGCGCGCCGCCACCGTGATGGCGCGCACCGACGGCTGCCTGTACCGCCTGCACCGCTCCGCCTTCCGGTCGGTGGTGGCGGCGGGCGGCGCGCCCTCCGCCACCGTGCGCACGCTGCGCAGCGTGGAGGTGCTGCAGTGCCTGTCCATGACGCAGCTGACGCGGCTGGCGGAGCTGATGGACGAGGTGGGCGCGGCGGCGCGGCGGCGAGGTTTTGGGGAGGGGATTTATGTGTGAATGTGTTGTGGTTTTGGCGGCCAGGGTTGGGTTTGGAGTCCCGGAGGAGTGCCCGGTGCTGTTAGCCGGGCGAAGCTCGGGCGCGCGCGCTGGAAAACGCATGCGCCCCGCATGTGCCCCGCTCACCCTGCGCTTGCCCTTACCCTGGCGCCTCTCTCTCTCCCCCTTCCCCCCCCCCCCCCCAGGTTGTGTTTGAGGACGGCAGCTACGTGATCCGGCAGGGCGAGGAGGGCCGCGACTTCTTCGTCATCACCGCCGGCGAGGTGTCGTGCACCGTCAAGAAGAACCTGGCCAACCAGGAGGAGCAGGCCAAGGAGGTGAGGCGTGCGTGGCAGGCGGCTGAGGCGGAAATGGGAGGACGACGAGCCGGGCACGGTTGCTGCCAAGGGCTGCCATCTCGACCACGGCAGCCACCCGACGATCCGGTTGTTACGTGGCATGTCTTCCTCCCTCCGTCGTACCATCCTTGCCCACCGCCGTACCACCCACACAACCACCCACACAACCACCCACACAACCACCCACACTCCCGCCCACCCCGCTCCCAGGTGCTGCGGCTGTACGCGGGGCAGTACTTTGGCGAGCGCGCGCTGCTGACGTCCGCCAAGCGCGCCGCCAACGTGGTGGCCAGCGGGCGCGTGACGCTGCTGGCCATCAGCCGCGCCCGCTTCGAGGCGGTGTTCGGGCCGCTGCAGGACGTCATCGACGCGGAGGCGGCCTGGAAGGAGGCGGTGGCCATGCAGCGCGAGGTGCTGAGCCGGAAGACCATGGCCAGCGGGCTGCAGGTGCGGACCGGGTGGGGAGTGGGTAGGGGGGCGGGGAAGGGGGGGGGGAGGCGGCACGTTGAGGATTGCGGTGCTGTGGTGCTACGTGGCCAGATGGTCCGCGTGCCCGGCGCCCATGCCCAACCCATGCCCCATGCAAATAGTGTCAAAGGGGGGGAGGGAGGGGAGCAGACGAGCAGTACATGGCCGGCGTCCGCATGCCTTCCTCAAACCCCCAACCGCCCTCCCAACCCTCCTTGCAACCCCAACCGCGGCTCCGTGCCTCGTCGCCTGTGTGGGCCCTGCCTCCGCCACGCCACATCACGCCCCCCTCCCCGTGCCCTCCCCCTCCCCCTGCCCGCCACCCCGCCCCCCGCAGGTGGCCCAGGCGCAGTTCAGCCTGGAGGAGCTGTCGGCGCGCGGGCTGCTGAGCAGCACCGACTGCAGCGCGCTCATGCTCATGGAGCACAAGGCCAGCGAGGAGGTGTACACGGTGGGTGGGGGGTAGCCGTGCATGTGACGGTTTTTTTTGTAAATATGTGAACTGCCGATGCCCAGTGGGGGCGGTGGGGGGGGGGTTAGGGCGGTGGTGGTGGTGCGGGGGTTTGTTGGTATGTTGGGGAGGGGTTCTACTATTTAGGGGGCAGGGGCGGGCTGCGCCGTCACCTGAGTTTACGCACTGGAATTACCGCTCCATTCCGAACCCCGCCGTTCCACCATCATCGATTCTTAACCTTTCCCCCCAACCCCGGAACCGCGACCCTCACCCTTGCCCGCCCGTAGGTGCGCGTCACCAGCGTGGCGGACGTGGCGTCGCTGGGCAAGCAGCCGGTGGTGATGCGCAGCCGCGACGTGACGCGCAGCCTGGAGCCCAGCTTCTTCGTGCCGGGCGTGCTCAAGAGCTTCAAGGACAACCGCGTGCTGGCCGAGGTGCGCGGGCAGGAGGGGGGCAGGGGTGGGGTGGGCAGGGGTGGGGAGGAGGGGTTGGGGAGGAGGGGTAGGAAGGGGTGGAGGGGCGGGGCAGGCCGCGCGAAAAGACCAGCAGGGGTTGGCTGGGGTGCAGACGGCGACGGGCTATCCGCTTAGGCAGCGGCCCGGCTGTGCGCGGTTGTGGCAGGCGGCGCAGCCCCTCACTTGCGGCCCGCACCCACCCGCCCGCCCGCCCGCCCGCACCCGCCCGCTGCAACATACATGCACACGCACGCACGCACGCGCGCAGGTGCTGATGACGGTGGGCCTGTGCACGCTGGACTGCCTCATGGTGCCGCTGCCCTTCGACGAGGCGTCCGCCATGTACATCGCCGCCAGCGTGGTGCTGGGCCTGGAGCACCTGCACTGGAGCGGCGTCATCTACCGCGGCCTGTCCGTGCACAGCGTGGTGGTCACAGAGGGCGGCCAGGTGCGGCGGCGGCGGAGGTGGCGGGAGTGTGGCGGCGGCGGAGGGAGTGCGTGAGGAGGGGTGGGGGGTTATGAATACCAGCCCAAGCTAAACCAACCTAGACAGGGGCAGGGGCGGGACCGGTCGCGGGGATGGCCGTATTCTTGAACGGGGCAGATAGCCATCTATACGAGTAGGGGCTCGATCCCGATGGCCAGCATCGGATGTTGCCGGGGAACCCGAATCGCGCGGTGTTGTTGCGCTGCATTTCAAACGCATCCATCCGTGAGTAAGCCCCGGCGCTCCTCTTTCCCGGCTCTCTCCCCCGCCCCCACCCGCCGCACCCCGCAGGTCCAGCTGGTGGACTTCCGCTTCGCCCGCCGCAACGAGGGCCGCGCCTTCACGCTGTGCGGCAACCCCGAGTACCTGGCGCCCGAGGTGGTGGAGGGGCGCGGGCACACCGAGGTGAGGGACAGGCCGGCGGGGCGGGGGGGGGGGGGAGGCACACGGGCGCACGGGCGCATGTGGTGATGTAAGAGCTAGTAAAAGCTGCCGCGCTGCCCCTGCGGGCTGGGCGCGTTCCGAGCCGAACTGACAGCGCGCACACCACGCCGCGCCCGCCCCAAGGAGGTGACAGTCATCCAGCACAGGAGTGGGCAGTTGCACTCCTCAACTGCCCACTCCTGTGCTGGATGACTTCCATTGTTGGGCTGTAGCGGCGTGGCGTGCGCGCTGTCAGGTCGACCCCTTTAATTCCTCCCCCACGCCAATCCTATCTTACCTACCATGCATGGAACCCCCGGTCCCCTGTACCGCTTTTCCAAACACCCGTCCAAACCCCCGTTGCCCCCCTTGACCCCCCCTGCCCCCCGGCCCCCAGTCCGCTGACCTGTGGGCGCTGGGCGTGCTCATCTACTGCCTCATGTCGGGCGAGACGCCCTTCGCCTCGTCCGGCGACGACGAGCTGCGCATCTACCGCCGCATCGTGTCGCGCAGCCTGGCCTTCCCGCCGCACTTCTCGCCCGCCGCGCGCGACCTGCTGGAGCGCCTGCTGCAGCACGACCCCGCCAACCGGCTGGGCGGCCAGGGGCCCGCCAGCCTGCGCGCGCTGAAGCGGCACCCCTGGTTCGCGGCCATGAACTGGGACGCGCTGCTGGAGCACAGGTGGGGGCGAGGGAGGGAGAAGGGGGAGGGGAAAGGGGAGGGGGCGCTGCTGCGTGCAGCGGCGCGCTGCAGGAGCGGGAGGGCTGGGAGGAGTGGACGCGTGTGGTCTGTGCTCGCGCCCGCGCCTGCACCCTCGCAACATACGCCGCCGCCATCCGTCCCCACCGCCGCCATCACCCTGATGCGCCTGCTGCCCTGCTGCCGCTCTGCCGCTCTGCCGCGGCCGCCCAGGTACCTGCCGCCGCCGGGCATCCGCGAGCGCATCTACAACTTCGAGGGCGTCGCCTACGCGCACTTCGACCCGCGCTCCTACGAGGGCGACATGAGCTGGGCGAACAACTTCTGAGCGGGCACGTCACGTCACGTGCCGCTGCTGGTGGTGCTGGTGTGTGCCGCGGCACTGGCGCGGCCGGGCTTGCGGCGGGTGCTGCGGGCGGCTGGAGCGACTGGAGCCCCGGCTGCAGCCTGCAGCAGCAGCAGCAGCAGCAGCGTGGCAGTACCGGCAGTACAGGACGGTCGGGGGCGCCGCGTTGCGAGGGAGGGGGGGGGGCGCTGCGTTGTGGCTTCTGAGAGACCGGGCTGGGCGGCGGGGTGGGTGGCGGTCGGTCCGCTGGGCGGCGGCTGCTGGGTCGTGGAGCGGTGGCGCCGGTGTGACCAGGAAACGTACATCGCGGTGGGAGACGAGACGTAAAGAAGAGATGGGGTTGAAATCGGACCCAACAGAGGTGCGTACAACGAATGCGGCGGGTGCTGAGCGGGGGCAGGGGCAGATACCGGGGCGGACGTGATGCCGCCGCCGCGTCCGCGCGGGGGGATGGGTTGGCGTGGCCGTGGAGGGTGCAGTGGCTGTCGCGTCGCGCCGGCTGGGGGGCGCGGCTGTACAGGTGTTGCTGATAGGGCGCAGCCGGCGGCGCGCGTGCAGTACATGTGCTGGCAGGGTGGAGGTTTGACGAAGATGCGGAAGAGGTGTAGCACAATAATGGCTTTGGGGGGCCCGGCCGTTGCAATAAAGCGCCGCGGGCTGGATTTTGGCGCGCGAGCACGACCGTTTGCGGAATCGCGGCGTGTGGTAGGCGGCTGGGGCTGGGCCTGGCGACGGCTCAGTCTCAACCATGGGGAGCGGAGCCGCTGGGCATGACGTCCTGGGTACGTGGTGGTGGTATTTTCTTGGTGTGAGTGATTGTCGGCGGCGGGGCGCCGGGTGCAGCAGCAGCACGTGATCGTGGACGTACGGTGCACTTCATACGGCGCGGCGCGTTGACGCGCTGCTGGTGCGAGCTGGAGTCGCTGAGTGTTTGGCAGAAGACTGGGGCTCCAAGTCTAGGCGGACGTGCTCGCAACTTTTGAAACCCGCGGCCGGCGGGCTGAGCAGGCGGCTGAGCAGGCAGGCAGCTGAGCAGGCGGGGGTGCATTGGCGAGAGTCTGGGCAGCCTCGGACCCCTGGCCTCGGAATCTTCTGCCCCGGGTACAGGCGTGCACCACGCGGCGATGCGACATGCCCCTCCTTACCTCCGCCCACTTAGTACTTGAGCTTCGTGTAAAATTTGCTTCGATATGTTAAAGCTATCTAGTCGCTTTGTCGCTCACAGCTGTGCTTCGTCTAGTAAAACTGCCGCCAGCTGCAAGCAGACTCGCTTCGCTGCCTCCTGGACTTCGCTGCCCACACATATATGCACTTCTACCTCATTCTTCATGCATGTGAATTCGATTATCAAGCTAAATCAAGCTTCAGGATTAAAGGAGTCTAACATGCCACGCATGTCCCGTTCCGAGCGCTGAGCTTCGCAGTTTTAAGCTGGCTGGCTGTTACAGACTTTAGGGAGGCTAGCTGCAGCATGAGGGGCTCTGGTGCCTCCTTCTCCAGCGAAGTCGCGGGTGAGCTGCCAAGTTCGCGCCAGGTTAATTCGACCAAGCGCCCCGCAACGGTGTCGCCAAGCCCATTGCTCAACTGATTTTGTGTTGCCTACAGATGAGGCTCTCAAGGACATGCGCTCAAAGGTGTCCCACAGTGGAGAGGCCAGTTGGAAGGCCCCTGTAAGTTTGCACAGTTTCGCCCGGGTGCTTGCACAGCAGCTGTGAAACAACTTGCAGAATTTAGAAACCGCCTCGGCCTATGTACACTGCCGCCTAGCCTTGCCGAAGGCGCGCCCGGTGGCCGGTGGACGACTCGCGCCCGTCCGCCCCGTTCCAACCCCACACAGGTGCCCAAGTCCCACAAGGAGGAGGTCGGCGCGGCGTTCCAAAGCGCTCACAACAGCTCGGGATGGGACCGAAAGGTGGGCGCGCTGCGGCCTACGCAGGGCCTTGACCCTAGCCCCTTTTGGTGTGGCGCACTCGCGACTGATGTCTCCCAAAATTCACTCCCCCCCCCACAGGCGCGCTGGCAGCGGGCGGTGAATCTGGCCAAGGCAAAGATGGGCATCAGCGGACCAGACGAATCCATCGACAAGTGGGGCCCGGCGTCCAAGGACGCGGCGGCAGCAGAGGTGCGGCGCAGCCGTTGCCCTTGACGTCGCCCTGGCGCATCGGCTGCCCCGCACCGCACCCCCGACTCCTCTGCCAACGCCGCAACACACTCACACGCACACACGCACACACCACAAACCCGCGCGCCCTCGACACCGCCGCCAGGACCCCGACCGACGGCGCGCCTCCACGCCGCTCAACCGGCGCGGCAGCATGACCGGCGCGCCCGACGGCCTGGGCGGCGGCCTGGGCGGCGGCCGCGGCGGCGTGCACGGCATTGCCGAGCTGCGCACCCCTGTGGCGCTCAAGGAGCACCTTAAGCGCGGCAAGGGCGTGCGCGAGAGCGGTGGCGGCATCCAGCGTGAGCGAGAGGGGGAGAGGGCCAGAGGGGCGTGTGTGTGTGCAGGGACGTGTGGGTACGGTAAGCCTGGGTGGGGGTTACGGCACTCGCAGTCGGGAGACGTGCGAGAGGCCTGGGGAGCGGCTGCGGGGCAGCCGAGTGCATGGACCGTGCAGCAAGCTGTTTTGCATCTTGATCATGCTTCATCCGTGCGCTATGAAGTTGTGGGTGCTCCACACGCCACACGCCGCACGCCGCACGCCGCACCCGGAGTCATGGTCGTGCCGTTCCCCGGCTGGCCCACTGCAGTTGCCACGCTGGAGGTGGGCTGGGAGGCGCCGCTGTGCGAGGAGGATGCGGCGGCGTGAGTCCACAGGGGGCGGGGAAAGGACCGAGCACGGGTGAAGGGCGCAGGCGGAGCGGATGATGTGCAGTGCGGCTCGGGTGCCGCGGCTGCAGTCGCGGCGCCATCCACACCCCTGGACACGCGCGCCCCGCAGGCCGCCCCCCCCTGGCTTCCAATCTCACAATGCCCTGCCGCGCGCTGCTGTTTGGGTTGTTTGGGTTCCGCCGCTGCAGGCTGGTGGAGAAGTGGGAGAACCGGCGCCAGATGCTGGGCGCGGCGCCCATGTCGCCCAGTCGCGGGCCGCTCATGAGCCCCGCAGACCGCGCCCTGCGCGCCTGGACCAACACCAACGCCGGGCCCGGCAGCGGCACCGACACCAGCGGCGGCCCGGGCACGCCCGCCAGCGGCGGCGCCGCCGCCGCCAGCAGCACCAACAGCCCGGCGGCGCTTGCGGCGGCGGCGGCCGCCGCCGGCCGCGGCATCGTGCCGCTGCGGCGGTTCAGCGAGACCGGGTCCAGCAGCGTTGGCGGCAGCGGCGGCAGCTTCCCGTCCATGCGGCGGAGCGGCGTGTTCGACTCGATCATTGCGCGGCGCCAGCCTCAGCTGCTGGAGGGCGCGGGCGCGGGGGGGCCGGGAGGCGGCGGCGGCGTGCCGGGGGAGCTGGGCGCCGGCGGCAACACGGCAGATGGGTCGCCGGTGCGTGTGCGCGTGTGTGTGCTTGGGCGGGCTGGTGCGGCGGTGCACGTGCGGGTGTGGTACCGTTTGTGGTGTGCGGTGCGGAATGTGGTGTGGGGTCCAGCCGGCACGCCGAAGGTCCTGTTCATTACGGGGGCACTTGTTACCACACGCCGTCCGCAAGCACGCCACGCCTCAACTCTGCTACTTGCTTTGCGCTCTGAAATAAACTAAGCCCCCCCTCCCTGGTGGCCTGCAGATGCGCTACGCCTCACCGGTGCACCGCCAGGACAGCGGCGGCGGCGGCGGCGCGAGCGGGTTGGTCGGCAACAGCGCGCCCGGCGAGATGGGCTCGCCGCGACTGCGGATGCGCGTCTCTGCCGACGGCGGCGGCGGCGGCGGGCGCGCGCCGCTCATGGCGCCGCCCACATTTGGCCGGCAGCGGCTGCAGCCACTGGCGGCGGAGGGCAGCGGGCTGGGCCTGGGCCTGGGCGGCGCCTCGCCGCCGCCGCTGCCGCCCATTCCGCCGCCGCCGCCGCCGCCGGTGGTGGAGCGCGCGGGCTCGCTACTGCGGGAGCTGTCTTCGGGCGGGGAGACGTCCGAGGCCGGCGCTGTCCGGACGCTGTCGTCACCCACTCCGGAGGCGGCGCCACCACCGCAGGCGCCGCCGCCGCCGATCCTTGTGCCCGTGCCGCCGCTGATGGCGCCACCCATGCAGCTTGACAGCCCGTCGGGAGGCGGCGGCGGCGGCGCGGGTGGCGGCGGCGGCCGGCGGCACCGCATGTCTCGTACCTCGCTGCCGGGTGACGTCGGCAGCCTGCCCAACAGCTACAGCGGCGCCGCGCCCGGCGTGGTGGGCCTGGCGGCGCCGTCGTCGGTGTCGCTGCCGTCGCCGCTGCCCACGCTGCCGGACGAGGACTGCCCGGCGCCGACAGAGGCGCAGGAAGGAGAGCCCGCCGCGCCGGCGCCGGCGCCGGCGCCGGCCCCGCCGCGCCTGACGTCCGCCCACGGACCGCTGCGCCCGACCGCGCCCGCCAGCCCCGGCCTCGGCCGGTACAGCACCAGCGGCACGCACCCGCACGGACCACCCCACGGCCCGCCCCACGGCCCGCCCCACGGGCCGCTTGTGCCCGCCTCGCCGCCGCGCCAGCACTCGCCGGCGGCGGGCGCCACGCGGCGCACCTCGCACCAGGGCGCCAACCTGGTGCTGGCGGCGGCGGGCGGCGGCGGCGGCGGCGGCATGTCGGGCGGCGGGCTCAATGTGCAGGGCACCGGGCTGAACGTACGGCCGCCGGGCCACGGCGTGCCGCACGTGCTGCAGCACGTGGTCGCAGCCGGCGGCGGCGGCGGCGGCGGCGGGCTCAGCGGCGGCGGCACGCCGGTAATGGGCAGCCCCGCCTCCAGCTCGCCGATGCGGCTGAGCCACGCCGCGCTGCCGCCGCGGCTGTCCGTCAACGGCAACCTCAACAACAGCTTCGGCAGCAACGGCAGCGGCGGCGGCGGCGGCGGCGGCGGCGGCGGCGGCGGCGGCGGGCTTGGCGGCGGGGGCGGCGCCGCGCTGGGCCCGGTGGGCATCAGCATCAGCGCGCTTGGCGGCATCGGCGGCGCGGCCGCCGCCGGCGGCGCCGGCACCGGCACCGGCGGCAGCGACTTCTATCTGGACCCCGCCGTCAACTCACCCGCGGGCTCGGGCGTGGTGCCACCGCTGTTGCTAGCGTCGCTAGCGCCGCTGCCGGCGGCGGGCGGCGGCCGGCAGCCGGCGGTGGCGGACAACCTGCTGACGGGGCTGCGCGCGGTGGCGGCCGAGGCGGCGGACGAGATGGTGCGGGAGGCCGAGGCGGCGGCGGCGCAGCGCGCGGCGGCGCTGAGCGGCCGCGCCCGCGCCGCCGCCGCCACCGCGGGGCTGAGCACCAACCTGAACGGGCTGCGCGTGAGCGACGCGGGCGGCGCCGGCGGCCGCGGCAGTACGCGGCAGTACGCGGGCGACCCCTGGCGGAGGTACAACTGAGAGTGCAGCATAAGCAAGAGCAGGAGCAGCAGGAGGAGCAGGCGGAGGAGGATACTGCGGTAGTCGCAGGCAGCTGCCGTAAACGGCGGTGGGTGTGCCGGATTGCTACACGTGCGTTCAAGGGGCTACACGCATGTCGTTGTGGCAGCGCCGGCCTCCGTGTCTGTGAATATGGTATATACGAGTGTGGGGGTTGTGGCCCGGGGTTGTGGGGTGGTTGTAAATACCAGCCCAATCTGTTGGGCTGGAGCTCGTTGTCGGGTCGGAATGGAGTTTCGCGATCATAAGAAAGGAGCTTTTGCACCACCCATCGCTCCCTATCTCCAGGCTAATAAGGACGGTTGCGAGTGACCTGCAGTCATTACTATGTTGGAAGTGTGTGTTGCTGGGGCGGCGCCGACCGCGCTGCCAGCCCGCTTGGTGCTGGTGGGTGACGTTAGTGCGAGGCAAGGGCGGTGGGTCCGGGACGGCAGGCGCGCGCATACGCACTTGGGGCCCGCCGAAGAGGCGATGCCCATAGGTAATGCCGCTTGGACAATCACGTGCGGATTCTGCGGCGGAAGGTTTGTTGGTGGCACGTAAAGATGCGTAGGCAGATTCGGTTGACTCGGGGGCGGGAGCGGGAGCAGGGGCGGACGGCGAGGGTGGGCGGCAAGGACGCGGAAGTCAGGGAGTTGTACATACCGCATGTGCGCACTGCAAGAACTGGATTACCGGTGACATGACATGCTCGGAACTGGGTTGCGATTTGGGCCCCGGACTCCTGCGGGACTGACCAGTTGTTGTGGGCGATGCTGACGCACAATGGGCGCTCCGCACCGGTGTCGTGCATGGGGCCTGGCCGCCGAGTACGGAGGCCTCAGCCCATGATGCGGATGCCTGACGGCTGGGGCAGAACCACAGCGGGGGGTGGCCAGGCTGTAAATCAAGCACTCGAGGCGGCGCGTGCGGACCCGCTCGAGTGCTCGACGACGCTGGGGTGGACAGGACAGGACAGAGCTGGGTGGACAGAGCTGGGGTGGACAGGACACAGCTGGGGTGGACAGGACACAGCATCCGAGCCAGCATCCGGTGTCGTGTGCCTTTTGCCTCTGGGTGGGGGGGGCTATGACATTCAAGTCAAGAGAAACAGTGAGACCTAGTGCCGCTGAATGACCCAGACAGGGTTGCGGCCCGCCGGGGAAGGCCGACGCCTCCCCTGTTGGGGCCCGTCGTAGCCCCGTGCTGACAGCATGACGGGCCAGGGAAGGGCCGAGGCCCGCGGGGCCTTCTTCGTGGTGGGCGGCTCGCTTGGGGGCGCATGCAGGCCGGCCACCGCGCACTGGCAGCACGTTGACACGGCGGGAGCGTTGGATGGGGTGCTTGCCGGGTCGATTGACATTGAAGGATACCAGTATGAGGCTGCGGCGGCGGAGGGCCTCCCCGGTCTGCGCTTCCCGTGCCCCCTCGGGGGCGCTGGATCTCCGGCCGCACATTGTTTGCACCACGGCGAAGCTGAAGCCGTCGCTCGCACCAGTACCGCAGGCTGGCTGCGCATTTCGCCGGCGGAGCGGGAGCGGGGTGTTACCGGCCATTCGAAAGGGCGGGATAGGCGGGACGGGGTGGGATGAGGAGGACTGAAGTTGGGAAGTTGCATTATCAATGCACTAAGAATGCCCTTCGTTTGATGCACTAAGAATGCTCTTCATTTGTGCCGTCCTCCTGACGGCTTTTGCAAGCCTCGCTCGCGGCCAAACGCCGTCGCCCGAGCCAGCTAGGGTAAACCTCACAATCTTGACGCCCGCCGATCTAAACTGCACAGAATCTATAATTGCATACAATTATACGGGCCTTGAGTGCTCCAGCGCGAACATCTGGCCAGGCGGAAATTGCCCAGTCGATGGCGCATGCTTGCCAGCTTGCTCGCGCTGCCTTCGCTGGCGCCGAGGTAGGCTGCGTGGCCAAACCGCGCGACGAAGCACCTGGCCCGCCCCTGTAGGGCGACCTACACGTGCCGCAACCGCCTGCGCTCCTGCCGCAACCTGCCTGGGGCCCCGACCTGCGGCCCCAACCCGGTTGCGGCCCCGACCTGCCCCCAAACCTGCCGCCGCCCCAACCTGCCCCTGCCCCGACAGGCAAACTGCAGCTTGCCCAACCAGAGGATAGCCTGCACACCGTGCAGTTCAGCATGACCTACCAGCCGAAGCTGTACGCGTGCGACTCCAGCCTGTGGAGCTTCGGGTACTGGCGCGACGGCGTGTGGCGCAACGGCACCGCCATGACGGCGTGCAGCGACGGGCTCCTGCCGAAAGAGAGCGTGTTCGCGTGCTTGCGGGCGCGGCGAGTGCTAGTGTTCGGTGACAGCATGATCCGCGCGCTGTTCACACGGCTGGTCGCCTTCCTGCGCAGCCAGCCGCAGTACATTGACCACCACTTCCGCGGCGGGGCCTACTACATGGCAAACGGCACACACGACGTGTTCGTGGAGGGCGAGCTGCTGCCCAGCCTGGTGGCCGCCGCCCGCGCCAGGCAGCCCAGCCTGGTGGCGCCGGCCACCCCCGAGGACGGGTGGGAGCTGGGCGCCAGCATGCAGGTGCAGTTCTACTGGGCGCCCCACTTTGGCAAGGGGCTGGCCAAGGACGGAAGGGAGGCGCCCGGCATATGGGAGCAGCCCGGCGCGAGTGAGGGGGCAGACGTGGTGATAGCAGGTGCGTGTGTGTGTGGGGGGGAGAGTATGGGAGGGGGGGGGTAGCCGTGCATGCGAACGTGTTGGGTTGTCAGTGCCGGGGGAAGGGTTGTGGTTTCCAGCCAAAGCTACACCAATCCCAATGCACTAGAGTGAGAAGAGGGGTGGGTGCGTGGTTGCGCGTGCACGTGCGTGCGTGTATGTGTGTCGAGGCAATGGCAGTGTGTGATGGGGAAAGGGCCGCTGGGGCAGCAAGGGAGAGTACGTTACGCAGCACGAACACAGCACGCGCAGGCCCAACACAAGCCCGATCCTCCTGATCTGTCTCGTTCCTGTCAGGTGCTATGTACATGAACAACACCGACGACTTTGAGTCGTACCGCAAAGCCCTGTTGCACTACTTCAAGGTGGGCGCGTGGGGTGGCGGGTGGGCAGTTGGCAGTTGGCAGGTGGTCAGGTGCATGGTCATGCATGGTGTACGGCGGGGGTCGCCGGAGGCACCTGATGATGCGAACTTTGGGGATGCCCCCGTGGTGGCGTGCCCAAGCTCTGGCCTGGTGTCCAGCGGCCTGCAAGCAACCAAGCCACAAGCCTCACTCACCCGCTACACCCGCAACCTGTCCTGCTGTGCCTGTCTTCCAGGTCGTGGCTCAGCAGGGCAAGCGCGTGCGGCAGTTCTTCTGGATACCCACGGTGCCCAAGCCCGGGGAGGCAGCCGAACTGTACCGTGAGCGCAATCGCAAGATGCGTGGGTTCGTGGCGCTGCTGAATGACCATGCAGGCTTGGGCGACCTTTGGGCACCGTCAATATCTTATTATGTGGACCTCGAGCGCATGTACCAGGTTGGCTTCATGAGGCCTGACGGGGTGCACTTCCACTGCAACAAGGGGCCCATGTACCCAATGTCGGTCACCAATGACTTGACTGGCATTGCAGGAAACAAGGACTGCAGTGACCCCTTCAATTTGAACGTTATCCATTCAATTCTTAAAGTCAGCTGCAACTTTTAAGCATGAGGGTCCGACGATGGGTTGCATAGCAATAAAGGTATAATGTAGGTTCTAGGACAGCTCTGACTAACCCCCAACTAACTCGTGTACGGCAACCCCAGCCGTACAGGAGGTTGTGTGGGAGTCGGCAGCCACGCGAGTGTGAGCAGGTAGTTGTAAGGTGGCCCGGCTCTAAGCTACCTGTGTCAAGTCCGCCGGCGCGGGTGCGTGTTTTGCTTAGGGTTTGTGTGCGTGGTCGTGACCTGACTCTGGCGGCTAGGGCCGTGTGTAGTGCTGATAAGGATCAAGTGCGAATACTCTGCTGCATTTAGCCTGTGAGAACCGCGCCGGCAAAAGTGATGCCTTACTTCAAGGAGGCGCACGTAGCGGACAGTGGCGCCCAGAAGCGGCACTGCCCGCTGATACGTGCTGATACTAGGTCGCAAATGGGTGGCCATCCCGGTCTGGGTGCAAATGGTCGCTGTGCACCAGCAGGATACAAATGTGAAGCTGCCTGACTATACTGGCGCACACGGGCAGTTGGCGCTAGTTGGCAGGCGCGGAAGTGGGAGGGGCCAGTTGAGCGTGCACGCTGCGGCAGAGTACGTGGAGTACGGCGGAGGCTGGCCCGGTTTCCATCAGCTGCCTCAAGGCGCACACGGGTTCACAGGGGCATGCGCGGGTGGGGTGCAGGGGAGCTGGCGGGGAATTCGCGCGAAATTCGGGCGTGATTCAAGGAGTCGCCCCCAGCGTAAAATAACTATGCGTGGATCATGGAGAAATGTTTTGGGGTTTGGGGTCCCTGCCTGTCGCGGGACTCGCGAACCGGCTGGCTGGCTGCGGGCAGCGATCCAACTAAATTTACCAGCCATTATCTCACATGAAGAATGAAGAGCGCTTATCGGATCAGATAGGCGCTGTAATTCGCTCGACGACTAAATGTCGGAGCCTCGGGATCCTCCGACGCCTCCGATTCCTTCGTTGACCGCCGGGCACCTGCTCCCTAAAATTTACAAATAACGTAACATACACGACGCTTAGAATCTAGCGCTGGATCGCTATTTGTTGCGTTACACCATTTCCTCGCCAATTCATGCGTTTGGCAAAGTTAAGCCTGGTTAAGCGTCGCCACACGTACGGTGAACATCTTCTTATAACTAACACACGCACACGTTAAAACGCATCTGGTGGCGGAAGCACTTTCTAACTAACTGGTAAAACCGACTCCCTTCGGGGGAAGGGGCAAGCCAACCGCACACACAAAGCCGCCGGCCACGGCAGCTCACACGAGGCGAACGCAACAGCCAGGGCGCAAGCGTCCAGGCACCGAGGCGTAAACACATACGCAAGCACCGCCCCCACCGCAGCTACCGCCACACAGGACAGCCCGCACGCCCCTTACCCTTGAGGTGAGTTCGATGGAACAGGGCAAGCGGAGCATGTGGCGAAGTCCCATAGCGTGCAGAACCCTCCCAGACCCAGAAACAAATTGCGACAGCAGACATAAGCGCGCGGCTGGTTTAACGCCGGAGTTACTGTACCGATGCGGTGCTGATTAGCTGCCAGGCTGGTAGTTTGCTGATGCGCATTCCTCACGCTCCGGGCGCCCGGCCAGGCGATAGCACCAGACGCACACACCGCAACGCCACACACGCGAGCGCGTCGCAGCGCACCTGCAGGCAGGCGACCAGCGTCCACGGATGAGCGGCGAAGGCGACGGAGAGAAAAAATGCGAACAGTGTGCAGCAGAGCAATGGCCGGGCGACAATGTGACAAGCAGGGGCAAAAACAGGGCGCGTCAAGGCAGAAGAGGGAGCCCGAAATGTACGACGTGGCGGGCGAGGCGAATGCGAGTGTGAGACAAACACAACCGGAGTGTGAGGAAGCGCCGCGGGTTGGAATGAGGAATCCCGGAGCTTAAGTTCGGTGCACGGCTGCGACGCGCGCCCTAAGGTGAGGGAGGCGGGGAGCCCGCGTCATATGGCAAACACAACCATGCAATCACCGACACCGCGCGCCAGGAAGGGATGCAGAGGGGGCACCGCATCCCAAGCCTTCGGGCGAATACCCAAGCTAACAAAAGACTGCAGACGCCCCCAAAAGTCGGCGATGAGCGCCAGGCCAATACCCAGCACCCGCGCAGACGGCAGGGTCGCCCCAGCCTTTACCACACGGCGCCGTCCCACATCCATGGCAGACAGAGCAGCAAGGCAAACCACATCCCACACCGCGGGCGCGACACCCCCCAGCGGACGCACGAGCCACGACTCTGCACGCGTAAACGCCCCCAAAGCGTTTCTGGGAGGAACCCCATAGCCATACGCCCGCAGCGCCCGGGCCACCTTGCAGTCCCAAAACCAGTGCCGCCTGTCCCCATCACACATGTCCACCGCACACGCATGGCACGGCGCCACGGCAACGCCTCTTGCCCGCGAGCTGGCGTGCATGTATGGGAAACGCCTATCAGGCATTAGTAGCCACCCGCGCGCGCCACAATGCTTCCTTGTTCTGGTTTTCCCATTTAAGCGTCTTGCATTCGCATTCTCTAGCAAACACAACGCTGAAATAAAGCGCCCACAGCCGGGCCAAAGTGCAGGCGAGCGCCCCGGCCGCCAAGGCCTCATCCTCGGGCGACACCCCTGCATCCCGCACAAAGAGGAGGTGCTTCGCACGCAAAGCCGCCAGGTGCGGCACCAGTTGCATCTTAGTCCCCGCTTTCACGGTGCACTCAAGCAGCAAGATATAGGGGAGGGCCCCCCGCCTGCATCCACCCTAACCCCCGGGCCATCTGCGTAATGGCCGCCGCCGCCGCCCGCTGCACGTCCGCGGCCGGGAGGGAAGCCGTACGCGCACGGGCCTGCCGACGCGCCCGGACCGCCGCCGCCCACCCGGGGGGGAGCAGTGCCACCGCCGCTGCAAAGCGCTCCGCCGCCTGTAGGGGCGACGCAGGCCCTATCCAAGTTTAGGACTGTTGGGCACAATGACAGAGGGGGCGAGCTGGCGGACCCACGGGTCGCACTGCACACTGAGGTTAATTCCGGTTAATAGAGCCCGCGGCAATCCAGATGCAGCTAGCTCCGTGTCCCATTCTTGACCTTGACCTAGTGCTACATACAGAGCTCATTGCTTCTCCCAAGAAGGCACAGCGATGCACAGCGAGCAGAGGCGCGCGGAGGTCCGCGTGGCGCTGGGCGCCTTTTTGCTTTCGGACTCGGCATCGCAAAGTTTTGACGACGCAGACGTTGACCTGGTCCTGCAGCAACTTAATGCCATGTCCCTAATAAGCGGACTCCGCAGCGTGGACGTGAGCGCGCTTCGGCAGGCCGGCCTGAGCCTTGCCCTTGCGGGCGCCATTGAGGCGGCGCAAGGTGTGCTGGCTGGCATTATAGCAACTACAAGCAACTAACGGTGTCGCGTACTTCGCTTATTGCCGCACGGTCAATTTAATATGAATGCGCAAACGCAGAGCACGCGGCGTCAATATCGGCGGTACCGGCGGCGCGTCAGGCCAGCGTGGCGGGCGCTGCGGGGGCAGAGGCAGGTGCGTTCTGCTGACGCGGCTGATGCAGCGATCCCCTGATACCCTGCTAAGTACGACGACTTTTGCGTAGTTGTGCGGCATTGGCAACCGTTGTGCCATCCTCCGTCCGCGTCGAACCCGCGCTGTCTGACCTCGTGTCCCATCACCTCGTGTCCCATCACCTCGTGTCGTCACGGTGGTGTGAGCAAAACTCATTCGGTCATTCCTCCTTAACATGCGCAGCCTCCTCTGTGAACTGAGTCCATGCCCCACTGCTTCTCTCTGTTTTCATATGATACCGCTGACACATGGGCTGTCCCGTGTGCCTGTGCCGCTCGCTCGTCCCTGATGATTGATGCTGCAGGGCCGCCGGGAGCGCCTGTGCAGGCGGCGCCCGTCGTCGTTGGCGCGGCGGCACCAGGAGATGCTCAGCGGAAGGGTAAGTAAGGATTGTATCGACACCCCGTGCCTATGTCCCTTCGACTGTCGCAGCCTAGGCAGGTGGCGGGGCATGTATGTGGGCGCGTCCTGCCGACGCTAGCTCCACACGACCCACCCCTGTGTGCACTAGGTGCACCCAACCAGCTGCTTGGTTACATCATGCTGACCCCCAATGTGTTTAATGTGTTACTCGCCCGGCCATGAACAGGAGCCTTCCGCAGCATTGCGCTGGGCCAGCTTTTCATGCTGGTGCTGGTGCTGGTGCTGCGTGGCCATGCCTGGGGCGGCGACGTGCAGCTGGCCGGGGTTGTTCTGAGCTACATTGTGAGCATGGTCACAATGTACTTCCACGGCTCGCCGGGTGACGGCACTGCCGTTCTCCAGGGCACCGTGCGCACCATGTGGTCCATCTGGCCGTCCATCCTGTACTGGCGCATCTTGGTTGTGCTGGTTATGGTCCTTGGACCGCTGGCGGTGGTGATCGCCATGGAGAGTGCCGGCCATGCGCTTCGTTCGTGATGCTATGAAAGGCGTGCTGCCGTAAGAACGTATAATGAGTGTCGTGACGGGGCATGGTGCATGGCCTACCTGTGGCACGCAAAGTTATCGGGGGCATCGTGTGTGTGTGTATGTGTGGCGGACGGGTGTACATGGTGCACGCATGGCTCGCTGGTCGCACCAACGTTAGGATTTCAAGCATAGCATTGATAGAAGTATGGAAGAACAGATTTCACCGAGTGGTTACGAGCTTGTTGTACCGTAGTGTTCATTCGCCCGTTGCCATGATGCTGTGGCGCCTCCAGGGCCTCCTGGCGCCTCTGTATGTCACGCCCTAGTGTGCAACAGAACATGCACAGAACATGGCGAGGTAGTTTTGCTCGGGTTTACGGCACGTCAGCGTGCCGCCGGTGTCGGGTTTGCGGCGGTTGGTCAGTTGGTAGCGAACTGGCCACGTCGGCCTTCTGTGGAGGGCACGCTGCCCTGTGCCCGTGCAGTTGTGTGTTTGATTCCTAAAGCCGCATGCGTAAATGTGACGCAGTGCGTGTGCTGGTTTCTGGGCGTAGTTTCGTGCAGGAGGCCCGTTGGTGAATGGGCCCTCTGACTTTAGCGAGTGTGCGCTCGAACAAGGGTTGCAGAGCGAGCCCTGAGCGCTCGTTCCGAGTGTAAGCCACTTGAGGTTCGAAAGGGACAAATCTCATTGCGTGCCTGTCTACGGAGCACAAGTGCTGTAGCCTCAAGATCCGTCAGGGTGTGGGTTGAATATGCGGCAGCCAGGAATTTCCGACATGCCATACTTTCAACACGTGCTGTAACGTGCTCCGTAGCGCATTAGCGAATACAGGGATGCCCCTGGGCGAAGGCCTGTGGGTGGGGTTGCCGCGCTTGACGTGACGTCACGCATGTCCATGGATGCGGAATGCTGCTGGGCAGCACCGTCACTACGGACCGCATAACAACAGCTGGGATGATGTGTGCATCATATAGAAAAGTTTACAGTGTCCACGGGTGAGTTGGGTCTTGATTGTGAGGCAGCGAGCGTGCCGATTCGCTGCGCCGGTTGGTGAACCGTTAGTGGTTCCGGATTTGCAGTTTCGAGCGTTGACTCCAGGCCCCGCAGGCCTGTGAAATAAATTAAAGAAAGACTTTGGTTTGCTATTGCGCAGCTGTATGACTTCAATCTGTCGGTTTGGGTCGCAGTTTCGGTCACATGCTCGAGGGCCCCACTCGTAGCACGTCGTGGCTCCGGTTTGATCGTGTGGTTTGGCTGCTTTCCTTGTTTGATTAGCGTTGGCTTGGCCTGGTGAACGATGTGAACATTGTTAGTTGCGTAGCAGCATCTCTGTCTGCCGACCTGCGGCCTGGAGATGGCTGAAGTAGCTGGAGTTCGGTACGGGAAGAGGCCACGACGCGCGAGCCTTTAAAATGGGCGCGTGCGGCGTTGTTTCTTCACTCCACCAACAAGTACAAACACAAGTACACAGCGTGCGAGTCATTCAACAAGCAATCAAGCCTGCAAAGCCTTCTGTAAGTCTCAAGCAATCCGGTCTCCCTACACGGCTTGACCTGCGGCCTGACGGCCCCGTCCCCGTGACTAGCGCCGCAAGTCGGCACCACCTCCGGTCTCCCCCGCCGGCCTTCGGGCCCGGCGCAGTATTGTGTTGGTGTGTCTTGTGAAGCTATCCACAGCCACAGGCCCCTCACAGATTCTCTACGTCGTCGCCCTCAACGAGCCGTCGACTCCCCAGCGCCCCGTCAGCGACTACAGCTACCAGCGCCTACCTCCACCGCGCCGCTCCGCCTCCCCGGCCGCGCCTGCGCTACCTCTCCCCCTTCTCTGTGAGCCACCACCCGGCTCCGTTGCTTGCTTCACTTCTCGTGTCGCAGCACTCGCAGGTAGCCTTGAGCTCCCCTGCATCTGAGACTCCTACCCCAGCTTGCCTCGCTCTTCGTGTCGCAGCACTCGCAGGTCGCCCCGTGCCCTCCTGCACCAGAGACTCCCATACCTGCGTGCCTGTGTCTAGGTGACCTGTGTCGCAGCCCCAGTGACGCACCCCGTGCCCACGAGCTCCGGCCTCGGTCCCCGCCTCGCACTGCCAAGACCCCCCCTGCCTTCTACTCCTACTCCTTCCTCCACCTTCGTCCTCTGCCCCTTCGCCAGCCTAACACCACACTCCCCAGCCAGCGCCGCAGGTCACCGAGCCTTTGGCTTCGTGTCCCCCTGCCGTTGCCTGTGTGTACGTGTGTGTGTGAACCCCGGCTGCTGCCTCACCCCAACTTCTGAGACCCCAAATCTCCTCCGTCACCTACTTCCCGGCGCGTGCCCCTACCGTACATACTCCTCCTCCTCTGCCGCCGCCACTCTCCCTCGTCATCCCCCTCGAGCCTGGCTCAGGAACCGCGTGATCACCTGAGGGGGTCAGCGACAGCTGACCACCCCGTGCAATCCCGCGCCCAGTTTCCAGCCACTCTCGCGCTTCGTGCGCTTCAGGTACAGACCGCCTCGCCGGTCCGTTCCTTCCCTCCGCGCCTACCAAGTGGACCATCTGCATTCCCCGGGCAATCCGTGCTCCCCAGGCCGTTGCCTCCGCAGATCCCACGCAGTACCCGGTGCTGATCTACGACGTCATCCCTCCTACCTCTCCTACCCCTTTCACTCTCGTGCCAGCCACCCACGCCTCCGAGCCTGCTGACCCTCAGTAGCCGCTACGTGCGTGTGTGCCCCGGCATCTCCTTCGGGACTCCTGCCACTGAGACTCTCCCACTCCCCGTACATACCACTTGAGACTGCTGCCTGTCTGTCCAAGGCTCGCCTAATCTACACCGTCGCCGTCCCGAAGCCAAGGTCTTCGTCCAAGGGCCGTGTGTGTGTGCCTGCGTACCGTACGTGTGTGTGTGTTTGTGTGCGCGTGTCGCGCACACATCTCCCCTCTCCCGCAGGTTATTTGTGGTAGCATCACCGACAAGCGGTTCATCGCGTCGTCATACGTGAGCCCGTGCACTACAACGCATTACACAACCCGCAGGCGCGAAAAAGTTTTGTACTTTCCAGGTTTTCCTGGGCGTGCGCCTTTTGGACTCACAAGGGCACGCGCCAGCACACGCCAGCACACGCGTGACACCTTGTAGCGCGCACGACCGTCAGGGCGCAAAGGACTTTTCGTATTTTCTGCGCCTGTCTGAGGGTGCCCAATCAAGGATCGTGAAAGCTCCTTCTAACGCTGGGATGAGGACCGAGCGCTAGGGCAGGCCAAGCACGTTAACCAGCAGCTCTCGCATACAGCATACCCGACAGCTCCCCACAGCTCCAGGGGTGGCCCAACCCCCTTTACGCCATCACTGGCTAGGTAATCCTTGCATGTCTGACCGGTTAGGTACTCCCCCTTGCGCCGTTCCACGCCCAGCAAGCCACTTTGCGTGCCACTCACTGCACCTCACACCAGCATGCGGGGCCATGCAAATTCTATCTTAGTTTGTCCTTTGTTCTTCTGGCAAATGCGCACAGCAGAGCGAGCACAGTCGTGTCTGGTAAAACACACACGCCACGCTTTACCCGTCATGACACCCCGAGTCCCCGACCATGCAAACGCATCCCGACGCTCAGTGGGTGTCCCACCACTTTGATCACCACAACCTCGTGCATTCGTGCAGATGGGTCATTGCTGTGGCGTCTTGGGCGCAGGGCTGTTGTCTTGGGATATTGGGAAATAACAAAGCCATTTTTGGCCATTTTCAGACATGAGCAGCGGGTCATACAAGGCTCATTAGACATTGGGGCGGGAAAGCGGAGGGGCCCCAGGTCCAAAACCCTATGGGAAATGGAGCGAGGGGAAGTACCCCAAGCAACTCCCAGATGTACCAGATGCACTATGAGGACGGGGACGTGCGCTAAGCCATGCTTTTCGTGCGCTGGACGCACGGCAAGACGCACGCAACACAAGAGCAAAACGCATGTTACGCACGGACAAGACGCATGCGCTTCACCAAAGAACTTGCGTTTGCTTGCGCACACGTGACAGTTGACGCGGGTTGGCCTACCAACCCATCCGTGCAGCGCATGCAAACGCACGTCTTTTAGCGCAATGCCTTTCCCCCAAACGCATATATGCCGGTTGCGTAAGGCATAGCGCACGACACATACGCATGCGCTCCTCTCATGCGCTTACATACGCAAGCTCGCTGGTTTGGCAACGCATCCCAATTTTGCGCATGCGCAGCCCAGAGACGCACGGAAACGCATATATGCCGGTTGCGTTACATGATACGCACATGGTTTGCGCATGCGCGCTGCCATGCGCAAGATAGCGCACGTCCAGGCTGCCGGTTCCCACGAAACATTGCTTGGCAGTCCCGCGATCCCGTGTCCATACAACATTGCCAACACTACAACATTGCCCGCACATGTCCGCATGCTATGCAGTTCCTCTCCACACGCTCTTCACACGCGCCCTGTCGCTCTCTCAACCTGCCATCCACGCACTCTGCTGCTTTCCCCTCGCTGCTGCTCGCTGCAAGCTGCCGTCCTCTCCACACGTTGCTCGTCTCCGCTCGCACCTGCAGCCAGAAGTCACAACGAGCGTACAATCACGCAGAGGATTTTCACCCAGTGGCGGCAGTGTCCCGGCCGTGATGACCGCCCCCTGGGCTTGGTTAAGATAGGGCTGGCGTTCACAACCCCCAGCACGCCCACATCAACTGCACTGCACTGCTTGTGCTGGTATGAATAACGACCAGGCACTCACGTCAATGTTATTAGCGGCCACGGCCACGCCCGTTTGCCATGGCCGTGCCCACTGCTGCTAGTGCCACGGCCACAGCCACCACCGCTTAAGCGCACCTGCAGGCAACAGTCAAACAGTGAAACGAGCGTACAAATGTCTGCAACGGCTTGCCGTCCTCGCATCCCAGGCATGCTTGCCGCTTTGGTGGGCCCGCACCAAAATGCACTGCATTACTCGATTTGAACACAACCACTCGCATTGTGGCCAGCGCTAGGTGCGGCCCCGCCCACGGGCACCCCGGCCGTGGCCCCCACCAGAGTCTGGGTCCTCGACTGCAAGTCCCAGCCTCCTTAGAGCTGTGCGCCTCCTTAGAGCTGTGCGCCTCCTTGGCCTGATACTTAGCGGCCGCCTTCAGTGCCTCCTCCTGTGTGCAGTCATGGCAAGCGATCCGGGTCGTCATTATTGGAGGACAGGCGTGTAGTGCACGCCTCGTCTCCCCGCGCCATTTCCACCCCGGGCTGTCGAATCCGTAGTTCAAACACTCGAATCACAAACCGGCACCTTATCAGTGTCATCGCAAACATAAAGCCTTTAAACTCACCGTTCACCTTCAGGGCCGGTGAGCTGCCGGTGGAGCTGAAAGCTGGAGCTGACTGCTTCCATCCTTGCGCAAAGCCTGTTGATGTTATCGGTGAGCATAAACTTGGGTTTAAAAGGGTGTAGGCTACAAAACAGCAACCAAAGCCCAGTCAACGCGCCCCCCCCCCCAACGCGGAACCCCCCGACCCCGCGAACGGCTGCGCCATGCTGTCAATATCCCCTTGCAAGTAAATTTTGAGGAAGTCACATACCTTATCTCAGCCCAGTGGCTCACGAGGCGGACTCTGCAAACAGAGTCGTCGTTTGACTCGGCACTTGAACTGCAGAAACAAAATCATCGTATGACGAAAACATTGTATGTAAACGAACTGTATGATGTCTGAAATTGTGGTCGGAAGAGGCAAGACAAGGAGGAGAAGGCAAAGCTCAATGCATGAGCGCGGCTCAATGGCTCATCCCTGCGCATTATCTGGAAGGACATAGTTATTCATCAATATCTCTCATCATTTCAAAGCGCAGACTGACAGGATAGGGGAGGCCCGGCACACACGGGGAACACACGGGCTTGGCGGCGGGAAAGGGGCAGGCCCAGCAGTGCAAACGGCCAGGCAGGGGCGCGCCGTGCCGCGTGCGTGCCGGTTTGGGGGAACACACGGGCTTGGCGGCGGGAAAGGGGCAGGCCCGGCAGTGCAAACGGCCAGGCAGGGGCGCGCCGTGCCGCGTGCGTGCAGGTTTGGGGGAACACACGGGCTTGGCGGCGGGAAAGGGGCAGGCCCGGCAGTGCAAACGGCCAGGCAGGGGCGCGCCGTGCCGCGTGCGTGCAGGTATGGGGGAACACACGGGCTTGGCGGCGGGAAAGGGGCAGGCCCAGCAGTGCAAACGGCCAGGCAGGGGCGCGCCGTGCCGCGTGCGTGCCGGTTTGGGGGAACACACGGGCTTGGCGGCGGGAAAGGGGCAGGCCCAGCAGTGCAAACGGCCAGGCAGGGGCGCGCCGTGCCGCGTGCGTGCAGGTTTGGGGGAACACACGGGCTTGGCGGAGACCAGGCAATAAGACCACACCTATGCCACAAGACCTGCGCTCTCCCCTCTCTTCTCTAGTATCCGGGCCACTGTCCCGAGCCCTCTCGATAGGGTGTGCTGTCATACACGAGCGTGGCTTGAGTTGTCCCCTCGTGTCCCTCTGCGCCGAGCGCGCCGCCTCCTGTGCGCCTAAGACCGTCAACGACAGCGCGAGGCCCTCTGTCCCCTGAGTCCGTGCGCAGGCCCTGGACCCCTGCTAGTTCCAAGGCTCCCCTCCATTCCACCTCCTCCTCCCTTGGGCTCAAATAAGGCTAGGACTTAGGTGGTCGTGTCGGCAGTTGACACGCGCTGGTGGTTACCGTGCTAGGCCCTCACCCGTTACAGCTTTCCAGCTGACACTTCCGCATCTTGATCAGTCAACGCTTCCGCACCCATTGATAACTTCAGCTTATACGCTTCCGCACCCTACTTCGTGAGCAGCGCTCGCATACAGCAGGCCCTCACACACCCACGGTGGTTGACGTGCTTGGACTACCCTATCTAGCGCCCGGTCCTCATACCAGCGTTAGAAGGAGCTTTCCCGATCCTTGGGCACCCTCAGACAAGCGCAAGAAAAGCGAAAATTTTACTCGTGTGTATGTCTTTTGCGCCCTGACGGTCGTGCGCGCTACAGGCAGCCGTGCACAGGCCTTCGCCCAGGGGCATCCCTGCATTCGCTAATGCGCTACGGAGCACGTTACAGCACGTGTTGAAAGTATGGCATGTCGGGAATTCCTGGCTGCCGCATATTCAACCCACAAGGCTTTGTGGCGGGTGGCTGCCAATGCGTGTTGGGCCTTCCCGAAAAATGCCGATCGTCGTGCGTCCGGCATCCGGATGCCCCTGTGTCGTGCCTGTGCGATGGATATGTGTGACGGGGACCGCCGACACCGTTTCTGGGATTGCGTGGTGGCGCGGGCGCTGCGGGAGAACATGGCTTTGGCTATGGGTGCCGTGCCCGGGTCTGGTGAGGAGTGTTTTACGCGTGTTGACCTGTGGTTGGTACAGCCGCCTGCTGGGCTGGCGCCGCCGGTGTGGGATGTGGTCTGCCTTGCTGCGCTGTCCGCCCTGATGGATCTGGGCCGGCAGCTGGTGGTCATGGCCGGGCTGCGTGCGGGTCGGGCTTTGTCTTCGGCCCACGTAATGGGCATTAGTGTGTCGGTTGTTTCTGATTTCTGGGGTCGGCTGCAGTCCTTTGTTAGCCTGGGAATTCGCCCGAAAGACTGTGATACGGTGCCGTCTGGGCATCCGCTGGTCTGCCTGGTCCTGGTCTTGCCTGATGATGTGGACTCCCCTCCCCCCTCCCCTTGACCCCGCGTCTGGGGTGTGGGCGGCGGGTGCTTGTGAGTTGGTTTTCCGGTGCCTTTTCTACTGCGGTGCTGGTGTTTGATTGGGCGTCGCCGGACTATATGCCTGGCGTGCCTGGTTTTGCGTCTGGTGCTGTAGACCGCGCTTTGTGCGTTGACACGGTTTGCTATACTTTGTGGGGCTTTGGCGGGCTTACGCTTGGCTTCGACTTGCGAGGTTAGCGAAGTGCTTTCGAAACGCGAACGCGAATACGCGTAATCATGTGTCGTTGTAGTCGCTAGCACGCATAGAAGGCCGGTGAGCAAGACTCAGACACAGCAGGCATGTTACCGCGTCCAGACGGTAAACTCCACGGGCGATGGAGGAGCGTCGCTGACCCATCACTGATATAACCAGGTTGTGTCCGAGCTGGGTGGCTGTCGCTGCGGTTGGGGCTGGCGCGGGCTGGAACGGAACTACCAAGGTGGAAAGGAAGGCAAGGATGAAAACGGTGAGGCGTAAAGGAGTGTGGCATGGCAAGTACTGCAAACCGGTGGCCGCGGAAACTTTAAGACAGCGCAGTGGCTGCATGGCTCATCCCGGCGGTACTGCATGCGGCACGGGCCCAGATGGGCGTAATGCAAAGTGGCGCGCGCGGTCCCGCGACAGGGGGCCGCCAAGCGGGATGCCGGGCGGCGAGCAACACGCAGCAAGACACCAAAACAAACCCCAGATCAGGTCACAACCCCGCAACAAGACATAACAGGACAACCGACGGGGCGGACCGCAGTGCGGTTCCCCACACCCGTCGAACCGGACCGGCGGCTGCACAGGGTAGCAGCGCAGGCCGGGTGTGGGATACCATGGCGGGCCTGCATGAGTATGAGGGTTTTGCGGATGATCGACACCCCCAGATCGGCCGGTAGCGCCGGTGGGCATGGGATGGGAATGACCGCCGCCGTGCACGCTCGCAACAAATACTCCTATGGGTGCGCGGCTTGTGGTGGGGCCGGCCGCCGCGGGGGCAGCAGCGGCCCGGGAACATCGGCCGCAGGGGCGGCAGCGGCCCAGGAACAGAAGCCGCGGGGGCGGCGGCAGCGCATCCAGGAACAGCGGCCGCGGGGGCGGCTGCGGCGGCTGCGCATCCAGGAACGGCGGTGGCAGCGGCGGCGGCGGGGGCGGGGGCGGGGGCGGGGGCGGGGGCGGGGTTAGCAGCTGAGACGTGGACCTAATGCGCGTGTTGGTGGAAGGTCGGCAGACAGCTGGGGGGAGGGTGGTTTCCCTTCGGGCCGGAGATGGTCCCTCTTGACCTGGGTGCGGGGCACCCTTGCCTGGTCGGACTGTCCCTTCTTTGTAATGTCGCATTCATATAGGGCGGTCAACGAGTCCGGTCTAGGATCGGAATGCGAGACGCTGCATGCGCGTTAGCCGCTCTTTCTCGTATCTCAAAGTGACCTAGCATCTCTCTGCTCTCCTTTCCGTACTCCCGTGCAATACACCGTGCCGCGCCAACCTACCTCAAGCACGTTCCCCGTCACTCCACGCGCCATGCACGACTACCACACGCCTGTCGCCCAGGGAAAGAACATATGTCAAGTGGAGCGCGAGTTACAAGACGCTGCAGCCGCGCCAGACTACTATGCATGAGCAACGACGCGCGCGTACGGATGGTTGGGTGCTGGCTGCAGCATGCAGGCAGCCCCGGCCGGCCCGCCCTTACGATCCGCTACCAGATTGTGGTGGACAACAAACGCCGCTGAGCTATACAAACAGTATCCAATACCGACAGAGTCCTGCAACCCAGCGATCCTCGTGCTCCAGACCCTTTAAGCGAAGTGCTAGTGAATGCGAATGCAAGATGCCGTCTTGAGCATGGCCCCCACATGCTTTGCTTGCACTCCTGCACGGCCCCGGCGGCACACTGAGCCGCGCGAACGCCACACACGCATTCTGCGAATTAAGCGCACGTCAGTGTACGTCTACACGATGGCAACCTACCTCCCAGAACTACGGGCACACGCAGAGCCTGGGCTGTTACAAAATGCGCACGCTGACAATGTGCACACTGTGCGGACGTAGCTGGTATTGGTAAGTTGTTTTGAGGGGGCGCGTGCCCTCCGCATGCTCCAGGCACGTACACAGACTCACGCCAGTCGTTAGATGGATGCCCACGACCGTGTGTGGCGTGTCACATTAACACACTCCGACCTGGTTGTGTTGGGCAGCTGCGTCTGCCTACGGCTACGACGCCTCTCGTTAAGATCTACGAAACTTCAGCCCACTGGATGTCCACTTGTCCAGGTACCCAAGGAGGCCTTGGTAGTCCCCCCATACCCTATTGTCAGTCAAACTCCCAAACTTCTTCAAGGCGAGAAAACTGACGCCGCCCCTGCCCCCTTACGAAGGAACACCCTGCTATTTCTGCTGGCTAGGGTCCACTGAGTGCGCGCGGCGCTGGCGGCAGGTGGCTGACCGCTGCTGCTGCGGTGACAAGTTTGTGCAGTCCACATCCGGCATGTGCCCGGCTGGCGAAACATGTGAGGCTGCCGTCGTCTGTGCGACCGGGCCCACTGCTGATGAAGAAGACGCCGGCTGCTGAGGCTGATGCGCCGGCGGCGGCGCGCCCCGTATCGACGCGGAGGGTAGCCAGGCGCTCCACCAGGATTTGGACGCGCCCGCCACAGCAGCGCCGCCTGTCGGCAGCACTAGCCATGCATACACGAAGAGAAGCAAACAAGGTATGTTGAAACAAGCCGGGCACTCTATGTTTCTTAGCCCTGTGCACACGTTTTGCAAGCATCGTGCAGTCACTCACACTGGTCCCGAGCATCAGTGTCCGAGGGAGCGGCTGCTGGCCCTGGCACAGGCAGGCAGGAAGGCAGGCGCGCGGCAGGGGTGAACGGCACAGCACATGCGGCGTCAGCAACGGCAGCAAAGGCAGAGTCAAATGGGCGCGGCCGACTATCTACAAGTGACACGTGAGGTCTCGTGCTACCTTTGCTCTAGCCGCCTGACGGTCACTCTGCTTGCAGGTATTTCCGAGTCATTTCCATAGCGGATATTGGGCGCCCGCACGTGCACGCACGCATATGGCACCGCGCGGGGCCACTAAGGCCGCAGGAGGGTGTGCGACAGCAGCATCTGATTGCTCTTGTGCGCTTTTGCATACTCGGAGTGCCCCTCTGTAATACTGCTATTTGACTGAGGGCATGCGTCAGCACGCACCTGGTTCTGCCGCCGCCGCTGCGCGCTCTGCGTTCATGCATGTATGGACCGTGCGCGCGGCGAATGTCAGAACGCGTGTCAGCGGGCCCAGCACGCGTGTCAGCGACCGCGCCTGACCGTCCATAAAGGCTCCCTCGGACAGGCCGCTGCTTCGATACCCTTGCGTAGAGTGCTCACAATGCCAGCGCACCTTTCGCTCGCTTGATATAGCCCACAAGGACCGGCCGCACCCCGCCCTCCAGGAGAAGGCGTGGGCGAGCTCCCCAGCGAAGGCTTTCCAGGTCCGTGAAGCGGTGATGTAGCAGAAAGTCTATGTCAGCGTCGGTAAATTCACCAACTTCCGCGGCAGAGAGGCCAAAGGCCCCGAGAGCGCGCCGAAGTGTTGCGCGGCTCTCCTCGCTATGCATCACTATCGAGAAGCTAATCGGGCTTGCACATAAGTTGGTGTGCCTTCAATATTTTAGACAGCGACTACACCAGGTTTCGCAAACGCGCAGGCGCCTCTTGGAGTTGGAGTAAGCTATCAAATAAAGCTGTCTTGAACTCGAAAGTGTGTTAGATTCTCATGCAGGAATGCTTAGTTGCTGTGCAACAGCGAAAGGTTTCCGGTCGTTGCCCATTCGGTCCCATCCATGCAAATGCAGCTATCAAGTGCATCTATATTTTGTTAAAGGATGCTCCCAAAAGCTCTAAGCTTGGGAGGGCTCATAGAGCTGGCTTCTACAAAATTGTGCGCTCACCATGGACGCAGTGCTACGTGCTCTTTGGCACGATCAACCGCATTTGTACTTGTAGGGCGTTTGAGTTTATGTGGCGCCAGTTATGGGCATAGGGCAATCAAACCCTGGCTCGCACGGCCCGGGAGCCCGCACAAGCCTGATGCCACATTCCTGCTCCCCAGCACGGCAAATTGCGGGAATTATGGGGTGATCCAGAGGCGGTTATTATGCTAAAATGGGGGATGGGAAACTTGCGTGGCCGAACTGTATCTGTTCCCGTCGCCTCCCACCCCAGGCAAGGCATAGGTTAGGAGCCAACGGGGATTGGGGACAGAAGAAGGGACGTGGCACGCAGTGGCGGCAGAAGGGCAGAGTTATAGTGGAGTTCGATGGTACAGAGTGAACGGGGCAAGTTGGCGAAGTCCTGTAGTGTGCGGCGTGGAATGAGTTGAGCGTACGGTAGACAAGAAAGGTGGCTTCCCCCCAAGAAAAGTGGGCTGAGCCACCGCCACGTCTCCTGTCTGAGGCCGAAGTCTACTGCCTCATCTCCCGGACATATCCGGGGTCGGTTTGTGCAGGCATTTATCCAGCCGTGTTCAGCTACGGTATCAAGCACAAGCACAGCAGCGCACAGGACACGAACACCAGATGTCCTGCACCACTCCCACTAGATTCTGCGGCTTACTGCCGCATACTGTGCTATGGTCGCCAGCAAAGACGGCCAACCAGACACCGGCCAGTCTCAACCTGCGCGCCTGCGCCGCTTCTTGGGCGGCGCCGCCGCGCTTTCCTCTTCAACGTGGCCTTTCCCGCCCCCTCCGCTCAGCACGTGCTCGCCTCCGCCGCCGCTACTGGGCCTGGGGTCGCCGCCCCTGCTGGGCCCAGGACAGCTGTTGAAGTGTTGGCCACGCCGCCGCTGACCCCAGTTTGTCAAGCTCGCCCTCCCCGCCGGCCTGATGTAGGAACCAGGCACGCACGTCCAGGCATCCCTGTACCTACGCATGCCGCGCAACGAGCACCTCCCGCCAAAGCTCCCATCTCTAGCGCCTCCGCTAGGCCTGAAATCCTGCTGCTGGCGCGCCTTGGATTCAGGCAGGGTCTTCCAAAGCTTCCTGGTATCAACGAGCCATCATTACATCGGGGGCAGCACGGTCGCAACGTGCGCCTCCAGTTTTTGCTATTCTTGGACCAACAGGTAGCATAACTTCTCTGATGTGCATCACCATTACATTCATTTATGACGATCGCAAAACAACGAAGACGGCCGACGGCCACGCACGGCTTACACACTCAATAGCGTTATGAGCAAAGGCTTCATGCGTGAATTGCTACGCATGCCTCTGCGACTCGGGATGTTGCTGACCTGCGCAACGCAATTGAGCACCAAAACACCGCCCACTCTTTTCAGTTCTAGACCCGATCCGCCATCACAGCGCCCCCGCTAGCGCCCATTCAGCAACTGCGCAACTGCGACTCCTGAGGCTCCGTAGACTCTGTAGATAGGCATACAAACTCGCAATCCTTCCGCAATCGCGTTCCACGCACCACGCCGCGTCATTATTCACCGATTCCCGTTGCACCGCTTTGCCAGGTCTATGTAATTTCATGAATACTTGACCTGGTTTCAGCGCAGCGTGCGCCTGCTGCCACTCTGTGACTCCTACCTTAAGACTTGTCATCAAAGGGATGTTGCTTCTGTGTGCATCGCTACTTGCTGCATTCGGCGCGCGCGGCGGCTGGCGACGTCCGGACGCTGGCGGACCTGAATTGCAGCGCAATCGACTTCGTCAACCTCCTTTATCACGGCCTTGAGTGCCACCAATCTAACGTGAGTGAATGGCGAGTGGTTATTGGAGTTGGATGTGTGGTCCCTGCCTTAAAACGGCCGCGGGGCCCGGGCATCGTGCCCAGGCATCCATACACATGCCACCTTACTCCACGCCTTACTCGCTCTGCCTAATGGATGGGCAGCGCGGCTGACCAACACTTCTTGCATGTTTGCAATGTGTGGACCGGCCTTGAAGATATGGCCGCAGGGTGAATGCCCAATGAAAGGCGTCTGCGTGCCAGCATGCTCCCGCTGCACCAATTGGCGCCGGGGCACACTGCCGCTTGCGGCAGCTTGGGCTATCCATATGAGAGAGCAGCCACTCGAGAAGGAGATGGCGTGTGACAGCAGCCTGTGGGCGTACGGTTCATGGACCGACTTGAATCCGGCTGCCGTTAACTATTCGTGGGTACCATCAGGAAACTACACCCAGTGCACGGCGGGGCAGCCATCTCGGCATGCAGCGTTTCAATGTCTCAGGGGCAAGCGAGTCTTTATCATGGGGACAGCATGGTGCGGCCATTCTTTGGGCACACCATAACGTTCCTTCGGGGACAGGTGGCGTACCTTGACCACCTGTTCCACGAGCCGGGGGGCTACTACATGGCGAACGGAACACCTGATGTTTTTGTTGAGGGTGTCACGCCCCACAGCGTGACAGAACCTAGCGTGTGCCGGCCCTTGGGGGAAAGCCAACTGGCCAGCAGGGGACACGCGTGTCAGGGTTTTGTGTGTCAGTTCGTATATCGCTCCGAGTTTTGTCTGAGTCCCTTCCCAACTAACTATGGCTGAGGTACACGCCAGATGCAGAATCACACGCCAGATCATGACAAGGGCGAGTTCCTCCCCAGCCTGCATCACGACGCTCATGCGCGGCAAAGCGGCCATGTGGTGCCATCAACACCAGAGGATGGGTGGGACCCGAACCAAACACTGCAAATGCAATTCTTTTGGGCACCCCACATGCTTCACCAGGACTTGCCCGATATCATTGTGCCTGGTGCGAATGAGCTGATTGGCACACTTGAGGGAGCAGACATCATCATTTCAGGTAAGGGGCGGTGTTGGGGTGCCTAGGGTGCCTGGCAGTGTGCGCGCGCTAGAACTGAGGCCTAGGGGGGAGGCATGAGACAGATGAGGGCATCACACTTGTCATCATGTCATGTCAATGCGCATGGGTGGAGTAGTTGCAACCTGTTGGATGGGTGTGGTCCCCATGCGTGGTACTTTAGATGGGGGGCACTCATGGTGCTTGCCCACGGTGCCCGCCCGGCCGCCCGTTCATGTGCCCTTATTTTCTTGTGCCGTGCGTGCAGGTCCGATGTACCATGAAGGCGGTGATTATGATTGCGAGGTTACAAGAAGGGGACAGTGTAAACACCATCACGGCTACGAGGGAAGCCACCATTCCGAAGAACGCAGCAAACCGCAACCCCCGCTTGGCTGCCAACCCAACTCACAGCTGCGTAGGTGCGTCGAAGCTAAGCCGCAGCCCGCCAAAGCCACACCAAACAGCAGCATCACAAAGCACGCGGCTCATAAGGCACCGCAAATCTGAGCAACAGCCAAGCAGACAGACCACACGAAAACGCGGAATCTAGCGCCAGCAGACGCAAGCTAGGGCGGCGAAACAGGTGGGCACGCCCAAACACTCCCACAGACGCACAACACCAACCTCATGGAGACGGCGGCGGAGACGCATCATCCCACGGCGGAACCAACGCCACGCCACCACCCGACCCGCGCGCCAGGAAGGGGTGGCCAGAGGGGACCGCATCCCACCCACCAGGCCTGACACCCAAACTAGAGAAGGCCTGCAGGCGCCCCCAGAAATCCGTAATGACAGCAACACCAATAGCTAACACACGCGCTGACGGGAGGGTTGCGGACACAGGCAAACCGTGGCCAGCCATAACCACCCGTTGCCGCCCCAAGTCCATGGCCGACAACGCAGCAAGACACACAACATCCCACACCGGCTGACACAGCCCAACCGGCGGCTGGACCAGCCACAACTCCGACCGGGCAAGGGCATCCAAAGAGTCACAGGGCAACGCGCCCATAGCCATACCGATAGCTTCACGCAGCGCCCGTGCCACCACGCAATCCCAGAAGTAGTGCCGGCGATCCCCGTGCGCCATCCCCTCGCCACAAGCCTGACAAACATGCACTACGCCCGCAGCCCGCTCACTGGCACGTTTAGGGAACGCCCAACACGCATTGGCGGACAAACGCCACAAAGCCTCTTTATGCCGATTCTCCCACTTCAAGGCCCACAAGCGCGCCAGTGTGGCACGGAACGCACCCGCGGCCAACAGCTGGTCCGCGTCAGGCACGCCAATGACACCGGTGATTATGCTACATATCGGGATGGCCTGTTAAAATATCTGAAGCAGCTGGCATCAGTGAGGGGGAAGCGGGTGTCTAAGCTATTTTGGGATGCGTCAATACCATCGCAAGGTAGCGCACTCACAGACTTCCAGGACCGCATGTGATGATCAAGTTTGGGGGAGACGCGTTAGGCATCGGGACGCCGTTGCTCACGGGGAGTGAGCTGGGTTGCCACGGTTCGTGCCATGCGTATGTGTTTCGTGTCAAGTTGGCTTGCTGAGCACATGTGATATAACAAAGTAGGTAAATTAATACATGGGCTTATCATGTATTTGGAGTGACTTGAGAGGCTCCAGTCCGAGGTCGCTAGCGAAAGCTGCATAAGACGGGGTGCACGCGCAGCTGCATGGCATGGCCAGGCCGGCCTGGTCAAAGTCAAAGTCAAAGTCGTACAGGCGCGATGGGACCCCGCTGGGGCATTACTTAAGGCGAGTTTGGGCCAGGCATAGTTATACCAGACGAACGCTCTGTGTACTCTCGGTCTAGAATGACCCACTGCCTCCCATCTATAAGTCATATGCCTATTTACTTGGCCCTTGTGCCCCTTGCGCCCCGTGCGCCAGCTTCCCCCCAGCTTCCCTTAGCGCCCCAGCGCCCACGGCCCCAGCGCCTAAGTCCAGCTGACTCCAGCTCGGCAGCGCGGCCCCTTCTCCCCTTTTCCCTTTGCAGCTATCCCCTTCCCCCGGCCCCTTCAACGGAGACGTTGCGATCGCCCCCATGCAGTGCCCATGCAATCGTGCGTGTGGGGATGTCTGGTGCGCCTCGTTTGAATAGCGTCAAGGGACGGGTTTTCTCGAGGTCTTGGGTTCGATTCCCAAAATCCCCTCCGATTTCGGTCGGAACGAAAAGACTAAGGATAAGCAGTCGGCTGGACGAGTTTAGGACTTAGTTGATGAGCCCGGATTCGGTCCACTAGGGCGGCCGCGAGCTCTGAGAAATCGAGTAGTGAAGATCGAATCGGGTGATTGATTAGTGGAGTGTCAATGTATCATTGCGCCTTCGGACTCAAAGGAGTTAGCAGGGCCACATGGACTCGAACCCATGTAACAATCAAATCAAATCAATCGTGCCGCCCTACTTAGCCTGCGCCCGCTGCAACTGGGCGCAAGTCACCCGGGCTAGCGCGTTCTAGTCATAGGATAGGTCATAGGATAGGTCATAGGATAGGTCTTCGATAGATTCCTTTCGTCTGCTCACACGCCCTGCTCGCCTCTACCCGCCCCGCATGTCGATGATGCTTTGGAGTTTGGATGCTCCTGCCGGGCTTATCGTGGACGCTGCCCGGCCCTTCCGCGTGTGGCTACAGGTGGGTATAGTGTGTGATTAGTGCAATAGGCTGGGTCGGGCTGGGTGTGAGCGCGCGGCGAGCCTGGGTGACGCGAAAACGCCGAACGGCGTTACTTGCTACTGGAGTCGACGACCCAAGATGCCGGCGACGACTAGATGAACGAGACTGAAGACCGCCAACAAGAACACGAGTATACCGCTCTCCTCCGCACATGGGTTTTGGGTTGGAAATGGTTGATTTGGGAATTGGAGAAAACTACCCCCCTTCACCCCTTCCAGTGTCCTGAAGGCTTGGGTTACGTGGGTTCGTGTCAGCTGTTGACACGCAGGTGGTTACCTTGCTGTCAAGACCTGAGGAGTGACAGTGAAGATCGTGTGACAGACGTAGATTTGGTGTTGGGGGCGAAGGGGTAAGTGTCCGAGGTTGGTTGGCCCAGCACGGTGTATTGCATGGGGGACCGGAGTACGGTGTGCCGAGAGAGAGTATTTAGGTCGTGTTGGAGCGGCTTACAGCCGTCTCTCAATCCGATCCTAGGCGAGACAGTCTTTGACCGTTCTATACGAGGGACCCGTCCCCTGGACGTTAAACTCAGTTGCTTAACATGTAAGCCCGAACGTGACTACCCTGCCCTCTCGCGCCGACGCAACGCTCCTGGTCTGCGACACCTAGGCCGACACGGCTATGCAGAGCCGTATATATGACTGCATACCAGGTCTGGAAACCTCCCTGTTACGTTACTTCCGCTGACGCTTCCGCATCTCGATTAGCACATCTCGATACTCTTTCTACAGCCCCCTGCTTCACTCGTAAAGTCCTTGCCTCGCACAACCTAGGAGCCAACACAGAACGAGACCCCAGCAGTGGAAGCAGTGCTGCGTGGACCTGACACTCCGTCCTCACACGCGTGTCCGGTGGTGAAACACACGGTCATTGGGCCCTCCACTCACATACTCCAAACGTTTTAATTTTTGGTGGTGTACACCTTGTGTGTGGTGGTGGTTTTGCTTTCCACACGCCACTCCAGGATGCGGGCATTCATCGAGATGCTCAATGAGCACTCGCTGCAGGGTGAGCCATGGCCACCCCTGCAGTCATACTACGTGGACAGTGAGCGGTAAGTGTGACACACCAGACACACAGCATGGTACGTAGTTGACGAGTTTCAAGGGTTCCCACATAGATGATAGAGGCAAAGCCAGACCAAGGGGGTGCATGAAGTGAAGAAAATCTGCTGCTCACTGCAAGTCTGCAACCCTCCTTACTTCAGGATGTACCAACTGCGGAATGGCAGCTTCCCAAGGTCTGACTACCACCACTTCCAGTGCAATAAACACGGTGCTTACCCCAACGGCCTCACCAACGATCTGGCAAACATGCCCAAAAATCTTGACTGCAGTGATCCCATGAACCATAACATTGTGATGTTGATCATTAAGGTGGCATGCAATTTGTGATGTTACGAATGGTTACTCGTTCCCAGTGCCCGTATCTTCCATCTACGCTGTAGAAATTTGCCCCAAATCCGCCGAAGGCTGAGAAAAAAGTTTGGGGTTTGGGGCCGCGCATCTACGGAGCGTAGACGTTTTGGGCGGATTTGGCGGTATTTTAGACAGGGAGCGTAGATGGTTTGGGGGTTTTGGAGGCGTGCCCCTAGGAAAATTTTTCCGGGCGTAGATGGCGCGGGAGGGGTCATCTACGCTGTGTAGACGCCGGGGGCCAAAAGCCATCTACATGATACGGGCACTGTCGTTCCGGTGAAGGGATGCATGTCACACTTGACGTAGTTGCACCCCTACGTGATACTAGTCCCTGTGCTGGTGGGACATGGGTGTGTGGTGTTTAGCATGGCATATTGGCATGGATGTATGGGTGTGGGGCACCCGTGCTGATGGATGGATGGCCTGCCGTTCCTGCCTTCTTGGCGGCGCCTGATTCTGCCTGGTCCCAACCCGGCTGATCCTGATCCTGATCCTGATCCTGACCCCTTCTATTTCTATATTATTCTGGCTGGCTCGGATCTGGCCAGCTGATTGTGCGTGCCAGCTCTGCACGGTGGGGTGCCGCGCCTGGGGGGTGCGTGTGTATGTGTGTGTGTGTGTGTGACTGTCAGTGCTATTCTGGTGCCACGGGAACCTAGGACGTGCACTAGAGGGTTAAGGTTGAAAGGCCGTGATGTTTGTAACCAACGATGCTTACAACTGCAGATGGTAGTACGCAGCCCTGGGGCAGGAGCATCGCCCCTGGCCGCCCCTGGCTGCTAGCTGCCCCTGGCAACCATAAGCGACCCCTGGCCGCCCCTGGCTGCCCCTGGCTGCCCCTGGCTGCCCCTAGCTGCCCCTGGCTGCCCCTGGCGGGATGCGCCTCTCCCGCTTCGTCGCCCGCCACTCCTGCCAATGAATTGTGCAAACGCACCATCTCCATCAGCCCGTTCCATTGCTCGCCTCTTTTGTTTCCGCCTCAACCAGGTTCTCACGTGCGCGGCAAACTTCGCCTACGCTCGGGGGATCAGCCCCAAAAGCGAAAGCTGCGGACGGTAGCCAAGCAGCGGCGGGAGGCCGCGTCCGCAATGGAGCAGCTGGGGCACGGGGCACCTGGCGGCGGATGGCCGCGATGAAATACACGACACGCGGCCCAACCGTTTCGCGCGAACTCAACGGCATAGACCTAGCCACTCAAGACATTTGTATCCAAACGTTCAGCTCAAAGTGACAACCTGTAGCCAGAATTACCTCACCGCAACTGAAAGGAGATCTCCTCCGGAGCGCATCTCTATTGGCTTTATCCAGTGCGAATGGCGAGCGTAAGCATAACGTATGAGGGGCCTCCAGGTATGTGACTGGTGTCCCGGCCGCGTGCTAGCACGCGACGACGTTTGGGAGGGCATGCTGCCGTATGTCGTCGCGAGAGGTCGATGGGTCGATGGCGAGTCGCTGAATCCCGGCGGATGTTTGCAAACCAGCTGAAAGTATGGTTACGCGCCTCGGCGGTGCCCAGGGCGACGCCTGGAACCGTCCCTTCTCGTCACGCCAGCGGTCTCGCGAAGCCCCGCCGCGCTCACCCCCCTAGCTTCCGCCGACTGCTCCTGCGCCGCAGCCCAGCGCCACGTGCTCAAGCCCACCGCCATGATGTCCCTGTCGGCGCTGCTGGCGGAGGCTGCCGGCAAGATGAAGCCGCCGCTGGACCCGGCGCGCTGCAGCCTGCTGCTGGGCAAGAAGCCGCTGCCGGACCTGTCCTGCCCCTGGCGCCTGGCGAACATCCCCAACGGCAGCGCGCTCACGCTGGTGTACGACAAGCCCGCAGCAGGCACATGGGCGGCGGGTGTTGGGTGTGGGCCTGGGTGTGGGCAGGGCCGTATGGGTGTGGGCATGGCCGTATGGCCGTATGGGTAAGATGGGGCAGCGAGTGCTAGGAGAGAAAGGACCGGGGCTAGGGGCCCGCCGCTCGGCAGGCCGGCGCCATTGGATGGTTGGGCGCCTTATAGCCTTACATTACGTGGTTTCAGCCTTCCAGGCACTTAGACGGCGTCTTACTCCACGCAAGGCGTTGGCGCCTGAAATTGGAATGCACTTGAACGTTTCTGTGCACCCACCCTTCAGGTGCGGCCACGGCGGCGCCGCTGCCCGCCGCCGCAGCACCAGCAGCAGCACCAGCACCTGCAGCGCAGGTGTCGGCATCGGCGCCCGCAGCCGCAGCCGCACCGATTTCCGCGCCGGCGCCATCCTCAGCCCCGGCAGCACAGCCCGCGCCCGCGCCCGCGCCCGCGCCCGCGCCTGCGCCCGCGCCCGCGCCCGCGCCCGCGCCCGCGCCCGCGCCCGCGCCCGCGCCCGCGCCCGCGCCCACGCCCGCGCCAGCACCTCCACCCGCACCAGCTGCAGCACCAGCCGCAGCACCCGCCGCAGCACCCGCCGAGGCGGCTGAACCCATGGACGTGGACTCGGGCGCCGCCGCCGCCGCCGCCGGCCCCAGCACCTCGACAGCCGCGCCGGCGACACCCGCGCCGGCGGCTGTCCCTGCAGCCGCGCCGGCGGCTGCGCCGGCTGCGTCGGGCAGCGCGGCGGCGGTCCCAGCGGCGGCTGCAGCGGCGTCAGGCAGTGGCAGTGGCGGCGCGGGCGCGGGCGGCCACGCGGTGCTGCGCGAGGGGGAGGCGGACGAGCTGGGGCTGGGCCGGCCCTCGGTGCTGTTCACGCGGCTGGCGCTGGAGGAGGCGCTGGCGGCGGCGGCCAGGTGAGGTGCAGGTGGTGGGAAGGTGGTAGGTGGGAGAGGTGGGTTGTGGGAGGTGCTGCTGTGTGGAAGGATAGAGAGGGGGCGACGAGCGGCCGGTTGTGCGGAGCTGGAGGTGGTGGTGGTGGTTTTGTGCTTCGGCCCCGCCTTGTGGTGGTAGTGCCGGTCGCTGTGGTACCTGTGGCGCCGCTCCACCGATTACGACGGCCGCACCCTGACACTGCCCTGACACGGCCCTGACACGGTTCGCACCGCGCAGGCCAGCCGGCGCCGACGGTGCGGCGGGGGCCGGCGCTGCAGCTGCCGCTGCCGGCGGCGGCGAGGAGGACGAGTCGTTCTGGGAGGTGACGCCGGACGACCTGGCGGCCATGCTGCGCAGCAGCGCGCACAAGCGGCACCAGGTGGGGGTGGGCAGGCAAGGGGTTGGGAGGGAGGGGGTTGAGGAAAGGGTGGGAAGCAGGGAATCCGGGGAGGGAATAGGGCTAGCCTCGGCTGTGCATGTCTCATAAGGGGGGAGCAGGCGGCGGGTTTGCACAGGCCCGCCACACATCGCCACGTTGTGCGGCCGTTCCCCGTGTGCGTGGCGTCATGCTTGCGCCACAAAGCATTAGGAGGAGGCGTTGTTGCGGCGGTGGTGGCAGTCGTTGCGCCGTCGCAAGTTGGTGACGCCCGCGTGTGTGTGCCGGTACGCCCGCCACCTGGCGCCCGCCCGCCGCAGGAGGAGGCGGGCGGCTTCCGCACGCGGGCGGCGCGCGAGGCGGAGGAGGCGGCCAAGGCGGCGGCGTACAGCCACGTGGCCATCCGGCTGCACCTGCCGGGCGGCGTCATTCTGCAGGTGCAGGCGGGGCCCGGGGGGGGGGGGGTGCGGGGTGCGGGGTGCGGCGCTTGGGGTCACGTCCGCAGCTGGGTAGCGGGTGGAGGGTGCGGTGGTGGGGCCCGTCCGTTGTGCGTGGCGTGGCGTGACTCCTGGCACCTGACACCGCACAGGCTCACACCGTGTTTGTGTTCCTTGTGTGGCCTCTAGCAATACCCCTGGCGTTCCTGACTGCGTGCCGCTGGCCCTGCCGCCCCTGGGCCGCACACCCCCAGGCCACGTTCGCCGCCACGGAGACGCTGGGCGCGCTCCGCGCCGCCGCGATGGCGGTGCTGCGGCCCGCCGCCGCGGCCGCCGCCTACATCTACACCACCCCGCCGCGACAGGTGCGTCCGGGCGGGGCGGGGCCGGGCCGTGGCGGGCCGCTTCTGGCCACCTCAGGGCCCTCTTGAAGGCCCGCATGTTACCACTTCCTTCCTTGCCCTCCCACGCTGGCCTGCCGCTCGGTCCGCACCCCTTGGCCCCGCCCGTCCCGCTCAATCACCCCGCCTCTCAACCACCCCACCCACCCACCCCACCCACCCCTCCTCCGCCGCCCTCGGCCCCGCAGGTGATCAAGCCCGACCGCGACGGCGAGTCGCTGTACCACGCGGGCCTGGTGCCGGCGGCGCACGTGCACGTGGGGCTAGACGACAAGAAGGGTGGGTCGGTGGAGGGGTGGGGCAGAGCCAGGGCGGATGGGAGGGAGAGGCGGGGGGTAAAGTGTTTGCTGCTGGTGGCGTGGGGATGCGAGCGTGCACACGTTCGGGGCGGGTGCTGCACCGGCCTACCTATCACGGCTTGCCGCACCGTTGACGTAGGGGTTGACACAAGTCTGACACGGGCTTGATACCGTACTACGTGCCGACCCAACGTGATCTCCCTCTGTCCTTGCATCTGCCCCCGCCCTTCATCGCGCTGCTGCAGTGCCGGCCTCGGCGGGCGAGTCGCCGCTGCGCGCCGAGGCCGAGGCCCTGCTGCGCACCGTCATCCCCCACCACGTCGCCGCCTTCCACCCGGCCTCGTCATCGTCAGGCGGCAAGAAGCAGCAGCAGGAGCAGCAGTCGAAGCAGGGCGCCGCGGGCGCGGCGGCGGGGTCAGGGGCGGCGGGGCGGGCGCCGGGCGGCGGGTCGGCAGCGAGCGGGAGCGGCGGCGCGGGGGCGGGGGGCGGCGGGGCGGGCAAGGTGCCCAAGTGGCTGAAGCTGGGCGGAAAGTGAGAGGCTGTGTGGTGGAGGGGTCCTGTAGTGCTGTTGCGCAGTGTTGTCCGCAGGGGTTTGGCGAGCGACGCGGGCAGTGGTGGTGTGGTGTGGGTGGTGGTGAAGTGGACGCGTGGGCGCCAGAACACGGATGTTAGAACGACCTGGCGTGGGTCGGCGGGTGTACCGCTGATGAAAGGCCCGGTCGAAACCCGGCGCAGCCACGTGTCAGCTGGTTGTGCCCGATGCTAGGAGGCCAAGGGGACGCGCCTGTGTTGGGTCGCCCCGGGGAAAAATGACACGCCGCGTCGACCGCCCACACGCTGTACGGCGCATACCGCCCGGGTGCCTCGGCCGCCGACTTCTCCCTGCATTTTTACCAGCACTGCCTAGCAAGTGGCTTACTCTATAACTCACTTATGTTACGACTAGAAGCTGAAATGCGGTCACTTGCTGCTGTGCAAACACTTGCCAACGCTTGATGGCACAGTGGCCACAATGGCTCTGTGTTTCCGCTATTCTCGAAGAACGCTTGCGCTTCTCGCAATCGTGATAGGCATCGAGTATGCGATAGTGCACCGCATTTCGCTGGACGCACTTCATCGCAGCGACGCCGGGCTCTCTGGATGGAAGCAGCTGGTTTCGAACTGCAACTGTGTTAACTGTGAGTCGTAATGCGCTAAGCGGCACTTGTTTGGGCCCGGAACCTGAGTGCGGCGATGTGTCCGGGCGCTGGTCAGGCATCAGAAGGCGTGTGTGCATGCACAAATGTATAACTGCATCTGATGCACTGATCTGGGACTTGCTGCGAGCACGACGCGCCCCTGGGCGCACCCGAGGGCCCCATCCCGGCACGCGCGCCTCGTTGACTAGCCTCCTCAACGCGCTGTGGGAGCGCATTTCGGAGTCTTTAGACGCCACTTGAATCCCTGTACCTGTCGGCCCGTCAACGGAACAGGCGAGCCGCAGCGCTGGACGCTCATACACGATGGCCTGTACCAGCGCGCCTACTCGGTGCACTTGCTGCACCGCGTGCTGACCATCAGCTCGGAAGACGGCGACCCCTATGACGCCTACGAGGCAGCGGACGGCGAGGAGGAGGGCGAGGAGGAGGGCGCGACAGAGGAGGGCGACGGCGGCAGCGGCGGCGGCGACGCCAGGGCCGCCTACGCGCAGCAGCTGTCCGCGGATGCCGCCGTGTCGTACGCCTTCGCGCCCCGCGACATGCTGTCACCCAGCATCCCCGTGACCCTGCCGGCCTCCTTTGTGGCGTCCAGTGGCAGTAGCATCGCCAGCAGCAGTAGCGTCAGCAGCAGCAGTAGCAGCAGTGGGCTGGGCGCCGTGCACGCGCTGCCCGCCGGCGGCAGCAGCGCGGCCGAGCCGGCGCCGCCGCGCAGCTCCTCGCCACCGCCCCAACGAACCACCAGCATAGACGCCGCAGGCGGCAGCGGCAGCGGCGGGGGGTCCTATGGCGCCGGGGCAGACAGCAGCGCCGGCCCCGCCTCCGCCTCCTCCTCCACCTCCTCCTCCTCCTCCTCCACCTTCTCCTCCAACGCCGCCTCCGCCGACAGCGGCGCGCCGCGGCTGCTGCAGGCGGTGGTGTGGCAGCCGGGCAAGGTGCTGTCGCTGTTCCCCTGGCAGCTGCGCGCGCACTTCTTCCTGTCGCTGGCCTCCACGCGCATGTACCTGCTCATGGGGCTGTGGCCGCGCGCGGCGGCGGTGGCGGCGGCGGCGCCGCGGCGGCTGCGCGGCGCTGCCCAGGGCCACGGCTATCACGGGCAGCACAGTGCTGGTACGGCAGCGGGCGGTGGCGGCGGGGCTGCGGGAGCGGGCGGCCACGTGTCGCAGGTGCCGTACGGCGGCACGGCCGCGGAGGGCGGCGGCGCGGCCGGGAGCGGCGGCAGCGGCGGCGGCGGCGGCAGCGGTGGGGTGGGCGCGGGCCCGGGCGCGGATGGCGCCGCCGGCGCCGCCCCGGGCGCGGCCGGGGTCGGCGTCGGCGTCGGGGCTGGGGGCGGCTACACGCACCCGCACGCGCAGGCGCAGGCCACGGCGCACGCGTTCGCGCAGCACACGTACCACGCGCAGCACACCTACCACCACCACGCCTACCACTCCCAGTACACGCACTACGCGCCCGGCAGCGCCACCCACCACCACGCCTACGACGGCCTGCACGCCGGCGGCGGCGGCGGCGCCGCTGCCGGCGGCGGCATGCTGTACGGCCTGGGCCGGGCGGGCGCCAGCGACGAGAGCCTGAGCCTGGCGGCGGCGCTGTCGGCGCTGGGCCGTGGCGTGCCCGCCTTCCTGCCGCCCGAGATGCTGGTGGAGCATGGCGTGCAGGTGGGGTGGAGGTGGGGAGTGGGCTGGGGAGTGGGGAGTGTGTGTGTGGAGTGGGTGGGGTAGTCTTTTCCAATTCCCAAATCGGGGGTGGCGGGCGGAGGGCGGAAGGCGGAGGGTGCCTAGAAAACACGTCAGACCCCTCCCGATTGCATCTGCCATCACACCGGTGTTCACAACCATCCCCTGCAACCCCTCACGCTGTTCCCTCCTACACACACAAACCTACACACACAGGAGGACCTGATGGCCAGTTGCGTGTTCAGGCCCGCGGTGCGCAGCGGCGGCGCCGAGCCGGGCGGCGGCGGCGGCACCGGCGGCGGCGGGGCGGTGGCGCCAGACGGCGCGGCGGCGGGCGGGCCGGGCGGGGACGCGGGCGGCGCCGGTGAGTGCAAGACCGGGCGTGTTGACGTTTGCTGTTTGCATCATCTGTGAGCAAGCCAGGCCCTGCTTGTTTCAAGATTGCTATGGGTGCTGCGGGTGCTTTGGGGACGCAGCTCACCCCCTCATCAACCTTGTAAACCCCCTATCTGCTTTCCTTCCCTGCGGCCCCCCTCGCTCAGGCGTGGTGGCGCCTCTGAAGGCGCGGCTGACGCACTGGCGCCGCGTGTTCCCCTCCCTGCTGCGAGGCTGGCTGGGCCGGCTGGCGGGCTCGATCAAGCACCACGGCGGCCGCGCGGCGGCGGCGCTGCGCCAGGCCGCGGGCGGCGGCGGCGGCGGCGGCGGCGGCGGCGCGGGCGATATGCCGCAGCTGGCGCCTGCCGCCAACGCCTCGGCCGCCTCGGCCCCGCCCGCTACTGCTGATACTGTTGCCGATACCGCGTCTGCTGCTGCCGCCGCCGCCTCAGTGCCGGGCTCCGGCGCTGCGGGCGCGCCGCCGCACGGCGCATCGGGCCAGGGCCAGCAGCACGCCCAACAGGGGCAGCAGCAGCAGGGGCAGGGGCAGCAGCAGCAGCAACAGGCGCAGGGCGGCGGCGGCGGCGGCCTGGCCAGTGGGCACTACGCCTACGTGGAGTGCCGCCTGTACCGCACCGACCGCGGCCGCAACGCCTCCACCACCTGCCCCGCCATCCTCACGGTGCTGCCCTCGCCGCCGCCGCGCCGCAGCGGCGTCAGCCGCCTGCTGCAGCGCGTCAAGGCCGCCGCCGCCGCCGCCGCCACCGGCGTGCTCACCAACAAGCAGCCCTTCGCCGCCGCCGCAGCAGCAGCAACCGCGGCACCCTCCTCGGGCGCTGGCGCCGACGCCTCCGGCTCGGGCGCGCACCGCGGCGGCAGCGGCAGTAGCGTCGGCGGCCGCAGCGCGTCCGCCCACGGCGGCGCTGCAGCCAACACCACCGCCTCCAAGTGGCGGGCGCTCGTGGCGCGGCTGGCGGGCGATGTACGGCACATGGTGGCGGGCGCCGCCGTGCCGTATAAGTGGGCGCCCATCCTGGCGGGGCTGCTGTCGCCTCACCTGTTCCTGCTGGCGTGCCTGCCGGCGGTGCGGGCGCTGGGGCTGATGGGGCCCTTCACGGCGCGCCTGTGCGCCTACCACGCCGTGTGTGAGTGGGCGGTGCGGGGCTGGGGGCCTGGGCCGGCTGGGGGCTGGGGCGGCTGGGGGGTAAGGTGCTGGGGGGAGAGGGGCTGGGGTTGTGGAGCGTGTGGCAGGGAATGGGTTGTGCAGGTGTGGGGTAAGCTCATGGGAGCGGAGCGGGGCTCAGGCCAGTGGTCAGGCGGCGGAGTAAGGGCCATGCCAACCGGCCCGACGGCGACGCCGTCCGCCACTCCGCCTCACACGGGCAGACCACCAGCGGGACGCGACCTCACCCTCGCCCCCGCCCCTGACCCCCTGTGTGCGCACAGGCCTGCTGCTGACCGCCGCCGACCACCTGCTGCTGCTGCGGCTGGCGGCGGAGGTGTGGGTGCGGCTGCGCAGGGGGCCGCGCGGCGCGGGGCCTGGGGCGGCGGGGCCCGCAGGGGCTGCAGCAGCAGCCGCAGCAGTAGCAGGAGCAGCAGCAGGAGCAGCAGCGGGAGCAGGAGCAGCCGAGGGCGGCGCTGAGGGTGGCGGCGGCGGCGCGGGAGGTGGAGGTGGAGGCGGCGGCGGGGTGGAGCAGGGGCCGGTGGCCATGATGGCGGGGGCGGCGGCTGCTGCGGCGGCGGCGGGCCGGGAGCGGTGGCGGCGCTGGCTGGTGTGGTGGAAGTGGCTGCTGCTGGACGGGTTCCTGTCGGCTGGGTACGGCTTCAGGTGAGGATGGGGCGGCGTGGGGGTTGCAAAGATGATACATAGAAGTGTAGCAGCGTGGCGGTGCGAGTACCGATGATGGTGTGTGTGTGTGAATTGGTGGCGGGCCTCCTTGCGCTGTCTAGCACACGCCCCACTGGCTTCCCACCACCACCACGCCTCGCTCCGCCCCTTCTCTCTCCGCGCTCCCCTGACGTCCGCCCGGGGCCTCCTCCCCCTCCTCCCGCTCCACCTCCCCCCCTCCGCTCTTAAATATTCATGAAGTAACGCTTGCCTCGTCCTCCTGCCCGCCCGCAGGCTGGTGGTGATGGGCATCCTGACCAGCAAGCAGATGGAGCTGTGGAGCCACCTGTACGGCCCCGCCTGGCAGCCGCACCCGCTGCTGTCCTGCTGCCTGGTGCTGCCAGCCTCCTGGCTGCTGGCGGTGGCGGGCACCAGCGCCGCCTGGCGCCTCACGGGCGGGCCGCAGCCCACCTCGGTGCCGCTGCTGCTGTTCCAGGTGCGGTCGATGTGCTGGTTGTGTGGGGGTGTATGTGGGGTGGGGGCAGGGGCAGGGGGGTTTCAATTATGGTTGGAGAAGCGGTTGGGGACCAGCAGAAGAAGAATACGTTCCCAAACGAGCTGCCGTCGCGGCTAACTGTGAACCAATCCCCACACACAGGAGGGCTTCCTGTCCGGCCTGTCCTCGCCGCTCTACTCGCTCGTCTACATCACCTTCGCCGTGCTGGGCCTGGGCGGCGGCGGCGTGGGCGGCGGCGCCGGCGGCGTGCTGGGCCTGGCGGCGGCCGGCAGCCGGCTGCCGCTGTGGCTGCTGGACGCGGTGGCGGTGAGCCCGCTGCTGGCGGTGGTGTCGCTGGACGTGCTGTGGAACATGGACACCGCGGCGCGAGCCACGCCGCTGCTGTGCACGGTGCGTCTGGTGTGCAGGGTCCGGGTCCGGGAGGGGAGGGCGCAGGGATGGGCTGTCTGAGGGTGCTGATGCTGGTGGGGTTGGGTTGGGCTTGTGGGTACGTACGGACAGTCAGTGCATCGGCCCGCGTGGCCCGCCCACCTGAGAACCCCCCACTCGCATTCTCGCACGCCAGGTGGTGACGGCGCTGAGGGCGCACTCTGTCGGCCCGCCCGGCGCGGATGGCGGACCCGGCGGCGCGGGGCTGGGCGGGCGCCGGCGCGGCGGCCGCGGCGGGCGGCTGGGCGGCGGCGTGGGCGGCTTTGGCGGCGGCCTGGGCGAGTGGGAGGAGCGGCTGCTGCTGGGGGGTGGCGGCGGCGGCGGCGGGCTGCGGGACGGGTCCGGCATGAAGCACACCAGCCTGTGGATGCTGCTGGAGCAGGCGCGGTGAGGGGGGCAGGGGAGGGTGGGGAGGAACGGTTCTTGTTGGTGCAGGGGGAGGGGAGAGGGAGGGGATGCGAGGGTATCTGAGCACGACGCTTGCTCACTCACAGCATGAGCGATGTCTGGAGGCGAACCGCTGGAAGCAGTTGGACGCGGTTGCGGATCTTGACACACGAGGCGTACCACCCCGCGGCCTTCCTTCCGACAAAGCATCAACACGCATGTGTGCCCACACTTGCATTCACACGCGCACTCGCACACCCGCTCATACCCGGCGCGCAGGTGGTGGGCGCACCAGGTCCGCGACGCGGCGGAGGAGCAGCGCCAGCAGCAGCCGGGCGGGCCGGTGGTGGGCGGCCGCGCGGTGGGCGCGGTGGCGCGGGTGGCGCTGGCGGCGCGGCACGCGGGCGTGGGGCCGCTGCCGCCGCGGGCTGTAGCGGCCATGATGGCGGCGCTGCTGCTGCCGCTGCCGGAGCCCAACTGGCCGGCACGACAGGTGAGTTGGGAGGGGGGGGGCGAGGGAGGAGGCCGGCGAGTGATTGGAGGGGACGTACTGCTTGCAACCTAGCAGCCTCACTCAACTGAAGTTCTGACTCTCCTTGCGCCTCGCCTCTGCCCCGCGTGCCCCGCACCCCACCCCCCGCAGCGGGAGCACTACGCCCGCGCTCTGGACCTGCTGCTCGCAGCCGCCGCCGCGCCCACCGGCGCCGCCGCCGGCGGCGGCGCCGGCGGCGGCCGCCGCCGCCGCGCCTTCCGCGGCGGCGCGGGCCTGGGCCTGGACGACGACGTCAACGGCGGCGGCGGCGGGCTGGGTGTCGACGATGACGACGACGATGATGACGAGGTGGAGGATGAAGAGGACATCGCGTTCGGTGGCGGCGGTCTGGGTGGTGGCGGCGGCGGCGGCGATGCGGTCGTACAGGGCTTCCTCAACCAGGTGGCGGGCGGCGGCGGTGGCGGCGGCGGCGGCGCCAATGGCGGCGGGCAGGCGCAAGGCGGCGCGGATGGCGAGGGCGGCGAGGCGGGTGCGGCGGCGGCGGCAGGCGCGGGCGGTGAGCGGCTGGTGCGGACGGCCAGCGGCGGGCTGCGGCCGCTGTCGGCGCTGGAGGGCGAGCTGCGGGCGGGGCTGGCGCAGGTGGCGGCGCTGCGCAGTCAGCTGGCGGCGGTGGGGCGTGGCGTGCGGGACCTGCTGCTGCTGGGGCGCTGGCCGCCGCCGCTGCAGCTGCCGCCCGAGGCGCACGGCTGGACGGAGCAGGTGCCGCACGGCTTCCTGTGCCCCATCACGCACAGCCTCATGACGCAGCCGGCGCTGCTGGTGAGCCCGCAGCTGAGCGAGGCCTCGCCCTCCTACGAGCTCAGCGCCATCCGCCAGTGGCTCAAGTCCAACAGGTGGGGCCGGGCAGGGCAGGGCAGGGCAGGACAGGGTGGGGGGCTGCGCGCGTACTTGTGTTGCTCGTGCTCGTGCATGCGCCCGCCGCCGCTGCCCATGTGCGCCCCACCCGACTCCCCATCTCGACTTAATCAATCATGCACGGAACCCCTGCCTCAACCTCGCACCACCAGGACCGACCCCACCACCGGCCGCTACCTGACCTCCTACCACTTCATCCACAACGACAACCTGCGCAAGGCCATAGAGGACTGGGTGGCAGACCGCGTGGCGGCGGAGGCAGCTCACACGCAGCTGCTGGCGGCGCACGCGCAGGAGCTGCAGCGCCTGCAGCAGCAGCAGGCGGGCAGGGCGCGGCCGCTGTCGCCGCATGCGCGGCCGCAGCGCAGCACGCGCCGCAGCACGCCGCTCTCGCCATCGGCGACGGCGGCAGCGGCGACGGCGGCGGCCACCGCCAACGGCGCGTGCCGCAGCCAGCACCAGCACAGCCCGCTGGGGACGCCGCTGTCGGCTGCTACAGCCACGGGCGTGGCTACCTGCTACAGCGGCGGCGGCGGCGGCCGGCCGGCGGCGGTCGGGGGCCGGTACGGGTCCGTGGAGGGTCCAATGCCGGGGCAGCGGAGCGTGTGTGTGGGCACCAGTGAGCTGCTGGCGGCTAGGTCCGTGGGGCTGCGGTCACCACAGCGCCTCGGTCGGCCAGGCGGCGACTGGGAGGGCAGCGCCGGTCGCGCGCGCGCGCGCTCGCGGTCGCGGGGCCGGCCGCTCACACGGAGCGTTGCGGCGGCGGAGGCAGAGGCGGGCGGAGCGGAGGGGCCGGCGGCTGCGGCGGCGCGGCAGGTGGTGCAGCGGGCTGTGTCGCGGCAGCGGGGACTCACGGGGACGCGGAAATGAACACGGTACGATAGGACAGGGCCATGGGCTGTGAACGGTATGGTGCTTGATTGACTGAGTGTTTTATGGGGTTGCATTCTTCTTGACCTTGCGCGTTGCGAAGACATCAATTGCATGCGGGAACAATCTGCGCTCCCAAATGGGGGTCGTTGTTGGTTGGTTTATGAACGCAGTCTGGCGACCGCTGACCAGTGAGACATCAGGGAATAAAGCGAACTACGACGTACACCGTTTGGTGGCGTTAAGCTCTGGGCCTCTGGCTACCGCAGCTCGGGAGAGGCTATGAAAACCGGCTGGTGTAGGTATGTAGATATCACTCAATACCAGGATGATTACGTGGTACCCAGATGGCAAGGCGCGATTCGGCGTGTGGCAATTCAGCATCGGCGCAAGGAGAGTACGGTACATACGCATTGGAACACGTGTTGGGCACGCCCGGGGTTTAAACAAGTGTTATGGGCACGTGGCGCGGACCGGTTGCACGCTAGCAGCGCCTGGCGCTGCCGGCTGAGTACATCCTGAGCTGCGGCGCAGTGGTTGAGGCTGTGGCGCCAGACGAATCGCACGAGGGCTGCCATGTCGTTGTGTTGTGTTGCTCATCTGGCATAGTTCCGAGACGCGGAGGAGTTGCACAGGCTATGCCTGTGGGACGAGTACCGTAACATGACTTGTGTTGGCTTACATGAATACATCTGTTACATCTGTAAAGTCTTACACGGTCATGCCTCTTTCAGCCGCTCAGATCCCAACTTCAAGGCCCCCCCTTAGGCGCACACGCGAACACCGCCGCATCCCAGTCGCGTGAACCTCATGCTCCTCCTCAGCGGCTCAGTGCCGGGGGTCATGGCAGCCATTGAGCCAATGATGGTGCAGGCATTGTTGCCTTCCGGGACCGCGCTGCACCTCCTCTCAGCGACCCTACCACTTCCAGGAGGGCCCGCAACACCAGCCGTACACATCGCAAGGTGTCGGCATGCGCACACAAACAGACCGGCACCACGAAAGGAACTGTAGACCTGTAACCGCGCAAACCTCTGCCGTACGCCCAAACTCCGGGCTGCTCTGGGGCACCTCTATTGCAGGCACCTCTGGTCATAGCAGCTCCGGCGCACCGCCTGCACGCCTGCCGCTGGTCCGAGTGCCGTGCAAGGCCCACTCCTACATACCGGTACTGCTCATCATCACGCCGCACGCCTCGTCGCCTCACCCGAACAAGCTAGACGCCGGACGCCAATCACTCCACCAGCCTCCGCCCCCCGCGCTCACCAGCCCCTGCACCGCACCCGGGCGGGCAGTGCTCCACTCGCCCCCTCACCACCCGCCCTCCTGCCGCCTGCCCCACTCCCACAACTCAGCACTCCAGGCACGCACGCTCCTCAGGCAGCACCCGCTGCGGCGCTGCTGCGGTATGTCTGACGTCCTCCACTCCCGACGTGTCAGTGCTGGTGCAGGTGGCGGGCGTACGAGGCGATGAATCCCGGCACGTCGTCCGGCCGCTCAGCCGCCAGCTGCGGTGGCGGGGAGGCAGCGGCGGCGGCAGGCAGTGAGATGCAGACGTGGTGACACCCAAAGCGGCGGTCAGGACGCAACACAGGTAGAAGTGCCGGGTGGGGTAAGCTGTCAGGAACCGCGACGCTGCGACAGGACCACTGCCCAGACGCGCCACCCGCGGCAGGATCACTGCCCAGATGCGCCACCCGGGCGGTTGCCGGCCGCGTGCTGCGGCCGCGCGGTTGACACGCCCGCCCACCGTAACAGCCCATCATGCACGAGTCACGTCTTAGCCCACACGCAACGCAGCTCCCACCCGCTGCACGATGCTGGCGAGGATGTCGGCCACACCCTTGCTTGCCAGGTAGGCTTGGGCGTCCTCATCGCTGTGGACGACAGCCACCCCTGACCCGTCCTCCGCCGTGGCGATGGCCGCTTCCCCCGATGACTGCTTCACTTTGCCGACTAGGTGCTTGACCCTGTGCGCGGGACGCATTCGGCAGGGGTGAGGTGCTCGCACCGACGTTGCGCTTGGGGACATGCTGCCGCTCCATTCGTTAAAATGTCGGGCGCGGACTCACATGTGCTGCTCCACGGAGGCAGGCTTGCTATGGAGTACTGATACGACCATCTCCTTGACGACTTTGTCCACATTCGTCGATCGCAGGTAGTTCTCGACATCCTTCACGACATTTTCGGGCTTCTCCATCGTTGTTTGTTCCAATCAAGACACACACCTATAACACGTCCATAGCTGAAGAAAATGCGTCAAAATCGAATAGAAACCAACCAAGCCAATTTGCAAAAGCAAAGTTCGAGAGGGACCGCAAAAACAAAGTCGAAGGTAGTGATGCTGAGGTTGATTTGTGTCAGGTTCTGAATTGGAACAAGTTTGACACGGGCCGCGGCACTGCAGTGGGCCGGTCGCCGCTGTGGCGGGCGCGGATGGGTGCGGGGGATGGAGCGTGGGCTGGCGAAGGCGTGCACCGCGGCGTCTGGATGTCACGGCTGGCTGCACTTTGTGAGCAACGGGGGGCTGAGTCGCCTGTGGCGGTGCCAGAGCCGGCCAAAGCCGGCTGCGGCAGATGCCGTGGCTGTGGCAGAGGACAGAACCGGGCCACGCGGCAGCAGGGAGCGCTGCCTGATGGGCAGCCACCCGTCGGCAGCGGCGCCGCGCCCGGCGGCAGTGGCCCTGGAGCACGTGGTGCGGTCGCCGGCAGGGGTGCAGTGCACAGCACGGCGTGGGTGTCGCTTCCAACCTCTAAACGGTACCAGCACGTCGCCTTGTCCGATGTGTCTTTAATCAATGTCGCACGCGTTCCTCGGAGGGCCCCAACAACGTACGCAGCCGGAATGCTGCCGCAGCACCCTCCGGCTTCCACCATACCTGCCCCCCACGCCTGCCCCCCAACCCATGCAGTGGACCAGCCGCATTCTTCTACCCCTGGGCCCGCAGCCACGGCCCCTCCCGACTCCCGGCCTCAGTCCTCCTCCACCGGCAGCAGCTGCAGCTCCCGGCCGCTGGGCGCCACTGACAGCACGTACTCCGCCGCCACCACCACCGAGCCCACATGGTGCTGCAGGTGCAGGTGCTGCTGCTGCCCGCTGCCCTTGTCCTTGTGCCCCTGCCCGTGCGCCTGCCCGTGCCCGTGCGCCGCTGCCCCCCGGCTGCGGGCCGCCTTCAGCTCCTCCTGCGCCTTGCGCACCAGCCTCGACACGTGCTTCACACACACCGTCGACACCTGCGCAGGCAGGCAGCACAGGGAGGCAAGCGGGCCGCAGGCGGCAGTGAGAGGAGTGAGAGGGGCCCGCCTGTTCCCCGCGCTCAACTTGTACCGCGTTGCCCATGGCCAACCATCCGGGTGTGTGTGTGTGTGTGTGGTTGTAGCAATCCCTTCCCTCCCCCTCCCCCCCCCCAGCTCCCACCTGCTTGGCCCCCTCGATGGGGTAGCTGCCGCCCGCGAAGTCCACGCGGTCCACCAGCCACGTCAGCGCGGCGGGCTCGGGGCGCAGGAAGCCGCCCGCAGCCTCCAGCCGCGAGCCGTAGCGCGAGCGCAGCTCCATCTCCATCAGCGCCGTGATCTGCGGGGCGGGGGGCCGGCCAGCAGCGTGAGGAGGACGACGAGTAGGCGCGTGGCGGCGATGAGGACAGGTAGGGTTGTGAACGCCAGCCCAAGGGTCTGATACTCGCCCCGTCGCACCCCTGCCCCGCCTCCCACCCGCACCTCAGGCCGTGTGAGCGGGAAGAAGGGCAGGAAGAAGTCCACCGCCGCGCCGAAGGCCAGTGTGTCCTCCAGCGCCTCGCAGGCGGGCGGCCGCCGCCAGGCCGACAGCACCACCTCCCGCAGCCGCGACTCGGCGGCCTCAGGCGTGATCTGCAGAGCAGCGGGGGGCAGCGGCGGCATGGGTGTGTGTGCAGGGGTGACGCGTCAAAAGCAGGTGAGGTGGCGCGGCAAAGCCAAATCGGTTCAACGCCAGGAAGCCCTCTCGGCGTGTCGGCAGCGACGGCTGCAACCCTCCCGCTCGTTGCTTGAGTGATATCTTAGCTTGGGTTTGGGCTGCACTATCTCCTCTCCTCATGCCGCACCCAACCACCACCACCGGCCCCACACACCCCACCCCAAACCCCGGCGCACCTGGCTCTTGTCGCCGCCCGCCGCCGTCAGCATGGCCTCCAGCTCCAGGAAGCCCAGGTTGGACTCCAGCAGCACGATGGCCCTGGCGGGGGGTCGGGAGGTGTGTGTTTGGGGGTTGGAGGGTTGTGAAGCCCAGACCCATTCGGGGAGTTGGGGGAAGGGAACACAGTGGGGCAGCTCCGTTTCCTCCAACACACGTCATACACCACCTCAAGCCCCCCTACCCCACCTGCCCCAGCCACCCCTGCAGCCACCCCCACCTGCTCATGGAGCTGTTGGCCAGCTCGGGGTGGCGCACCAGCTGCCGCAGCAGGCCGCGGCTGTCGCAGTCCAGCTTGTCGTACTCCTCCACCACCAGCAGCGGGTTGGGCGCGGAGCGCAGGTGGTCCAGCACCGCGGACCGCACCTTTGGGGGGGGGGAAGGCGCGGGCAATACACAAGCGACACACGCTCGCTCGACAGGCATGAGCGCCATAGACCATGTGGCCGCGCCCCCCGCCCCCGCCACAGCAATGTCGTACTGAGCTGCTCACCCGCGCCTCAGCTGCCCCGCCTCGCCCCGCACGCACCTGCCCCAGCTGCCCCGCGCGGTCGCCCTCCAGGTAGTTGAGCCCGTACAGCACCTGGGGGCGGGGCACGTGCGCATGCGTGTGCACATGTACCGCGTGCGTGTGCACAGCGTGAGCGCTGCAAGCGGGGGGTCGTTCACTGCAACCCCAGGGCCGGGGGTTGCGTGGATGGATGGAAATGTTAGAGACAGCGGGGCGAGCTGTGGCGAGAGCTGCGGTAGGGTGCACGCCTGCACTCCTTGCCACCCACCTTTGCCCCCTTGCACTGCTCGCCGGGGCAGTCCACCGCCGCCGCCGGGTCCTTGTTGTACAGCGCCCGCGCCAGCAGCGTGTGCGTGAACGTCTTGCCCACGCCCGGCGGGCCGTGCACGCTGATGATGAGCGGCTTGCGCGGCGCCTGCGCCCTGCTACTGCTGCTACTGCTGCTGCTACTGCCGTCCGAGTCGGACGCCAGGTGCTCGCACACGGCGTCCACCAGCTGGCTGATGGCCAGGTCCTGCCCCACCACGTGCGCGGGGAGGAAGGACGCCACGTTGGCGCAGGCCTCCGGCACGAACCGTGTCGTGCCTGGGGCAGCGGAGCAGCGAGGGGGGAAGGAGGGAGGCGAGCAAGGGGGGAGGGGGCGGAGGAGGGCTTTTGCGGAGCCCGACTTGGCAGCCTTCTCATTGGATGTGGTGGCCTGGGTGCCGACACGGCGGCAGCCAGCTGCAGTGGGGGTACGCAACCCCCTCGGATTCACCGACCTCCCCCAACGCCCGCCCGAAGTTCCCCCCGCCCACCCCTCGCTCACCTTGTATGTGCAGCGCTGCCCATAGCATCGCCGCTACAGTCCCAATCGCGAATATGGGCAGCCCCATTGCTCACAGCACCGGCGCGCAGCCGAGGATGCTGGCCGTCACAAGCGGAGAGTCGCAAGTGCTGTGTCCACCAGAGAGGTATGGACCAATCGCTGCATCCCAGCTACCTATGTTGTCAACAGACGAGTTGCGGTAGCGCGAGCAACTATCGGAACTCACTCAGCCGACTGGCCGAGGGCATGCAGCAGTATTGTTACTGTTAAATAGTTATTGAGGCATAAGGTCCCCGGTGTGCAACATTTACTTGAGAGGAAGCAAAGCACCGGGCCATTCGAGCTGTCGATCCAGACGCAAATTCATCGCATTGCACGGAGCACACCGCCCCAACAGGGACGAGAGGGCAAGGTCCATAGTGCTAACTTATAACGCAGTTTTACTATTGCGAGTCACGATTGCTGCTGACTGTGCTGAGGCCTTGAGGCGAGCCAAGCTTCTCCTGCGCCACACGCAGCTCCACAGTACATGATAACCGTGAAACAAATGCACTGAATATACTAACTGTGAAAAGAAACAAGCTCGGTATTGGTTGTAGAAGGAGCGAGGGCTTCATCGTGTTGTCACCAAAGACACTTGTCAACAGCGATGCCTCCAGTCCAGCTAATGTCTTCGCAACAGCAATGCAGGCCAGCACGCGCACAGGCCAAAGCCTGTCGCTGCCGCTGCCCTGCGCGCGCCCGGCTGGTGCCCGCCGCGCAACACCCCGCCAGCGCTCAGCCCTCCCCCGCCTCAGACTGCTCCTCCTCTTCCTCCTCCGCCTCCTCCTCGGGACCCTCCATCTCCCGGCGCGCCGTGCTGGGCACCGCCGCCGGCTCGCTGCTCGCGTCCACCTCCGCCTCGCTCGGCCCGCTGCTGCTGACGTCGTCCGCCTCGGCGGCTGCGGCCACCGGCCGGCCCGACCCCGCTCTGGGCTTTGAGCGCCGCGTGTCCGAATTCACGCTGCCCAACGGCCTGCACTTCATCGTGCTGCCGCGCCGCAACGCGCCCGTGGTGTCCTGCCACACCTACGCCAACGGTGGGGCGGGCTGGTGGTGCTGGTGGTGGGGTTGGTGGGGGTGTTGGGGTGGCGGTGGGGTGAGCGGGCATCGGGCGGCACCTGGCGGCAGCTGGCGGGCGGGGCGGCCAGGCATACACAGAGGGCGCCCAGGTCTAGTCTCGCTATCTCGCTGTCTCGCTGTCTCGCTGCGTCGCTGTCTCGCTGCAACCCTGGGCGCTGTGATGACCGCGCCACGTCACGGCATAGCTCGGCAGCTCCGCGCGTCCGTGCGGCACACCCCTCGTCGTGGCGGCTGTGCGTCACGGCTCTGGGGCTGCGTGTTGCCCAAAGGAAACGCGGCGGCCCAGCCCCTGTGCGTGTATGTCCCGCCCGCTGACTGCTGCCGGCTGCCGCAACCCGCCCCCGCCCCTGCGCCCCTGCAGTGGGCGCCTGGAACGAGGCGGCGGGCAGCACGGGCATGGCGCACCTGCTGGAGCACATGGCGTTCAAGGTGGGTGCCGGGGCGGCGGGGGGGGGGGGCGGGCGCCGGGGGGCGGGGGGCGAAGCGCGGGCCGCCGAAGGGCGCGCCGAAGGGTGGGCCGAAGGGCGGGCGGCGGCGGGCCGGGCCGAAGGGCGGTTGTAAGGGCGGACAGGGGGCTGGACTGTGGACGTGCGTGCTCTGATCCCGCGCCGCCTCCTCGCTCCGTGGCAGCGCTCCTGTCCGCCGGCCACTGACTGCGCCCTCCCGTCCCAAACCCGAAACCCGGACCCCCCCCCCTTGCCCAGGGCACGCCGCGTGTGGGCAGTGTGGACTTCCGGCGGGAGGCGCCGCTGCTGGACGCGCTGGATGAGGCCTTCTACGAGCTGAGGGTGGGGGCAGGGGGCAGGGGTGCGGGGGTGCGGGAGGTTGTGAATAGCATCCCAAGCTAAACCAAGCTGAACGAAGCAAGGGACAGGCAAATGCAATTGCAGCAATACGGAGCAGGATATCGGGGGGCGCGGGGAGGTCGGCAGAGGGGCAAGGGGGGCTCGAGGGCAGGGGCAGGGGCAGGGGCAGGGGCAGGGGCAAGGGTGGGGTGTTGTAAGGGGCGGGGAAGTTACTGGGCTTGAGGCGTAGGTGATGGGGATGAGGAAGCTCGCTGGTGGGATGGGGTGGCTGTGTGGCGGGCGCACGCCATCACTGGGGTAACCCGGCAGTGTCACATTCGTTGCCTGTCATTCGCCACTTTGCGCGCAGGACGCCAAGGCTGCGGTGGCTGCGGGAGGGCCGGGCAGCGCGGGGCCCACCCGGGTGGCCACACTGCGGGCGCGGCTGAGGTCGCTGCAGGCAAGTGGGGTAGGGGCCAGGAGCCCCGCACCCGCATCCCCCTGGCCCCCCAGCCCCCCACCCAGCCCTGTTTGCGCCGTGGCCTGCTTCTGCGCCTGCTTCTCCTCATGCCCCGTCCCAATGCTGGCTTTCATTCGCGTCCACCCCCTGAAGTCACCTTCTGGAATGAAAACTCCTGAAATCACCCACCCACCCCACCTCCGCTCCCACCACCGCCGCCGCCACGCAGGACCAGGCGGCGGCGCTGACGGTGCCCAACGCCTTCGGCGCGGCGCTGCAGCGCGCGGGCGGCGTGGGCCTCAACGCCACCACCAGCCACGACCAGACGCGCTACTTCGTGAGCCTGCCCGCCAACAAGCTGGAGCTGTGGATGGCGCTGGAGGCGGAGAGGTTCAGGTGGGAGGGCGGGAAGGACGGCGGACGTGTGGGCGGGCGTATGGGCGGGGGGGGGGGCGGGGCAGGGATTTGATGGGGAGCAGGGCTGACGGGGGTGAGGGCGAGGGAGGCGAAGGGCTGTGCAAGTGCGGGGGTGGGGGCTGGGTTTCGCTCGTTGGGGCTCCGTGTGATGCGGGCTACTGACTCGTCTCTCATCCTGCTGCTACTGCCGCCTGCCTCCCCCCCCGCCCAGGGCTCCTGTGTTCCGGGAGCTGTACTCGGAGAAGGCGGTGATCGAGGAGGAGCGGCGGCTGCGGGTGGACAACACGCCCATGGGCAGGTGGGCAGGCGGGGGCCGGGGGGGAGGGGCGGGCTGGGGGGCGGGGAGAGGCGGGAGAAGCGGGAGGAGGCGTGTGCGGGTTGCGGGATGGGGGCTGCGTGCGTGTGTGCGACCAGGTGTGAAGTGAAGTAGCATGGGGTGATTCACTAGTTAACACCCCCCCCCTCTGCCTCCCTGCCCTGCCCGCCGCAGGTACCAGCAGGAGTTCGCGCTGAGCTCGCTGGCCAACAACTACCGCCGCCCGGTGATCGGCTTTGAGCAGGACTTCGACGCCATCGGGCGGCGGGAGGTGCAGGTGCGCGTGCCCGTGCCCGTGCCCGTGCGTGTGCTTGTGTGCACATGGTGTTCGCCCTTCACCACCACCTTGCCAGGTTGGCTGTTAATCCCGCACACAATCACACAATCACACACGCACTCACCCGCCTGCCCTCCCCCGCAACCCCCCCCCCAAACCGCCAGGCCTTCTTCGACCGCTACTACGGCCCCGCCAACCTGACCATCGCGGTGGTGGGCGACGTGGAGCCGGGGGAGGTGCACACGTGAGGTGGCCGCAGTAGGGCAGGAGGGCATAGGGGGCATACAGGGGGCGCGAGCCCAAGGGGCGGCTGACCAGGGGCCGGGCGGCGCGCGGAGGGGCGATTGTGAATACCAGCCCAGGGAAGGTAGCCGTCCATGTGTGTCCGGTGTTTTGGGGTCAGGGGTGGTGGGGGATCTTCTTATGCATTGGGCTGGGTTTCACAACACACTCCACCGCCTCGCCTTCTGTCACCCCCGCCCCCTCGTCAGGCTGGCTGAGCGCTACTGGGGCGACTGGCAGGGGCCGGCCGGCTACACGGCACTGCCGCGGGGCCGACCCCTGGCGCCCACAGCCGCGGCAGGGGCGGCGGAGGCGTTCGGTGATGCGGACCCCCGACCAGAGGTGGGACCGCGAGGCGCCGGCGGGATGCCACTGTAGGCGTACGGCGCAGGGCGCGCGGCGCCACGGCGGCGCCGCGTACGGCACCCGCACGGACCGCACCCGGTGGCTGCGGCTTGCTCAGTTCCTCTTTCAAAACCTCCGAATCCAGGGCTCCTTTTCCCCACCTCACCTTCGGCCCTGTCCCCGCTGTGCCCGCTGTGCGCGCTGTACCGTCTTGACTACCGTCTCGACTACCGGACAGCCGAACCCAATGAGCCCCGCATACGATATTCTTCGTAACCTTGCAACTTCCCCACCCCACCCCCCGCAGTCCTTCCTCACCGGCAGCCGCACCTCCATGCGCCAGGCCGCGCGCTCCGGGCCCGCGGTGCTGCTGGGCTACTACCGCCCGCCCATCACCAGCCGGGAGGGCGTGGTGCTGGAGGTGGCGGCGGACGTGCTCACGGGTGAGGGGGGCGGTGGCAGGCCGCGGCAGGGGCGCGCGCTGCTGGGCGTGCAAGCCGCTCTTCGTTCCCTGTGTCCCTTTCAATGCCCTGTAACCTTTCATTACATCCCCTGACCTTTGCTCTCCTGCCGCGCGCATTCCGCCCTAACACTCCGCTCAAACCCCTTGCACACACGCACGCACATTCTCTCCCTCTACGTACACGTATAACATCTCCCTGTCTCGACCCCACCCCACACACACGCCCACCCCTCCTCAGGCGGCCGCACCAGCCGCCTGGTGTCCAGCCTGGTGCTGTCGGGCGCCGCGCTGGGCGCCAGTGTGGTGGCAGGCTACCCGGGCGAGATGCGGCCGGGCCTGGCGCTGGTGTACGGCATTCCCAAGGACGGTGCGTGGGCGTGGGGCGGGTGGCGGGTGGCGGGGCGGGGGGGTGGCGGGTGGTTAGGGGCGGGGGGTGGCGGGGAATGGGGGCGGGGGGGGAGCAGGGAGTGACATGGTGTCAGTGCGCGGGCGCCAGGAGTCAGTACCGCCTCCGCTGCTGCATTTGTCTAGACTCCTTATAAATAGGTTTTGTTTAGCTTGGGCTGGTGTTCACAACCCCTGCCCACCCGCCACCCACCCACCCACCCACCCTCCACACCCACCCGCCCCACCCGCCAGGCGACAGCCCCGAGAAGGTGGCGGCGCTGCTGCAGGAGCAGCTGGCGGCGCTGGTGGAGGGCGGCGTGGCGGGCGCGGAGCTGGGCCGCGTGGTGCGCAGCAGCCGCGCGGGGCTGCTGGGCGCGGCGCAGAGCAACAGCGCCATGGCAGCGGCGCTGGCCAGCTACCACGTCAGCACAGGTGCGGCGGGGGTTGGGGGGTGGGCGGTGGGGAGCGGTGGGGCTGTGGCGGTGGGGCGGGTTGGGGTGCCTTGGCCCCGGGGGGCCGAGGTGCCGTGGGTGCGCTGATGGGAACCGGTCCATACTGGTGGGCACGTGAAGTGGGCACCTGAAGTGGAGTGAGGCCTTTCATCCCATGGTTCCCGGTCTGTCCAATCCGCTGGCCGCCATTCACCCGCATCCGTCCGCCACCACCCACCCAGCACCAGTGACGGCATCCCGCAGCCCACCCAGCCCACCTGCCCAACCTAAGAGCCGCCCTCAACCTCCCTCAACCCACCCAACCGCTCCCACGCCGCTCCCCCCACCCCCAGGCAGCTGGCGCGGCTTGGTCCAGGAGCTGGAGGTGGTGTCGGCGCTGCAGCCGGCCGAGGTGGCGGAGGTGGCGGGCCGCGTGTTCGCGCCGGGGAACTGCTTCACGGGCTACGTGCTGAAGGCATAATCGGGCGAAGGCTGCTGTGGTGAGGTTGCTCGTGGGCTGAATGCCGGACGGAGGAGGCAGGGCGGATGAAGGCCAAGGAGCGAGGGCGCGCACTGGAGAGATGAGGCGTGCAGCTACGGGGGGCTGTGGGACGGCGTGGAGCAGTTCCCGAGTTCCATTCGCAGCTGTCACGGAAGCCGATGGCACGGTGTGTAAATGTAATTATGTACATGCATCACAAAGCACGTATTTGTGTCCTTTCACCTCGCGCCGCAACGCTCGCTGTGAACTCTCGCGTCCGACAGCCGCGTGGCTAATTCTCGCCGACCGTTTACTCACTTGCGCCATGGCGTCCTAAAAATAAAGAAACGAAAACTATAATGCATGCACAGACTGAGCTCGCGGCTCAGGATATAGCGCGAGTTCCAGCCGCACTCGGCGCGAAATGGAGGCGACGCCGCGACCTCCGCAGCGCTGGCCAGGTTCGGACATTGTGTTTGAAGCCCGGCGGCGGGCGGAGGTGTATGCGGCCGACTGGCGGGACGGGTTCAGCGCCCGCGCCAGGTGGGGCAGCGGGTGGTGGCCACCCCGGAGCAGGGGAGCCCGGGAGCGGTTGTGACGGAGGGGGGTCGTGAACGCCAGCCCAAGCAAAATCAGACCAAACCCTAGATGGAGCCTACAGCGACAGGGAACGGGGCTGCCACAGGGGTGAAGGCCGGTTACCGCCCAGCTTGCCACGCGCACATGCAACAGATTTTGGGGTTTGCCTTCGCCGCCTGGCACGGCACGCGCACACGCACGGTATGCACACACACAGCGCATATGCCGCTGTGCGCCCGCAGGATCCTGGCCCCCTCCACCTACATCTTCCTGGCCTCGCTGCTGCCGGCGCTGGCGTTCGGGCTGCAGCTGGACAGCGACACGGGTGGGCGCGGCACCGGGTGGGGGGGGGCGGCGGCACGGGTGGGGGGTGTGATGGGTTGTGAGCGCCAGCCCAAGCTGTAGGGGAGGTGTCGAGAGTGGGCAGTCGGCTTGTTGGCGTCGGTGGTTGTGGAGGCGCTGCTGAGCAGCGGGGCTCGCGCAAGCGCAAACACGCGTGTGACACGGCCGCTGCCCGAATGTGCCTGCTGCCGTCTTCTCCTACTGTGCAGAGGGCGTGTTGGGGGTGGTGCAGGTGCTGGCAGCCACCGCCATCAGCGGTGTGGTGCAGGTGCGTGCGCGGCGGCGGAATCTGAGTGCTTGGGGGCAGTGCGCCGCATAGTCTGCGTTGTCGTTTTCCCTTGTGCTCCCTAACACATGCCGTGTTAACACGCCCACCCCCGCACACACACATCCTTTGCAGGCGGTGGTGGGCGGCCAGCCGCTGCTGATCGTGGGCGTGGCTGAGCCGGTGGTGCTCATCTACGGCTTCATGTACCACTGGGCGGCGGGGCGGGCGGGGCTGGGCGCCGGCCGCTTCCTGGCCTGGGCGGCCTGGGTGTGCGTGTGGACGGCGGCCATGGTGCGTGCGTGGAGGGAGTGGAGGAGTGTGGGGGGAGTGGAGGGAGAATGGAGGGAGGTCGGATGGGTGGAGGGCAGTCCGTGGGGGTTTGTGGTTGAGTTGCTAAGATGAACGTCAATGGGGTGGGGAGGGGGGCTGTGCGCGTTCAGGGGTACACGGTGGACAGGCGGGACAGGCGGCGCAGATGGGTGGGAGGGAACAGTTACGACGCGTAGGGGTGCGAGTCTATGCGAACGGGTGCGGAGGCGCGGGCGCCGGCTGGGGGAGTGGGACGGGAGTCGGGGCTGGCGGCAACGCGGCTGTGGGTGGGCGATGCGGCCTACGCTTCTGGTTGTGGTCATGTGGTGGGCAACTGCGGGGCATGGGCACTACCGGCCGGCCTCGCGGGCTTGGTGCTCAGCCGCATGTATCCGCCACGATCGCGCTGCAGCTGCCCCTCACACGCCACCACCTCCCGGCACCGTGCCGCCTGCACCCCTCCCTCCTGTCACACGCGCGGCGCCGGCAGGTGCTGCTGCTGGCTGCCTCGGGCGCGTGCCGCTGGGTGGGGTCCTTCACGCGCTTCAGCGGCGAGCTGTTCGGCGGCCTGATCGGGCTGCTGTTCCTGCAGCAGGCCGTCAAGGTGCGGACCAGGGCGCGCAGCGCGCAGCGGCTCAGGGCGCAGCGGCTCAGGGCGCAGTGGCTCAGGGCGCAGTGGCTCAGGGCTGAGGGGTGGGGTGGGGGTGGGGTTGTGTCGCCCAAGCGGCCCGCCCCAATCCAACCTAAGCCAAATGAATCCCGACGAGAGGGGCGGGCCTAACGTTATCGGCACCCGTCCCGCCTATGTGCTGCTCACGCGTCTCGCGCCTCGGCCCCGTGCCGCCACGCCCCCCACCTCCCCACCGTCACCCCCCCCCCAGGGCCTCATCGCGCAGTTCCGGCTCGACCCCAACACATCGCACTCCGGCGACGCAGGTGGGTGCGGCGGGTGGGTGCGGTGCACGTGCGGACACGTGTTGCTGGCGTCCGGCGCTTGTGGGCGTGTCGTGCCACATGCGCTGCACCCGGCCGCACCCGGCGTGGGACTGTGCGGCCACGGTGCCGCAGCCAGCTGGGCGCACCCGTCACGCCACCTGCAACCCCAGCAGCTCACCCATCCACCACAACCCACCCTTTCCTTCCTGGTATCAAATCCCGCATCCCCCCGATGGGTTTGCAATGGTTGATTTGGGAATAGGATAAAACTACCCACCACCACCTTACCTCCACCCCGTGCCGCCACCCCCGTCGCCCGCCGCGGCCTCAGAGGCGGACGCCTACGTGTGGCGGCTGGTGAACGGGCTGTGGTCGCTGCTGCTGGCGGGCGGGCTGCTGCTGAGCGCGCTGGTGGTGGTGCGCGCGCGGAGCTGGAGGTTCCTAAGCAAGGTGGGCGGCGCCCCCGACCTCAGCCCGCTGTGCGGTCCTGGCTACGCCTTCACTTCTTGGTTCTTATGAATGTCGCCCCGCCCCCAGTCACGCAGGCGTTGGTCACCAGTGCACGCAGGTCTCCCACCGCGCCGGCGCCATTTGTGCCGTGCACGCATACGCATCCCCCTCACCACTGCCCCACGCCCGTTCCCGGATGGCGTCCAAATTCCCCTTGCGCCCCTGCTCTCCTCCTGCTCCTGCCTCTCCTTCTCCCCGCCAGCCGCTGCGGGGCCTGCTGGCCGACTACGGCGCACCCGCCTGCGTGCTGCTGTGGACCGGCATCTCATTCGCGGTGTCGCCGCAGGCGGACGGCGCCGCGCCGCCCGGCGTGCCGCGCCGCGTGTCCTGCGGCGACGTGTGGGGCGGCAGTAGCACCGACGGCAGCGGCAGCAGTAGCGGCTGGCGGGTGGCGGCGCGAATGGGCGAGGTGCCGGGCCCCTACATCGCGGCGGCGCTGCTGCCGGCGTTCGTCATCGCCGTGCTGTTCTACTTCGGTGGGTGGGTGGGTGGGTGGGTGGGTGGGTGGGTGGGGCGCACAGGGGTGGAGAGAGCCCATGGAGGGCGGAGACGGGTAAGAGCCCTGCATTCGGACGGAGCTCACAGACCCCTGTGAGTGCGCGCGGGAGTGTGCGCGGGCGTGTGCGGTACCGTAGGACTTCAGTTCAGCTTAGATCTTAGCTTCGGCTGGCACAACCCGGTCCACCCTACCCTGCTCCCCCTGCTACTGCCGCCACACCTGCTACTGCCGCCGCCCCCAGACCACAGCGTGTCCAGCCTCATGGCGCAGCAGCCCGAGTACGGCCTGGCCCGCCCGCCCGCCTTCGCCTACGACCTGGCGCTGCTGGCGGCGCTGACGGCCGGCTGCGGGCTGCTGGGGCTACCGCCCGTGAACGGCGTGCTGCCGCAGGTGGGCGGCGCGGCGGATTGGGTGGCCGGGTGGCGGGTGCGTTCGGCAGTGGGAGTGCAAGGGACGTGTGTGGCACTTGAATGTTAGGACGTCCGATGTCAGTACACACACGCGCGCATACGTGCACACACGCACACGCAGGCGCCCATGCACACCCGCAGCCTGGCGACACTGGGCTCCCGCGCCAAGGGCCCCACCGCACGACACCAGCGGCAGCGGCCGCGCAGCAGTGCTGACGGGCAGTCCGCGCTCGAAGGCGCGGAGATAGAGCGGCGTCACAGCAGCGGCGCGGACTTTGGAGCGGCACCCTTCGTCAACGGCAATGCCAACGGCAGTAGCACAGCTGCAGCCTCAGCTGCTACAGCCGCGATGCACTTCCCCACTGCGGCGGTGGAGCTGGCGGCGGCACCGGTGGGGCTCCGGCCCCGCCGCCACACGCCTGCCGCGGTTCTCAATGCTAGCGCTACAGCCGCCGCCGGCAGCGGTGCCCCAGCAGGTGGCGGTGACGCGGCTGTAGCAGGAGGCGGTGCGGCGGGAATCTCCTCATCCCACCGGCCCGGTGTCTCCGCCGTTGGGCCGCCTGCGGCGACGGCATCACTCAGGCCGCAGAGCCGCAGCGGCGGCCCCGGCGTGAGCGGGGAGGCCGCGCCTGGGGTAGGCTCCGCTGGGCGAGAGGACGACGCAGGCGGTAGCAACTGCAACGGCGACGGCGACGGCGACGGCCGCCAGTCGGCGGATGCAGCCGCGAGGCGACGGCTGCTCAGTGGCCGCTCGTCCACGGAGGACGCGGCGGCCGGGCGGGAGGCGGTGGCTCACGGGTGCGGAGCTGCGGCGGGGCGGGGTGGTGGTGGTGGTGATGGGGGCGCAGTGCCAGTCGAGCCGCAGCAGCAGCCATCCGAGACAGCGGGCCCCAGACTTGGAGGCAGCTCGCCCCTGCAGCAAGGTGCCCGGGGCCTGGAGGAGGCGCCGCTGTGCCGGGGCGCGGCGCTGCCGCTGTGTGTGCTGGAGCAGCGGCTCAGCGGGCTGCTGCAGTCGCTGGGCGTGGCGGCGTGCCTATTCGCCACGCCCGCCATCCGCCAGATCCCGCAGGTGGGCGTGGGCGGGTGGGCGGGTGGGTGGGTGGGTGCGGGTGCAGGGGAGGGTGCAGGGGAGGGTGCGGGTGTGCGGGTGCGGCTGCGGGTGCGGCTGCGGGGGCGGCTGCGGGGGCGGGTGTGAGGGGCACCTCCCTGACCAGCTTTGCTACCGGCACCTCCCTTGCCGCAGGCTGCGCTGTGGGGCTATTTTGCTTTCATGGCCATTGAGTCGTTCCAGGTGGGTGGGTGTGGGTATGCACGTTTGTATGTGGGAGGAGGGAATAGTCTAGAACTCGAACGTTTGGGCGGGGGGGGGGGCGTGTAAACACCAGCCCAATCTAAACCCAAGCGAAACTAGACAAGGGACAGGCAGGTGCAGTTTGCGACAATACAGGGTAACGGTATACTCTTGCGTTTCGGGTCGAAGAGCGTAGACGGGCGAGATCGGCGCGCCGTCGACGAAATGCCACCCAGGCTCGGCTCGCGCACAGCAGAAACAGACACGCAAACACGCAAATGCAAAACACACGACTTACCTGGCGACCAGGAAGATGACCCCGGCGCCAGGCAGCAAGCGCCGGGCCAGAAGAGCGACATGCGGTTAAGGGGAAAGGCGAGGGGGGTCAGATGGGTCAGTTGTCAGGCGTTGGGTCGGTTGGCAGTGCGGCGGTGAGCCCACGCCCTTGGACAGCTCACGCGTGAGCCACACTCGCTACTGCCGCCCCTCGCTGGGTTTCCCACTCGGTGCTGACGCCGTTTGCCCCATCCCCCCGCAACCCCATCCCCATCCCCACCCACCTGTCAATATCATCTCCTCTTAATCAATCATGCATGGAACCCCACCTCCACCCCTCCACCTGCGCCACACACACGGCGCCGCACACGCACAACACACAACACGCCAGGGCTCCCAGCTGGTGGACCGAGTGCTGCTGCTGATCACCGACCCCGCCCGCCGCCCGGGCCTGGCGGCGGCGGGGCCGCACGCGCCCTACCTGGAGACGGTGCCCTTCGCCGTCACCGCCGCCTTCACAGGGCTGCAGGTGCGGGCCGCAGGCTGCAGGGCGGAGGGGCGGAGGGGGTTGGGGCTGTGAACGCCAGCCCAAGCTGAGGGTTGGAGGGTTGGGCTCGACCCTACGTGTCAGAAGCGAGCGGTACTGTTACGTTTGACTGCATCCCTCCCACCTAACGTGACGCCGCCCTGTGCGCCCCTGTGTGCCCTGTGCACCCGCACTCCTGCCCCCGCCGCAACCCTTCCCCTTCACCCGCCCGCAGGTGGCGCTGCTGGCAGGCGTGTGGGCGCTGGTGACGTGGGCCGGCGTGGCGGGCGTGGCCTTCCCGCTGCCCATCATGGCGCTGGTGCCGCTGCGCGCATTCGTGCTGCCCAGGTGGGCACCGGGAGGGGGAGGGCGGGCGCCCAGGTGGGCACCGGGAGGGGGAGGGCGGGCGCCCAGGTGGGCCGGGAGGGGGAGGGCGGGCGCCCAGGTGGGCCGGGAGGGGGAGGTTGTAAACACCAGCCCCAAAGGGGGAGGGCGGGCGCCCAGGTGGGCCGGGAGGGGGAGGGCGGGCGCCCAGGAGGGCCGGGAGCGGGAGGGCGGGCGCGCGGGTGGGCACCGGGCAGGTGCACTGGTCCTGGCGTGGGCACGGGCGTGGGTGCGGGTGTGGGAGCACGCACATGGTGCTTTCAGACAAGCGAGAGCGTCCGCGGCAGCCCGGGGGGGGGGGGCCGCCGCCTGACACGACTTGCTCTGACCGCCAACCCGCCTTTGCATACACCGCTGCATGCATGACCCATGCATGCATGCATCCTTGCATGCACCCTTGCCGGCTGACCCGTGCCTCTGCCACCACCCCGCCCCACACCTCACCCCACACACAAACACACACGCTCTGCCACACACAGGCTGTTCCGGCCCGAGCACCTGCGCGAGCTGGACGCCGCCGAGTACGAGCAGGTGCCGCCCGCACCCCCGCCCGAGCCCCCGCCCGAGCTACTGCCCGAGCTACTGCCCCCACTGCCGCTCGCCGACCTGGCGCCGCCGCTGGCCGGCCCGGCGGCGCCGGGGCCCTCGCAGCTCGGAGAGGCGGCCACCGGGCTGCGAGAAGGACGGGAAGGCGCGGCGGCGCCCGGCGCGGTGGTGCTGGCGGCGCGCGGAGAGCCGGCGGCGGCCGCCCGCTTGTCTGGAGGCAGGCCCGAGCCGCTGGTGGCGGTGGTGGTCGGCGGCGGTGACGAGCAGCAGCAGCAGGATGCCGTTGCTCCCGCTACCGCTGCTACAGCTGCTACTGCTTCCGCCGCTGCCGCGGCGGTCCCGCTGGACTGGGACTGGGAGGCGCAGCGCGGGCTGATAGAGGCGGAGCACGTGGGCGGCCAGCCGCTGCACCACGTGACGCGCAGCCAGCTGAGGCAGCGCATGGCGGCGGCCGCGGCCGGGGCGGCGGCGGCGTCAGCAGCGGCGGGGACCACGGTAGGGCCGGGGGCAGCGGCAGCAGCAGCGGGGGCACTGGGTGGTGCGGCGGGGCAGCATGGCGGCGGGTAGAGGGACCACCAGCCGAAGCAGCTTGCCATGGAGGCATTTCCTTCACAGGTGGAGGCGGGGGCTGCAAGCGAGCAAGGATGCGGTGTGCGGTGCGGTGCGGTGCGTTGTGGGCGTATGGGGGCAGTGATGAAGTATGGTGCCGTGATATGGGATACGGTACGGTGTATGCGGTGGTGATGGTAAAATGGTATCGGACACAGGACCGGGGCACCCCGGCACCCTGACGTCACCGTACGGCGCGAGCGAATGGGGAGAGTGAGGACTGCTGATGACATGCATGAGCTTGACAACGCAACCCGATCAAGCGGAAGAGAGAGTGTCGGCATTACCGGCACGGTAGTAAGCCATGAACTCAACCCCTGTATATGATGCTGTTATACATGGAAACGACGAGGCCTCGTATTTTAGTCTTCGTGACTCGGCCAAAACCAATACCTCCGGGGAAATTTTGAATCTATATCATTAGGCTTATTTATGATCGCTTTTTACTAGTACTGCCACCATGCGCAGAAATAGAGGCGGAGGTGGCGCGGCTGCTGCGACTCAGCGAAAGAGCGCCGTCGAGCGGGACCTGTCTGCCGCCCTCACATCGCTTATTGCTGTCCAAGGGCTACAAAGGCACCTGGTCGACAGGCTCGGCTCCAGTCATGAGGAGCTGGAATGTTTGCCGCCGTCGCCCGAAAGCAGTGCGGCTATTCTCGCGGTCCTGGGCTGGGCGGCACGAGAAGCGACAGGCGTGGCCCAGGCAACACAGCAGCAGGGCCAGCGCACAGGGGCGTCGGACGACGAGCTCGTACGGCTGCTGCACCTAGTCGTTGGAGCGTTCGCGCCGTTGTACTTGCTCACTCATAGGTCCCCAAATGTGGAGCTGGTGGGGGCCGTGATGCGCTCACAGCTGCCACAGGCGCTGGTGCGGCTGCTCGCAGCGCTGTGCCCTCCCGGCTTCAGTTGCTGTGGCAGCGGCGCAGCTGGCCTGAAAGCGCGGCTGGACGTCGTCGTCGGCATCGCGGCTTTGAGCTCCGGCCTGTGGAACAATCACCAGCGAACACCCGAGCTAGCGGCCTGCCTGGCCGACAGCCAGCTGGTGGAGAGCGTTGCGGTCGCGCTGCTGCGGGCTCAGGCGGCGTAGTGCGGCCAGCGGCGCAGCGGCGGCGCAGGCGCGGGCCCCTCGACGGCGCCTGCTGGCAGCGGCGGAAGCGGTGGAAGCTGCTTTGGGGCGTGGCTCTGGGGCAGCAAGCGCGGGAAGCAGGTTTGGCCCGTAATTTCTGAAATGCTACGAGCAGTGGCCACCGCGGCGGCACCGCCCCGGAGCTGGATCGCGCCGGCGCTCCTGCCCAGGGTGGCCGCGACCCTCCCGCACTGCCGTGAGGCGCTGGCGGGTCCGGCCATGCAGCTGCTGCTGGGGCGGGTGCTGGTGGCGGAGACAAACAGGTGCATCGCGGAGGCGGAGGCGGAGGCATCAGGGGCAGGCGGCTCAGCGTCGGGCAGGTTGCATGCCGCCACAGCGGCGGCGGGGCCGGCGCCGGACTTGCTTCAGCAACGGTGGCGTGCGCTCCCCGAGTCTCTTCGTGCCGGTGCGCTGCCGCTGCAAAGGAATCACAGCAGCGCAGCTGGCTTACTAATGGAGGTTGCAGACAGCGCCGGGTTTGTGTGGAGCTTCATGGTGTCTGGGCCCCGACTGCCGCGCCTGGGGCAGCAACCTCCCCAAGACCTACTTGGGAGCCACCCCGCAGCTGAGGCAGTGTGCAAGGTCGTGGGCGGCGTCGCGACGCCGGAGGAGGAGGCGGCAGTGGCCGCGGCGGAGGCCCAGCTGCCGCCGCTGCACCCGCCGTCGTACACCGCCGTACAGGTGTACGAGATGACGCACGCGGCGCTGGCGGCGGCGCTGGCCCACGGGCCCGCAGAGGCTGAGTGCTGCATGGCGCCATTGTTGCTAGCGCGCTTGGTCATGGAGCTGCCGCCGCGACAGGCGGCGGCGCGGTTGCCGGACCTGTGGCGCACGCTGTCCTGTGCGCTGCAGCGCCTGGCGTGCGGCGGCGCCGATGACGGCACGCCCTTCCATAGTCCATTTTGGAAGGCCTTCGGAGTGTGTCGGTCGGAGTCCACGTATTTATTGCTCTACCACCTCAGCATGCTGCTTCAGCTGCAGCTGTCAACAGGTCCGGCGGCTGCAGCCCATCCAAGTACGGGACCGGCGGCAGCAGCGGCCCCTGCAGCCGCAACCACAGCAGCCGGAGCAGCGGGGCCATCAGCCGCCCCATCAGGCGCAACCGCGCCGGGTCCAGGGCCGGACTTTAGCCTGCGCTGCGCGCTGCGCGGCGGCCTCCTGCCCGCCATGCATCGAGGCCCTGCTGCGGCGGCTGCTGGGCCGCACTGCTGCCGTCGCCCTGGCCAGCCCGCAGCAGGCGGCAGGCTTCATGGACGCGGCACGGCAAGCTGCTTACACAGTGCACCTCCTGCTCCGCAGGTCGGGCGTGTGGCCGGCCGTGCTGGCGCACGGGCCGCCGCAGCAGGTGGCGTCCCTAGTGCGCACCATGGGCAAGGCGCTGGCGGTGGTTGGCGACACGTTCCACGCACTGCGGCAGCGGCCGCAGCTGCTGGAACCGGCGACGCAGCTGCTGAGCACGTCGCAGGGCACTGACAGGGGGCAGCACGACCTGTTCAACGGGCTCGCTGCGCTGTTGGAGCAGGCGCGCTGCATGGCGGACCAGGGGCTCATCAAGCATGCGCGCGCCGCGGCGGGGCTTGTGGTTGATTGCATTGACCGCGGCCTGGCCATCAACGACGGGCTCGGGCCGGGCCGTTTTGAGCTGCGCAAAGACTGGATGGACCGCGTGGGCGGTTGCGCTTCTGCGGACACACCGGCGGCACATCAGCAGCGGGTGCTGGCGGGCTGGGCTGTGCACCAGTGGATGCCATCTGTGGCACGGCAGGTGGCGCGCGACGGCCCCACACACGTGTTCAGTAACTTCGCAATGATCCTTCTGATGGACATGGCGTGCCGGGTCCTGGGGCCAGCGCTGCGTGAGCACCTGACAGCAAGCGATGCGGCGGCCGCGGCCGCAATCGCGGCCGCCAACCCGCCGGGCGACGCCGCGGCGAACGCCGCGGGCTGGCGGCGCTTCTTGCTGCACGACCTGGACGCGCTGAGCTGCACGGAGCGGGTGATGGCACATACGACGGCGAGCAGAGAGCCAACGTCGCCTGCCTGGCGCTTTGCAGTGCTGTTGGGGCTGACGGTCCTAAGCGCAAGCCAGATTGCGGCTTGGCCGGAGGCGTGCGCCAGCGTGGACGCGGCGGCAGTGCCGCTACAGGCCGGGGCGTCAGCTGAGTGCAACGGCAGTACCCGGCGGCGGCAGCAGCAGCAGCAGCAGCAGCAGCAGCAGCAGCAGCAGCAGCAGCAACGTGAGCTGCTGCGGCAGCTGCGTCGGATGGCACACCGCATGGGCGGGGAATGGCACGCGACGGTGGAGGCGGTACAGTTGCTGCAGCCGTCGGGAGAGGCCTCGGCGGCGGCTAGAGGCGCTGCGGCCTCGGCGGCTGCGCCTGCTGCGAGCGCACCGCCAGGCTTCAAGGTGCCAGCGTTGCTGCTACAGCAGCTGAGAGCTGAGCTGGGCCATTCGTATGTGCTGGTCCGCGGTGGCGTGCCCCCGGCCCCAGATGCGGAGCAGGTGGCGGCATTGCTTGGTGATGCGGGCCTGGCGCTGTGCGGCAACCCCGCCTGCCGCAGCCTTGAGGGCGACAGCGAGGCAGGGCTCATGGCGGCACCAGCAACGGCGGGGCGGCAGCAGGGCGGTGGCGGCGGTGGTGGTGGTGGCGGCGGACGCATCAAGACGTGCACACGCTGCCGCGCGGTGCGCTACTGCTGCGGCGCGTGCCAGCTGCAGCATTGGACCACGGGCGGGCACAAGGAGGCGTGTGCAGGGGTCAGCGGCAGTGCGGGCGGTGGTCAAACCGCTGGCAGGTAGTGCAATGGGAACTCGGAGGCCTTGTGCTTGGGGCAATGTGGCGCTGTGGCAAGACACATACGCATGTACGTGCCAGCCAGAGCCTCCGGTAGTCGGTACGTTTGGGGCTGTCTGGCAGGTGTGCGGGCTGTGTACAATACGGGCTGTGTACAATTGTTGGGGGAGGTTGTTGATTCCTGTGTACAGTACGGCAGTGCAGTAGGTGCAGATGCACAGTACGGTAGTGCAGCCTACCAGCGGGCGACAGCGAACGCGTGTTGCGTGCGGGTCCAGGAGGCGGCATTGCAGCCGGCGTGCGCCGCTAGATTGCGCAGACACGCGCCGCAGTCGAGGGTGCGGAGGCGATGAGGTGCCACAGGCTTCTGGTGTGCATGCGTGGGTGCCGGTCGCGTTTGGTCGGTGACCTGGCGTTTGCGTGGCGGCATTCAAAGTAGGGGCGGCGCGGCGGAGGGGGGGCAGGGACTTGTCGTGTGCGTGGGCGGCGCGGCCACTGCGTGGGTGTCTCAAGATGGCCACCGCACGTCCACGGCCACCGGAGGGATGAAGGCGGTGGGCTGGTTGTGGGGCCGTTGCCTGTTGGGCTCCAGCTCGTGCCGTTGCCCAGTTACATATGGGAGCGCATCTGTTGTACATGGTTAGTGCGCCCAGCGCGGCTGCGGGCCGCAGTGAGTAACAGCGGGTATTGTGCGTGTGGTGTAGGTCATTCCATGGTGTTGGACGGCGACTCGGTGCAATGATGGAGTGGCGTCAGTAAGCGGGCACTTGGAGCCAAGCGGCCCTGCGTTCTTCGTCTCACACTCCCACTGCCGGCCATAGCCGTACCCACGAACAGCAAACGCGTGCCGCCCTGCCCCACGGCCGCAGCCACAGGCTGTCGCCGTTCCACTAATACTCAAATAATGACGATCAAACCGTGAGTCACGAGCGCCAATAAAAGTAGCCACCCAGCTTGCGCCGTTGCATCCTACCAGACAATGCAACTGGACAGATTGGAGTCTGAACATCGCAAAGGACAACTCAAGCAATCACATTTGTTGTATAAAGGCATGAAGAGGATACCCCTCCGTGTCACTTGCAAAGCTTCTGGTGAAGGGGCCATTGCCACACGACCCTTCCCCCGCCAGCAGTACTGTATCAGCCTCGGTTGCTGAAGGGCGCCGCTGCCGCAGCCTCCACCTCCCAGTTAGCCCGGGGCGCGCCGCCCGCGTTCGCGTTCGCGTTCCCCTGCCCCGCCGTGCCCGCCGCCGCGTCCGCACTGCCGCCACCGCTGGGCCCCTTCCCGATGACTGCCGGCGCCTCTGCTACCACCGCCGCCAAGCCGCCCTCTGGCCCGGCCGCGGATGACTGGGGCAGCGGCGGCGGCAGCGAGTGGCCCCGCTGTGGCTTGAGTCCAGGAGCAACGCCTGGGGGCGCGGACTTGGCGTGCGACCGGCCGCCCCCATCGTCACCGACCTCGCCGCCGCCTCCCTCGTTCGCCTTGGCGCCGGCCCGCCCGAGCAGCAGCAGCTTCGGCCAGGCGCCCGCACCCTGGCGCTTCGCCTGTCGAGGTGTGGGATGTGCACGTGGACGTGTGTGGAGGTGTGCACGCGGCTGCGCGTGGGGGGTGCCTGGAGCGCCCACTCGGCCAGCCAAGGCGCCCTGCACTGCCGATTGCGGGCCTCCCCGCAATTCCAGGCGGCCGCCTTGCCCCTGCCGGCCCCACCCCACCCCTGCAGCCCAACGGCAAAGCACGCGAGCGCGCGCGCGCCTGCCTGCCTGCTGCCCTGGTGCCCCACCTGCAGCGCCGCCGCGGCGCTCTTCTGCGTGAGCTGCATGGCGGCCTCGATGGCGGCGCCGGTGCGCAGCCCCACGTAGTTGGTGGTGGCCAGCACTGCACCCGGCCCGGTGCGGTGCGGTGCGGTGCGGCGCAGTGCGGTGCAGGGCGGTGCAGGGCAGGGGAGGGCAGGTCGGAGGCTGGTGAAGGCGGCACGGGAGAGCAGCCGGCAGCACGAGAGGAGGAGGAGAAATTGCGGGGCGGTGCGGCAACAACGGCAGGCGTCAGGTGTGGGGTAGGGGCACACGCACCCGGATGCGAGGCTTCGCCGCACCCCCACACCCGAAAGCGGGGCCAGCGTTGTTCGCCGCGTCTAGGAAGGCGGTCGGTTTCAAGGTTTGGCGTAGCTTGGGATGGTCATGGTAAACACAACCCCCACCCACCCACACCAGCTCTGGGGGTGCGCTGCCGACCCCCAGAGCTGGTGTGCTGCTGCGCTCTCCCCCCCCCCCCGATTTGGGAACCGAAGATGACTACCCACGCCCCCGCTCACCCAGGAACATGAGCTGCCCCATGAGCAGCAGCATCGCGCCGAACGCCAGGAAGTCAACTGCAGGGAGGGGGGGCGGAGGAGGGCGGAGGGAGGGGGAGGGCGAGTTTAGCAGGTGTGTGTGTGTGTGTGCAGGGCCGTTTCAGGTGGCAGCAGCCGAAGTTGTGACACATGCTGGTGCGGGCCGCCCGCACACCTGTCCCCACCACCTGATGCGCTTTGACACGCGGGGCGCTGCATCAAAACACACAAACATACGACACATCACAGCTGTGTCCCACCCACTCACTCACCCGACAGGTCGCTCCACAGGGAGCACATGTTGATGATGTCCGCCCCGCAGATCTGCGGCCCACCACGTGCGACAAGAGCAGTTGGTGCCATGTGGGGGCGGAGTCAGAAATGTCTGCTGCCAGAGCGCCCACCGCGTCTCCTCCGTGCTCTGGGCGGGACTGGTTGGTTTGGGTTCACTCGGTCGGTTGCTTTGGGTTCTGGAATGGACTTCCCCTCCCCCCATTTCCCCACCCCCACCCCAGTCGTGTGTTTTGCATTTGCGTGTTTGCGTGTCTGTTACTGCTGTGCGCGAGCCGAGCCTGGGTGGCATTTCGTCGACGGCGCGCCGACCTCGCCCCGTCTACACTCTACACCCCGAAACGCAAGAGTATAACGTCAACCTGTATTGCCGCAAACTGCACCTGCCTGTCCCTTGTCTAGTTTCGCTTGGGTTAGATTGGGCTGGTGTTTACAACCCCACCCACCCTCACCTGCTTCTGGATGCCGATCACGGACAGGTCGATGCATATGTCGGTCAGGAACGTGAGCCGGTCAAAGATGCTGCGGCGGGCGTGGGGGTGGGGTGGCGCGCGCATGACAGGAAGCTAAGGAAGCTAAGGGGTCCGCGTGCTTCTCCATCTCCATCTCCATCTCCACCTCCACCACCACGCCACGAACCCGCGAGCCCCCCTAGATTGGGCTGGTGTTCACACCCCCCGCCCCAAGAACCGCGACCCCCCGTCGCCACCCACAATGACACCGCGAAGGTGCAGGCCTGGTTGACGCCGTAGCGGGTGACCCACAGCATCAGCCCCAGCGCGAACAGCAGCATGGTCACCATCGCCTCCACACACTGGCGGCGGCGGCAGAGGCGGCGGTGCGGGCGGGTGTGTTTGCGTCGTTGTTAGTACAGGGGGGAGGGGTGGCGGCAGCGGCAGCGGCAAGGCGGCCTAGCCCCGGCTCCTCCCACACGTTTAGTCTGGGTTTGGTGCAGACTCTTTCAGAGAGGGCTGGCGTTCACAACCCGCCTTGCGGCCCCGGTGCCCATGCTTCCCCTTCGCCTCCCTGAGCATGGCCCTCGTTGCTTGCTGGGTATGACGCCTTAGCTTGGGCTGGCAACGATTCAACCCCCCTGTCCTCCTCGCCCCTGTTCGCATGGACGGCCACTCCCCGCCTGTCTCTCGCCTAGTTCAGCTTGGTTCAGCTGGTATTCACAACCCCCCACCCCGGCCCCTCCGCACCAGCAGGCCGCTAATGACGGCGTGCGCCCGCCACGAGTTGCGCACCGCCCGCGCCACCGGGTGCGCGGCGCCGCAGCACCAGCGGCCGCACAGCTGCGCGCGCGAGGGCGACATGCCGCGTGTTGTTAGGGGACACGACGGAACCAGCACAGCGACATGTGTGATATGTGCGCGGGAGACGCAGGCGCGACGTGCAAGACCACACTCGATGAGCATAGACGCGCGGGGGTGTGTGCAGTCTGGCTGCTTCCGCCGCTGCGCCCACTGCACCCCCCAACACACGCCTGCCGGCCGCCACCGCCGCACGCCCGCACCTTGGCGGCGGTGGGGCGGATGGCGAGGCTGGCGGCGATAATGACCAGGTTGATGACGCCGAAGATGACGAACACGATAATGACGGCGTTGGAGATGGTCTGCACACACGCACCCCGCATTGCGCAACAGTGTCATGGCGACGGCCACGTGCAGGCCCGGTGGCAGGGGCGGTGGGCCGGGCGGCAGTCAAGTGGGACTGGAGAGCTGGCTGGCTGGCTGGCTGGGTGGCGGCAGACACCTGCTGGCCGGCACCTCTCCTTGCGGCGGGACAGATAGCACCCAGGGGGCGACCCGTTCCCGGCTGCAGCGCGCACAGCGTCGCAGCGACTGAGGCCCTAGCCCCTGTCTACGCCACTACACTTCTATGTACCATCTTTGCAACCCCCACCCCCACCCCTAACGGAAAGCGCCCTCACCGTCCATATGGACAGGTTGACAATCCGCTCCAGCCCCTTGACCACATCCTGAGAGGGGGGGCAGGGGGAGCGACAGGGGCGGCCGCAGGGGGCAGCAGGGCAGAAGGGCGGTGTGTGCACAGCAGATTGGGGAGGGGGCCACAGGCGGCACGCGTGCAATACGGTATACGCACACACGCCACAGGGCTTCCACGCGCACACCTTGCTGCCGCCGTGGCGCCGCGCCCCCTCCCCGCGCCCTCCCCGGCCCCCCTCCCCGCTCACGTGAATGCCCACCGCGCCCAGCGCCACCCCGATGGCGTACAGCACCACGCCCACACTTATCCACACCACCAGCCTGCGCGGTCGGCAGTAAGCAGGGTCGTGAGTACGGCACACACATGGGGGGCCGCCGCGCGCACACAATGCACACGCATGGCCCAATTGCACGCACGTACTTCCCCTCCTCAGTCAAGCTGCATGTATATCAACTACCTCCCCTCCCCTCCCCCTCCCCTCCCCCTCCTCACACATGCCTCCATGCACACCCACGCACAAACCCCACCGCCACGCGCCCACCCCAAGGGGCAATAATGGACACTGGGCAAGGGGCATTAATCGACACTGGGTTTAGGGGTAAGGGGTAAGGGGCAATAATGGACACTGGGTTCTGCAATATCCCCCACACGCCCAGGCCCCCACGCCCCCACACGCTCACATGTAGGGCTGCAGCACGCTGGCGTGGAAGGCGCGAAGGATGGTGGCGTGGCTGAGGTCCAGATAGGCGCCCTGCAGCCCACCCGTGCGAGCCCGGCCGCCCAGGCCCCCGCCACCACTGGCGCCACTGGCGCCGTCGCCGCCCAGGCTGCTGCTCCGCGTCCGCCGCGGCTTCCCCAGCGGCTGCTGCTGCTGCTGCTGCTGCTCGGGCTGCTGCTGCGAAGGCGCGGCGTCGGCCGGTGGTTGTGACCGTAGCGACGGTGGCGGCGCCGGCTTCTGCGGCAGTGCCAGTGGCGCGGAGGACGAGCCTCCGCCGTCGCTGCCGCTGCTGCTGCCTGCGCCGGGCACCGCTGGCGCGGCCGCCGTGCGACTGCCTGCCGCGGCGCCCCCGGCGGCTGCGGCAGCAGCTGCGAGCGCGGCAGGGGCGGCGTGCGCCCGGTGCCCCTCCTGCTCCACGGCCTCCGCCACGGGGCCGGGCTGTGCAGGGGGCATCACGACCAGGCTGATGTGCTGCCGCCGCTGCTGCTGCTGCTGCTGCTGCTGCTGCTGTTGCTGCCCCCCTTGTGACCGGGGCGCTGCCTGCTCTAGTGCCTCCATTACCCCCTGTGCCGCAGCCGCCTTCACGTCCGCACCCGCAGCCGCCGCGCCCACCGCCCGAATGGAGCGGGTGCGACCTGCCGCCGCCGCCGCCGGCCCCCCGCCGCCGCCCGGCGCCCCGCCGTCCGCTGCCTCGCCAGCTGCCGCCCGGTCGCCGCCCGGCCCCGGGGCGCCCGTTGCGGCCGCGGCGGTGGCTGCCACCAGCGCCGCCTGCAGCTCCTCCTCAATGAGCTCCAGCTCCTCCTCGTCGCGCCGCACCTGTGTCACCGGTGTGGGTGTGGGCGTGCCGGGGACACACACAGCAGCACGCAGTGGCGGGGCACACAGCAAACTTCAGGGTGTAGATCACGATGCGCAGCTGCCCAATCTCAATCACAGATTTCCAGCGTCTAGGCACTACATTCGACTTCCTCCGCTGTTGATCTCTTTGATTTGAGTTGGCTTTGCTCGGTTTGGCGGCTGCACCGCCCCCCACTGCCTTCCCCCCCCCCACCAGCAGTATGGGCAGCACCATGGCCAGCGCCACCACACTGGCGGTGAGCACCAGCGCCACCAGCACGCCCACGAACTGGCTCAGGCTGACGCGGTAGAAGTGGGCCGGGTCCTGCGGGGTGTGGGGTGTGGGGTGTGGGGGGTAGTGGGCGGGTAGTGGGGGCCGCCGGGAGACGGGTGGTGGGGGAAAGGGGCAGCACAGGAGCGGGGGACGCAAGCCAGCGGGCAGGCAGGGTGGCGTCGGGGCTGCGGCTGCGCGCCCCGGCAGAGTTGCGGGCAGCTCCGATGTGGTCAAGCAAACAAGTCCTGCCCTCTGGCCAACGGCCGTGCACCCGCCTGCCCTCTGCACCTTTGCACCGGTCCCTCGCTTGTCTAGTTCAGCTTGGTTTAGAATGGGCTGGTGTTTACAATCCCCCCCCCGCCTCCGCACCTGGCGCTGCACCACCTGCTCCTCCGCCAGCGGGCACCTGCCGTCCGCGTTGTTGACCGTGAAGTGCCCGAACAGGCTGGCGTTCTGGTACAGCGGAGCCTGGGGGGGTGCAGAGGCGGGTGTGCGGGTGCGTTGGGGTGGATGAAAGGAAGCTGGCAAAAGGCCCTCGGCACCTGTGCTAGGAGAGCGCATACAGTTCTAGTTTCGCTTGGGTTTAGATTGGGCTGGTGTTTACAACCCCTTCCCAGTCCACCCACTGCACAGCCCCCTCCCCACACACGCACCTCCTCCCCCCCCCCCACTCGCCACACACAAGAAAAGGCTATACCTTCGCCACACATAAGCACCCACCTCCCGCTCTATCTCCCAGTTGTATGAGAACAGCCGCTGCCACAGCGGGCCCGTCACCGTGTTGCCACTGGCGGTGGCGCTGCGGAAGGGGCGGGCGGGGTGTGAGGCAGGGCAGGGCAGGGCAGGGGGCCCCCTTCAGCCCGGTTGCTCCTGTTCCCGTTACTCGATTTGCTATCTTGACTGTGGCTGCGGAATACCCGCCCCCCCTGGTGGTCATCTCCAGCCTGCCCACGCCCCCCCAAATCCCCCCCCGCCCACGCCTATCCCCCTATATGGGAATTGGAAAAAACTACACACACACACACACACACACACACGCGCGCGCGCACCCACCCGAACGTGACGTTGTCCAGGCTGTCGCCCAGCGGCTTAAGCAGCAGCGCCAGGATGTAGTAGGCGGGGTTGGCGGCGGGGCAGGGGCCCTCGGCCGTCTGGTTGTCGTACAGGCAGGTGATGGAGCGGCCAGACGTGTGCGTCAGGCTGGCGCCGTACACGCCTGCGCGCGCGTGTGTGTGTGTGTGTGTGTGTGGGTGGGTGTTGGAGAGCACAAGGAAAACGATGGCTTGGTGTGTACGAGAAAGAGACTTCGCAGCCCCATCCCATCCCACCCCACCCCCACGGTGATTTGGGAACTGCATTTGATAACCCACCCCACCCCACCCCACCCCCCACCCCACCCGGGAACCGCGCCCACAGCAGCTCGCCCGCGGCCTGCTCCGGCGTCATCTCGCTGACGTACGGCAGCCAGCGCGTGTTGTTGGCGTTGGGGTAGAACACGGGGCCGCGGGCGTAGCGGTCGCCTATGTAGAGGCCCTCCATGTTCATGACGGCCTTGACCTTGATCTGAGGGGAGTGGGGGGGTTGGGGGGCGCGGGGGGGAGGGGGCGCCAGGGAGGAAAGCGTGTTGGGCCGTGTGGTTGTGGCAGCCGTACGTAGTGGTGCGGATCCGTGCGCACGGGCTCACCTGCACCCCACGCCAGGCTGTAGCAATGTCACAACCCCTGCCCGACCGCCCATGCAACCCCCCACTCCCACATCCTCGAACCCAAGCCAGCCTACCGTATAGCAATGCCACGTCCTCGAACCCCGCGGCCCACAGCCTCCCCCTTACTTGGGCTGGTATTCACAACCCCACCACCACCGTCGCCAGACAGGCCGCCGCCGCCGCACCTTCTGGTAGATGTACAGCGGGCTGGGCTGCGGCCAGTTGGAGTGGCTGAACAGGCCGCTGTACGTCACCAGCCGCCGCACGCCCACGTCGTCGTGCTGCGGGGCGGGCCGGGGGGAGGGGGCACAGCATCAGGCGCGTGCGGGATCGGCCAGCGGCGCCGGCGGCGCAGGAGGCCCGGGTGGTGCAGGCCCCAACTCGACATGGGACAGCAGGTGCGCAGTCGGTCGATCGGTCATTTCCCCGGCCCCCTCCCCGCTCGGTATTGCAGCTATTGCATTTGCCTTTCCCTTGTCTAGTTCGGTTGGTTAAGCATTGGATGGATTTCACGACCCGCAGCCCCCTCCGGGGCCGCGCACCTCGTAGGAGCACTCGCCCGCCTCGCAGTCGAACTCGGGCAGCCAGCCGTGCTGGCTGTACTGGATGCGCTGCGGGTTCGGGTTCGGGTTGGTGTGGAGGTGAAGCGAGGGGGCACATGTGTGTGTCATGTGAGTGCGCAGCGCACACGTAGGCGCCAGGTTGGCGCGGGAGTGCGCTGCCGCCGCCGCTGCAACCACGGCCCGTTGCTGGCTTTGCACCTCCGCTGCCTCCACCCTCTTCGCCGCGCCCGGCCGCCTTGCGCCGGCCCACCCCCCAATTTGGGTTTGGTTCACATTCTCCACAAAGCCCCCTTTAGTCCCGTTGCTCACCCGCACCGCCGCCGCTGCGTCCTCGGCATACAAGTCGTCTTCACACACCCACAGCTTCACGTGCTCCAGGTCGCCTGCGGCACCCGCCGGCAGCAGCGCCGCCCCCACACGCAGCCCACATGTGTTGTGTGTTAGAGGGCACAAGGGAAAACGATAAGCAAGCAAGAGACTGCATGTGTGTGTGTATGCGGCCGGGCAGGGGTGCCAGCTCCCGCGCGCGCGTGTGAGTAACACCGAGGGGCGTGTCGTGCGCGCCCTCCCACCTGGCCCCGCCTGCGGCCCACGTGGCACTCATCCCAGACCAAGTCGATGCATCCAGACCCGCTCCGTACCTCTCAGGCAGGGCAGGTTGAGCTTGGTTTATCTTGGCCCGGTATTCACAACCCCCATGCACCCACCCACGCAGGCCCTCGTTTAGATTGGGCTTGTGTTCACAACCCTTTCCCTCCCCCCATCCCCACTAGCGCCCACCCTCGTGTGTGCCGTCCGCGCACATGTAGTACTCCACCGCCTGCTGCCGCCCCTCCACCTGCGTGGCCAGCAGCTGGTTGGAGCAGCCGTTCCTGCCGGGGGGGGGGGCACACACAACGACACACACATCTCGTGTTATCTAACACACGAGGGCGCGTTGCTGTGCGGGCTTTGTCTATTTTTTCCTACACATCAAGCTGAGGCGCGCAGTATGCGTAATGCTTGTGATGGTGGTTGTGGTGGTGGAGCGCGGCAGGGCGGAAATGGGGACAAGCGCGCGTGCGGGTGGCAACGGACCCTTGCTTGTGAGGCACGGGGCGTTTTGTACAATCCGCACCCCCCCCCTCCCCCACCGCCGGGGATTGGAAATGACAACCCCCTCCCCCCCACACTGCCCGCCCCCTGGCCGCACCGCACCAGGGGTAGAAGTAGTTGTAACTGAAGACGTAGGCGTGCGGAAACATATGGCCGGTGGTGTCGTTGAAGGGCCGGTAGGCTGCGGGGGGTGGCGGCGGAGCGGGGGGCAGCGGCAGCGCGGCTTGGAGTGGCAGATCCTCCGGGCCTCCTTTCGAATCCTCCTCCCTCTGGCACCCGCCACCCCGCCACCCCTGTCATGCATCCATGTGCCCATGCACAGCCCCCACGTGTGGACGCACCCGTGTACCACACGCGGCCGGTGAGGCGGCCGTCCATCACCGGGTCAATGACGGCGCGGCGGCGCACCTCGGCGCCGCTGACCACATCAAAGTCCACCTGCGCGCCAGGGCCAGAGCCGGGTGCCGGGCGCCAAATCGTGGGTGCGGCCGTGGGTGGGTGCCCGCTGTGGGTGGGTGAGTGCCGAACACCGACCGCTCCCTGATGCCGTAAACCGACTCCTGCCCCGACGTCAGCATCCGAATCCGGCGACGCCCCACGCTCCAGCCCCCGTCCACCACCACACCACACGACGCCACACGACGCCACGCCACGCCACGCCCCCCTCCCTCCACCCCCACCCCCCCGAGACTGAAGACCGCCAACAAGAACACGAGTATACCTCTCTCCTCCGCATATGGGTTTTGGGTTGGAAATGGTTGATTTGGGAATTGGCAAAAACTACCCCACCCCACACACACTCCTACATCGAAGGTGGAGCTGTTGACCACGGGTGTGGCCAGACGCGAGGCGAACATGGACATGGCGCCGTCGTACTCGAGCGGCTGCGCGCCCGCGCCCTCCGGCAGCGACACGCTGCCCGCCGGCCGCCACGTGCCCTTCTCCCACTTCTTGGCCTGCAGAGCGCGGCAGCGGCAGCAGCGGGTGGTGGCGGTGTGGGAGTGGTGGGGTGGTGGTGGTGGTGGTGGTGGTGGTGGTGGTGGTGGTGGTGGTGGTGGTGGTGGTGGTGGTGGTGGTGGTGGTGGTGGTGGTGGTGGTGGTGGTGGTGGTGGTGGTTGGTGGTGGTGGTGGTGGTGGTGGAAACACATAGGTGGTGGGAATACTGGTGGGGAACACTGGTTCGGTGCACGCAAGCATCACGTGCCCTCCCCGCCCAACTCCTCCCGCCCATCCCCGCCTCACCACGGCCTCACCCAGCACACACACCATCGGATCGCACCGCCGCCCCCACCCGCTTGGCGCCAGCCCCGCCGCCCCCACCCGCTCCCATCGGCCCCGACTGCTTCCACACCGCTCCCCCACCCCTCCCATCATGCCCAACCCCCACACCACCACCGCCACCGCCGCCACGCGCAGCTGTCCTCGCTCCAGGGTTGATACGTTTCCCCCACCTACAACTCCTTAACGTTGCAAACTCCCCGCGCGCCCTCGCCCGCACCTCCGCGAACCAGTGCGCCGGGTCCGTGAGCCAGGAGTGGTCCAGGGGGTGTTGGAACAGGATGGGCGCGAACCGCACCCCCAGCTGCACCGCCTGCTCGCGCGGCACGGGGTTGCGCGGCGGCGGGCACACCGGCGGCAGCTTGTAGGCGGCCCGCTTGGCGAAGGAGCATCTGGCGGCGCGAGGAAATAAAGGTGAGGGATTTGCGGCTGAGCGTGAACAACGCGAAAAGTCAGAAACCACGCTGTCAGTGGGCCTGACCGCGTGCCAACCGCCAGACACGGTCCCTGGCGATGACGCTGTGACCGCGGCCGGTGGCCACGGCCCGTCTTGCCCCATCACAGTGGCATGTGACCACGGCCCCTCTCGCCCCATCACTCGTCCGTAATTAGGCTGGCCCTGATGCGCGCAAGCTGGACACAAACCTACTTGGTACCCGAAGCTGAAATGTTCGCTGTCCAGTCCTGGTTCACATCGTATCCCCGCGGAAAGTTAGCGTCTACGGACTCTCCTTTTGTAACTGGCAACAGGATTGGCAGTATGCACAGAAGGACGCCGACTGGGAGGGCGAGCATGGTCAACATTCGCTTGGCCGGTAGGTGCGCGTCTTCACCGTAACGAGCACATGATTTCATAAGTCAGCAGGTCGATTGCGTGTTAACATTGTCAAAAAGGGTTCAAGAGTGAGCCACGACATTTTCTTCGGCGTTCACACCGACGGCAAATTTAGCTTGGTTGGCAAATTCGACTATATCTACAGAGCGCGATAAAGCTTCTTATAATGTCGTTGCGCGACAAATCGCTGCTTTCGGTCATCCGACGAAGCCTTCGCTTGCACAATCGCCGTGAGACAGCCGAGCACAAACTCTTCACAATGCGATAGCGATTACTAGAGATTTGTCAATAAGTTCTTGCTAGCTGTCGCCCGGAATCCTGCGAAGAGGGGCGCCGAGCTCGCTGCGTAGGGACCCTTGGGTCCAAATGTTTTCTCGCTTTCGCCACCATGAAAAGGCCTCGCCGCACGACGGCTATGACGCAGTCGCGCGCGCAAGCTTGAATGCCCCACGCGCCGTGCCCGCACAGCCGCTTCGTTTCGCGGGCCGGCGAGATTTTAACTTTGAGCCCGGCGGCGACGACTGGGGCCTCACACCGGTGCAACAGGTGGGCAATCAATGCCGCTGTTACCGGGCTGGGTGAGTGGCGCCGCCCGCGTGCGAGTGGCGCCCGCGTGCGAGTTTCCCAAAGTGCCCAACACACAGCACGCCCACCTGCCGCGCCCCAACCCATCCCCATGCCTCAGGAGGAGGCGGTGGAGGAGTTCCGGCGGCGGCTGGTGGAGCTGGACCCGGGGCTGTGGGACCCGCAGCGGCACGGTGCGTGGGTGCCTGGGCGGTAATGCGGATAGACATCGTAGCTGGGGCGAATGGAGGCACTGGCTGGCTGCCGTGCGTGGTACTGGGCCGTGGCGCGGTCCCACTGCTGTCGTGCTAACGGGGCTGCAGCGTGATAGAGCGCGTGGTCACGCCTGTTGAGTAAGTCAACAAAGCAAGCACAGCCATGAAGCAAGCAATACATCGGATGCGCTTGCACAGACTTCTTCACGCTCCGCCGCTTCCTGCGCGCCCGCGCCTACCACACGGCCCGGGCGGTGGACATGTGGCGGGCGCACCTGGAGTGGCGGCGGGCCAATGACGTGGACCACGTGCTGCAGGTGGGTGGGTGTGGGGCGCCGGTGTGTGCGGCGCGGGGGAGATGCTGACAAGCAGGCCGCGGCGGCCCCCATCTGCTGGCCTACCGGGCCCTGCACACACACGCATGCACGTCACACGTGTGCCCTACCAATGCACGTCACACGTGTGCCCTGCTGTGTGCCATGCTTGCCGCCGCCAGGACTTCTCGTTCCCGGAGCGCAGTGAGTTCCTGCGGCACGCGCCCCAGGGCTACTACCACACCGACCGACTGGTGGGTGCGGCAGTCGGGCGGCGGGGCGGCAGCGGGGCCAACGGGATGTGGCTGACCAGTGGCTGACCAGAGGCCCCCCGCCTTTGCCCCCCCCCCACACACCTCGCCCTTGTGATCTCTAACACAACCTCGCCACTGCATGCCATCAACGCCAAAATGTCAAAAGACCACGCGCACACGCGCAAACGCACACACACGCGCACATATGGGCCCATCTCGCACGCGCAGGGCCGGCCGGTGTACGTGCAGCTGCTGGGCGCGGCGGAACTGGGCGCCCTCAAGCGCATCGCCACAGAGGACCGCATGTTCAGGTAAAAAACCGTTTTTTCAGCCAAACACAAACTCTGAACAATGCGACAGCGATTAACAGAGATTTGTCAATGAGTTCTTGCTAGCTGTCGCCCGGAATCCTGCGAAGGGGGGCGCCGAGCTGGCTGCGTAGGGACCCTTGGGTCCAAATGTTTGGGTGCTGGGGTAGTGGGGTGGTGCCGCGCGTGGCGATGGGGGCGGTGATGTGTGTAGGCACCACGACGTCAGAGCTTGCTGGGCCCGCCGGCTGCTGACACGAACGGCCGGCTGTACGACACAGCACACATGTACACGCCACTGCGCGCCCGGCCGGCTGCAGGTTCATGGTCCACGAGCACGAGTACGTGTGCAAGGTGGGGCGGGGCGGGGCGGGGCGGGGCAGGGAGCGGGTCGCGTGTGCAGTGCGCAGGTGCAGAGCCTGATTTGGGTGCGGGTGACACGGCTGGGGGCCTCACCAGCCTGCCGGCTCGGGGCTCCGTACGTTCGACGGGCACCACCATTGATTGCCAGGTCGGCTCCTCGGCACAGCCCATTTCCGACACCACTCACTGGCTTACTGCTATTGCCTGCTGCCTGCTACTGCCTGCGGCCTGCCGGCCTGCTGCTGCTCTGCAGGTGATGCTGCCTCTGTGCTCGCGGCTGGCGGGGCGCCACGTGGGCACCATTTTCAACATCGTGGACGTCAAGGGTGCGTGGTGGCTGACGGGCGCTGTGATTTTGGCGGTGTGAATACTGATGAGCGCACAGCAGCCTGTTGGATCTGCGTGCTTGCGAGGCGGTTCATGCGTGCAGGGCAGCTCCGGCGCCGGGTGGGTGGCGGGCGGGTTCAGGCTGGCGAGGGAGGGGTGGGCCGGATGAGCAGACGGCAATACGGCACGCCGCTTTGTTGTGCTCGCCCGCTCTCACCATGTGCAGGCCTGCGGCTGAGTCAGCTCACGCCGGAGACGCTGCGCTTCTTCCAGCGCGTGACCAAGATGGACCAGGTGCGTGCGCTGGGATTGGTACGGGCTGTGCAAGGTGGAGCTGCTGGTTGGTGGGGTGGGAGTGCTGCAAGGTAGACAGCATGCGGCATGAAGTCTGTCTATACGGGGTTTGGCTCGAGATTAGATGTGCACAGTACACACCCACTCACACCCACACGCACGCGCACGCGCGCCGCCCGCCAGGACCACTACCCCGAGATGCTGGCGCACGTGGCCGTCATCAACGCGCCGCCCGTGTTCCGGCTGGTGTGGGGCGCGGTGCGGCGCTTCCTGGAGCCGCGCACGCAGAGCAAGATACAGGTACCGTAGCCGGGGCGGTGCGGGCGGGGTCGTGGCGGCGTGGGCGGCGCCGTGGCGGTGTGGGCGGCGCAATGTGCGTGCGCGTGTTATCCAAGTGGCCCATGATGCGCTGGGGCCCGCCCTGCACCCGCCCTCACCCCACACTTACCCCACCCACGCCTCACTGGTGCCGCCACGCATGCCGTGCCGTCGCCCATGTCCCCTGCTACATCGCCCCACCCCTTCCGTCCCTCGCTGCCGCCTGTCTCCTGCTTCCCGCCGCCGCCGCAGATCTTGGGCCCCAACTACCTGTCGGCGCTGGAGCAGTGGATCGAGCCCGACCATCTCCTGCCCCTGTTCGCGCGGGAGGGCGCGGCGGCGGCGGCGGCCGCGGCGGCGGGGCAGCGCCAGCCCCACCCGCACCACCCGCACCACCAGCACTGGCGCCACCACAGCAGCGGCGGCGTCAGTGAGGAGGAGCAGCAGGCGGCGGCGCGGCTGGAGGAGGCGGCGCGGCAACTCGAGGGCAACCAGGGCCCGTGGCGCGACCTCCTGCTGTTTGTGAGTGCGTAGAGCCCAACACGCATTCATGCATACACAAGCACACAGCTAGGGCCGGCCACTGCTGCACCGCCCAGAAGCTAGATTGCCCAGCTTTGAGAGGATGGCATGATGGGCTCCCAGCCACTGACACTGCCTGAGCGCCTTGTCGCGGGCAGTGAGTGCCTGTCCGTTCATTCAGCAGCGGTCATCATGCGCATCATAGGTTTGCTGGCGATGGACAGCGGCACCGCGGCAGGTTGTTGTTGCATGTGTGTAGGCCTGCTGGATGTATTGGTGCTGTAGGAACCTGCCCGACTTGCCCGCACCTGACGAGGCCGCTGCCTGTGCAACCGCTCTGCAGGAGCGCCTCGGGCTGGACCCGCAGCAGCTCAGGACTGGCCTGCTGCCGCCGCCGCCACAGGCACCGACACCGGCACCGCCACCGCCACCGCCACCGCCACCTGCGGAGCTGTCCCCACTGCCGGCGGCGGCGGCTGGGGGACACGACCGCGTCGTCACACCGGCGGCGCTGCTGGCGGAGGCCGACGACGACCTGCAGCGGCCGCAGCCACCCCGCCCTGCCGTGGCGCAGGCAGGACGTGGGCCTGGGGTGCCTGCTCGCCGGCAGGAGCTGGAGGAGGAGGCAGGGCGGCAGCGGGAGGTGGAGGGTGAGGGGCCGGAGCTAGGGTCCGAATCGGAATTGGAATCGGAGCCAGGAGAGGAGGGCTGCTTGCACGGCGGGACCCTGGTCGGTAGCTGGGCGGACCTGGAGGACCTGCGCAGTGGCGGGTCCGCCGCTGTGCACCGCTCGCCCCGCCACCGCCGCCACCACAAGCGCCACCAGCACCAGCACCAGCACCAGCACCACGCCCACCACAAGCACCGCCGGCACCACCCGCATCGGCGGCAGCTGCCGCAGCAAGATGGCGGCGGCAGGGTGGAAGGCGGGGTGGACAGCGGGGTGGAAAGCGGGGAGGAGGACGGGACGGCGGCGGGCGCGTTACTGCAGCAGGCAGCGCCAGCGGGGTCACAAACAGGAGAGGCGTCGCCGCCAGAGGCGCCGGAGCGCGCAGCCGGCCAAGGGCAGCGTCCGCCGCCGCAGGGTGCCTCGGTGCCTTCGACTGCGCCCACCGGGCAGCGGTTGCCACCCGTCAGGGCGCTATGGCCGCCACCGGGTGCCTCCGCGGCCGCCGCCGACCCACACGCCGCGGCTGCGGCTGCGGCGGCTGCAGCGGCTGGCGAGCCTCCTGCCAGTGGCGGCGCTGGCTCGGCGGCGGCTGGCACGGCGCCGTGCTCGCTCGCGGGCACCCTGCCCACCCCCACCCCCACCACCGCGTCGGCCAGTCCTGCGCCCACAGCAAGGTTGAGCACCAGCAGTGTCGCCTCCTCGCCAGGGGCAGCAACAGCAAAAGCGGCAAGGGCGGCACCTACGGAGGCAGCTGAGGGTTTGGCAGAAGGTCGTGCGGACGGCGGGCCGCGTGGGGCGGCTGACGCTGGGGCTGCAAGGAGACAAGGTGGTGGCGGCAGAAACAGAAGCAGCAGTGGCAGCAGCAGTAGCAGCAGTAGCATCGGCAGTAGCAGCAGCGATGGTGGCGCCAGTCGGGCGCTTATGCAGCGGGTGGCCCAGCTGCAGCAGCTGCTGGCGGAGGCGGCGGAGGCGGACCACCTGGCGCGGCCGCAGCCACCTAGAGCTGGCCGCCCCACACCGCCGCCGCCACCCGCGGCTACCGCCACCACCATAGTGGCGCCGCCTGGGGCGCCTGCTACGGCGGTGGGCGCGGCCGGGCGGGCGCCGCTGGTGGAGGGCAGCCTGCTACACCGCGTCCAGGTGCGTGAGGGATGAGGATGGGGTGCAGGGTGAGGGTGCAACCACTGCCTACCCACCGGAGCGGCAGGCTTCCACGCCGTGCCTGAGCGGCAATACTGCGCCCAGCTCATCCAAGGCTCAGCTTGTTACCACGTGCCACGTGACCACCAACTGAACGCCCGGCCGGCCCTGCCAGGTGCTGGAAGTGGCGATGGACGCGGCGCTGACCGCCAACTGCCTCGCGCTGCAGCAGCTGGCGGACATGCGGCGGCAGCAGCGGCAGCGGCAGCAGCACGACACGGCGGACAGCGCACAGCGGCAGGCGCACGAGCTCGCGCCCGCATGCCCACAGCCGCTCGGCAGCGCTGCTGCAGCGACAGCAGGCGACGGCGGGGCGGGCCGGGATGGTCAAGGGGAAGGCACGCTTCACGCTGGCGGCGGCAACAGCAACGTTCGCGACCGTCTGCCGACGACAACGGCAGCAGCAGCCCGTGGCCGCTTCCCGCCGCAAGAGCTCCACACTGGCGCAGCGGACCCCACCGCATCAGCAGCGGCTGTAGCACAAAGGGCGGCGGCCGGCAGGCAGCCGGTCAGCGTAAGGACACTCATGCCGCCGCGTGACCCACCGCCGCCGCCGGGGCCCTGCGGCGACTCCACGTGCCCACGCTGCGGCGCCGGCTGTGTTATGATGTGATGCCGTACGCGTGGCGGAGAGCGGAGCCGTGTATTTGTAGTGCTCTCCTCATAATGCAGCACGAGCTGGGCCGGACGCAAGACGTCGAGAAGCATGCCAGCAGATGGAGCGCTTGCGCGCGCATATTGGGCCCGTTGAGCGGGAGCCGCTGGAATACCAGAGACTGTGGGTTGAGCTTGGGGCCGGCGAGGACTTGGATTGATGACGAGGTGACCGCATTGGTTCAGCGAGTAATCAAGCCGCTGTTACACCGTGGGAGGATCCACCGCCTCACCCGATCCATCTTGTTACCTGCTTCCATGCCCAGTGCCCCTGGGAGCGCTGCTCCCCACCGCCGCATTGCCAGTCCCCTACACGCGCGCCGAGTCAAACCTGGCCGCAACCTCGCAACCTACCACCCGCACAAGCTACCCGCAGCGCCAACCGCGTGTGTGTGCCCATCTCCAGGACCACAACCAGCCACAGAATCGCGCGCCTGCTGCTACCGCATCTCTCACATTCTCGCCTGCACACCCTGCAATAAATGACTCCCCGCGTCATGGCCACGTGTCTATGTCAAGACCTATAACTATTGCAGTCGAGGCCCGGCAGCCGGCAGGGCTTCCGCACACACGCACGTTCCGGCGCGCTCCCGTCATTCTTCCACGCCGGCATCGCCCGCCCGCACGCTGCCCTACACTCACAACCAACCGCCACAAAATGTTGAGTCACCCGCGTCTCGAGGGCCTAGTGTTGCGAGTCCGCCGACAGTCTATAAATGCATCCAGGCATGCTCTCAAGGGACGCTAGTACTGGCATACCCCAGCCGGCCACCCCATGGCCTAGCCACGTCCCCCATGCCGCTAAACACCACCACTTGCGTGCAGGCACGATGCCGCCCGCACGCATACTAACACACATGCTCGACGCCTTTGGCGTTGGGCGCTAGAGGCACATGCAGCTACTGGCTGCCACTAAGCAACCTAGGTGGCCCATTACCCATGGAACTACCCCGTCGCCGCAGCGCTTGCGACGTACACGTCCCGCGCTCGCTCCTCCCCCCTCGTCCTGTATCTACAAGTGTCGACGGCGGGGTTGCGCTGCCGCGCCTCGGGCCGCGCCAAGCGTGCTGTTGCTCGTCTGCGCCTCCGCCACGCCCCCCCCCATGCGCTGCCTACCTACTCCTCCATCCCCACCTGTGTGTCCCACGCGCACGCCTCCCCCCCTGCTCCCCCCCCTCCCGCGCCTTGGCCCCTGCCCACACCCCTCGCCAGCGATGCCAGCCACCTGCTGAGGCACACCCACCCCTTGCTGCTCCGTAGCCTGACCTGTACATATTCCAGACCGCCTATTACCCGGCTTCTACCCGGCGACGCCTATACCGGCTCCTGCCGTGCATGCCACCGCCACAACAACCACCAGGCCCTGCTGCCGCGCATGCCCGCCCCGACGCGCCCGCTCCTTTACGTGGCCGCGCGCGCCTCGTCGTTGAGGATGTACTCGATCAGCTGCTCCTCCGCGTCGTCCAGCGCGTTGCCGCTGCCCTTGCCGCGCGCCTTGAGCGAGTCCACCTTGGTGCTGGCGCGCACGCCCTGGCTGCTGTTGCTGCCGCGCACGCTCTGGCTGCTGTTGCCGCGCACGGGCGTGGAGGCGCCCGAGTGGATCATCATCACGTCCGCGCCGCCGCCCTCCGGGTCCGGCAGCGTGCCCGGCAGCGGCGCCTCGCCGCGCAGCCCGCGCGCCGGCGAGCCGCCGCGCATGGGCGACGCCGCGCGCGCGCCGCCGTCGCTGCCGTTGGCGGTGTTGAGCCGGCTGCCGCGCGGCGGCGTGCGGCCGCGCGGCGGCGTGGAGCCGCCCGGCGTGACGGGCGTGCGCGGCGGCTTGCCGAAGGGGTCGCCGGCGGAGCCGGGCGGCGCGCCCAGGTCGGGGCGGCTGCCGCCGCGGCTGCCCACCACCGCGAGCGAGGGCAGGGCGCCGAAGCGGCCGCTGATGGGCGGCAGCGCGCTCTTGCCGCTGGCGGACCCGGGCGCCTTGATGGTGATGCCGGGGCCCACCGGCACCTCCTCCGCGGGGTTGCCGGCGCGCGCGGTGCCCGGCCCCACGCCGTTGGCGATCTCCTCGTCCACCTCCGCAAACCGCCGGTGCAGCACCTGGCGCAGCGCAGTGCGGGTTGGGCATGCGGCTGAGATACTACGGTAGATGCGGCCAGCCCAGTGCGCGTGCGCCCGGCCTGTCGTCACGCCCAGCAACAACCTCCTGTCCAGCGGCCTGCCCTGCCCTGGCCTGCCCTGCGCCCTGCCCAGCGCCGTCCATGCGCTAGCCCGCCAAGCAGGCAGGCACGCACCTGCAGCAGCGCGGGCTTGACCCCCGCGCCCAGCATCTTCTCCACCTCGAACGGCTGCCCGTTGGCTTTGCGGTTGCGGTACACCTCCGCAACCACCCGCACCGCCGCCGTGCGCACCTGCGCCCGACCGAGTGGCAGCACAGCCATACCAGCTTAGAGCGGGCGATCACAGGCGTGCATCTGTCCTGACGCCTCGTCATCACCGATTGGCCCCTTGGCTTTCAGACGGAAGGCTAGCCCAGGACCAGCAGCGGCCCGTCTGCCCGACAGAGCCAGCCACCCAGCACCCTCGCGCTACGCTGCTTGGCACGATACCTTCCCCTTCCCCTTCCCCTTCCCGTACGCCGCCGGTACGGATAACGTCCTCGCCAAGCCTCTGTACCAGACATCTCCACCCATCGTCTCCTATACTAAACATCCATGGACCCCCGCACCCACCTTGTCATCGGGCATGTCTAGCGCTGGCCGCGCGAACTTAACCACCTCCTCGTCCGACAGCGCGTTCTTGGGCGCGCTCCCGCCCGGACCCACACGGCCCGCCGTGCCGAAGCCCAGCTGCTGCTGCACCTGCGTGCCGCCCCGAGCACATCACGCTAGGCAGGTGAGCAGAGAGACGGGAGGCAGGACGACACAGCAACCTACAGCACGGTCCGTGAGCGTCAAACAGCCCCCGGGCCCAGCCTCCTCTGCGCTGCGCCCTGATTCCCTGAGACCCTATGACACAATCCCTGTGTCGTACGCAGCCCAGCGCTCCAGCCCCCCCCCCCGGGTTCACTCGGTCGGTTGCTATGGGGTTCTGGAATGAACTAACCGTCCCCACCCCCTGGCATTCACAACCCGCCCGCCCCCACCTGCACGTTGAGCATGCACGTGATGAGCTCCAGCCGCCCGCTCATCTGCGAGGCCGCCGCGCTGCCCTGCTGGCTCTTCTTGGGGATGGCGCTCAGCGCGTGCGGCGCCAGGAAGGCCAGGCCCAGCGCGGGCTGGTTGGCCAGCGTCAGCAGCGCCTGGATGGAGGTCTCCTGCGTGGGGTGCGGTGTGGTGTGGTGTGGTGTGGTGTGGTGTGGTGTGGTGTGGTGTGGTGTGGTGTGGTGTGGGTGGGTGGGTGCTAGGGTGGTGGCGGTGAGCTGCCAACGCCAAGCAGTGCTGTGACGCGCCCCATGAGAGTGTACGCAGCGCACTGGCGGCATTCGCATAGCCGCCACGGCCTGCCTCCCTTCCCCCGTCCGTCCGCCGCCTCGCCTCCTTCGAATCCACCAGCGCTGCTACCGTATGTTAGGCCCGCCACCGCTGCCCGGGGGGCCGCACCTGGATGCGGCTGTTGTTGTTGCCCACGCGGTGCAGCAGCGTGGGCATGATGGGCTCCAGGCCCTGCGTGAGCACGCTGTAGGGCAGCTGCGGCGCGTAGCTGGCCACCATGGTGGACAGCAGCTCCAGCGCCGCGTAGAACAGCGGGGCCACCTTGTCCCTGGCGAGTGGGGTGGGTGCGGGGTGGAGTGGAGGGCGGTGTGGCAGGGTGTTGTGAGGAGGAGAGCGTTTGGCGGCGGCCCAGGGTTGTGTGAAAGCTATGGTTATGCCCATCCACGGCATCGGGACCCGCCCGGTCCCGACAGCTCCGATCCTCCTCACTTGAGCGCCTTGTCCAGCAGCGAGGACACGGTGTTCCAGATGTCCTCCGGCGACCGCTCCGCGTTCCACCGCGCGTTGCCCATGTTGCGCGACACGGCGTGCAGCGCGTGCTCGCGCGTCTTCCAGTCCGGCGAGTGCAGGTTGCGCACCAGGCTCTCGCCCAGGCAGGCGATCCAGCCGGAGGCGTCGTCGGGCACCGAAACCGCGGCGGGCAGGTCCGCCGCGAGTTTCGTGCCGTCGGACTGCGCGCCCACATAGTCGATCTTCTTGGGCGCTCGCCGCGAGGGGCTGGCCACGTCCCCGTTCCCGCCCGGCGATGATGGAGACTCATCAGGCTGCCCGGGTGCTTGGTGCGCGGGTTGCGCAACCGAGACGGTCGGTTTCTGCGCAGGGGATGGATGGTGCCGCGTGAGCCAAGGGGCGAGGGACGTTCATTGAAGCGCTGGCGCTGCACACCCCCACATGGTGGCTACATGCAGAGATAAAAGCAAGCGCGGGGGTACATGCGCTGTTCGCCGCCCGGGCGAGAGCCGCGGCTCGTTCTAAGCGAATGTTCCTGCCAAGCCCTACCGTCGCTTCCGACGGAGACGTTGTGGACGCGGGAGATGGCGTATCTGCCGCTGCAGATACTGCAACGGGGCTTGCACCCGACGCTTTGGTTCGCGAGGGACCAGGGGCGTCGGGCGTCATTGCTCGCCGAGCAGGCACTTCAGGTGGAGACGTTCCATCCAGGCCCTCTAGCCGCGTTGGCGCTGAGCCAGGCTTGCGCTGCTCCGGGGCCTTGTCCTTCGCCTTGTCTTTGGAGAAGAGAGACCCCATTGATGCTTGCTCGCAAAAGTCGAACCAGTCGAGGTGTGCTGTACCAGGCACCCGAGCGCACCCTAAGTCAACAGACGCCCCACGTTCTGTGCGACGGCGCTGGGGCCGCTACTTCAGAATGTCCATGCGCGAGTCGCTCAAGTTTCTGTCGCGGTCCAAGTGCAAAGGCTGAGCGCGGTGGTGGTCACTGAACTTGTAGGCGTATGCGTTGACTCAAATGTGGTGGTGGAAGCGGTGGCGGAAGAAACACCGACGAGCGGTGCATGGGTGTTCGTGTCAATCTGTTGAATTCACAAGCGGGTTCTCATTAGCAATTCTTAGACAGAAACCTGCTTACAGGTACATAAAACTTTCATCACCATCGGCGCCACAGCGATATCGCGGACAAACATATGGGCATGTCGCACAAGCGGCACGCGCGCCGTCGCACGAGACATGCCGCAAAGCTTACACAGTACGAGTCAATACTAAAAATAGATAACGGTAAAAGTATGGAGTCCGACGCAGAAGGCGAACCGGCGGGAACGCTTCTTTTTTCATCCCCACACCACGCACCCATACACATTTCAGCCCCCACGCCTTCTTGAATCGTCAGTGTCCACACGGCCACCCATGGCAAACCCGTCGTCCAATGTCACGCCCTCGTACTGGAGCGCCAGCGTTCCAGCCGCTCCCTGCATCTTTCTTGCCCTGCTACACTGTTGACAGCTGCTGCGCAAAGCTCTTCAGCCAGGCGCTATGCTGCTGGAGTAGCGACCGCGCGAGCTCCGCGTTGTTGGCGCCCGAAGCAGATGTGGGCGACATATTGCGGCCAGGTGACACCGACCGTGGCCGGCCCGCCGCAGCCGCCGCAGCCAGGGCGCCCGGGCTATTTGCCGCTGTGTTGGCAGCCTTGGTGCTCAGCGACGCAAGCTGCTCGCGCATGCGGTGGAGCTGCAGGCAGTTTGAGGGGGCCAAACCACTCAGCGCCACGAGCGGAAGACACGCGTGATGCTGGGGTGGTGGCGTACCAACATCCCAACCCCGCAGCATCACGACACCATGACCCCACCTGCTTGCTGTCCTCGTTCAGGCGGTGCACCTGCTCCTCCAGCCCCTGCTTGACGTTCTGCAGCATGGCCAACCGCTCCTCGCTGACGGGGCCGTTGGGCGCCGACATGGCGGCCTTCAGGTCCTCCTGCGGGCACAGGGGCGCGGCGGGGCCGTGGAGATGAGCGCGATGAAGTCCCAGCGATAGCATGTGATGGGGGCAAAAGTCGACGGACCGAGCTGAGGGGCCACACTCGCGCTTTCCTCGCACCTTCCAGTCGTTGCGAGCCGCCTGCAGGATGCTGGAGCGCTCCTTGAGGTATGCCTTTTGCAGCTTCAGGTACACCCACGCCTGCGACGGAGAGTCAGGGGCGCCGGTGCGGCGCACATTACACACGTCATGAACAGCTTCCGCCTATGCTGCCGTGTTTGAGCGGGTCCTGGGCTAGGCACGAACTAGGTCCTACTCCCACTTAGTCCATATCGAGCTCACCCGCGACAGCACCGGGTCCTCCGCGGCTGACTGCGGCAGCCCCAGCGTGGACCAGTCCCCTTGCAGCTGCTGGGACGCCTGCGGCGCGAAGGCGGACGAGGCGCGCATCCGCTGCGGCGACGTGTTGGGCCCGGGCTGCCCCATGCCGCCCGCTGGCCCTTGCTTGGCCTGCGCCGCCACTGTGCGTAGGAGCAGTAGGAAGGGTCGAACAGGGAACGTCACACACGTGGCCACACGCTCATACACCCAGCCATATATGCGGTGCCCCCATTCCTGCGCCCCCACAAACTTACACGGCACGAGCAGCTGCAGGCTGCGGTGCAGGTTCTCTGCCATGGCCGCCAGCTCGGGCAGGTTGTTGTGCGCGCTCTGCGCCGCCGCCGCCGCGCTCTGCGCCGCCATGGCCGCGGCAAAGTGCGCCGCCGCGACGTCTGCAGACGTGCCACTCTGGCCATAGCCCTGCCCGCCATACATCTGCTGCTGCCCAGCAGCGGACCCTGGATGCTGTGATTGCTGCGGCTCTTGCGGCATCATGATCGACGGGTACGCCTGCTGTGCTCCAGACAGGTAGGAGGGTGGCGGCAGGCCGGACTGCATGGACGCGGGCAGCTTGGGGCTGAGGGCGGGCAGCGGCCCGGGCCACGCATTGGTGGACGCGTGCAGATCGTCTGTGGAGATGCCCGGGGCGCGAGAGTTGCTGAACCCGGGGTTGGGGGACGGCGCCCGCCCGGCCGCCGCTGCCGCCGCCGCTGCTGCCGCGGCCGCATGCATACTAAGCAGGTTGCCATTGCCGCCTGCCGCGGCGGCCGCCGCGGCCGCCGCAGCCGCAGCCGCGGCGTGCAGGTCCGGATGCTGCCCGAAGCCGGAGGTGCTGGGCACGGCGCCCAGCGGCGGGGGCTGCTGCTGCACGCGGCTGCGGTACATGTCCCGCTCGCCAGCCACCTGCGCCTCCACGTCCGCACGCATGGCCGCCATGCGCGCTGCCAACAGGCTGCGGCGCTCCGCCTCCACGCTGTCCTCCACCGCCCGCAGCATCTGGCCGCGCTTCAGCTCCAGGACCTCCTTGCCTGTGAGGCGGCACAAGACCCCATGACGGGCTCGTGTTAGCATACTCAGCCGTCGGGGAGCCTACGTAACGCTGCAGGCACCCATCGGCGCACTCACTCTGGTCCGCCACAGAGGAGTACATGTTGTCGGTGTCGGCCAGCTCCTTCTGGCGGCGTAGCAGCTGTGTGGCCACGCCCTCCAGCGCCGCCGTGCGCTCCGCCAGCTCCGACCGCACGGCCCGCAGCTCGCCCTGCGAGGCCGCCAGCGCGGACCGCACCTCCTCCAGCTCGGCAGTGCGCGCTGCCACGTCCGCCTCCAGCTGGGCGCGCTGGGCCTGGCGGTGTGAAACCACGCCATGGGAGTGTTGGCCGCACATACGGTACCATAAGTTAGGCAGACGGGGATCCACTATGAAATGCCGTGCCCTCTAGACGCGGCGGCACTGAGCTAGGCTTGCGCTGCTCCGGGGCCATGTCCTCAGCCTTGTAGTGGATAAGGGAGGCCCCGTTGCTGGCGTTTCCTTGCAAAAGTCCGCCTAATCGAGGTGCTGCGCGAGGCAACGGCCCCAGGGCCGCTACAACAGGATGGCCATGCCCCAGACGAGTCGCTCTAGCCTCGGTCGCAGCTGAGTGGCTAAGGACTGCGCGCGGTGGCAGTGCTTTGACATGTATGATGCGGTTTGCCGGTGCGCGCCGACCCTACCTTGAGCGAATTGCACTGCCCCTCAGTGCGCGACAGCTCCCCATTCGCGGACGCCAGCTGCGTGCGCGAGGCATCCAGTGCCCCACGTGCCAGCTGCGCAGGGTGAAGCACATACCAAGTCTTACGCAGGTTGTGTATGCGTAAACAGACGACATACGGTACGCATAGTTCACCACGACACCCGTACTTTGCTCCACTGCTGCTCACCTCGAGCTGCTTCTGCAGGCCCTCGTACTCGAAGGTTGCGGCGCTCTTCAGGTCCTCCACCACCTTGATCTCCTGCGGGCGGCGGGAAACGCGTGCCAGCTCAGCAAGCACAAGAGGTACCATGGGTGCGAAGGGGTTTTACCCAGCCCAGCCTTACCTTGGACTGCAGCGCCGTCCGCGAGGTCGATAGCTCCGAAGTAATCTCCTGCATGCCACGCGGACATCAGCAATGTCAGCATCGCCGCGGATGGCACCCCAAGAAAAGCACACACGTGTAATCTGGACCCACGTTTCCCTTCACCCGGCTCCTACCCTTCCCGCCCCACTGACCTTGAGCTCCGCCTGCTTGGAGTTGAGCTGCCTGTTGACCGCCGCCAGCTCGTCCTCTTTGACCGAAAGGTCATCCCGCAAGCGGCGCATGGTGGATTGGGTTGCGTTCACCTCAGCCGACAGCTGCTCCGCCTGGTCACGCAGGGACCGCACGCGGCTCTGCTGCTCCTGGTAATGCGAGTCGGCATCGGCACGCCTGGACTCCGCGTCACGCAGCTGCAGTGAGGGTAAAAGACGGGAATTCTTAACGCTGAGCTGCAAGGAAAACCGAACACGGGCATACATGGCCCATCCTCTTTGGCTCCTCCATGCAACCGCACCTGCTCCTTTGCCACCTCCAGCGCCGCGGTCTTCTCCCGCAGCTCAGCAGCCTTGCCCGCCGTGCTGCCGACAATGGCCTCAAACTCGGCTGTCTTCGCCAGCAGCTGCGTGTTTACCTGCAGTCACATCGAAAAGAGAGAACGCATGACATATGTGCTGCCGCAGCCAGCAGGCATGCTAACCCTGGTCACTTTGATCCGATCTTCCATCCCACGCAGAACGCCTGCTTTTCTGATCAGCAACCACACAGGACAGGCGCAGTGCGCACCTCTGAAAGCTCGGCCCGCTTGCCGCGCAGCTCCATCTCCGTGTCGGCCAGGGCCGCGGAGTGCGCGCTGGACGACTGCATACAATCAGCAGAGTGTGGGGCGGGGCACGCTGCTCAGATGGCTGAGAAAGACATCCGTGCCACGCCGGCAGCTCACCGACGCTTCACCCCTGCGCCCTCCCACGCGTTTGCTCCCACCCACCAGCTCGCGATCGTTGGACTCGAGCTTGAGGCGCTGCTGCCGCGTGCGGTCCTCCAGCTCCGCCAGCTCAGTCCGCTTGGAGGCAACCTGAATGCGGTACATCGACGGATGCGAGTGTTTATGAAGGTGCGCAGCAGCGTTGAGCCCAGGTCGTGCCCCAGCTCGGCCGTGGCCTCCATCCTCCCAGGTCTCGGTCCACGCGCGCGCTCATGTATCATCCTTCGGACTTCACCATACCCCGGACACCACCAACGCATCAGGGGCTATCCATCTTGAAACAGTGCCTGGCCCTCCCACTCCTCCCACGCACCTCCTTCTCCAGCCGCGCCAGCTCCACCGACTTCTCCGTGAGCTGCTCCTGCAGCTTGGCCAGGCTCTCGCCGCGCATGCGCTCCCGCTCCGCCGCCAGCTCGCTGTCCACCTGCTTCTGCAGCTGCGCTTTGGCATCATCGTACTGCTTGCTCAGCGCCTCTTGCAGCTGCGCTAGCCGCTCCTCCGCGCGTCGCCGCATCTCCGCCTCGCTGGGGGCGGTGCGCCGCGACACCTCCGCCTCCTCCTCGTCGGCGTCGCGCGCCCGCTCCCGCTCGCGCTGCTGCGACTGCTGCAGGCCCGAGTTGGGCGTTGAGGAGGGCAGGCCGAAGGCGATGCTGGGGCCGGGCTTGGAGGTGGACGCCGCCGGACCAGTCACCTCGCGCTGTGTGGACGGGTGCGGGTCCTCGTTGTCGTGGTCGCTCTGGTAGCGCCGGTGGTGCTGGACCGGCGTGCCGCCTGAGTCAGGGCCGCCCGAGCCGCCGCTGGCGACCATGCCACTGCGCGCCGCGGCGGCGGCGCCCGGCGAAATGAGCTTGGCGGAGGCGGAGGGGCCCAGGTCGTCTGCGCTGCGGATTCCGGGGTCCACCATGTCCTCCTCCACGCCGTCCTCAATCTCGTCGTCACCCTCCTCCACATCCTGCTCCTCCTCCTCGTCGCTGTCAAGGCCCAGGCCGCTGAACTCGTCATCCACCTTCTTGCTGCGCCGCATCGCAGAGCCCGGCCCCTTGGCGCCGCCCGTGCTGCCCACCGCGCTGCCGGCGTTGGAGTTGCCACCCCACGATACTCGAGCGCTGTTGACGCCGCTGGCGCCCGGCCCGCCGCCGATGCTGTTGGTGCGACTGTCGGCGTTGAGGCCGGACAGCACGCTGGGCGGCGGCACGAAGCCCACCGGCTTGGTGCCGCTGCCGCCGTCTGCCGGTGAGCCGCCAAGTGACAGGCGCTCAAGCTTCGGCTGGCTGCCGCCACTCGCCTCCGGCGGACCGCTGAGTGAGAGCCGCTCTAGCTTCACAGGGCCGGAGGCTGTCCCCGGAGCTGGCAGCGGGCTGAGGCCTGGGCTGCCGCCGATGGACAGGCGCTCCAGCTTGGGCGCGCCGCCCAGAGGGTTCCCGCCCAGGGACAGTCGCTCGGGCTGGTCCCTGCTGATGCTGTTGGAGTTGTTGTTGCTGCTGCCGCCGATGGAAAGACGCTCCAGCTTGGGCTTGCCGCCCAGGGGGTTTGAAGCGCTGAGCCCCGAGGTGTTGAGGCCGCCTTCGTCCGGCAGGTCCAGGTTGTCATCGTCACTGCGCACACGGCGTGAGCAGCAGCCGAAGGCGGATTCAGGGGCCATCAGGTGCGACGCCGCGTGCACAAAGGCCTGACCATAGCTGGCGCCGCTCCGCTTCCTCTCCTGCCCATACAGTGCTCCCGGTGATCTGTCCTTCACCTGCGGCCCGACCCGCACCTGGCATCAAAGTCCACCAGCTCCTCGATGTCGTCGTCGTCGCTCTTCTTCTTAGCGTCCTGCTTGCCCCCAACAGAGGCGCCGCCCACAGACGACGCCGGCGACTTGTCTGCACCCCCGTCGCCCCAGCCGCTGCGCGCCTGTTGTTGGGGCGCCTGGGCCTGGCCTGCCTTGTTCGGCGGCTGGCCCAGCTTCTTCGGCGGGCTGCGGTCGTCGTCACTATCAAAATCGCTGCTACTGCTGCTTGAGGATCCGTCGCCGCCCTCCAGGTTGCCCTGCGGTCAGGGATTAAGCCCACATTCACTGATATGCCCAGCAGTGCCAAGGCGCAGAGGAAGCCAGCCAGCTTCAAGCCACCACATGGCTGGCTTCTGGCCCCGCGCCCTCCCTGCCCAAGCACCTGTATCTTGTCCTCCGCCTCCATGTGCTGCCGCCCCTCCCGAATGAAGTCCTGTGTGGCGTAACAAGCATACATCGCCGTTTCTACCAATTTCTGCCACAACATGTCTCCGCTAGCCCCTACCTCAATAGTTTATGACCGCTGAGGACCGGTACCCCTCCTCCTGCCCACCCAGGATCACACGCTGCCTGGTGCTTAGCGCACCAACCCCAACTGCTGAGAGCTTAGCCCACTCAGTCCCCGGCCCCTACATTGCTCACCGACGCCTTGGAGCTGCTCAGTCCCAGCGGGCTGGGCACCTTGGTCTCCGCGCCGGTGCGCTTCAGGCCGCTGCGCTGTGACCCCGACTCCAGGGAAGCTCGTGCTTTTGTTATCTGCAGCTTGGCCTTCTCTTCCTGATACACCTTGCTGTGAGGCGCAAGCAAGCATCAAAGGCAGGGGCAGGTGGCCGTGTTACCGCACAGGTGAGGATGCTGTGCAGCACACGGTTAGAGGTCCGCCGCGTGCGCCACCGTGCAAGCAGCTGCGGGGGATTCCGGGCCGACCGACCCTCTCACCGGTAGTGCTCGTCGCAGGGATGGTCCCAGATACTCTCCCCTGATTTGAAGTTGAAGTAGTAGATGTCCCCGGTGGGTGTTTTGCACGGCTTCCACCCGTCCGGCAGGGGGGACTTCAGACCCTCGCGAGCAATCCAAAAAAGCTCCTGTGGGCACATGCGCGCACGGTGAGTTCCCGCTGCCGTGCGGCTCGAAGGCAGCGCTAACGTCGACGACCAGCGACGGACATCGATGCCCACCTTTTCGGTCTCCGCGTCGATGCCCAGCCATTGAGCGTACTCCAGAATCTCTGAAAGCAGCGGCGCGGGCAGGGTTAGTACGCGAAGCGCAGCACAGGCGCACCGGTGGAGCCTTTGACTCCAAGGGAAATTGCTCTCTTGCCTTGCTCTGTCGGCTCATAGTTCGGGTCCACCTCCTCGTCGAGCACGACCTGGCCATCCGGTGTTTGTTCTCCGGCCTCCATGGTTCAGCGCTGCGCGAGCTCGCTACCACATGCAAACCCGCTTGGCGCTACGCCGCAAGTTTGCCAGGTTTAGGCTACTATTACAGGCCCTTAAAGTGGTGAATGTTGCAGAAATTCAATACGACCAGTAATTCTCGGCGAAACTCGTCTTCGTTTCTCAGCTTGTTTTGCGGAACAGCCAGTAGGCGTCAGTAATTATCGAGTCATCATGCTAAGTGTTTTCGAACGGGTGTATTCGTGTTTGGGAGTTTTCAGGCGTGTTTGCAATGGCCGTCACGTCCGCGCGTTGACTGTGCCTTTGACTGGCGGTAACCGCCGTGCCTTGCCTCTCTCTCCGACCTGATTTTGTGTCGCACGCTTCTACGAAAGTCACTGTGTGCATATACAACGAACATCAAGTGCATGAACAAAACATTAAGTGGGGTCATGCATACCCGCACGGTGGCACAACCCCTGGCACGCGCGCCCGGCATGCTGTGCACCCCTGCAGCCCTACACGGTCTGAACCCGCAGCCTACTTCACCTGCCTGTTTTGGCTTCCTTCCCTGAGTGCCTGAGTCCCTGAGTCCCTTATGGCCTACTCCCTATATATGACCTGACCGCCAGGAAGCCGAATGAAGTGGCGGCCGCCCAAGTACGTGCGGCCGGGTGACCCCCTGCCACGCCTGGTTGCGCGGTGCGGCCGGGTGAAGCTGGGTAGCCTGTCTGGGTTGAAGAGCTTGCCGCCCGCCTGGGACCCGCACCCCTGGGACCCCACGCCAATGCTGGCGGTGGTGCGGCTGATGGGGCTGCCGGACAGCCTCCACCTGGCGCACGGCCGGTTGCAGACCCAGACCCAGCAGGAGCTGGCCTCGCGTGGGGCCGCGGTGGCCGCCGCCGAACCAGGTCAGCCCGCTGGCGGCCCCGCCGCGTTGGCGCCGGTGGAACGGCGACAGACCCGGCAGATGGCCCGTCTCCAGCGACAGCGGCAGCAGCAGCAGCGGGTGCAGTCACAGCAGCTGCAGCTGGACACCGCCACACCGGAGCAGGTGCTGCTCATGGCGGTGGACGAGCTCGCGGCTGCGGCGGCACAGGCTGCTGGGGGCAACCGTGGCGGCGGTGTCGGCGGCGGTGGCGGCGGTGCGGGCGGGCATCTGGTCATGCTCCGCGGCGCGCTGCTGCCGAGATACGACAGGGCGTGGAACTGGAAGATGTGGATGGAGGCCGCAGTGGAGCATTTCGTTCGGCTCGCGATGCAGGAGCACCCGTCGCAGATGAGGCGGGGTGCGGGAGGGGCGCCGCCGACTGCCGGGACCCTGTGCTCGGCTAAGGAACGCTGCTGGCGACTCATCAATACCCGGCGCGACCACGTTGCTGCTCTGGCTGCGGGCGTGCTCCTGCTGCGCTGCCACGGGACCCGAAGTGCGGCGGAGCTGGCGGCCCTGCTGTCCGGCGCCGCTGGGGCGGGTCCTGTGCAGCGGCGCGGTGATACCGCAAGCGCGCGGGCGATCACAGCGGCTGTGATGCAGAAGCAAGCCGATGGTAATTTCACAGCCGACTCCGTCCTGAGGTCGCGCATCTTCACGGGACCCCACGTGTGCTGCCTGGTTTCGTGGGCAGGGGGCAGGCTTTCATTTGGTTCGCAAGCGCAAAGTTTGTCGCAGCATTACCCATGCCGCTTGAGCGGGGATGCACCGTGTGTCTGTGCGTGTGCAAGTGCTGTCAGACATATGGGCACGGTCGCAGCAAGGCGACGGCAGCGGCGGCGGCGGCAGCAGCAGCAGTAACAGCAAGGCGACAAACGAGGAGGCGCTGCGGCAGCTGCTGGTGCTTGATCATGGCGTGCGTCGGCTGTGGCGGTCGGTGCGGGTCCCGTACCGTGCAGCAGCCGACTAAGCCGACAGTGACCCCGGCACGGACGTGTCGTCAGATGACCGCGACGACGATGACGATGCCGAGGATGGTGAGGCTGACCTGCTCTGGTGAGCTCATGCGCACCTACGAGCGTGGTGGGAGCACAGCCGGGCCATGCCGCCTTGGCAAGAGTGGCAGTCCCCGTCAGCCTCCGCGACCCCGCCACCGGTGTGGCCTGGACTTTGGCGGCGTGACTGGTGGCTGACTGGCGGTGTGTTCATGCGCGGTGAGCAGGCTGTCGTGGCGCAACGGTTGAGATTGCACAAGCGGGACGCATTGACACTCAAGATTAAAGCCGTGCGAAGTGTGAGATGCCGTCATGGGGTTTGGTATTTGAGGCGCTGCTAGCACACAGCTGGCTAGCACGCAGCAAAGTAAACGGTGTAGCATACATGCCGGTAGGACAGTGCGGGTGACTGCAGGATGAGAGGTGTGCAAGGCCAGCGTCCGTAAACGGTGTGCGCTGGGAACTGGGGGATTGAGACTTTGTCACCCGCAAGACGTTTGCACGTGTCTCGTCAGTATGGCAGACTCCGACCGGCGCCAAGCCTGCCCAGTGCCAACTGTACAAGAATTGCGGCTGCATAGGAATCACGGCCGGATAGGAATCACGGCCGGATAGGACTGTGTGGTTGCGGTCGGACCAACCTGAAGCCACGTTTGCCCGTGTTTACACTCCCAAATTTGGGGTTTGGACCAATCTGAGTCAGTTGGGGCCAGCAACGGTCGCGTTGGCCACGCCACACCACGCACAGCAGTGCCCTTCAGGCCAACAGTCGTGCCAGTTCAAAACGGGATCACGCAGTCTGGCAGTCAACAACGCAAAGCACTGACGCATAGCGTTGCAGCAGGGTACCTCCGCACATTACTACCTGCAGGCTGCAGCACTGCCTCCGCCAGGCCACCCGACCGTCCCGGCACAAGCCGCCGCACACACAGTGCCCCGCATAAACATACAAGGCATGAAACGTGGACCAGGGATGCGGCCACAGCGATTTCCGGCTGCAGTGCGCTGCCCTTCTCGAACTTGCTACTGAACCGGTTCTCAAAAACAACTATTCCCACTCGCACGACCTCAACCCAACGGCAGCCAAACGCGCATGCCGCACTCCAGGCGAACACGCCCCCAAAACTGCTCCAGCCACCGGGATCCAAGTTCGCGCCACCTGCTTGCGCAGCTGCCTCCCCGCGCTGCTGACGCCGTCCCACCTTGCCCCAAACATTGTTTCTTTAGAAGGCAGCCAGCACGCCTGCGGCCCTCCTAGCGCACCACCGGCAGCCCCTGTCCTGCCCACAGGTCGAAGCCGCCGGCCAGGTTCACCAGCTCGCAGTAGCCCGCCTGCGGCGCGCGCGCGTGTGCGGGGGCCGGGCCGGGGTGAGGATGGCAATAACATAATCGATTTGAAACTGGGACACGAGCATCGCAGTGCGGGTGTGGTGGGACAGGCGTGATGACAAACACAGCCAGCTAGCATGCACGTTCCTTACGCTCACGCTTCCCCCTTGTGACAGCTAACATAGCCAGGTGCTCGCTGGCCCGTATAGGCCGCTAACACAGCGTAGCTATTAGCTGTTTGGATCACCTGTGACAGCAGGTCGATGGCCATCATGGAGCGCCGACCCGACTTGCAGCCCTGCGATGGAGCCATGGAGGTGGTGAAGCGGACGGTGGATTCCACATTACGGTATGGTGGCAGGACATGTGCCGCCACATGCCCGGCACGCCCAGTGCGCCGCCTGGGCACGCCCTCCGAGTCCTATACCATACCATATGAGATATGACCACGCCGCATTCCGCCCCTTCAGTCAGCCTGCGGGTGGGCCCACAACCCAGGGCTCACCACCACCAGCCGCTCCTGCTTGTCCGGGAAGGCCGCCTGCACCGCCGCCAGGAAGCCGGGGTTGGGCACCATGCCGCCCGGCCCAAAGTTCACCACCGGGACGTTGACCGCGGCGGGAGCGTGGCCGCCCGCGTACTCGTCCGTGGTGCTGCGTGGGGTAGCGGGGGCAGCGAAGGTAGGTGGGGGAGAGGTGACAGGGTTGCCACTCAGCGCTACCTTCTTCACCTAGCGCCGTTCCTTGCCCATTCGGCGTGCTAACCGCAGCCTCTCACACAGCACGTTGCTGAGCAGTGTCGTTCAGGAATCAGGAGCAAGGGCCACGCTAGAGGAAAAGCTGAATCGCGCAATCCGGCAGCCGGATATCTGCAAGCTGCTGCATCGCCTCCACCAGGACACCCGACCGTCTCGGCACATGCCGCCGTACACACAGTGCCCCACACAAACATATGGGGTGGACAGGGACGCGGCCACAGCGCCGTACTATACTACTCGGCCGCGTGATGCGGTTGCGCAGCGCGTTGCCCTTCTCTCAACAGCTGCCAAGCCGTCTCACCAAAATGGCAATCCAATGCCCGCACGGCTTAGCACCAATGCCACCCAATCGTGCATGCCATCCGCGCCCGTTCATTCGCCAGGCCCGCGCGCTCACCGCACGTCCAGGTACTTGTAGTCCTCCTGCAGCAGCTCCTGCGCCTGCTTAGGCATCACGTCCTGTTGACAGTGGAGTCAAGCAACAGGTTGCTTTGGTGGAATGTGGGACATGGCCCATGAAGGTAGCGCCGTGGCAGCGCCCAGCCATCAGCAATACACGGTGCAGGAGATCGTTCCAGCAGTGCTCAGCGGCATCGCCCCACGGCCATCACACCTCTTCAACCAATTACAGGTTGACACGCCAGTATTGGGGGGCTGATGAAGCGCACCTGGGGAACGGGGACCTGGCGCATGGCGGGGCAGCTGACGTGCAGCCGACGACTGGCGTCCATGGCACGCCTGCGAGTGGCAGACTCCCGCGATTTATCTCAGCTGAGCGCATTGCGTTGTTTAGTCAAGCACTAAGTAATATGCACTGGCGACGGCAGCGCACGCTGCAAGCGCAGTGCATGCGCACCCGAAGGCCGATGGGCGGGCGATGGAGCGGGTCAACATGCTTGGAATGTGTAAGAAATGATATGAAAATAATGCAAATGTCAATGGGAGACGCGAGCGTTCGTTGGAGCCTCGCGGCATGGAGTTGTGAATCGCGAATGACGCCAGAGTTGCCCAACAGAGCTGTTTGCGCCCTGCATCAGCTAACCATAGTCAAACGTTGTGTCACCGAAGCACGCGGAATACAAACGCGCTCGCCTGGTCTAAACCCCACACCGCGCAACACTCGTTCGAACCGACCGATCACCCCGCGGAGCTTTGCAAACGATTTTACGCCGCTCTCTTAATAACCGGCTGCTCCACACGCGGGCTACTAGTCGCGCGGCAAGGAAAAGTCTCATCCAAGATGCTTGGGTCGATTCAAGCTCGCGCGCCGCTGTCGGGCGCCGGCCAGCGTCAGAGCACGCAAGGATGGGGGGCTGCTGCAGGTGAAGCTGTCCAGGGTGTTGTGGGCTTGTCGAGGGGGTGCACGACTTCTCCCAGCCGCTCGGAGCGACGCGTGGTGTGTGTGGCGTGTGGCCCTGCGCGGTCCACCAGTCGGGACACCCCACCCGACCTCGGCTGGTCCGCCTCCACCGCCTTACATGAGCATGTTGATATCCTTCTGGCGCTTGTGCGGCTTGATCGTGTTTAGGAGGGCAACAGGTCATGTATGGTTGCTGTTGCCTTGCCCGGCTTCTTGCAGCTGCCCATGCCACCTGGGAAGGCCGCTGCCCACTCAGTCAATCAGTCACTCACCCACTCAACACTCAGCGGTTCTCGCGACACGCTTATGCTGCAGCCCCCAACACTACTGATCATTCCTGTCATATGTCCCTGTTCCCTGTCTCTGCATGCAGCGGCTCGCCACCCACGCGCCGCCCGCCGGGCCGCGCGCACCGCCCGCCTGCTGTGCCGTGCGGAGCAGGAGACCACCACCGTGACCACCACCGCTGAGGCGGAGGCGGTGGCCACGTCCAACGGCAACGGCAACGGCAATGGGAACGGCAGCCTGGAAAAGGTGAGGCTCCAGCCGTACGCCACCGGCATGCAGCCGGGGCCAGCGTCCTCTCTGGTTTGTAGGGCACAACGGAAACAGGGTCCGCGCCCTTGCATTCCGCACCAACACACTACGTCAGGTAGCATCTCAGCGAGTAGCACCCAGCGCTGGGCCCTGACCCAAACCCGCAACCCGCCCTTTGCCCGCCTGCCTCGCCAGCCCTCGCGCGGTGCGGGTGCCTTCCCTGCCGAGCTGCTGACTGCTGAGGAGCTGGCGTACGTGGCGCCCGACGACAGCACCAAGTGGTGGACCGGCTTCAAGCTGGGCTTCGCGCTGCCCTGGCGCCGCTTCAAGCAGAACTCGGTGCTGGCCTTCAAGGTGGGAGAGGACTGGGGCCTGTGTGGCCTATGGCCTGTGGGGGCACACCTAGGACTTCCGCATGGGGGCACAGCTCGGACTACCGCATGAGTGCACACCTAGGACTACCGCATGGGTGCACAGCTCGGATGGCTGGGGCTGGGCCGCTGGGGTGGAGGCGTCAGAGCTAGGGCGCACAGCGAGGGCGGTGTGGGGCATGCCGCTTGGGATGTCGTCTCCACCACACGCACGGCTGACGCGCCCTCCGCACACCGCCGTGCTCCCCCTGTCCTCCCGGGTGCAGCTGGAGGGCGAGATCAGCGACCAGGAGCGCACCTTCTTCGACAGCGGCACCTCGCTGCCGGCGCTGTGCCAGGCGCTGCGCAAGGCGGCGCTGGACCCGCGCATCCAGGTGCGTGGGCGGGTTGGGGCGCGTGGGTGGGTTGGGCCGTGGGGTGGGGCGCTTGGGTGGGGGCGTGGGGTGGTTGGGTGGTTGAATGGGCGGGCGGGGGCACTTGATGGGCGGGCGGGGGCACTTTTATGGGTTGGAGCATTGCGCCTCGCGCACGCGGCCCCGACCCCCACTCATGTTGCATCCACTCGCCTGAAACACGTATGTTGCTTGCGCAGGGCGTGGCCATTGAGATCGCGCCGCTGGCCATCGGCTGGGGCAAGGTGCAGGAGATCAAGAGGTGGGCCCGTGGGGCCGGGGGCTGGGGAGGGGCTGGGTGGGGCGCTGGGCAGCGACCATCGCCTCGTTGCACAGCGATGCCAGACTGCTTCCCCGCGTGTGTATCCTCCGAATGAAATTGACAAGTGACTGGGCGAGCAAGCACGCGCAGCAGCTTCACAACCCTAAACCCACGAACGCGCCCACACGCTCGGCACCCACACACCCGCGTCCACACCCGGCACGCACGCCCACACTCGGCGCCCACACTCACGCCCACACTCTCCTGCCCACACGCCCACACACGCCCACACACACGCACTCGCAGGCACATCGACTACTTCCGCGCCAGCGGCAAGTACTGCGTGGCCTTCATGAAGCAGGCGGGCGAGAAGGAGTACTACCTGGCCACCGCCTGCAGCGAGATGTACGCGCCGCCCTCGGCCTATCTCAGCCTGCGCGGCTTCGTGACCGGCGGTGAGCGCGCAGGCCCGGCGGGGTGGCAAAGATGGTACATATGAGTGTAGCAGCGTAGACCCTGTGTGGTGGGCAGCGCCTGCGGGCAACCCCTGGCAAGGGCAGGGAACGAGGAGGGGGCGCGGCAGGGCGTTGGTACGAGGGACAAGGGGACGCGGAGTTGGTGAGCTGCGCGCACCAAACGACCGGTACCGCGAGGGCGCGGCTGCTCTCCATCCTCTCACGCGTCCTCGCCGCCGCCGCCACCCCTGCCCGGACCCGGCAGGCACCTTCCTGCGCGGCGTGCTGGACAAGGTGGGCGTGGAGCCGCAGGTGAAGCGCATCGGCGTCTACAAGTCCGCGGGCGACCAGCTGCTGCGCCGCACCATGGCCTCCGAGCAGCGCGAGCAGCTGGGAGCCATCCAGGTGGGCCGCGGGGCGGGGTGGGGGGCGGGGGGCGGGCGGAGGTAGTTTATTCCAATCCCATTCCCGGCTGCCCGAGTGGGGGTGACATGCATTTTGTGGGTGCGTATGACTACCGGGGGAACGCGACAACACAGAGCTCGATTTCTGGTGGGTATCAGTACAGTAACTAACTGCGCGTTTTTGGAACACACGCAGGCCGACGTGGTGGAGGAGTTCCTGCGCCAGGTGTCCACCGCGCTGGGCAAGAGCCGGCAGGAGGTGGTGGACTTTGTGGAGGCGGGCGTGTACGACACTGCCGCCTTCAAGGCGGGCGGCTGGCTGACGGACCTGTGGTACGAGGACCAGCTGATCAACGAGCTCAAGATGCGGACCACGGGTGAGGCCGCGCGCGTGCGTGGGGCGTGTGTGGAGGAGGGGAGAGGGTATACTGCTAGGGTGCTTAAAGGCGAGGGCGGAGGGCTTGATGGTGGTGTGACGGCCACGGACGGGGCGGCCGCACCTTTGTGCCCCGGCTGTGGCTGCATCTGCGACCATCGCCGCCGCCACTGCCACCAACACCCCAGTTTAGTTTGGGCTGGTGTTCACAACCCCCGCCCTTCCCTCGTGTGTGGTGCAGGCCTGCGCTTGGTGGAGGGCGAGAGCGAGAAGGACAAGGAGAAGCGCGAGAAGGAGCTGGCCAAGCCGCTGCGGCGCGTGGGCCTGCGCAAGTACTCGTCCGTCAGCCCCGCCGCCTTCCCCACCCTGGGCGTGGCCGGCGGCAAGAAGCGCATCGTGGTGCTGCGCACCAGCGGCGCCATCGTGGGTGCGTGCGTGCCCGGCGAAGAGCGGGGGCTGGTTTTATACTACGGTATACATCGTGGAGGGGGACTAAGGTGTTGTGCGTCGGCCCCTGTAGGGTGCAGGTGACGGCGAGCACTATTAGGGCCCCGTGTCACGCTACCTCGCCGCCCTCCCCTCCCTCCCCAGGCAAGGCCAGCTCGGGCTCCGCCATCACGCCGGATGGCGTCATCCCGAAGCTCCGCGCCCTGGCCAAGTGAGTGCACCGGCGGCTGTGCTGCCTGAGCACACGGCCCCTCGCTTGACTAGGCAGCAGACTGGAGACGTCCGGCCGCTGCAGCCGCTGCAACCCCACTCACTAGCACCCTCCCCCGGCATTACAGATTCCCATGATATAACACAAACGCGCTTCTCACGCAACTTACAACAACCGCCCTCGCTCGCTCGCTCGCTTTCGCGAATGCGCCCACAGGGACAAGTCGGTGGCGGCGGTGGTGCTGCGCGTGGACAGCCCCGGCGGCGACGCGCTGTCGGCGGACCTGATGTGGCGCGAGATCCGGCAGCTGGACGCCGTCAAGCCCGTCATCGCCTCCATGGCGGACGTGGCGGCCAGCGGCGGCTACTACATGGGCATGGCGGCGCGGTGAGGAGCGCGGGGCGGGGCTGGGGGGTGGCGGGTGAGGGGGGTGGGCTATGAATAGGTACCAGCCCAAGACAAACCAATGAATAAGACAAGGGGCATGCGAATATGGGGGGCTGGGGGTGACAGGTGGCAGGTGCAAGATGGTGCGCGGGCGTGGCCTCGCTCGAATGTACAGTCGACCCCACACCGCACCGCCAGCAGCACCTGGCCCTTGGCGGTGTCTGTCTCAGCTGCCGCCCGGCCCCTGCCTGCTGCTGACTCCCCTCTCCTGTCCCTGCCCGCCGCCACCACAGCGCCATTGTGGCCGAGCCCCTGACCATCACCGGCTCCATCGGGGTGGTGACGGGCAAGTTCAACCTGTCGGAGCTGTACGCCAAGATTGGGTGGGTGGGGAGCAGGATGTAGGGGCGGAGTGAGCAGGGAGGGAGGGTTGTTTGTCTGTGTGTGTGAGGAGGCAGGGGCAGGGCCCGGTGGAACGCATGTGCACAGGGCACCCAACTTCACCTCATGCGTCACCTCGCTGTTTCCGGCGTTACGTATCCTACGACTTGTCAATTAATCCTCGCCCCACCCCGCCTGCTCCGCTGCAACAGCTACAACAAGGAGCTGATCAGCTGGGGCCGCTTCGCCGAGCTGCTGGCCGACAACAGGTCCTTCTCGCGCGAGGTGCGGCGCGGGCCGCGTGTGCTGTGTGCAGTGGTATTGCGCTATGATGCACGTGCTAGTATGGAGCGGACAAAGCCATGCGCCACTCCCCCGCCCCTTTGGGTACGGTGTAGATTGGGCTGGTATTCAACAATCCGCCTTGCCTTGCCCTCCTGCTCCTCCTCGCCCCCCGGCCCCGCAGGAGGCGGAGCTGTTTGACGCCAGCGCGCAGCACGCCTACGAGTCCTTCCGCAACAAGGCCGCCGCCAGCCGCGACATGGCCGTGGACGACATGCAGGCGGTGGCGCAGGGCCGCGTGTGGTCGGGCAACGCCGCGCTCAAGGTGCGTGTGCGTGTGTGCGTGTGTGAACGTGTGCGTGCATGTGTGGGGAAGGAGGGACAGACACATGCGCGCTGGCGGGCTTGTGCAGGCGTTGCGTATGGGCGGTGATGGGGCTGTTGCGCATGTGGCGGTGGCGTTCGCCTGGTCGCCTGCCGCCGCAGCAATCACCTGTGTTCTGTTGATTCTTCTGTGTGCGAGGGAATCGGCGGCGGCGGTAACGCGGGCGGTGCAGTAGCCCACACCACGCGTCCCGCCGCATACCCCCTCCCCTTCCTTAACTAATGATGAATGTAACCCCTCCCGCCATCCCTCCCGCCCCTGCCCCCGCCTCCGCAGGTGAAGCTGGTGGACGCGCTGGGCGGCGTGAACCGCGCCATCGCGCTGGCCCGCCACGCCGCGGGCATCCCCGCCGATGAGCGCGTCACGGTGGTGGAGCTGGGCAAGGTGCGGCCCTCGCCCACCGCCCTGATCGGTGAGTGTCGGATGGCAGGGGGGAGGTTGAGGGGGTGGGGGGAGAGGCGCTAGGTGTGTGCATGGTCGGGGGAATATGAATAATCGTGGGTGCCCTGGCAAAGGCCGCGCCGCTTCCCGCCGGAAGCCCGTCGTCTCCGCAGCCTACAACCGACCCAGCCGGCCGCCACTCATGTGCTGACCTCCCTCCCTCCCTCCCTGCTTGCCACGTGCCGCAGGCGGCGGCGCCATGGCGGGCGCCGTGATGCTGACGTCCCTGCTGCGCGGCCAGTCGCCCGCAGACGCGCTGGCGACCGCCGCCGGCGCCTCCGCAGCCCTGGGCATGGGCATGGGCGCCAGCGCCGGCGGCGTGGACGCGGCGGCTGCCGCCGCCGCGGCGGCGCCCGTGGTGGGCGCAGTGGCGCGTGAGGCGGCGGCCCTGGCGGCGGTGCTACAGCCCGGGCGGGCGGCGTACCTGCTGACGGATGTGGACGCGCTGTCGGTGGCGGCTGGCAGTAGCAGCTTGGGCGGCGTCATGGGCGCCAGCAGCCTGGGCGGCAGCAGCGGCGGCGGCGGCGGCAGCATTGGGGAGTTCCTGGAGGAGGCCGGGTCCGAGGGCGCGCTGCCCTGGTGGTGAGCGGGCGTTGAAGTCGTAGCAGCTGTGTTCTGTGGACTCGTGTGCGTGCGCGTGCTTGGAGGGTGAGGGAGAGGAGTATGCATGCGGTGGGTTTGAGCGTGTTGTGTTGCTGCGCGCCACGTTGTCGTTACCGTACCGTTGGGGCATGAGTGGCGAGGTGCAGTTCGTAGGGTGCGTCCACGGTGCGTGCCAGTCTGCCAGATGGTGGGCCAGTTAAATTTTGTGGAAGCGAATGATGAGGACAGCCAGTGTTGGCTTGGGAGAGACGTGAGAGTGAGCGGGCCCGAGTGTGCTATCAAATCATCAGCGAACCCTTGAGAGGATGCGCGTATTCTTTTGTGCTGCCTGACAGCCTGAGTCAGATGAGTGGAACCGTGGCGGAGGCCCTTGCATCTGCATTCGATGTGTCCGCGCGTGTGTGCAGGCCCAGTGAAATGGTGAAGTGGTGAACGACTGGTGTAACGCCGCGAGAAAGAGAGGACCCACAACGCAGGATTTGCCTGGTTTGCACCCCTCCAGCAAGCGAGCTTCCCTGGGAGCGCCCCCCCCCGAAGGAAGCCCCACACGTACCTGCGCAGTTGTCAGGACGGACGGGCGTATTAGACAGGTGGCGGAGCGGCAGGGGGGCGAGCGGCAGAAGTGCGTAGCAGGGCACCGCTGATGCCGACGACACGGAGGCTCTGAGGCCAGATGGGGCTTCAGTGATGAGGCGGTTGGACACTAAACCCCTACGCGTCAGACTTAAGCCGTAGAGCTATGATGACTGCATTGTATTTTGACGCGTAATCGCAGAACTGACACTTTGGGAGAGAAGTAACCTTATAAGCTTGGTCTCGCAAACTGAGTTCAGGCATAAGTAGGTTGTTTTATCGATATGGTTATAGTCATGAGGAGCAAGAGCGGAGGGGCGCCGTGAGCGCTGGCAAGCCGCGCCACTTGGACCCAGCACACCGATAACCATGGCAGCGGCGACTCAAAGCAGCATGGCACAAAGCCCATACCTTTCTTCAACTGGGCGCACAGCTCCAGGCTTGTCGGGGACGCAGCGCACTGATGGTTCAACCGGGAGTTCCGTGCCGGGCAGGTGAGGCTATGATGCTCAGGCTGCAACTCTTGGGGCATTATTAACCTTGTTAATCAAACCTGGGTTCGCGAGAGCTGGGTGTGGGACGCCGACCGAAACTTGCTCATAACGCCTTTGCACGAATGGCACACTCAATTGAAGCATGTTACATCCTTGATGCCTACACAGGGACCGGCCTGCAAAGGCCAAGACGACTAACTCCATGTCTATCGAGCCGCAGGTGCGCTTCGTGCACTCGTCGCACAACCAGCCCATAATAGTGGTCACATCCGTCCGTGTACACTTGTGGCAACGCCAGGAGCTCGGAAACCGGGGCCTGAGGTGCCAGGTTCCCAACGGGCCGGCTCCTTCCGCGCAGGCGTCTGCGCGCCTGCCCCGTGTCTGTGCCAGTCAACTTGTGCCCACAGTCCCAGCATTGCGTGTTATCACATCCTGGGCGAGTGCGATGCATCTGGCTGACTACAGCCAACTCCGCATGAACCGCATCAGTCACAGTTACAGCCCGTAACTGCGCGGACCAGGGCACTCTGCGGACTCTACCCAGGCAGCGCGCGTAGACCTCAAACCCAACCGGTTCACTACCACTTGTCGCTGAGACAGCGTTGATGCATTTCCCCCGGTGTGCAGCTGCGAGCTATGGACGCCATCGGCCGGGAGCGGGCGGCCGCGGACTTCAACGTGCGGGGCCCGCGGCCGGACTGGCAGGACTCGCGGCCGCACGTGCCGCATCGGGAGCCGCTCGTAGCGTCCGAATACAACCCAGTGAGTGTGGATCCGGCTTTCCTGAGTGTTTTTACGATATATATTCATTCTATACTCCTATAATCCATTTAAGCACTACATTCAAGATGCCTGAACAAAGCAACGCGGCCGGCACAACCGGGGCAACGCTGACACGCCAGGCGGGGTCACCGGGGTGCTTTCCTTTCACCATCCGTGTGCCGCTGCTGACGTAAGCCCTACACATCCCTCCGCACCCCGGCGCCGCCCACAGCGTCTGGACCCCAGCCTGAACCGCGGCTACGTCAAGCCGCGGCCCGGCGGCTCCGGACTCAACGGCGCGGCGCGTGTGAGCGTGCCGTCGCCCGGAGCCGGCGGCGTGCCGCTGTCCGACATGCACGGCACGATGGGCGGCGAGCGGCGGGCCTGGGGCTCCAACAACCCCGCGGCCATCAACTTTGCAGCCGGCGGCGGCACCGCCGCCATCACCTCCTCCAGCGGCAACTTTGGCGGCGCGTTTGGGACGGGCGGCGGCGGCGGCCGCATGGCGCCCGCGCCGCTGAGTCCGTTCAGTGCGGACATCGCGGAGCTGCGCGGCGCGCGGCGGCTGCGGCAGTACCTGAAGCACGGGCCGGGCGGCGTGAGCAGCGAGTCGGGCCTGGAGCGTGAGTGCGCCTGGGGTTGGTGCGTCGGTGGGGTGTCGGTGCGGTGGGGTGGGGTGGGGTGGGGGCAGGTTGGGTTCGGGGCAGGTTGGGTTCGGGGCTTGCCGGCGGGCTCGTGCACACGTGCGCCTTGAAGGTCGCCATGATCTGTGCTCTCACACCCTCACCATCACCCCCCGCCCACCGACAGTACTGACCGACCACGCCGACGACTGGGGCCAGCTGCGGCAGCACCAGCAGCAACAGCGGTACGTGCAGGAGGCAGCCTGGGCAGACAAGTACGGACTGCCGCCACCGCAGCCGCCCGGCGCCGCCGCCACGACGGCGGCGGCTGCAGCCGCCGGCGCGCCCGCGGCAGCGGGGGCGGGTCCGGCGCCCTTCGCCGGCCCCAGCTCGGCGCCGGTGGTGTACGTGGCCGGCGCGACGCCGCCGTCGGCGCTGACGCCCGCGGCCGCGCGAGCCGCCAAGGCCGCGGGCGGGCCCTGGATGCTGCCGTCCACAGCAGCCGCGATGGCGGCGGCAGCAGCCGCGTCGCCGCAGCCGGGCGCTGGCGGGCCGCGCTCCCGGGCGGGCTCGGAGGCGGCGACGAAGCCCGCGCCCGAGCGCATCGTGTTGGTGCAGTTCCCCGCAAAGTCCGGCTCTGCCGCCGCTGCTGCGGGGGCCGCGGACCTGTCGGAAGATGACGGCGAGGTGGGGTCGCCCTCGTCCCCAGCGGCGCGGCAGAACCGCCGCGCGAACTCCCTGATCGTGGGCGGCAGCCGCTCCGCGGCCGCAGCGGGCGGCGGAGTGGCCTCCGGGCCCAACTCGGGCTCCGGCGCCATGGCAGGCGGTGCCGGCTCCGCGTTGCTGCCCCCGGCGCTGAGCGCGCTGACCGCGGCGCAGGCGGCGGGCCTGCGCGGCGGCAGCAGCACCGCGCCCGGCGGCACCGTAGGCGCGCTGGTGCCCACGGCCCAGCCCGGCGGAAGCAGCTTCGCCGCCGGCCGGCCGGGGCCGCTCCGCGGCGCCATCGCCGCCGCGGCGGCGGCCGCCGCGGCGGCCCCGGGCGGCTCCCGCTCCGCCAGCGGCGGCTACAGCGGTAACGGCGCAGCCGGCGAGCCGCCGTCGCCGCTGCTGCCGCCCACCGGCTCCGCCGCGCTCACGACGGCGGCGGCGGCGGCGGCGGCCGCGGCGGGGTTCGTGCCGGGCGTGGAGCGTGTGCACACCACCTACGCGCTGCCCAGCCACGCGCTGACCACGGGCGCAGACAAGTTAGACTCGCGCGCGCTCGCCACCGCCGCGCAGCTGATCGAGGTGGTGGAGGTGGTGCAGGCGCCGCGGCTGGCGGGTGGCCCGGGGGCCGGCGTGGGCGGGCCGCGCATGCCGCGGCTCAGCCAGCACGCTGACGGCCCCATGGGCCGGCCCCTGGCGGCCAGCAGCTCCGGCGCGTCGCCCAGCATCGCGGCGGCAGGCGGCGGCGGCGGCGGCGGCTACGGCTATGGCTATGGCGGCACGTTTGGGGCTGGCGGCTACGGCAGCGCGTTCGCGGGCGTGCAGGTGCGCACGCGCCGCCACTCGACGTCGGAGGCGCTGGGGGCGCCGCTGGTGGGCGGCCTGTTCGGGCGCAGCCCTGTGCTGGTGGCGTCGACGTCGGGGGCGGTGGGGGCGGAGGGCTCGGAGCTGCTGGCGGCGTACGGCGAAGGGCCCGACGGCGAGCCCATGACGCCACACGACGGCGACGGGCTCGGCGGCGGCGGCTTCATGGACGACGAGGCGGCGGAGGACCGTGACAGCGGCGGCGGCAGGGGCGGCGGCGGCGGCGGCGGTGCGCACGAGGCGGCGCTGCATCGCTTCCGCGCCGCCGCCGGCGCGGTGGTGGCGGCGGCGCGCTGGCGGCAGGTGGCGGGCGTGGGCACGCAGGTGACGCCGGGCTCCTTCTCGCGTGTGGCGGAGATGGCGACGGACACCGCGGCGGCGGTCAAGCCGCTGGGCCTGGTGCCCGCGCTCGCGACCAGCCGCACCCAGGTCGTGGTCACGGCGGCGGCCGCCAGCGCGTCGGCGTCGGCGGCGGCCGCGGCGGCCGCTGCGTCGCCGTCGGTGTCGGGTTCCGCCGTGACGCGGCGCCTGAGGATGCAGGCCGCGGCGCAGCTGCAGCACCACCACCACAACTCCTGGCCGGCGGCGGGCGAGGGCGGCTCCGAGTCCACTTCGCTGAACGCCACCTCCGCCACCGGCGCCAGCGGCAACAGCGGCAACAGCGGCAACAGCGGCCCCGGGTCCGACGGCCGCCTGCGCCCCAGCGCCGCAAACAGCCTGCGCGGCAGCCTGACGGCGACTGTCGGCGCCTCGCCAGTGCCCGCGTCGCCGCAGCGGCAGGCGCAGCTGTCGTCAGACCGGCCCAGCCCCGGCACGTCCTCCGCAGCGCTACTGCGCGCGGTCGTCGGTGGCGCCGGCACCGCTGGCGCCGCCGGCACCGCCGCAGGCGGCGGCGTCGCCAGCGCCAGCGCCGTCAGCATGGGTATCATCCACGAGGGCGAGGAGGCGGCTAGCGAGGATGAGGGCGCCGGCACCGGCAGCGCCAAGCGCCGGTCGGAGCCGGGCGGCATCCGCAGTGCCGCCTCGCCGCTGCCGCCCGCGTCGCCGCTGCTGCTGGGCGCGCTGCCGCCGCGGCCGTCGCCGCAGGCCGCGCTGCGCAGCCACAGCATGCACACGTTCGGCAGCCTGGTCGGCGGCGGCAGCCCCGCAGCCGCTGCCGGCGCCAAGCTGGGCACCTTGAGCCCCGTTGTGGGCGCCGGCGCGGGCTCACTGCTGCCGTCGGGCGCACGCCGCACGCCGCGTGCGTCGGAGCCGTCTGGCTCGCCGCTACCTCCCGCCGCCGCCGCCGCCGCTGCCGCCGCCGATGGTGGGCTGCTGGCTACAGAGTTCAGCGGGCTGTCGCTGCCGCTGGCCGCCGGCGCGGGCCTGGCGGCGTCGCCGCTGGTCGGCCAGGGCGCCGGCGGCGGCACGGGCGTGCTGCACCGCCTGCTGGGTGAGCAGCAGCGCCTGACGATGCAGCTGCCCGGCACCTCTGGCTACCGCCGTGGAGTGGTCGTGGGTAGCGGCGGCGAGGCGGCAGGTGCGTCGCAGCCTTCCGACGCTGTCGACAACGGCGGCGGCGTCGGGCCGGCCGAGCCGGGGGCGGAGGTGCCAGGGGCGGCGCAGCCGGTTGTGTTGCCCGCAATGGAGGCGGAGGCAGCGGCGGTGCCGCCGGGAGGAGCTGACGGCTTGGTGGCGGAGGAGGCGGCGGAGGCGGAGGCGTCATTGGTGGCGGATGCTTCGATGACGTCGGTGGCGTCGGGGCTGCGGCAGGGGCAGGGGCAGGCGCAGGGGACCGCCAAGCGCCACAGCTGGGGCGGTTCCCTCATCGCCCAGCGCAGTGCCGGAAACCTGTCTGTGCGCAGCGGCGGCGGGGCGGGGAGCGGCGGCGGCGCCGCCGCAGCCGGCCCCGGCGGCAGCGACGGCGGCGCGGGGCCGCGGCCGCCGCGGCGGGTCACATCACGTGCGCTGCTGGCGCCCGACCCACTTAATGGCACTGCGCCATCGGTCGCGGCGGCGGCGGTGGCGCCGTCGGAGGAGGAATCCAGCTCCGCCACCTTCGGCGGCGCCGTGGCTGCGTCAAATGCAGAGGCCAGCGGGACGGCAGCGCCGGCGCCGGCGGCAGCGCCCACGCCCACCACTGCCGCCGCCGCGGCTGCAGCTGCCGCTTTTGCGCCACAGCCGCCGCAGCCGCAGGTCCAGGAGGCGGCGGCGTCCAGCCCGCGCGCCGGGGGCACCGGCAGCCGCCCCTCACGGCTCGTCGTGGAGGTCCCGTCAGCTGCACCACAGCTGCAAGTGCCGCAGCCGCCCACAGCCGAGCGCTCCCAGTCTTCCAGCGGCGCTACCAGCTCACCGCGGCCGCCCGCCTCACCGCGCAACCCGCAACCCGCCTCGCCGCGGCCGTCGCTTGGCGCTTTGGCGGCTCAGCAGATGGCTGTAGCCACCGCCGCCGAAACAACAGCTGAAGCTGAGGCACTGGGCCAGCACCACCGGCCGGTGCGGCCGCCGTCGGCGTTGCTGGTCCCAGCGCCGCCGCAGCGCCCGGCATCCCCGCGCAGTGGCAGCGGCAGCGGCTACTGGTCGCCGGGCAGTCGCAGCGTGAGCGGCGCCAGCGCCACCGCCGCCAGCACCAGCAGTTTGGGTACCGGCGGCGCCGCCGGCAGTAGCACCACCGCCAGCGGCAGTAGCAGCCTGTCTCGGGGCTTCTCGGGCCGGGCGCTGCTGCGGCCGTCTGCCAATAGCCCCTCGGCTTCCATGCCGGGAGAGGGGGCGGAGGCGTCCACCGTGCTACCGGCAGCGGCGCCCGGCCCGCTGTCCCTGACGTCGACTGTGTCGAGCTCGGGAGAGGCGCCGTCGTCTCTGTCGCAGTCGCTGGCAGCGGTGCCGTCAATGCAGCGCGTGCTGGCGCCATCGCCGCTCAGCGTTTCTGGCGCGGCTCCCGAGGCAGGCGGCGGCGGCGGCGGCGGTAGTGCCGGCAGCACTCCAGCGGCAAAGGCGAGCCAGGGGCCCGGCCCGCTGGGGGATGGGGATGCGGGCGGCGTGGAGGCATCGGCGGTGGGGTTGGGTGGCGGTGGCGGTGGGGATGAAGCCGAGCCGCAGGCGATGCTCGGGTGGAGCAAGGCGGCGCGGCCGGAGTCGGCGCGTTCGGGTGCCACGACACGGCGTGTGTATTGAGTGCGGTGCCGCCTTGAGATGCTGAGGGCTGGAAGGGATGCGGCGCGTAACGTGCCACGATTGAGTGCTGCGGGTGCTGTAGAGGGGCGCTATGACGCGTTTTGTGTAACCCTTGTATTCCTGAACTTGTGATGCAGCAGGCCAGGGGGCACCCTTGGCCGCTGCAAGCTTTTAGTGAACTTATATGAGGTGCAGGCTCCATGGCGACCTAAGATGCAGGTACACACGGCAGAGCAAACAGCGTGCAATGGAACAGGCTGTCAGTTGTCACGGCATCATTCATCAATTGCTAAACTGTGCTGTGAGCTGGTCTTGATGGCTCACTGTGCCCCGCGTCCCAACTGGGGCAGACGCTTGTATGTTGGTCTGGTGTGTGTGCGCCCGGTGCATAGGGGACGGCTCAAAGCTACTGCCGCCGTAGTAGGCGGGTTGAAGAGCGTTTTACTAAACAATGAAGTAACAGTTGTGCTTCGCCGGCCTGTGGACAACAGGATTCATGGGCGTGAAATTAAAGGCGTACAGATAAAACCATTGATCGACGGCGTCTTGCATTCGCATTCTCTAGCAAACACAACGTCAAGGGGATTGAGGCGGGTTAGCAGGCGTAATGCCGTGTCGGTAGCGCTGCAGAGGGGAGTGCCGCTCCATGCACCTGGGGTCAGAGTCTCAGGGCCCGTACACGTTGCCCGTAGTCACGTTGCTACGCGCTGAGGCCACACCTGCGATCCACGTCGTCAGGTATCTGATTGTGTTCACCCCAGGGATGACCACCACGCTGATTGATTGCGCTACCAAGCTCAAGCACAGCCACATCGTAAGACCACCAGGGACACGGTGAAACGGTGGCCGCCCGAATTCCTGGGAAGTCGGACAGCCGGACAGGCTCACGCCGCCTCATATCGTGGGGGCATGTAACACCCGTGGAGGGCACTGTAAGACCACAGGCAAATACACAGGCAGAGAAATGACCACAGGCAATCACACAGGCAATCACACAGGCAATCACACAGGCAATCACAGGCAATCACACAGGCAATCACACAGGCAATCACACAGGCAATCACAGGCAATCACACAGGCAATCACACAGGCAATCACAGGCAATCACACAGGCAATCACACAGGCAATCACAGGGTTGTAGCAGCGGGTGTGGTGGTGTGGTGGCGGTGGCGGTGGGGCCTGGGAGAGCGCCGCGTGTGCTGCCGCGTGCGTGTGGATTGTGCGGGTCAGCCACCTCGCCACTCCCCCCGCCGGCTGGCAGCGCGCGCGCTCCCCCGCGCACCCCGCGCTCCTGCTCCTCTCCCTGATGCAGCTGGATCGCCATCGCGCCGGTGCTCCCCCGACCCCCGTGCTTGCTATGCGCGTTGACGGGGGGTCGTCTCGGGCAGCACGCCCCCCCTGCTTAACCAGTTCCGCCGGCAGGACTTCCTGAGCTCCTGGGCATCTGCCACTGCCACTTACATACTTCAAGGTGCGTTCCGGTCTGCGTGACACGTTTACAAGCGGGGCGAGGCGTCCCCGCGGGACCCGGCGCGCCAGGCATCATGCATTCATGCCCGTATGCCATTCCTGTGCAGAGCGCTCTGTTGCGACCACCGCCACGGGGATACATGCTTGCTTTCCCCCTTCCGCGGCAAGCTAGGGACACTAGACTGTCAGCGCCGCTCAACAGTAATCAATCGTTCTTACCCTCACTGGTCTCACTGCTCTCCTCGCTCTCGCTACTGCTCTCGCTACTGCTGCCCTCCTCGCTCTCGCTGCTGCTGCTACTGTTCCTCCCAGCCCCGTTCGCCTCCACCGCCTCCTCATCCTCATCTCCATCGACTCTATCCTGCAAAGACGCCTCCTTCATCACCTCAGACGCTTCTGCTGCTGCTGTCGGCGGCTGCGCGGTGATGCCCAGGTACCGCCGCGCCGCCGCCGCCACCAGTTCCGGCTGCACCCCACTGGCCCGAGCCAGCTCGAACAGCATCAGCACCTGGGGCGGCAGCTGGGGACCCCCGGCTGACAGCACAGCCTCCAGCGACGCCGGGTCTGCAGGCGCCGCAGCCGCATTGCTGGCTCCGCTCCGTGCAGCGTTGCCCCTGCCGTTGGCGCCGGCAGTCGCATCCGCAGCCTCTGGCGCAGCCGTAGCCACTGCTGCCCCCGCGGCTGCGGGCCCGGCTGCAGCTGGCTGCTGCGGCGGCACGCGTTCGTCCTCCAACCTGCCGTGATCCGCAAGCTCCGCCTCCGCTTCTGCCGCCTCTGTACCCGCTGCCGGCTGGGCCGGCCGGCACCAGGGCCGCCACGTGGCTCCACGCGGTCCAGTTGGCGCCGCGCTCGCAGCCGCAGCTCCGCCTGCGGCGCCCGCGGCCAGCTCGCCCAGCCGTCGCCGCAGCAAGGCCGCCGCCGCCGCCTCGCGCCGCCGCCAGCCCTCCTCGCGCGCCCAGGGGTCGCCCATGGGCAGCCCAATCGGCTGCCAGGGCGGCAGCGCGGGCCGCCCGCCTGACGGCCCTGCGGCCACAGCAGCCGCTGCCGCCACGGCCCCTGCCGCCGCAGCCGCCGCCGCCTGCAGCCGTGCCTCCCAGGCCGAGCAGAACTGCACGATGCCAGCAATGGTGCTGCGCGGCAGCGGCCGGTGGTGCGACAGGGGCCGGAGCCGTGCCGCACCGGCCACCTGAGCGGCCGCAGCCGCGCCGGCCGCCGTGCCGGCTGCTGGCGTTGCCGGCAGCAGTGGCGCCGACAGGCCTGACTTGGTCAGCGCACGGCTTGCAAGAGCCGGGCTCAGCAAGTCATAGCCGGGGCCCCCCTCCGCCGATGTGGCGACAGCGCCCGCGCTAGCGGCGCTGCTGCTGCTGCTGCTGTCTGCAGCTGCGACCTCAACGGCGCGGCGCAGCCAGGCGATGTCGCAGCCGCCACTGCCATTGACAGGGCCAGTGCCCCGGTCAGCTGTTGGCAGTGGGGGTTGCGCCGCCCCTGGTAATGCTGGCGCCGCCTCTGGCAGTGGCAGTGGTGGTACTGCTGCACTACCCACTGCGCCTGCACCCGCAGCCTGAGGCCTGGCCGCGCCGGCCGGCAGCACCGCCACCGCCGTGCCTGCGTACCCGCCCAGCCAGGCCGGCCCGCCAAAGCCCTCCGCCTCCGCGGGGTGCAGCTCCCGCCGCAGGTGGTGCAGCAGCCAGGCGCGACTGCCCGGCACCCGCACACCGCCCCAGTCATCATAATCGTCTTCCGCGTCGCCACCCTCCGCCCTTGCACCCGCGGCAGCAGCACCCCTGGCACGGGTGCGTGCCGTGCAGCCAGCGCCGCTGGTGGTGGCGGCGACGCCGCTTGGCTCGGGCGGCGCGGAGGCCCGATCGGGAGCGGCGGCGGCGGCGGTGCGGGCGGCGCGCATGCCTGGCAGCGGCAGCAGCAGCGCCGGGTCCAGGCGGCGGCGCTTGGCGGCGGAGGAGACAAGGTAGGGCAGGCCCAGCGCGTGCGACTGCGGGGACAGGTAGATGGTTGCGGGGCATGGGCGGAAGAAAAGGCGCGCGTGTCATGCCTGCCCGTGTGCTTGCGCTCAGCTGCCCATGCGCCCGCCACCCGCTCCGCACCGGGCGTGTTAGTTACATCACGTGCACCCATCCAAGCAATACGGTGAAGCCCTTGAGCCCCTGGGCAGCTCCCGGCCTTGACAGCCCAAGCACTCACCCCTGCCGCCGCCAGCTCCGCGTCCTCGTCCTCAAGCAGCACCACGCCGCGCCCGCACAGCTCCAGCGGCGGCCGCAGCTCCGCGCGCCCGCGCCACGACAGGCCCCCTGGTCCGCACCCTGGTCGCTGCCGCTGCGGGCCCTGCGGTGCGCCCTGCTGCGCCCCTCGCTGAGCCTCGCGACCAGCAACCCCCAAGTCGGCGCTGGTGCGGCCGCCGGCGTTGGGTCCATCTGTGTGCGCCACGTCGACCTCGCCCTCAGCCGCCCGCAGTGCGCCGTGCGCGGGAGCCGTGCCGCCCGCAGCCGCGCCGCCGGCCCAGAGCGGCTGCACAAGAGCCGCCACGCTGGGGCAGCTGCTCTCCAGCGCCGCCGCCAGCGCCTGCAGCGTGTTGACCTGCCGCCGCTGCTGCTGCTGCTGCTGCTGCTGCTGCTGCCCTGTCCTGCCCCCGACCCCACTGCCAGCACCCGCCGCGGCGCCGGCGCCCATTGCCGCCCCGCTGCCACTGCCACCGACCAACGCGTCAATGCCGGCCGGCCCCGGCCCAGCCGCACCACCACCTGCAGCCGCTGCCGCCGCCGCGGCCGCGACCAGCGCCGGCGACATCGCCGTCTCCAACGATATCACGCCCGGCAGCTGCAGCCCCAGCGCCCACTCGCTCGCGCCCACCGGCTTGGCCAGCTCGGCGCGCAGCGCCGCCAGCGCCGCCAGGCGGCAGATGGTCTTGACGCGGTGCTGCACGCCCGGGTCGCGCTGCGCCGCGTCCGCGAAGCGCTGCACCATCTTCTTGCAGATGAGGTAGTTGTAGATGTCGTTGTACAGGGCGGTGGTGCGGCCCGAGCGCCGCCGCCACGCCGCCTCCGCCTCGCCCGGCAGGCGCGCGGTGAGCGAGCGCAGGCCGCCGCTGCAGTCCGGCAGGCGCGCGGCGGCGGCGGGCGCCGCCAGCAGCCGCGAGGCGATCGAGTACGACATGTGCCGCCAGCCGGCGTCGGCGGCGAAGGGCGCACGCTGCGGCTGCTGCTGGCCTCCACCGGTTGCGGCGGCGGCGGCGGCGCCATCGCCGCTTGCCCCAGTAGCAGCAACCGCAGCAGGCTGGGCTTCTGCAGCTTGGGCGGCCTCGGTCTGCGGGGCCGGCTGTGGCTGCGGCTGCGGCAGCGTGAGCCGCACCCGCAGCGGCCACTCCAGGCTGCGCATGAGCCCCATCGCCAGATGGCTGGCGCCCTCCGCCGCCGCCGCCGTCAGCCCCGCGCCGCGCGCCGCCGCCACCTCCGCCGCCTCCTGCGCCGCCACCTCCTCGGGCGGCGGCGGCAGCAGCGAGCGCGCCGCCACCTCCGCCGCCGCCGTCAGCGGCCGCACCTTCTGCTCCGCCATCAGGGCCGCCACAGCCGCCGCCGCCGACGGCGGCTCCGCTGCCGCGTCGCCGCTCGCGGTCACTACCGCCGCCACCGACGGCGCGCCCCCTGCCTCCGTCACCGCGGACGCCGCGGCCCGCTGCAGCCGCCGCACCGCCAGCGGCATGTGCCAGTCTCCGCGTGACGCCACGTCACACCGGGGCAGCGCCGCAGCCGCCGCTTCTGCGTCCATGATGCCAGCGGCACTGGCGCCTGCGCTGGCGCCTGTGCCGGCCCCGGCACAAGCACCCGCGCTTGCCTGTGTGCCCCGCCACGCCTGCGCGCCCTCGCCGAAGCCGGCGCCGCCGTCCACCACGTATCCATCACGTGCGTCTCCGGCCGCCCCCGCACCCCCGGCACCCGGGCCTCGTCCTGCGGCGCCCCCCGCGGCGCCGGCTTGCGCCTGCGGCGCCTGCTGCGGCTCCGGCGACTGCTGCCACTCGACGGGAGCGGCCGCGGGCGGCGGCGGCGCTGGCGGCGGCAGCTGGTGCGCCAGCAGCGCCGCAGCGGCCGCCTGCATGAGCACCACATAGGCGTCCGCGGCCACCTCGGCGAGGGTGAAGGCGGGTGGGGCGGTGATGAAGCCAGGGGTCGGGGCAGGAGCGGCGCTGTGGGCGGGGCCCGGCGGCGGCGCAGAGGGGCCGGCGCCGGCCTGCCCCGCTGTGCCGGCGGCCGCGCCGGCGGCCTCCTCGGCTGCTGCCGCGCCGCTCTCGCGCCGCACGTAATCATACACCTGCGGCAGCCGCGCCGGCAGCAGCGGCAGGTGTTAACACAGAGAAGGGGCGTCCAGGACGTGTTGGGGCCCACACGTCGCCAGGCCGTGAGCGCGAATATGTCAGCACACATGCACACATGCATCAACCTTGCTGATGCCCCCTATTGTAGTCAGGCCAGATGTGTGTGTATTGTTGCAAATGTACCCTGTGTGCTGTGTGCGTGCCCCTCTCATGCGGTTGCGGCCCACCTGCAGCGCGGTGACGTGAGCGGCGCCGTATCGGCCCACCGCCGCTGCGACCAGCTGCCGCAGCTGGCCGGTGGGGCCGTCCGGCCGCGGCGCACCGCATGCCCGACAGCCGCCACCGCCAGCGCCACCGCCACGCGGCGTGGGCGCGAAGGCGGAGGCTGCCTCCGCTTCTTCGTTCACCACCCCGCAACAGCCGCCCAGCCGCCATGAGGTCTGCGGCGGCTGCGCCGCCGCCTGCTCCTCCTCCGGCTCTGCCTGCCCCTGCTGCCCCGCCTGCTGCGAGCCCCGCACCCAGCGCCGCGCGCAGCAGGTCCACCGCGGCGCCGGGCCCGGCTCCACCAGCCACAGCGCCGCCAGCGCCCGCTGACCCGCAGCAGCCAGCAGCGGCTGCGGCTGGTGCGGCTGGTGCGGGGTGGGGGTGGCGGGGCTGTTGCTGGGATGAGCAGAGGTGTTGGCAGCCCCGGGCACCGCTGGGAAGAGCGGCAGCGGAAGTGCACCCGACAGCGGAGTTTGCACTGTGCAGGGGTTGAGGGACGGGGGCACGGGAAGCGGGCAGCCACGTGGGCAGGCATAGTATCTTGGCGACACGGCATACGTCTCGCCAGCGACAGCGCGTGATGAATGCAGATGTGACATGACATGACATGACATAAGGTCTCTCGCCGTGCGCAAGTAGTGGACACGCGAGGCAGTCAACCTCACCGTCCAGGTCCGGCGGCACCAGCGCATGCAGCGGCGACAGGGCAGCAGCCCCCGCCCCCGCCCCAGCCTGCGCCCGCCCTGGCGCGAGCGACGGCGCCACCACCGCTGCCCCGTCGCCCTCCGAACCAGCAGCAGCCACAGCAGCAGCCACAGCAGCAGCCACAGCAGCAGCCACAGCAGCAGCATCCGCCGCATCAGCGGCGCTGGCGTCGGCAGCGTGTGGCTGCTGCTGCTGCTGCGGCAGCGGCGGCACCGGCGGGTGGCTGTGCTCGCGGCGCTGGCGGTCGGCGGGCGTGATCACCCACACGCGCAGCCCCGCCGCCGCCAGGTCCGCGGGGCTGAGGCCGCGCGGCAGGCCCAGCGCGGGCCCGGGGCGGTACACCAGCCGCGCCGCGGAGCAGCCGGGGTGCGCGCAGCGCAGCAGGTCCTGCACGGGGCGTGTGGGACGCGTGGGTGGGCGCGGGCGCAAGGAGCGAGGCGCGGGTTGTTGCAGCGGGCAGACGTGGCCCCATGACTCTACTATTAGAATTAGAGAAGGACGGCAGCTCAAGTGAGTCGGACGTGTACGCAGGCCGTGTGGCGGCGGGGCTGGAGCAGGGCCGCTCACCTGCACCAGCTCCAGGCAGCGCGGCGGCGCCGGCCTTTTTGCCGCGCCCGCACCTGCGCCCGCACCTGGCGCCTGCGCGCCCGCTCCGGCACCTGCCGGCACCGGCGCCGGCGCCCCCGGGCCGTAGTACTTGGTGGTGGTGCGCACCAGCGTCCAGCTGCGCGGTAGGGCAACGCAGGGTGCAGCAATTGATGCCAACATACAACGACAAGAGGCATACGCCCCGCCGCAGCCGCAGTGGGCTTCTATGACTGCCCTCATCGGCCTCCAGACCCTCCAAACCCAAACCCGCGCCCCCTACCTCCTCCGCCCCCCCCCCCTGTACCGCGTTTCCAATGATCCTTGCAACCCCGCCCAACACCACACCCCCCCGGCCCCCGGGCCCTCCGCACCACTGCTCGCCGCCGTACGCCTCCGCCGCGCGCCGCAGGGCCACGCCGTCCGCCGCGCCCACGTCGCCGTCCCAGGCCGGGTCCGGCACCGCCAGCAGCTCATCCACCTCCGGCAGCCCGTAGGCCACCTGCGCGCCCGACATCACCGCGGCGGCGGCGGCGGCGGCGGCCGCGTTCACGGGCCTGGCGCCCGCCGCTACCGCGGCCGCTGCCGCTGCCTCCGCTGCCTCCGCGAGCGCCTCTGCGGCGGCGGCGACGGCGGCGCGTGTCAGCTCCGCGGCGAAGGCGGTGTTGCCCGCAGCGGCGGCGTCGTCGGCCGCGCGTCGGAGGTGGGCCAGCGTCTCCCGCACCTGCGCCGGCAGCTGGGCTTCCTGCGCCGCCGCCGCCGCCGCCGCCGCCGCCGCCGCCACCACCGCCGCCGCCTGCCCCGCCGGGGCCGGGGCCTGTCCCGCCGGCCCGCCGCTGTCGCCACCTGGCCGCTGCCAGCGGCACAACCGTGACGCGCGCGCGCGGGCCACCTCCACTGAGACCGCCTCCGCCCCCGCCCCCGCCGCTTCCGCCTCCGCCGCCGCTGCTGCTGCCGGCGCGGCCCCGGCCGCCAACCCTGCCGCTATTTGCCCAGCAGCTGAACCCTCCTGTGCTGCCGCCGCCGCCGCGGCTGCCGCCGCCGGCGCTGCCGCCGCCTTGGGTGCGGTCTTGCGGATCTTGAAGCCCATCAACGCGGCGGCGTGTACCGCCGCCGTAGCCGCCGCCGCCTTGGCCGCTGCGGCAGCAGTAGCAGTAGCGCCAGCGGCATCACCTCCTCGACCGCTTTCCGGCAGCCGCCCCCGCGCCTGGGCGCACACGCGGCCCACCTGCGCCTGGCCTGTGATCTGGGAATGTTCCCGATCTTGGTCCTGGCTGCCCGCCCTCGCGCGGGGGCGCCAGGGGGCAGGCGGTGGCCCCACCGGCCAGTGCCAGCCGCCCACACACACCGCGGCCCCCAGGCCTGCGCGGCTGTCGCCGTTTCCGGCACCAACAGGGGCGCCGGGCGGTCCGGGCGGCACGGCGGCTCCCGATTGCGCAGCCGGCTGCGGCGCCAGGCGGCGCGGCGGCAGCAGCGGTGCACCAGCGCTCAAGGCCCTGCGTGGGCGGCGGTCGTTGTGTAAGGACGTGCGCATGGGGCGGCCAGGGACGGCCAGGGGCGGCGAAAGGGTGCCCCCGTGGATTTTCGATTCCCCTGCCTGACAGCCCACCAGCCCACCAGCCCCTCCCCGCCGCACCAGCCCCTCCTCGCCCCCGCCCCCATCAAAGTCTCGTCTTAATTAATCATGCATGGAACCCCACCTGCAGCCGCGCAGGCAGCTGTCCTCCTCTGCGTCCAGCTCGCTCCACACCGCCAGCGGGCCGTCCGGGCGCCGCCGGGCCAGCCGCCCGTACCTGGGGCATGGGCGGCGGCAGGTGTGTGTGTAGGTGTGTGCAGATGTCGGATACAGTCGCAGTGAAGCAGTCTGTGGTCCGTCCTGGAGCCCTCACGCACAACACTCGACGTCCTGCCCCCGCCCGTCTCCCGCAAACCTCCCCCCCCCCCCCCCGGCTCCTCACGCGGCCGCACCTGAGCTGGTCGTCCTCGAGCGCGTTGAGACACGACATCGCCCCGAACCTGCGTGCGTGCGGCGGTGTGACACATCCCCAGCCACAGGTTGCACACGGCAGCCACGCCACGCACCCACCGGCCTCCCTCTTGTACAAAGCCGTGCACATGGGGTGCACCCCAACACCACCCCTGTCTACCCTGCTACTATTCACATGGAGGGCCACACCCCAGAATTGGAAATGACTCCCCCAGGCCCGAGCCCCCCGACGGCCGCACCTGGCGTCCCACTGCTCCGCCGCGCTCAGCCGCGCGGCGCTGTACTCGCGGAAGGGCAGGTCCGCCGCCGAGCCCTCCCCCGGCCGCAGGAACAGGCGGCTGGGCATGTGGCTGGGCGGCAGCGGCAGCCCCAGCGCCAGGCTCGCGTACGTCAGCGCATTGTACTTGGCCGCCAGGCCGCCGCGCCCGCGGATGCGCGGGGCGGAGCCGGCGGCGGCGGCGCCGCCGGCGCCGCCTCCGGCGGCGCCGCCAAGGCCTGGCGGCTGCGGGTCGGCGAAGGGGTTCTCAAAGGAGCGCATGCGCTTGTTGATGCTGAAGGCGCTGGGCGGCCGCTTCTTCTTCAGCCCGTACCGGGACCCGCCGCTGGCGCCCTCCAGGTACGGGCCGCCGCCGGCCGCCGTCAGCGCGGCAGAGGCGGCGGCGGCGGCGGCTTGGCTGCCGGGGCCGCCGGCGGCGCCGCCTTCGGCGCCGGCCTGGCTGCGCTGGCTGCCGCCGTTCCTCCACCACCCGTCCGCTAGCGCATGGCTGGTGTTGAGGCTGAGGGAGGAGCGGCCGTCGGCGGTGGCGCCACCGCCGCTGCCGCGCGAGGGGCCAGGCTGGCTGCCGCCGGCCTCTGCGGCAACAACAGCCGGCGCCCCGCCCGCCTCGAGAGCCTCCGCCGCCCCGGCGCCCAGCTCCTCGCCCTGCTCGCCCTGCTCGTGTGGCTCCTCCGCAGCTTCCTCCGCCTCGTCAGCTGACAGCGCGCCATCGGACCCCGACCCAGAGCCGGAGCTGGATTCGGAATCCGCCCCGGAACTGGTGTCCGAGCCTGAGCCCGAGCCGGGCTCCGACGACTCCGAGCCGGACCCCGAGCTGGCCAGCGCGCCCTCCTGGTTCAGCGGCAGCACCGGGTCATCCGCATCATCATCATCGCCATCCGCCGCGCCCGCCCCGCCGCCCTCGTCGTCGCTGTCGCTGTCGCTGTCGCCCTCGCCCGCGTCCGGCGGCGCCCCGCTGTCGTCGCCATCGCCATCGCGGTCGCTGTCGCTCTCGGGCCCGCTGCCGCCGCTGCCGCTGTCAACAGGCAGCCCCATGCCCGAGTCCGAGTCCGCGTCATCATCGCCGCCACCACTGTCGTCGTCGCGATCGTCTTCGGGGCCGCCGCGGGTGGCGCCCACTGCAGCGAAGCCATAGCGGGGGAAGGCGCCCAAGCCCGGCGGCTGCACGGGCGCCCCCTTCCCGGAGCGCGGAGGCGCGGGAGGCCGCCGGCCGCTGCCGGCTGCACTCGCCGCGGAGCCAGCAGCACCGGCTGCGGCGGGTGCGGTCGGAACCTGTTGCTGTCGCTGCCGCATGCCTGCTGTCACGCCTGCGAGCAGGCTAGCCAGCCCACCAGCCCGTGCCATGCCCGTGCCGCCCCCGGCGCCGCCGCCCCCGCCCACCGCGGCGCCGGACGCCGGTAGGGCGGCTGGCAAGGGCGCTACCAGGGCAGGTGATGATGCGGGGCCGACGTGCACCAGAGGCGCGTCGGCAAAGCGCACATGCTTGGTCGCGCGCGCCGCACCACCCCCGGCGTCGCCGGCCCCGGGCGTGATGCCGGCGGGCGCACTCGCCGGCTGGACGCGGTCATGCCCACCCGGTCGCTGCATATCTTATTCACGCCGTATCATCTCCACAGTGCTGCTACCGCCGCCGGCAACCGAAGCCGACGCCCATGCGCCGTTGACAGTACCACTTGAGCGTGAGGCGCAGCTTGATTACATAATGGAATGATTATGACATTATATATGTGCTTAGGTGTCGTGAATTGGAAACGAGAGCAGCGTGTCAACTTTTGCGCGCGAATTCTGAATTTGTTGTGCGCTGCTCTGGCAGATGAGGTCGTTAAGCTGGCATACCACCTATTTGCTACATACAGTCAGTAAATCATTCCAGGCTGGGACTAATGTCACCGAAATCCGGCATGGGGCCGCAGTGCTGGGCATGGCGTGCTGCCGGCAGAACGCGCACAAGGCCTCACCAGGGGAGGTGGCAGCTCCCTTGCCTGGCAACGGAACGGGTGTTTAGGTCCGGACTCTGGAGAGGGCTTTAGCACTTGTGGGGACTGCAGTGCAATGAGCCCTGGGCAGTGTCACGAGCCTTCGAAGTCTGGCCAGTGCCTTGCTGCACGGCACAGCGTGCAGTGTGGGGGTTCTGTCGTCATGTTAGTACCGTACTATTACATCGAGCTCGTCCTTTGCAAGTGGTCTTCTCTCTCATCGACAAGGTGTTCACCATACCAAACGGTGTGCAGCAAAGAATTCGTGCTTTCTCCTATCACTCACGACGACAGGCCCCTCCAAAACAACAGACACACTGCGCAGGCGGATGGTCTCCACGACCCCGCCGTCTCGCGCTGTCACACACACCAAAACCGCAACTCACTCCTCAAAGAGTCAGCACAGAAACGGCCGAACGCCGTGATGCACACTACGGGCACACTTTCAAAACACGGAGGTCAACTACGCAAGTCCCTGTCTCCGCCGCGGGGACACATCCTCATGTACACCTACCGCCACGCCTGCCGCCAAACGTTGGGAAAATGTCCGACGTACGTGTCACCAACCACACAACCACCGACCAGGCGCCAACTGCTGCCTGCAAGCGCTTGTCTGGGAGCGCGCGGCGAGGGCCTTCGCGCGGAAGAGCAGGGAGCGTGCAATCCGGCCTCCGGCTCTTCGCAGACGCTGCGGCCCCCACCCTCGCTCCCCGCCCGCCATTATCCAAACACGCGAACACCGTGGCCTCCACAACAACAACCGCGGCACATCTTTTTTCTTAATGCCTCTCGCACTCTCGCGTGAGCGACCCAATGCGAAGGGTAAATGACCCAAGCCCACTGCGCTGCTCACGCGGCGCCCCACGCACCAGGCCACCGCATCCCCTCTGGTGCCACCCCAACCCGCCGCCGCCTTGCCGCCGCCTGCCGCACACGCCGGCCGGCTGCTGCACAGCGCAGCACACCACGGAGCGGCGCGGTGCAGCCCAGTCGGCTGCTTAGCGCGAGAAGTAGGGGCCCAGGTCCTTGACGCCCAGGCCGGGCACGCCGTGGGGCTTCCGGTCGGCGTCCTTGTCCGCCCACTCGGCGGGCGCGTACACGGCGCAGGTGCGGGCGGGCGCGTACACCTGGAACGAGTGCGGGCGGTTGTCGAAGTTGCCCGCCTGCGTCTGGAAGGTGACGTCGGCGTCCTTGGTGTTGTTGCGGTAGCCGCCGAACACCTCCTCATCGCTGCTCAGCACCAGCTGCGGAAGCAGAGGATGCAGAGGATGCAGAGGGGTGGGTTGCAACGTCAAATAAGGTAAGTGGGCGAGCATTAAACAAATGTGTCCGCACGTGAAGACAAATCTTCACGCAAGCTACACGGGGGAGAGTTCAGTCGGCGTGCCACACGTCGGCGTGACACCGCCCCTAGAGCATCAGGCGCCCGCCCAGTCACCGCGACCGCGCACCCCAGCCCCACAAACCACCCCACTGAAACCCCTCTCCCCCCCACCCATTGTAGCCCAGCGCCGCACCCTGTAGGGGCCGGCCTCGCGGCAGCCCACGCGGTAGTCCTGGTAGGACTGGCCGGGGTGGAAGTTGAACACGAACACCAGGTCGCCGCGCTCAAACACAATCATCTTGTCGCCCTCGTCCTTGCGGCTGATGTAGGTGTTGGGCGCCGACATGTAGCCGAACGCCTGCGGGCCGGGGAGGGAGGGGAGGGAGGGGAGGGAGGGGAGGGAGGGTTGTTGGAAATGTGGTCGGAAAAGGGGCAGGGAGAAACCCTGATGAGGGCCAGCCATTAAGGCTGCCCCGTGCGTGCGTGTGCCACGGCAGCGGAGCGGTGCACGTTGCCCCGCCCAACTCGCCGCTGTAACCGAACGCCCTCTCAACCACACATGCGCCTGATTCGACACCGGCGGCGCGGACCTGTACCGGGCCCGGCCCCCCCGTCCTCCATCCAGTGCGCCCGCCCTCCCCTGCCCTCCCAGCACCCGCCCCCACCGTCCAGTGCGCCCGCCTTCCGCCTCCCCTCCCCTCTCCTCCCCTCCGCCGCACCTTGTCCAGGTGGCACATGGCGCGGTCGAAGGCCTGCAGGAACTTGTACTTGAGGAACTCGGCGTCGGCCAGGTCCCAGCGCCGCCGGCACAGGTGCAGGCTGCCGCCGTTGCCGGGCACGAACTTGCCGGTGGAGGGGTCGTAGCTGTCCACGCGCGGGAAGTCAATCCACTCGGGGTGGCCGAACTCGTTGCCTGCGCGCGAGGGGAAAGGGGGGGGGGCAGTCCGAGGTGCGGTGAGAACCGGTGCAGACCCAGGGTGTGGCCGGGGGCACACAATCAGGCGGCCATTGTCCTCGTCTTCCCGATACGTTTCCGCCCGGTTCTTTTCCACAGCCACCCGGCACCTCCGCGCGGTCTCTTCCTTGCCCCCGACCGCTCGTATGTTGCCTCCTCTCGATCCGAGCCCCGTTGGGCACCCCCCGCCGTCGCGCCCACGGCGTCTATCCTCCGCCCACTCCGCCCTCTCCGCTCACCCATGAAGTTGAGGTACGAGTCGCCGCCCAGCGCGATGGTGAGCAGGCGGATCATCTTGTGCAGCGCCACGCCGCGGTCCACCACCAGCGACTGCGGGCCGGAGCCGGGCACCGCCTGCGCAGGGACAGGGGAGCAAGCGGGGTAAGGGAAGGAGCGGGGTCACCGTCGTGTTCTGCCTCCAGGACCCCGAACCTCCCGCCCGCGTCTGAACCCGTCTAACCTAGCTCGTTGGATCGCCCGTCATTCGCGCTAAACTCCCCCCCCCCGTGATCTGATTCCTGAAGCCAGACAGGTGTTCCTGCTCCTGACCAGGTGCTCCTGCTCCTACCTAGCTTGGACATGTGTTCACAACTCTCCCTGCCCCCCCGCCTGCTGTCTACGTTGCTACACTTCCATGTACCATCTTTGCAACCCCCCCGGTAACGATTTCATCTGCTGGTCTTCAGTCCCTGTTGCACCGCTTTCCAAACCATCCCTGCAACTCCCCGCCTCACCATGTGGTCGTACATGTCCTTGTCCATGAGCCAGAACGCAATGGTCTTGTCGCCCACCAGCGCCTGGTCGTGGCTCTCGGCGTAGCCCACGCACGCCTCCGCGTAGCTGCATGTGTGCGCAACGGGGACAGGGGCAGAGGAAGGGGCGCCGCCAGGCCGTCAGCCAGCACGCTCTTTTTCGCGTCCAGATTCCTTACCCATACGCACCCCTTGCCCGTTCAACACATCCCAGCCGCACCTTCTTTGACCCCCATCATCCCGACGCCAGCATTGCACACGCCGCTCCTCCCCGCCCTCGATTCTTCGGTTCTCTCCTCTCTCCTGGATCTAAATCCCTGTGACCTCACCCGCCGGCCCCTTCCATCCATCCCGTCATCACAGTGACCCGAGGACCCGCTCCGTTCCCCACCCTCTCTGACCCGCCCACGCTCCCGCCCCCTCCCGCTCTTTGCGGCTGGGGGGCTGCCCCCGGGGGCTGACCGCTCGCTCACCGGCGGTTGGTGAGGGTGTGCACCAGGTTGCCCATGTTCCAGGCGTAGTCGTCGTGCAGCTTCATCACCTCGATCCACTTGTCCGCAATGGCCATCTGCAGGCGGTAGTCGAAGCCCACGCCGCCCTCCTGCCTGCGGGGTGGACGAGCACGCGGCGGGCATGGGAGGGGCTGTGGTCGGCGGCAGATCGGCGCGCGCTGGCCTGTCCAGACCCGGGGCTCTTGACTCTGGTCCAAGGTCGTTTCGTCCCGTTTGGCCCGTCCTTTCGACCTGTCCGTCTTGCCATTGAGCTTTGGGTCCCACCCCCACCGGCATTTCGCATTTCGGTCCCCTAGCCGTCCCGCAGACGTTGCAGACGTTGCTGCCTCACCCCAACCTCCCGGTCGAGCTCCCTCTCCAACCGCCCACAACCGTTTCTTTTCCCAATCCAACCCCAGCCTTCGCGGCAACGCCCTCCATCTCGCGCCGGGCACGGTCAATCTGGGTCCTTCAATCCGGAATTCGGAAGCTGTAATGAACTTCTGCCCCCTTCTCCTAACCAACCTTGCGTAACCCCCGCTCCCTCCCCGCCCGTTATCCCCGTTGGTTCGGGTTCACTCGGTCGGTTGCTTAGGTTATGGAATGAACTCACCCCCCCCACACACACACACACACGCGCGGCGCGCCCGCACGCACCAGGGGCGGCAGAAGCCGGGCATGCCGGACACGTCCTCGCCGATGGTGACGCAGTTGGGGAACAGGTCGTGCAGCAGCTGGTTGACCAGCATGAGGTACACCACCGCGTCCACGTCCGTGTTCATGCCGAAGTACTCGCCGTAGTTGCCTGCAGGGTTGAGCGGTCCAGGCACGGGGATTGTGAGGTTACCAAGGTAGGAGACACGGTGAGAAAGATGTGTGTGTGTGTGCAAGGTTAGGAAGTTGGTAGGACATTGGGTTCGAACGCCGGCAACAGCGGCGGCAGGGCAGGGCACAGCGCCGTACCGCCCCCCCTCGACGTGCTTGCTTGCCGACGCTAGCCGCCCCGCAACCAGCAGCCCATCCCTTCCGCAGCGCCGGCTGCTCCGCCCGCGCCGTCCTGCAGCCACCGCGAGACCCCGCTCCGCTCACCGGTGAAGGTGTAGCTGAGGCCGTGGTGGTGGTACATCATGGACGTCACGCCGTCGAAGCGGTAGCCGTCGAACTTGTACTCGTCCATCCACCAGCGCGCGTTGGACAGCAGGAAGCGCATGGTCTCCCAGTTGCCTGGAGGAGCAGGAGGAGCGGAAACGACCACCACACACGTTGAAGAGCCGGCGTTGGGCACATGCGGTTTGGGATTCCTCACTGCACCTAGACCCTGCACAGCAGCTGTTTGCGTGTTGCACGGCACTGCACCGCGCCTCCAGACAACCAACAACCACCGTAAACACACGCCCACGCACTCGCACGCCGCGCTGTCGCGCTCACCGTAGTTGAAGCAGCGGCTGTCCCACATCCAGTGGTTGCCGCGCGGGCCGCCGTGGAAGTACATGCCGTCGGTGCCGTCGAACATGTTGATGCCGTCGTTGGTGTTCTTGGAGGCGTGGCTGTGCACAATGTCCATCAGCACCTGCAGGCGGCCAGGGAGCAGCGTGGCAGGAGGCGGGGCGCGTCACAAACAGAGGGGTGCGGTTCGTGCTCGAGCTGACAGCCAATACAGCATACCGCTAACGCACCCTGACTTTCCCACTTGCCCTGATCCACCCCGGCTTCTGATGCAAGCGCACAACCCTGCCCCTTCCTTTGGCCCTGCCCCCCCCCCTTTTGCACGTCGTGCCCCCACTCACGATCATGCCCATGCGGTGCGCCTCATCCACCAGCGCCTTCAGCTCCTCGGGAGTGCCGCAGCGGCTGCTCACCTGCGGCGGGGCGGGGGAAGACAGATACGCGAGGTGGAGGCGGGCACACTCCGGGGCAACTCCACAATGAAACAGGCTCGGCTCCGACCCCTCTTCCGCGGCATCCGCGGGTCCCATGCGCCCCCGCTCCGTGCGCCCCGGAGCTTTGCAACGCCGCCCGCACGCCGCCTGGCACCGCGCTCTCCCTCGCGCAGCCACACCCACTCACTCCGAAGAAGTTGGTGACGTGGTAGCCGAAGGAGCCGTAGTAGGCGTGCTCCTGGATGGCCATGATCTGGATGGCGTTGTAGCCAAGCGCGCGGATGCGCGGCAGCACGTCGCGGCGGAACTCCAGGTAGCTGTTCACCTTGGGCTCCTCGCTGCTCATGCCCACGTGGCACTCGTAGATGCGCAGGGCCCGCGGCCTGCGGGGTGCGGGTGTGGTTGGTTTGTGGTGAGTGGTAAATGTGGTTGGGTGTGGGCACGTGGTTTGGAGGGTGGTGCGAGCCGGTGGCGGCCCCTCCGCCACCCCGCGCCGGCTGCTCCCCATGCGGCAGGCCACCCTGCTGCTATGCAGACCGTCGGGCTGTGCGCGCCAGTTCCCGGCCCTGCCGACCACTCCCGTGCAAACAGGCTGCCGCGAGGCCCCGCAGACCCGCCCCCTTCCCACCCAACACACATCCAGTTCACAACCAACTACCCCGCAGCCCGGCAAACACCGACAGCACTCTTCAGCCCACAGATCCGTCGCCTACAAGGCGGGCGGCACCCGCGGCACGGCACCTACTTGGGCGGGCGGGGGTACTTGAAGGTGTACTGCTTGTCGGGGTCCACCTCGCCGGGGGCGCCCTTCTCCGGGGGCTCCCAGTACACGCCTGCGGCCGGGAAACGACGTCAGCTGGCTCAGCGAGCGTGCATGTCAGCTAGGGAGGCGTGCGAGCTCGGGGGGCTTGAAGGACCGTGCCTTGGCCGACCCGGCTTCGCGGGGACTGCAGCGCAGAGCACTTCTTGCCCGCGGCCCATGCCCGACCCCAGGCATGCTCGCTGCCATCTGGTTGTCATTCAGGGGCGCACCCTCTACCACCAGCACGTCGAGACCGCCACCCCAGGCTGCGCGGCCCATCCCCGCTGGGCTCTGCTGGTTCGTGAGCTGACCTGGCTCGTGCTGCGGCTTTGGGACGGACCCTACCGCCTGCGACCTGCCCCCTCACCGTTGAACAGGACCTCGTTCCACTCCTGGGTGGACCACTTGATCCAGGCGGGGATCTTGTCCTGCCACGAGCCGTCCGCGCACTCAATGCGGGCCTTCACCTTGGTCCTGGGGTGGAGAAGGCGGGTCATGGGGGTGGTGAACACCGGTCCAGTGCAAGCGCGAGTTGCATTCCAACAACCTCTCGGCACTCGCTTCCCCAACGCGGCCAGCTTGTGGCACCTCCACAACTGCCCGCACCACGCCGCGTCGCCTCTGCGCACCGGTGAGGGATGGCGGAGGTGCCGTCGGGCTTGTCGGGCAGGAACAGCTCCCAGGTGCCGTACTGGTTCTTGAACGCCCAGTGGCCCTCCACGGGGGTCCAGTTGTTGAAGTCGCCCACCAGCGCCAGCGCCTGCAGGACAGACATCGTGGCGGTGGTGGTGGCGGGGCGGTCATGGGGTTCGTGTCGGTGCGTGGGTGGGTGATTGCACTGGGCACGCGGTCGGCGAGTTCGGCAGGGCTTGCTGATTGCGCGCGCGCCGTGGCCCAACGCACCTTGGCGCCGGGCGCCCACTCGCGGTACCAGATGCCCGTCTGGCCGTTGCACTCGCCGCGGTTGAAGCCGTAGTACTTGTAGCCTGCAGAGCGCAGCGGAGTAGGAAGGCAGCGGGCGCATGGCTAAGGGAGGCGTGGCGGAGCGGAGGAGAGTGGCAGTTGGCCGTCGCAGGTTGGGCAGGCCCAACCGTCAGCCCCCCCAGACTTTGCCGTGCGGGCCTCACCCTGCGAGAACTTCTCGAAGCCGCCCTCGTTCTGGTCGATGGCCGCGCGAATGTTCTTGAACACGTTCCAGCGGTACTGTGGGGGCCACCAGCAGGGGCGTCGCACGGCGCATTCAGTGCAGGTTCTCCGGTGGTGGTGGGCCGGACCCGGTGCACCGGATAACTATCTCGACGCGCAAGTTTGGCGCGAACCGCTCCCGCCGACCCAGAACGAGCATTCACGCAATTCATAAGTGCTTACAACTCATGCAGCAAGACGCCTAGCGCACCTTGAAGTGCTCAGCCGCGGACCAAAGGGTGTTGTCCCACTTGAAGCACATGGTGCCGTCGTGGTCGGGAATAGTGGAGATAGGCCCATACTCGTCCACGTACTCCATGTTCTCCGGCACCTCGATGCACGGGCTCCAGTAGTCCTCGGGGCCGGCAACGGCATTGCCGGCCTCATCCAGCAGCTGCAACTGCGCGCCCGCAGCGTTGGTCAGCGAGCTACCAGCCGACGGCGCAGCGGGACGAGGAGCTGTGGCAGTGGACGTCGCGCGAGGCTCAACCACGCTGTCGACCGGCACATTGGCGACATCCAGGGTTTGACGCAGCAGCTCATTCTCGCGACGCAGCAGCTCCAGCGCCGACAACTTCTCTCCGGGAGCAGCAGCAGTCACGACAGTGCGCGGCAGCGTGCCTGCAGGCGAAATGCGAGCGAGCTGAGCCTTTGACAAAAGATCCAGCGTCGATGCAAAGCTTACCCCGGCGAGCACGCTGCGCGACGCCGCCGGCCTGAACGTGATGAAACTTGCCAAGCAGCATGGCTGAAAACAAAGACGAAGGGCGCCCGGGGGCGTTCCAACGACTTTTTAATAACGCTCGCGCGCTGTGTTTCTTCACCCAAGCCTAGCAAATGTCAATTTGTCCGTTTCTACAGGCAGTGGCGAGGGGGATAAATCCCCGGAAATGCACTCGAAACGAGTGTCGAGCTGCCCCTTATCGCCTTTGCCCACCGTCCCATGCACGAGCTCAACCGGCAGCCGAAACAGGGCTTGTAAGTGCATCTATCATAGACAATTACATGTGATATTAATATTCGCTTGAGTCACTCAAAGGCGACAGGTCGTAGGCTTGCAAGCTGACTCGCCCAAACGAACTCGGCTCCTTGCCCCTGCGAAGATGACATTGCCCTATTCCGTCATTTCGTAGCTGAATTGGCATGCCTGGCAACAAATTAACGCTTCGTGCGCAATTTTCAGTCGGACATTGGCGTTGGTTGCTCACGCCAGCCCCGCGAGTTGGCTGCAGATTCTCTGACAATGTTGGTAAACACCACATGCTGCCACTGAGTGCGACGGTCGCCCGTAGGAACAAGTATTGCAGGAGTAGCCGAAAGGTTGCAACCTTTGGACGGCCTTCTGCTCCGGTCTAGTTCGCAAGCTGGAAATGTTGGCACTGAGATGGCGGCACTGGTTTGGGGACCTGGCGCTGAGGGAGCACATGGGGGGTTGGCCAGAAGAGACCAGAAAAGGTGCTGGTAGCGTGGCTGCTGGCGACATTCCAACAGTGACATCTGGTGTGCTGCCGCCGTTGCCCGCGCTCCGCCGCCGCCGTTTCCACCACCGCCGCCTCATCCGCCGCATCCCGAAGCTGCAGACGGGCCTGCCGCCATGCTGATGCCGCCACGGTCGGCTTTGGGGCGGTGTAGGCACGGGTGTAGGCCGCGTAGCCCTCAGGCAACCGATGGCCTCGCTGGGGCCTTGGCTGGGGTCCTGCCGCCGCAAAGCCCGCGAACACCCGGCCCCGCGGGCTCTGGCAGTCTGGCCTGCTGGCTGGCTTCCTTCTGCTAGCTGGGCGGCGGCCATCACCTTCGGCGGCTGGAAAGGCCGGCGGTCGGGCGGTGCTGCTGCCTGCTGGGTGTGTGAGCAGGTCTCTGGATGCCTGGCGATGGTGGCAACGAGCCCCGTGCGGGCGACCAGGCGACCAGCCCGGTGACGCGTTGCCGGCTGGGCTGGGTTCGGCCCCTGCTGTGGGTGATGGCGAGCGTGCATACACCGCCATCATGTCCTTGCTGGCAGCGATGTAGACCCCAGCTCCGACGTTACCTTCAAGGCAGTTCTGCAGCAGGCGCAGCTCGCCTTGCTTGGTGAACAAAAGATCGCACATGTCTGCCGATCTTGGCCAATATATGAATCCATCAATGAGCTTCTGGACAAGGCGGAGCCATGCCAGCCTGGACCAGCAGACAAGTCACCAAGAAATGCCCTGCATTCATGAACACGGAGTCCAGGCACGGCCGCACGGGAGATGCCATGACACAGCCCGCACCGGCATGCAGCGCCTGTGCGCCAGTGGCTTGCACATTGCGCCGCCCGTTTGCATAGACGGCTAACTCCCTTCAGAGCATTGATGATCCCTCAGCGAGCGCTCGGACTGTCGAATTGTCCCCTCGAACTTGCCGCAATTTTGGTGCGCGCCAGCGCCGGCGCGGGGACTGAGCGGTGGCGGTACGAGCCTGAGCAGCCGGCCACTGCCGCCACCCTGGCCATGCCTACTCCACAAAGCCATGGACCCGGCAATCTGCTCACACAAATGTGTCTACCTCATCTTAGCCTCGAAAAGCAGCCAAACTGCCGCTGCACAGTAATTAGTATGTGAAAATGCCCCAGCAGGTTCGTCAAATACCGGTAACACCTGCACGCCGTACATACCGCCAGTGCGCCCCCGTCTGCTACATTCCAGACACGGCAGCTACAGGGCGTCTCATCACACGCCCACACGACGGGAGCTGCGTCGCAAAGCTGCCTTCTTAATAGGGACCACGCCTGCAACCCAGGGCACCTGCACATGACCCAGGCCAGCCGTGGGCAACAGTTGATCAGAATGGCAGCCTGGCAAAGCACAATCGCCCAAACTGACCTTTGCTGTCAAGGGTGATTGCCCGTTTCCCCATGCTATGCTTTCATCTGTAGCTGACGGCCCGCACGCACCATCTCCGGCGACGTCTTGTGCACGGCGCGGAAGTCGGCCGTGAACGCGCCCTTGTGGTTAATTTCCTGCGCATGAGAAACGGTGTGCACACATCCAGGGACGGCCAGTGGGTACCGTACACGCAAGCGCCTCGCACGTACTTGCTGCTCCAAACCTTCTCCAATGCGTGCAGTTTCCACTCAAGCACCCGTATCGCACCCCGCTCCTCCCCAGGCCCACCAGGTTGGACTTGCTGAGGTCGGGGTTGTTATCCCACTTGTCCTGGTGCTTCAGCCAGCAGTCGCCCGTGGTGTGGTCTGCAGGTACAGCAGAATGGGGCATACGGCAGGTGAATGCTTGCAGGGCGCTGGTTGTGGTGCCAGGGCAAAGTGTTTCAGGTACTCTTCACCGACACGAGGGTCTCCGTTCGCTGAAGTAGCTACAATCCGCCGCGCGTGGACCACCGCTTACTGCAGTCAAGGGCGAAGAAGGAAAACACAGCCGCGCAGGGTGTGATATACAGGCGGGTGCAGAAAGCAGGTAATACGAGAAAAGCAGCACAGGAACGACCCGCACTATCTCCTCACTCAGCAGCTGGAGGCACACCTGTGAATGTCCATGGTCCAGCACACGCCGCTCGGGTCGCCTGCAAGGCAACAGACGCGCATTCTCACCGCGTCCAGGTAAGATTCATACTACAGGTAGGACATGCTTGGCGGCCCTGCCCAGGCCTGCCTATGCTCATCTGCTGTGTGCCGCAAGAGCCACCGTGCGCACTCACCGCACCAAACCCAAACGTTGCAGGGCTTGTTTGTCGCAAACTTCTTCTGGTGCTCCTTGCACGCAGCACCTGCGATGTGTATGTGCGAATTAGTGCATGCCTACCGGCGTTCATCTGGACAGGTCTGGACATAATGGTCTGGGCCAGGCACACCAGCACCTGCAGCAGTGCCACCGCTAGCGACGCTCGTAGAAGCTGTACCACTAGCCATGCCGCCCGCCGCAAAACCTACAGCAGTCTGCAGCTGACGCCTTCTTGTGGCCCAGGCCCCAGACCACGCCGTCGCCAGCGTAATCGGCGTGTTTGGACGGGTAACAGTCCTCGGGAATGGGCACGTCCAGGATCTACAACACGCCAGGGTACGGGCAGTGTAACAGGTGCAGACATTTAGCCTACACCGCAGGTGTGGCACCGCCCCAGAGCGCGCGCAAGCACCCGATTCAGAAGCTACACAAGCCGCGGCGTCACGACAAGCCAGCACAGTGCACCTGAAGCTTGCGGCCCTTGTCATCAATCTCAACGATGACCTGCACGCGTGGGGCCAGGTACGTTCACATGCGGTGCACGGTTTAGTTGGGGATGCGGCATCGTGTCCTGTGCACGGTTCAGTTGGGGATGCGGCATCGTGTCCTGACCTTGGGCTGTGTCGCGGCCGCCCCCGCGGGATTTGCCTTTGGCGCCTCCACCTTGGGCGCCTCAACTTTGGGTGCCTCCTTTTTCGGCGCCTCGACCTTTGGCGTTTCAACCTGTTAAGCAGGAGCATGGATGGGCGAAACGTGTATTCTCATGGGGCGCCGGCCCTCTGGTAGCGGGACCAGCCTGCCTCTAATATGGGTTGCCATGGTTCCTACGCACCCATGCTCTCACCCTGCCAAACCACATCGTAAGCCGTCGACAGGTCAAGAAAGGCGCAACGCAACGTGGCTTTATACCCGCACCGCTGTACCTTCGGCGTCTCCACCTTGGCTGCCTCCACCTTCGGCGCCTCTACCTTCGGCGCTTCCAGTTTCACGGCAGCTCCCCCTGCCGGCGCAATCGCCGCCTTGTTTCCGCCTCCAAACTGCAAGCATGGAGTAGGAGGGCGAGGAGTTAGCCGACCGCTGACCTGACCGCTGACGCGGTAGAAGGCAGGACGGCACACGAGCGGGCGATCACCCGCAGGTGCTGCTCACCTGTGAAGCTATGAACGTCCCCGACGCTGCGGGCACAGACGTGACAAGAGCGAGGGTGTGTCGGGGGCGTTGGGTTGGTTTGGGTTGGTTTGGGTTGGTTTGGGGTGCGGTGGTCAGCAAAAAAGGGCGGAGCCGCTGGCTGTACAAGCTCTCAGAACGTAAAAACAGGGTGGCACGTATGTCAATGGCGTACTCGTACCTTCGATGGCGTTCTGTCCCGAAAAGACGTCGGCGTCAGCGGCAGTTCAGCGAGGGCAGTGGTCGGGGTGCACAACATCCCTCTAGGTCAGTCCGCCATACAAAGCAGTGCGGGACCCGCACAGCTAACGCCCATCGCTGTGTGCGCTTACCTCAATCTGCTCTCTCCCCATGTAGCTGCCCACGCCAAGAATCAAAAGGAACAACAGCAGGGGCAGCGACTGTGCAAAGCGCCCGCCCCCTGCAGGCGCCGCTGCCTGCGGCCGGAAGGCCATCTTTGGCGTGGTAGCACGGTGCGCTTATGGAAATCGTGGTATTTGTGTCTGTCGCTGCCAACTGAACCGCGCAACACCTCGCCACTGCCTGACCTAGCTCCGTGAATGAATAATTAGTCGCGCGAGTGTAGCCGACTTCGGCAAATACATACTGTAAATCCCGTTCGGCCTCGCGTTGCATCGGCTGCTGGAGAGCCATGCGGGTCATCTCACGGCCCCGAATACGAGCTACTTTTGCACACATGCACTAGGCATTTGTAGCGCTTTGTACTGGTGTTCTGCATCCTTCCACCGAAGCCGGCATCAGCAAGATGTCGAAAGACGAGTCTAGTCCCACCTCTCAGCAATCGCCGCCTTCCACAATGACATCCACCATCAATGATGTGAAGCAGCGTACCGAGGCTGCACTAACAGACCTCCAAGCCGGTGCCGATGCTCAGCTGAAATGGGCAGCTTCGCAGGCGGTGGCTGCCGGCAGCGTGGCGTTTGGCTACGTGCGGGAAGGACTGGATGCTGCAAACCAGGCTGCCGCGGAGGGCAAGGTAAGCCACCGACAGTGCCCCCAACGTTGATCGATGGCCCGCACACGGACACGCGTGGGTACTATAATCCCCCGCCGTCACGTGCAGGTCTACGTGGACCACGGCCTGGACCAGCTGAAGCAGGCGGAGAATGCTGCCATCGCACAAATCAAGCGTGAGTGCACGCGGCTGCGGTGCAGGCGGGGGCTCAGGTTCATATTCGTCGCTACGCTGCACCGGTTGGTGCTCACCGCAACATCCGGACGGAGTCATCTTGCGTCTCTCTGCAAACGCTCGCATGTAGACCTACTTGCGTGTTCCCTGTTACTACATCTCCCCCTTTGCAGTGGGCCTGGACGTGGTGCACAGCAACCCCTACGTCTCCTACCCGGTGCTGGTGACCGGCGGCCTGCTGCTGCTGCCCTGTGAGGACCTATATAGCACACGCGGGCTAGCGAGGCTCGGATGGGAGCGCCGCAAGGATGGAGTGGAGAAGCGGCACAGCGGTCACAAAGCTCAGCATGAGGGGGTCGCGCTACTTTGACCTGTGTCCTCGGCGAGGCATGTTGTTAAGGAAGGCCTGCCCGCTACTTTGTCTGCAGCGACGCGGCGGCTGCTGTACCGGGCGACTCTGGGGCGGCTGCGCAGCCCGGAGAACATCATTAAGGGGAGCGAGGGCAAGGTGGAGGGCCTCAAGGGCAAGATGGACGACTACACGCAGGAGGCGAAGAAGCTGCACGTAAGCACTGTGCGCACGGTGGCAAGAGGGCCATGGGGCGAGGGGCGATGTGCGCGGTGTGGCGGGGACCTGCACGGTCGCGGTGGTTCACACCCAAACACTCGTGCCCGTGATGTGGAAACGCCTGTGCCTCAAACGCAGGATCGCATGGTTGCGGCCGAGGAGGAGTTCATTCGCGGCCGGTCTAAGCTCAAGTAAGCGTCGCCGTGGGATCCACACCATGCACGGCTCGGGCACCGCACGGCCGCATGCTCATAGCAGGCGCCAGCAATTCTATGCCGGCCCGCTATGTTCTGATCTGTCTCACTGCGTGTACGGGGGCTGGTTGGACCGCAGGGCCACTCGCCAGGAGCTGCAACGGCTGGCCTCGGTGGTGTCCAAGAGTGAGCGCGCTGCGGCAGGTGAGCCGAGGGGCAGTAGGCGGAACCTGGTTTCGCGCAGGCGTTGGGCGGGCCTGCGGACACCTGAACGCAATCTCATTCGTCAACGCGTCATGCAGCGGATGCGCCGGGCGGCATGGGCGGGCTGATTATTCTGCTGGCTCTATGAGGCTGTGGCCCTTGCAGCCACTAACGACTCTTACACGCATGTCACATCTTGGGCGGCGTGCAGGTGTGCTGGAGGACCTGCGCGCCATCAAGAAAGTGGACAAGGCCACTTCACTGCGCGCCGAGGTGAGGGCGGCAAAGCGATGCCACACCGACATTATGGTTACGGGTTGGGGTGCAGTCGCAGCACCTACGCGCGCGAGGATAAGCTCGGTGTCAGGGCTGGCACGCGGCATGGCTAAATAAGTGTATGTCACTGTCTGCAACGGCAAGACGTCATTGAATTCGCACGCCTCATCACGCTGCTGTGTGATGGGTAATTGGGTGGAACAGCTCCTGTGTCCAGGAGCAGCGATATGGCGTCGTTAGGGACAGGGCTTGACCCGTATCCCTGCGTGAAGACCAGAGTGTTCCGCAGGCTAATGGAATTTGAGCACGACGCGACGCGTTTACCGTTTGCCAACCATCCTTTCAACCCGCCTCAAACAGGCCGCGTCGCAGCTGTCTGCTCTCAAGGCGCAGCGGACGGCGCTACAACAGTACATCTACAGGATCGCCAGCAAGGACATTTGAAGGCGTGACGGCGTGCTGGCGACATGTGGGGATTCCGCGGGGATAGTCAGATGACGGCGCGTGCCGGCGACGTAAGATGTGTGGGAGCTCCGTGGGGACGGACGGCTGGGACTGTGATGCGAAGGCCTAGATGGCGCGCCAGTGCGCATGATGGGCCATAGGCACATGGGGCTGAGCAGTTGGTTGCGATTGCGGCATACCCCTCACTTCACTATTGTATGGCGACAGAGCAGGAGTTGCAATGCCACGCATGTTGGTGGCGACTTGCACGGGTGATTAGACACGGAAGTACGAGGAAAAGGTGGCTGCTACGGCACGCAAGACGGGACTCACTGACTTGGTACGTAGGTGTTCGGGTCAGTTGCAGGCTCTCCTTTGGTGCGTTGAGTTAATTCTAGCTGCACGTTGATTGCAGTATAGGCGGCAGGTCCAAAACAGCCGGTGCCAGGACCGACTTGAAGTGGGGTGCTCGAGCAAAGGGTTGTGGATTGGGAACCCATGAGTGCCCCCGCCGGAGGAAGATTGGAAGAAGCGCCGCGTAACCAGGTGGGCTTTATGCATACAAAGCTAGCACATTATTCATCGAATCGATAACCAGAGCTTCTCGACAGTGGCCCGTGAGCACGTCGAGAGCAAGTTATGAGCCTGTTTTCTGAATAGTCTTCGTCACAGCGTGTTTCTATATAGCTCGTATACAGATTTCTCGAACACGCAAACCCCGACTTACCGTTTGTTCTCGAGCTGAGCACGTATTTCTGCGAACAAAGCGGGGGAAAGACTAGACCAGGCAGCATTAAATCGGAGGAGTGCGGGCAACATGGAGCTGCGACCTCCGTGTACGCAGTGGCGCGGGACGTAAGCGGCATTGAGCTGAGATGTCGACCAGGGACCCGCCGGAGGTGTCAAGGAAGGGCTCCTCGCCCTTCATCTCTCCCCGGGTGAATGCGCCAAACGTGGGCCTGTACAAGGCGCCACTCACCAAGCCACGACCCCGGTGAGTGTGCAAATTCACGCTTCCCGGCACTGGGGCGCCTGCTGGCGTCCTGTCATTAGGAATTGTTTAACCGAACGATACGCAATGCATATCACAGAGCGCCGGAGAGGGACAAGCCGGGGGGCGATAATGCCAAGCCGAAGGCTTCCTCGCTCTTTGAGGCCTTGAAGGCGCAAAACCCGGAGGTGGATGAGTCGGAACTTCTTCAGGGCTCGGACCTGCAAGAGAAGCAGCGGAAATACCTGCAGGAGAAAAATCAGCAGAAGGTCCTCGCGCGGCTTGAGCGGCGAACAGGTACGTCGCTGGAACAAAACGAGAGGTAGACGTTTGTAAAGCCGGGGGAGACAGGCGGTACTCTGACATGGCGCATTCGCTTACCGGTATGTGCCGCCGCGCTCTTGGCATTGCGTCTGCAGAGGTCGGGCCCGGGGGTCATGCGCTGGGCGGGCGGAAGCGCAGCAGCGAGCTAGGCGAGCAGGCTGGGCCGCCCGATGGTCACGAACACCACCACACCCACCACCATGGCGGGGAGCACGACGGGGCGCGCCGCAGCCTGGAGAAGCGGCCGAGCGACAACCGGCGGGGCAGCCAGGAGCAGCGACGGGGCAGCCAGGAGCAGCGGCGAAGCAGCTTGGAGATGCGGAGGCGCAGCCAGGACAGGCGCGCCAGCTTGGAGGCTGCGGAGGCGGCGCCGGCGGCTGAGCAGTCGGGTGCGAGTTTGCCGCGGCACGGCCCAGAGGCGCCCCCAGAGGGGCGCCGCAGCGAGGACCGGCGCCGCAGCGAGGAGCGGCGGCGGAGCGTGGAGCGGCGGCGCAGCAATGACGCGGCCAGCCAAGGCGAGGGGGCAGGGGGCTCGGGCTGGCGCGCCTCGTCGCCGGCGCCCGCCGCCACCTCCGCTGAGGCGCAGGCGCAGGCGCAGGCGGACGCGGCGCTGCGGCTGGCCCAGGACCCCAAGCTGCAGGCGGCGTACGACAGCTACATGGCCTCGCAGCTGATGTCCTCGCTCACCGAGGACGAGCTGCTGGCGGCCACCAGCGCGCTGGGCGCCGTGCACAAGGCGTATGCGTCCGTCAACGGCATGCGGCGGCCCACGTCGCCGGCGCCGGGCCTGGCGGTGGAGGGCGCCGGACCGTCGGGCTCCAAGCAGCACGCGGGGCAGGGCGCGGAGGGCCCGCCGCCGGCGGGGGCGGTCGCGGATGCGCGGCGCAAGCGGCGCAGCAGCGGCGCCTCGTCCACCGACTTGCTGGGTGAGGGCGCGGCCGAGCGGGAGCGCTCGGTGGCGCGGTCGGGGCACTCGGCCTCCGCACGGCCGGACAGCAGCCTGGCCGCCCGGCGCGACAGCAAGGCAGAGGCAGGCCGCGGCACGCCGCCGCCGCAGCATCCAGTCCTGCCGGCGGGTAAGGTACCGCTGCTGGACTCGGACGACGAGGACTTTGGGCGCCCGCCGCTGCCCATGTCCGCCGCGGCGGTGGCGGCAGCCCTTGCTCTGGTGGAGGTGAAGCCGCTGGCGGACCACATCAAGCGGGATGACGAGCACCTGCCGCCCTTGCTGGGGCCGCCGCCGGGCGCGCCGCCGCCGCCGCCCCCGCCGCCCGGCGCGCCGGGCGCGGCGGGCGCCGCGGCGGCGGCTGGTGGCGGCGGCGGTGTGGGCGCCGCGGACGTGACCAAGGACAAGAAGGACGGGGCGGTGCAGCGGCTGGACACTGACAACTCGGTGGGCACCTACGAGGAGTTCGGCGACCTGGAGCAGTACTCCTGGCTGCGGCGCGTGTGCATCAAGATGTGCTCCAACCCCGACTTTGAGATGGTGGTCACCGCCATCATCTTCGCCAACTGCGTCACGCTGTGCCTGTACGACCCGCGCCACCCGGAGACCTCGGGCCTCAACATGAAGCTGTTCTGGGCAGGTGCGCCGGGAGGCCGGGCAGGAAGGAAGGCACCGGGTGTAACCTTGGGGGCGAGACCAGGGCCTTGCCCGGTGCTGTGAAGCGGGATTGCAAGCCCAAACTGGGGCGGGCACGCGCGCGCGTGTGCGTGCTGGTACGCTTGCCTGACGCCTGTGGTGCTGTTGTGCCTGACCCCTGATGTGCTGTTGTGTCGCAACCAACACAGAGCTGGCCTTCAACATCTGCTTCTCCATCGAGATGCTGCTGCGCGTCATCTCCATGGGCTCGCTGGTCGCGTACATCCGCCGGCCCTGGAACCAGTTCGACACCGTGAGTGCCGGGGGGCGGGTGCTTGAGGCCGGGCGCGGGGGGCGGGGGCCGGGGGCGGGGCCTTGCACGGATGGTCGGAAAAGCGGCGCAGGGGGCGGGGCGGGGCCGTCTGCCTGCGTGGGGCTGGGGGCCGGGCTGGGCTGCGGCTTCCGCTGACCGCGGCAGCGAAGTACGGTACACCTACTTGCGCCATCGTGCGACCCCAGCAACCGCCATCACATTGCGATTGTGCCATGTCGCAGTTCATGGTGGTGGCGGGCTACACGGTGTTCGTGCCGGGGAACTCCTCGGCCGTTAACGCCATCCGGGCGCTGCGCGCGCTGCGGCCGCTGCGCACCATCACGCGCTTCGAGTCGCTGCGCGGCGTCATCGTGTGCTTCCTGGAGGTGCGGCCGAGGCGAGGGCGGGGGGGAGGGAGGTTGAGGCGACGGAGCTGAGGTCGTTCGTGCCCGGGGCGCCATTCGGGGCTCCGATAAGGCGCGCACGCGGCTAAAGGTTCGCGGCCTATTCAGCAGCAGGGCTGGCGTGTCCATGCACGGCTTCATTCTGACGACTTGTTTTTGCTTGCCGCTTGCGCGTGGACCGCCACAGGCCATTCCACTGCTGGCGTCCGTGGGCGGCCTGTTGATCTTCTTCGTGTTCCTGTACGCGGTGGCGGCGGTGCAGCTGTTCCCCAAAACCTACCACAACGTGAGTTACTACACATTTTGACACGCGCTTGTGACGCGCTATGCCGCACGTTCCGCAAATTGCGCGATGCGTGCCGGCATGGGCTGCTTGCAGCAACGCCTGACCCGCGCTCCATCCTTGACGCTGCCTGCCTGTCTGCCCCGCGCAGACGTGCCTGGACGCGGAGGGCGTGCCGCTCAACATGGGCGAGGACCCCGACATGTTCGGCTGCGGCGGCCGCGGGCAGTGCCCCGCCAACTACACCTGCACGGTGAGGCCGGGAACGGCCCGGCTATTGGAGGCAGCACACAGAATTCGGGGCAAACGGCCTGGGTACACCAGTTGAAATCGTCAAGCCAGGCCTGCCCCTTGTTGAGCCCCGGTACCCCCTCCCGCTGGTTGTTTGTTGGTCCCTCCCCGCAGCTGCTGCAGGAGCAGCACGTGGTCAACGTGGCGGGCTTCGACAACACCGGCCTGGCCATGCTGAGCGTGTGGCAGGCGCTGACGCTGACGGGCTGGGTGTTCATGATGTACCGCACCATCGACACCTACTCGCTGGTCGTGGTCATCTACTACATCACGCTGGTCGTCATCGGCGCCTACTTCGTGGTGCGTGTCGTGTAGGGGGGCTGTCCGGGCAGATGGATGCAGTTTCCAAGCACGTGGGATTGCTGCTCGCCAGCACCGTCCCGCACCAGGGCCTCCCCGCCGCCCCTGCCCACACCGCTCTCCATCCCGCTTGGGCCGGTAACCACAACCCCACAACCCACCTTCATCTTGCAACCCCTCCTGCAGCTGAACCTGTTCCTGGCCGTGCTCAAGATCAAGTTCGCCAAGGCGCAGACGCTGTTCCACAACCAGCTGGCGCTGCAGCGCGGCAAGGCGCGGCGCAACTCCATCATGACCTTCATGAGCCGCGTGCAGAGCAAGTGGACCGAGTACAGCTCCAAGCGCAGCCAGGTGCGGCGCGGCGCGCGGTGGCTGATCACTGTGACCGGCCCGTCGCGCCACGCGATGCCCGCATCCGGCAGGCCGCTTCCGCAAGCCGCCCTACCATGGGAACTTCATCATATTCGCATTGACGGCTACCTCCCGCCCCCGACGTTCTTGCCTTGCTTACAACCCCCCATGCCCCTTGCATCCCCCCTCATGCCAAATCCCGTCTTGCATCTGCAGGCCTCGTCGCTCAACAGCCGCCTGACCTCCGCCATCAGCTCCAAGATGAGCTCCGTGGCGTCGGCGGGCTCGCCGCGCATGTCGGCGGACGGCAAGGACGAGGAGGGCGAGGGCAAGCCGAAGCGGCGCAGCAGCAAGGACAAGCTGGACAAGGAGAAGGGCCACGCGGGCAAGCGCCGCGGCTCGGCGGACGGCAGCGCGTACGAGCAGCGCAGTGCGGACGGCTTCCTGCCGGGCAGCGTGGCAGCGGAGGGCATGGGCGAGGAGATTGTGGGCGGCGCGCGTGCGCGTGTGGAGGTGGGCGGCGCCGGCGCCTACCTCGCGGCCGGCAAGGGCGCCGGCAGCCTGCAGGCGTCGCGCGAAGGCACGCGGGACGGCGTTGGGAGCAAGGGCGAGTGGACGCTGCTGGAGCCGCCCCCGCGGCCCGGCTCCCCTGCAGGCGCCTCCCGCAGCGCGGTGCGCTCCGCGATGGCGGGCAGCCGCCCCAGCAGTGGCACGCCCAGCGGCCAGGTGCTCAGCCGCAGCAGCTCGCGTGTGGCGTTCATGACGGCGCCAGGCGAGCCAGCCGAGCCCGCGGCCCCGGCAGCGCCGCCCACGGCGTCGGCAGCGGCGGGCGCGACGTCGCCACGCGCGTCCGCAGGCCAGCTGAGCGACCCCTCCCCGCGCACCCCCACTCGCATTCCCAGCCGGCTGGGCCGTGTCGCGCTGGCTGAGGCGGGGTCCGGGGCGGACGTGCCGCAGCTGGGCGGGCCAGTGGCGGAGGCGTCCGAGCTTGGGCTGCACCCCGGCAGCGACACGGAGGCCCTGATGGCGCTGCCGCATCGGGGCGACGCCGCGGCGGGCGCGTTGTCCCGGCACGCCACCGGACTTGCAAGCGGCGGCGCGCCGCGCAGCTCGTGTGTGACGCCATCATCGGTGCTGCTTGGGCCCGCCACCGGTTGCATCGCGGGCGACAGCAGGCGGTCGACGCTGGACAGCCAGGTGGCGGCTGCGGCGCCCGTTCCGGCGTTGGGGGTGGGGTCGCGCTTGGCGGCGCTGCTGCCGGCATTCATGACCTCGGCTGCGGCGGGGGCAAGCGTGACGCCCCGGTGGTGGGACAACGCGGCTTGGGTGCCGGGCGCCGGCAGCGACAGCGACACGCAGACCGGAAACCTCGCCGCGTCCGCAGCGGGCCAGCGGCAGTCGCCAGGCGGCGGCGCGTCGTCGCGGGCGCGGGCGGCGCCACTGCTGTTGCAGTCGTCGCCGTCTGGGCGGGACAATGGCTGGGTGGGGCCGGGGCCTGTTGCGGAGGGCGTGCGGTTTGCCGGCGGCGACGACGAGCCAGGCAACGAGAGCGACCACCCCAGCGCTCGCGCAGGCGCTCGCGCAGGCGGCGCCGGCGGCGTGCGCTTCGGTGACGAGCCGCAGCCGGGCCCTGGCGACCGCGGCAGCGACCCCACCTCGCCGCACCTAGGCGCGGGCGAGTACACGCACCGCAGCAGCGGCGGCGCGGGCGGCGTCAACGGCGAGATCATGCACAGCCCGCACGAGGCTCGCACCGGCAGCGGCCTGCCGGGCCCGCCGGCGGCCGGCGGCGGCATGGGCGGCCGCACCTCCAGCGCGGACGGGCTGCGGCCGGCGCCCAGCAACGAGCTGGGCGAGCGCACCTATAGCGCGGCGCCGAGCAGCATGGGCGCCACCAACGTGGCCATGATCGTCATGTCGCCGGCCGAGTTCGACGAGTGAGCCCGGGGCGGGGGCCGCGGTGTCAGGGATTAGTGGAGGATGTGGGAGTTGTGGGCCGAGGTGTACCCTTGTATGATGGTGGCCTGGCGGTGAATGACGCGCTGTGCCCTCCGGTACTGTGCCCGGTCCTGCTACCCAGGTTCATCGCGGACCACCCGTACGCGCAGCGCCAGTACCTGCGCCTGCAGTATCGCGTGCGCATCTTCGTGAACCACAACCTCTTCAACCAGGTGGGAACTCGGGCGACTTAGCGCATCCTTTCTGCCTGCATGAGCACTCGATTGGCCCACGCCACCGCTCGCTGGCACCGCATGCTACGCATCACCCTAACCTCGCATCGCCGCGACCCCTCCTGCTCTCCCTTGCAGTTCTTCATGCTGCTCATCTTCCTCAACACCATCTTCCTGTCGATGGAGTACCACAACCAGCCCGACAGCCTGACCAAGGCGCTCAACGTGTCCAACCTCACGCTCACCGTGCTGTTCACCATCGAGATGATCCTTAAGCTGTTCGGCCTGGGCTTCTGGGACTACATCCGGGTGGGTCCTGCCGACGCGGCTGCGCACCTCTCCATCCGTGTAATTTTGGCCTAGCTGGCTACCGTATAAGTTAGCTGATAGCAGGCCAGGACGCAAGGCTGGACACCAGCCTTGCCCCATCCCCTCACGCTTCCCAACCCGCACGCTTCCCCACCCACGTACACGCTTTCCCGGCCACATGCGCACAGGACGGCTTCAACATCTTTGACGCGCTGGTGGTGACCATCTCGCTGCTGGAGATCGTGCTGTCCTCGGTGGCGGGCCTCAACGCCATCCGCGCGCTGCGCGTGCTCAAGGCGCTGCGCGTGCTGCGCCTGTTCAAGCTGTTCCGCTACATGCAGTCGCTGCGCCGCATCGGCGAGGTGCTGCTGTCGGCCGCGTCCAGCTTCATGGCCATCGCCACGCTGCTCATCCTGTTCTGGATGGTGTTCGCCATCGTGGGCATGCACGTGTTCGGGGACAAGGACCTGGACACCTACCCCTGGCCCAACTTCTCCACCTTCCTGTTCAGGTGCGGGCGGGCGGAGAGGGGGGGGGCCGGGAGCGGCATGGCCGGACTCGCCAGGAGCGCCTTGCACGTGGTATATTTGTGTGCCGCTCGATTGCCGCGGCTGCTATTGACGTTCGCACGCCGTGACATCTGGCCTGGCTTTGGAATGCTCCTGCAGCTTGGTGGCAACTTGGAACGTGCTCAACCTGGAGAACTGGCAGAACCTCATGTACGCCACCATCCGCCAGACCGACTACGCCTCCAGCTTGTTCTTCGTGATGTGGATCGTCATTGGTGCGTGCCCGCCTGCAGATGTCCTCATGCATGGGGTGTACTGTACACGTAAGCAATGGCCATTGTTCTTGAACCCCACCCGGCCTCTCCGTGCACCCCCCAGGTCGTTACATCTTCCTGACCCTGTTCCTGGCGGTGACGCTTGAGGTGAGCTGAAACACCGTTGCGACACTGTCCCCGGTACGCCACTCGGCAGGCGCGCTGTTGCCCAGCCACTTGACGCCCTGGACCGCTGCTCCCATCACCTTCCCCGGCCCACAGGCATTTGAGGCGAAGTACGATCCCAACGCGGTGCGCCAGGGCGCCAACAAGACCGGCATCTCCTCCGTGCTGGGCAGCCTGCGCTCCGGCTTGTCCAGCCTGCGCTCCGGCATGAGCAGCGTGCGCAGCTCGCTGCGCGGCAGTGGCAAAGGCCAATCCCCGCCCGACAGCCCGCGCGGTCCCAAGGGCGGTGGAGGCGGCGGAGGCCCCAAGGGCGGCGGCGCGGCTGCCGCTGCAAAGCAGCCGGAGCAGGCCAAGGGGCCAGCGGGGCCGGGCGGCAAGGGCGCCGCTGTCGCGGCTGTGCCCAACATTCTGGACACCATGTCTGACATGTCTGACGCCGGCCGCGACTCCACCCTAGGCTATGCCGACCCAGTGCCGCAGCCTCCGGTCCTGCGGCCCGGCATCGGTGAGCACCTCAGGCTGCAGCTGTGTGACTCATGTGTGCACTGCTCGTCCCAGATACCCGCCATCTGCTCCGTGTTTGTTTGCCATGCTGTGGTCCTGCCCTGTCGCCCGCTTCAAATGGCCGCCCACCCGTCGCACGCGCCTCGCAGGCTACCTGGCGGACGCCCAGGCGGTGGCTGCGGCGGAGGCGGCGGCGGATCCCGACGCCCCGCGCGTCAACATGAAGAAGATGTACACCATCAAGGAGTGGATAGACACGGGCAACTTCGAGGTGCTCAAGGATGGCGGCGGAAAGGAGGGAGCGGCGGCGCCAGCGGCCGACGCATCCGCGTCAGGTGCTGTCGGCGCCGCGGACGCGCTCAAAGCGGAGCCGTCAACCGCCAGGTCGCTGAAAGGCGAGCCGTCCGGCGTGCGGTCTAACGGCCCCTCGGAGCCCGCGGCAGAGGCGGGCAACAGCAAGCCCGCTCGCGGCATGTCCATCATCGACGACTCGGCTGCGCAGAGCCCGGCGTCCTCAGATGCGGCCGGGGATAACTCGGCATCCGGGGAGGCCAAGGCCTCGGGCGCCGCCAGCGGTCCTGCACGGCCGGTAGCGGAGGGGCTGGAGACGGTCCGGCCGGACCCGACCGCGCTCCCGCCGTCCAGCTCCATGGGCGGCGGGCGGTCCAGCCTCACGGGCCTGCGCAGCAACGGCGGCAGCCCCTCGCCCACGTGGGCCGGCACCGGTAGCCGGGGCCGCATAGAGAGCATTAACCGCAACATCCGCCGCAGCCTGGAGGGCTTCACCGCGGAGGCGGAGGAGGCGGAGGACGGCGAGGACGGCGACGCAGCCGCCGGCCCCAGGCGCCACGTGCTGCGCGGCCCCTCGCCGCTGGGCGGCTTTGCGCCCTCCAGCGCCAGCGGCGGTGTGCCGCACGGCGGCGCCGCCGCCGCCGCCCGGAACAGCACGTCGGGCATGGACGGCGGCGAGCTCATCCTCACGCACGGCCGCAGCGTGCGCGTGGGCGCCGGCTCCCCCGGCAACTGGGGCCGCTCCTCCATCGACCTGGGCGCATCACGCAGCGGCTCACGCAACCAGCAGCTGCCCGACTCCGCGTCGGGGGCGGCGCCTGCCGGCGGCGGGCGCGCGTCCGAGTCCGCACAGGCCAGCCGCAGCCACAGCGTGGCGGTGCGGCAGCCCGCCAACTACGTGCCGCCGCCGTCGGCACCCGCGCCGCTCCGCGGCGGCGGCTTGAGCCCCGACCTGATGCGGATGGCCGGCTCGTTTGGCGACGAAAGCAGCAGCGACGACGACGGCGCGGGCCGCCCGGCCGCGGCTTCCGTGGCCAAGGCGGGCGTGCCCGCACTTGCGACCGCAGGCAGCCTGAACACGCCCGGGCTGCGCTCCACGGCGACCACCACCGTCACCACCGCGAGCGCCGCGGAGGCCCAGCGGCAGCAGCAGCAGCAGCAGCAGCAGCTGGCGGCTCGCAGCTCCGCGTCGCAACAGCCGCTGGCGGCGCATGACTCGTCCGATGACCTGCTGGGCAGCTTCATGGACCCACTGCACCTGGCGCAGCCGCATACGGGCCGGCCGCCCGCCGCCGCATCCGGCCCCGCCATCGCCGCAACCTCCTCCATCTTCGCGCCAACGAAGCCCCTTCCTTCGCCGCAGGCCGGGGGCCTGCAGCCCGCCGCCCCGCAGCCGCGCCTGTCGCTGGGGCAGCACCAGAGCGAGTCCACCAGCGGCAATGACGTGGTCATGGCCACCTTCGGCGACATGTCGGCCGTGTTCGCGCAGGCGCCCGCCGAGCCGCAGCAGGGCCGCGCCGACCAGCCGCAGCAGGAGCACCCCTCGGACGCCAGCCGCCTGTCGTTCGAGCTGGAGGGCGTCACGGCGCTGGCGGGCTGGTCGGCGTCGGCCGTGTCAGCGCACCGCGCGCGGCGCAGCAGCATGACCGCGCCGCGCCGCCACGACGGCCCGGCGCCCGCTCCGGCCGCCGAGCCGCAGTCGGGCGATGCGGGTGCGGGCACCGCTGGCTCGCCCGTGAGCGCCGAGGACGGCAGCCTCATGGCGCTGGCGGGCGAGCTGGCGGCGGCGCTCAAGGCGGAGAACGTGCCGCAGCCTGGCGCGGCTGGCGACAGCGACGCGGTCGCGGCCTTCCATGCGCCGCCGCTGAGCACCGAGGCCAGCGCCATGACCACTGGCGGCGCCGTGGGCCTGCTGTCTGCGTCAGAGGGCACCAGCCTGCAGCCCACGCCGCGGCTGAGGGAGCCCGAGCCGGCGGCGGGTGCGCACCCGCACGCCGACCGGCCGGCGGCCGTGCCGGCGCTGCACCTGGAGGGCGTGGGGCACGGCGCGCCCAGCGCAGGGCTGCACGCCACCTCCGCCGCGGCTGCCGCCGCCGCCGCCAGCTCCGCCTTCGGCAGCAGCGGCAGCAAGGCCACCGAGGGCGTCCCGCCGGCCGCCGCCTCGCTGCAGGACAGCGCACACAGCATGAGCACCTCCGACCGCAACCGGCTCGGCTCCGGCCGGGGTGCCATCGGCGCCGGCACCGGCGCGGAGAACATGCTGCCCAAGGCGCCGTCCACCCGCATCCCGCCGGGCGAGGAGCCGCTGCAGAACTTCGAGGCGTACCTGCCCCCGGGCGAGGCGCTGTCGCGAGCCGCCACCTCCAACCTGGCGGCGCGGGATGTGGCCGTGAAGGAGGCGGCCGCCGCCAGCGGGCTGCTAGACGACACGCTGGGCGAGCGCATCCGCACCGCGGCGGCGGCGGCGCGGCACAACCGCGAGCAGACGCAGGAGGAGGAGGACGAGCTCATATTTGGGCTGCAGCCCATCCGCGGGGACAGCAAGGACGCCAGCCGCCGCTCCTCGCACGACGGCGTGCCTCGCCGGCCCGGCAGCGGCCGCAGCGGGCGGGACCAGAAGGCGCCGTCACCGGTGCCCGGCGGCGGCAAGGGCGACGAGGGGGAGGAGGGCGAGGATGCCAGTCGGCGAGGCGACAAGGGGCCGCCGCTGCAGGTGAGCGCGCGTGCAGGCTGCCGCTGGGATGGGGGGAGGCGCGCGTGTGCTTGTGGGGACCGTTTCAGGGAATGGTTGCGTTGGATGCGTCTTGCCCTCTGCTGCGTGCCGCCCTGTCAGTAAGTAGCGTGCTGCCCCGCCCCTCCCGCAACACACGCCCCACAGCGCATCTCCGAGGCCGGTAGCGTGGCGTCGCGCGCGGACTCGGTGGACAGCCGCGCCTCCGGCGGCAGCCGCGCGTCCAGCGGCGGCGCCCACGGCAGCGCCGATGAGGACGCCGACGACAAGGGCGACAAGAAGCGCAAGCGCTTCCGCAAGAAGCGGCGCGCCAGCATCCTGATCGAGGGCACCGGCAAGGCGTTCTGGATCTGGGACGAGGACCACCCCTGGCGCGAGAACACCTACTGGTTCGTGACGCACAAGGTGAGCCGGATCAGCAGCGGATCTGCGGGCGGCGTCCTTGCTCAGCACCGCACCGAAGCCGCCTGGCTGCCTAGCTCGCTCCCTCCCAACTGCACCCATCAACTCCATGCCCTGTGCCCGTGTGCCTCCCGTCCGCCCCTCACACCCCCTCGCCGCTCTCGCCCCTCGCGCCCCGCAGCGCTTCGAGTACGCCATGTTCGCGGTCATCCTGGCCAACTGCGTCACGCTGGCGCTGGAGAACCCCTACATCGTGCCCGGCTCGCCGCTGGACAAGGCGCTGGTGTGGTCCAACGTGGGCTTCACCATCATCTTCGCGGTGGAGGCGCTGCTCAAGGCCTTCGCCTACACCTTCACCGCCTACATCAAGCGCGTCACCAACCAGGTGTGCGCGGCGATCGCGCGTGGCCAACCCGAGGCTTCTCCTGCTGCACACGCAGTGCTGGCACCGCCGTGCCGTGCGCTGCGAAATAATTAGACCTGCCAAGGACGCGACACGCCTGCTCACCTTGGTCCCGCGCGCACTGCTCCGCAGGTCGACTTCCTGATTGTGGTGTCGTCCGTTCTGGAGATCATCCTGCTCACCATCACCACCTCTGTGGGCGCCGTGTCGGCGCTGCGCGTGCTGCGCGCCTTCAAGCCGCTGCGGCTGCTGACGCGCAGCGCGGGCATGCGGCTGGTGTTCAAGAGCGTGACCATGTCGCTCATGTCAATGGCCAACGTCAGCGTGGTGTGCATCCTCTTCTTCCTCATCTTCGCCATCCTGGGCGTGCAGCTCTTCAGCGGCCGCTTCTACAGGTGCGTGCGCGGCTGCGCGCTGTCAGCAGTCGGGCCAGGCAGCAGGAAGGGCTCAGTGCACTTCGCGCCTGGGTGTCAGGGGCGCTTACACAGTTTTGGGAGGCTACCGCGCGTTTCCGCATCAGCATGTTGCCTTGTGCTGCCGCAATCGTGCCTCCTTGCGCGCGCGTCCTGCAGGTGCAACGACGACACGGTGGCGGGCCAGATCGAGTGCGTGGGCAACTTCACGGACCCGCTCACCAACAGCACCCTGGATCGCCACTGGAGCAACGACTTCCCCAACTTCGACAACACAGGTGAGCTCAACGCCGCATGCGTCGACCAGCGTCGGCCATGTGTCAAGCCCGCTACACCACCCCCTGCACCCGCACGGCAGCACACGGCGCTGCGCACCCGCCCCGCGCACACCGTGGCTAACCCGCCCGTCCCTTGAATCGCCTCAGCAACCCCTCCACCCCTCATCAACCCCGGCACCCACCGTGAATCCTACCCTCAACACCACAGGCAACGCACTGCTGTGCTGCTTCATCACTGCCACGCTGAACGGCTACACCGAGATCATGGTGAACGCCATGTCGGCGCCGCAGGAGGTGGGCGTGCAGCCCAAGCAGTTCATCAACCCCGGAGCCTTCTTCTGGTGAGCCCCGGGCGCTGCCTGCCACGCCACGGCCCCCTTCCCTTCCCTGCGTGTTGCAAACCAGCGGGTGCCAAAACCGCAGCCGGCGGTGTGGTTCTGGTTGGCGGCACGGGCACTGATGGCCTGCCGTTGACCCGCCTGGTCCTCACGTGTTTGCCCCGGCGCACAGGTTCTTCGGCTTCATCGTGGTGTGCGCCTTCACGCTGCTGAACTTGTATGTGGGAGTCATCTTCAGCCAGTTCAGCAAAATCCGCATGCTCAGCGAGACCGGCTCCGCCTTCCTCACCACCGACCAGAACGAGTGGGCGGAGCTCACCAAGATGGTGTTCAGGTGCGCACGCAGTGCTGGCTGCAGTGTGCCACTAGCTTCCAGCAGCAGGGCGAGCATCTGGCGCCATGCTTTCCTGCTCGCCGTCGTTAGCCCGCCCTCACCAGAGGTACCCGGCCTCGCCTCGCAAGCCCGCCTGACCACCACCACCTCTTTTAACCCCACAGGCTGAAGCCGCCGGAGAAGTCCCAGCTGCCCACCAGCCGGCTGCGGCGGTTCTGCTACCAGCTGGTCCACCACAAGTACTTCGACATATTCATCCTCGCCATCATCCTGATCAACGTGGGGTTCCTGGCCGCCACCTGGTACGGCGAGCCCCTGAGCTACACGCGGCAGAAGGAACTGGTGAGTGGTGGAGCCGCAGCAGCTTCCGTCGCCGCAGATGTTGAGCCGCGTGCGTTTGAACCGCGGTGGCTTTGTACAACGCTCTCTGGCCGTGCGCTCTCGTCGTAGGATCCCCGCTGCCTCCCGATCCTTGCTCCTCCCAAGTACGAGACTGCAACACACAGTGTTGGCACGGACGGCTAACCGTACTCCCCCTAACAAAACAGGCCAACATCGTCTTCATGTCCATTTTTGCGGCGGAGGCCATCCTGAAGATCTTCGCGCTTGGCTGGCTGGGCTACTTCAAGGTACGGCCGCAGGCCGCCAACGGCAATGGCCGCCTGCACTGCCTGCCTTGCCGCCCGTGTGTGCCCCGCTGCAACAGCCCCGCCCGCAACCGCAGCGCAACCCCCGCCGCCACAACCATTTCCAGCCCCCACCATCGCCCAACCCACCCACCCAACCCAACCCACCCAACCCCCAACCCTACCCCAACCCCAACCCACCGCTTCCGCAGGTGTCCTGGAACAAGCTGGACTTTGTGCTGCTGGTGCTGGGCCTGCTGGACCTGGTGGTGTCCATGCTGCAGAGCAACTTCCTGCGCATCCTGCGCGTCTTCCGCGTGCAGAAGCTCATCGCGCTGGTGCGCGTGGCGCGCTTCGCCCAGGTGGTCAAGAGCGTCAAGGGCATCCAGTCTCTGTTCTCGACGCTGATTTACTCGCTGCCGGCGTTCGGCAACGTGGGCGCGCTCATCGGGCTGTTCTTCTTCATGTACGCCTACGTCGGCACCTTCCTGTTCGGCGAGGTGGTGGAGGGCGAGACGCTCAACCGCCACGTCAACTTCCACGACTTCTTCCAGGTGCGCCCTGCGTGGCTAGGCGGGGGCGTGGGGTAGTGTGGCAGTGTGGCGTGGGGCCGGGCGGCTGCAGGCATGCGCGCAGGCACGGACCGGCCCTGCTTGGCCCGCACGGGCGCAGGTACACACACACGAGCACAGCCGCGTCCGCTCACCCGTGCGCTGTATGCCCTCGCCCTCGCCCGCCGCCCGCAGTCGCTGCTGGTGCTGATGCGTGTGGCCACGGGCGACAACTGGACGGGCATCATGTTCGACTGCATGGTCATGCCGCCCGACTGCGACCGCTCCGCGGGCAACTGCGGCTCCTACCTGGCCATCCCCTACTTCCTGTCCTTCGTGCTGCTCATCTCCGTCATCCTGCTCAACCTCTTCACGGCCGTCATCATCGAGACGTTCGAGAAGACGCACGAGCAGGAGGAGTGGAAGCTGAGCCCGCAGGCGCTGGAGGACTTTGTGACGCTGTGGTCCGAGTACGACGACGGCAGCGGCACCATCCAGCCGCGCCACCTGGAGGAGCTGCTGCTCAAGCTGGACCCGCCGCTGGGGCTGGGGCCGTACGCCGACAACAAGGACGTGCTGCGGTGAGGCGCGGTGGGCGCGGTGGGCCGGTCGGAGCCTGGGACGTGTGCCATGGGCGTGGTGCATGAGCGTATCGGGGGTGGCTCTTTGCTATGCTTCGCCGCGTTGACAAACAAAACGAGTGGAGCATGGAGTGGACGGTTTGATGCGGCTCGCTGATGACACCCTGTGCCCACGCCCTGTGCCCCTACGGCTCCGCGTCTTCGCAGGTTCGTGTACGACCTGGACATCCCGCTGGTGAACGGCCGCGTGCCCTTCCACAAGACCGCCTTCGAGCTGGTCAAGCGCTGCAGCCAGGCCACCATGCCCGAGGGTGAGCAAGCAAGCAATGCGCACGCGGTGCTGCTTCTCAACTTGCATTTGGCTCCGCGCATTCGGCCGGTGGACAACCCGTGCAGCCGTCGAAGCTCTCTCGTGCTATGGCTACTGCCCTACTCCGTCCACTTCGCTGTACGAACCTTGCCATCCCCGCTTACCTTGCAACCCAGCGGTCCCCTGGCTGTTTTCGACACCCTACCAACCACATAACCACGACTCGCGCAGGCGCCATCAAGGAGCAGATCGACCGGCTGGTGGACAAGTTCTTCCATGAGCTGGCGGCACAGGACGAGATGCTCAACTTCAGTGTGGCCATCACCGTCATGAAGGTGCAGCGCAAGTGGCGCACGCGCATGCGCGCCGCCAAGCTGCGCCGCAAGAACCAATGGCGCAAGGATCGCCGCGACGCGCCGTCCTACTTCGACGTCTTCACCAACAAAGTCAGCGTCGGCGAGAAGTGAGTGTGCGCTTCGGCAGGGCGCCACCGCAAGGGTCACGGCCTCGTGTGCGGTTGGAATGGGCCTAGATGCGGGCCGCTGTACGCACCTGCTTCACACGTTGCAAGGATTAAACCGTGCCGCAACGCACTGTGATCACACTCCACCAGGTACGAGGCGTACCGGGAGGCGCAGCGCGAGGCCGCCAAGACCTGGGAGGCGGCACAGCTGGCGTCCAACAAGAAGGTGGAAAAGGCCGAGCTGGCGCGCCGCTCCGAGCCGCGCTGGCGCTTCAACCCAAAGTACGCGCCGCCGTCGCTTGTCACCGCCACCGCCGAGAAGACCGGGCTGCTCGGTCTGGGAAAACGCGCCATCAACGTCAACAAGCTGGTGGGCCTGTTCGGCCTGCGCGGCGGGCTGTTCGGAGACGGTGGCGACGCCGACAAGGGTGGCCGGCCGGCGGCGGCGGCGGAGTTTCCTGGCGGCGCTTATGCGAGCGCACCGGTGCTGCCGCTCAGCTCCGGCATGGCGGGGCCGGAGCCAGGCGCGGCGTGGGCGCCGGCAAGCCAGGCGGTGCCGCAGGTGATCAGCCCGCACGCGCCTGAGCCCAGCAGCCCTCTGCCGCGGCTACTGCGCGCCATCACGCACACCACCGGGCAGCTCAACTTCCGCACCAGCTACAACGGCGGCGGCGCGCTGGGGCCTGCTGACGCGACGGCCGTGACCGGCCGAGTGGGAGGGGGCACCAGCATCGCCGGCGAAGTCGGCCCTAGCGGGGGGCGGCAGGCGCCACGCCGCGCGGCCACGGCCCAGGTGCCTGGCTTCGTGGAGGCGGACAAGGAGCGCTCGGTGCGGGGCGGGGCGCTGGGCGGATTGGCGGGTTTGTTCCGGGGCCAGAACAGCAATAGCGGCGTTGCCGCCGGGGCGAATGGGTTGACAAGTAGGGCACCGAGTGTGTTGGGCGCGCAACCTGCGTCGCCGCGCAATAATTGATACACTAGTGACCACGACAGGCCTCGATAACGTTTTCCTGACATGGCATTCTTGCTGACAACCGTATGCCACATCATGGGATAAAAATAAGCCGGCTGGCCAGGGACTATTATTCATGTACGTTCATGTGCATACCGGCTGACTCGGGGGCGGGGGCCGGGGCCACGCCGTCCCAGTGAGTGAGCGAATTCATGCAGACATGTACACCGCGAGTGGCAGTGGGATGCCATCCGAAGATGAATCATGAATGGCACCGGTGCTGCATAATTGGACAGCTGATTCGGACGAACGGCGTGTGTGAATGCAAAACAGTTATTCGAGCGCGCGTGGGTATTGATGCGTGGATGCGGAGACGCGGAGTGGGCGGGTGTGCGTGAGCGGAAGCGTCCGTGTGTGTCTCGACGGAACGCGTCACCGTGTGAGTATCACCTTGCGTTCTTCTATGGTTGTTTCCTGCTACAATCCGGCAGCGTTCTTTATCAACAGCACAATAGCAACAGGCCACAATAGCAACAGCAACAGCGCAACAGCAACAGCAACCCATGCCACCAAACGCCGCAGCGGCTAACAAGGTCATCCAGCGCGTCTTCAACCGCAACACGCTGCGCTGCAAGAATGGTCGCAAGACCGTGGCGGCCTCGGCCCTCACCGACCATGGCGGCGCTGCGGCGTGGAGCCACAGCGAACAGCTGCTGGGGCCCATCGCAGACGGCCCCACGCGCCATCAGCACACGACCGCCGCCCGCCCCGCTAATAACAAGGACAGCCTGTCAGTGCCCGTATCATGTAGATGGCTTTGGGCCCCCGGCGTCTACACAGCGTAGGTGACCCCTCCCGCGCCATCTACACCTCGAAAATTTTTCCTAGGGGCACGCCCCCAAATCCCCCAAACCATCTACGCTCCCTGTCTAAAAGACCGCCAAACCCGCCCAAACCGTCTACGCTCCGTAGATGCCGAAACCCAAACCCAAAAATTTTTCTCCGCCTTCGGCGGATTTTGGGCAAATTTCTACAGCGTAGATGGAAGATACGAGCACTGAGGACAGGCCGCCCAACAGTGCAAGTATCATGCTCCCCTGCCACCCGCACATGAGGTAGCAGTGCAAATTGGGGCGGGGGGAAGGGATGAGTTCCCCCATACTACCCAGGGCGAAGCAGGGGCGGAACTGCAACGACTCGCAACTGCCGTACGGGACCCCAAAACACGAACTTTTGTTGCACCCATGCAACTTCGTCCCCCTACCTGTTGCCAAAATCCACGCTGTCAGTCTCACCGCATACATTGTATGGACCTGCTGATTGGATGGGAGGGTGGTCTGCGCGCGCGCCTGGGGTAGAAATGGTCGGGTTTTGGCCGTCTGCATGGGCGCCAGAAAAAGTTGTTATGCCACCCGCCCCCCTCGCTGCCTGATAGACACGCGGCGTAATAGTGTATTGCGTTTCCACCTGAACTTAAGAAAAAGCTCTCTTGAGTTGGCTCATTCGCGCCAAACCTGTCTCCACCCGACACACAACACCCGCGTGCTTGTACTCGCTTCCAGACGCACGCGTAAAGCGCCTACCTACATTCATCGTTACCTGCTCACTATATCTCATCACCTGAGGGGCTTGCTCGCGCTCGCTCGCAAGATCATTCCGAGCCAATGGCCTTAAATAATGAGCACAAGCAGGCATTGGAACTTAACGTATAGGTCTTCAAGCCGAATGGTTGAAGCCGACCTTGAGGAACAAGCCAGCAGGCAAGACAGACCGGGCGCGCTGAGTCCGCTACACCCCTTGCTGGCAGCAGCTCGACGGGAGGCTGGCTTGGGGAGATTCCTCGTTGTTTGAGTAAAGCAGCCGTGTTAACTGGATGCGTGCTCTTTTCCTCTCTGTGCCGCTGCAGTGCCAAGCATCGGAAGCAAGCACACAACTCGGGCAGCGCTGACTATGAGATGAAGTCAGCTTTGAAAGCAGCACCGCCTAGCAAGAAGGTCGCGGCGGCATGGACTGGTGTGGCATCAAGGTGAGGCTGAGCCAACGGACAGAACCCGTGCGTGCGTGCGCGTGTCCCGGCACTCGTGCGGGTGTTTACGCCTGCCGCCGGCCCATCCGCGTGCACAGGCTATGGGCGCTTGCGTGGCCCTTGTCGGGCATGGAGGTGATGACATTCGCAAAGGAGCTCATCATCACGGCGTTCGTGGGACACCTGGGGCCCGTGGAGCTGTCGTCCCTAGTGCTGTCCCAAACGCTATACAACGTTAGCGGCAACGCCCCCATGCTGGGTGTCGTGACGGCCATGGAGACGTTCTGCGGCCAGGCTTACGGGGCCAAGAAGTACGCGACAGTGGGCATCGTGACGCAGCGCGCGCTCGTGCTGACCACGCTCTTCAACATCATGTGCATAGCGTTGTGGGGCAAGGCGGAGGCGATTATGCTTGCGATGGGGCAGGACCCCGTGATTGCCAAGGCTGCGGGCCGCTTCACGATTCTGCTGAGCCCCTGCCTGCTGCTGGACGGCTTCGAGCAGTGCCTGCGCCGGTACCTGGCGGCACAGTCGGTCGTGCAGCCGCTCATGTACGTCACGTTCTCGGCGACGCTTCTCACGCCCCTGTACCTCTGGTACTTCATCTTCCGGTGGGTCCAGTCTCATCCATAGGTGACGGGACATGTAGGCGTAACCGTTGGGCGCAGCGGCATCGCTGGGGAAGAGGCGTGTCGTGCACGTATGCGCGAGCTACGGGTTGGCGGGCGCGACCATTCCGGACTGCGGCTTACCCTGATATGCCAATCCTCTCTTCCCGTGCGCTGCAGATGTGGATGGGGCTTCGATGGCGCAGCAATAGCGTGGGCCGCAGTGCAGGCCAGCTCCTGCTCTGGCCTGCTGGTGTTCACGTTCTGGCACAACTACACCCAGGACCCGACCAAGCGGACGTGGTGTGGATGGAGCCGGGAGTGCCTGACGGAATGGCCATTGTACATCCGCGTGGCCATTCCCTCGGCCGTCATGATCTGCTTGGACTGGTGGACGTTCGAGGTGCGTAGGAGGCGGCTTGCAGCGTGCAGGAATCGCAGCAGGAACGGAAAGAGGAGAGCGGGAGGCCGGCACGATGCACGCTCGCCAACGGCATGCAGGCGGACACTTACCCCGTGCGGGGATGTATTTCCGCTGTAAACGCTTACGACTGATGCTCTGTGCTTCGTCGTGTGGTCTGCGCCATAGATCATCGTTATGCTTTCGGGACTGCTACCGCACCCCGAGATGACCATGTCGATGATGGGCATCACCTTCAACATCCACGCGCTTTGCTTCTTCGCGGCGCACGGGCTGAGCGGCGCAGCGAGCACAAGAGTAGGAAACGAGCTAGGTGAGTGGAATGAGCCCCGCAGGGCACAGCCTGCTGCCTCCCATTTGCGCTGTACCACCGCCATTGGTTCCAACGCTGTGTTGCTGCTTTATCCTGCACGTGCTTACAGGCGCAAGCCGGCCGCGTCAGGCATGGCTGAACACGCAGGTGTCGGTGCTGATGGGCACCGTCATTATGATCGTGTGTGCCGGGCTGCTGCTGCTCGGTCGCGACCAGCTGGGTGCGCTATTCAGTGCGGACCGCGAGGTGGTGCTGCTCACCAGCCAGGCGGTGCCCACGCTGGCCATCTCGCTCATTGGTAGGTTCCTGGTACACAGGGCGCAGTCAGACGGTTATGGAATCGTTCGTGTTCTAGCGTTGTGCGGTGCTCAGGCAGGGGGCCGAGGGGAATGACTCAGTCAGTAGCACCGCCTCTGCTTTCTGGCCTAGGGCCCAAGCTTCATGCCACCTGGAACCATGCTGAAATTTTGCGTATCGGGCCGCAGGCGAGGGCGCAAACACGGTGCTGGCGGGCGTCCTGCGCGGCTGCGGCCGGCAGAAGATCGGCGCGCAAATCAACTTGTTCATGTACTGGGGCATCGGTCTGCCCTTCGCCTGCCTGCTGGCATTCCGCATGGGGCTGGGCGCCATGGGTCTGTGGACGGGCCTGGCGTGCACAGCCTCGCTGCAGTCCCTTATTCTGTCGTGGATCGTGTTCAAGTTCGACTGGAACGCTGAGGCGCAGCGGGCAAAGGCGCTCATCGCAGCGGGAGAGCTTGAAATCGAGCTGGAGGTGAGTGTTAGCATGTGTGCAGAGCTTGGTGGGGCGACACGTGGAAGAAGTGCACAACTGGGCGCACATGAGCTGAGAGGCCCGCCTTCTTATCTCCAATCTAACCGACGCCCTGCCCATACGGTACATGTCCCTTCTGCAGGAGGAGGTGGAGCTGCTGGCGACCAGCGGGCGACTGGGAAATGAGGGACTCCTGGATGCCACGACGGCCAGCAAGCCGACCACCCTAACCTTGTAGAGTACTCTGTGGAGATGAGGTGTGGCGCCTGGACGCGGAGGGGGGGGAGGGCGAGGGTCCGCTAATGCCGAAACCAGGAGGAGGTGAAAATGCTGTGGTTCTGTAGAATATTCCGATGAGCCGAATTGCTGGTGATCGAAGGTGGCAAATGCCTCAGCTTAACTGTGGTTTGGTCGACTGTGTTAGGGCACGAAGGGGGATGTGGCCGTATAGGGCCTTGCCATTGCAGACATACGGTGCACCGGTCGATGTAATTCAATTGTGTCCTGTGTGCTTGTCAGCGGAATATGAGCTCCGGTGAGGTCCGGGAGGCAGGCGGGCGTTGTGTTTGCTAGTGAATGCGAATGCAAGACGCCGAGGCGGGCTGTGAGGTCAACTAGGCCAGGACTAGTGGCCCCCCAGCCCCCACAAGCAAACACGCAACGGCCCATGCAAGAGCTAGTCCCTTCTTCAGCGCCCTACTTTCACACCCCACCTGCTCAACCCAACCCACTGCTTTCGCCACCCACTGCTTCACCAAAGCATGTTCTTGCAGCGAACGCACAAACCGGGGGGTCCGAGGCACCATGGGAAAGGCTGAGAGTGCATGCCTTCTTTCCAGTTATCCAGCCGGGGCGGGGGGGGGGGGAGGGAAGTGCCAGACCCATGCCTCGAAATGCCCCGGGACCCCCCTCACCCCCCTTGAGGGGACGACCGACCCCCTCTCCCCCCGGACAAAACTATTGTGTGCCGTTTAGGACTTTAGGGGTTAAAAACCCTCCATTTAACACCCAAATTGGTGCCAATCGACTCCTCTTGACGAGCGCTATCACCATTGCCATTGCCGTTGGGGACACGTCGGTACCCACGGGATTCCACCCGTGGAAATCCCCCCGACCCAGCCCACCTGTTGTAGGCGACCCCGTATAGCACAGTGCGTGCGAATGCCCTAAGCCGGTGCCGACCCGGCTAACAATAGCAGACCTTAGCGGGCTTAGTGCACAGGTCACCTAAGTTACTGGCAGCCGGCCAGTTAGGACTATTTCAAGTGTCGCCGGGTGTACTGCACTCCATGCAGTAGCCCGTCTCGGGACACGTGTCGAGTTCTAGTCGCTCTGCTAGAACAGCCCAATTCTGGACACCTTGCGTACCGGCATAATCCATATGCGCTACAACACCACCTCTCAAAAGGACCCCGTTATAATTTCTGCCATTTGACACCCTTGTTGAACATGAATTCATGCGCACAAGCACTTGAGAGCCCCGCCGTGTCGTGCGCATGTGTCGACACGTGGGGACATGTGCCATGTTCACGCCAGGACGTGCAAATGGACCCGAAATGACTTTGTTTGTGCTCATTACGGCATAGGATGCATGTTTAGGCGTCGTGCTGCTGCGTTTGGCCCAGTGCCCGTATCTTCCATCTACGCTGTAGAAATTTGCCCCAAATCCGGCGAAGGCGGAGAAAAAATTTGGGGTTTGGGGCCGCGCATCTACGGAGCGTAGATGTTTTGGGCGGATTTGGCGGTATTTTAGACAGGGAGCGTATATGGTTTGGGGGTTTTGGGGGCGTGCCCCTAGGAAAATTTTCCGGGCGTAGATGGCGCGGGAGGGGTTATCTACGCTGTGTAGACGGCGGGGGCCAAAAGCCATCTACATGATACGGGCACTGGTTTGGCCCCTGGTGCAGCGTCAGTGCAGGGGCGCTTCCCAAAATCCGGCAGGACGCGCTCCCGAAACCCGCCGGACCCCCAGGGACGACGACCGACCCCCCAACTTCGGCGCCCCAGAACTTCCTCACCAGACACCCCCTGAGAAAACTAAAAGCACGTGCGCAATGCTCTCGTGAAGCTCTTTTATTCTGAGCATGGGATACGATCCTGAGCTTTCTATTCCCGCCCTTGGGGGCTCACCCCTTTTCCCAGCTGCACAAAGCTGACAACCCTTGTCCTTGAGAGGAAAGCCATCGCGCAACTGCGTGTGCAAAGCAGGGGAGGCCTCCAGGGTGCCGAGGCAACTAAGTGCAACAGATCTGCGGGTTGTTTCTTGCTGCCGCGCATCATACATGATGAAGCTTGGCAGCCCCGCTATGTGTGTCCCAATGGCACACTTATTCTATGGGTGAGACCACAGCGGCACAACTTCGGCGTGCATACCGTACTACCAGTACTGGATGGTACTGGATGGTCACCCTGCCGGCAGCCCCGCACACCAGGCGCAGGTTATCCCAAGCAGTTTAATGGGAGGCGCCTCTCAATGAGGAGTTGCTTTGTTCAATATTTTCAGCTTTCCTGACCGTGTGCCGCATACGGTGTGTGTCCCTCGATGCCACTGCAGTGCCAACCACCAGAAGTAAGCACACCACCATTACTCCTTAGTTCGGTTGCGCGACTGTTCGGCAAGCAGCACCAAATAGCACGAAGGCCGCGGCGGCATGGGCTGGCGTGGTGTCACAGGCCGAGCAACATGGGAAAAACCAGTCCATACGCGTGTACTGGGGTGTACTTCACAGCTTCCAACCCGGTACGTAATCTCACTGCACAGCGGCAAAGCCTCTGCATGGCATTCACGGTGCCGTCCCCACCATCTCGATGGACCACCAATTCGCCAATTACGTACTGATGAACATTGACGGCAAGTCTACCCCGTGCTCATACAACCTTCCACATCCATACCGCCTGCGCGGCTTGGGCCGCTCGCCCGCTTAGGCGTGCGCTTGCTGCGACAGTTGCGACGCGGGCACAAAGTCCAACATGCTGGCGACCGGCGCGGCCTGCGACAGGATCTTAACCAGCATCTGGGGCGAGTTGACGTGTACGTAGGCCTGGAAGTTCTCCCTGTGGTACTCCGCCTGCGGTAGCCATCGTTGTGTGAAGGCGTGAGAACATGCAAGGTAGGTAGCAGAGTGGCGGAAATTGACGAGACGCTGTGCTGCAGTGGGTTAGATGTTTGGACCGCACCTGCAGAAGTGAGCAGGCCTGCTGCGCCTGTTCCACCAGCTGCTCCGCTTTGTCCAGCATCGTGCTGAGTGCCTCTACCTGCAATGACGTGGTGGTGGTGGTGGTGGTGGGGGGGTTGAACGTGGTGAATGCTACAATGGCCCCGCTCGTGCTCGGATATGCACTGCAGGCATGCAAGCCATACCCGAGCCTACCCACACACATCCACCCATCCCTTCGTGCCCTTTTACTAATGCAGCAACCCGCGCTCTGGCGCGCGTGCACACACCTGGAAGCCCAGCTGCATGTCGGCGCGGCGTTGTTCAGCACACACGTCGTCAAGGCAGATGCGCGGCACCGCCGCCGCTGCCGCCTCGTCAGCAACGGTCCGTTTGCTGTCCAGCGCCGCGGCCAGCGCGGCGTCCGGATACTTGGCCTGCAGCTGCAGCCACGCCTCCTCCTCCTGCTCCAGTACCACCAGCTTCGCACGCAGCCCGGCCGCTGCGCGGCTGCCTGCACACAGCTGCTTGATCATGCCCGGAAGCGCGTCGTAGCGCTGCAGCTCCTCAGCGCCGCCGGCCTCAAGGAGCTTCTGTGCCTCAGCCACCTGCACCTCCAGGCCAGCGCGAAAGCGGCTGAGCACCTGCGCTGCCGCCGCCGCCACCTCTGTACCGTCGATGTCAGAGCCCACCGCCGCGTTGAAGGCCTGCTCCAGCATCCAGCTTACCGCCAGGCCCGCTGGGCAGTGCGACGGCACAAAGGTAACAAGGCTGGCGACCTCTGCAGCCACATCCCGTTTTTCTGCCGCTCCGGCGCCGCGCGGCTGGGGCTCTCCACCGTCGTCTTGTAGCTCAACCGCATCCAAAGACTCCCCGCTGCCACGGACTGCATCAGGATGGCTTTCCGCATCTCCAGGCACTGTGGAGCTGGCTTCGGGCTGCGCCGGGGGAGTCCCCGCCGCGGGAGCCCCCGCCGGCACCCCCGCGTCCGCCGCGGCGTCGGCTGTTGCTTCAGCTGGTGCTTTCCGCTTGCGAATGAACGTGAACCCGTTTACTTGTACCACTTCGTTGCCTGTCGAAAAGGGCCCACGGTCGTCCACGCAGGTTCGCCGATGCCACTCCCTGACTGTTCAATCGTACCATGACCTCTGTGCCTCACCGTTGTCAGCCTCTCACCTTTGGGCGTTCGCTTCTGCAGCTGCTCACTGACCACTAGCTCCTGCGTGAGCGGGGACGCAAGCCTTGATGCCGACTTGCGCAGGAATTGCGGTGATACAGATGCGCACCTGTACCTGCATTTTTGCTGTTGGTTACGTTGTAGAAGCCCCAATGTTGTGGCTGTCTAGAAGAAGCTCAATTCCCAACACCTCAAGGAAACGTTTAAACAATGGTCAAAGCGACAGGTGGGCTGGCAAGCTATTCCATACACTTGTGTGATTTGCGAAGTGGCTATCGCATTGCTGGACAGTCACCCCAGCCGAACACGCATCGGAACTCCTGCGTGTTGGATCCTGCGGCATTGCACTGGTTCTGAATGGCTTCGTGCCTTCGTCGGCATTGCACTGATTGTGAATGCGCCGTCTGCAGAGTGGCTCAGAGTGTATCAAAAAGTTGAACATGCGCTAGACCTGCTCAAAGCATTGGTCCTTACCGCCTTACGATGTATCTTGCGCTCCTTGCGTATTACTCCTGAAACGCAACTGTTACCATTCTGCCCCAATTCTGTATATTTGGGCAATGCGCACCCTGACTGCTGCGTGTTACGGGAGTTGGTTGCGCATTGAGTTCGCCTCCGCTCCGCGAAGGCGCCCGCGCACGTCCCGCTGTGACGCCGACTGGCCCACGCCATGGCAGGGCTGGAACACGCCGCTCATGCATGCGTTGACGATGGAGTGGGAGGTGGCAGCAGCCATGGCGGCAGGCAGAGGAGCCGCAGCAGCTGCGGCAGTGTCGTGGCCAGCCAGCAAGTTTGGAGTGGCGGAGGCTGCTGAGCTTGCAGGTATGCAGGCTTGATGAGATGATGACTCAACTGCAGAGCAATGGACGGCTGCAGTGATCGGGGGGCAGTGGGTAGCAGAAGGGGTCGTGCGGTGAGACATGCGTATGGTTGACGTAGGGGGGGGGCGCAGCAGTCCGGAACAGCACCGCCTAGCATTAAGACTTGAGAGGCTCCGCGGCCAGAGGCAGTGTACAAACAGAACAGGGGGTCAAGGCAGAAGGGCACCGAAGGGCAACATGTGGGTCTATAAAGCTTGGTGTGGCCGGCGGTCGGCGGACAGCGACCAATGGCGACATATGCAGACACCAATACTACTAGCGCACTACTAGCGCACCAATCCCAAGTCCAGTTGGCAGGGCGCGCCTGCCACCTGAGTTCTCTTCCCCGCAGTGGCGCACGCCGATGAGGCGCGCAGCTCTGTGTCATGTTGGCACGCCGTGCACGACGCAATGAAGGCGACGTTCGTGCTGGACGTGCGCTGAGGCGTGGAAGGTCGGCGAGGGCACGGTTGGCGTCTAGAGGACACGGGTCGCGACTAGAGGACAACGAGGTGTACCGCTTCTTCAACCGGACGAAGGCGACGGCGAAGGCCATTGAGGCGACACCACCGCCCAGCTGGGAGGAGGTCGCGCTGGAGCGGGCGCGCAGCGCTTAGATTGCACACCCACAGCTGCCCGTGCCGCAGCCGCACTGCGTGTGGTGCGGCGCAGACAGCGGCCGGCTGAATGCGGCCGGCGGCTACCGCTGGTGTACCAGCTGCCACCAGCGCATCGGCCAGCCGCGCGCCAACACCTGGGAGCCGGACAGGTGTGAGCAGTGACGGGATGGCGGGGCTGCGGGCCGGCCGGCTGCAGCTGAGCAGCGGGACGAGGACGGCGTGCTGCTGCGCGCTGGCTATCAGGTGGGCGGGTGCACGGGCTGCCTGGCGCCGCAGGCCAAGGCGCGGGAGGCCATGAAGTGCAAGCAGGGGCGCGGCTTTACCTCAACCAAGACTTGCCAAGAGCAATCTCCAGTACAAGCAGGCAGCTGAGCAGGCGGCGAAAGCTGCCGCGTAGAGGGTAGGTGATGATGTGTGGCACGCGTTGCAGCCGTCAGTTGGGTGCGGTGCGGGCACGAATGCGGGGTGCAGCGTAGGGGCACACTTCGCGGGGCCGCGCGGCCCGTCCGTGAGATAACGTCAGCGTCACACGTCCCTTCACTTAGCCTCCAGACTTAAAGTCGTTGTATGGATCATGCGGTTGGAATGGCGTCGCCGTGAACACGAGCCGATTGCGATTACTGCATGCATTGCACTAGGTAGAACCCCTAGAAGGGTGGAAGGCGCAACCGTACGTACCTGGTCTCTATTGATTGAAATAATCAAGTTCACCACTACTTAAGCGGCGGTCAAAGCGGTTGAATTCCACTCAAACGCTTCGACGCATGGCGGGGGCTCTCTACCTGGCACGCGGGTCCGCCCAAGCAAGCATTTCTAATTCTCTTTGCGCACGCGTGGCGGCCGCCGGTGGTGCCGCCGGCCGGAGGCCGAGACGTCGACCGTCAGACTGCTGGGCGGCCTCCAAATCCGGCCGGGCCACGAGGCCGGTTTCGAGCCGTATAACATAAGGCTTCGCGCTAACCCTCCTATTCGTCGCCTGTGCGTGCAAAAACGGCCTTATCTGCTTAAGAAAAGGAGCTCTTATTCCGAACCAATCAAGGGTTGTGATATCGACCCACACACATCGCTACCATTTAAGGGCGCGCGTGCGCGCGTGGTGCTGAGAAATGGGGTTCGGTTGGCAAGGGGCTGTGGCCATCGCCTTCACGGCGCTGGCATTCGTCGTGATGGCAGCGGACCTGGTCGGTACACAGAGTGAAGGGTGGGAAGCGTGGCCTGCTGGGCTCGGGCCACGCGCTGCGCCGCTAGTGCCGCTCACGGCGCTTCCTCGCAGTTCCTTACTTATGACTCGCTTCGTGAACTGTCCAATGCTGCAGGTTGGTCCGGACATCACGTTTACGGTCCTCCTCGCCTTCTTAACTGCCTTCGATGGCCAAATCATCACGGTCGCCAAGGCCGCGGCGGGCTACGGCAACACGGGTCTGCTTACTGTCATCTTTTTGTATTGGGTCGCGGAGGGTATTACGCAGACCGGAGGTGAGACCTGATCGTTGGCGTGGGCGTGCGGCGTGCTCTGTCAGGTAATGCGGTTCTCCAACCCTCGCCAGCCGCCCCGGCCCATTGCGCGTCATTTTACGATCTTAGCGCCTCTCATCACCACTCACCTGCGCATGACTTAGTGCCACGCTCCCTTCCCCTCTCACCCCCAGGCCTCGAGCTGATTATGAACTACGTACTAGGTCGCTCCCGGTCCGTGCACTGGGCGCTTGCTCGGTCCATGTTCCCAGTCATGATCCTTTCCGCCTTCCTCAACAACACGCCCTGCGTGACCTTCATGATTCCCAGTGAGTTGCAAAGGCGGGCAACAGGCATCTTCTACCAATCTTAGACGCAATTTACATGGTGCCCAAAAGCATGACCACTCACGCCCCGTGCTCTTGCAGTCCTCATTTCGTGGGGCCGCCGCTGCGGCGTGCCCATCAAGAAGCTGCTCATCCCGCTGTCGTACGCGGCCGTGCTGGGCGGCACCTGCACGTCGATTGGCACCTCCACCAACCTGGTCATCGTGGGTCTGCAGGACGCGCGCTACACCAAGGCAAAGCAGTACAACGATGCAAAGTTCCAGTAAGTCAGAAGGGTGACGCCGCAGTATGTTCATTCTGGACGGTATTACGCGCTTAGCGATGAGCACTTCGAGGGCACTCAGCAAGCACGATTCTGACACGTGTGCATGCTATGGCGGTTGTGCATGATCACAGGATCTTCGACATCGCTCCATACGGAGTGCCGTACGCGCTGTGGGGTTTCGTCTTCATTCTGCTGACTCAGGGCTTCCTGCTACCGGGCAACAGCTCGCGCTACGCCAAGGACCTGCTCATTGCCGTGCGCGTGCTGCCCAGCTCGTCCGTGGTCAAGAAGAAGCTCAAGGATTCAGGGCTGCTGCAGCAAGCCGGCTTCCACCTCAGCGGCATTTATCGGGACGGAAAATTTGTGAGCAAGCCTGACGGCAGTTGGCTGCTCGAGGGCGGCGACATCCTGTACGTGGCTGGCGAGTTTGACGTGGTCGAGTTTGTTGGCGAGGAGGTGAGATACGCGCGTTTTTTTGACGTGATTGGGTTTGGTGAGGAGGTTAGATGCAGCACCAAGATGGCAACAAAGTGCTGCCATTGTCGGGTTGCTGCTTGCAAAACTGTGTTGCAAGCCTGCTCGCACATCGCAAGCCTACCCGTACATAACATGCTGTTCCTTCACGCCACATTGCCTTCTGCAGTATGGCTTGGGGCTCGTCAACGCTGAGGCTGAAGCCGCCGCCGAGCGTCCCTTCACTACCGGTGAGGAAACCGTCTTCACAGCCACTGGCGGCGCCCCATACCAGAAGCTTGTCCAGGCAACCATTTCCAAGACCTCGGACCTGATCGGCCGCACTGTGCGCGAGGTGAGGCGGGTGACCCAGAGGGTGGGAAAGTTGGTTGGCCCGAGGCAACTCGCGGGTGGGTCTGGTCGGGCATCTGGATTCCGGTGGCATCTTGGCTGCCCCGCCCCCGCCCCCGATCCCGACCCCACCCGTGCCCCGGCAACTTGAAACGGACCGCATGATCACGTGTTCTGACAGTAACACAACCGAGCCGACTGCTTGACGGGCCAAGTGCGTCCTGGCCTCCGTGGTCAGCCCATTTGAATTGTGACGCATGAATTCTGTGCCACAAACAGGTGTCGTGGCAGGGCCGCTTCGGCCTGATCCCCGTGGCCATCCAGCGCGGCAACGGCCGTGAGGACGGTCGCCTCAACGATGTGGTGCTGGCGGCCGGCGACGTGCTCATCCTAGACACCAGTGAGCAGTGCATGGGGCAGCACGGCGTCGGGTTAGGGACGGCACACGGCGGGCAAGATGTTGGCCGGGCGTGGCGGGACCAGGTGACGCACCACTTGGGCTTCGTTCGTGACAATGCAATGCTTGGTAGACGTTTTGACAGTACGTGGTCTACCCTCGTCGCACTGTGCAGCCCCATTCTACGACGAGGAGCGCGAGGACAGCAAGAACAACTTTGAGGGCAAGGTCCGTGCTGTCAAGGACGGCGCTGCTAAGGAGTTCGTGGTGAGTCGGGTCGTCGGCTTGCTTTCACGTGCAGCAGGAAAGAGGTATCAGGTTCGTTGCTTGTTGTTGACCTGTCCTGGGGAGCATGATGTGGGGGCGTTCTTGGGGTCCTGCGTGCGCAGCTCCATGCCATAGTGCGGTGTACGTTCGGTAGGCTCACCCCCTGACTGGCCGCCGCCTCCCGTTATTTTCGTCCAGGTTGGTGTCAAGGTCAAGAAGAGTTCCGAGGTGGTCAACAAGACTGTGTCCGCTGGTGAGCACCGCGGGCACGTGACACATAACGGGTTTTCGGGTGCCGCAGGAGTGCCCTGGCGCACATGTGGGGCCTTCAGTATACCTCCTCCGTCAAACCGTGCCATGCCGTTGTGCCGTGCCGTGCATTGATAATCAACTATCACGTTCTTGCGCTGCCACGCAGCCGGTCTCCGTGGTATCCCCGGCCTGTTCGTGCTGTCGGTGGACCGCGCTGACGGCACCTCTGTGGACGCCACCGACTACCTGTACAAGATCCAGCCCGTGAGTTCCTTGAGTCTTTGATTGGGCCTCAGCGGCCCAGCCCGCTGCGCCTTGATAGCTGCCTCAGCCCGCTGCGCCGGCACAAATGCCATGCAGCTCAATGTTCACTCGCATGTACCCGTCCCACAGGATGACACCATCTGGATTGCCACTGATATCGGCGCCGTGGGCTTCCTGTCCAAGTTCCCTGGCCTGGAGCTGGTGCAGCAGGAGCAGGTGGACAAGACCGGCACCTCCATCCTCTACCGCCACCTGGTGCAGGCGGCCGTGAGCCACAAGGGCCCGATCGTGGGCAAGACCGTGCGCGATGTCCGCTTCCGCACCCTGTACAACGCCGCGGTTGTGGCCGTGCACCGCGAGGGCGCTCGCGTTCCCCTGAAGGTGAGAGAAAACGCCCGGTACTGTTGCAATTGCGCGTGCACACGATTGGCTGATGCGGCAGGGATGTACACTGTGCTTTCTACTCGCCTGCAAGATTGAAACTTGTGCACCGCGTGTCGTCATTCCCAATCCCTCAGGTCCAGGACATCGTGCTGCAGGGCGGCGACGTGCTGCTCATCAGCTGCCACACCAACTGGGCGGATGAGCACAAGCACGACAAGTCCTTCGTCCTCGTGCAGCCCGTGCCCGACTCCTCGCCGCCCAAGCGCAGCCGCATGGTCATCGGCGTGCTGCTGGCCACCGGCATGGTGCTGACCCAGATCATCGGCGGCCTCAAGGGGAAGGAGTACATCCACCTGTGGCCATGCGCTGTGCTGACCGCCGCGCTGATGCTGCTCACGGGCTGCATGAATGCCGACCAGGCGCGCAAGGCCATCTTCTGGGATGTCTACCTGACCATTGCCGCGGCCTTTGGCGTGTCGGCTGCACTGGAGGGCACGGGTGTCGCCGCGTCGTTCGCCAACGGCATCATCTCCATTGGCAAGAACCTGCACAGCGACGGCGCGGCGCTTATTGCAAGTGAGTTGTCTCGCAGGTTCTGGTTTGCATGAGAGCGCCTGTTGTTGCGGCGAGGGGCACCGCAGCTGCGTCACTAGGTTGTGAAGTCAGGCGATGGCAGCAGCCTGAGCGCTCGTGCCCACCCTTGCGTGGACCTACCCAACTTCCCTCTGCAGTCTACATTGCCACCGCGCTTCTGTCCGAGCTGCTGACCAACAACGCCGCCGGCGCCATCATGTACCCCATCGCCGCCATCGCGGGTGACGCGCTCAAGATCTCGCCCAGGGAGACCTCCGTGGCAATCATGCTGGGCGCCTCCGCTGGTTTCATCAACCCCTTCAGCTATCAGTGCAACCTGATGGTGTACGCTGCCGGAAACTACAGCGTTCGCGAGTTCGCGATCATTGGCGCGCCGTTCCAAATCTGGCTCATGGTCGTCGCGGGCTTTATCCTCTGCTACATGAAGGAGTGGCACCAGGTAAGGAGCGTCAGGGGGCAGGTCGTGCCAGATTGGCGGGGCAGCCATGGTTCTGGATGTGGGAGCCGGCAAAGATAAGCCGGAGCAGACCAAGGAGACATTAGACTTGCTGTCCGGCGCACAGCAGAGTCGCACATGGGGATGGGATGCAGCCAGAGCCTTACCCTTCCTGCCCGTCGACCAATGCAGGTCTGGATCGTATCGTGGATCTGCACTGCCGGAATTGTGCTGCTGCCGGCTCTGTACTTCCTGCTGCCTACCAGAATCCAGCTCAAGATCGACGGCTTCTTTGACCGTGTTGCGCACGCCATCAATCCCAAGCATATCATTGAGCGCCGCAACTCCCTCCGGCGCCAGGCCTCACGCACCGGCTCCGATGGCACCGGCACCTCGGAGAGCCCGAAGGCACTGGGCGTGCCCAAGGTCATCACAGCATAATGACCTTGCCGAGTCGCAATGATAAAGTGTGCGCATTTGCATACGCGGGGCATCGCTGGATGCCTGTTAAGATTTGTGCGAAAATGTGTTTTGCTAACAGTTGATGGAGGGGGGGTAAGGGATGATGGCAAGGGGTGTTTTGTTGACCGTGTGTGTGCGATGTGTGAACTGACCTGTCAGAATTGGTTACGTGCAGGAAGGTGTTAATGGTCGTAAAAAGGCAGCGGGGGCGTGTCGGTGACCGGACGAGATCAACGCGCGAAGCGGGAGGAGTGGAAATTCTAGTCGGGCAGGCCAAGGCCGCGCCCGAGCTCGCCTTCGCAGCGCGTCTTTGCGCATGGATAAAGCCGACAAGTGCTTTCACGATGTAAAGAAATTGGAGGCGGACGACTTGATGGGTAGTAGTTTGGCCTGGGAAAGTTGCGTGGAACGAGGGAGATAACGTTTGTGTCGAGCCACTCCTCGGCACACACGTTTTCGTTGCGACTGCATACTTGCTGACACAGCTGTGCTTATTTCGGACGCTTTGACACTGCTTCAAGGACGCCGTCCCGGGCAGGTGGCACCGCCATATTGCAGCCATGGCGTCGATAGGGTGGCCGGGTATCGTGGCGATCGTCTCCGTGGCGATATCCTTCATCATCATGGCGGCTGACTGGGTTAGTGAAAGTTGGTTCTGGGGAAACAGGGGAGTTTCGCGCTTTCGTTAGAGCGTGCTGGCTGCTTGAATACTGTTTGCGGTTTTCGACAACTTCATGAACGCGTTATCAGCTACATGTAAACAGCAGCGCAGTGGCTGCGGAGCTGCGTGCCAACTAAAGCCGCGCGAGGATGGCTGAGCGGGGTGTGCCGAATTCCGGCACAACTATCAAATGCAGCTGTAACCGAAGTTACATACAATCATAGACACGTCAACTTGTGCCGAGCTTTCCATGTGCCCAGCCCAACCCCCACGCGCGTGCGTGCGCGTCCGACTCTGTGTTTGCTCACCCCTCCTCTTCCCCTGCGTGCCCAAGCAACCTCCTTTGGCCGCCTCAATATGTCGCTAGATCCAATACAGCTGCGTATGTTCTCTCTTACAGAATTGAACAAATCCGAATGCCCCTGCCCAGGTCGGACCTGATGTTACGTTCACCATTCTCCTGGGGTGGTTGACCGCCTTCGATGGTAAGCATCTCCTTCGCTTGAGCTGAAAGCTCCAGGCTGTGGTCGAGGGACGGGACAATGTCACAGTCTGGTGGCGGCAGCGAAGGAGGTTGAGGGGGTTAGCGGGAACATACAGGAGCAGCCACTGCATGCCACCGACAAAGAAAATCCATGCCGCAGGTGAAATCATCACGGTCGCCAGAGCCGCGGCGGGCTACGGCAACACGGGTCTCCTTACTGTCATATTCTTGTACTGGGTCGCGGAGGGCGTCACGCAGACCGGAGGTGCGAGCTGAAATCTTCAGGGGCGTGTGGCATGCTGTGTTGGGTAATCTCCCGCGTGCCATCCCTGTCCAGCAGCCCCCATAGCCGGTTGCGTGGCGCCCTCTCATTTCGTGCCTTTCCTATCACCGCTCCCCTGCGTATCACCTCATGCCACGCTCCCTTCCCCTCTCATCCCACAGGCCTCGAGCTGGTCATGAACTACGTACTAGGTCGCTCCCGGTCCGTGCACTGGGCGCTAGTGCGGTCCATGTTCCCAGTCATGGTCCTTTCCGCCTTCCTCAACAACACGCCCTGCGTGACCTTCATGATTCCCAGTGAGTTGCAAAGGCGGGCAACGGGCATCTTCTGCCAATCTTAGACGCAATTTACATGGTTCCCAAAAGCATGACCACTCACGTCCCGTGCTCGTGCAGTCCTCATGTCATGGGCTCGGCGCTGTGGCGTGCCGCCCAAGAAGCTGCTCATCCCGCTGTCGTACGCGGCCGTGCTGGGCGGCACCTGCACTTCGATTGGTACATCCACCAACCTGGTCATCGTGGGCATGCAGGACACACGCTACACAAAGCAGGCGCGTACACACGTTTTACTTGCATATCCTATGCTGACCCTTGCTCATAGCTGGCTTTGTGTGTTTGCACTTTGCCTAACGGCAACCACCTCACCTGCTGCTTTACCCTGTACAGAAGAAGCAAGACGAGGCCAAGTTCGGCATGTTTGACATCGCTCCCTACGGAGTGCCCTACGCGCTGATGGGCTTCGTTTTCATCATTTTGACACAGCGTTTCCTACTGCCGGGCAACAGCTCGCGCTACGCCAAGGACCTGCTCATTGCAGTGCGCGTGCTGCCCAGCTCCCCGGTCATCAAGAAGAAGCTGAAGGACTCGGGTCTTCGCACCCAGGCCGGCTTTAGCATCGCAGGGCTGTGGCGCGGTGGTGCCATGACCAGGTGTGTATGAGGTGTGTTGTGTTGCGGGGGTGCTTGCCGCGCCTAGACACCAGCGAGGTCTGTTTCTTTGAGCGGCTGCCCAGCATACTTGCACACATACTGCACCTCATCCGATTGCAGGCAGGTGGATCCCGACACGGTGCTGGAGACCAATGACATCCTGTACTGCGCCGGTGAGGGCCAGTCCCACCCCAGCACATCACCTAGAGGGACGTTGCGTCATGCTCTCAATAGCCGAACGGCTCAGCATGTCTGTGCGTGACGATGCATGCGGCCGCTTTACCCTGCGCATTTGACATACTGTCATGCTGTTTCATTCGCACCTGGTGCTGCTGCCGTAGGCGAGCTCGACGTGGTGGAGTTCGTGGGCGAGGAGTTTGGTCTGGGCCTCGTGACAGCGGTGCGTGCGCGCAGCAGCACATGCGTTCCGTCAGGATGGGTGTGAGGCGGCGCACGTGAGGGTCTTTCACTTGTGCGGCTTAGGCAGTTCGTCAGAGGCAAGGTTGCAAAGCAGGACATAGAGTGCCCAGGCATAACGCAGGCTTGTCTCCCCTGTCCTCAACAGCACATGTACATCCCGGCACTCTACTACTCATCGCAGGAGACGGAACGCGCTCTGACCGACGGCCAGGCCATGGGCGACAGTGAAGCGACCGCATTCCATGACACGGGAGCCTCGCCCTACAAGAAGCTGGTGCAGGTAGGTGCGGTGCGGGCGCCTGTACGGCCAGCCAGCTCCAGCAGCAGGTCGCGAAGGCTGCGAGGGACGGTATCATTTGTTGCATGTGCGCTCATCATGCGGTTTTGTCGTAGCCCTGCCCTACGTGGCCTTCAAAGTTCCGGGCCATGCACGAGCGTTTCCTCCTGGTCTGTGCAGGTCACCTTGACCAAGACGTCGGACCTGGTCGGCCGCACCGTGCGTGAGGTGAGGCGGGTGACCCAGAGGGTGGGGGAGTTGCAACTCGGGGGTGGGTGGGTCTGGGTTCCGGTGGCATCTTGGCTGCCCCGCCCCCACCCCACCCCACCCCCCCGCCTCCGTGGTCAACCCATTTGGACTGTGGATTTTGCGCCCAAAACAGGTATCATGGCAGGGCCGCTTCGGCCTGATCCCCGTAGCCATCCAGCGCGGCAACGGCCGTGAGGACGGTCGCCTCAACGATGTGGTGCTGGCGGCCGGCGACGTGCTCATCCTAGACACCAGTGAGCAGTGCATGGGGCAGCACGGCGTCGGGTTAGGGTCGGCACACGGCGGGCACGATGTGCCTCATGCGCGACTGGTCGCGTCAAGGTCATATGGGCGTGTCAGCATGCAAGCGCTTACTGCATCCATGCATCCCTTTTACCTGCTGCAGCACCTCATTTTGACGAGGCTCGTGATGACTTCAAGTCCAACTTCGAAAAGCTGCGGTTTGTCAAGGACGGCGCCGCCAAGGAATTCGTGATCGGCGTCAAGGTCAAGAAGAACTCCGAGGTGGTGAACAAAACCGTTACAGCCGGTGAGGATTTGTACACACTTGCTGCTGTATGGACTTTTTGTCTGTCGCCTGGACCACCTTGGATTTTGCTGACCGCTGCCTCTGCCGCGCCTTGCCTCCCAACAGCCGGCCTCCGTGGTGTGCCGGGCCTGTTCGTGCTGTCAGTGGACCGCGCTGACGGCAGCTCTGTGGACGCCTCCGACTATCTATACAAGATCCAGCCCGTGAGTTGCTTCGTGTTTGGGCCTCAGCGGCCCAGCCCGCTGCGCCTTGATAGCTGCCTCAGCCCGCTGCGCCGGCACAAATGCCATGCAGCTCAATGTTCACTCGCATGTACCCTTCCCACAGGGTGACACCATCTGGCTGGCAGCTGACGTGGGCGCCGTGGGCTTCCTGTCCAAGTTCCCTGGCCTGGAGCTGGTGCAGCAGGAGCAGGTGGACAAGACCGGCACCTCCATCCTCTACCGCCACCTGGTGCAGGCGGCCGTGAGCCACAAGGGCCCTCTGGTCGGCAAGACCGTGCGTGATGTCCGCTTCCGCACCCTGTACAATGCGGCCATCGTGGCAGTGCACCGAGAGGGCGTGCGTGTGCCGCTGAAGGTGAGAGAAGCAACGTGACTTCTCGCTGTGCATCTGAGTGGAGCTGCTGATGCAGGGACACGCAGTGGGCCAGTGGGCCGCACCTGACCCTTGCGGAAGCGTCACTCTTTGCGCTGCCATGTGTGCATCACTCCCAATCCCTCAGGTCCAGGACATCGTGCTGCAGGGCGGCGACGTGCTGCTCATCAGCTGCCACACCAAGTGGGCGGATGAGCACCGCATGGACAAGGCGTTCGTGCTGGTGCAGGCGGTCCCGGACTCTTCACCGCCCAAGCGTGGCCGCATGGCTATTGGCGTGCTGCTGGTGGTGGGCATGGTGCTGACCCAGATCGTGGGCGGCCTCAAGGGGCAGGAGTACATCCACCTGTGGCCTGCGGCTGTGCTGACCGCCGCGCTGATGCTGCTCACGGGCTGCATGAACGCCGACCAGGCACGCAAGGCCATCATGTGGGACGTCTACCTAACCATTGCCGCGGCCTTTGGCGTGTCCGCCGCTCTCGAGAACACGGGTGTCGCCGGCAAGGTGGCCAACGCCATCATCTCCATCGGTAAGCAGTTGGTACAGCATGGGCATGGGGTTGGCAAACTCGAGTTACACGGCAGGCATGACCAGGCTGCATGCAGTGTCATCCTGTTGGGTTGCCTTGCAATATCGTACGTAGCTACCGGTAAGTCACATCGTTCGGGTGCACTTCACGGCTAACGCTTTGCGGATCACGTGTGCCTTTGTGCCCTTGCCTGCTTGCTGTGACTTGCAGGCAAATCAATTGGCGGCGATGGCCCCGCCCTCATTGCGATTTACGTTGCAACCGCGGTCATGAGCGAGCTGCTGACCAACAACGCCGCCGGCGCCATCATGTACCCCATCGCCGCCATTGCGGGTGAGAGACAATTCGGACCAGTGTGGAACACGAAATCACCCTTTCGGAACGCCATACCCATGCCCGCGCCCATGCCCCGCCGGTCCCAAGATGGACCGTACCCGCTAAGCCACCACTCACCCAATGCTTTACACAGGTGACCAACTGAACATCCCCGCTGTTGATATCTCGGTGGCAATCATGCTGGGCGCCTCGGCGGGCTTCATCAACCCCTTCAGCTATCAGACCAACCTGATGGTGTACGCTGCCGGAAACTACAGCGTTCGCGAGTTTGCCCTCATCGGTGCTCCTTTCCAAATCTGGCTCATGGTCGTCGCGGGCTTCATCCTGTGTTACATGAAGCAGTGGAAGCAGGTCTGGATCGCCACATGGAGCATCACCGCCTTGATTGTGTTTGTGCCCGCACTGCTCACACTGCTGCCCCACTCGGTCCAGAACGGTATTGAGGCATTCTTTGACCGGATTACGGAGGCAATCAACCCCCGTGCCGCACTTCAGCGGCGTCGCTCTGCGCGCGCGCAGTCGTTTGGCAACAAGGCCTTGAGCGCGGGCAGCACTGAGAGCCGGACAGATGGCAGCAGCACGCCCGATGTGGCACTTACCTATGTAGAGCTGCCGAAGATGGGACCGTCTGCGCGGGGGTAGAGCGGTTGCACGGTTTGTAACATCTAGGATTGGCCTGTGTGAGGAAGCCATGGAGGCAAATGAGGTGCAGGCAACGGTGACAGGTTTCCATGGTATGGCATGTACCGGTAGTGGCGACCAGCATAGCAGGATCCCCAGTAATGGTGGTTTGCAGTGTGGTGAGTGTGGGAGCCCGACATGAGCTGGCTGAGACCTGTCTGGCGCACCTCACCGGCACACCGTTGTATGCAAACGCCTGGGTTAGATGCAGACAGGGACAAGAAAGGTGGTTATGCGCACATATTCCACACGTAGAACCTGACAAATGATTTCTCCGATGCACTGCATAGCAATCCATATGCATCACTTCAGCAGATGTCTGACCATAAGTGTTACTTCAGTCATAACGAGGTGGGCATTACATTGCTATCCGGACAAGGCGTATGCTAACTGTAGTAGCATCAGTGTTACTTAATGCCATAATGTGCCCGACGGGTCGGGGGTTCGCGTGTGGTGCAAGCACTGCCAGAAGGCCGCCTTCTCCGGCATTAAGAAGTACAGCCTGAAGGTGGTGAAGGGGAAGGTGGTGAAGGGGAAGCGGTGAAACGGACGGGATGGCGGAGATAGGGGTGGGATGTTGGAGGCCATCCACCTAACTTGCAACTGATCCATCGCTTTGCCATTTGCCATGCCGTGCCTTCTGCGGTGCCTGACGGCCCCACACAGCCTGACTTCAGCGCGCAGACCCACTCATGGCACACCCGCACACGTGACAGGCCCCAATCCATTTCTGCTCATCGGGCGCCACCTGGGGTGGAAGTGTCGTGGTGATGCAGGGCGCGCGCCGCTGGCTAAGGCTGTTTGGCACCAGAGCGAGAGCTGGCCTAGCTGTCAATGCCCTAGCGCATGCGGTCCCAAATTTGGGCACTGGGTGGACCAAGTCGAATGGGCCTAGGTGGTGATAAAGAGCAGAGAGCCAGAGATGCAAGGAGAGGCCATGCCTTGCAAGAGACTTGGACATGACCACAACGCGGAAGCCTCGCTCCGCGTCATGGGCTGAAGCACTCACCCGCTCGCAACGGGCCCGCCACTGGCGTGCACCACACCGCAACACACTTCGCAACTGAACCTAGCAACCGCAACAGCTAATAAGCAGAAACCGCGGCAATAGCGCACTCCGCTGACAGCTCCCCGACCACGTGACTCGGCAACGCGATATATCCACACGTGTTCAGCGCCAACACACACGAGCGCGGCCCTCGGAGCTCCCTGACCGGCCACTCGTCACCCGTTTCTCACTCCCCGTAGCGTCCGCCTGATTCCCGCGTAACGTCCTGGCTGCCAGCAAGGCCCAGTTATGCGCGCAGCTTCCACACAGGTGAGGCGGCCAGAGAGAGGACGGCATGCGCAGCACGAACACACACGAATGCAAGTATTAATCACACACGCATAGCAGCCCTCAGCACGCAACTCGGTCCGCAACCCTTGTCTCAACCATCGTAACCGTGGAACCGCGGCAATTGCATCTGCCGTTGCCGGTGAAATGCACATGCCCACGATGGGGTCATGCATCTCATACGTAGCGCTAAAACCGCGTACACACCAAGTAGTGCAATTGCGGCCTTGAGAAGCAGCAGTCATGCGTGAGCATGCGACACGCGGAACTCGTGGCAAGGATACTCAAGCCGCGTCCACACACAGAGTCCACCGCCAACCACGCGTGCTACCCCAAGCTCACGCACCCTGGGTATCGCTCGCATCTACACACGGCAATGCAATAGCTCTTCCTCGCATGCACACGCGCTCTGCACAATGGCGCCCTAAAATCGTGCCCAGCACCGGTTGCACTCGCCGATGCAGTCTCCACTGCAGTCCACACTGTAGCCCAGCACCTGGGCGCATCATGTGGGGAAGGCATACGCGCGGCCATGTGGTGTCGGAACAACGCACGTGATCTCAAGTGCAGCAACATAATTACCATCGCCTCCGTCGCTTACCTGTGGCTGCCGGAGGACGGCCTTAGTGAGTGTGGCCCCCTGCACAACGAGGGCAAGAATGCAACCATTGGAAACCGACCGACGGGCAGCTGCAATGTATGTAATCATGAGGCCTACGTGTCCAAGCGCAACTAACGCCCGCGCACACCTGCAACCGCCATTGCTTTTGGAGTTGCGCCACGTTGGTCCGCAGCCGCGACTCAGCATCACATGCAAGCACCTCCGGAAACAACTTCACGGTCTTCACCTGCGTGGGAGGAAGTACATTCAAGATAGACATAAGGTCAAAGGTTGTAAGGAAGTGAAAGATAGGAGCCCGCATACCGGCAACAGGCAACTCAATGCGCTAGCGAACACCGCTTGTTAATGCCTTTGCACGGGCACTACACGAACCCTACGCTCCAAACTTGAGCTCCGAACCCAAACCGCCCGCAGATCCCCTCAGCGCTCTGTCCCTCGGCTCCTTAGAGTCGCAGTGTCCTGAAAATCATACTCCGCGCGGCTGCGCTAAGAAAGGCATGCGCGACTACGCACTGCCTCCTCCCCAACCCCACAATTCATTGGAACCGCGGAAAGGCCGACATGCTACTGCACATGCTATTGTGGCGCGTACACTGTTGTCTCGACCGGCCGTGCTCATCCCACGCTACTCCGCACCAAAACACCTACTAGGCCCAGAGCAGGTGACGCTGGAATGGGGGAGAGGGGTCCGACGATCTTCATCTGCGCCGGCTGCACCCATGACCCCCACGCCAGCCACAGCCCACTACTTGGACTTTAGCCTCGCGAATGCTTGGGTGTTGCCTCCGTGTTGGGCGCAATCCACCGCACACTACATACCACACAGGTCGGTACAGGGGACCCGGTGGACATGCACACGCCGCACCGCACCACATGCACGTTTCTGCGCTATCCTGTGCTCTCCTACACACTAAACAAGCATGACCCCGACCCAAATGCCACGTCACAGCCCTGTCATCTTGGAATGCCACCTTGACTCCTACCCGCGCGTGCGTCCAAAACAAAGCACTGAAACGCACCTGCTCCTCGGTGCTCATGCCCAGGTCCGCGGCCAGGAACGCCAACACCTCACACACCTGGTCGGGTGAGGGCATCTCCTCCACCTGATGGCAGGGAGCAGGAGACATAGCGCAAGGTCAGCGCGCCCGGTAGCCTTGGGGTGGGCAGGCCCGGACTAATAAGTCACCGTGTCAAACGTGGGTATGCCGGGCATATTCCCCAACATAGCCTCGTGGTCTGCACTCGCACCTTTTCCCTGCGCCAGAACGCCTGTGTTGTCCACCCAAACGCCCGTGCCAGCAGGCGGCTGCACTCATCCTCACCGAACCCCAGCGTGCTGTCTAGAGCCTCCACGCTCTCCTGCAGTTACGAAGACGGTTTATAGGTGGTTGATCTTTAGCCAGCCATCTGAGGGCCGATGCGTCCCGTGCGTCCCCCAGTCCACCAGGTGTGGCTGTCCGTGTGCACTCAACTTGATTGTGGCCGAACATCCCTGTGCGACACGCTACATGGAATGGACTACAACCCCAGCGCATGCCCACGCTTCATTAGCTCTGGTCACCTGCAACCACATCTGTACGTACACCTCTTGCGCCCTCCTGGTGCCCTTGCGCGCACCTGCCACTGCCGCGATTCCGACTCGGTCAGTTCCCTGCCCAGCAGTTCCACCGACACGGAGGCCGACCGTGCAATGACCGCCCCCCGCAAGCTAGCTGGTGCACACGGTGTGACTCGGGCTGCCGAGGCGATGCCAGCAGATGCGTGCCGTGGTCGTGTCTGGATGGACGGACGCGAGTACCGTTGTGCGCGCACCGCGGGGGCCCAGCCCTGTCATGGCACGGGGAGATGTCCGGCCCTCACACCAAGCAACTTCACCTACCCGGCAGATATTCAAGGGTACCCATGTTGATACCTTGCAGTGAGTGACCAGCATGTTGATGCGCTCGTGCGTTGCGTGTTTGGTTCCAAACCGAACAAATTTCGCAGACCAAGAGCGCCGCTGTTATACAATATTCTTACAGTAAAAAGGTTTACCACATCCAAAGCCTATGTAGCGTGTGACCCACAATATCTGGCGTTCATTCGCCCGTGAACATCCGACGACCTCACGTTCATGCACTTGGTTCATGCATGAATTGCACCTCGCCACTTTGAACCAAATGATTTAATTGCTATTAAACACTTGTTGTCGATTGAGTTTATGCAGTGCGTTGGCGCGAGAAAAAACACAGCCCACGCCTGAAATTTCGTTGCGCCAAATTCTCTGGTTGGGTGAATGGTCTGTGAGTACTCTGGTGAGATGATATAAATGTTCAAGGGGTTTTGCTTGGGAGAGGTCTGGGTGAGTGCAGGACGTGGCAGCAGGTGGGAGCGAGGGCTGACGTCGTGGGTTGACGGGAGTGACAAATCAGGATGGGCCGAGCAAGACCAGGCGGCGCCACCAGCTACTGGAGGGGGCTTTGGGGGCTTTGGGGGCTTTGGGGGCTTTGGGGGCTTTGGGGGCTTTGGGGGCTTTGGGGGCTTTGGGTTTGCGATCGCTGGCCGTGTTCCACGCCTGCCACAGTCGCAGCTCCCCAGTCGGCTGACCTGACGTGTCTTGGCACGCGCGCGCGACGCATACAGGTGGCTCACCGGTCACCAGTACACCGTCCCGATGGCTTTGTTGCGGTCTCACAGCATCAGAGGCTGCAGCCGGCCGTTGATCCCGCCGGCCGCCAGGCTGCGGGTCGCCCGCACCCGCTGCAGCGCCGCGATGCCGGATAGGGACCTTGGACAATCTGTCCAGACGGTGCCCGCAGACTTCCCTTGCAGCTCTGTGAGTGTGGAGGACAGCGGGCCGGCCCTGCAGCGTCGCACCTCAGCACACCTGAGTGCCTACATTCGCAACCACGGGCTTGCTGCGATGGTGATTCCGGAGGTGGACCCAGCAGCCCTGTTGCCCGGTTCTGCCATCGTGGTGAGCTCAGAACGGGTATCGGGGAGCGATAAAAATGCCGAGTAGCTTGTTACCACAGGGCAGTTGAGGAGGTGCACAGGGTTTGCGAATGCGCGATGCCGGTCAGCGCCTAACTTTCTCAACCCGCCCCCTTGTGCACAGAAATCCATTGTGCTGATGGTGGGGGATGCGCCGCTTGTGGCTGTGGTACTGCTGAAGGACCGAGTGGATGAGAGGAAGATCGCCGACCTGATGCAGGTGCGCAGCGGACTAAGGCTGGCTGGAAGCCGGGGCCAGTTATGAGGGTGGGCACGTTGCCGGCTGTGCCTGAGTGCGCCCTTATAAGAGGGGCCCATCCGAATGACTATCTGGGGCATCGGTGGAGGCGTGACCAATGTTTCCACGCTAATTAACTAACGACCCTGCATGCAGCTGGCTCGGCGGCGTGTGCGGCTGGCCAAGCCGGAAGAGGTGCTGCGCGCCACCGGCTTCGTGGTGGGCACCGTGCCGCCCTTCGGTGAGCTGCTGCTTTGCAGATGCCGGTTACACGTCTGCACACGCGTCCTGCGACGCGCCTTAGCATGGCGTGGGGCTTGGGCACGTACGGTATTCTTCGAGACTCATGGGCACTGTAACGTAGCTACTGCCAACCTGCGCGCACTACTGTGCTGACATCCTTGAGACAGGCCATATCCGCGAGGTCCCGACGCTGGTAGACACGGCGGTGACCCGCATGACACGGCTGTACGGCGGTGGCGGCGACCCGGAAAAGGAGGTGGAGGTAGGGGCTGCGGAGTTGCTGCAGTACTGCCGCGGCCGCGTGGCAGACGTCACCGCGACGGTGGCAGGGCCTGCGGAGTCCTCTGAAGAAGACGTCATGCAGGTGGGCTGCCTTGCAACACACAAGGAAAGGTGGCGGTAGTTGTCGCTTTATTGTACACGTAGTAAGGGGTGACGCCCACGGATGACTAGGGCTTACAAGTCCCGGTGCTAGCCAACCGGCCTGAACGGGCTCACCCCTTGAGGTGCAAGACGATGGGGGCTCCCGGACTCACCCGCACGCGACGGGGCCCACTTGCACGCGCAGGAGGCACCCCAACTCACGCAGCCAAGCAATCAGGCACGAGCCGGCACCACCTAGGGTCACAGTCATGCTGACACCAAAACACCACATGCGGACACCAACCCACACAACACCGCCAGGGCCACCCAAACGCCATCAGGCTGCGCTACCACATCCACGAATGGCAATCTACCCCCACAGAGCACGAAACAGCGCAAGGCATCTAATGCCAATAGGGAGAAAGCCACCCCACATATCCGTCACCTGCCAAACTGCGGCCAACTGTTTACGGCAGATCCCTGCGCGTACACTACACCGGCGTGGGCGGTGTGTGTACGAATGGAGGGAGGGAGGCAAAAGCGAAAAGAGGACAGTGCATGCGGGCATTGGCCTACCAAGCTGAGGTATCATATTTACCAGCGGACCGCATAACACCCATCGAATGGGCCCAGCGACCTACCCTCGGCTAGAATTGCTTACCCACTCGCCGAGGGGACAAGGCAAAGTTACAGACGAGCATGAAGGTGTACGTGTAATGATGTGTTCAGGAGCGGACGTTTGGGGTTTCAAAATCGTTTCTTCCTCTGTTACTGCTTTTTGGGCTGAGCCCCCCCAGCGCAGCGTACCAGGGGGGGGGGGGGGCGAAGCCCCCCAGGAACACCCCTGTCCGTGGCTGCGTGCGTGCGTGCGTGGCTGGCTGCGTCGGCAAAACATAGCATACTGGCGCAAATCGCGACTGCTACGTATTAGGATTTGTCAATGCCTATTGCATGTAAATAGGTGGCAGGGAAAATTCGGGCGGAGCGAGAAGTGCCTTCGCGCTTCCATGGACAATTGACTTTTGCGAGGTCGCGAGGAAAGCATCCGTTGCCCGCTTATATGCAGTCTATAAGGCAAACTATGTTGACGGCAAGCAAAGCGGGGAAGTATATCGGAAGTTTTGAGAGACTTGCCGAGCCATGCCTGCCGACGCGCCAGAATGCCGAGAGGTCGCCCCCGCCCCGCGCCTAGCCCTTTGAGCGTGGGGCGCCGGGAAGGTGTTGCCTATGGCAGGAGGCTAGAGAAAGGCTTGGGGTGTTGGTAACGTGCCAAGGCACGCACATGGATGGCGCGGGAAATCCCGCCCTGGCCCCAACCCCGGGTGTCCCTAGCCACGCGCCTGTGCTTCGTAGGGGCATGAGGCTCTGACGGGGCCATTTCATGCCTACTAGCTCCCAAGCGTACGGGGGCTCAGCCCATTTTCCAGCTGTACAGAGCTGACACCCCTTGTCCTGCTACATCCTGCCCAATGCGTTGCTTCGCACAGGCGGCCGGGGCACGGCTGCCGCTGCCATGGCCGCGCGGCAGCGAGCTGGTCAGCATGGTGTGCGTGGTTGCGACTCGGAGGTAATTCGTATCTCGCTGACATCAAGGCCCGTGTTGTACTTGGGCAGGACTCATTCATGCATGGTTTTGAGCCTTGCGCGTGCCGAACCGGTCTCACACTGCCGCCCTGCAGACGCCCGCTGCCCCACACTGCCCCGCATCCTGCCGCCGCATTCCAATCTGCACCCAGGCGAATCGCCAAGCTGCTCCAGTTCTCCAATGTCATCCCGGAGCAGGGCGGCGAGCTGGGCGGACTGGCGCTGGCGGACGGCCAGGCCGTGTACTTGCGGCGCCTGTGGCAGAACCCAGATACAGGTAGAATACTGGTCGTAGGGCGTGTTCCAGAATGCCACCGCAGATGCTTGATTCGTATTTCGTGGACAACACGATCCGCGATTTCCCCTGATGGCTGGTACCCCGCATGTTGAGTCGCAAAGCACCCAGCAGGGGCTGTGCACTGGTGGCGTTGATACAAACCAGTAACAGTAGTCGCAGGCTGTTTTTGTTTCCTGCATTCTTGTCTGATGCGGGTGTGGGTTGGAGAGAGGCGGTGAAGTTGCAGCATTGGCTGCCCGCATGCGTCCCCAAATCACCCGCCCAACCCAGGCGCGCCGGCGGAGGTGCAGCTCATCATGGGCAAGACGCTGGAGCGGGCCCTGGGCCGCGAGCAGGCGCAGGCGCTGCTGGATCAGGTGGGGGCATGGTGGCTATTGCAGCCAACGCGCATCCCTACATGGCACGTTGTCTCATGCTGGCATGCATGCTTGGGTGAACACATGTCGCCCGTCGGCCCTTTCGCGTGTCCGTTGCTTGCGGCTCAACCCATCACGTGCAGATCAAGGTCGGCAGCATCCTTGCCATCACGGGCCGCGTGCAGCCCAGCCTCGCGAAGAGCCCGTTGTCATCTGCACCTGCCGCCGGCGCTGTCGACAACACTAGTAGCAGCCGGCAGCAACTGCGTGCGGATGTGATGGATGTGGTGTGCAGCTCCGTCACCATCCTTCATAAGAGCAGGTCGGTGCGGATGGGCGGTAACAAATACCTTGACCGGCAGTCCATTGTATGGGGCCAGCCCTGGCTTGGGGCCTTCAGTCCTGGTCAGCTTACCGGGGCAGGCCTTACCCTGCTTGGCTGCTGTCTGCTATTGTCACCGACATGTGCAGGGACCACCTGAACAAGGCGCTGCGGGCCGCCAAGCGCGCGGGTCTGGGCTTTCCTGCCTCGGCGGGGGAGCTCCTGGAGGTGCAGCAGGCGGCGGCCGCAGTGGGTGCCACAGCCTCGGGGACGTCAGTGGACCTTGGCGCCCGCTATGTCACGGAGGCCGATGAGGACGATGTCGTAGAGGACGAGGAGGAGACCACGGTGAAGCCTGAGTCGCTTGGACGGCCACACACGCAGGGGGAGCAAGTTGCGCGCGATGGCGGCGTAACTTCAGCGATAGCGGGCCGGGATGGTGGGCAACTGCGCGGGCGTGTGCTCGATGCGGCAGCGTCACGTGCCGTAGGGCCCGCGTCAGACACGTGGCAGATGCAGCTGCCTCCGGGAGGCGTGCAGCTGGTAGCTACAGCGGAACAGGTGCACCAAATGCGGCGGGAGGTGCTCGGGGGCTTGGAGGCAGAGTCAGCGGCGCTTGCGGGCGCGCCGTGGCAGGTGGTGGCCATCGACTGCGAATGGGCGCCTTATGAGCGAAATCAACCAAATAACCCAGTCTCTATCCTGCAGGTAGGCATCAATCCAGGCAGAGCGGGCGTCAGACTGCGTTGTGTGGTTTGCTGCGCGCTGCAACCGCCCCCCTGGCCCCCCAGCCGGTAACGCCCCTACACAAAAAGTAGTACGGTGGCGCCCATCCCGCCGCGTCAGGACGGCATGCAACCTCAAACATCATACGTCTTTCTCCTCTTTCCCAACCAGGCCTCACCACCACCCTGCCCGCAACCCCGTGAACGCCGCCTCACACGCAGGTGGGCACACGCGACCGTATCTACATCGTGGACCTGTTGCAACTGCTTCAACCGCACAGCACGGCGGCCGCTGCGGATGCCTGCGGGGGTGCGGTGAGCGGCTTCCTGACCGAGGTGCTCAGCTCGCCGCGGCTGGTTGTCGTGGGCTTCCAGTTGCGAAGTGGTGAGTGGCTTGTTATCGGTATTGCGCTGGGCCGCCTTGGCTTTTGAGGCTTGGTGCGCGGGTGGGCGGATTAGCTCTTCTGCTCTGCATGGATGGGTGGTACTTGGCCTTATCTGCGCTTGTATATGCGGCCGCAGACCTGGACCGGCTGCAGGAGTCCTATCCGCACCTGACCTGCTTCAAGCGGCCCTGGGGATCAGCCTTGTTGCGTAGCAGCCCCGCCGTCAGCCCAGACAGCAGCGCTGATGGTGGGAACGGGGCCGAGGAAATCGTGGTGCCTCGCATGTGCGTGGACCTGGTGGACCTGGCGCGGGCCCTGCGGCCCGACCTGTCGCGGACGCCCCAGATCAGCCTAAGCCGCCTCGTGAACCTGGTGAGGTCGTTTGCACGAGCTTCAGTGCATGCTAGGGGTGCATGGGTGTGCGTCTCGTTCTTGAGATCTTCCAAACCCCGTTACGGGTGCAGGTGCTGGGCAAGCCGCTGGACAAGGAGGAGCAGCGAAGTCAATGGGCTGCGCGGCCGCTGTCCGAGTCGCAGCTGTCCTATGCCGCTGCCGACGTAGCCTGCCTGGTGTCCTTATTTGATGCATTGGTAGGGTCAGCGGCTGACTGCCGGAGCAGTGCAAATGTGGACATGCTGCTAGCGCAGGAATGGCACGTTGTGTGGATGCCCCGCAGGCAGTAGCGGTTAAGAGATGCGAGTGCAAACATCTGCTGATCGGGAGGAGTCTGTTAGCAGGATTACGGCAAGGTGTGTGGAGCGATGTTTGCAGAGAAAGAGCATTTAAGCAGTCAGGCACGCTACCTAGAGATGTGGTGGCGTAGGCGCTGGCTCCGGGCGCGGGGCTCGTGGTGATGGGCACCTGGGGTCGCCGCCACGCGACAGGCATGCGGCCGCGCCAGCGGCCGCGGCCACCAGCGACAGCAGAGCAGCCAGAGTACAGGAGTTGGGGCCTGGGGCGGCGGCGGCGTATGGGCAGCAGGCGCCGGGGCCGCGGGCGGCGGCGGCGCGGGAGGGCGCAGTGGCGGCGTAGGGGCGGTGGCTTCACCCCGGCCACGGCTACGCGGGTTCTTGGCGGCGTGCCGCCAGTTGTGGGGGTTTGTTTCAGCTCGTGTGCGTCTTGGAGGGGTTTGGTTGGGTTTGGGGACACATGGGGTAAGGGGCTGGGTTCCCTGCCGTCTCCGCCCTGCCCCCCGGTCAGCCCCAGGGGCAATCAATCGCGGCCCCATCGCGCCCGCTGTGGTGGTCACGCAGCTCTGATTTGTCCAAGCTCAAACGTCCTCCTACACAAACGGCCCATACACATTTCGCATTTCGCCAAACGGCTTCTAAGATTCCTGACTCTCCGGTCTCCAACTCGGAAATCTCTTACTCCACTCTCCTACTCAGGTCCCTTACCCAGGTCTCTCGCACCATCTAGGTCTCAATCCCAGCCTAGGACAGAAAAGCCTGAAGAAGCTGAGTTTTATCAGCCCGGCGGGTGAGGTGGTGGAGCTCACCGCCGGGCAGGCGAATAAGATTGCCAACAATATGCAGCAGAGGCAGGGGCAGAAGCATAACGCCGCCATGAAGATTGCGAAGCAGCAGGCGGCCAAGGGCGCGGTCGGTTAGGCGGGTTCGGTGGGTTCGGTGGGTTAGGTGGGTTAGGTGGGTGGCTTCTCGCTGGAGTTCCGGGCCATCTCCGGGGGCGCGTTGCGGGCGTCTTTGCGCTTTGGCTTTGCTTGGGTTTTCCTGGGTTGCCCGTGGTGTGCTTGGGAGGGGGCGAGGACAGGCGGGTTGTGTTGTGACACGATGGTGGTTTCTTGATTTGGTTGGTGCCTACGGGCGTGTTTTGTGGTGTGCTGCGTTGCAGCCTGTTTCCTGTGTTTGGGTTTGGCTGTTCCCAGGGGCTGTTTGACTTGGGGGCGGTTTGTTTCCCTTGGTTGTTGGTTTGGAGGGAGTGGTGTTTCCCAGGCGGTTTCTGTCGTGGTTTTGATGGTTGTCAGGATGGCCTCTTCGTGAGTCCCTGCTTGGTCCCTGCTGGTGTGTTGTGCTACAGACTTCTCTCTTCTGCAGCTGCGTCCTGCGGGCTGTGGGGTGTTGAGGGTTGCCTGGGGGGTGCTTGCCTTGCTTGCCTCCTCTGTAACGTCCACATCGGAAAAAAGGCCCGGCGGCAGTACCACCACCCTTGGAGCCCCTGGTGCCCTCGCAGCTGGCGCTGCGGCCCCGGCTGGCGGGCCCAGCCCGCCCGGATCCGCCGGTGGGCCTGTCAGTGAGTCTGCCGGGGGACTGCCGGCCGAGGCCGTGCCTGGCGCGGCTGTGCACCCGTCGCGCACTCGCAAAGCCGTGTGGGTCCGACTCTGGGGTTCAGCCACCGGCCAACGAGCAGGGTACTGGGCTGGCGCCTGGCGGCTGGCCCACGGGTACCTGCCAACATCGCTCTACTATGCTGTGAAGAACGGATGGTGGTCACGTGGCCAGGGCTGTCGGCATCTCTGCCACCTGCCGGACTGCGCGGAGGCCACCACCTCTGGCGCCGGACCCTCTCGCCCTCGCCGGGCGCATGTCCTGCTCCACTGCTCGGCTTACCCAGACACCCGTGCCTGGCTTGCCGCCCTGTGGACGCGGATTAGCAGTGGCACGCACGGCGCCGCCCACAGACAGTGCGGAGCTGATGCTGGGGGACCGGCCTGAGGCGTGGGAGGCATACCCTGCCCCCCTGGGTCTGGCCTGGAGCGCCTGTGGTCCACACTGCGCATGGCTTTCCTGCACGCTGTGTGGTGCGTGACTGCGTGTACAACGAGCCCGAGCTGGCGGCCAACCCTTCTGCCGCCATCACCGTGCTGGTGGTGGCCGACCTGCGGCGCCGGATGCACGCTCAATTTACGATGGCTACCATGCCCGTCAGCCTCTTTTGTTTTAGGCTTCATCCTTACAAGGTTGGGCAGGGGCAGACACGCTGCCCCCCTACTGCTGGGCACAGAGACCCGACGACAGCCTGGTCCCTGAGACCAGAACCCTGGCAGGGCAATAGAAGAAAGAGAAGAGAAGAACAGAAGAGAAGAGACCACCTGCTCATCACCTAGGAACCAGAAACACCCCCCTGTCCCTTGTCTAGTTTAGCTTGGTTAGATTGGACGGGTGTTTATTTACAACCGCCCTAACCTCACACACCGCAGCTGCCTAGACCCGCTTCGGGGCCACTAAAGGGGCCTTGCCCCACCACACCCATCCCTCAGCGAGGGTACACCACACCCATGCTCCTAAAGACAAGAAGAGGTGTCTTTCCAGCGCGGCTGGAAAAGGGGGCTGAGTCCCCGTCACGTCTCCCGTCTGAGGCCGAAGGTGTTGCGAAACTACCTCATCTCCCGGACATAGCCGGGGTCGGTTTGTACATGCACCGCCAGCCATGTGCCCGGCCGCCGCGTTCAGCTATTCAAGCACAAGCACAGCAACACGACGTCCTGTAGCCGCAACACTCCCCTAGCTGCTGCGGCCCACTGCCGCATACCGTGTTATGCTCGCCAGCCAAAACGGTTAACCAGACACCGGCCAGTCTCAACCTGCGCGCCTGCGCCGCTTCTTGGGCGGCGCCGCGCTTTCCTCCTCCACGTGGCCTTTCCCGCCCGCTCTGCACCGCACATGCTCACCGCCGCCGCCGCCGCTGCCGGGCCCAGGGCCACCGCCGTCGCCGCCGGGCCCAGTGCCGCAGCCGCCGGGCCCAGGGCCACCGCCGTCGCCGCCGGGCCCAGTGCCGCAGCCGCCGGGCCCAGGGCCACCGCCGTCGCCGCCGGGCCCAGTGCCGCCGCCGCCGGGCCCAGGACCACCGCCGTTGCCGCCGGGCCCAGTGCCGTCGCCGCTGGGCCCAGTGCTGCCGCCGCCAGGCCCAGGGCCACTGCCGCCGCCGCCGCTGCTGGGCCCGGGGTCGCCGCCACTGCTGGGCCCAGGGCCACTGCCGCCGCCGCCGGGCCCAGCACCGCCGCCGCCGGGCCCAGGGCCACCACCGTCACCAGCAGGCCCGGTGCCGCCGCCGCCGGGCCCAGGGCCAGCGTCACCGCCGCCGCCAGGGCGCAGTGCCGCAGGGCGTTTGTTGCCCAGCAGCATCTCCATGAGCGCGTGGCGCATGTTGGTTGCAGAGTTGACGTCGCGTCCCTGCAGTGCTACGTTTGTGAAATGCGATGAGTTAGGACAGTCGCGGTAGCCAGGTCCAGGTAGAGGCAGTGAGCATGTGCCCCAGTCATGACCCAGTCATCCAGTCTGAACCTAGCGCACGAGTTGAGGCTTACCCACACAGTCCCGCAGTGTTGGCACACTTGGACGTCGGGGGCACGCGAGCCACCAAACGGAATCACAACTTGCAGGCAGCGCTGCCCGTTGCCGAGTAGGCGCCGTCCGCACTTCGCGCACACCTGCAGTGTTATATCGCCAGGCGCGGTATAAAAGTCAGAATCAGATAGTTGTCAGATCACGCGACAGAGTGATTGATGTGTAGCGATTCAGTAGAAGCTCGCTATACAACAAGTGCCCCCCACTTAGATGGGCAGCGTCCTCGCGCCCAGACCAATCGCCGCAGTTCTATGGGTGATCAAGTCATAGACAGACCGCCAGAACGACCAGTCAGGTGCAAGTCAGCCGAGGCCTTCCACGCATTGGCTCATAGTGCCGGCCGTAGGGTGCCCAAGCCTACCAGAACCGTCACCGAAACCGTCTCACGTGCACGCGCTATCTGAGTGTGGGTGCTGCCACCTCCCACCAGCCCTCAGACCGCCGGCTGCGACCGTGAGTTGCGAGGATCGAACCAGGGTGTTCGCAGGATCGCAACGAAGCTCGATACCAACATGTTATATCGCCAGGCGCGGTATAAAAGTCAGAATCAGATAGTTGTCAGATCACGCGACAGAGTGATTGATGTGTAGCGATTCAGTAGAAGCTCGCTATACAACATGCAGCACATTAGGGGCCTTCACACGTGATATGCGAAGCCTGCTTCTGCCCCAAAACCTGCAACACAGTATCCATTGTTGGAGCGCAAGTGTGCTGGCCGTATTTGTACCAAATTGGTGTGGCAAAGAGCCCTCGCATGAGATTACTTCCCCTCTTGTCTTATACGAAGCTCGGGAGGGTGGGAGGACCTCAAGCGCGGCCGAGTCCAGGTCTCGAAATACGGGGACAGCATGCAATCAGCACTATCACAATGGCGGACACAGGTAACCCAGCAAGCACGCAGGAAAGTTTGTCACTCAAATAATTTACACCGTCACCGACTTCGCAGGAACTGGACTTGGCCGTGGCTACTAACACCAGTAGTCCCGCCAGCCACGCGGCTGCACGCGGCGGGGAGCCGACTGCCGCCGACCTGTTCACCCGTGCGGCCGTGTCGGCCTCTGCCCGCCGCACTTTCGGGCGTAGGCTGGCTGCCAACGACGACCCAGGCCTTGTTGCGGGGGCGGCCAGCCCCCAGCCGCTCTGGCCGGCCGCGGGGCCCCCTCCGCTAGCTGCTCAGGGGCAAGGTTGCCTGCCCTGGGTGTATCCAGAGGTACGCGCACGCTACGCGGGCGCCAACGCCGCTGGGGCGCAGCCGGGGGAGCTACGTAGGGCCGTCACCGCACTGCAGCCGCTCTGGGGCCTACCACTGCCCGCCGCCGGGGCCCCCGAGGTGCGTAGCGGTATCCGCCGCTCGGCCGAACGCTGCACCGTGGCTACCGCCGCCGCCGCCTACCTGACTCGTGACTGATGCGGCGCCCCTTCCGCAGGCGCCCGTCCGGCTGCCGCGGGCCGCCACCGCGCTTCCCGGGCTTCCCAACCTGACGCTGGGCGACCGGCGGTTGGCGCAGCTGCCGGCGCCCCCCGCCACCGCCGGGCTCACGGCGGCCGGGGCGGCGGCGGCGTACGAGGAAGCCCTTCCGAGCGCCGCGGGAGTGGCCAGCCGGGCCTTGGTGGCCAACACCGTACGGGAACAGAACGTCGCCGCCCACGAGTGCAACACCTGGCTTTCGGAACACACCAAGGGCCCCGGTGGCACGGCCGGCCGTTCGCTGCGCACCTACACCCCGGAAGACGTGCTGGCTTACTTGGAGGGGTGTTACCACCTGAACCACCATTCCCGCGCGGGGGGCCGCGTGGCGCCCAACACCCTGAACACGCACCTGGGGCTGCTGAGCGGCTTCTTCTCCCGCTTCCGCGACGGCCCCTTCGACTACCACACCGGCCGGGGCAACCCGTGCGAGTCGCAGGCCATTGCCGACTACAAGAAAGGGGAAGCCCGGGCCGCGGTGGAGGCGGGCGTCGACACCGTACCCGCCGTGCCCCTCTCCGAGGAGAAGTTCCAGTTGCTGGACCTCCACCTCTGGACCGCCATCGCCGCCGCCCCTAGCGTCAGCGACCAGCTGTTGCTACTGCGCGACCTGTGCGGACTGCACTTCATGTGGGGAACCACCTCCCGCGGCAAGGACACCGGCGAGGTGACCCTGCAGCAGTTCGTGGACCCCGCCACCCTGCGGCCTCTCCCCGGCGGCCAGGGCCTGTCGCTGGCCCACCTGCCCGCGCCCGAGGGCTGGTCCTCCGCGGGCGCGCCCCAGGTGCTGTGCGTGGTCAAGACCAGCAAGACGGCGCAGACCAAGTGCGGGCCGCCCATCCGCCTACACGCCAACCCGGACCAGCCCGCCTTCTGCCCGCTTCGCACCCTTGCGTGTTACCTGCGGCTCGCCGCCTCGCCCGAGGCACCTGCGGGTTGCCGGGTGACCCGGTTCCTGTTCCGCCCCCAGCGAGCCTCCAAGACGGGCTTCAAGGATGAGCCCCTCTCCGCCTCGGCCTTGAACTCCCGGCTGAGCAAGCACCTGGCGGACGCGCGCCTGGACGCCGGGGAAACCAACCACAGCTTCCGCCGGGGGCGGCTTCAGCACGAAGGGGCCTGCGGGGCCACCCCGGAGCAGCTGATGGAGCTGGGCCAGATGGTGTCCTACAGCACGCTGCGGCGGTACATGGACATGGGCGCCCACCTAGGACTGCGTGCCGTGCGGCCCCGGCGGTAGCGGCCGTGAGTCGGCTGGGGCGTGTATACGTAGGCACCGGCGCATAGGCGTGGGGGTAGGCTCGTGCGCCTGCACTGTGAGTAGGTAGCTAGGCCGGGCTGCGGCGTATTGCCCTGGCGTGGTTGCTGTAAACTAGAAACTACCGACTAGGGAGAAACCCAGACCACTCGGGCCCCAGGCCGGCCCGTGCAGGCGCGTGAAGGGTGGGTGGGAGGCAGGCGAACAAGTTGTCTGGCTCCTCTCGGCCGGGTAGGGCCTTGCTGTGACGCGCTCTGAGCCTTAGCTGGAAGAGAAGTATCCCGTGTGCTCAGCGCGTCAAAGGAGCAGAGGCGAATCGCCCGTACGACCTTTCCAATGGGCCGAGTGCTTCAGCAATCGCTATTGTTGGAGCGCAAGTGTGCTGGCCGTATTTGTACCAAATTGGTGTGGCAAAGAGCCCTCGCATGAGATTACTTCCCCTCTTGTCTTATACGAAGCTCCAAACCACACCGTCTTAAGGCGGCCACCCCAGCCACTCCGCCCTCGTGGCGGCTGCTGCTGCCGCTAACGCTGCCGCGCTACCGCCTGCCAACCACTACTGCGTAACCTGGCCCGCTGGCCTGCTCTCTCGGGCGCCCGTCTCGGTCTGTCTGCGCCGGCCACCCATCCCCGCTATCCGCGCCCGGCTCCTGCCTGCCTCTCCTCGCCTGCCCCTATCCAGGCCTTCCTTTCGCCCTTCTCCCGGCCTGCGGCTACCGCAGCCAGGGGTTGCGGCGCTGCCACCAGTTGACCTCCTGGGGCCCCCAGCGCCCGTAGCCCGCCTGCTGCCCGCGCAGGAGCTGCCGGTTCAGCTCTACGTAGTCGACCCACAGGGAAGACGCGTCATGTAGGCGGGTCTCCTCGCTACGTGCCGCGTACCAGGCCTCCCAGGCGTCGGCGCTGGTAGCGCGGGGAAGGCCGGCCGGCATCTCCACCTCCGCCACCAGCCGCGCCCACTGTCCGCCGCCGTGCCCGGTCGGGCGGAAAGCCCACAGCGCCCCGCCGGCTGTCCGGATCGCGTGCGAGTACAGGGCCTCCGCCGGCCCCGCCGCATCCAGCGCGCCAATCGTGCCGCTGTGTCCCACCGCCGCCCAAGTACAGCCGTCCTCCGTGCCCAGCCAGCGGCCGCCCTTGTCTCGCCGCATGGCGCGGCCCCCCCAGCCCCGCCCGGGCGGCTCGGCCGTGGGGTCCGCGCCCCGTGGGAAGCCCGCCGGGCGCGTGGGCTGGTGTTGGCTCCGGTAGCGTCTCTTGGCCCCCGCGTAGTGCACCTCATGGTGCGGGCCGAACACCGGGCAGTAGGTGTCCTGCAGCCTCGCCGGCGGGGGTGCCCGCCTCGGGTTGCCGTCGTTGAACGGCACCCACCATGCCTTCGCGCCGAACCCGTCTCCGTACACGTACTCCGCCGGCGCCTGCGCGGGGGCTGGCAGTGCCAGCTGGGGCGCGGGGCAGGTCAGCCTGGGCCGTTTGGACTACGCTAAGTATCTAGGGGCCGCCGGCCTTCCTGCGCCCCTCACCTCCGCGTTTAGGCCCGGGATCCCAGGTACCACGCCTCGACTGCGTGGGCCGGCGTGCGGGTCAGCTCGGCGCCCGCCGCATCCCATGTCCTGAACAAGCCTCGCAGCGGCAGCGCTACTGGGCCGCCCACCGCCATCGTGGCGAGGTGGTGGCGCCACCAGCGGGGCCAGCGGGGCGCCACCAGGATGCAGTCTGGCCGCTCCTCCCGCAGCTTGGCCACCACCCGCCCCATCATCCCGAACGGGGGGTTGAGGTAGAGCAACGGGCGCGGCCCTGAGGCCGGCGGCCGCCAGTCTTGCGCGAATGCGTCCACCCCTTTGGTGCGCGGGCTCCAGGTGGGCGTGTAGAAGCACCCCGGCACCTTGGTCGTGCGCTCGTCGGCAAACACGTCGCAGGTGGGCCGCCGCCCGCCCAGGCGGGGGTCCGTCAGCAGCGAGTCGTACACGCTGGCGCTGAGGCTCCACTGCTGCAGCGACGCGTGCTTGCTGAGCGCGTCCGCTTCCTGCTGGTGGTGGTGGGTGCGCGGGTACCAGACGATCAGCAGCTCGATGTCGCCCGCCGCACACCAGCGCAGCAGCTCGTCGACGGTCCGGAGGCAAGGGTCCGCCCCCTTCATGCCCAGGACGCAGAACGCCGCCGCCTGGCTGTCGGTTTGCAGCTGCACCGTCCGGTGGCGGAGAAGCGCCGGGTCCCGGCTCCACACGTATTGGAGCCCCACGCTCGCCCCCCACAGCTCGCGCTCCGTGCTGGAGAACTGGTTGGCGAGGCGGCGCGCCACCTGGTCCGCGGTGAACGGGACGGAGAAGCGGCTAGCCGGCCCCAGCTCGCCGTTGGGCAGCAGGCCGCCCATGCCCACGTCCGACGCATCCGTCGCGATGTGCAGGTGGAACGGGGTGCCCTTCACGAACCACGTGCGCCCGTTCTTAGCCCGCAGGAGCTCCATGAACAGCTGTGCCCGGCTCAGGAAGAACTTCGGGTCGCCCACCGCCTCGTCCCAGCTCTCCCGGCCCGCTAGGGCGAGGCCCACCATGCGGGAGTGCAGCGGCGCCAGGGACACTGCCGGGGTCATGGCCATGATCTTGCCCGCCACCTGTGCCACGTGCCGGTACGTCACCGCGCCCGGCTCCGCCGCCTCCATCTCTGCGATCTGCGCCGCCAGCGCGTCTACCTTGTCCGCGGGAATCGCCAACGTCAGCTGCCGCGTGTCGACAATGAAGCCGAGGAAGCGCGCGCCCTGGGCCGGCACTAGCTGGCTCTTGTGTAGGCTCAGGGTGAAGCCAAGCGCCGTGAGCAAGCGCACTAGCAGGCGGCACTGGTGCCGCGCCTCCGCCTCCGTCCGCGCTGCTACCGACGAGTCGTCTATCAGGAAGGCCAGGTCCATGCCGGCGTTGCGCAGCGGGCGGAACACCTCCATTTTGAACGCCGAGTAGATATAGCACGCGGGGGCGAAGCCGAACGCCAGGGCTAGCCAGTAGTAGACCTTGCCCTCCCACTCGAACGCTGCGTATGCGTACATGGACGGGTGCAGCAGCAGGTTCCAGTACCCGCTCTTGTCGTCTGTCGTGAACATCCAGTCGCCCTTGCGCACGAACCCTTGCACGTCGCTGATGGTCTCGTATTTGAGCGGCGGGATGTCCATGAACAGGTTGGGGTACATTGGGTTCATGCACAGCCGGAACTTCTTGCCGCCGCCGCTGACCACCACGCGCAGGCCGTTGATTACCGTGGGCGCCGGCCCGTGGGGGCCGTTGGGGTCCCACTCCGCCACCACTCCCAACCGCAGGCACTGCGCGATTTCTGCGGTCACCGTTGCCGCGTGCTCTACGGTGCTGCGGTGGTTGGGGAACTGCACCTTGTGGGGCGTGGGGCCGGTCAGGTACTGCTGTGGGTCGCACCCGGGAACCGCCTGCCGGAGCATCTGCGTGACAATGCGGTGCTTCTTCCGCTGTTTCGCTGCCAGCTCCGCCTCTGCGGGTACCCCCACCCACTTGAACCGCACCCCGTGCTCGACCATGCCGAGCAGCATGCGGCACACACGGTTGAGCTGCCCTACGCTGGCTTTGCCCCACGAGAGCAGGAAGTGCTGGCGTCACGCGGCCAGGTGTGCCCGCAGGAAGCCCGGCTTGAAGTCGTCGGGGTGACGGGTAGACGCGTGCATCTGCGCCTCAAATGCCGCACCGCTCACTATGTCCTTGCCGCTGTTCTGTCCCACGCTAGGCAGGCTGCGGTGCACTTCGGTCACCTCGCTGACGATGGCTGCTTGCTCGGCTGCCGTCAGGGTCGGGGGTGCAGGGGCCGGGGCAGGTGGGCTGGCGCTAGGTGGTACACGGGGCGCCGCGGGCGCGAACGGGTCGGAGTCCAAGTCCACCCACGTCGCGGCGTCGACGTCTGGGCCCGCCGCCTCATCGTCCTCTTCCTTGTGTGCCCCGGGGCCTACCGCTGTGCCGGGCTGCGCGGCCGCCCCCACTGCGCCCCCTGCCCCATCTGCCCCCGCCGCCGCTACCACTGCTCCCTCGCGCATGGGCCCCTACGTGTGTGCAACAGACAAACGCTCAGGCAACACGCGCGCGGTCGCCTGCATCCCGCGGCTCCTTACTACGTCCCGACGCCTGCCTGCCGCTCCCACGCGACCATCACCCGCTGCACCAATGCCTCGTCCGTGTACTCCCGCCCGTCCTGGCTGCCCGTGGGCCCGTAGTGCATGTGCCTACACTGCCGCCCGTCCAGCCGGCCCGTGCAGCCCAGGCGCAGGGTGCCTACCGCACACACCTGGGGATCCCTCAGCTGAATTATCACCTCCTTGAGCGCCTGCCGGTTGGGCAGAGGCGGCTGGGGTGGTTGCCTGCGGGCCAGGCCCGCGTTCACCGCGCCCAGCAGGCTCTCGCTTCGCGCGTCCATGGCGGCGCCTCCGCCCTCGGCGCCGCCGCCGCTGCCCCGGGGCGCGGCCCTTGCCGGCGCTCCGCCGCCCCACGGCTGGCCGCTGGCGGCTGTGATGCCCAGGTAGGGCGCGCCGCCGTAGCCCTGGTGGGGCGCGCCGCCGTGGCTGGGGTTGGGCGCGCCGCCGTGGCCGGGGTAGGGCGCGCTGCCGCTGCTGCGGCCGCCGGGTGGGCCCCCGCCGCCGCCGTGGCCGGGGCTACTGATGCCGCCCTGGGCCCAGCCGCCGAAGTCTGCATTGGCGAGGTCGCCGGGCCCCGCGCCGCCCTGCAGCCCCCGGCTGCCCCCGCCTCCGCCGCCGTCATAGCGGTGGTCCGTGCCCGCCCCGCTGCCGCTGCCGCCGCCGCCTCGACTGCCGCCGCCCTGCCCCCCGCCATTGCCCCCGTCGTAGCCGGCACCGCCCCGGCCCCTGGCTCCGCCCCTGTTCCCTCCCCCGCTGCCTCCGCCCCCGTAGCCCCCGCCGCTCATCGCCGCCTTAGCCGCCAGGCGCGTCACCTGGCCGAGGTTGTCGCGGATCGCCGTCACCAGCCGCTGCACCCCCGCGTACTGGTGGCCCATGAACTCCAGCCACTCCTCCTCCGTCAGCGGCCCTGTGGACGCCTCGGCCGACGGCACGAGCATGAACAGGGCCGTGGCGCTCTTGGCTGCTTCGGGGTTCCCCTGGGCGAATCGGGGGATGGCCGCCTGCACCCACTCTGCGAGGTCGTGGCCGCCTAAGTGCGTGCTGACGGCATCGACGTACTCGTCCACCGTGGGCGCCGGCTTCTTGGCTGCCGACTGCACCTGCTCCTTCCACCCCGCCGTCGCCACCTTCTCGAACTCCTCCGCCAGCCGCTTTGCCGTCGGGGCACCTAGCAGCGGCCCCGTTACCCGCTGCAGGTACTGCTGCAGGGACTGAATCCACACGGCCGCGGCCGTCGTGGCCGTGTTGTCCAGCTGGGGGAGGTAGTTGCCGTTACCCGACTCCGGCAGGTACCCCAGCAGGGCCTCGACGTATGTCTTGGCCAGGCGTTTGGTGGTGGGGCCGACGCAGCCGGCCGTGGCCTTCACCCCGGTTGCCGCGGTGCGCTGCTGGCGGGTCATTGCACCCCAGGCCACGGCCACCTCGGCGGCCGCGAGCTCCGCCAGGGACTGGCGCCCCTCCCCCTGCCGCTCGCGCGCCCGCAGTCGCATCTCCTGGGGCGTGAGGGGCGCCTTCCCCCCCGCCGGCTGCCGCGTGCTCCCGCCCTCCGCGTCCGGCGGCGGCTGTGGCTGTGGCTGCTGCGGCTGCTGTTGCGGCGGCGGCGGCGGTAGCGGCGGTGGCTGCGGCACGAACGCTACCAGCGCCCTGCGCGCCGCGTAGGAGGTCGGCGGGGACTGCACCACGGGGGCGCGCTCGGCGCCCCCTTCGCCGGCTGGCCGCGACTGGGCGGACGTGCTGTGGAGACGTCTAAGCGCGGCCCTCCCGCCGCCCGACCCTGCCCCCCGTCCCAGCTCGGGGCGGAGGTACCGGTCCAGGTCCTCGTTCGGGACCTGGACCCACTGGGCGGGGCCGCCGGCCACTGCCAACCAGAGAGGCGTCCGGCCCAGCAGGCACTATGAGGACAGGGACGTGCGCTAAGCCGTGCGTCTCATGCGCTAAGATAGGTGCAGACGCATGCAACGCACGTACATAGCGCACGATAGCGCACGCAGCGCATCCCCGTAGCGCACAAAACGCACAGCCTGGACGCATGCGTTTAGGACTGGGGCGTGCGCTACGTAGCGCAAGAGTGGTGACAGCTGCAGTTGGAGCCCCTGAGCCTTGCTGGTAGCGCTCGGTAGCGCACGTTAGCGCACGCCAAATAGCGCATGCGTTTCGGCCAGACGCTTGTGAGCCGGTTGCGCTATGCAAGACGCACGCCTTAGCGCTTGCGTCTGTTGTGTGCGCTAAGTAGCGCAAGCTGGATGGACCCGCTGGACCTGTGCTGAACTTGCGCTCGGTAGCGCACGGTAGCGCACGCCAAATAGCGCATGCGTCTCGGCCAGACGCTTGTGAGCCGGTTGCGCTATGCAAGACGCACGCCTTAGCGCTTGCGTCTGTTGTGTGCGCTAAGTAGCGCAAGCTGGATGGACCCGCTGGACCTGTGCTGAACTTGCGCTCGGTAGCGCACGGTAGCGCACGCCAAATAGCGCATGCGTCTCGGCCAGACGCTTGTGAGCCGGTTGCGCTATGCAAGACGCACGCCTTAACGCTTGCGTCTGTTGTGTGCGCTAGGTAGCGCAAGCTGGATGGACCCGCTGGACCTGCGCTCGGCAGCGCACCAGACCCCAGCGCATGCGATCCCTTCAGACGCATGCGCTCCCCAGTGCATTCAGTCTCTTCAGACGCATGGATAGCACAGAATGCCAGTGCTTTACAGCATATGCAAGGAATAGCGCTTGCTCCAGGGCCATGCGCTTTGAGACGCACAGCTGACCGCCGATTTCGAATCCAATACCTAATGCACCACCCCATGTAGTCAATCAACCTCCGCTATGTGCAGGTCGAACAACATCGCTGTTCCTTTGCTTTCATAATTTCATAACTGCCTTTCCTGACATGCCCATCGCCCACATACACACTGCCCTGTCTGCTGCCAATCGTGCCATACCACATCTGCTCTCCACCAGCTTAGGCAGCTCTCCGCGTGCAGTGTTACTCCACTCCTGCATGCAAGCACAATTGATTGGTATTAAACTGGCACCGAAATTGCCACAACAATGTTAATGCTGCTGCCCACTGCTCTCCCACAGCACACTCCATGCAACGCTCTACACACTGCATCAAGCAGGACAGTAGGCAAGCCCCAGGTCATCAGGTCAGCCCCAAGGTATCGCCGGCGCCAACTTACCAACTAATCCTACTTGCCCTTTCGGGCTTAGGGCTTGGCTTTGTCGACCTTGCCAATCTTGTTGACGTGCTTGCCCTGCTTGGCCTTCTCCTTTTTCTACGTACATAGCAGCAAAACAAATCGTCAAGTTGCTGCAATTTCCATTCAAATTCCCACACACCCCTCCTTGAAAACTTGCCTTGCCAGAGCCGCCACCACGCTTGCTACCACTGCCGCGCTTGGGCGGCAGCTCGTCCTACACATGCACGTAAAAATGTCGAAAAAGACGTCAGAGGGCCAGATACATCTATGCCAGACGCCCGCGCCCGCGCACGGACACATACGCACGCGCAAGGCGCACTGGGCCGCACATCCCCACGCCCGACAAATATGCACGCAACTTGCCTTCTCGCTGTTGCTGTCACTGTCATCGCTGCCCTGGCCAGAGCAGTCGGAGCTGGAGCTGTCGGCCGCTGCCTTTGCCGCCTCCTTTGCCGCCTTGACCGCCTTCGCCTGTGCCAAAGTGCAGGAGTATGTCGAGAGAAGGCAGGCGCACACATGAGCCCCTATTCACATCAGGGGAGTCATGCGTACAGTCGCGGCGGTTTGCACCAGGCAAACGCTGCAGCACCCCAAGATCCCACGACCTTCCCAAATACGTGTTCCTGCGTAATTCCCCCCCTATAATTCCTACCTGCTCGGCACGCAGTGCTGCCGTGCGTTCCTCCATAGCCGCAGCTCCATCAGCACCGCCCGCGGCCGCGGCAGCACCACCAAAGGCAGCGTCAGCCGCGGCGGCTCAACCACCAGCACCGGCAGTGCCCGGCGGCGTGAGCTGCGATGCGTTGGATGTGCGCGCCCCGGCACCGCGCTGCGAGAGCAGACGGCCGAGGGGTCCTGCACGAATGCAGCGGCACAGACGACGGCGTGCCCTGGCTTCAACATGAGCATGCCTAGCTTTACGTATACAGCATTGGAAAGCCTCGTGCATTGCTGCGAAGCCACGCATTCCCACCTTACCATCGCGTGAGAGGTTGCCACCGCTCATGGTGAAGCCAGAGCTTGACGGCGCCGGGTTAGCGGTGGCCTCCTTGAGCAGGTCCTTCTGCTCCTCGGTCAACTCGCCCTTGGCCACAGCGTGCCAGCGCTCAGTGAAGTCGGGCCGCGAAACTCCTTGAAGAAGGGCAGGCCCGGGCAGCGAAGGCCAGTCCGCCAGGCCTTGCTGTCTAGCTTCTTCTTGGCAGCTGCGGCAATTAGCCAACGGTGGTACAGCGAGGTCAGGTCAAGCGAGGGTCAACTTCGCAACGGGTCAACCCCCTACTTTGTCAAGGCTCCCTCAGACCCCCTAGACAAACCACATGGTTTAGTGCGAACTTACTCTCGTCACCGCCTTGCTGAATCGCGGCCTTGGTCTCGGGCTTCAGCCGGTAATATTTCCGGGCCCTCGAGTTGTGGTCGTTGATAGCCCTACATATTCAAGCAGTTTGTATGCAATGTAAAGATTACAAAGAGTACGCACTGTTGGCAAGCAAGAGTTGGAAAAGAAAACATGCAGAACCCATCTTGTGCTTGTGCTTGAACTTGCAGAACGTGACATCCGGGAAGTCCTTCTTGACCAGGAAGTGCATAAGCACTCGCGAGTGCTCGGCGGTGTCGTTGATTTGCTTGAAGTCGCAGGAGGCATGAAACTGATGTCGATGGTGACGTTCTTGGGGTCCATAATGCCGCCCATAATGGAGTCGCACTGGTTGTTCACGTACTTCTCAAACGCCCCGGACAGTTGGTCGGCGGTCACGGTGAACTTGCTGCCTGCCGCGCTTGCCGTTAGCTTGCACTTGGATGCATCCACGCCGCAGCCCGGCCCCAAACGCCCAGGCCGCTGCGGGCAGGCGTGTTTGGGGGAACAGCGGCGCCGCGATGGGAATCAGGGGTGAGAGCAGCAAGCAGCCCGGCCCCAAACGCCCAGGCCGCTGCGGGCAGGCGTGTTTGGGGGAACAGCGGCGCCGCGACGGGAATCAGGGGTGCGAGCAGCAAGCAGCCCGGCCCCAAAGGCCCAGGCCGCTGCGGGCAGGCGTGTTTGGGGGAACAGCGGCGCCGCGATGGGAATCAGGGGTGAGAGCAGCAAGCAGCCCGGCCCCAAAGGCCCAGGCCGCTGCGGGCAGGCGTGTTTGGGGGAACAGCGGCGCCGCGACGGGAATCAGGGGTGCGAGCAGCAAGCAGCCCGGCCCCAAACGCCCAGGCCGCTGCGGGCAGGCGTGTTTGGGGGAACAGCGGCGCCGCGACGGGAATCAGGGGTGCGAGCAGCAAGCAGCCCGGCCCCAAAGGCCCAGGCCGCTGCGGGCAGGCGTGTTTGGGGGAACAGCGGCGCCGCGACGGGAATCAGGGGTGCGAGCAGCAAGCAGCCCGGCCCCAAAGGCCCAGGCCGCTGCGGGCAGGCGTGCTTGGGGGAACAGCGGCGCCGCGACGGGAATCAGGGGTGCGAGCAGCAAGCAGCCCGGCCCCAAAGGCCCAGGCCGCTGCGGGCAGGCGTGTTTGGGGGAACAGCGGCGCCGCGATGGGAATCAGGGGTGAGAGCAGCAAGCAGCCCGGCCCCAAAGGCCCAGGCCGCTGCGGGCAGGCGTGTTTGGGGGAACAGCGGCGCCGCGACGGGAATCAGGGGTGCGAGCAGCAAGCAGCCCGGCCCCAAAGGCCCAGGCCGCTGCGGGCAGGCGTGTTTGGGGGAACAGCGGCGCCGCGACGGGAATCAGGGGTGCGAGCAGCAAGCAGCCCGGCCCCAAAGGCCCAGGCCGCTGCGGGCAGGCGTGTTTGGGGGAACAGCGGCGCCGCGACGGGAATCAGGGGTGCGAGCAGCAAGCAGCCCGGCCCCAAAGGCCCAGGCCGCTGCGGGCAGGCGTGTTTGGGGGAACAGCGGCGCCGCGATGGGAATCAGGGGTGAGAGCAGCAAGCAGCCCGGCCCCAAAGGCCCAGGCCGCTGCGGGCAGGCGTGTTTGGGGGAACAGCGGCGCCGCGACGGGAATCAGGGGTGCGAAGTTGACAACCACTGTTTACACTGGGTCTCGAGCACAGAATTCTCTTCGACCTGAACATCACGATTTTGATCATGATGCACACACACGCGCACGCCTGCACATAGGCACGCACGCACGTAGGCAGGCACGCATGCACGTAGGCATGCACGCCTGCACACGCAAGATTCGCATGGCCTCAACTAGTTGTCAATACCAACGCCGTCACTTGCTGGTGACTTGGAGAAAGTGGTATACTGAAGGAAATACGACGTCGTTCCTGAGGCTTTGCAACGCATCACCTTGGTATCTATGCCGCTCACAGGCTTGGCAAATACTGGCAACACAATCTGATTACGCCTCTCCACGGCAGTGCCTCGGCGCTCCAAAAAATCATCCACTCTGTACATACCTGGCGGCTCTTCCTTCGCCACCTTATGCAGCCTTCCAATTGCCACACGCAGCACAGTACCGGTGCTCTGATGTTTGATGCGTGCATAGAATGACACCTCACCAATCCACACTCCTTCCTCGCCATCCGAGCCATACTGCGCCTTGAAATAGTATGACTCGCGCGTGTGTGCCAATGTGTACATGCGGGACGGCATGATTTCGTCACCACACCGCAAGACTTACTCTCTCCCCCAACTGTGCGTGTGACTAGAGGCAACAGATCGCCGTAAACTTCGTCGTGCAAAATATACATCCGTGAGGTTATGCAAATCTCCTCAGACCCACACATGGCCGTTTCCGTGGCCCACAAGCAGACCAGACGCATTCCACCATGGATTTACCTCAGCCGTCTCATGATATCCCAGAAAGTACATCCCACCCTTCAAACCCAGCTTCTGGCCGCTTACACCGCAGAGTGCACAATTGCCACAGCCAAGGGAAGATGCGTGTGAAAACCACTTGGACAGCTTGCGGTTTGCAGGCGTGTCTGTAGGAGGCAGATGAACAAGCAAGCACTTCGTAAGGCGTCCTGCAATGACTGTCCCGCATCCTGGCCTACACCCACAGCACCCCAAATGGCCCTACGCATGCATATGTGCCCCGCATATTTGCCACCCTCCACAACCCAACCAGCCCAGCGCACCTGCATAAATCCCACCGAGGAATATCTTGTGGTTCAGCGGACTGCCGTCGGCATCCGTAACAGCCAGCCCTATTTCGCTGTCAGGGCCGTAGGCCTTGAATGCCAAAATAGTGTCCCGGAGGTAAACCTCCAGAGACTTGGGCTCACTTGGGCCAGGGATCACCAAAAGCACCGAGCTGAAGCAACGCTTTGAGCGATGAGCCACTGGAAGGTCTGCACAACTGTAGGGACACAGCACCACAATCCGTACGTGCAGGGTCAGCAGGCTAGTGCGCGAGGGAGGCTTGCCGTGGTCGCAAGGGGCTAGTTGCGTAAGTGTGCCCACGCAACCCATGCTAAGCAATTCTTTACTTACCAGCCTAAGCTGGGGGGCGGAAACGAGGTCCAGACTAGGGTGCATCTATTGGGGCGAGTGAACAAGCATAGCCCGGTTCGGATTGCACGTGTAACGCTCTCACCGTATTAGGAGAAGACCGAAGCTATGCTGCTTGAACGCAAACATCTGGCCGAAATCGAAGCCCAGGTCGTAGGCGGAGTTCGCTTTCTTCTTCAGTTGACCGTTTGTCTTGTTGTTGATTGCGTCCGCAGCTCTGGAAGCAAGAAAGTATCAAGATCAATGTGTTAAGAGTTCCCCGTGCCGCTCAGCCCGGAGCCGCCTACCGCTTAGCCGGTGCGGTCACCAGCCCTGCAAGGGCCTGCGCCGCCCAGCCCGGAGCCGCCTACCCCTGAGCCTCCCAGCCCGGTGCGGTCACCAGCCCCGCACGTGCCTGCGCCGCCCAGCCCGGAGCCGCCTACCGCTGAGCCTCCTAGCCCGGTGTGGTCACCAGCCCCGCACTTGCCTGCGCCGCCCAGCCTGGAGCCGCCTACCGCTGAGCCCCCCAACCCGGTGCGGTCACCAGCCCCGCAAGGGCCTGCGCCGCCCAGCCCGGAGCCGCCTAATCCTGAGCCTCCCAGCCCGGTGCGGTCACCAGCCCCGCACGTGCAGGAAGAGGCGCCGTATTGCGCGGTGCCCGGAGGAGGGGCCGAGCAGCAGGGCCCACGTTTTCTACCCAATGCTTACCACTTATGCCATCCTTTTGCTTGACGCCACCGTGTAACTGGGGCCCCGCGTCGCCCCCGACGCGCCCGCGCACACGCGGCCGCAAATGGATCGTTGCACCAGCGGGCACAACCTGGCACCTGACAAGATCTGGGAAGGGTCATTTAGGCCGGAATTTGAGCTGCTCAGGCTTGCATTGTAGACGTCCGATCCGATAAAGCTCCAGAGGTCCTCCACGCGTGATTGATTATCGCCCAGGAACGTAATAGACTTCCCATCGGGGAGCTTCACAATAAGCTGATAGTTTGCGCTAGCGAAACGACTCGCGATCAAGCGGGGAAGCACATAGGAGTGAATGTAGGTAGCGTAGGTATGCAGTGCCCCAAGCAGTAATAGCTTGCCTAGAATGAAAAGCATTGCTAAGCATCTCAGCTTCATAATTCTCTCGGGCAAGTTGGAGTCAGCGAGGACATCAAGGACCAGAAGGAGCCAGCCGTAACACGTAGCGAGCTAGCATTTGCATGCGAGCTGGCTATGAACATGACATAGCCAGGTATGACTACGACTTTGCGTCTGCGTGCGTCTGGTGCGCCTGGCCATTGCGCTGCATGCGTCTCTGAGACGCACGTACCGTGCGTCTCGCCCACCCCCGCCCAGCGTGCGTCTTGCGCTATGTAGCGCACGGCTTAGCGCAATGCGCTCAGGCATAGCGCATGCAAACGCATAAGACGCACGGCTTAGCGCAAGTCCCTGTCCCCATAGTGAGGGGTTCTGGGCCTTCCGGGGGGTTACCGTTGGGTGCGGCCGCCCCGGCCACGGCGGCGGCCACGGCGGTGGGTGCTGCGGCGGCCGCCGTGGGGGCTGCCGCGGCGGCGGCCGCTGCGGGGTCTCCGCTGGGTGATGCCGCCCTGGCGGCGGCCGCAACGGCTGCGGGCGGGGCTGCGGCGTCCGCGGCGCGGGCGGCTGCGGCTGCGGCCGCGGCTACGTTGGCTGCTGCCGCGGCGGCGGCTATGGCGGCGGCCCTGCCCGCCGCCGCGGCCCTAGCCGCCATGCCCCCGCCCGCTGCTCCTGCGGCGGCGGCGGCGCCCGCCGCTTCGGCCCTGGCCTCGTCTCTTCCCTCGGGGTCCTCCACCCTGGCCCCCAGCCGGCGGTCCCGCTCCTCCCCGCGTCGCCGCTCCATCTCCGCCTCCCAGGCCGCGCGCTCAAGGCCGCCCACCTGCGGGTGGGTTGCGCGCGGTGCTCTTCATTGCGTGTGCGCGAAGTCGGCCATGCGGCCATGCCAGTGCGGGCCATGCGGGCCTTGCGGCCCGACAGGTTGGGCTCTACGGGCCCGCGCCGCCTTGCGCGGGGCTTGCGGGGTCGCGGGCATTGCGCTGCCACCGAGGAAGCTGTGGCTGGCGGCGTTGCGTGGCTCTGCGGTCTTGTGGGAACCGGCGCTATTGCGAGCCTTGCGGCCTTGCAGGCTGGCGGGCATTGCGTGGCTTTGCTGCCAGGCGGGGAGCCCGGCGACATTGCGGGCATTGCAGGCCTTGCGGGCATTGCGGGCACTGCGGGCATTGCGGGCATTGTGGGCATTGCGGGCATTGCGGGCCTTGCGGGCGTTGCGGGCATTGCGGGCTCTTTGCAGCCTTGCCGTGGCGGGCGGCGTTGCATGGCTTTGCGGCCTTGCGGGGGGCTTGCGGTGTTGCGGGTGTTGGGGCTTTGCGGGGCTGGCGGGCCTTGCATGGCTTCGCCGCCTTGCGGGGAGCCCGGCGGCATTGCGTTGCTGCGGTCAGGGCGCCGTCGGCCTTCCCCGCCTTCTCCTGCGCTCGATGCTCCTTGCCTCGGCCTTTCCCTGACCCTGGCCTCCTCTTACTCGTTCCCGCTCTTCCCGCCTCTCTTCCTGTTACCCGTCCCCGCCCGTCCCGCTTGAGCTCCTTTGCTGGGCCTCTCACCTCATCTTCTGCTGGGTGCTCTGCGGCTGGGTCGGCCTCGTCGCCTGCTGCCGCGTGCTCCAGCCTTCTGGGGCGGTATTGCTTCTGTGACCACGGTTCGGCAAGGGCGTTAAGCAAGGTACAAGGGCCCGGTCGGGCCGATTCGTCTCCGGGCGGCCCCTTCGTCTTGCTGCGCGCGCGTTCTGTCGAGCCCGGGTCTTCTCCTGCCCTGATTCCTCCTGCCCTGATTGGCCTGTCGTAATCGCCCTGCCCTGGTTCTGGTCCCCTTCCCCGGGTCTCTATTAACCGGGCGCCTCGGGGCCTCGGTGGCGTTTGAGGTGGCGGATCTTCTCTCGCGGTGCGCCTGGTTGGGGGGCCTCCCCGGCTTAGGGTGCCAGGGAGGGCTTAGGCTTTCGTAGCCTGTCTCGGTGAGCCGTTTCGCTCTGTCTCGCGCCCAAACATTTTCGACTGAAGTCGAATCGCGACCTGGCTCTACGTGAGCTCGAGTCTCACCAATAATTCGTTCATCGGGATGTACTTGGGCTTCGTCGTCGAGCGCTGGAGGTCTTCGGGCAGCAAAGAACTAGATAAGGCGAACAAGTTGTCTGGCTCCTCTCGGCCGGGTAGGGCCTTGCTGTGACGCGCTCTGAGCGTTAGCTGGAAGAGAAGTATCCCGTGTGCTCAGCGCGTCAAAGGAGCAGAGGCGAATCGCCCGTACGACCTTTCCAATGGGCCGAGTGCTTCAGCAATCGCTACTGCTGCTGTGCTTGCTCCCGCCCCATAACGGCCCCTGCCAATTCCTGATGGAGAACAGACTTGCCTGGCTGGTGTAGTACTCGTCCACGTAGACCACCAGGTGCGCGTGCTTGTCCACCCGCAGGCGCAGCAGCGCCCGATTTGGGCCTCTGCCTGACCTGCTGACGCAGCCTCCGTATCCAGTGCCGGCATTGCGCCAGCCGACGATGACCTCCTCCTTGGGCCTCCCCCCAGCGAGCTCCTGCGCCGTGTGCTTGAGGACCTGCATTCAGACAGCCGACGCAAGTAGTTAGTTCCATGTTCCAGACATGCACGGTGCAAACAGTGTCCGCAACGGATGCTCACTTTCTGGCTGCGAATGTGCACAGTCAAGCGCCACCGCCGCTGGCCCCACTGGCGGTAATGACGCACACTATAACGACAGGGAACCGCGTCTCGGCGCGTCTCGGTCACGTCTGGCTAGTGAGACGCGGTGTCAGACGCGTTGAGACGCTGCGATTTGGGGCGATACGCGGTGCAGACGCTGTGCAGACGCGGCCAGAAGCACTAGTGCGGGGCACCAAGACATGTAGTGCGTCTCATCGCGTTTGAGAGATGCCACGAGACGCGAGTCGTGACGCGCTGCGTCTGCATAGCTGACGCGTCTCACCAGACGCGGTGCGTCTCCATACGCAGTGCCAGACGCGAGTTTGATACCCTAGACGCGCTGCGTCTGCCCGTACGCGACAAGTGAGACGCGTGCGTCTCGAGACGCGATGCGTTTTGAGCGGAAACGTGAGAAATAGACGCAGACGACGCGTGCGCTCTGAAGCATTATTCTGTAGCCGGTTACAATCGAGCCGCAACTGCTGCCCATGCCCTTGCCTGACCGGACCATTGCACCCACATGCTCAGCGCCCGCATACCGCTCTTGTGTCAGCTGCAGTGATTGCGAATGCAAACGTGGACCCTGTCCCTCCATTGCACCCATTCAGTTGCAGTAGTCTAAACAATGAACGTGCTTTTACAGCACCATCCCAGTCACACATATCGACCTCTCCACGAATCTCCTGACACTCTCCTTGTTCAGTCACAAATCGTCTTATTGCTAATAAGACACCTGCATGCTGTCGTCGTCGTTCTTTGGCTAGTATACAAGTCGCTGCGCGTGCCGCTCCAGGTGGCCGCCACGAAGATGCTATATGCCGTCCACCAGTTCACCTGAACAGGGGCGCCAGGGGAGAATGGAATACGTGAAGCTCATTGCAAGCGACATGCGCGGGGCATAGCCAAGCCCACACTATGCACAGGTTTGAGCCAAACTTGTCACGCCACTTTCTTACCGTGTTAACTGGAAGCGGCGGCGGCGGCATCCTTGCTCCTGCCCCTGCGCTGCGCGGCCGGTTTGATCACGGGAACTGTGTCACCCTTGGACTTCTGCATAAAAGGGAGTTGCATGCACGTGATTAGGTATTGCCCTCCAGGATTGGCACACGGCAACACACTGGCGCAAAAGCAGCACGCAAACCCGAAAGCCATCCTACACCCCGACCAGCGCTTACGCCCTGGCCCTGCCTGCCCTGACCCAGTCCGTACCCACCATACCCACCCACCTTGACGTTCTTGCTTGCCTTCTCCAGCTTGCGCTTCTTCACTGCCGCCTCCTTCTCCTCCTCGCCCTGCATTATGCACACATGGGGCACGGGCGGTGGGCGCAAGCGCGGGGGCACAGGCATGGGAGCGCGTGTGTAGGCAGCCCGAAAGCCATCCTACATCCCGACCAGCGCTTACGCCCTGGCCCCAACTGCCCTGACCCAGTCCGTACCCACCATACCCACCCACCATGTCGTTCTTGCTTGCCTTCTCCTTCTCCAGCTTGCGCTTCTTCGCCGCCTCCTTCTTCTACTCCTCACCCTGTATTATGCACACATGGGGCACAGGCGGTGGGGCAAGGGAGCGTGCGCGTGGGGGCAAGGGTGTGGGGACACGGGCGTCGGGGTGCAGGCGTGGGGGCACAGGCGTGGGGACACGAGTGTGGGGGCGCGGGCGTGGGAAAACGGGCGGTGGGGCACAGGCGGTGGGGCACAAACGTGGGGACACGGGTATGGGGAAATGCCGCAGGGGTCACATGCCTTGCCACCGGGAGCAGCACGTAGTCACGACGCAAGAGCACACTCGTCTCACCTTCATGCGCTCAGCAGTCGCCTTGGCCAGCATCGCCAACGCCTCGTTGTCCACGCCGGCGCTAGCGGAAGGCAGGGGCTGGCTCGCTGGCACCTCCACGCACGTCGACCCTAGGGAGAAGCGCCAGTTGCTGATGCCGCTGTAGGCCTTGGCAAGCGCACCCTGCAAAGGTTGGCATGACAGGAAGGTTGGAAAGAAAACACAGGTAAATCAACAGCTCTTCCATGCATATAGCTCTTCTAGTGTGCAAGCTCTTCCATGCATAGATTAAGGAATTCGCAAACAGGACAGGCAAACAAACTTACAACAAGGGCCCCGGGCGGGATGGCGCCGCAAGTCACCTTGGTGTCTTGCGACTTCACGCTCACTGGCGCCTGGCTGGCGACCAGGGACTCCAACTCCATGACGAGGTCGGCGTCCTCAGCCGTCAGCTGCTCCTCCACGCCAGCTGCGAAGCGCACAGGGTCGCGTTTGCACATCTTGCCCCACTGGCTGCGCCACGGGTGCTTGTACCATTCTCGCTCATTCTTGGGCTGCTCCTCTGTGGCAGGAGTTCGTAGGGCGAATAGGAGTTCAGTGTGCAGTCGACCAAGAACACGGTCAACTCTCGCGCGTGACCACCGTTCACGCGGATACTTCACTTGTCTTTGTCTATGTCTACTTCTCTTTGCATAAATGGTTTGATTTGCAGTAGAGCTGCGAACTTACTGTCGTTGGCAGCGCAGCTGGCCTCGAACGTCGTCTCATACTTGCTGCGCTTCGCGTTGAAGTGAGTCACCTTCCAGAGGAGGGAACGGTGTACAATAGGTGAGTGAGTATGGTAGGGCAACGAGTATGGTAGGGCAATCTAGTCAATTCGGCAAGTCAAGGCCAGTCAATCCCGACGAAATCCCTTCAAAGCTTGTCTTATATGCCACCGATGTCTGTTCAATACGGCGATAGATTGCCGTGTAGCGTGCCGCATGTGCAGAGGACGACGGTGGTTGCGCGGTGTCGACGAGGTGTAAGAGGTTCGCCATCGAAATGGTGCGCGCCGGCTGGACCCAAATTGCATATCACTAGTTTACTATCAAATTTACCACTGTAATTAATCTGCGTGCCTGGAAAGTGGAAACAGTTCACGCGAAACAGTTCACTTGATTGCGCTCGCCCGCCGCAGACACTTGCAGCGCGAGCCTCATCTTGGTAATGAGCACGGCGCAAGTGATCAGTAATCGCGCGGATGCAAAGCGGAAGCGGAAAGTGCTGCTGGAGGCGTCGGCCGCAATGTGGGCCAGACATCCCAGCCACTGCCTGCACCCCTGCGCCGGGGATGATGAGCAAGTACGTGGGAGCGTGCGCGGGTGTGTGTGTGTGTGTGTGTGTGTGTGTGTGTGTGTGTGTGTGTGTGTGTGTGTGTGTGTGTGTGTGTGTGTGTGTGTGTGTGTGTGTGTGTGTGTGTGTGTGTGTGTGTGTGTGTGTGTGTGTGTGTGTGTGTGTGTGTGTGGTGTGGTGTGGTGTGCGTGTGCGTGTGCGTGTGCGTGTGCGTGTGCGTGTGCGTGTGCGTGTGCGTGTGCGTGGTGCGTGTGCGTGTGCGTGGTGCGTGTGCGTGTGCGTGTGCGTGTGCGGTGCGTGCGTGTGCGTGTGCGTGTGCGTGTGCGTGTGCGTGTGGCGTGTGCGTGTGCGTGTGGTGGCGTGTGCGTGTGCGTGCGTGTGCGTGTGGCGTGTGCGTGTGCGTGTGCGTGTGCGTGTGCGTGTGCGTGTGCGGTGCGTGTGCGTGTGCGTGTGCGTGTGCGTGTGCGGTGTGCGTGTGCGTGTGCGTGTGCGTGTGCGTGTGCGTGTGCGTGTGCGTGTGCGTGTGGCGTGTGCGTGTGCGTGGTGCGTGTGCGTGTGCGTGTTGCGTGTGCGTGTGCGTGTGCGTGTCGTGTGCGTGTGCGTGTGCGTGTGCGTGTGCGTGGTGCGTGTGCGTGTGCGTGTGGCGTGTGCGTGTGCGTGTGCGTGTGCGTGTGCGTGTGCGTGTGCGTGTGCGTGTGCGTGTGCGTGTGCGTGTGCGTGTGCGTGTGCGTGTGCGTGTGCGTGTGCGTGTGCGTGTGCGTGTGCGTGTGCGTGTGCGTGTGCGTGTGCGTGTGCGTGTGCGTGTGCGTGTGCGTGTGCGTGTGCGTGTGCGTTGCGTGTGCGTGTGCGTGTGGTGGCGTGTGCGTGTGCGTGGTGCGTGTGCGTGTGCGTGTGCGTGTGCGTGTGCGTGTTGCGTGTGCGTGTGCGTGTGCGTGTGCGTGTGCGTGTGCGTGTGCGTGTGCGTGTGCGTGTGCGTGTGCGTGTGCGTGTGCGGTGTGCGTGTGCGTGTGCGTGTGCGTGTGCGTGTGCGTGTGCGTGTGCGTGTGCGTGTGCGTGTGCGTGTGCGTGAGCGACATGGCGGGAGGACGGGAACTCGGGAAGGCGGGAGGGCGGCAGCACGGGTGCCCTGGGCATGGGGCAACGTAGCGGACCGTCACTGTTGGCCATCCTTCCTGGTGCAACCGTCGGAATGGCCTCGTTGGCGGTCTGGGGAAGGGCGGCTTTAGAGAGCGGCGAATGGGCTAAAGTCACTGACACCGGCACTGTACTGTTAGGCTATTGATGCAGCTGTGTTGCTGCGGGCAGGGCGATACCGGACCCTGCCTGCCCTTAACCCACAGGCATATGTCAATCAACCCCACCCCACGCCACGCCAAGGAGCCGCAACGCCGTGTGCGTGGCGTTTGGGGGAACACGCGTCGGTCTGGGCAGGCGAGAGGGCAAGGGCGCAGGGCCAACGCCATGCCAAGGAGCCGCAACGCCGTGTGTGTGGGGTTTGGGGGAACACGCGTCGGTCTGGGCAGGCAAGCAGGCGAGGGCGCAGGGCCAACGCCATGCCAAGGAGCCGCAACGCCGTGTGTGTGGGGTTTGGGGGAACACGCGTCGGTCTGGGCAGGCAAGCAGGCGAGGGCGCAGGGCCAACGCCATGCCAAGGAGCCGCAACGCCGTGTGTGTGGGGTTTGGGGGAACACGCGTCGGTCTGGGCAGGCAAGCGGGCGAGGGCGCAGGGCCAACGCCATGCCAAGGAGCCGCATGCTGTGTGTTTGGGGTTTGGGGGAACACGCGTCGGTCTGGGCAGGCAAGCAGGCGAGGGCGCAGGGCCAACGCCGTGCCAAGGAGCCGCAACGCCGTGTGTGTGGGGTTTGGGGGAACAACCGCTGCTTGTACACGTGTCTGGACCCCTTTCCCGCCGCTGCACCCAAGAAATATTCCCGCCTGTCGTCTGTGCGCATAGCCCTGCACTGCCGCTGCTTGTACACGTGTCTGGACCCCTTTCCCGCCGCAGCGCCCAAGAAATATTCCTGCCTGTCGTCTGTGCGCATAGCCCTGCACTGCCGCTGCTTGTACACGTGTCTGGACCCCTTTCCCGCCGCAGCGCCCAAGAAATATTCCTGCCTGTCGTCTGTGCGCATAGCCCTGCACTGCCGCTGCTTGTACACGTGTCTGGACCCCTTTCCCGCCGCAGCGCCCAAGAAATATTCCTGCCTGTCGTCTGTGCGCATAGCCCTGCACTGCCGCTGCTTGTACACGTGTCTGGACCCCTTTCCCGCCGCAGCACCCAAGAAATATTCCCGCCTGTCGTCTGTGCGCATAGCCCTGCACTGCCGCTGCTTGTACACGTGTCTGGACCCCTTTCCCGCCGCAGCGCCCAAGAAATATTCCTGCCTGTCGTCTGTGCGCATAGCCCTGCACTGCTGCCGCTGCTTGTACACGTGTCTGGACCCCTTTCCCGCCGCAGCGCCCAAGAAATATTCCTGCCTGTCGTCTGTGCGCATAGCCCTGCACTGCCGCTGCTTGTACACGTGTCTGGACCCCTTTCCCGCCGCAGCGCCCAAGAAATATTCCTGCCTGTCGTCTGTGCGCATAGCCCTGCACTGCCGCTGCTTGTACACGTGTCTGGACCCCTTTCCCGCCGCAGCGCCCAAGAAATATTCCCGCCTGTCGTCTGTGCGCATAGCCCTGCACTGCCGCTGCTTGTACACGTGTCTGGACCCCTTTCCCGCCGCAGCGCCCAAGAAATATTCCTGCCTGTCGTCTGTGCGCATAGCCCTGCACTGCCGCTGCTTGTACACGTGTCTGGACCCCTTTCCCGCCGCAGCACCCAAGAAATATTCCTGCCTGTCGTCTGTGCGCATAGCCCTGCACTGCCGCTGCTTGTACACGTGTCTGGACCCCTTTCCCGCCGCAGCGCCCAAGAAATATTCCTGCCTGTCGTCTGTGCGCATAGCCCTGCACTGCCGCTGCTTGTACACGTGTCTGGACCCCTTTCCCGCCGCAGCGCCCAAGAAATATTCCTGCCTGTCGTCTGTGCGCATAGCCCTGCACTGCCGCTGCTTGTACACGTGTCTGGACCCCTTTCCCGCCGCAGCGCCCAAGAAATATTCCCGCCTGTCGTCTGTGCGCATAGCCCTGCACTGCCGCTGCTTGTACACGTGTCTGGACCCCTTTCCCGCCGCAGCGCCCAAGAAATATTCCTGCCTGTCGTCTGTGCGCATAGCCCTGCACTGCCGCTGCTTGTACACGTGTCTGGACCCCTTTCCCGCCGCTGCACCCAAGAAGTATTCCCGCCTGTCGTCTGTGCGCATAGCCCTGCACTGCCGCTGCTTGTACACGTGTCTGGACCCCTTTCCCGCCGCAGCGCCCAAGAAATATTCCTGCCTGTCGTCTGTGCGCATAGCCCTGCACTGCCGCTGCTTGTACACGTGTCTGGACCCCTTTCCCGCCGCAGCGCCCAAGAAATATTCCTGCCTGTCGTCTGTGCGCATAGCCCTGCACTGCCGCTGCTTGTACACGTGTCTGGACCCCTTTCCCGCCGCAGCGCCCAAGAAATATTCCTGCCTGTCGTCTGTGCGCATAGCCCTGCACTGCCGCTGCTTGTACACGTGTCTGGACCCCTTTCCCGCCGCAGCGCCCAAGAAATATTCCTGCCTGTCGTCTGTGCGCATAGCCCTGCACTGCCGCTGCTTGTACACGTGTCTGGACCCCTTTCCCGCCGCAGCGCCCAAGAAATATTCCTGCCTGTCGTCTGTGCGCATAGCCCTGCACTGCCGCTGCTTGTACACGTGTCTGGACCCCTTTCCCGCCGCAGCGCCCAAGAAATATTCCTGCCTGTCGTCTGTGCGCATAGCCCTGCACTGCCGCTGCTTGTACACGTGTCTGGACCCCTTTCCCGCCGCAGCGCCCAAGAAATATTCCTGCCTGTCGTCTGTGCGCATAGCCCTGCACTGCCGCTGCTTGTACACGTGTCTGGACCCCTTTCCCGCCGCAGCGCCCAAGAAATATTCCTGCCTGTCGTCTGTGCGCATAGCCCTGCACTGCTGCCGCTGCTTGTACACGTGTCTGGACCCCTTTCCCGCCGCTGCACCCAAGAAATATTCCCGCCTGTCGTCTGTGCGCATAGCCCTGCACTGCCGCTGCTTGTACACGTGTCTGGACCCCTTTCCCGCCGCAGCGCCCAAGAAATATTCCTGCCTGTCGTCTGTGCGCATAGCCCTGCACTGCCGCTGCTTGTACACGTGTCTGGACCCCTTTCCCGCCGCAGCGCCCAAGAAATATTCCTGCCTGTCGTCTGTGCGCATAGCCCTGCACTGCCGCTGCTTGTACACGTGTCTGGACCCCTTTCCCGCCGCAGCGCCCAAGAAATATTCCTGCCTGTCGTCTGTGCGCATAGCCCTGCACTGCCGCTGCTTGTACACGTGTCTGGACCCCTTTCCCGCCGCAGCGCCCAAGAAATATTCCTGCCTGTCGTCTGTGCGCATAGCCCTGCACTGCCGCTGCTTGTACACGTGTCTGGACCCCTTTCCCGCCGCAGCACCCAAGAAATATTCCTGCCTGTCGTCTGTGCGCATAGCCCTGCACTGCCGCTGCTTGTACACGTGTCTGGACCCCTTTCCCGCCGCAGCACCCAAGAAATATTCCTGCCTGTCGTCTGTGCGCATAGCCCTGCACTGCCGCTGCTTGTACACGTGTCTGGACCCCTTTCCCGCCGCTGCACCCAAGAAATATTCCCGCCTGTCGTCTGTGCGCATAGCCCTGCACTGCCGCTGCTTGTACACGTGTCTGGACCCCTTTCCCGCCGCAGCGCCCAAGAAATATTCCTGCCTGTCGTCTGTGCGCATAGCCCTGCACTGCCGCTGCTTGTACACGTGTCTGGACCCCTTTCCCGCCGCAGCGCCCAAGAAATATTCCTGCCTGTCGTCTGTGCGCATAGCCCTGCACTGCCGCTGCTTGTACACGTGTCTGGACCCCTTTCCCGCCGCAGCGCCCAAGAAATATTCCTGCCTGTCGTCTGTGCGCATAGCCCTGCACTGCCGCTGCTTGTACACGTGTCTGGACCCCTTTCCCGCCGCAGCGCCCAAGAAATATTCCTGCCTGTCGTCTGTGCGCATAGCCCTGCACTGCCGCTGCTTGTACACGTGTCTGGACCCCTTTCCCGCCGCAGCGCCCAAGAAATATTCCTGCCTGTCGTCTGTGCGCATAGCCCTGCACTGCTGCCGCTGCTTGTACACGTGTCTGGACCCCTTTCCCGCCGCTGCACCCAAGAAATATTCCTGCCTGTCGTCTGTGCGCATAGCCCTGCACTGCCGCTGCTTGTACACGTGTCTGGACCCCTTTCCCGCCGCAGCGCCCAAGAAATATTCCTGCCTGTCGTCTGTGCGCATAGCCCTGCACTGCCGCTGCTTGTACACGTGTCTGGACCCCTTTCCCGCCGCTGCACCCAAGAAATATTCCCGCCTGTCGTCTGTGCGCATAGCCCTGCACTGCCGCTGCTTGTACACGTGTCTGGACCCCTTTCCCGCCGCAGCGCCCAAGAAATATTCCTGCCTGTCGTCTGTGCGCATAGCCCTGCACTGCCGCTGCTTGTACACGTGTCTGGACCCCTTTCCCGCCGCAGCGCCCAAGAAATATTCCTGCCTGTCGTCTGTGCGCATAGCCCTGCACTGCCGCTGCTTGTACACGTGTCTGGACCCCTTTCCCGCCGCAGCACCCAAGAAATATTCCCGCCTGTCGTCTGTGCGCATAGCCCTGCACTGCCGCTGCTTGTACACGTGTCTGGACCCCTTTCCCGCCGCAGCGCCCAAGAAATATTCCTGCCTGTCGTCTGTGCGCATAGCCCTGCACTGCTGCCGCTGCTTGTACACGTGTCTGGACCCCTTTCCCGCCGCTGCACCCAAGAAATATTCCTGCCTGTCGTCTGTGCGCATAGCCCTGCACTGCCGCTGCTTGTACACGTGTCTGGACCCCTTTCCCGCCGCAGCGCCCAAGAAATATTCCTGCCTGTCGTCTGTGCGCATAGCCCTGCACTGCCGCTGCTTGTACACGTGTCTGGACCCCTTTCCCGCCGCAGCGCCCAAGAAATATTCCCGCCTGTCGTCTGTGCGCATAGCCCTGCACTGCCGCTGCTTGTACACGTGTCTGGACCCCTTTCCCGCCGCAGCGCCCAAGAAATATTCCTGCCTGTCGTCTGTGCGCATAGCCCTGCACTGCCGCTGCTTGTACACGTGTCTGGACCCCTTTCCCGCCGCAGCACCCAAGAAATATTCCTGCCTGTCGTCTGTGCGCATAGCCCTGCACTGCCGCTGCTTGTACACGTGTCTGGACCCCTTTCCCGCCGCAGCGCCCAAGAAATATTCCTGCCTGTCGTCTGTGCGCATAGCCCTGCACTGCTGCCGCTGCTTGTACACGTGTCTGGACCCCTTTCCCGCCGCTGCACCCAAGAAATATTCCCGCCTGTCGTCTGTGCGCATAGCCCTGCACTGCCGCTGCTTGTACACGTGTCTGGACCCCTTTCCCGCCGCAGCGCCCAAGAAATATTCCTGCCTGTCGTCTGTGCGCATAGCCCTGCACTGCCGCTGCTTGTACACGTGTCTGGACCCCTTTCCCGCCGCAGCGCCCAAGAAATATTCCTGCCTGTCGTCTGTGCGCATAGCCCTGCACTGCCGCTGCTTGTACACGTGTCTGGACCCCTTTCCCGCCGCAGCGCCCAAGAAATATTCCTGCCTGTCGTCTGTGCGCATAGCCCTGCACTGCCGCTGCTTGTACACGTGTCTGGACCCCTTTCCCGCCGCAGCGCCCAAGAAATATTCCTGCCTGTCGTCTGTGCGCATAGCCCTGCACTGCCGCTGCTTGTACACGTGTCTGGACCCCTTTCCCGCCGCAGCACCCAAGAAATATTCCTGCCTGTCGTCTGTGCGCATAGCCCTGCACTGCCGCTGCTTGTACACGTGTCTGGACCCCTTTCCCGCCGCAGCGCCCAAGAAATATTCCTGCCTGTCGTCTGTGCGCATAGCCCTGCACTGCCGCTGCTTGTACACGTGTCTGGACCCCTTTCCCGCCGCTGCACCCAAGAAGTATTCCCGCCTGTCGTCTGTGCGCATAGCCCTGCACTGCCGCTGCTTGTACACGTGTCTGGACCCCTTTCCCGCCGCAGCGCCCAAGAAATATTCCTGCCTGTCGTCTGTGCGCATAGCCCTGCACTGCCGCTGCTTGTACACGTGTCTGGACCCCTTTCCCGCCGCAGCGCCCAAGAAATATTCCTGCCTGTCGTCTGTGCGCATAGCCCTGCACTGCCGCTGCTTGTACACGTGTCTGGACCCCTTTCCCGCCGCAGCGCCCAAGAAATATTCCTGCCTGTCGTCTGTGCGCATAGCCCTGCACTGCCGCTGCTTGTACACGTGTCTGGACCCCTTTCCCGCCGCAGCGCCCAAGAAATATTCCTGCCTGTCGTCTGTGCGCATAGCCCTGCACTGCCGCTGCTTGTACACGTGTCTGGACCCCTTTCCCGCCGCAGCGCCCAAGAAATATTCCTGCCTGTCGTCTGTGCGCATAGCCCTGCACTGCCGCTGCTTGTACACGTGTCTGGACCCCTTTCCCGCCGCAGCACCCAAGAAATATTCCTGCCTGTCGTCTGTGCGCATAGCCCTGCACTGCCGCTGCTTGTACACGTGTCTGGACCCCTTTCCCGCCGCAGCGCCCAAGAAATATTCCTGCCTGTCGTCTGTGCGCATAGCCCTGCACTGCCGCTGCTTGTACACGTGTCTGGACCCCTTTCCCGCCGCTGCACCCAAGAAATATTCCCGCCTGTCGTCTGTGCGCATAGCCCTGCACTGCCGCTGCTTGTACACGTGTCTGGACCCCTTTCCCGCCGCAGCGCCCAAGAAATATTCCTGCCTGTCGTCTGTGCGCATAGCCCTGCACTGCCGCTGCTTGTACACGTGTCTGGACCCCTTTCCCGCCGCAGCGCCCAAGAAATATTCCTGCCTGTCGTCTGTGCGCATAGCCCTGCACTGCCGCTGCTTGTCCACGTGTCTGGACCCCTTTCCCGCCGCAGCGCCCAAGAAATATTCCCGTTTGTTACATCATCTGTCCTGGCCCTCACGCACCGCACACGCAGGCTGCATGCCCCAGGCATGTCTCAGACCCTCACGCGTCAAGGGGCCGCACACGCCTCAATGCTAGTTGCCGCGCGCCGCGAGCCGCAGACGAAAGCTGCGTGCTCCCCCGCACCCAACACGAGTTATGTTCACGGCACATGCACTCACACACCCCGCCGCAGCTACTCAAGAACGGAGGCCGCGGCGTTTGGCGTCTTGCTTTGTAAGGACCAGCAAATAACCTGCGCAGTCGCTTTTTGTGTCCTTTCTATGATAGACCTTATACTTCGACATCTGACCATCGGCGCCCTTCACAGCACCGCCCGGCCCCAGGGCAAGCTTGTTGCCATCCTTCACCCAGCACCATGCAATGACATTAGCCCGTCGCACGCTGATCTTCTTATTGTTGTCGCTGGAAAGCGTCAACATGATCTGGCCCTTCACCTCTGTGCCCTTCATCGGCTCCTTTTCGCCGACACGCCGCACGTGACCCTGCGCGCTGCACTCGTACTGCGGGTTCAAGTCAAACACCTTCCAGACGCCAGCTTCGTCGCTGGATTTAGCATCCTGCTCAGCCTCCCTTCGTGCCCTGGCTTCCATCCGCAGCTGATCCGCGACGTGCACGGGTGGCAGTGCCGCCAGCACCGCGGCCTCCCACCGCTCTTTGGCAGCTTGCTCTTGACGCTTGGCCTCCCAGTCCGCAGCCGTGGCCTGACGGCGCTCCTGTTCTTCCCGTTGCCGCCGCTCCTCCGCAGCGGCGCGTTCTTCCTCGCACCGCACCAGCGCCGCCTGTGAGCAAGAAGACAAGGACCTCAGTTTGTGTTGCAAGCCTTTGTATGTGTTGCACGCCGCGTCGCACAGTCACCCACGCGTGAACCTGTCATCCGCCGCGACTCACACTTGTCATGTCCATCATATGGGACGGGATATGCATCCTGACGAAGGCAGGCGGCAGACCACGCGGCCACGCTCGGTTCGGGGCCTGCGGGAAGCCGCAGTCCTGGACGTGGCACCAGTGGGTGTCCAGCGAGTCGAAGTACTGCTTAGTCGCCCAAGGGAAGCGCCCAAAGAAGATGCGGTACCGCTCGTTGGCGTCAGTCACACCCATCGCCCGTGCTCTTTCCTGGTAGAAAATCCGCAAGCACTGAACGACATGCTGGATTAGCGGAGTGACCACAACTCGGCTGCCTGCTTTGTCAACATGTTTCCCATCGAGCTCATCCATCCAGAGCTCCATTGCGCGTATCCACAAGGGCAGGCCCGGTTCGCGGATATCGAACAGCGCGGACTTTGACATTGAGACTATTATTATTGTTGAGCGTCGATCGGGAACTAGTGCCACTGGTTCACCAATATGAATACCACGTCCTTGAATTTGGTGTGCAGCACGCGCACTTCCACTTGCGCCCATGCGCCCAGCCCCGCCTCCCCCCCCACGCCGTCGCCGCTCACCGCCCCCGCTCCCGGGTGCCCCCTTATGCGTGAGGGGCGTCCGGGCTGGCAGCGATGTGGGGAGCCGTACGCGGCCCGCACGCTGCCTGCCGCATCCTATCGCCACTAACCGCCCCCATGCCGTCGGCGCCTGCGTCTTAACCCGTTCTGACGCCCCCACCTTTCTCTTTTGCCACCCGGGCTCGTGCGTGATATCCTTTGTGCTGTCCATACCCTTTACATTCCGCCGATACGCCTCGGCCCTTTCACTGTGCCCCGCCCTTTTGAACCTCGCCTTTCCCCTTAACCGCATGTCGCTCGTCTGGCCCGGCGCTTGCTGCCTGGCGCCGGGGTCATCTTCCTGGTCGCCAGGTAAGTCGTGTGTTTTGCATTTGCGTGGTTGCGTGTCCGTCTCTGCTGTGCGAGAGCCGAGCCTGGGTGGCAGTTCGTCGACGGCGCGCCGACCTCGCCCCGTCTACACTCTCCGCCCCGAAACGCAAGAGTATACCGTTACCCTGTATTGCCGCAAACTGCACCTGCCTGTCCCTTGTCTAGTTTCGCTTGGGTTTAGATTGGGCTGGTGTTCACAACCCCCCCCTCCCGCCTCCTCAGCCTGCGCCTCCCCCCCCCCCACGCCCCCGCGTACTATTGCGCGTATGCCTCCGTCTGCGTCAATGCTAGTATTGCTGATGTGGGGTACAGCGAATACGGTTTGGGGCACGCGGCGGGGCCCCTTCACGGTCGGCTCGCGTCGCAGTTTGCGTCCAAGCCATCGCGTCACGAAACGCGGCCTGACGCACCCTGACGCACCCTGACGCGCCCGAACGCGCTGAGACGCGCCCAGACGCGAGTTTCCCGTCGTTACAGTGCAGGAGGTGCCACAGGCCTAGCCCGCGTGGCGGCGCTGCACCACCACCCCCGTACAGGCACTGGATGTGCGCTGTGTGCTCGGCTGCCGACGCCACCCGCGCACTGGGGATCCCGGCCTGCCAATGCTGCAGCGCCAGTTTCTCATTCAGACGCGCCTGCTGCCAAAGGTGGCGATCGGTGGGGCCCGTGCGCTTGTGGTAGCCAGCACCAGACAGCCGCACGTAACAGGCGCGCTGCTCCCGGCGCCGGCTGGTCGCCGCACGCCACTGCTTCCGCTCATGCCGACCGCGCCAACCACGCGGCCTTCGCCGCCACTGTCCGCAGGCACACCCTCGCCTCCCGCGCCCACTCCGCTGTCCCCGCTGGCGCTTTCGACGCTTGCTGACACGGCGCCCAACCCCACGAAGCCGCCTGTTCCGCCTCCGGCGCCTCGCCCAGTCCCTGCGCCGTGCCCGCAGGGGTCTGGTTGGGCCTTGCGCTAGTTGCTGACGCTCGCCCTCTGGGATGTTGCTTGGGCCCGCCCACAGCCACACTGCGTGCAATGGGCCCTGGTGACTGTGTGGGCTGAAGGCGGCCAGGTAGCCGACGCAGGCCACTAGGTAGTTCATGCAGCCCGGGTCCACTGCGACGATATGCAGGGCGCTCAATGCAGCCACTGTGTACTGCGCAAGCGCCTGGCCAGCAGCGACCACGCCAGGAACTGGGTTGTTCCCTGGCGCCTGTCCTGGTCCGTCAAGCCCCGCGCCGCCGCCCGGCCCCACGCTGCTGCCGCCGCCGCCGCCCGGCCCCGCACCGCCGCCCGGCCCCGCGCCACCACTCGGCCCCGCGCTGCCACCGCCGCCGCCGCTGAGCCCAACACATGCGGCGGCGCCATCTGTGCGCAGAAATTCCGCGAAACTGTGTCCGCCGCACTCCAGGTGGTGAAAGTCAAAGCCAGCAAGCTGCCACGCCTGGTGGTGCACCGGACCTCCTGCCCGCTGAACATTTGCGTATGCCTTCCAGCCACCAGCGTGTGCCGCGGCGGCGGAGGCCGCCTGCCAAACAGCTGCGGCACCAGACCCAAGCAGCTCTGCTCTGGCGGTAGCAGACTGGCAGTGCCCGTATCATGTAGATGGCTTTTGGCCCCCGGCGTCTACACAGCGTAGATGACCCCGCCCGCGCCATCTACGCCCGGAAACATTTTCCTAGGGGCACGCCCCCAAAACCCCAAAACCTGTTTGCGGTTGGCGAGTAGCTCCTGTGACAGTGGAAGGAGCACACGGATGACGAACTGCCTCCCAGGTGGTGCCCACAAGCCAAGCGACATGGGCGTGCATGTGTGGAACATAGACACATCGCAAGGTGGTGTTGGTCAGTGGAATGTGCAGCGGCATGTTCCTTGCTTCAATGATGAGGGCATACAGCTGCGCGGGCTTCATGGCAAACTTGGCCGACTGCAGCTCCACACGTGAGGCGGGCGGGTTGGCCGTCTTGAGCTGCTGGTAGATGGTGGCCAACCACCTGCATCCGCAGTCAAGTAGCTCTGTTCCGTCAATTGCTGATTACCAACTCGAGCCACAACAACACACCCAACAAACCCACACACGCACACACCTATGGATGGGCACCAGAGCACTCAGCAGGTCGGCTGCTGCACTGACCAGGAGCAATGGCTGACGCTGCAGCAGGTCATGATTGCCCTGCTGCCCAGGCCAGATGCCACGAGCAGTCCATGCATTCACCATTGACTCCTCCGCCGCCCCCGCGGCCGCCGTGCCTGGATGCGCTGCCGCCGCCCCCGCGGCTTCTGTTCCTGGGCCACCACCGCCCCCGCGGCCGATGTTCCCGGGCCGCCGCCGCCCGCGCGGCCGCTGTTCCTGGACCGCCGCCGCCCCCGCGGCCGCTGTTCCTGGGCCGTTGCCGCCCCCGCGGCGGCCGGCCCCACCGCAAGCTGCGCACCCACAGGAGTATTTGTTGCGAGCGTGCGCGGCGGTGGTCATTCCCATCCCATGCCCACCCCTGAAGATGAAGCCACCGGCGCTACCGGCCGATCTGGGGTGTCGTTCATCCGCATAACCCTCATACACATGCCGGCACGCCATGGTATCCCACACCCGGCCGGCGCTGCTACCATGTGCAGCCACCGGTCCTGTCGGACAGGTGTGGGGAACCGCACTGCAGTCCGCCCCGTCGGTTGTCCTGTTATGTCTTGTTGCGGAGTTGTGACCTGTTCTGGGGTTCGTTTTGGTGTCTTGCTGAGTGTTGCTCGCCGCCCGGCATCCCGCATGGCCGCCCCCTGTCGCGGGACCGCGCGCCAGGCTCAGAGCTGACCCTGGCATACCTGCTCGCCCTCGCCCTCGCCCTCTCCCTCGCCCTCGCCCTCTCCCTCGCCCTCTCCCTCTCCCTCGCCCTCGCCCTCGCCCTCGCCCTCGGCACACTCTCCCTCGCCCTCGCCCCTCGCCCTCGCCCTGCGCCCTCGCCCTCGCCCTCGCTCCTCGCTCCGCGCCCTCGCCCTCGCCCTCGCCCCTGCCCTCGCCCACTAGCCCTCGCCTCGCCCTCGCCCTCGCCCTCGCCCTCGCCCTCGCCCTCGCCCCTCGGCCCGTGCCCCTCGCCCTCGCCCCTCGCCCTCGCCCCTCGCCCTCCCCTCGCCCTCGCCCTCCCTCGCCCTCGCCTCGGCCCTCGCCTCGCCCTCGCCCTCGCCCTCGCCCTCGGGCCTCGCCCTCGCCCTCCCCCTCCGCCCTCGGCCCTCGCCCTCGCCCTCGCCCTCGCCCTCGCCCTCGCCCTCGCCCTCGCCCTCGCCCTAGCCCTCGCCCTCGCCCTCGCCCTCGCCCTCGCCCTCGCCCTCGCCTCGCCCTCGCCCTCGCCCTCGCCCTCGCCCTCGCCCTCGCCTCGCCCTCGCCCTCGCCCTCGCCCTCGCCCTCGCCCTCGCCCTCGCCCCTCGCCCTCGCCCTCGCCCTCGCCCTCGCCCTCGCCTCGCCCTCGCCCTCGCCCTCGCCCTCGCCCTCGCCCTCGCCCTCGCCCTCGCCCTCGCCCTCGCCCTCGCCCTCGCCCTCGCCCTCGCCCTCGCCCTCGACCTCGCCCTCGCCCTCGCCCTCGCCCTCGCCCTCGCCCTCGCCCTCGCCCTCGCCCTCGCCCCCTCGCCCTCGCCCTCGCCCTCGCCCTCGCCCTCGCCCCTCGCCCTCGCCCTCGCCCTCGCCCTCGCCCTCGCCCTCGCCCTCGCCCTCGCCCTCGCCCTCGCCCTCGCCCTCGCCCTCGCCCTCGCCTCGCCCTCGCCCCCCTCGCCCTCGCCCTTCGCCCTCGCCCTCGCCCTCGCCCTCGCCCTCGCCCTCGCCCTCGCCCTCGCCCCTCGCCCTCGCCTCGCCCTCGCCCTCGCCCTCGCCCCTCGCCCTCGCCCTCGCCCTCGCCCCTCGCCCTCGCCCTCGCCCTCGCCCTCGCCCTCGCCTGCCTCTCGCCCTCGCCCTCGCCCTCGCCCTCGCCCTCGCCCTCGCCCTCGCCCTCGCCCTCGCCCTCGCCCTCGCCCTCGCCCTCGCCCTCGCCCTCGCCCTCGCCCTCGGCCCTCGCCCCCTCGCCCTCGCCTCCCTCGCCCTCGCCCTCGCCCTCGCCCTGCGCCTGCCTCGCCCCTCGCCCTCGCCCCTCGCCCTCGCCCTCGCCCTCGCCCTCGCCCTCGCCTCGGCCCTCGCCCTCGCCCTCGCCCTCGCCCCTCGCCCCTCGCCCTCGCCCTCGCCCTCGCCCTCGCCCTCGCGCCCTCGCCCTCGCCCTCGCCCTCGCCCTCGCCCTCGCCCTCGCCCTCGCCCTCGCCCTCGCCCTCGCCCTCGCCTCCGCCCTCGCCCTCGCCCCCTCGCCCTCGCCCTCGCCCTCGCCCTCGCCTCGCCCTCGCCCTTCCCTCGCCCTCGCCCCTCGCCCTCGCCCTCGCCCTCGCCTCGCCCTCGCCCTCGCCCTCCCTCGCCTCGCCCTCGCCCTCAGCCCTCGCCCTCGCCCCCTCGCCCTCGCACTCGCCCTCGCCTAGCCCTCGCCCTCGCCCTCGCCCTCGCCCCTCGCCCTCGCCCTCGCCCTCGCCCTCGCCCTCCGCCCTCGCCCTCGCCCTCGCCCTCGCCCTCGCCCTCGCCCTCGCCCTCGCCCCTGTGCTGCCTGTGGCTGTTGCCCAAGCGCAGTTCCTGCCAACCCCTCCAATTACTCCAATGGCACCACGTTGTTGTCCACTTCCAGCCATGCACAACAATACTTGTGCACCCAACTGACGAAATAGGCGTGGTAGTGCTCCTCCAGGTTGATGAGGACGTCCTGGAGCAGATGGTGAGCCAGCTGTGGATAGGACTAAGGGGGTCACATCAGGAGAACATCAACACCAAGCGGCATTTGAGGGCTACGGGGAGCCTGCAAGGGGACTGGGACTGGCCAACTGCGTCTGCGCGTGTTCAGGGTCAAGCCAGCCTGTGCATAAACACTGCTACTACTACTACCTGGTGGTGAGCAGTGATGTCCACGACTGGTCCACCTAGGTCCCCGCACAGCAGCGACGCAAATTGCACCTCGTAGAAGTGGGCCAGGAGGCCATGGCGCTGACGCGGCTGCTTTGATGTCGTGACCAGCGCCAGAGCTGCCTGCAGCAGGTTGATGTCAATGAGCAGCAGGTGCTGATGGAGCCTGTCCTGGTGCGCCTCTGTTGGGGCCCGCTAGCACACTGTTGAAAGGGGTCAGAATCCCAGAATGCTCGATTTGACTCTGCGTGCAAAACAGCAACAGCAAATGAATTTGTACTAGTGTGCCGATTCTAGGGGGGGGAGGGGGAAGCAGGGGGGGAGCGAGTTGGGAGGGGGTGAACACGTTCACCATCTGACAAGGGGACTTCAGGAATGCTATCAATAATCAGCTGTAATAGTAATGATTTGCTTGTAAATGCATTTGGGCTTGGGACGGAAAACGTGGATGAAAAGGCGAGTCGCGATTTGCCTGGCAGCCCGAGTTTGCACCGCCGCGTGGTGACCTAAGGTGTATAATCTGTTCGATATTCAATGCACTTGACCTCAGGGTGTGAAGCTCGTGATAAAAAACTATGAATGCCCATGTGTACACCCTGCGATTTTGCACAGCCAAGTTCTTGAACGCGGGCATTAGTATTTTTTGTAACCGATGCATTTGTCCCTGGGGCGCCAAACGCGGTGTCCACGGCGTAATTGGCACGAGTACGCAGAAAAGACCCAGGGTCGGTTCAAGTGTCAGTTTCGTCCATAGACTTCGGTCTGGTTCGCTGGTGGGGCGGGTGGCGGGCGATGTGCCCGGGGTTTGGCATTGTGGTGTGCTGGTGGTGCTGCGGCACAGACTTTCTCCGACATGGGCCTTTGGGCCCACCATCGTCTTCGGACGTGATATTTGAGTGGTGCTTGCGTTGGATGGGGCTGTCGGCAGACCACTAGCGGACTGCCAAGCGATCCATGGGGCGTATCCCATTTATGAGGCAATGGTCACGATACGAGGAAGGATCCATGGCAGGAGAGGATTCAGGACACATAGGATGCGGCACCCAGCATGCGGTCAGTGCATGCAGTACTGGGACTGAGGGCAGACTGGGCGGCAGCACCACTTATGTGCCTGGACTGTCTGCTGATATTAAACAGCAACTTTCGGGCTGCAGCATGTCCATTTGAAGGTCGCGAGTCCAGGCGATTCTCAGGGGGCACAGCGGGGCTTGCGGGCATGCGGGGGGCAAGGGGAGGGAGGAGAGGGAGGGGGCGGAGGGCACGAGGTTTGACACAGTCAGCTTGCGGCGAAACCCAGTTGCTCTCCAGGCTGGCTTGATAACAAGATGCCAAAGTTCAAGACGTATAGATAAATAAATAAATGTATACGCCTTTCCGTAGGTCAGGGCGTGGATTAAGGGAGCCGACGAGGTGAGAAGCGAGCCTCATTACTCGTCTGCTACCGGAGGCATCCAGTGGGCGTCGGGCGCATGCCTATGCGGGTGAGGGTCACCCGCCTGCGCCCTGTAGGGTGTCGAGGGGTTCCCCTCGTTTCCCTCGTCGCCTGGAGCGGACAATATTGTTGAGGGTGGTGACGGCATGGTCGTGTAGGGCGTTGCAGCAGGTGGAGGCTGCCGTGGGACGGACCCCTAACTTCCGCAGCAGTTTGGGTAGGTCAGCGCGAATGGTGCCGGCAAAGCCCAGGCTGACAGCCTCTTGCGTGGTGTATTTGACTTTCCATCCTGCCCGGCGCAGGAGGCGGGCAAGCTTGGCGTGCTGCTTGGCTTTGGCGTGGGTTTTGGCGGTGTGGTTGGTGTCGGCGCAGTATCCGACCTCCACAATGTGTACGGTGTGGTTTGTGCTGGGTGCGGGTGGTGTGTCGGGGTCAAGTGGGATGCTGGGTATGAGTAGGATGTCGGGCCTCATCTTTTTGCGAATGTCGTCGGGGCAGTCTGGGAGTAGCCATTTGGGCAAGCGGGTACTGGACACGTACTCGGGCAGGTCATCTGCGGCAGTCGCATCCATAACTTTGAAGCAGCCCCCATATGCACCACGGGCAACGTGCTGCATGATAATGCGGACCGCACGGTTGTGTCGGCTGATGTAAAGCTTGCTCATGTGCTTGTGTTTGCAGAGAATGTGTCCCCCGGAGTCAGGGTGAGAGCACAGGGGGCAGGGGGCGATTTCGGCCGTCCCTGGGGCAGCGCGTGGCTGCACGTTGCCGTTGCCGTTGCCCGCCAGTTAGGGAGAATCCGCACCGCGCTGCCAGTTTGGCATTCCACAGCTGTCCGTACAGGTAGTCAAAGCAGCGTTTGTATTTTTGGTGCCGCCCTTTGGTGTTTCGCAGGGTGCGAGTGCTGGAGCGGATGTCGAGACCGGGCACTGCTTTGGCGACAAAGTCTGTGTACAGGGTAGGGTTCGTGTAGCCGGTCGCCACGTCGGGCGTCATGCACGTTTGGATCCCGCGGTTGAGGTCGTTCACGTAGTGCCCCGCGTTCGGCTCCTGTGGCCCATCCGTTGGTTGCGTGTAGGCTTTCCGTAGCCAGTAGTAGTTGGCCCTCGGGTTATTGTCCGCTGTTTCGTGTAGCCACTTGGCGTCTGTAGGTGCCTTATCATCGGCGGCTTGCCCCGCAATTTTGTCTACGACTTCATTGAATTTCACCCCAGTGTGAGCCTTGACCTTTAGCAGACGAGTTGCCCAGCCTTGCACCGCTCGGTGCTTCAGTTTCAGCTTAATGGCTTCCAGGAGTGCTTTGTGCTTGCTAAAAGTGAGCATGTGCGGCTGGTTGATAATCTTGCGGACGAGGAACAGCGACGCTGCCGAATCCGTGTAGATGGCCAGGTCGTCGCGGGGCTCAGGTTCGTCGGCGGCCAGGCAGAGCGCTTGGTGGATAGCGGATAGTTCACAGCGGGTGATGGTGTTGCAGCCCGAGGTGCCGGGGTTCACATCGATGTGGTAGCCTTGGCTGGCACGTGCGTCGAAAACTCCTGCCCCCACGCGCAGGATCGGCCGGTGGCGTCCTTCACTATAACGACGGGGAACCGCGTCTCGGCGCGTCTTGGCCGCGTCTGGCTAGTGAGACGCGGTGTCAGACGCGTTGAGACGCTGCGCGTTTGGGGCGATACGCGGTGCAGACGCTGTGCAGACGCGGCCAGAAGCACTAGCTTGGTCACAGCACGAGATGCTGTTCCCCCATGTAACAATACCTTGAGAAGCACTAGTGCGGGGCACCAAGGCAGGTTGTGCGTCTCGTCGCGTTTGAGAGATGCCACGAGACGCGAGTCGTGACGCGCTGCGTCTGCATAGCTGCGTCTGCATAGCTGCGTCTGCATAGCTGCGTCTAGCGTCTGCATAGCATAAGCTTTTGATGAGATTCCGTCTATGTTGCTGGCCAATCACCGCGAACCGTGCCTGGGAGAGGCCTAGGGAGGAGAGGACGTGCCCACTATGTACGGCCAATGAGGTGGAGGATGAGCACCACGTCCTGATGCAATGTGCTGCCTACACCGAGTTACGAGCGTGCAGTGGCCTAGACTTTAGCCTAAGCATGCGCGAAGTGATGCTGAAATCTGAGCCTGTCAAGTTAGCTGCATTACTCAGCTCCATCTGGGAGCATAGAAGTAGGGAAGTCCCCCTTGCAAGGGGAGAACAATAAATAGGACAATCATGCACTGGCGTTATAAGGGTCACCCCGGCCCGGGCCTCCGGTTTACACGCAGCAGGAAGGCACGCAAGAACGTGCGCACCACTCTGTAACCACACACACGGAGCATAGCTGGCGCGTCTCACCAGACGCGGTGCGTCTCCATACGCAGTGCCAGACGCGAGTTTGATACCCTAGACGCGCTGCGTCTGCCCGGACGCGACAAGTGAGACGCGTGCGTCTCGAGACGCGATGCGTTTTGAGCGGAAACATGAGAAATAGACGCAGACGACGCGTGTGCTCTGAAGCATTATTCTGTAGCCGGTTACAATCGTGCCTCAACGCCGCAACTGCTGCCCACGACTCTTGCCTAACCGGACCATTGCACCCACATGCTCAGCGCCCGCCCGCTCTCGTGTCAGTTGCAGTGATTGCGAATGCAAACGTGTACCCTGTCCCTCCATTGCACCCACCGCAATGCAATTCAGTTGCAGTCTAATCAATCAACGTGCACCATCCCAGTCACACATATCGACATCCCCACGCATCTCCATGACACTCTCACGACCATCCACACTCTCCTTGTTCAGTCACAAGTCGTCTTGCTAATAAGACACCTGCATGCTGTCGTCGTCGTTCTGGCTAGTATACAAGTCGCTGCGCATGCCGCTCAAGGTGGCCGCCACGAAGATGCCACATGCCGCCCACGAGTTCACCTGAACAGGGGCGCCAGGGGAGAATGGAATACGTGAAGCTCATTGCAAGCGAAATGTGCGGGGCATAGCCAAGCCCACACTATGCACAGGTTTGCGCCAAACTTTCTTACCGTGTTAAGTGGAAGTGGCGGCGGCGGCAGCCTTGCTCCTGCCCCTGCGCTGCGCGGCCGATTTGGGCACGGGGGCCGTGTCACCCTTGGACTCCTGCATAAAGGGAGTTGCATGCACGTGATTAGGTATTGCCCTCCAGGATTGGCACACGGCAACACACTGGCGCAAAAGCAGCACGCAAACCCAAAAGCCATCCTACACCCAGACCAGCGCTTACGCCCCGTCCGTACCCACAATACCCACCCACCTTTTCGTCCTTGCTTGCCTTCTCCTTGCGCTTCTTCGCCGCCGCCTCCTTCTTGTCCTCGCCCTGCATTATGCACACATGGGGCACAGGCGGTGGGGCATGGGCGTGTGGGCACGGGCGGAGGTGTGGGCACGGGCGGTGGGGCGCAAGCGCGGGGGCACAGGCATGGGAGCGCGGGTGTATGCAGCCCGAAAGCCATCCTACACCCAGCCCCGCCTGCCCTGACCCAGTCCGTACCCACAATACCCACCCACCTTTTCGTTTTTGGTTGCCTTCTCCAGCTTGCGCTTCTTCGTCGCCTCCTTCTTCTTCTCCTCCTCGCCCTGCATTGGGCACGGGCGGTGGGGCATGGGTGTGTGGGCACGGGCGATGGGAGCGCAGGCGTGGGGGCGCGGGCGTGGGGACACGGGTGTGGGGGCGCGGGCGTGGGAACACGGGCGGTGGGGCACAGGCGTGGGGACACGGGTGTGGGAAAACGCCGCAGGGGTCACCTTGCCACTCGGGAGCAGCATAGTCACGACGCAGAGCACACCAGTCTCACCTTCATGCGCTCGGCAGCCGCCTTGGCCAGCATCGCCAACGCCTCGTTGTCCACGCCGGCGCTAGCGGAAGGCAGGGGCTGGCTCGCCGGCACCTCCACGCACGTCGACCCTAGGGAGGAGCGCCCGTTGCTGATGCCGCTGTAGGCCTTGGCGAGCGCACCCTGCAAAGGTTGGCATGACAGGAAGGTTGGGAAGGGGAGGGAAATCAACAGCTCTTCCATGCATATAGCTCTTCCAGTGTGCAAGCTCTTCCATGCATAGATAAAGCAATTCGGCAGTCCCAGGCAGGGCAAACAAACTTACGAAGAGGGCCCCGGGCGGGGATGGCGCCGTAGGTCACCTTGGTGTCTTGCGACTTCACGCTCACTGGCGCCTGGCTGGCGACCAGGGACTCCAGCTCCTTGACGAGGTCGGCCTCCTCAGCCGTCAGCTGCTCCTCCTGGCCAGCCGCGAAGCGCACAGGGTCGCGCTTGTAGCTCTCCCACATCTTGCCCCACTGGCTGCGCCACGGGTGTTTGTACCATTCTCGCTCATTCTTGGGCTGCTCCTCTGTGGCAGGAGTTCATAGGGCGAATAGGAGTACAGTGAGCAAGAACACGGTCAACTCTCGCGCGTGACCACCCACCGTTCACGCGGGACAGGTGGCCTACGTCTACCTTCTCTTTGCATACATGGTTTGATTTGCAGTAGCGCTGCGAACTTACTGTCCTTGGCAGCGCGGCTGGCCTCGAACGTCGTCTCATTACTTGCTGCGCTTCGCGTTTGAAGTCAGTCGCCTTCCTGAGGAGGGAACGTATACAATAAGTTTACAACAAGAGTATGGTAGTGCAGGGCTAGTCAATCCGGCAAGTCAAGCACAGTCAAAGCCGAGTCAAGACGCGTCAATCCCGACGACCGAAATCCCTCCAAATGCCTGCGTTAGATGCCACCGAATATGCCACGGAATTACATGAACAATCACTTCACCCAGTCATGCTTTGAACTCCTCGCGCGACATCGTGACGCCGCGCTTGCAGCACCCAGACGTACGCCGCGTTCTATCTTGTCGTTCCAGTACTTCAGGGTGCTTCAAACACCCGCCCGCCTTGACGTTGAGCAGGCGAGGGCCTCGGCCGG